>BSBM01000996.1:9237500-11637500 GCA_027924585.1 Larix kaempferi
CTAGAAAGAGCACTTTTGCTAGCATAATAGAGGTTGGATATGTTTTGTAAGAGAACTATTTTTCTGCTAATGAGAAGGACTCGTTTGCTGGGAAAAGATTGCACAAAATTTTTGTGTGGAATGTGTTGGATAACAAATGAGAACTATTTCCTCTTGTATTCATAACTCATGTTTTGATATCTTTCTAACTTGGTTGAACTATTTCAATAGTGATGAATGATTTTACTTGTCTATGCAAATGTTTCTTTGTGATAACAGAGTAATAAATTGATTTTAATTGTGATCAAAGTTGTCTTTGTAATTTTTTTTCTGTGAATGGGCATACTTTATATTAATGGCTATCTGTTAGATTTGTATGAACATTCTCGGATTATTACTCTCATTTAAACTCGCTCATTGCAAGGATAGATTAGTTAGTTTAGAATAGAGTTAGTGAATTGATAAGGTAGAAGTGATAATACGAGAGGTAAGAACTTGCGCATCACTTGTGAGGCTTTTGCATGTCAATTCTAGGTTAAATGCATTAGTTAGATTAGAAGCACTTGCATATTCAAACTTTAAACATAAAAAATATATAAACGGTGGGTCAGGCCACAATCAGTACAAATATTCAATAAACATACCTACGGTATCCTGACCATTAACCAGACGGATTCCCCACACCAAACAGTGAATGATCTAATTGGGATTATTCATTAGGGAGAATCCCTACCGTTGATGCTGGAATTTTCCGGGCATCAACATTTACTTGGGTGTTTCAGACCCACAATGTCCACAATGTGAACAAGCCAAAAATCATAAACTAATTTTATTGTCCTACCCCATTGTAAAGGATACATAGGCCTTTGTTGAATATTTATGCTAACAATATCTTCGTGCATCCTAGTTGTGGTGGGATTAATTTTTGGGTGATCATTTGTTTTTGGTTATTAAATTCCAATCAACATGGATTCTTATTACAATTACGATCTTCCTTTGACTATGGAACAAGTGAAATAATGATTTGTTTAATTCAAATGCCTCGTCATATAAAACTTATTGGTACGATGGTGCACTAATGTTTTCCACCATGTTAATGTAGATCATAGTACAAACATGAAAGGTATTGTTTGCGTTGAAACATTTACAACAAATGGCTTGAACATTGGCACAAATCCCCAAGCACAATGAGTAGAGTGTCACTTCAATAGTCTAGTCTAGTTATCCCACATGTTTTGCTAGGATGACTTGGCTATGTTAGATTTCATCATAATACGCCCCACCAATGGGGGGTTTGATAGGTGTGAGAGTGGTCAAAGTTGTCCCTTGGGCCCACCACACAATGACAAACAATGCCTAACTTTCGCCATCGTTATTTTAGAGGATACCAGGCCCCTAGAGCCTCCTACTAATGGATGGGGCTCAGGTCAACTTGTTATTATAATAGACCACAAGATCTCCTACATAAAACTCAAAATACTTAACTAGTCAAGATAGGCCTCCAAAATTATATTATTTCATAAAACTCATACATAATTGGTAGCAAATACTTATTCATGTTTTAAGGAAGTTAATTTGTATGGGTGTTTGGGCATACTATTATCTTTACAAAACACACCCACCCACCCACATATATTTATCATTAAAATATGATATTTATTCATGTTTTAAGGAAGTTAATATTGTATGAGTATTTGGATATACTATACTATCTTTACCATTAAATCATGATGGCTTGCACGCGTGCACACACACACACACACTTTTTCACATGTGATTCACAAGCCCCCCAACGAGGCTTCTATGTCCACGGTAAGAAATCAAAGGGGGGCCACCCAAAGGGGTCACACCCTGTTCACTCTAATTACGGAGCTAACCCGATGGGTACATCAAGTGAGGCCCTTATATAGCAATGTATATCCACCCGAGGATTTGACCCCGAGACCTTCTGCTCACAACTTACAACACTCAACCACTTGAGCTATTGGTTCATATATTAATCCATTGCTTGATGTTAATAAAGTAATCTATTGGTAATCTTCTTATTAATTTTTTACATTTAATAAGAATGAAAAATTATTGTATTTTGGAGTTGGAAAACCCATGCATCTGCATGCATGCTCGTGCAAGCATAGTTCAGTACATGAATTCATATTTGCTTCGCATATTGATCCCTAAAGACTACTAGCAAGCAATAGAAACTCCATAAACAGACAAAAATACTAGTTGGAGTATTACAGGAAGGATAGTGGAGCAATGTTGTTGACCAACACAAATCATTTCACAGGTTTCCGGGGTTGTCTCGAATGGGTAAAAATGTACAATATTTTTTAGCAATGATGATTTCTCGAAATATGATGAAGACCTTATAGTGTTTCAAAACATAAAAAAAGAGTGATATCTATTCTATCTCCACCAAGCCTGTAATCTTACCCTATAATGAAAGGAAAATTTTAAGAACCCAAATCTCTATGTATAATAAATGGGCGAATCCCAATGATATATAGGAAAATATGAAGGCTATTTGATCAATTTTATATTATGTATATATAATTTTTTGGTGAATCTCTCATTTAATTATATAATCTTGTAAAATATTGGCGAATCTTTCACTAAATTATAAAACCTTGTAAAATATTCATGAATTTTAAACTAAATTATAAAACCTTGTGAACTATTGGCAAATCTTTCGGCAAGTTTCTCCTTGCAAGTCATGGCCTCCTGCATGCCCAAATATGCAGTTATGAATGAAGTCCCAACCCCAAGCATGAAGCCCCAAACACCCACAAAAATGTTATTGCCACATCATCAATCACAAGATTCACAATCCCCAAGTTTCTTTGGGAAACTTTGGATATGAGGTGATGGGATTTAGAACTCTCCTATATTCCCTTCTCATGTGGAAATTAAGAAACTTGCAAGACAAGATTCAACCCATAAAATCTTGATGAATGTAACTCCGACTTTGATTTCCATGATCGAAAGAAGGTGAAAGAGCCCCTAGCAACTTCCATTTGTGGATATTAGGCAAGAATGGGATATTCCTAGAAATTTTATGTGGGCGAATAGAGGTTTATATCCATTTTTAGAGGGGATAAATTATTTTATCTGGGATCCCCTTTTTAAATTGGATGCGGCTAACCTCCTATTCATTGAAAATAAATAAATAAAATGTGGGCTAATCATATCTAACGGGTGTTTAATAAAAAAATAGCCCATTAAAAAATTAAAACCCCTAAATTTAGCCCATGGGCTAAGATTAGCCCCTAAAATTTTCCATGCTATAATGACGTTGTGAGATGGAAATTTCACCATATTGATCTCGAGGCTGATTTAGTGACTAATGAGGCTGGAATTTCTATAGCTTGTTTCAACCAAATGATATTGGTCGGATGTTGAAACCATGAAATCCCGAAGTTCTACTAAGTAAATTATTCATGGACACCTTCATAGTAGAAAAACCTATCCTAGGTTAGATCATCAAACAATGGAGGACTGAAGAGAAGACCTTCATAAAAATGGAAAATTAGATATACCTAGTTCAATACTTCAAATATTTGTATTGATTGTTAGTTGCCATGACATGTAGGTTGTATGAGGAAGAGGTTCCATCCACTTCAAATTGGTATGGACACCATTAGCTCACCATGTAGCTGAAATAGGACATATATTCAATTGCGTGCATAACACATTGTTCAATCTCCCAAATGATGTGAGAGAGAGAAAATAGGTACTGAGGAACAAAACCCTAGGTTTTTACATGTCTACATTTTCTATTGATTCAATTTTTTCTTCAAATTCATTTCCTATGATGGGTTGGGACTCGAACCCTAGTATGCCCCCTATACATGTCTATTGTAGTGAACCATGGCATTCAAATTTCAAGAAGAACTTATACAAATCTGTGAAAAATTCATGGCCCCTCTATACTCCATCATCTTCAACCAATTGGCCCATAGACAGCAAGAAGAATCTAGGGAAACTATAAAGAATATAGGGGATTGGTGTACATCTAGGATTATTTTAGTTATATTAGGGGTTTTGGTGCTTAATTTTTCCACATTTACATCCTAAATATGTTCCTAATAGGTTAGTTATTAGATAGGTTTCCTGACAGACTGTAACTAAATGGATTACTTATTTTCTCTCAGCTCACTCAAAGAGAACATGGATGAAATTCCTGTTCAAAGTGGGAATTTTTACGTTATTAAATGTTCCCCATGCCAAGAAAAAGGTTGTTCTCTGAAATACCTTAACCTCTATACAAAATCCAAAAGGAAACATGGTTTGAAAGGGATAAATAAAAATAATTTCAAGGTTGTTGGGTTAGCTCCCTCATATAGACATGATCCTAATCCCTAGGATATTATGTACTAGGGAGATATTACCAATGAGGAAGTACTAAATGGTATTGAGGATAATAAGATAAAGGAAGTTATACATAAATTTAAATAAGTAGCCATGAAGTTGGTTGTGGTTCAAAGAGAAGAATTAATAGCCAATGAAGAAGAACATGATACAAATAAGAAGCAAACAGAGGCTTCTAGAAGAGAAAGTTTATAAAAGAAAGCTATAGAGGCTGGCTAACAATTAAATCAGAAATCAATAGAGGATGCAAAAGAATCTAAAAGGGAAAATAAGGGAAGAAGAGGAAAGAATAACTAGAGGCCAAGAAGAAAGAAGTTGAAGTTGAAGCAGAAAAACTCAAACAAAAGCAACTACAAGAGTCTAAGGCCATAGAATTTAAGAAATCCATTACTCTATCTAGCAAGGACACTAGTGCAACTCATGGAATTTCTATGTTGTCCTCCCCAATTAATCATGGAATACCAATTACTACTTTGGCATGTGTCTCTTCTTCTTCTAATCTAGTTAATATTGATGATGTTGTAGTATCTTTGGGAGTTTATGTTTTTTAGTAAATATCACAAAGGGATTGTAAAAAGAGCTTCTAAAGGGAAAAGGGTTGAAGAACCTCCAAGCAAATAGGTATCAAATCAGATGATAATGTGGAACATTTCCAGTCAATATCTACAAAAAATTGCAACAGATATAACCTTTGCTTTGAGTGCCTTTATTGGTGATAATTATATGACAACCAATGAGTTAATTGCTACAACATATAGGTACAAAGCTCAAGTATCTTTTTAGAAACTCAATTGGAGCAGCAAAGGATTCAAATGAAGCTATACATATGCACTATGTCATTGAAAGGGATGAACAATATGAAATTCAAATGGATTCCCCAATGAAGGAACATATGCTAGAAATTGAAAAATTAAAGTTAGAACATGAAGATCAAACGATAACCGCTTTCGAGTAGTACGAATATCAAATTAAAGAACCGGAAGAAAAAGATGCATTCTCTAGAAGTTCAATTAGATGAGAAAAGGGTTGACTTGAATGCTTTAAAGGATGCAACATTTAGAGCAAATGAAAATTTGATGGATGGTCAGAAAAGGTTCTTCACAAAGTTAGATGAAGTCTAACAATATTATGATTATTTGACTAAATTGACTAATCAAATAGAGGTACAGCTGGATACAATAAAATCTACACATGATTTGTTTGATAAGATCATGTACTAGCAGAAGTAGTACAAACATGGCCAATAATCACTCCCTAGGATTAATCATAGGGAGAAAGGAAAAAATCAAGTTCTATTGGATTCATGGAAGGCCTCTTGAGAAGATATAGAAGAAAATGTTTGTGTAGCCACCAAATCATGTTTCAAGATATGGAACTCAACGGATGATATTTTGGGAAAATGTGGCATGTCAACAATAGATGATTTGAGTCAAGCTATCCCAAGCCAAATGCAAACAACAAAGGTGGAGAAGGTAAGAGCTAATAGAAAATAACTTATTAGTCAACTATCAAAGATAAATGAGGATGTTTTGAGTAGTTTTCTGGTTATGCCAGTCAAGCTTTCCAGTTTATCTGATGCCTACACACAATGGCTCCATAAGGATCTAAAATGAAATATTTTCGAGAATATTTACGATGGAGATCCGAATATAGAAAGAATGAGGTCCAATTTTATTTCTGAAATTACCGAGACTATGAATAGTGGAAATCATATAGAGAAGGGGTGAATTGAGAATTTTTTTGTAAAGTTGGTATATAAAAATTGTTGTACTAAGATGGTTACATTGGTTACTTCAACTTCATTCGGACTTTGTTTTTGAAAAGGAAGACATTCACAAAACAAAAGGGGGGATACCTTTGGGCATTAAAACCTTTGCAATAGTTTTAGTTTTGAAGGAATAAAACACCAGAAGGACTTGTAGCTATTAGGTATTCCACTATGTATATTTAATATTTTTGACTTATTACAATTGGTATCAATTGATTATATTAAGTATAATCCATAAGATTTTTTTTGTGTATGTTATTTATTGTAATTAATTGTTCAATACTTGCAACTGGATGCAAAGGTAATGATTCAAATTTAATAATATTTTTTTATTCATGTTTTTGTCTCGTTGTTGATTTAACATGTTGCAACAATGTAAATTTATTCTTTTGTTTTTAGCATTATATTCTTTACTTTGTATCTAACCATGTTTAATCATAGCTCCATATTCATATTAGAGTAGGTTATATTAATATTTGATTAGGATACATTAGGTCAGTATTTAGTTTGGTAATTTATTTGAGTAAGAGTAAATTAGCAACAAGACATTAGATTTTAGCATAGATTATGGTACCCTCTATTTTAGGATTCATAGAGAATGTTATCGTTAAAACTCTTAGTGGAAACCAGGCCCACATACCAGTTGTAGTCTACTATCCCAGATAAAAGTGAGGCTAATTGGGACTTGCCTTGGGAATTCTCTCTTATTGTTAATAGGGGTAATTTTAGCCCATCAACAAAATTGGCGCAAAAAGGAGGGTGGTCATAAAAATGAATGACCAGTGAAGAAACATTTAACCCCTAGAATATCCATTCTACCCACTAATCCGCAAAGAACCGTTATGCAAGGAACATCCCAACATAACCCCATGACACCTGGTTCTCCTTTGTTAGGATCCCTTACAATTCCACATATATTCAAAACCTCATATGCTATAACTCCAACCTTATGTAAATAACATGGACGCTCACTTGTTTTATATCGTCCTCCTAGGAGACCCGGACCACCCCAATCATACCAAGTAATTAAATCTAGCATACCAATCATTGCAACCACTCATTATCACCTTTGGAATACTTCTAAGGGGTTACCAAATCCTTCGGAAGGAAAACCAAAAGTACAACTACAATATGGTGCCAGTGGAACACCATATCCCATTGATTCCCCTCCTAACACTCATCAGAGTTCTTTGGAGGAAAACTCTTAAGGTGAAGAACCCTCAAAAGGAGACCCTTCGACAAAATCTTATGAAAACAATCCTAGACATAATCAACCGGATTGTTCTTCAAGAAGCATGGATGATTCCATTATAATTTCCAATGCTAACAAACCTAGGCTAGCCTAGGATGTCGTTGTTATACCAAGCAATGTGCATCCTTTTCCTGAAAACCCTAAAAAATTCCTTCCTAATTTTGATCTAGATAGAAAAGAATATGTTGGTGATCAGATAAAGAAATTTATGCTTGTTGTTAGGATCGTGACTATTGAATATGAGGTATTTCTCCTTAAGACAAGGATCAATTACAACTTGGCCGATACTAATACTACCTTTATAAACAAATTTGGTTACAATAAAATCCCAAGGTGTTGGTTTTAGAACTATCTAAGATTAAGATGGACCCTAAAGAAAATATCAAAGGCTTTAATAAGAGATTTTTATATTAAAGAAATAAAATTTCAAATGCTTCTAAACCTGTAGAAGAGGTTACTATTAATTTTTATAGTTCAACCTTACTAGTATCCATTGCCATGTTTGTCAAAAGGGATGAGAAGACTACAATTGAAGAAACCTTTGAAGAAGCAGTAAAGGATGAAAATGATACGATCAATTTAAAATGTGATCCAAGGAGTGAAGAAGAACATGGTGTCTCTTCTAGAGAGAGTGAATCCCTTCATATTAAACCTCCTTCTGAAAAGAAGGAACAAGATTCGATGATTATGGAGAATCTAAAAAAAATATTAAAAAAAATTCTAACGAGATAATATACTTGAAGAGTGGTATGAGATCAGAAAGTCCACCTACCAAAAATTATTTCATACCACCTTTTAAAAATAATTTCCCTCCAAGGAATAAAACTATTCCTCCAACTACTAAACAAATTAATGTGGAGGATTTCATCAATGTATTCAAGCCCTTGTTTTAGGGTCTGAACATTCTTCAGGTATGCAAAATGATAAAGGGGAGAGGAAATATAGTAAAGAGAAGAATAACTAGATGAAGGAGAAGAAACATTAGAACATACAGTTAATCACTTTTGGTATGTTTCCCATAACACATTTGAAGAGGATGATGATGATCTTCAATAGATCCATATGGCCCAAAATTCATACAATACCAGGAGTAAAAGCATACCCACGCCAACATATTATCCATCCACTATCAATCCCATAAAGAAAAACTCAATGATCACCAAACCTTCCCTAGCCTTAGTAAAACCCTGTTCTTGTCATGGTTTGCCTGAGTAAAACCCTCTTCTTGTCCTAGTTTTCCTGAGTAAAACCCTCTTCTTGTCCTAGTTTGCCTGGGTAAAACCCTCTTCTTATCCTGGTCTAGAATAAGATTTTGTAGAAGACATGAAGAAAACCCGAGCTAATACTTCTCTTTATGAATTACTCAAACTACCACAAACATAGGGAAATTTAATTAAAACTCTTAAGGAATCATCTTTTAAAAAGGGGAAAAACATCATTATTGGGAAAAAGAGACATAGGAAAATCTACACAAAATATAGATTCGAGTAGGTTAAGTAGTAAGGAACAATCCATCGTTAATGCTTCCTTGTCGATAAAAGATCTTAATCTAGCAAACCTCCTTTCCTTTTGACATTTGAATTTTTTAACAAATTTGTGCATAATTGTATGGTTGATTCTGGGGCTTCCTCAAACATGATGCCCTATTATGTGTGTTAGAAATTAAATGTTGAAGCTAAAAATGTGACACTCAAATTGTTCAATTAGACAGATGAAATGTAAGTCCTAGGAAAACTTAAGAATGTCTTAATTTGATTAGCTTCTAGACCCAAGTACATCAAGTGATTAATATCAATGTCATGGATATCCCTGAAGCTTATGGTTTGTTAGTCAATAGATATTGGTGTGAAAAACTGAATTTGATACAAATATTTTATCTATTTTGATATGTATTTTGTAATCAAAGTTGATTTCTATTTTATCAGAAACGCAATAATAATTTCTAAAATACAAGGATTGGCTAATATATTTCCATTTTTTAGAAGAGAGGGAAATTTAGTTATCGATATTAAAATTATTTCCTATGTTAAAAAAAATCGTGTAGTCTAACTATTCTACGTTTTCAACCTTTTCCGTCTAATATTTTATGTATTCCGATTGGAAATCTTTAAAAAATCTTAGAATTACATATATTAGCTATGGAAATTGCATAATTTGGGTGCCATGGGGGTATATGAGGATGCTGAATCTATTTATGGATTCAAAAATACAATTTAAACACATAAATTTGGATTTTACCAAAAAAACATTATCGGTCCGACAAAGTCGAAAACGTAGAATAAATAGACTACTCCAATATATATATATATATATATATAATTTTATTTAGTAAAAATAATGTCTATTTAAAAATATAATAAATTTTTATTTTTATTCAATATTAAATAAAATAAGTGTCTTTGAAAATTTGAAATTGTGTTTTTAGCTTAGTTTTTGATACCCAAAATAAACTTAATATAGTAAATATAACGTCTATTTAAAAATATAATAAATTTTTATTTTTATTCAATATTAAATAAAATAAGTGTCTTTGAAAATTTGAAATTGTGTTTTTAGCTTAGTTTTTGATACCCAAAATAAACTTAATATCGAAAGTCAATTTACCATGTACAAATTCTATCGGAAAACATGTCAAAAGCCGGTAAGGCACGCCCACAGTAAGGTTCTCCCATGGTAAAGGCAAGTCCACCGTATGCTCTATAAATACCAACCTTCCGGATTTGGGGAGCGAAGAACCTTCAGGCTTTGGGGTGCGAAGATTTTCTTGCTCATTTTCAGCTCCTGATAACTGGTTTCTTCCAATTGAAGGTTTCTTCTAAGTATATCAATGATTTTTCCTTTTTGTCTGTGTGAAATGCTTTTTGTGATAGCTAAACACAGTATCCAATACCTGAGAGAGTTTTTAGTTCGTGATAGCTATAAACTCTATCCAATACTCGAGAGAAATTCAATACTCTATCTAATTCAGGAACATAAGGATGGTAGTTGAAGTGTCTTTTGAAACATTATAAAGGTAGTTTTATTTGTTCAATTTTATGTTGATTTATTGCTTATCCATCTTGGAATTAAAGTCTTCCCATGGGTTGTTTTTCTGGGTTCCAATTTCACTGGATGTAAGGGGAACATTCCAATTTCACTGAATCCAGCAATGGGACAGTCCGAGATCAGCAATGGGATAGTCCGAGATGAATGAGCAATAAATCAAACTTGAAATAATAAATTAAAAGAATCAATCTTTGTCAATTTTTAAGGGGTAATTCATCCACTGTCTCGAACTCTACGATAAGATTCCTCTTTGTATCAGTGATAAGATCACCATTACTTGTTACAAACAGGTCATCTACATAGAGTATAAGTATCACTGGATTTCCCTCTTCAACCTTGTAGTAAAGGTTGGAATCCACTTTGCTCTTGGTAAAGCCTAAACTCATTAGGGAGTTATCGATCCTGCCATACCATGTCTTGGGTTCCTGTTTTAATCCGTACAAGGCCTTCTTCAACTTGCACACATGAGTATGTATGTCATGTGTCTCAAATCCAAGTGGTTGCTCCACGTACACTTCCTCTTCCACTACACCATTCAAGAATGTTGGCTTGACGTCCATCTAGTGTACCTTCCATTTCATCATTGCAACTAGTGCTAGTACATATCTGATGGAAGTGTATCTCGCAATAGGTGTGAAAGTATCCTCATAATCTATGCCTTCCTTCTGGGAGAAGCCACGTGCTACAAACCTTTCCTTGTGTTTCTCAATGCTACCATCTGCAGCATGCTTGAGCTTGTAGATCCACTTCGAAGTCACAACAGACTTCCCTTCTAGTCTTGGAACTACCTCCCATACATTATTCTTCATAATCGACTGGTACTCCTCGATCATGGAATCCTTCCATTATTTCCTCTCTTTTGCTTCCTCATAGATGGAAGGTTCTTTGTCAATGATGTCGCACAACAGGGCTACATAGTTGGAGTATGGCCTAGGTCTCTTTATTTCTTTGTGCATCCCCTATGGAGCACCATACTTCTCTACATCTTGTATTGCCTCTCGTACCCATGTTGGCTTCCTCTTGTGGGAGTTCTTCTCACGATGTGGATCTACAGGTTCTTTTGGTTTTTCCATATCACGGACTTCATGATCTTATGGAACTACCTCTTTCATAGCTATATCTCTCATCCTGGGACCTTCTGGTTCTTTAGCCTCTTCAATAGGTAGTCTTCTTGATTTGTTGTATGTTGAGTCTTCGTCGAATGTCATGTTTCTGCTGATGTAGATCTTCTTGAATCCTGGGAAGTATATTCGGTAGGCCTTCAATGCTTCGTTGTATCCTACGAATATTGCCTTCTTTCTCGAAGGATCTAGCTTTGTCCTCTTCTCCTTTGGAATGTGTATGTACACCGGGCATTCAAATATCTTGAGATGGATGACTTATGGTTTCTCGTTAGAGAACACTTCTTCTGGAGTCTTTTTATCTAGTATGGTTTTGTACATACACTGTTGTCCTCGCAGCTTCTGCCCATAGGTGCATTGAAAGATCCTGGTCATGAAGCATTGCTTTTGTTGATTCCATTATTTTTCTATTCTTTCTTTCTGCAACACCATTCTGTTGTGGATTGTAGGGTGTGCTCAACTCCCTCTTAATCCAATATTCTCTGCATAGGTTCTTGAAATCTTTCGAGGTGAATTCTCCGCCATTATCTGATCGAAAGGTCTTGATCTTCTTCTTAGTGTGATTCTCGATCAAGGCTTTGAATTCCTTGAACTTACTGAATACTTCATCTTTACTTTTCAAGAAGTATATCCAAGTCTTACGGGAAAAGTCATCAATGAATGAAACATAATATACATACCCACTTAATGAGCTGGATGACATGGGACCACATACATCAGAGTGGATGATCTCCTATCCCTTTAGCTTTTCTTTCACTGCTTGGAAATGCCTTCTTCACATTCTTTCCTGTTGCACATCCTTTGCAAATGACTTCATGCTTTGTCTGGATTTCTGGAAGTCCTGCAACTGCTTTACTTGCAATAGGTAGTGCTCTATAATGCACATGTGCAAGCCTTCTATGAAAAAATTAACTTAGATACATAGATTCATGAACCAATGCATGTTCAGGTTGGCCCTTCAATTTGTATAAACCTCCCTCTTGCTCTCCAATCACAGTCACATCATTTATCATCTTTCCCTTTGGACACATTAATACTTGGCCATCTCCGAATGCAACCCTCATACCTTTAGCATATAATGTTGATATGGAGAGAAGGTTCTTCTTTAGTCTTGGAATGAAGAACACACATATAATGCTGAGAGAGGGGGGTGAATCAATATTGTAAGTTTTGACCAAATTAAAATTTTGGACTGATCTAATACACATAATTGACCTTCAGCAATGAATCCAAAGTTTAGCAATTGATAAAAGATAGGAACACCAATGAAATTTTCAATAACTAAATATATTTACAAATGATAAATTTACTTTGAATATCTGTGCTTCAACACAAATTTCATATACCGGTTGGAACTGGTTATATGGAGGCTTCAACCTCAATAATAATTATCTTCATCTCCAACTGAGATAATAAATTCAGGCTGCAACCTGAGTATATATATATATGCTATTCCCTTGCTTCACCCTTCCTCCCAAACAAAATTCTTGTTCAATCTTCAAACAAATTCCACGAGCTGCCTTAGTCACTTTTTATCCAAATTACAGTTCAACAAGATGTCAACCAAATTCTTCAAACTACTGTACTGATGATGCCCAAAATTTAGAAAGATAAAAAATTAAAACCTCACTTTGACTGTGACTGCCCAAACTGCTGTACTAATGATGCCCGAGATTTAGAAAGATAAAAAATAAAAACTTCACTTCCACTGTGACTTCCCAAACTGCTATACAAATTCGCAAGTCCTCTTCTTAGCCTCATATTACTCTTTGAATCTCCACATCGAAATGCATATATTAAATTTCTTCTTCACACACTATTTATACACAACGACTCTCCCTTTTTTTGTTTCCAATCCGACACAACAATCTCATCAATTCTTATTTCAAATTGATCACCCCCTTTTTTTGTTTCCAAGCCAACATAACAATCTCATCAATTCTTATTTCAAATTGATCATTTCCATTTATAGATTTAATAACTTGGCTTTAAATGCATTTCCACATTTTAAGGTATTTTATTTATGGCACCAAAGACCCACGGGTGAGGGTAGCAATACCACACTCTTTAGGGCTTCTTCAATAAGATAAAACCATCACCAACAAGTGTGCCACGTTCATCATTATTATATCCAAGATATTGTGTGAACATGTCCTCGTTCAATTTATTAACCATCAAGGCTTTACGAGCATTTCAAACAATGATGGTGGGAATTTTCTACCGATAAGCCTGTGGGCCTATTGTTCATAAGCTGGCAGGAATTTTTCCATAAGGCCTATGGGCATTTTCTCCATAGTTTGGTAGGCATTTTTCCATAAGGCCTGCGGGCATCTTCTCCATAAGCTGGCGGGAATTTTCCAATAGGCCTGCGGGCATTTTCCTTAGTCATTTGCGGGCATTTTTTATCATTGCTAGCGGACACCTTTTCATAAGGAATGAGGGCATTTTCTCCAAGAGGCCTGCAGGCATTTTCTCCAAGAGGCCTGCAGGCATTTTTATTGGGCATGCGGGCATATTCTTCAAAGATCCTGCGGGAATTCTTCCTTTGTTATCCTTTTGACATCAATGCCAATTCGGAATTCCAACATGGAACATATAGGACATATTTTATCTTCAGACATTTTCCGGAGTCTAGCTTGTATGAAGCTTCTCCACTTCCTTTTATGGGGTATTGGTAATCATCCCCAAGTTTCACCTTGTGAGGTGACTCATGCTCATATAGATTTGTAAAGGATTCTTTATATCCCGTCATGTGCTTGGAAGCTCCATTGTCTACAAGCCAATCATCACTCCCATGTGTGACATTTTCCGTGAGTGTTGAGATCAGGACACATTCTTCATCGATTGAAGATTCTTCACTTTATTCTCTGGTTCTCTTCCTTGCAGGTTCATCATCTTCTGTTGTGTGAGCATGGTGTCTTTTCTTGTTGGAATTCTTCTTTTTGGAGACACTTTTATTTCCAGAACAATCTCTGGATTAGTGTCCCTTCTCATCACAATTATAGCATCTAATGTTGGATAGATCTCTTATGGATCTTCTAAATTTATCCCTTTGATTTTGATGGTGGTTCTCCCTCCTATTGTGATGATGGTGTTCCTGCTTCTTATGATTTCTTTTGGTGTGTGTTGTGAGGGCTTGATCATCATTGGCTCCCATCTTCTCTTCTCGTGCCACAAGTCGAGCTTCTTCTTGTGTACATTCTTCCCATGGTCTACTGAATGTGATCAACTTCTTCCTGGCACATATCCCTTGAATGAATGAGTCCAATGATCTTGGTAGAGCATTCGAGGTGGTCATCACGATCTCTCCTTCTTCTACCTTCTCTTCAACTACTTCAGGTTGCTCTTTGATATGAGAGATCCTTGTGAAGTAAGACTGCATGGTCTCTTCACTTTGGATCTTCACATTCTTAAGTTGGTTCCTCAAGGTCATCTTCCGATTTATATTATTTCCTTCAAATAGCTTTGTCAAAGCATCAAACATTTCCTTGGGTGTCTTCAAAGATGACACATGTGGGATGAGATGATCCTTGATAGAATCTGCAATAATTCTCTTGGCCTTAACCAAGTTCTTCTTGTGGATGGCTTTAGCCTCATCTCCCTCTGATGTTGAAAACTCTTCATTGACATACTTGTCCAAATCATTCTCTTCAAGAACAAGTGCAATCCCATACTTCCATGCTCGGAAGTTATCAGCTCCCTCAAGCTTATCCTCAAGCTTGGTGTGGTGATTCATTTTGAAATGAGAACCTCAAATGGAAATAACAGAGATTTAGATCTTACCAATTTGAGATGCCCAAGCTGGATCTGGAGCTCGCTGGCCTAGGATTTGTTAGAGAAACCATAATTTTCCAAAGTCATAATTTGGAACTTATGATTGGATAGATAGATGCACCTCCTCAAGGCTAGTTGTCCAATGTACTCACTCTTTGAAAATTGTGAACAGAATTTTGAAATAGTTGATGCCCTAGTTTTCCTTCGGTAGCAGTGACAGGTCAAAAAATGAAAATTCTCGGAATCAGATTCTGCTTCGACAAAAAGATGCGTCCTCCTAGGGCGAGTTAGCCTAGCCTCCTTTTTTGGTTGATCCGTGGAGAGAAGACCTCAAACTTAGAAACCCTAGCTTCCCGCAGCTGCACAATGTCTTATTTTCACTTTAGCTCCGATAACATGTTAAGTTTTCAACTTTTAATCAATATTATCTAGGATCTTATCTGAAAGAATAGCAAGCACAACATAAAACAATAGACACAAATATTTTCCTCGGGGAAACCATAAAGGAGAAAACCCTACAACTTCCTTAGAGATAGAATCATCACCAACACAATATCAAAAAAAGTAAAACCCCAAAACAAGATAGTCTTTTGTAGCTCTCTCTCTTTCCTCCTATGCGAACTTGTCTTCTCTCTCTCTCACTTATGCGAACTCAAGTGAGTGAGTGTGTGTCCAAATGAGAGAGCCTAGCTCTCTATTTATGTATGACTTTCCACTTGACTTTTTCACTTACTAGGTCGGCCTCAACTAAATCTGGCTAGGCCGACTTCTCTAGGAAGACTCAATAACCATATTACATTTGATTCTAGGGGATCTATTTTCCTGACTTACAATGGAGGATTTACCTCAATGAATTTGCATGGCCAAATGTAATAATGACATCTTCGACTGGAGGGAAAAACATCTACATCGGAGGTATAAATAAAATACAATAATAATAACAATATAAAATACAATGAAATATCTTCTGAAGTTACAATTATGACAACAAGATTATGGCCCACATAATTAAAAAATAATTAAAAAAATTCATGTCGGCTTATAAAATAAAAAATTATGGAAAGTATTTAAAAAAAAGTATGGGGGCGATGTTGTAACGTGATGTAACGTTTGTAACAAAATAACAAAATAATGTTTGTAACAAAATAATTAAAAAAATTCATGTTGGCTCATAAAATAAAAAATTATGGAAAGTATTTTAAAAAAATCCATGGTTGTTCATAATATAAAATATTATGAAAAGTAATTAAAAATAGATGTTCGTTTATAAAATGAAAACTTAAAACTTAAACCCGGATCTATCAATCAAGAGAAATCAAATTTCTTGAGTTTATTTAATTCAAATGCCTCGTCATATAAAACTTATTGGTGCACTAATGTTTGCTACCATGTTAATGTAGATCATAGTACAAACATGAAAGGTGTTATTTGCATTGAAACATTTACAACAAATGGCTTGAGCATTGGCACAGAGCCCCAAGCACCATGAGTAGAGTGCCACTTCAATAGTCCAGTCTATTTATCCCACATGTTTTGCTAGGAAGACTTGGCTATGTTAGATTTCATCATAGTAGGCCCCACCAATGGGGGGTGTGATAGGTGTGCGAGTGGTCAAAGTTGTCCCTTGGGCCCACCACACAATGACTGTAACGCCCTGTTTTGACAGTACTACCTCAACTACTATTATATGTTGTATTTGATTGATTGTGAGACTTCGTCGGTTTGATGACACTGTGGACATATGGTTCTATTATTTTACCGATATATATATGTGTGTGTGTGATGTTAGTATTATGATCGGTAGTCATGTTTAGATATGTATCATGTGTTAATTATGTCTCATATATGCAAATTACTGAATGATGGGTACGTGGATACCGTTACAGTTATATGTTGAATAAATGAATGTTATGCCAGGTGCATGGCGAATAAATGAATTTATTGTTGTATGTTATGATGAAATGTATGTGTACATGTTGAGTATTTATGCACGATATTCTAGACTGTATGTCAGAGACTAACTTACAGGTTAAAAGGCTAAGTAATAGCTGGATCCTATGAGGTGGGAGAGCCTCGGGGACATGGACTTCGAAAGATAAATGGTATGCGAGTGATGCATTATTTATTTTGACATGTTTATTATGTTGTTTATTATGATGTATGGATGGGGTAGGGTTTCGGGAAACTCAACCGCCCAGATTGGTTATACGATGACAAATTGAGTACGAGTGCAACGCAGTTATTATGTCGGGTAGTGTTAACACCTAAAAAGTGTTCACTAGCTCATTTCCTTATTCACATGACCCATTTGTCCACTTTTCCACCATCTGAGCCTCTAAAGCCAACAAAAGGTCACCAAAAGACCTTAGTACACCCCTTTTCCCACTCAAAAAGATTATTTTTCCTAAAAAAGCATAAAAACCCCTCAAAAAGGGTCCAAAATTCCCAAAAATATTAAAAAGGGAATAAAAATATTAATTTTATTCAAAAAAAGGAAAAAGGAGGGAAAAGTACCTAAACCATGTTGGTCAATACTATTGGTTTCCACAAAACCACAAATGGTATTCCCCACCACCAAAACCTATAAAAAGGTGGTAGGGGCTCCTCATTTCACATCCATCCATCTTCCTATCCTCATGCTGCCAAAATCTCCCTTGAGTATTTGGCCATTGTAGCAACCTTGGAGAAAGGACCCATTGGAGATTGGATTTGCTCACCATTGGAGCTATTCAACAACCTTCATCACTTGGAAGTATTGTTATTGCAAGCACTTGCTTGCCCCCATTTTCAATACAAATTTATTTTCTATATTTTCTTGTTCTTGTTTTTTAATTCAAAAATGCACATGTTAGTTTAGTTTAGTTTAGATTTAGTTTACATTGTTTTTGCTTAATATTGAAATTGCTGCTACTAGTTAGCAGGTGCCCATAGCACTAAGCTCGGTTGCAAAACCAAGCCAACAGTTTTTGGCGACTCCGCTGCTTTTGAATCTTTAGATCTCACTTTTGCTTTAGATATTACTTTTTGATAATATTAGTTAGTTTAATTCATAGATCTGCCACCCTAGACAACAGATCCATTGCTGTTCTAGATCTTGGCCCATTTTTTAGCCATTAACAGCCCGAAATTCTCAATTTTCGAGTTCGTTTTTCGGCGTCCACGTACGGCTTTCACCTCGCGGCTTTTTTCCCAACAGTCGCGCGGCTCATCGTGACTGCGCGGCTTTTTTCCGCGTGGTTCACCGCGGCTTCGCGGTCATTTAGCGCGCTGCACATCGCGGCTTCGCGGACATTTTCCGCGCTGCACATCGCGACTGTGTGACGAAATACCGCGCGGTCCATCGCGGCTTCGCGGCCGAAACCCGCGCTGTCCATCGCGACTGTGCGACAGAAACCCGCGCGGTCCATCGCGGCTGTTCTGTCAAAACCCGCGATGCCAATTTTTTCATTCGGCCGATCCGTTTAAAAAATTAATTTTTTACTGTTTTTTCTGCCCACATAGCACATTTTACAGTACTAAGATTCCAGCATTGTTTACAGCCATAGGAAAATTTTACTATTTAGAATGCACATGTGAAAAAATCTTTTTAAAAATTTTCAGAAATTGAAAGAAGGGTTTATTTCGCATTTTATCTAGATTAAAAATTTCTGCTGTTTACTTCTTTAATATTTTGCCCATAGCAATTTTTGAAAAAGAAATCCCTTTATTTCTTAAAGAAGTTATGTTATTTGCTTTCCTATTTCAAAATATCCTTTGTTTTTTTAATAGTCCTTGAAAAGCATTTAATTTCCATTTATTGAAAAAGTCATATTATTTGCTTTTTTATTTCAAAAAATCCTTTGTTTTTTGAATACTTAGCATTTACTTTTTCAATTTTAGTTTAAAATATCACACGTGCACCCACTCAAACACATAATTTAAACTGAGCCTTAAAACTTACCCTAACTTCAAACCCACTTTTAACCCCACTTGGGGAACACTAAAAGAACTTTGTAGCTAGGTAGTATTGAGGGGATAGGTGTTCCAATAACACCCCTCAGTTATATAGAAGTTGTCCATTAGGGAGCCAAAATCTCCTAGTATTTATTGGCACGGTCACAACCGGTTTGTGGGAAGGCCTCTCCCCTAGGAGGGTTGAAGTCGCGAGGATGGTTCCGGAAGCCTGAGTGGAATACCGAAATCCATTCAGTAACTGAAGGGCTACCATTCGCAGTTCTCGGGATATCCCTGTATGGGGATATTGCGGTAAAAGGACCAAACGGCAGATTTACCTTTTCTCGACGTGTCATGAACGGAGTATCCTAGTAGCCATTCTTTAGGATTGATTACCCGGTGTCCCTCCCGGTAGGGGGATATCTAGCCGTTGACTCAACACTCAATATTGTCTGACTTGGATTTCATCACCTTGCAGAGAATATAGTTTGTTGATTCACAATACTTTTAGTTAGGTGTTTGCATGATACAATCCACCTTTGGTTTAGTTACACCTATTTTTTCTAGAAGCTGTTTGCATGTTGGTACTCTGACCATTTTTTGCATCCCTCCACTTATTATAGCACAGCTGCTATAATAACTGCCCTTTTTGAGGTTGATTTTTTGGCCTGAGAGCCTTCATTTTTACTCCCCTTCTTGCACCCTTGGTTGCATTAGGGTTTTGAGTTTTTTATACATTACCATTTTTTACACTATACAGATTTTTACACAAAAACTTATTTCTCACCATTGAGAATTTTAGACGCTCTCGTCGTCTACAGGGCGAACTCCCAGAGTTCAGTCTACTTGGCTCGCCACGTCACCGACGCCGAGCCTTATCCCTTGACTCGACACATCGTCGATCAACCAGACAATCATCCGATTCTGACACGCCTCACTTCACATCTGATTCTAAGGCAGAATCCGAAAACCCCACTGCGTTATTCCCAACCAACCATATGGCTGGAACACCATTTGACCCACTCTTTACCAGCACCATAGGTGAGACATCCACAGACCCTTCTGCTGCAGTGCCATCCACGGCAACCACCACCCCCCTAGGTATGCCTAATATGGCGGACACTCCACATTTAGGAATGCCCAACACAGGGCCACCTCCTGTTATAGGAATCCCCAACACAGGGCCACCACCTGTTATGGGTATGCCCAACATAGGGGTCACACCCCCTCTGATTCCCACAACCCAGATTCCAGGAATCACCACTACTATTCCTAACCCAAGTGTAACCCATGTTGCACTTGGAAGCGCTGGCCCATACCAGACCACACCTATTGGAGGACACATACCTTCAATACCTAGCATAACTTTAGGCGCTACTGGACCCCTACATCATACCACCATGACTAGGCATGTCCCAATCCCAGTCACTACATCTGCTAGCTTACCATACATGGCAAGTCTGAACTTGCCAAACTTAGCCAGGCTCACCAATGATCCTATCAGACACGATCCTGCGTGGCCTCACATGCCCACCAAACTCCCCTCCGACATCCCTAAGTTTGAGGGCAAGGCAGGTGAGGACCCCCAGAACCATATCATGTCCTTCCATCTATGGTGTTCCTCCAACTCCATAGTAGATGACTCTGTCCGCCTCCGTCTGTTACAGCGCACCTTCACTGGCTCTGCAGCTAAGTGGTATATCGAGCAGCCCCATGGGACGCATGCCACCTTTACCTCCCTTGCCTCGACCTTCCTACAGTTCTTCCAGTTACCTGTCCGCTATGATGCGGGAGTTGAGATCCTACTGTCTTGCAGACAGAACACGGCCACCCACATCACTGACCACATTCATGAGTGGCGTCGACGCCGAAGCCTCTGCAAAATCAAGTTAGACGACCGTATCTTCCTAGATTGGTTTCTAAAATCCCTCCTCCCTCTCATTGCGAAGGATGTGGCATTCGAAAGACCCCAGTCTGAAGAAGAGGCCATCCTCAAAGCCCAACAGTTTGATCTCATTTACACCCAGTCGGGTTATCTGTATACCATTATACCAGACGCCCCTCGGGGCGAGTCATCCCAACATGATGCGCCGGGGGCATCTCATGCTACTGATGGCATCATTGGTTGTATGGCCTCGCATCCCCAACCCTTTTCCATTGCACATCCTAGCCATGGTCCCGACCTTTCGCGGACTACCTCTCAATCTAGAGCAACCAGTTCATATGCTCCCATGGCACATCACCGCCATACCCACGGACCTTCATGTCCACCTCAGTGCTTTGGTCATGCACCACCAGCATATGCCCCCCCAGCCGCACCTCAACCAGTGTACTACCCACAGCTAGCTGCGACAGCTAACCCAACACCTCCAATAGCTCAGGGTTACCAACAACCCCAGCAGGTATCTGGTCCACTTCCAACCCCACCAGTGTATTATCCACCACAACCTGCTCCCGCACCTGCGGCGAACCAAAATCCTCCCACTGCTCAAGGGCAAGTGTACGCACAGCACAACCAGGCCCAGAACCAAAGCAACCAGCGCAACCAAGGTGCGCAATAGAACCGTGGTAGAGGTCGTAACCGCGGTAATAACCAACAACATCAGCAAGGTCCTCCACCTCCCAATCCTCCACAAAATAACAATGCTGCTCCTCCCAACCACAATCCAGATCGGAATCCCAAGCAGCCTAGAAATAATAACCTCAGAACAAACCACCTTGTTCTATCTGCGGGGTCTATGGTCATTACACCCATTCTTGCCCACATTTGGAGCGAGCTCGGCAACTCTGGACCGACGATGCCCATCGTCAAGGGCAAGCGGCTCCTCAACCGCCACCCAACCCTCCACCATCTCAACATCAACCTTTAGTGCTGCAAAACCCCTTTCCAAACCAGGGTGTACTGAACACTCAGCCGTTAGCCCCCCCCCCAGGGAAACGTGCCACCACAACAGATCACTTATGCAGCCCCTGATCAACCCATGTTCGATTCAGGTACTCACCATTTGTTGATGATGTCAACTGCCGATACCAACCTACAAACCCGTCGGAACCAATATGGCTCCACCTCTGAAGCCCCTCCCGCCGACAAGAACACTAACGTTAATCCCACAGATCAAACGTTACGTATACCTCCGGCTCCACTTGATGGCGCTCCCAAAGCACCTTGCTTCCCACTTCGCCGCATCAATAATAATCCCAATGCTCGTGTTGCGTCGAATTACAACATCATAGACGACTTAGCCCAGTCTCCTGCAGCCATGTCTGCTTTAGAAGTCTTGAAAAACTGTCCTTCGCAGCGCAAGACTTTGCTCTCTGCCATGAGCGCTATTGACCCCAATGATTCACAACTGATCGCATTCGATTTAGACCAGTCCGAACCACGACTGCCTTCCAGTTTAGCATTCCAAGTTTCCGTTTCCGTTCGGAATCTTGTCATCCATCGGTGCATTATTGATGAAGGGGCCTTTACATGCGTCATGTCCACATTTGTTTGGCAGAAGTTGGGATCCCCTACTCTCCAGCAGTCCACCACTGTGTTGCGAGCCTACGACGGCCGTTCGACTCAACCCCAAGGTCTCTTACCTAATGTCCCCATCCAGCTCGCGGGTAAAACCGTGCTCATTGACATTGAGGTCATCAATGCCCAACTTGACTATAACCTTTTACTTGGTCGTAGTTACATGTACGCCATGCGGGCTGTTGCCTCCTCCGTTTTTTGTACCATGCAGTTCCCCCATGAGGGACGCGTGGTCAAGGTCGACCAACTCACCTATTACGATCCCAAGGCCCCCGTCGCACCTGAAAATGTTCTCCCCATGGTTGAACAACCTGTTTGTGGTGCAAATACCTCATTCGTTTCCTCAGTGGGACCCGGACATTACTCCGACGTGTCGATGACTTCTACATTCCAGGCCATTCCACCACCGTCACCGGAGACACACGTCGCTAACCTCTGTACTCTTTCCCACAATACCCAAACGCCCAACAATCAACAGCCCTTGTTTCCTAAACCACCATTGGTAGCTAGTCACATTGGGGTAACACCCATCCACACAATCCCCTTTCTATTCCCTCCTTCAGGCGTAGTAAGCGCTCCGGTGATGGCTACCCTTAGTCTCCCCGGACTAACCTTGGGGTTACCCGTGTGGTATATTTCGCCTCCCGTTCCCCCGCCGACACCAAATGTCATCCTGCAACCGGTGCAACCCATTGTCACTTCTACCCAACCACCTCCCGGTATAACGACTCCTTCGTCATCGACGAATCCCCCTCCTCCCATCAGGCCCACAACCATACACTGTCGTACCTCCTCCCAAAGCAGTTAAACCTCCCCCCGTGTTTCGTGCTCCTCCCAAATGCTCGTTGTGTGATAAGTTAGGCCACCCAACTCATCAGTGTCCACAGTTACCTGCATTACAGGAACACATGCAAATGCTGGACGACGACCCCAACATCCCGGTTGTCAAAATTGACCCAAACCCCATGCCTTGTGACAAATCACTGCGTACCAACCACCCATGTGCCATATGTGGTGTTTACGGCCATTACTCACATCACTGTCCTGACATCCCAGATTACAGAGCAGCTCTCTACGAGATGAATAATTTGGACCTTGAGACGGCACCCCCCACAATTGAGGAGATCTACCCTCCCGCATCATCCTCATGCGGAGAGATTAACACAATCTATATGATCTCTTCGACTACCATTACCTCGTCACCCGATTTGACCACTCAAATCTCCCGCAGTGATAATGAGATTCTAGAGGCTCCTACAGCCCCTGATTATCCCTGGGAAGACATGCACCATCGTTCACACTTCCTCCCAGAACAGACCTCATCCACCACCGCTACCAAATTTGCGGTTGAGTCCAAAGATTTCCTTCCTACTGAAGTCGACTGGTTCAAGGACCCTATTCCTACTCCTGACGCTTCCGAGGATAATAACATAGCCAATATTTCTCCCGTCATCCAGATCGACATCTCTGACCCACTTAGTGCCCTTCATACCATTACATTAGGAGCCTCCCACAGTGAGCACGAGATTGGAGAATACAAAAAACTGTTCCAAGAATTCACTGATGTCTTTACTTGGTCAGATACCGAAATGCCGGGACTCGACCCCGCCATCTATACAATTTCCACTGGATACCCCTCTATCCGGTCGGCCCCTTCCACCAATCCCGTTCACACACATGTTCCACTCTGCTACGTCGGTTTCGCCGATGGAGCAAGCCGTTGGTCCCCCAATCTGGCCTCCACAGCTTGGGTAATATATTCCCCTTCACATGAGTTGATCCACATCGACGGAGTATGTTTGGGTGCCGCTACCAACAACCAGGCTGAATATGATGCTGTGACCGGTCTCTTGGCCGCAGCTCTCCAAATGAGCATACGTCACCTGAACGTTTTCTTGGACTCACAACTCCTTGTTTCCCAGCTCAACAATAATTACCAGGTACGCGATCCTTGTCTTTTCAGAAAATTCCTGCGCACTAAACAAATGGTTAGACAGTTTGAATCCATTTCATTCACACATGTCCCAAGAAACCTCAATAGTGTAGCATACCATATGGCCAACAACATTCTAGACTGGCACACTAATCGCATTATACCAAAACAAAATGTGCATCCACGTGCATAACATGTGCCTCCATGGGCATATACAAAAAACAAAATGTGCATCCACGTGCATCATATGTGCCTCCACGGGCATACAGAAAATAAAACATGCCTCCACGGGCAAACATAAAGACAACAAGTGAATCCACGTGCATACACGACCATAAATCCAAACATATATATACATATATATATAAACCGTGATAGTCAACATGTCATAAGTGCCCTCAGCACCAAATATACAAAAAATGCATCAGCCGTACAAAAAAGTGCTTCCCCATATGCTCATCAGCATTTGGGGGCAAATACATATCATCTACTCATCAGGGTCCCTGGGCTCCTCTGGCGCCCCCTCCGCGGGCCCCGTCGGATCATGGCGAGCCCGAACTCTCCACTCTGCTGGTCCCGCTGGATCATCCCGTAGACGGATCCTCCTCTCAGCCGGCCCTGCCGGGTCATCCTAAGCACCATCCCTGTGCTCTGCCACAAAGACCGCTGTCCTCAACAAGAGCGACCGCCACTCACGCGGCGCACCGAAGCAACACTCCACGATATCCCGGTCCAAGTCTCTCTAGCCATCCTCGGGGAGTCCGGCTAGAATCATGTCAAATGTCTGTCTGACACCCTCTATGGCATCATCTCGAGCCAACCCCTCGTCCACGAGCCGCAAATCCTCCACCACATGGAGGTGGTACCACTGCAGGAGGTTGAGCAACCACCATCGCTCGCCCCCGACGAGCCACGTAGTCCGCCGGTGGTACAGGCCCAACATCTGCACAATACAAGTAAACCATCATAAACATATCTACCTATAATCATAAACAAATCACATGATATGGTAGAAAGAAAACCACAAATCATACCGTCTAAACCCCAGGCCTGTCCCTGGGCTCGAGGCATCTCTGGGTCGCCTCTGTAGTCCATGCCAGCATATGGGTAATCCTCAATCACCAGGGGCATCTGCTCCCACTGCTCATATACCTCCTCCGTAAAAAACCTGCGGACACCACCACCACCACGGGGCATCATATGCCCCCACCGCACCATGGGCGGCTCACTCACCAGACCATCACAAATGGGCACCCGTGGTCTCAAGGTCGACACCCGCTCGAAGAAAAAGCAACATAGAAAGGAGGCATAACAGAACTCTCCTCCCTCTCGACAACACTTGTCCAGATCTCTCCGGACACCAGCTAGAAACATCTGAGCCCATGCATAATACGTCCCCCGAAGCACAGAGTCCACCATCATCGTTTGTCCCCCGGACAAACGATGTGGCGCCGCAGCACCCAGCACTCGCAGCACACATGCCCCAACATCCCTCATGTCCCACTCCCGTAGTGATCGCAGACTCAAGGCGCTATTCTGCAAAATGGCCCCATCAACACAAAACGTCTGCAGCAAATCCTCCATATCAACACCTGGAGGGATCCTCGGCAGAAGATCTCCCACCTCCCCTAAACAAGGCAACCCAGTGAGAAAATATACGTCTGTGAGGGTGATCTCCAACCTCTGTCCCCCAATCATAAAAGCACCCTCGGCTGGCACCCACCAACCCACCAACTTGTTCAGGAGTCGTCTCACTGAACGCATAGGTGGGATCTGAGCGAACTTCAAAATTCCACTCACCGCTAGAGTCTGCTGAACCCCCGGATCAGTCTGAATCCTCAACATCAGATCATCATCTATCTCCCGCTCTCGCCATGAAGTCAACGGTCTCCTCAACATCCTGCCAAAAAACAGAAGAAATTTTTAGCCCCAGCAAAAAAAAATTTGCAAAAAATACCATCGCGGCTTTTTCATCAAAAGCCGCGATGATCATCACGGCCTCCATCCAAAAATCCGCGATGAACATCTCGGGTATTGCCGAGACAGTCGCGATGAACATCGCGACTATCTCCCATGAACTCGCGATGAACATCGCGGGTTCCAACCTCACAGTCGCGATGAACATCGCGACTGTCAGCCTAAAACCCGCGCGGTTCATCGCGGGAAGGGACCCGAAACCCGCGATATTCCACGTTGGAAGGTCAACGTGGAATTTCACGGCCTTCAAGGGCCCGCCGCCAAACAAAAAAGACATAATTGAAAAGGCTAAGGCGAATAGGGTTACCTGAAACTCGCAGAATAAAAAACCAACGGTCAAATCTCCCAGAAATCGAGAAAGAGCTCTGACTGCTCTGCCAAACTCGCACGTAACAATGACACGTCATACGGGCCCCACGCCCTATTTATAGAAATTCCACCATTTTTCAAACAGCCATTCCGGTGTCATACGACGTCCGTTTCTCAAACCGTTGGTACCGTTGGAATCAACACAGCGAGAACTTCATGATGGTTCTTTCCTTTTCCTGTTTTCACCAGGTCCATTTTTTGACCATTTTTCGGATGCCCTCATCGCCTCGATTTGCGTGCCACATCAGCCAGCATCCGTTTTTTACGAGTGTTATATCGCTAGATTCAGTTTTCCGCGCTCGTGATGATGCTTGAGATCATTTCTCGCTCTCACACCCAGATTTTTTGGGCATCTTTCCATGCCCCCCTAGTCGCCTCGGTTTGCGTGCCACATCGACCGGCGTCCGTTTTGGACAAGTCTCATATCACCGGATTCAGTTTTCCGCGTTCGTGATGATGCTTAAGATCATTTCTCGGTCTCACGTCCAGATTTTTCGGGCATCTTTCCATGCCCCCCCTCGTCGCCTCAGTTTGCGTGCCACATCGGCCGGCGTCCGTTTTGGACAAGTCTCATATCACCGAATTCAGTTTTCCGCGCTCGTGATGATGCTTGAGATCATTTCTCGCTCTCACGTCCAGATTTTTCGGGCATTTTTCCCATGCCCCCTCATCGCCTCGGTTTGCGTGCCACATCGGCCGGCATCCGTTTTTGACAAGTTTTATATTGTCGAATTCAGTTTTCCGCGCTCGTGATGATGCTTGAGATCATTTCTCGCTCTCACCTCCAGATTTTAAGGGCATTTTTCCGTGCCCCCTCGTCACCTCGGTTTGCGTGCCACATCCACCGTTCTCCGGGGTTGACCATCTTTATATCACCGGATTCAGTTTCCCGCGCTTGTGATGATGCTTGAGATCATTTCTCGCTCTCACGTCCATACTTTTCGGCCATTTTTTCAAAATGCCCTCTCAGTGCCTCGGTTTGCGTGCCACAACGGCCGCAACCCCCTTTTGACTATCTTTATGTCACCGGATCCAGTATCCCGCACACATGATGGTGCTTGAGACCTTTTCTCGCTCTCATCATTCCCTCTTTGTTCGGTATAATTTTATCCCTTTTTCGAGCCGAGAAATCCCTTTTACGAAAAAGGCACTTAGGGAGTTTCTGTTAAGCTCTTTTCTGACTCCTAAAACAATGAAAAGATCACCGAGCAATCTTGCTTCCTTTCATGCTCGCTAAACGTATCTGAAAGGGCGTCTACCTGGTATAAGTTTACCCCTTTTCCGGACCTCGTAGACTAATTACGAAAAAGGAATACTCTAGTCACATCGGCTAAAAGAGTTCTCCATCTGCATCATTTTATGCTTTTTCGGGCCTTGGAGACTAAACTTACGAAAAAGAACACCAATGGAGTCCACTTACCGCTTTCAGCCTCTCTAAACATGAAAGCGACCACGAGCAATCACCATCCTGGGCTCGTAAAACCAACATGACAGTAATCATAACCACTGCAGAGTCTTCTTATCGTTTTCAGACTCCTTAAAAATGAAAGCACCATCGAGCACGAACAGTCCTGGGCTCACAAAATCCACAGGACAGTAACATTTCAGAGCACACTTTTATCCCTTCTTGGAGCTCATTAAAACCACGAAGAAGGTCCCAATGGTGCTTCTCGGTGCCACGACAGATCACATCTACTCATATTGCAACTTCCCCATTTTGGTCGCCTTTGTTCAGAGTATTCTGCAGAATGTCACCCTGAGAATCCCTCGACAGCACCCATCAGCTTGATTCCCCCCCAGAGTCAATACATACCCTTCAGTCCTTAAAAAGCAATGATACCCACACCTACAAGTCAGTTCCCTATGCTGCCAGGTCAACCATGTCATCATGCTCTGAACAAAGGAAGTTTGAGTCTACCCATTATATGACCCCAGTTACTTCCCACCCCCACAAGTATGTCAGTCCTACCATTAGTACTACCACACTTCAGTTCTACACCTCGCGCTCCTATCAAGGAAACATCATTGCCTTGTTAGTTGCTGGTCTCCCTCTGTCGACGACAACCAAATTTATTCCAGAGGATAGACCTAGAGGTCCCTGTGTCTTGGACTCATCACTATTTATGATGAGTGCCTACGAATCATTTCGAGAAGAGTCCTCAGTGCCTCTCCAAATGGTTGTTTCTCACATGCTCGACTTCAACACCTTGATCGCATCGTTGAGACTCGCACAGGACATTGGTCCGCTCAGTTATTAGTCAAAGACCCCGGATACCTCTGACTCCTCCACAATTGAGAGTCTACCTATGGATACAACCAATTACACTTTCTCTATAGCTATCCGGGTTGCGCATGGCGACAGTATTCAGATGTACACCAAGTTTTATACTCCCTCGAGTATACAGTCACATATACTTCCCAGAGATGGCTCATAGCCATTGCGTCCCTACAGATGTTGGACACCTTCAGTTTCCGCAGTTCATCAGTTATTCCAGTGTATCAGTTATTGAGATCAGTCATGTCATGATCATGAGTACATCCCAAAATAATGTACCCTCTGGACCATTATGATGTACCAGTATATTTTTTATGTATTAGATCCCCCTTCTTGGGACTAATTGTTATGTATATGTCTTGATACGAGCATGGGCATGCCCGCCTCGTCCATTATCAGAGATTATTCCTCATGGGAGGGCTGTGCTACGATGCGCTCCCCAAGGTGTGTGATGATGGCTCGTGGTTGCTTGTTGGGGAAGCTTGGTTGATGTAGTCGACACTTCCGCTTATAGGTTCTAGCTGGAGCCGATCATGGCTTGACACTTCAGGGTAGTCCAACAGAGGAAAGGATAGGATGTGGAAGTTAGTTGTGATTTAGGTAGATGATGTAGGTAGATAGGTGTAGCTTGAAGTAGGGATGAAAACAAGATCTAACTGTGTGTGTGGAAAACCCTTGATTGATTATGTGTCGTAACTCAGTAATGTATGAATTGTTGTAACTTAATAAGATGCAGTTAGGTAAAAGACTGTATCTTGCAAACTATGTTAAACATGTGTCAGTGAACAATAAGTTTCGTGATTATGATTGATGTGTGTGATTTATTACTGTTAGTGTACTTACGCGAGGTATGTAAGCAGTATCTACGCTTACATAACTCGCCTACGTATTTATAAATTGTATGAAATAATGCTGAATAATAATGTAATTATTGTCTATTAATAATTAATTAATGTTGATCAATAAACGAACTATGGTTAACCTATGTAGTAACTAATGCAATTATTTAGAAATTCTTGATTGATTGTTAATAAATTTAATTAGTCAAGACTAAGGGTTAAAATGTTAAATTTTAATTATAACGTTGATTCGGTTAATATTAATTAAATGATAATAAAGTCGATTAATGTTAATAAAGCTGGGTAATTGATTAATTGTTGTGGATTAAGGTTAATAATTTGGAATAATCTTAAGTATTGTTGACTAATGTTCATTATGTGTTACTACTGATTAGTTAATGTTAATTGGACTAATCTTATCTTTAGTAATAATTATTAATCACGTTAAATGTAATTAAGAGAGTAATGTTGAATGGTAATAGTGTCATGAATGATTATTAGGTTAATTACGAATAATTATGATTAATTAATTAATTAGGTTACAGTAATAAATAAGTATTGATTAGGGTAAATACTTTACAATTCAAATTATTGAATGTGGTGGAAAAAATTACCTTATGCCATTATTTAACAAGTTTTTAAATTGTATTTGAGTTAATTAATTAAATTGTGCAATACTGAATTATGAGTCAACAAATGATTAAGGGAATTAAAAATGATTAAATTTATTTTAATGAGAAGTTATGGTTGACAGGTGACCCCCAACCAACACATTTTATAATATTTTAAATAACTAATGGGAGTCATGGGATGGGATCGAGAAAAGACTTAGGGGGGCACATTTATGTTAGAGATAGGGTATTAATGGTGGAAGGAAAAGAGTTGGCAAGAGGGAGAATAAGGTGGAGAAGAGGAAGAGGAGAAGGGATCTTTACCTTGGGATATTTTGGGGCAAGTTTTAATAGCAGAGGTAGAATTTTTACAGAGTAGAGCAGAAAGGGGGTTCTTGTTGGAGAATTCACAGAGGGATCTAGCTGGTTGACTTGTACTAGGTTTGGGCTTGGGGGTCCAAAAGGGTGGGGTACCTTTGGAGCTGGGTGGTCGGCGAGACCTAGCCAGTTGGCAGGGTGGCATACTTGTCTGGTCGGTTCAGTTTCAAAGGTTTGGGGAAGGCTTTGTTGTAGGGCTACAGCAAGGCATACAACAAAGAAAAGCAACGGGGATCTACTAGCTATCTACAGGTATTTCTCATTCAGGTATAAATGGATTTTAACTCTGTAAATTTTACTTATGAAAGATATAACTTAGGAAATTATTATGGTAAATTACATGTATATATGTATGCTGCTGAAAATGAAAACTTGCTATTGATGTTAGAACAATAACTAGAATGTAAACAATAAAAGATAGATTTTTATTGAGAGATTAAAACAAACTGGGGACCTAGGTTGGGGTACCTACACATGGTATCAGAGTCATGGTTCCAAATCTGGAACCAGAGGGCTCACTACATTGAACAAAAAGAAAATTACACTCACTAATTACCGAGAGAATTAGCATGACATAAATCAGAAATATTTTTTTATGTGCATAACACCAAAAGAGTGCCAAGCAACTTCGTGTCAGAAGTCTTGGGCAAATTATACACCTGCAAAAGACAAAACAACAATAAAAGTTAAAAAGAATATATAGGGAAACTATATTTGCATATATAAAGAAAAACAAATTATGCATAGATGCATATATATAACAAAAATATATTTCTATATATATAAACCAAAATTATATATATGCTTAGAAAAAGAAAAAAAAAGGGAAATCGAGATTAAAAAAAAACTTTCTTTAATATATATACATATACAAAAAAAATTGTTATATATATATGAGCTAAACTTTAATTTAAACTTTAATTTGCTTTTAATATAAATTAAAAAAAAAAACACAACTAACCAAAACTATAACAATATATATATATATATATATATATATATATATATATATATAAAGAGTTAGTAATTCGTTTTTTTATATAAACAAATATGATACATCTATTATATGTACACAAAAAAAATTATTATTATTAATTCGTTTTTTTTTAAATTAAAAAAAAAATGTGGACTTTGGGCTTGCGGCCAGTTGCGTCCATGGCAACTGGACAGCAGCTAGCTACAACAATGCCCGCCCGGCGAGCAACTAGCTGCGACCATGCTCGCCCGACCAACATCCCTTGAGGCTTGCGGCCTGGGCAGGGTCGACCTGTAGCAGATCTGCGGCCATGGCAGAGCTGACCTATTAGCCCAGCAGGGCGCGGCCATGGTGGCCCGACCAGCAGCCCGCAGGGCGCGGCCTAGGCAAGCCGGTTAGCAGCCCAGCAGGGCACGACCATGGAGGCCTGGCCAGCAGCCCGCGAGGCACGACCTAGGCAATCCATCCTGCAGCCCGCAGGGCGCGTCCATGTAGGCAGCCTGGCCAGCAGTCGCGGTGCTTGTGGCCTAGGAAAGCCTGACTTGCAGCCTGAGAGTTTGCGGCCTGGGAGTGGTCGGCCAGCAGCTGAGCTACTGCGGCCATGAGCGGCCGACCCATGAGAAAAAAAATAATATATATATATATATAGTTGAAATATAAAAAATACATTGTAAAAAACTTTTGGCCAAGCATGGCCAGCGGCCTGGGCACAGCTAGCCCGCGGCCTTGGGAAGCCTGTCCAGCAGCTGAGTTGCGGCCTTAGGCGCGCCCAGCCAGCAAGCACAGAGCTATGGCCATGGGCCAGCAGCCAGCAGTCGAGACCCGCCAGGCTTGCATCCTCAGTGCAGAGGGGGAAATCCCCATTAAGGTGCAAGGGAAGGGAGTTGGCTGCAGGCAGCTTTGTAAACAAAAAGAAAAAGAAAAACACAAACAATAATAAGCGAGGGGATGTTACCTGAGAACCTTGGAGTTCGTTGAGCTGAAAAGAAGCAACCCTCATCCTAGCGGTTGCAGAGCTCCTCCGGAGCAGAGCTGGTTGTCGAGGAAGAATGGGAGAGCTCACTCGAAAATTTGGGCGAGGAAATGATGACCCGCGGGGAGGGAACCAGGTCTTAAACCAGACGCGGAGACCGGGCAGGTGGCCCTCATGAAAGGAAAACCAGGCACGTGGCCCTCATGCCTACGAGGGAGAGTAGGGTTAGGGTTACAGATAGGCCAAAAAAAAATATTAAAAAAAATAATTAAATTTGTAATTATTATTATGATTTTTTATTATATTTATTTTCTTTATTATTATTGTTTTTATATTTAACTTTATTATCAATTATTAAGTTTTTACATTAACTTTATTAATTATTATTGTATAATTCATAATAAGGTTAAGTTTTGAGTTGAATAGTGAGTTATACAAAAAAAAAATTGTGATAAGTAAGATTAATGAGTTATTATACAATTTATAATAAGGTTAAGTTTTGAGTTGAATAATGAGTTATACAAAAAAATTGTGATAAGTAAGGCTAATGAGTTATTATACAATTTATAATAAGGTTAAGTTTTGAGTTATATAATGAGTTAAGTTATGATTATTATATATAGTTATTTCTAAGGTGGAATAACTAGTTGTAAAAAAAATAAAATTGTTGTGATTTCTATTTAACATTGTTACTATGAATAAATTTAATAAATTTAGATAATTAGTAAATTTTTTAAATAATTAAAAAATTTAAATATTTGATATTAGGTGGTTAATTATTTAAAGCTAGTTATTAATTGGATGTTCTTAAATTTATTAATATATTATATATTAATAAATTTAAAAGTTTAATAAAATACTAGTGTAATGATTTATAAAGTTAGGGTAATGTGTTATTAATGTTAATTATTACATGGTAACTAATTTATATGAACTAGTAATTATTATGTTGAATTATTAATGTGGGAATTACATTAATAAATAAATGGTAATGTAGAATAATTGTTAAATGAAATGAATGTTAAATGTTAAAATTAAAGTAAATACATAGCCATTAGATAACATAATAGCAAGTTGAAATTACATTAACTAGTTTATTTTCTTCTTGAAAATGTTCTTTGTCAAAACTTCGACGTATAGTCGAAGGGGCAAGACGGACACGGAATCTCGAAAACGAGGCATCAAAGAGACCAACATGACAAGCTGATCGCTAGGACACTGATTCTACTCCATGATAGATATGTTTAATAAACACGACTCAAAAATAAAAAGCTTACTTAGATTATGCTATCATTAAATTATTAATGAGATTAGTATAAGGGTATTAATGCACATTAATAATTAAGGTTTAAATTCGTATTACAAAGTAGTATAGTGTTAATGGATTTAGGGTTAAGGTAAATAAGGCAGTAATTTAATTAATAAATGGTTATTAATAAGAAATGAGGTACTAAACATTAATTAAAATTTCGTGTAGGGTTGAGATGCGACTTAATGGAGATTGCGTGGAATCCAATACCTGAACTTGCGTAGAACTATTGTGGTAGATTTAGTACCGGGTGGCCTCAAGATGGCCTGATCGAAACGCCCATAACTATAGCTCTTAGAGTAAAAACGCTCGTAAAAACAATCATCTGACACACATTTTTGAATTAACTGTTGAGTTTAATAGTAACATAGTCTTGATGTAGTCATATGCTAATTATCATATTATGTCATCTTACAGGGATAAACATGGTAAGAACGCGAGCAGGTTGGGGGCGAGGTCAGGCGACGACATTACCTGAGTTGAATGTGCCGGCACCATTGCCCGAGACCATCCTTATATTGCACTCACTTGAAGCAATAAACAAAACACTATGGGGACTATAGAGAGGAAGTGTTACCTTGGTGTAATGGACCCTCCCGCAGACCCAATTCGAGAAAGGGAACATGATGCCAAATTCTAGTCTTTCACATAATCTCATCCCACTCATTAGAATCATATGAATAAAGAGAACAAAAGTGTGCAGATGCAAATCAAGCAAGTATGCACGACGGAATTAAAAACATCATCCACACACAATTCATGCTTATCCAACATGTCAAAATAATCAACAATTTAAACATTGCAGAAGTAAATACATAGACAGAAAAACACTTATCTTCATTGTGCAATTGTCCTAAACAACTAACTATGTCACTGCAACGTTCCACCCAACCATAGGCCAGTTGTGTTCATCAATCTCTCAACACAACTGCCACCCCCAAGCTGGGCATGATTCTTACAAAGAAAATGGGACATTCAAGCTCACGCATAGCCCAATTAATCATCTCATCTGAGCCAAGCTAGTCCACAGCTGGGTTTATCAGACTAAATCTGAACCCTGGATGCTTGCACTCAAGCTCAAGCCAAACCAATGGATACCCATACCCATACCCCAACATACTCTTTACACACACAACAAAACACAGTCATTGGGCATGGATACACACGTTTTAACAATGGGATTTACAAAAAGGATGGCTATGGGATTTCCCCAAATCGTTTCTAGCCAAAAACGGATTGTGGGATGGGGAAAAACATTCACAGGGAGGAAAATGAATTCTCTCCCAACTAACTAAGCATTCAACAGCCAAAATGGTCTCTATGGAACCCAGATTCGTTTCCCCTTCTTCCCCACTGGTATACAACACAAAAACGCCCTTCTCCCAACTGAGAATGAAGGAAAACACACATAATTTTGATAGGGGAAAAACGCCTAGGTAGCTCCAAACTCGTGAGGGAGAGAAACTGGTTGCTGGATAATGGCTTGGGGAGCAATTCATGGCTCTTTTCTTTCCCAAGAATCCAAACATGTTTTTCCATGCAGGGTGGCTTTCCCATACTCGAATTTGGACAGCCATACCTCCCATTCCCCAAGGCATTAACTACCTCAACCAACTCTTGGGAGAAATCAATGATTGGGTACAAAAGTCAACATGGGTAGTCGAGGGTTTGATGAGTTCTCTCATTGACACTTGGCTTGACTTGATTGGCTCCAAGGTTTTGAATGTTTCCCCTCCCAATTCGTTTCAAAATCATGCCCCCATCTCTTTGTTGCATTGCATAGCTAGTTGTGGGTATTTTATTAAAATGCATATTTACATGATGTTTGAAATTCCAATGTGCTTGACTAGCACGCAAACCATATGCATCAATAAATCGATGGCAGGGTCTTGGCCTTGAGCTCCTCACCATGATTTTATAACAATATTACATCATTTACATTTTAATGCAATAGGGTCAAGATGGGGATATTACACTCAGAGGTAGAAGTGGAGGCCCCTCCACTAAGGGAGGAAGTTCCCATGGTAGAAGTGAATACGGTACCGAGACCTCCGCATCAAGATATCACAAGGGAGCTTCAGAAGATAAGGATTATAGAGTTTTCAGGGGGTCGAGCAGGGATACGAGCAAAGTCTTGGTTGGAAGAGATGACCAGGTGCTTAACCTTACAAGAGTACACTTCCACGTCCAAGTCTAAGATCGCAATATTTCAGCCTAAGGGAGTTGCTTTGAACTGGTGGGGGAACCAAGAAAGGCAGCTACACCTTACACGAGACACAGTCCCATGGGAACTGTTTGTGAAAAAATTCAAGGGGAAGTACTTACCTGCATCCTACCAGAAAGAACAAACAGGGGCTCTTCATGCCTTGGTACAAAGGGATCTATCCGTGGAGGAGTATGAAGAAAGGTTCATGGAAATAGTCAAGTATGTTCCATACACTACAACAAAACAACCCTTTTGGGGCGGTTTTGGCTAGCGGGGATCTTGGTAAAACCCCCTCTAAAATTTTTTTTAGACCTTTGGCGGCGGTCTTTTAAAACCGCCCCTAAAAGTCATGGAAATTGGACTTTTGGGGGCAGTTTTTTTAAATCCGCCCCCAAAAGTCCTGAAATTTGACTTTTGGAGGTGGTTTTTGGAAAACCCCCCCTAAAAGCCCAATTCTCATAACTTTTGGGGGCGGTTTGTCAAAACCCCCCCTAAAAGTCATGAGAATTGAACTTTTGGAGGCGGTTTTTTTGGAACCCCCCTTAAAAGTCATGAGAATTGAACTTTTGGAGGCAGTTGTTTGAAACCCCCCCGTAAAAGCCCAATTCTCATAACTTTTGGGGGCGGTTTGTCAAACCCCCCCTAAAAGTCATGAGAATTGAACTTTTGGAGGTGGTTGTTTGAACCCCCCCCCTAAAATCCCAATTCTCATAACTTTTGGGGGTGGTTTGTCAAGACCCCCCCTAAAAGTCATGAGAATTGAACTTTGGGAGGTGATTTGTTTGGAACCCCCCTTAAAAGTCATGAAAATTGAACTTTTGGAGGTGGTTGTTTGAAAACCCCCCCTAAAAGCCCAATTCTCATAACTTGTGGGGGTATTTTGTCAAAACCCCCACTAAAATTCATGAGAATTGAACTTTTGTAGGTGGTTTTTTTGGAACCCCCCTTAAAACTCATGAGAATTGAACTTTTGGAGGCGGTTTTTTTTGCACCCCCCTTAAAAGTCACGAGAATTGAGCTTTTGGAGGTGGTTTGTTGGAGCCCCCCCCCCCCTAGAAGTCATGAGAATTGAACTTTTGGAGGCGGTTATTTGGAACCCCTCCTTAAAAGTCATGAGAATTGAACTTTTGGAGGTGGGTTTTTGAAACCCCCCTTAAAAGTCATGAGAATTGAACTTTTGGAGGTAGTTGAACTCCCCCACCTAAAAGTCATGCAAATTAAAAATTTGGAGGCAGTTGTTTAAACCCCCCCTTAAAAGTCATGATAATTGAACGTTTGGAGGCAGTTTTGTGAAACCCCCCTTAAAAGAAATGAGAATTAAACTTTTGGAGGTGGTGTATTGAAACCCCCCCTAAAAGTCATGCGAATTGAAATTTTCGAGGAAGTTTTTTGAAAACCCCCTAAAAGTCATTTATGTACGTGGGTTAGGTGTGTCACATGGGTTCAACAATGCATCTTATCAAAACATTGGAGCTAAGCGCACACAAGCTATTGTAGTGTTAGGAAGGGTGTGCATCATCATTCAACACTATATCCCATTAGAGTTCTACAATTGAGGCAATCATGCTAGGTTTTTCACATCAAAGATGGTTCTCACACTCCAACTTTCCATGATCCATGGTCAAAATACAAACTCGTGTGCCATAACATTATCCTTTATGGCTAATGGGACATGTGTAGGGCTCTAATCACCACATGATTCCTACACACAGAATATTTAGCTTGCAAGTGGGTATGGTGGCCATTTCAATCTTTACAACATCATGGATGGTTCTTGAAGCCTAATCCATGGTGTGTCCATGGTGTTAGATCAAAATCTAGTTTATAATGACTTGTAGTTACCTCAAGGTCTTGTGACCTATGGGTGTTTCTCTGTACCACCACATAGGCCATAAGCAAGGAATATTTAGCTTTTGAGTAACACATTGTCATTTTTTTTAGTATTTTCATGTCGTGGATGGTTCCATGAGCCTATGTTGTGGTCTAGGGCCAAAATATAGGTTATTGGGAAATAAAACTTTATTTTGAGACTCATGGGCCATGCATAAGGACTTGAGTCATCATACATACCCTAGATAGGGAATATTTTGTTTATAGTCTAAGTTCTTGTGTTTATTTTTGCACTAATTTTGGTTTGATAAAATCTCATACAGTGATCATTCAAACCTTGATGTCAAAGTCTTTGATCTAAAACCTTGGTTATAAATAACCCAAGGTCAAAGTTTATTGTGTTAGTGTGTTGATTTGGTGTAGTAGGCATGTTAATGATTGGGTTAGGGGGTAGTGGGTTAAGGTTAGAACCTCCCCCAAAAGTCATGAGAATTCTCATAACTTTTAGGGGGTTTTTAAATAACCTCCTTCAAAAACACCTTTAGGGGGGGTTCAAATAATCACCTTCAAAAACACCTTTACAAGGGGTCTTTTTAGAACCTCCCCCAAAAATCCTCATTGTTAATTTCTTGGTTGATATTATATGTAGTGAACAAATTACTTAGTTGATAGATTATATAGTGAACAAATTAGTTCGTAATTACTAACACATATTAATGATTTTTGCATTGTATACAAAGAATGCATTGAGTACTTTGAACTTGATGGATAAATAGCTCAAGTGGTTGAGTGCTTTGAGCTTCATTCACGAGGGAGAGATGAGAACTTCCAAATGTTTTTTGGTTGAATGGGCTAGCTCAAGTGTTTGAGTGCTTTGAACTTAATGTAGGGCTTGCTTGAGTGGTTGGGTGCTTTGTGCTTTGAGCATGAGGTAGGGACGAGATGTTTCAAACAAGTTTGAGCTTGATAGGATAGCTAGAATGGTTGAGTGCTTTGAGCTTCATCGACAGAGTAAGTTATTCTTATAACTAACAGGTACTCCTTCTAGTCACATGTTTAGCAATATTTCGACAACTAGAGAGAAATTTTCTGCAAGATTAGACAACTCCCTTCATATAGGGCTACCTTGAGTGGTAAAGTGCTTTGAGCTTCATGTGTGAGGGTGGAACAAGATGTTATAATCATTTAATTTGAACCCATTAGGATAACTCCAATGGTTGAATGCACCTCAAATTTGGGTGTACATGACCTCACAGTTGGATGTTATCTTCATCAAATTGACTTTAAGAAGGTATATACTTGAATGGAATGGGCCTTTATTTTAGTAATGTTAAAAAATAATTAGCATTCAACTCCTTCATAGAAGAAGTGGAATCATTGTTTATTGAAGCCCATGCTTGTGTATTATTTTGATCTATCATGCAAGTGTTGCCATTAGACCTACCCTATATGTCATAACGATTGAATCATTCGGTTATCTATAATTATGCAACACGGAGGTCCAGTTGGGGCACATAAAATGTAATCCCCTTATATGCCTCTATGTGTGGTATTGTGGAATGGTGATTATGATGATGATTATTTTCTTACCATTGTGCTGGACCAAACACCAAATGCAAGCATATAAATAGCTACAAGTGGATTTTTTTAGGCCAATTATTGAGGCCTATATAAACAAAAACAATTGTTGTAGATCCAAAGAAAATACCTTAGATCCCCAACTGCATTAGTTAGTAGAGTATTTTGTTGGACCCCTACATAATGAGTACGGAAACGCTTTGTTTTTCATTCTCCCAACTATCATGTTTGCAACGTGATGATGATAGGCCTCCTTGGATGGCTAGCTAATAAGTTTATGAAAGGTGTGAATGTAGGCGTTATTGGCCTTTTGCTATGATGTAAATGCCATGTTTACTAGCATTGGTTGGTTCACCTGGTGTTTTCAACATATGTAGGAAACCAATTAGTATTTAATCCACCCAATCATCATGATTGAAACATGATGATCATAAGCATCTTCATCAAATTTACTAATAGGTTAATGAAATGATAGAACATGAACACAGTAATATATTGGTGAAAGGGTGGGCCATAAACACCATTGACCTTTCACTATGATATAAACTTGCAAGTTTCTAACATTAGCATTTTCCATTTGAAGGAAACCTCATAATCCATTTAGTGATGGTTGAGGAAGAGCCTTAGTTGGTGGCTAGCTCATGTTAACAAATGCAACACCTTATGTTTCTTCCAATATCTTTTTAAGCTACTTTATTGCATGTGTGTGATGGATGGTTTGGCATGAGTTAATTAATGTACTTCAACAATGTTCGTTTCCATTGCAAGCATGACCCACATTATTTTTTAAATGATATACTTAGGTCATGGCCACATGTATTACATATAAAAATGTGTAAATAAGTAGGGTTTGTACTTTCATTTTTTAATGATATTTTCAAGCCAAAGCATGGGTATGAGACTATGTCAAAGTGAATTGTAATTTCATGTTTGAATGATATCTTTAATTCAAGGCATGGGTATGAGACTGTGTTGGAGTTATTTGAATGGGGGTATCTACCAATAATGAGTTGACTTTGACTTAGGTTGATTTGGTCAACTATGTGTTTTTTTTTTCCTGGGAAAATGTCCGTAATTTTATTTCAAAAAGATGATTAAAATTACATATTGCAGATGTAGTGAGATCAACAAGGATCCCTACATTTTCACATATTGTCTCATATATGCAGAAAAACAGCTTATAATGAGCTGAACCAAAAGAAAGAGAAAACTAGACAAAAAATAGAACAAATAGATCATGAACAGTGGTGAAAGTGGGGCCACCGGTTTCAGGTTTGGTCCCTGAAACCGCCGCCGCCGCCACTGGATCGTGTAGACCCAATGGGTTGCCGCGCAAAGGCGCCGCCCTCTCTCCATACTCAGAAATATCCATCACGCTCCTGAAAGCAAAAACGCAGGCCCAGCCATAGAGAGATGGCGAGATTTCGGACATTTCTTTCCAGAGAAGCAATCAGGGTTTCCGTCGACCTTCCTTTTCGATTTGAAATCTTGGACTTCTTGGAACCCTCGAGAACCCTCTCACTAGCCGCTTCAGGTCTGCCTGAATTGCAGAGCCGTAGCTGTTAGCACTCTGTGCTTATCTGATACTTTCGAATTTCTCGAAGAGCAACTGTACCAGGACGGTATCTATGAGGCATCTTGACACCTCCTGTTGTTGGAGCAGACTTGCGTGCAGCCTTGGAGCTGCTTCCTGGGAGCTTTTCCTCCAGTAGATACGTGCCGTCTGCTTCGTATGAAACCAACAAGGTAGAAATCTACTGTGTAGAAAAGTCGCGCGCCAATTCCAACAAAGAAAGATATCCTCAGAGCCGCAAGAAACCGCAAGCGCAAATCAAAGACCGTTCTGTGGGTCGTATGAGGGTACCGGAGATCCATGGCCTCCAAGATCGCAACCCTTGAGCGCAAGAAGTCGACCTGGTCGCCGCCACAAAAGTATCCGCCAAAACGCCAGAAGCGGCATTGACCGCCTGGATCTAGTCCGTTTCTGCAGGTCGAATGTGTGAGAAGAGCAGAAGAGAAACCCCTGATCGCGTCGTCCTGGTATCAGCCGTCTCCGCCGAATGCAAGCCGTCGCAGGAGTGCCGCCGCCGTTGTTTGGAAGCCGCTCCTCACCGCCACGGAATGCTACCCTCGCCGTCGTCTACTGTGAGCTCAGATGGAGTCTGTGACCAGGGATAGAGCCCTGGCCGCCGAGATCAACTCGGATCGGCTCAAAACCCTAGGTTGCAGAGCTCCGTCCCTGGCCTCCTAATAAACCTGGTCAACTATGTGTTATGAAAGCAAAATAAATTCATATCCATATGTAGGGATAAGGTTGTTTCTTCTTTATACTTATTAACAACAAAAGATATAATAATTTTTTACTACTAAGCAATGAGAAAAAAATTTGACACATCCAAGACTCTAACCAACTAGAATAGACTTTTAGAGCCTTTTAGTTTATTGAAATTGTAAAAGGTGTAAACTACATAACTTTGACATCTCAAGAAAAACCATAATAAAAAAGGACATAGATAACTAATAGGAAAGGTTAAAAGTTGGTCACAATGGACATGCATGAGTTGGGTCAAGTCCAATACCCAGACACTTCCAAGACGAAACATGGTGCAATTTCTAAATAATATATAAATACTTGCAAGTTTTGCTAAGATAGCACTTGGAAACAAGCAACAAACCCTCATGCCTTGGATACAAGTAGCAAAATTTAGTTTTGTGGAGTGCTTGAGTATGTGTCAAATTTATAGTACCATTAGATGAATTAAATAACTTTAGAAAGTAATATGCTCCTCATTTGGTGTTGTCTTTGGCATGTTTGATCTCTCATGTAGCTTCATACTTGGAACTATACCAAATAACAGTCCAACTGTGCATATTCATAGCTTAATGGTGATTCCTCTTTGTTTTTGGGATTTAGTGATACATATAATTATATCAACATGAATAACTGATCCAGTCCTAGCTTCATGCAAGCATATATTGAATGGTTGAGTGGTTGAGTGATACTAAATTATGCTTTTAGGGAGTTGTGGGTCTATCAATGCATGGAATAGGTGCATGTATTATCCACATGTGTTATACATGTGGGAAAAATGGATGGCTTAAATGCAACTCCCTTGGGTTAATATATGTTCACTTCATAAAATATCATCCAAGAAAGTAACAATGAGGATTTTGGTTGGGAAAGACAATTACAATTTTGATTTTAAGGGGTTTGAATGTTCACCTATGAAGTGTAAGAGAGGTATTTCACAATCCCTACCTTTTTGATTCACCAAGCTCACATGAAGTGCAAGGTGAAGAGCATACTTAGGTTGGGAGATTCTTTAGGTCTCTTAGTGTGTGCTAGTGGTGCAAACACATGTTGAAAGCAAAATCGATTTATCGACAAATTAACTAGAAGAGTATATCAAGTAATACATACTTTTAACTCTACAAGATTCTCATGGTGCTTTGCAAATCACCAAGGATGGTTCTTAGGCATATTCCATGTTCTAGGGCAAAAAGCTTTTGTCTTAGCTAATAATATTTTCCTTTTTACTTCATTGTCCACATGTTGGATATGTTAGGGATGGTTCTTTGGGAGAAGGGTGTGATTTGAGACCAAAATTAATCTAGAATGTTTTTTAATCAAGGAGTTAAGGACTTATCCATTGAGATACACATTCATGCATCATCAAGGCCTTTGGGGTTTCATGATCAAGAGATATATATTTTTCCAAATTTACCCAGGCCGATTTGCACTTGGCCTTGTACGCTGAGATACAAATGTATGTGTGATCACAACCGTCGGAGATTTACAACTTAGGGACTTCTTTGGTTAAATTAACCAATAAGCCATATATTTAGATATGCATTCATGTATTGTTAAGGTCATTAGGGATTTTTTATTGAAGCATATCTGTTTCACCCAATTGACCCAGACTTGCACTTGGAAATGTATATTGAAATACACAGTTGTGCATTGTCAAGGTTGTTGGGACTTCATAACTAAAGGTTATTTAGTGCAAGAAATTTTCCTAGGACTTGTCCATTGAGATATGCATTCATGCATTGCTAAGCGAAGAAATGATTCATCACCTAGGGTTATCCATTTTGTTGAATTCATTAAGGATTTGTGCTCGACCTCATTTGTTGAAATGGAGATTCATAAGAGAGGGGCATCAATTTTGTGAATTTTCTTGGGGCATGGCCATTGAGATACACAATCATTCATTTTTAAGGTTGGCGTGCTTCACAATATAGATATATTTATTGTGCCATATTGACATGAGACTTGATTATGGCCTTGTAACTTGAGATACACTTTTCTACATAATTAACGTTGTTGGGACTTTATGATCTCAGTGTGCCTATTTAGTCAAATTCAACCATGACTTGCACTTGGGCTTGTCAATTGAGATACACATCCATGCGTCATCAAGGTAATTAGGGCTTTATTATTGAGGGGCATTCATAACACCAAATTCCTTTGAGATGTGCCCATGAACTTATCTATTGAGATATGTTTTTGTTTGTATTCAAGGTCATCGAGGCTTCACAACTAATTGATATATGTCTTTGCAATGATATTTTCTATAAATAAATTGTGTTGGATTTTTGAAAAATCTAAACATTTTTAGTAGACACTCCACTCATCATCAAATGATCATAACAACAACATTAATTGAAATATATATATCTTGTCAAATTCATTTAGATCTTGAACATGTTCTTATTTATTAAAATATACATTTATGCATTGTTAAAATTGTTAAGACTTCACTACAAAAAATATATATTTTTCCAAATTCACCTAAAAAATTACATCCAACCTATTCTATAGAAAAATATGTGTTTGTACATCATCAAAATCATTCAAACTTCCACCAAATTTGAATGTAGCTAGATTTTTTCCCTAAAACATCATTTTTTTACACTTAGAGTAAGTTGGACTAGCATGGGGCACAACCCGTATTTCTCAATTTGAATTGATAAAAGGCAAGCTATTTCTTTATCTCTATTGCTGTCAAATACAACTCTATCACTGGTGCTCAACTAAAGCCAAAAACAAGGCACAACCTTGAGGAAGCCCAAAGGAGACCTCAAGATTGTTGTGGGCTCAGATGCAAACAAACCCCTTTAAAAAAATATGTAGCCTCCCAGTTATTGAGTAAAAAAGTCTCAACAAAAGATCTTCCTCAAGTATAATATGTCTTCTCCCTAAGAAGAAACTCCTCCTTAACTTCTCCTTAATTTGCTAGGTTTATCCCCTTTTAGATTATTTGGCATTGTATAGGCATCCTTATGACATGGATGGATTATCACTCTTGATAGAGAGCACATTAAGAAACCAAAACATGCATTTTTAAGATGTTTAAATCAAAACAACTACAATATGGACTTTTCTTATTATTCATATGGCACACTGCTGCCATTGGATTCGAACCTTGCATCTAATTTCTATCATCTACACGACGTTCGGGTCTCATATTACAGGAAAACGGTTTTAGCGAGTATTTTTTTGGGAGAGCTTCGTATTACAGGAAAACGGTTTTAGCGAGTATTTTTTTTGGGAGAAGAAGAGTCTGCAGGGCTCTCGCAATCCAGACAGATGATATTTGCACTGGTTAATGCTGCCCATGTGGAGGAAATCTCTTTAGTAGATAATGTAACCACGGCTGTGGCTAAAGTGCTGCAACAGGTTGCCTGGGGTTTCATGGAAGGGAAATTTCAGAAGGGAGATTCTGTGTTGATGCTTCACTATGCATATGGAGCCGTGAAGAAGGCCATCCAAGCCTATGCAGTTCGTGCAGGTGCCCGTGTAATCGAAGTTCATTTGCCTTTTCCAGTATCGTCGAAAGAAGAGAACATTGGGGTTTTCAGGAAAGCTCTGGAGCAGGGTAAGGCTCAGTCCGGGAGAATCAGATTAGCAGTCCTTGATCATGTGACTTCGATGCCATCGGTTGTTTTGCGCATAAAAGAACTTATTAGGATTTGCAGGGAAGAGGGTGTGGACCAGGTTTTTGTAGATGGAGCTCATGCTATTGGGAATTTGGACATTGATATGCAAGACGTCAGTGCGGACTTTTACTCTAGCAATCTTCACAAATGGATTTTTTGTCTGCCATCGATTACGTTTCTTTATTGCCGTCGTTCCCTTATTCCTAATCTGCATCACTCAGTTGTTTCGAGTGAATATGGGAACGGATTGGCTATAGAGTCTGCCTGGGTTGGAAACAGGGACTACAGTGCGTAGCTTTTTGTGCCTGCTGCTGTGGAGTTTGTTAAACAATTCGAGGGTGGTATTGAAGGCATCAGGAAAAAGAATCACGATTCCATTGTTCACATGGGGGAAATGCTCGCAAAGGCCTGGGATACCCATTTGGGTGCCCCTCCAGAATTATGCTCGTCAATGCTGATGGTTGGTTTACCATATTCTTTGAAGGTTGGCTCTGAAAAGGATGCTATGGACTTGAGGACCCGCTTGAGAAAGGAGTTTGGAGTGGAGATTCCAATATATTACAGACGGCCAATAGAAAAAACTGACTGTGACCTAGCTGATAGTCCACCAGCATTTTCAGCTCATGCAAGAATATCCCATCAAATATACAAGACTAGGGTGATTATCTAAAGTTTCGCGATGCTATAAATCAGCTTGTGTTGGAGGCTTCTACACCTCAATAAAAGATGACAGTTTATTGATCATAATGACAACGATCAGAGCAACAAAAAGGTCCTTCTCGAAGTCTCTTTATCACATTCTATTCAATTTTTTTCTCTTTTTGCTTCAGAGATTCAAATATATCTTCCTTCTCATCCGTTGCTTTGCGGGGTTACATATGATGGATAGGAAATGACATAGTAAACGGGGAGACCAAATTAATGAGGAAGGGTTTATGTTGAATACGAATGCCTTCTTTCAGATGGGCGAGGATCTTGTAGCAGATTATCTGGTACATTTTTTCATATTGGGGGGAACCTCTTAGTACCCTTCAAAATAGTTTAACATGTGAAGTGGAATCCAGATAGTGCTAGAGAGAACACGGAATTGCCACGTGTTTTATCCTTCTCTATAGAAGACACTCAATTATGTGCAGATCTCGTTTAGTTGTGGAAAAATTATGGATAAGGTTTCTGTTATTGTTTATATATCGAATTTGACAGATCAATGATTTGTTGTTTTAAGTTCTTTATAATAAATTGCATGCTTTACAAGTGTCTGTAGTGGGACAATGTTGCAACTGGTTACTGCGTTTAATTTTCTTTCACAGGTTTTGCATCTGTGCATGCATATATTATGAAAAGTTCAATACTGGTAAAGCAACAGTTTTGCAAACAAATATTGTTTTGTAGGGCTTTCAAAAATTGAAACACTAGAAAGCAGATTGTAAGCACACAAAATATAAATATTTTAAGTAGACACCAGGAGTACAAATCAAATGGAGGTCAGCCAATTTGTACATGATAATCATCTACAAATGAAACCAATTTTGGACAAGGAACAAAGCCAAAGTCGACTCTGAAGACATACTGATTTTCTTGTCCAAAACATCTGAATAGATGGGTACGAAGGTTTACTCATAGTTACCAAGGTTTCTCAGTGCGATTTCAGGGTGTCAATGGATATGGCTGCATGGCTGAGTAAAAGTATGACATTTTTTTTAGTCCTATTCACCAGGTATAGGTGTGGCAGTATATTGACCCAAAAACCACAGTTACAAAACTTGTAGTTTGTGTGAATGAGCCCTGCAATATTGTCTAAATATCATTATCATTATTATTATTGTATTCTATGTGGTAAATCTCTTGTGACTCTTCATAGGATTGTAACTAGTGTCATCACAGAATGGGTATTCGCCTATGAGGTGCATCCTGGGTATGCTGCATTTATGAACTCTGGTCCAGATACCTCAGGTTTTTGTACTTTGAAGTAGGGTCAATCTGTGACCAGGCACTAACCATCTGTTTTCGCTCCAAGCTAATGAAAAAACAGAGTATCATATCTCTCGTTAAATATTTCATTCCACATTAATATACATATCTCGCTGTGTTAAAAATAAGTAAAAAGATAAAAAAAGGAGGGAGTGTGAGTCAGTTAATCCGACATTGGTAACAATTGTAAGACAAGGGTGGTTTAGGACATATGATGCACCAAAATCTTTGCCAATATTGAAGCTGGCTTTGGGGTGCAAATCCCAAGGTTAATGTGATAGTGCAAATTTACCAGACTCAGAATTGGAAAAAACTTGGCAAGGCAAAAAAACAGGGAGTTTGAATCAGATCAGGAATAAATTTGGAAGAAAATTTTGGCAAGTACAAAATAAACTGGCAGAAAAAATGAGAGAAAACACACTAAAACTGGGTTGTATAGATCTCTTGGCACATACTTAACTCACGAGTTTGACTAGCATTGACTGAGTCAAACATGGTCAATGTGAGTTTGAATCTGCCCGAGATGAATTGGATTGTTTGGAGGCATATTTGATCCAAACTCATAGATTCGTGCATTAAATTGCGAGCCTAGTAACTATGGATGGCATCCTCCCTCACTTCAGTACCAAGTTACTAACATTGCTTAGAAATGACTGTATGCTTGCGACTCCCCACGTAGTGTTTGTTGTCTTTGTGATGCCCTCTTAATTCCAAGCTTACTAAAAAAACAAAGTGGGATATCCCTTGTTGAGGATTTTCCTCCACATTAATACGACTATTACAGTTTAGTTGTTTGACAGCATAATTTTCAAATCCTTTTCCCTATCTTCTGTTGGATGGAAGAGGAAGGGACATGGAAAGGTTATTCCACACAACAGACTTAGGTAGTCCCTCCGGTTCCGTAACTTTTTCTTGCTCAGAAAAACAGTTGCAGAAGAGGAGGCCCTACAATGCCTTGGGAGTTCTCTAACTCTTCCCTACCTTGGTTTCAAGATTCTAGTCAATCTTAACCCTACATTATTCCGGATTCTACATGATGTGATTATTAATTTATTAGCTACCATTTGAATCTGTCCTCTTTATGTCATGTTCATATGGTTGGCAACCTTTATTTCATTTTCTTTGTGTTGCCTTGCATTGGACATCGGCAAATTTTGCAGTACATAATTCATGGTTCTTTGAGCATTGGATGACACATCAGTTGTGTTTACAGGTGGATATATCAAATTCTACCTCACTTGTTCCACATCCGCTCACTTTCAAGTTTGAAAATGGGTGATGTAAATAGATGACTCTACACCTCCAACCATCTCTAACAATCATGTGTAGCATCGAGACATATAAGTTTTGATTCAAAATTCACATTAAATGATACTATCAACCTCATAAAGTTCTTAATAATCATCATCTTCTGACGTGCAACAATGGTGTAGACCTTTCTTCTTGAATGGCAACCTTGTGACATTCCATTTACACTTTTTAGATCAACTCTCTTTATTTCATGCTTGTTACAGCCTACCTAATTTTGATGATCTTTCTTGCTAGATGTGTCTGCCATAAACCTAGTTTTCTGACAGCCTATGCTATCCTATTGGAACACATACAAATTTTTGTATTACCAGTTTCTGTTTTCTTAGACCTGGAATTATAGAGTGGAGTTTATCATAGCGTTTTTTAAAGTAAAATGGTTATTTGGGTTGAATATATCTAAATACCTTAAGAATCAATAGTTTTGAGAATTGCTGCTTTTGATCATGTATTGCTTTATTTGTCCTCTAGGTACTTTAGTTTGTATGTCTTGATTATGTGTTTGGTGGAAAAATATACCAGCTCAACCATGTTTACAAAGTAGTTGGCTACACCAAAGTAACTTATAAAGGCCATTTTTTCATATCTACTGCAGGGTGAAGAAAGGAGTTTTGAACCATCATTACCCAAAAAGAGCGATATTTTCACAATAATGTATACTAGTGGCACAACTGGTGAACCTAAAGGTGTATTAATAGCAATGTGTCTCAATCTGCATTCTCCACCTTGTCAAAGGGACCATTGAGTAGATCTATGTGCATCATAGTGATTTATATATAGTCAACCACCTAGAGAGTTTCAAATTTGGTCCAACCACCTAGGTGTCATATTTGGTAATTTCTTTTGACTGTACTTTGATCCAACTATTGAAGTGGCTATTGTTGTTGATAATTAATGGATTGTGCAGGCTGAACGGTTTGATGTGGTTGAAGCATTAAGGATACTTGAAGTTTCCCTTCAACAATCTTCTATTGATCATGCTACTGGTAAATCCTTGGCACTGCCTCAAAATACAGCTATGTATGTAAACATCTTGATTAGCTATGTATGTATTAGGTATGTACTTGTAATCTTGATGTATTTTTATTGAAGTACTTGTGCAATAAATGATTTGGAAGACTTACAGTTTGTGTGATGTATACCATAGATAGAACAACAATGCTCCTACTCTAAAATTATGAATTTTCCTCTCCACCAAGGCAGGGATCTCCATGTATCCAAATAGAGAGAAACTCAATAAAATTATCAGTAGTTTTGTCTTCCCAAGAACAACACCCTGTTCCAATGTTAGCAACAAGGTTTAGTCACAAAAACAGTTCCTTCCTAAAAAATTATCCATAACTAAATCAGAAGAAAGACAATGTTCTTGTCTAGAAACACCAAAGTACATCCTTCAAGGTCAAGACAATTCCCAACAAAGAATGCATTTTTCTAATTATAGCCGTAGAGCTAATTAAAAAAAACAACACTTCTGAATATGCTTTCAAAATGTCTATGCTATAAGGCATAAATGAGTGACCCCACCTGAACTTTCTCAACAAAACAATTTCTATTTCTTCCTCACCACATATCAGCAATGCTACAGTTGATGCCTCCATACATGATAGCTAACAAGGTTGACCATAGTTCACTAAATTTACTGCTACAATGCAGTGTAAAAGCCTAAAAGGTGAGAAGCTTTATATTCGACCCCATCCAAAATACTGCAACCCAATCCATCTCATCCATGCAAACTGAATTGACTAACCCTGAGTAACACCCATCAATAAAGCATATAATAGCAAGATCAAATACCTGCAATTGTTGCAAAGGTTAGTGCCTGCAACACAAGGGTGTAAATACCTGCAATTGTTCTAGAACCATTTTATACAAGAACTTCAATTATTCCTTTTGTGTCATCTCTTCAAAAGTCATTGTAGGATCCCCTAGAGCATGTGATATGCCTGTTGACATATAATATTCTCTAATGCAGCCTATGTGTAGTTCAAAATCACACCCATACTGACAATAGATCTCTTTGTACTTGATGTTGAGCTCTCCATGATGATCAGTTTCCTTTGTAGCATGTTTACATCATACTATATTCATATTGGCTGCAGGAAAATGGGATGTTGTAGTCTTAGAACAATTATAAAGTCTTGAAACTTAGGGATTGAATGAAGCGGGCATCCTTATTTTTGATCTGTTGGGTAGAATGTATCAAATTGTCCCTTTATGTCTTCAACAAATGAGAAAATCCATCTTATGACATACATTATTCAGAATTTCTTTTAACAAGCCTGAATTCCCCATTCTCATGTCATCTTCAGCTGAAACTCATAAGTAGATACCTATGCAAATATGAGGGGTGAAAAACTAACTTCTTCTGACATCTACCGCCTAAAACTTGATAGCCTAAATCCTATCTAGTTTGTTAGAGCTAACATCTTCCTCCAATTTTGCAAGGCATTCTTAGCATATAAGCATTGTCTTCTAAAAAATGCTATATATAGGCTCCAGATCCCCTTAAAATATAAGGCTCTCCTTTTTTTTTTCACAAAAGGGTCTGTCTAATTTATGAAGCATTTATCTGTGCTTGTAAAGGAAAGAGATTTGCATTCAGTTTTGAGTTTCTCAATGTATTGATTCACTAGCCGGGATCATCTTCAGGAGTTGTTATCTCTCTGTACTGTGAAAGAAAGCATGATTTTTTTTCTCAATTTGTTGTATTACGATTTACCATTTAAGCTCAAACTCTAATCTTGCAATTTACATTGAACTTAGATAGTTTATATAGAGCTGATTCAACCCTTCAAAATCATCACAAATATAATATTTTTTGAAGGCAATTTGTCTGATAACAAATGCATGTGACATTATCATAATTTTGATAACATGTGTACAAGTGCTATGTGAAGAGAGATAACCAGCACAGATATTTTATTTTAGTTGTTGTTTTGAGTTATAATCAATATTTTAGTTTCTCTAATTTATGTAAATGCTGATTATTTGTATCTTGTGCCAATTTGAATCTCCAGGTAACTTGTCAGGTCTAGTAGTGCCAGTTGCTGCACTGGGTGCCATGGGCTACGGCTATATGTGGTGGAAAGTATGTTCTCCCCGACAATATAATGTCCAAAGGATTTCTGACTTGGATTTACTTGGTTTTCCTGTGTCATGCTAAGGGCCTTCTTGTCGCAGTTGTTTTAGTGCATGTTTGTTTGCAAGCTATAGCCTGTCATAGAAGTTTAGAACCTACCATTGAGTGTAATATATCCAGAAAATTGTTCTTGTAGAGTATCCCTATGCTTTAAATACAAGTATGTTGATGGAGTGCAGAATGCTTTACTTTTTTTAAAATAGCGGTTCAAATTATCATTAGGGAATTGATTTTGATATCTAGTATGATAATCAATTATAGTTTGTGTGTGGGTTCTGACATGCAGTGTGGGCATGCAATCACACTCTGGTATTCATGGATTACTGGCAGATGTTACTACTGTGAAAACTTCTCTTATTGACTGAGTTCTATATGTTACAAGTCATTGTTGGTTTTTCATTATTTAATTCAATATTATGTAGGATCTTATCTGAGAGAATAACATGCACAGCATTCAAACACAATAGACAAGAGACACAGAGATTTTCCTTGGGGAAACCATAAAGGAGAAAACCCTGCAACTTCCTCAGAGATAGAATGAGTACAATAGCATAAATGTAAAACCCAAAAATGTCTTCAGCAGCTTCTCTCTTCTTCCCTTGTGCAAACTTGTCCTCCTCACTTATGCGAACTTGATGAGTGAGTGAATGATCCAATAGAGAGGAGCACCCTCTCTCTATATACTTTACCTTTCACTTAACCTAAACCCCAAACAGTTCGTCCCCTAAGTGAAACTGACTGGGTTGACTTCTCTAGGAGAGTCTAATAACCCACTGACAACTTAACTCTGGGGTTAGTTGCCCCGACATACAATGGAGGGTTAACCTCAATGACTTAACATGACTCAAGTACAATGATGACTCTCCCGACCGGAGGAATAAACATCTCCGAAAATACAAATACAATATAAAATATACAAGTGAATATCTTCCTAAGTTACAATTACATAAGAGTCATAGTACAATATTATTTAGTGCGAGTTCTCTTCTTGTGATTAGCTTAGAGATTAGTGTACCTGCTCACAGGAGCAGAGTAAATAAAAGGAAATATATTTATTGATTTCTATGATTGCTCAATCTTATAATTTGTCTAAATGGCAGGGATGGTCCTTCTCAGATTGGATGTATGTAACCAGGTGTAACATTGCAAATGTTGCTGCAAGCTTTAAAAAACAGTTGGATAATGTTTCTTCAGTTCTTGCCGTAGGTGTTTGACAATTATGATTGTTTGCATGCTATGTTTCTTGTGCCGCTGTACCTTTTGATTGTAAAAATTATCATCTTCTTTAAACTATCAAGGTTCAGAAGTTTAGTATTTTATTTAATATACTTAATGGATACTTAGGCAACAAAGAGGCACTTGACCCAGAGGCTTGAAAATGTGGATGCAAAGCTAGATGAACAAAAGGAAATATCAAAATGAATCAAGGATGAGGTGTGTTTAACATGTGAATTTACTTTTAGAGTGTTACATGATTTTAAATCTTTGATCTTCTGATACACGTAGGTTGTCTTGTTGTAAGCATTTCAAGAATAATCTTGGTTTCATTTTGACACAGGTATTTGAGGTGCGTGGAGACCTTACACAGATTAGTTTTGACATAGATGCAATTCAAAAAATGGTTTCTGGCTTGGTGAGTTATCCGGCTTCTGCATGATTGTTTGCTGAGTATTTTCTAAAACATTTTTTTTATATTATTTAGCATTAAGAACATCATTTACGGGCCCATAATTTGCTGCAACTTTTTGTTGATGTATTGGCCAAAACAGGAGGGGAAGATTGTTACATTAGAAGATAAACAGGTAAAATTTGGGATTTTTTCTCAAAATATTTTTTATTGTACACAAGTAGCCTGAATAAGATACCAATATTTCCAACGCGATATTATATCATCTAACATGGGCTGTGGTATAGATTTTGATATATAGGAACCTCTGTTTTCCCATGAACTGGCTACATTGCTTAAATGAATCTAGTCATTTATATTGCAATCAAGTTGCTTCTCTGTCTGTTAGTACATATATTGAAATGAACACTTGTCTTTATGGAAGAGAAGGAAACCATTTCTGTATATGCATGTAACCATTTAAATGTAATAGTCTCGTCCACTCACTGAAGTTGACCGTTTTTAACTGAAAATATATGTAGGATTTTGCAAATGCCGGTGTATGGTATCTTTGCCAATTTGTGGGAGGAGTGAAAGATGGATCCATGCCACAATTTATACAGGTCAGTTCTAGTTTGATGGTGTAAGGTTGCACCATTTATTTCTAATAATACAAATGAACAATAATAAAATGGCCATTTATTGTCTCCCATTCCTCTTGGGATTTCTTCAGTCTGCCAGTTTCATACCTTGATTGAGATAAAATTGTCCTTATTTTGGTAGAAGTTGCTTGAATTCCAATATATGCCTGCCTTTATACAGGATTAAAGAGCCTAAACAGAGTTATTAGCTTATTTTCTTTCCCGTGGCTGTTTGTACTAAATCTGTCCTAAAAATTGTCTTGAGAAACAAATTGAGTAATTTTAACCTTTCATTTGGTGTTAGTTGTCATTTTACTCATACCATGTTCCCATTCTAGTAATTTCACATGAATGAGATTTGACTGAAAGTCAACCATCCCGTAAGGCTCTCACCCTTTGCTTTCAACACAACATCCTCTTTATGCTTCCTTTCTATTTCAACTAGAGGATTGTTTTGGGTTCATACATTATGATTTTGTGTGGTAGTCTTCTGATATACTTGTTGAATATTAAGGATATAGATTTTCATGTACTTAATTTTGTATATACTCAATGGTTCACCGAGTTTTGGACAGGGGGATGCAAGAAGCGGGAAAATGCATCCGATGGATGTATGGAGATACCCCCAAAATTTAGGAAACATAATGGGGGATAACAGAAATACTGACATATGAGACCTCAAATAAAATCATAAAAAGAGATTAAATATATGAAAAACAATGAAAAATATCAACAGTTAAAGCATGAAATAAATAATCACATTGATATACAAGTTTTAACAGTCATGATTCATCCTTATCTCATCGGTCATAAACATGTCCACACCTATGTCATTAGCCTGTCTATGTCATCAATTTGCCATTACTGCTGCCTCAATTTAACCCAGAAATGTGAAAGGTAAAAGTTAAATTCATTGCTGTTCCTTCTGCTGCTGCTGCTCCCGAAAATCTTCAGACTTCTCCTGACCCCGAAATCATAGCTCAATCTTCTACATCATAACTGCATTCCACACATCACTATTGTCTGCCCCACCAAAATAGCATAGGTTTCACAGGTATAAGGACTGGTGCAAGTATAGGGTGCATGGACTTGGCCCCTAAGCCACCATGGAAGTACACTCTTTGTGGTACATCTGCCTGGGGCATGTCACTAGTGAAACAAATACAATGGGTATTTGAAAAATTAAAACCTGCTCCACCATGAATTTAGCAAGCTGTGCTCTGCTCTGATTGAATGGGGAAAGAAAAAACAAGGAAAGGAAATTAAATTATAAGGGTAGCTCACCATGGGAAACGCTGGGGCGGGAAGTTGATTTGCAGTAGCCGCAGAAATACATAATCTGATGCATGTCCATTTTCTATGATGGAATGCGACCCCTGAAAATCTTTGCTTGCCAACAAAAATCTTCAACTATGAGTATAGGCACACCCATTTTCTATGATGGATATGTAATTTGAGCTTCACATGTTCAATCCTGATGGCCAGCTGCATTTCTATCAACCAGCAAGTGACTCCATACATAAATAATATAATCAAGAACTAAGGAAAACCATACTCTAGTGGTCTCAGATGAAGCCTGCTGCCTTGTGGCGGAAACATTGGATCCAGTAGGACCAGCTTGAGAGATACCATTACTGAGCTTATTTCCTGAATTACAAATCAAATAACCACTTATAGATTGCTTCAAGCCTTCTAGAGTTTTTGGCCCCAAGGTCTGCAATAGACTTCTGAAGGTGTTCTTTCTTCAGCTGATGAAGCACTTTATCATTGTTTTTCGACTTGTATGAACTGCTTGATAGATCCCCTTTAGTGTCCATGTCCAAGGATTTCACTTCCCCCTTAGATGAGGTTGATTTATCCCCGAGGGATCATGTATCCTTGTAAAATATAATGAATGAACTATGTTTGCCAAGCCTATCAACACTATTAGAAACACTACTATAATTTGGAATGGGGATTTTTTTTAAGAGGGTATGCAACATGCTTGACATTCTTCTCATCTCTGAGAGGTAAGCCAGAGGTTGATTCTTTAACTGCAGTCTCAATATCAATATCTCTGTTCAGAGCTTCCTGCATTGTTTCCTTCTGGATAGCCAAAGTAAGATTGCCAACTTCTTTAGCTGATGCTTTTTTTTGATGTTTCATCACTGCCCTCTTTATTGCTCACATCATCTACACCATGAAATGGTTTAATTTTGCTTGCACTAGTATTGACAGTGACCTCAGAGCAGGTATCATTAGAAGATGAAAGCAAACCATTCCTTCAAATTTTCACAGTAAAAACCTTCTGTAGCTGTTGATTTAGAAAATCCTACAGTACCTGTTCATGCTTGAAGATAGAAAAAATGAATATTCTGATGGTTTCTTCATCACAAATAGAAACATTCAAGACTCCCTTGGTTTCATAATTGAAAATAACTTGCAATGAACTCGACAAAATTTACAAGGTCTGTGGTGTGCTTGGTACTCCAGATTATGAGACTTGGCCTGAAGGCATGCATCTTACAGCCTTCAGGAATTTCATCTTTCCCTAAGTCCCTTAAATTTTTCTGAGCATTATTATTTATTGGCCATTATGATGTTTTGAACATAGTTTTCCTCATTCTCTTCTATAGATCAATCTACTTATAATGTTTATGATGTAGTTTATGACAGTCAATCTTTCAACTCTTATTCGACATGATATCCTAGAAGCAATTGATTTGATTGTGGTATGTACCATAGTGCCACAAATTGGAATTAGTGCACTCTATGTCCTGTTCTATTTGTCCCAAGCAGCATTGTGTTTTCCTTCATGGTCTTTTTTGTTTGGAAGTAGGTTTTGGGACTCTTGAGGAAAAAGCTTCTAGTATTATTGTTGAACACCAGGTTAGAAGGATCCATTTTTTTGTAATCTGCTTGGGTATCCCCATAAAAAATGTTTAGTGAATATTTCGATATCAGAAAATTGTTCCCCCCTATACCATTTCCACCATAGGTTCTCAACATTCTGCATTTTAGCTAAATTTTAATCTCAACTATTCTATTTCCTCCCCCTCTTTGTGGATAGTGTGGTTTAAAATCTATACTAGTTGTAATCAAGCCCTAGCTATCACTACATTTTTTCACAAGTGTGTTGTCTATTCAAGGCACCTGCAAGGGGGAATGGATGATCTCAACAACGAAGAAAATGGTAAATGTACGAAATGTTCTAGACTAAACAACATTTTCAAGGAAGAGGCAACTTGATTGGACCTTATTGATGGACTTTATATAGAGACCTCTTTTGAATTGTTGTCGAATCGGAAGGACTCCTGTTATGATGCACATTTGGTAGTGCATTTTGCACATTGGGCCTTTCTAGTTTTAGGATGTGTTGATATTGATCGTCACATTTGGAGATGTTTATGTTATAGGAGTTCATTGTTTTATAGTGAATGCTTTGGTTGGCGATGCAAGGCATACTTCTTAGTGATGTGAGGCATACTTCCCACCATCTTCTGTAGATGATTCTATGAATGACTCTCAATATGCTTTGGTGGATCCTTCTTCTATACCTTTGCCAGAGGCCACCTTTACCACCTTGTGGAATTGTGTTGTTGTGAGTGATATGTCTTTACGGTAAAGTGAAAGTATATAATGTATGAGATATGTGACATTACAAGTTTGTAAAAATAAAACTGGGTGGATAACTTCCTTCCATGTGTTGGGTTACCAAGTTTTGAGTATACATACTAAGTTTTGAGTATAAGTACTGAATGAAGGTGAGTTCATTAACAATTTTATGATTTCCTGCATTTCCTTTCATTTTCATTGGATTAATATAATCTTGTAATGCTTTTATGGTTACGGTGTTTAACAATTTTGAATTATACCCCATGGATCTAGTATATGATCAATGTTAATTATCTGTAAACGAGGGACTTAAATCCCAGTTTCTTTACCAACATAGATCCTATATGAGATTACTTATGTAGATTTTTGTGGTTAGACATATTTGGGGTCTCTTCAAACAGTTCCAAAAGTTAGAAGGAGCTCTAGGCTTATTATGATAGATTTTTGTGCTTATCAATGTGTATTGTCTTTTCTTAGAATTACAAATGATGCAATCTGGGTGTTCATATGCTCCTCTCCCCAATTCTGAAAGGGTTCTAGCTCAATGGAAGAGCGCCTGCCTTACAAGCAGGAGGTTGGTGGTTCGATTCCTCCATGCCCTATTGATATTGCAATATTGGTATTTTTAACAAAATGTATTTTATTATAATTTATTATGGCTATAGAGGGGGTTTCAAACCGTCTTTGTATGTTGCTACAAGGGGGGTTCTAAACCACCTTCATATGTCACTACGAAGGGGGTTTGAAATTGCCCTTGTATGTTACAACGAGGGGGGTTTAGAATCGCCCTCGTAGGTACCTATGAGGGGGGTTTAGAACTGCCCTCATAGGTAGGTACCTATGAGGGGGGTTTGTAACCACCCCCAAAGGTTTGTAATAAGAAATTTTAAGGGGGGTTTCAAATCGCTTCTGTAGGCCTCTACGAGGGGGGTTCCAAACCGCCCCTATAGGAATCTACGAGGGGGATTACAAACCACCCCTATAGGCATCTACGAGGGGGGTTCACAACCGCCCCTATAGGACTCTACGAGGGGGGTTCCAAACTGCCCTTGTAGGTTTGTATGAGGGGGGTTCACAACCGCCCTCGTAGGTCTCTATGAAGGGTGTTCAAAACCACCCCCGTAGGTCTTTATGAAAGGGTCTACGAGGAAGGTTTAAAACCACCTCCGTAGACGTCTACGAGGGGGGTTTAAAACCGCCTCCTAGACGTCTACGAGGGGGGTCACAAACCGCCCCCAAAAGTCACTTTTGGGGGCGGTTCCAATCTCGTCAAAAACCGCCCTTAAAGGGCAAAACTTTTAACGTCGGTGCCTTTAGGGGCGGTTTTTCCAAAACCGCCCCCAAAGCCAAAACCCCCCCCCTAAGGTCACTTTTGGGGGCGGAAGACAACCCCACCCTAAAGGCCAAAAGTGTAGTAGTGATACTTGGACAACGATGAACGCTAGGTTGAGCGCTTCGTGTATGGGCTCAATACCAAGATCAGGGCCCAGGTACGGATGTGGAAATCGAATTCGGTTTCCAAACCAGTTGATTGTGCTCGTTACATAGAGGAGATGCTAGGTGCAAATCCCATTAGGTCATTCAACTCTCAACAGTCAGGGTTTGTGGGGAAGGCCCCTCGAAACTACCCTCGGGGAGGATATGCGAGGCCACCTCCCTAGGGAAACAGGAGCACACCAAGAGTTACAGCGGTAGACAGATCAGTGGAAACTAGGGCAGTGCTCTAGTCAGCCATAGGAACTCACTGGGGTGTGAGGAATTTTAGAGGACCAGTCGACAGGGGAAGGGGTCCTTGGGGGAGGAACCCATCTCAGAGGCCTGAACAGGTTATCTCACCCGCTCCATTACAGGTTTCTTGTTGGGGATGTGGAGGTCCACATTACCAACACGACTGTCCCGAATTACGATCCGGTACAGTGCATCGAGAAGGGAAGGCTCCAATTGGGAGTGGGGGTAGTAGGCATCAGATCTCGGCAGCAGTAAACAACCATAAGGCAGAGCACCAATCCACTGTGGTGGAATCATCAAGTACGGTCAATAACGTTAAGCTTAGAATATTGTTTGATCTTGGTTCTACAGATAATTTCATTTCTCCATATGCATTAGACAAATGTGGGTTGGCAGCATACGAGCATGACGATTTCAATTTAGTTGAAATGGCTTCAAGGGGAAAGCAATAAGACCTAGTGTCGAAAAGTGGGTAGTGGATCTTAGGGTGTGTGTTACACAAGTCAAAGTGTACATCACCACCCTCGGAACTTATGATCTCATCATAGGGATGAATTGGCTTGAGGAACATTGATCTTTCTTGGACTGTTATGGAAAGAAAGTTCTTTGCATTGATGACAAAGGAGAGGCCATCGAGATCCAGGGTATCAAATGGAAGGTGTCCCTACATTTCATATCCATGATGAACGTAAAGCGATGTATGCGATAGGGATGTCAGTTGTATATTGTTTAAGCGGTAAACAATGAGAAGATACCCTCCTTTGCTGAGTACCCAGTGTTAGCCGAGTTCAGTGATGTATTTCCAAAGGAATTACCTAGGTTACCTCCTAAGAGGGCACTTGATTTTACCATTGAGGTAAAACCCGGTGCAGAGCCAACATCGAAGACACCATACAGGATGACTGCCCTGGAACTTTGTGAGTTGCAAATGCAGTTGAAGGAACTGCTAGACCTAGTGTTCATAAGACTAAGTATTTCACCATGGGGTGCACCAGTAATCTTTGTGAAAAACAAGGACAGTTCCTTGCGTCTTTGCAGCGATTACCGAGATTTGAACAGAGCCACTGTGAAGAATAGGTACCCGATACCTCGAATTGATGATCTCTTTGATCAAATGAAACAGGCGACAGTCTTCTCCAAGATCGACTTACGATTAGGTTACCACCACCTACAGATTAAGGAAGGTGATATACCTAAGACTGCTTTTCGAACAAGGTTTGGGAACTATGAGTTTGTAGTGGTACCCTTTGGTTTGACCAATGCCCCAGCTGTATTCATGAGTCTCATGAATAGCGTGTTTCGAAAATACTTAGATCAGTTTGTGCAAGTCTTCTTAGATGACATCCTCATCTACTCCAAGAATGAAAGTGAACATGAGGAACACTTGCAGATAGTGTTGTCATGTTTAAGGGAGCATTAGTTGTACGGTAAGTTGTCCAAATGCTCATTTTATCAGAAGGAGATCCATTATCTAGGGCATATAATTTCAGGTGAGGGAATTTCAGTGGACCCTGAGAAGGTGAAGGCCATAACGGATTGACCCATGCCAAAGAATGTGCATGAAGTGAGAAGCTTCATGCAGTTAGCCGGGTATTATAGAAGGTTTATTGAGGGTTTCTAAAAAATCGCAAAACCCATAACTACCCTATAGCGTAAAGGCACTAGGTACGAATGGACGAATGAATGCGATGTCACATTCGCCGAGTTGAAAAGACTGTTGACGAGTGCACCAATTCTACGAGTTCCAGATATGGAGAAAGAATTCACAGTTTGCACAAATGCCTCAAGGCAAGGTTTAGGTGCAGTGTTGATGCAGGAAGGTGGGGCAATAGCTTATGCGTCGAGAAAGTTAAGGACACATGAAGAGAATTACCCTACCCATGACCTGGAGTTGGCTACGGTAATGCTCGCTTTGAAGCTTTGGAGACATTATCTTGTTGGATGAAGCTTTGAGCTCAAGTCTGATCACCAAAGCTTAAGGTATATCTTCCCTCATAGAGACCTAAATGCTAGGCAAAGGTGATGGAGTGAATTCATGAGTGAGTATGATTTTGGGATTTCATACATCATTGCGAAGGAGAATGTGGTAGCCGATGCCTTAAGTAGAAAACCAAGACTTTTCTTTTTTATATATTTGAATGTGGATTTGAGGGAAAGAGTTTTAGGACAACTAATCGGGGATAGTTGGTACTTAAAGGTCACATCGGCACTCATGAATGGGAAACCGGTGGGACCTAAGTTTGAAGGCTATGAGTTGGAAGCCGATGGTTTGTTGCAGTATCAACGGAGGATGTATATTCCTGAGGAGGGAGATATTAGAGAGACTATCCTTAAGGAAGCCCACATAGCAGTATATTGCGTGCACCCGGGTGTAAAGAAGATGTATGCAGACATGAAGCCACTCTTCTTTTGGGCAGGGATGAAAAGCGACGTCGTCAAATTCGTTGCTAGGTGCCTTGAGTGTCAGTAGGTAAAAGCTGATCATCACTACCTAGCAAGACTGTTGTAGCCACATGACATTCCTATGTCGAAGTGGGAGGTTACCTCCATGGACTTCGTGGTGGGATTGCCTCTTACCTCTCATAGGCATGACGCCATTATGGTCATCGTTGACAAACTGACAAAAACTGCTCACTTCATTGCAGTTAAGGGGACCTATGATGTCACAGATGTAACTCGTGTGTTCATAAGTGAAGTAGTACGTCTCCATGGGTTTCCCAAGAAGATAATCTTGGACAAGGATTCCCGGTTTATGTCCAGGTTTTGGACAAGTTTACAGTCGGCATTGGGTACTCAGTTGAACCTAAGCACCGCATACCATCCAAACACAGATGAGAAAACATAAAGAGTGAATCAAGTGATGGAGGACATGCTTAGGATGTATGTCATGGATCAACAGACTCATTGGGAGAAGCACTTACCCTTGGTTGAGTTTGCTTACAACAACAGTTACCATAACTCAACTGGGATGCCTCCATATGAAGCATTATATGGGAGGCCATGCAGAACACCATTTATTTGGGAAAGGTTAGAAGATTGAGTAATTATAGGATCTGATTTGATTCAGGAGATGCAATAACAGGGTGTTCATATTAGACAATGATTAAAGGAAGCTCAGGATAGATAGAATAGCTATGTCGATGCGCATAGAGTTGACCGAAGCTATAAGGTTGGGGATGCAGTGTCCGTTCGCATCGGGCCTAGAAAAAGTACCATCAGGTTTGGAAAAGAGAAAAAGTTGTTGCCACGATTTATAGGACTCTTTGAAATTTTAGAGAAAGTTGGACCCGTCGCGTATCATCTTGTGCTGCCACCCCATTTGCACAAAACTCATAATGTTTTTCATGTATCTGTTTTATGACATTATGTAGCTAATGAGTCTCATAAAATAAATTGGAAGGAAATACAAGTTTCGGACGAGGGGACCATCAGGGTCGAACCGTTACGTATATTGAACCGCATGGTTAGATAACTCAGGAACCGTTTGGTGGACTAGGTTAAGGTCTAGTGGGACCGGTATAGCCCCGGATCTACTACCTGGGAGGACGTAGAGACCATGCGTCATGATTATCCCACACTATTTTGACCATAACTTCGGGACGAAGTTTCCTGAAGGGTGGGTGTATGTAACGCCCCTTTTTGACATTACTACCTGAACTACTATTATATGTTGTATTTGATTGATTGTGAGACTTCGTCATTTTGACGAAATTGTGGACATATGGTTCTATTATTTTGCCGATATATGTATGTGGATGTGTGATGTTAGTATTATGATCGGTATTCATGTTTAGATATGTATCATGTGTTAATTATGTCTCATCTATGAAAATTACTGAATGATGGGTACGTGGATACCGTTACAGTTATATGTTGAATAAATGAATGTTATGCAAGGTGCATGGCGAATAAATGAATTTATTGTTGTATGTTATGATGAAATGTATGTGTACATCTTGATGATTTATGCACGATATTCTAGACTGTATGTCAGAGACTAACTGACAGGTTAAAAGGCTAAGTAATAGCTGGATCCTACGAGGTGGGAGAGCCTCGGGGACATGGACTTCGAAAGATAAATGGTATGCGAGTGATGCATTATTTACTTTCTCATGTTTATTATGTTGTTCCTTATGATGTATGGGTGGGGTGGGGTGGGGTGGGATGGGGTGGGGTTTCGAGAAACTCAAACGCCCAGATTGGTTATACGATGACAAATTGAGTACAAGTGCAACGTAGTTATTATGTCGGGTAGACATAGTCCCTTGTTCCATTAGGGGGGTGGATGTTTTACCCACCGTTTATCCCTGAAACCCAGAGTCATGGAAGGGCTGTGCTACGACGCACTCCCCAAGGTGTGTGATGATGACTGGTGGTTTTCTGCTGGGGAAGCTTGGTCAATGTAGTCGACACTTCCGCTTACGAGTTCTAGCTGGAGCCGGTCATGGCTTGACACTTCAGGGTAGTCCAGCAGAGGAAAGGATATGATGTGGAAGTTAGTTGTGATTTAGGTAGATGATCTAGGTAGATAGGTGTAGCTTGAAGTCGGGATGAAAACAAGATCTAATTGTGTGTGGAAAATCCTTGATTGATTATGTGTCGCAACTCAGTAATGTATGAATTGTCGTAACTTAATAAGATGCAGTTAGGTAAAAGACTGTACCTTACAAACTATGCTAAACATGTGTCAGTGAGCAATAAATTTCGTGATTATGATTGATGTGTGTGATTTATTATTGTTAGTATACTTACGCGAGGTATGTAAGCAGTAGCTATGCTTACATAACTCGCCTACATATTTATAGATTGTATGAAATAATGCTAAATAATGATGTAATTATTGTCTATTAATAATTAATTAGTGTTGATTAATAAACGAAGTATGGTTAACCTAGGTAGTAACTAATGCAATTAATTAGAAATGCTTGATTGATTGTTAATAAATTTAATTAGTCAAGATTAAGGGTTAAAATGTTAAATTGTAATTATAACGTCGATTCGGTTAATATTAATTAAAGGATAATAAAGTCGATTAATATTAATAAAGTTGGTTAATGATTAATTATTGTGGATTTAATGTTAATAATTTGGAATAATGTTAATTATTGTTGACTAATGTTCATTATGTGTTAATAGTGATTAGTTAATGTTAATTGGACTAATCTTATCTTTAGTAATAATTATTAATCAAGTTAAATGTAATTAAGAGAGCAATGTTGAATGGTAATAGTGCCATGAATGATTATTAGGTTAATTACGAATAATTAGGATTAATTAATTAATTAGGTTACAATAATAAATAAGTATTGATTAGGGTAAATACTTTACGGTTCAAATTATTGAATGTGGTGGAAGACATTACCTTATGCCATTATTTAACAAGTTTTTAAATTGTATTTGAGTTAATTAATTAAAATATTAATTAAATTGTGCAATATTGAATTATGAGTCAACAAATGATTAAGGGAATTAAAAATGATTAAATTTATTTTAATGAGAAGTTATGGTTGATAGGTGACCCCCAACCAACACATTTTATAATATTTTAAATTACCTATGGGAGTCATGGGATGGGCTCGAGAAAAGACTTAGGGGGGGAACATTTATGTTAGAGATAGGGTATTAATGGTGGAAGTAAAAGAGTCGGCAAGGGGGAGGATAAGGTGGAGAAAATGAAGAGAAGAAGGGATCTTTACCTTGGGATATTTTGGGGGAAGTTTTGATAGCAGAGATAAATTTTTTATAGAGTAGAGCAGAAAGGGGGTTCTTGTTGGACAATTCATAGAGAGATCTAGCTGGTTGACTTGTACTCGGTTTGGGTTTGGGGGTCCAAAGGGGTGCCTTTGGAGCTGGGTGGTTGGCGAGACCGCACCAGTTGATAGGGTAGCATACTTGTATGGTCGGTTGAGTTTCAAAGGTTTGGGGAAGGCTTTGTTGCAGGGCTACAGTAGGGAATACAACAGAGAAAAAGAGCAGCAACAGGGATCTACTAGCTATCTACAGGTATTTTTCATTCAGGTATAAATGACTTTTAACTCTGTGAATTTTACTTATGAAAGATATAACTTAAGAAATTATTATGGTAAATTATATGCATATATGTATGTTGTTGAAAATGAAAACTTGTTATTGATGTTAGAACAGTAACTAAAAAATATTTTTATATTTCAAAACTGTAAATACTATTTTTACAACTAGTAGAACCAACAGAAACTAGAAAACATAAACATGACCCAGAATGTAAACAGTAAAAGATAGATTTTTATTGAGAGATTAAAACAAACTGGGGACCTAGGTTGGGGTCCCTACAATAACAAACAATGCCTAACTTTCTTTATCGCCATTTTAGAGGAGACCAAGCCCCTAGAGCTTCCTACTAATGGATGGGGCTCATGTCAGCTTGTTATTATAATAGAACACAAGATCTCCTACATAAAACTAAAAATACTTGACTACTCAAGATAACCCTCCAAAATTACAAGTGCCCACATAAACCCAATATAACATTGTTAGTGCTAGTTATGATACCTAACATGATAAGAACATTGATTGAGGCATGCAATATACACAATTAGTTTGGGGCATTGACCATGAGATCTCCTTTATAAAACTCAAAATACTTAACTTAGTACCACCATACTCAAGATAACCCCCAAACTTTGTTATAATATATCATGAGATCTCCTACATAAAAGTATTTCAAGATAACCCACCAAACTATATTATAAGAGACATTGAAATCTCCTACATGAAACGAAAAATACTTAACTACTCAAACTAACCTACCAAACTTTATAAATATCTACATAAAACTCAAAATAGTATGCCAAAACACCTATACAAGTTAACTTCCTTAAAACATGAATAAGTAGTTGTTGCCAATTGTGTACGGTTTTTATGAAATAATATAATTATGATATCTAAACTATTGAAAAAACAATTATAATATTTAAATTCTTTATAAATTATAATAACGTTATCTCAATTTTTACTCTTAATTCTTTAAATATTATAATAATGCTATGTTTAAATATAAAAATAAAATAAAAGATTAAGAGTACCTTTTAAAATATTTTTTAATAAATTTAATATATATTTTACAATTGAGATAACGTAATTATAATATTTAAAGAATTTAAATAGTATAATTTTTTTTTTTTATAGTTTGTATCTCATAATTATATTATTTCATAAAAATCGTACACAATTGGCAGCAAGTACTTATTCATGTTTTAAGTTAATTTGTATGGGTGTTTGGGCATATTATTATCTTTACAACACACACATATATTATTTCATTAAAATCTTATATATATATATATAATTGGCATCAACTACTTATTCACGTTTCAAGGAATTTAATATTGTATGAGTGTTTGGATATACTACTAATAATCTTTACTATTAAATCATGATTGCTTGTTCACACTCACACACACACATATAATAAGATTCGTATTCATATTTTATTTAGTTTTAATTGTTAATGATTTTTATTTTTAATTTAAAAGAATTGTCATAGGTTATTGGTTCATATTTTAATCCATTGCTTGATTTTAATAAAGTAATCTATTGGCAATCTTCTTTTAATTTTTGACATTTAATAATGGATGAACAATTATTTGAATTTGTGGGAAGGTTTAAATGACCTAATATGTCTATGTTATTGATTTAAGTTAAAACACAATTTGAATTGTGACATTGTTTGTTACTACGAGTTATATGAGAAAACATTAATCAAGGGAGTCTTGACTATCAAGTAATCACAAAGAAAGACTACAATTATCGATTTAACAAAGAGAAGATTCATAATTGAGTTGACAACAAGCTAAGTGAACTCCTAGTGATTTGAACTTGCACAGACCTACACATAACAACCATGGAGTCCCCCCTAGGAGGGGGTGTTCCTCCCTCGTGATTCTGAGGAAGCTTCTTTTCATACTCTGGTTGCCTCTCTTGGAAAATTAACATAGAAGGCCCCTCCTTCAAAATTTGTTAAATGGATAGAAAAAATCCCCAAAGTCACTTTGCCTGTAACAACATTGCATCATATGGCTTTGTCAATGTCAGAAAGAGGTCTCATTGGTTAGTTCACTAGGATCCAAACTTCACTGATATCCATGGGCAACTAGATCCAAAAATATTGGCATGTGTTGATCAAAGGGAAGATGTCTCACCATGTTTGCGAATGAGGGTTTTATGCATTCCTATTTGAATCCAAAGCCAATCGAGATTTGATTTTCAGAATTGTCCCTTACTTCTTTAACAACTATGGCATGTACATGAACGGATGGAATCTAAATTTTGATTGGAGATGTACATCCCATCAGTAGTGCCATTTTGGGTGCACCTTCGAAATATTTGATTGCATTGTTGGGGGACAAATCACTTCAAGACATACAAAATATCCTGGGAAAATATATAGACAAAGATGAGCCTAAAGATGGAATGCTTGCATGAGCCTGGATTTATGTAGAAGTAAACCTATAGAAAGCAATCGTAGATTTTTTTTTTTCATCCCTAGACAGTTAGTGACACATCTAGAAGCTTGACTATGAACAACTACCCTTCAAATGCAAGGCCTGCCACGAATACAAGCACTTCTCTAACGATTATAAGAAGGTCACTCCTCCACCACAATCCTTACTAGCCAAGGATGAATAATGCTAACCTGTTGAAAAAATTATCTCAAAGGAAAACCTGAGTGTCAGTTCTACAACCTCTCTTAAACCCTCCTCAATTATGATAATCCCCTTTGAGTCGTCTCAATCATCACTTATATTTGTAGCATCCTCTACCACCATATCCCCATCAAACCCCGCCTTTTTCCCACCACTAACCCCTTCAAATCGCTCTTCAAGGATGATTCCCCTCTGGATGAGCTCCCTACACCTCTCTAATGTAGACACTCTAGATGTTGTACCGTCGCAAACTTCAAGTCAAGAGAATAACAAGACTAACAAACAAATAAATAAAACAAGAGAAATGCACAACAAATGACATGGGATTATATATTTATTGAATTGCTAAATTCTGATCCATCTTATTATAGAGACAATACTTGGGAATGCATGCCTCACAGTTTACCCTCAAAGTGGGCTCAGAAGCCATCACAAACACAATTACTACAATTCTCAAGTTCATCTAGTATTGAAATCCACGATATAGATCCAACTTATTACATAGAGATATGAGGGGTTGTAGGTCCCACATTCATCTCATGCCCTTTTTCAACATCAAAACCTACTTTATGCTACCAACACCCAAAAGCAAAAAAGCCCAAAACGTAGAATTTCAAAAGAAAAAAAATACATGCCCAGATATCTGCTACGTGAGTCTTTTGTAGCTCTAGATTGCTGCCCTAAATTTCCCCTAAAAAGACACATAAATGTTTCTACTCCACCCTACCAAACTCAACCAAAATAATTTTGTGCCTAAATTTAGATTGACAAGATCCTACAACATCAAATCAATAGGATCAGAACTAAGAGATGAGTTAATGTTCTGTTATTGAAGATGCAACGCGAGCTATTAGTCCCCATTAGTTTAGATGCTCTGCATCACACTCCCCTTGTTTTAGAACTTCTAAGTGTCTTGGTTCAAGGTTAGTGGGTGTAACCTCCCAACTATACTTAAGTAGGTCGACCTTTGTGATCCAAGATTTGTAGTAAGTTGGCAAACCTTCCTACTTTACTAGAGATAATTTATATGGCTTAGATCGTGTTGAAAATAATTTAGTATCTAACACGTGTTCAACCTTCTCTCTCTTTTTCTTTGGAAAATGTTTGGTTCAGTCATTATCCTTATCCTGTTGATCATTAACTGATTGGTCTTCATTTGTCTGAAGTGGGTACCTGGATATCAATCAAATAGGAATTCCCATTTATCCTTCTCATAATTTTATAAGGCCCAAATTTCTTAGTATTTAAATTTTTGGAAGTACCTTTGGGGTACCTCTCCGTGCACAAATGTACCATGACCATTTCTCCTTCTTGAAAGACTTTCTTTCTCCTATGCATATCAACCTATCCCTTGTATTGTTCATTCATAGACTATAGTTTGTGCTCAACTTGTTGGTGTATTTATCGAATTGTTTTTACAAAATTTGTAGCATCCATGATGATATATGGGTCTGGAAGTAGGTCACCTAAGTCTACAATCCCTTTAGGATTGGCACCGTACACAACTTGGAATGCATATTTACTTGTATATCTATTGATGGTAGAATTATATGCAAATTCTGTTTGAGGTATTGTGAAATCCCATTGGAGAGGGTTGTCACCTACTAAGCATGGTAATAAATTTCCCAAGCTTCTATTCACCACCTCTGCTTGACTATCGGTTTGGGGGTGGTAGGATGAACTAAATTGCAACCTGCTATCTAGTTTTTTCCACAAGACTCTTTAAAATTGGCCTATGAATTTGATGTCCTTGTCATATGTTATAGTTTTCAGAATACCATGTAGTAGTACAATTTCCTTAAGGAAAAATAGTTCTACTTTGCTTGCGTCATTTTTCTTTTTACAAGGTATGAAATGGGCCATTTTGAAAAACCATTCCACGACTACAAACACTAAGTCACGACCCCTTTGGGTCCTTGTAAATCCCAAAACAAAATCCATGGAAATATCAGTCCATGGTTCCTTTGGGACACGTAGGGGAATAAAAAGTCCTATATTTTGTTGTCCTCCTTTCGTTGTTTGACACACCCTACAAACAGAAACCAACATGTTTATGTATCTCCTCATATTAGGAAAAAATATTTTTTCACTCAGTAGTTCAAAGGTCTTATCCTTTACAAAGTGTCTATCCAATCCATTCGAGTGCATCTCTCTAATAAGTTGTTCTTGTCTCGATGCAAGGGGAATGCACAATTGATAACTCTTAAACAAAATTCCATCTAAAATTAAAAAGTATTTAAATGACCGTAAACCCACATGGCCTTGCCTAGTCGGGATTGCAATAATGTTGTCAAAGTAGGGGTCATTGGAATACTCGATTTTCATTTCTTCAATCCCAACTTGTCCATTACTCATTACTACCAACAAATGATGCCTCCTACTCAATGCATCAACCACTACATTGATTTTCCACACCTACGTTGCACCACAAATGTATAAGCCTGCAAAAGTGAGTCCCATTTGGCATGTTTATGGGACAACCTACCATGGGAATTTATGTACTTCAATGCTGGATTATCAATTATCAAAATGAATTCTCTTTGAAGAAGGTAACGCTTCCAATATTTCAACGCTTATACTGTTGTGTATAATTCCTTATCGTAATTGGTATACGTGTGATTAGCTTCATTTAACTTCTCACTGAAAAAAAACTATAAGTATACCTTCTTGGATTAATAATCCTCCAATTGCAAATCCTAAAGCATCACATTCAACTGTAAAAAGTGTCTCAAAGTTTGGTATAGTAAGAATAGGGGCTTTTGTAACTCTTCTTTTGAGTTGTTCAAAACTCACTACAATTGCCTGTGTCCAAGTAAAGACTTTCTCTCTTGTGCAATCAGTCAAGGGGGCACTTATACCGCTTAAATTCCTAATGAACATCTTATAAACGTTTACCAACCCATGGAAACTCTTCATCCATGTGATACTTTGAGGGGAAGGCCACTCAAGGACGACCCTTACATTTTTCGGGATCCATGCTCAATCCATATGCTCAAATAACACTTCCCAAAAATACTAATTTATCCTTGCAAAACTCATGCTTTTTAGGGTTGATAAACAACCTTTCATCCTAAAGTAAGTCAAGGACCACTCTCAAGTTCACTGCATATTCCTCCACAGTTTAGTATTGAAAATTAAAATATCATTAAAAACAACTCTGATAAATTTTCTAATGTGCGATATAAATACATGGTGCATTGTTCGCATGAAGGTATTCGGGGCATTGGAGAAGCCGAAGGTTCCCCGACCTTCCGAAGGTTCCCCTACTTCCGAAGGTTCCCCTACCTTGGGATTCAAGCTTAACGTCATTCCTAGGTTCTGCTTTGCTTGTAGGTTTGGAATAAATTCCCCTTCCCCTACCCATATTGCCTCCACCTCGTTGGAATTTTGCTTTGCTATGCCTATTCAAATTTTCTTCTGCTTTCAACTCTAACGGATATGCTTCATCCACAACATTCACTTTGAGAAGTTCCAATTCATCCCATAGTTGAAAACTAAGGGAATTGATGTATCTCGCCTTTCCATCCTCATCATCCTCTTGCAACCCAATAATGATTTGCAACCTCAAAAATTCTTCAATAAAAGAAGGAATAGATAAGTCCTCTTGCCTTTGATTTTGATACGCTTTGAAAAGCCTACACCGATAAGGCATGAATTTAAATTTGAAAATTTTCATCATTTTTTGCCACATCTTGATCTTCTCTTTGCCTTGTATTTTCCTAACATCCTTGATGTTCTCCCACCACAGAGCATTATGCAACTTCATTTTTTATGTTGCGATTTTGACCCTTCGTGGATTAGTCTCCTCAATCCCTTTCATATCAAAGTATTTCTCCAACTCTTGAATCCAATGCAAGAATGATTCTAGATTAAATCCACCTTTGAACTCAAGGATTTCAATCTTAAATCTGGTTCCTTGTTTGGAATCGCTTCAATAATCCTCTCCATGGTATCTACAACTATGACCCAACCTCGTGGAACTTCTAACTCCTCTTTGGAATCTTCATGAGGCAACCTAGAATCAACAACCTCTAATCTTCTGAGTTGTTAATCATTTATGGGTTCCCCCCATCTTACATTTCTTCTGCCCCTTCTCCCCTGATTAAGATGGAATCCCCTGTGGGACATCGTGGTTGCTCCAATACCAATCTAATGCAAACACTCCAACTTATGTACCTTCGCAAACCTGAAATCAACTCTCTGTTTGCTCCTTAAAATCTAAAATTAGTTCCTAGTTTTTCCATTTTTCTTCTAAATATACTTTTCCCTCTAACAAGATTTAGTTCACCATTCTTACATTTTTCTCACTACTTCAACCAGATCCCAATGATGGGTGGAGTTTCCACTCGAAATGCGTCAGTTGTGTTTACACACTAACATAGTGAAATTGAGAAGATCAAGCACAATTTTGAATATTTTCAATGTTTACATACTGATAAACTATAAAGATAAAGAAATTTTCTAGCAATCATTACTTGACTTGAAAGAGTCATAATTTGCAAAATATTATTTGGCAGTAGAGGATTGCATTGTTACAATGTCAAATAAAGAAAAAGAGGAGCAAATATTATCTATGGCCCCTTTTGAGAAAAGATGGAAGACCTCATAACTGACTGAGATCTTGTAGACATTAAGCCATATAAGGGCAGGTTCACTTGGACCAAAAAAAGGACTAGACCATGCCTCATTGTAGCTCATCTTGATAGATTCTTAATTAAGAGTGATCTCTTAAATTTGGATCTATCTCTCCCCTCCTGGATTATACCCTTAGGAGCATCAAATAATAAGCACATAGCCTTGACTCTCAATCAATCTCACAAATTTGGAACCCTCCCTTTCAAATTCGGTGCATTATGGAAGAAAAATGATACAACAATTGGGATAATAGAGGGTGAATGGAAAAAACACGTTTACAGATCTGCCACATTTATACAGGAACAAAAACTTAAGGTAGTGAAAGAGTCGACTCTCTAAAGATGTGGGCCAAGACCCCTTTCTCTCAACTAGATCACGAGAAGAAAATTATGAAAAGACAGTTGGAGGTTATTCAAAATCAAATGGAAATAAATGAGGTGATTGAACAACTTAAGATGGAAGAGAGAGAAGTCTACACCAAGGAAAATCAACAACAAGAAGAATTGTGGAGGCTTAGATTGAGGAGCCTTTGGCTTCAAGTTGGAGACAAAAACACCACTTATTTCCATTGTCAAGTTAGAGCTCAAAACCATAAAAACACTATCACATAAATCACTTTGGGGGATGGATCCATTCTAAATAATTTTCAATATACAAAACATGTGACCAGGAAACATTTTGAGAGGTTATTCACCAAGGAAACACATTAGAACATAGATCAATTTCAATTCTAGCCCACATCCCTTCGTTGATTTCCCAAGAATATAATGAGATCCTCGACAATGCCATTCAAGAAGAGTAAGTAATCGAGGAAATTTGGGGCTTGGATTCAAATAAATCTCCCTAACCTGATGGCTTCTCAATTCACTTTTATAGGGCTTGCTTGCATATTATCAAAGCACATTTGATAAGTATGCTCGCTATTAGTAGCATAAACATAATCTTGGTTGAAATAGAGACACTCCTTTATTGATCTCATTACAAAATTATAAGCCAATTCCTCCTCCTTCTCCATATCCAGGCTAGTCTCTCTCTACAATGCATCCTACAAAATTTTAACTAAGATTATTGCAACTAGGATAAACAAGTTCATGACTAAGATAATCTCTGAGAATCAAGGAGGCTTCATGCAAAAGAGACAGATTGTTGACAATATAATTTTGGTCCAAGAAGTGATACATTCCAACAAAACAAATAGGGGATGATCATCAAGTTGACATGGCAAATTCCTTCTCCTTACTTTTTGATGTATTAACAAAATTTGGGTTCTTAATGAATCTTTTGTAATGACGATAAAAGTTTGCATTAGCACCCCTCAGATCTCCCCCATTGTCAGTGGAATACCATTGAGATTATTCAAGCTAAAAATAATACTCTTACAAGGATTCCCCCTCTCCCCTCTATTGTACATCATTATGGTGGACTCCTTAATTAGGAAATTGGAAGCAGAGCGAGAGCAAGGTAGGCTATTGGGACTCATCTTAACAGGGGGAATCAAAGGTATAAACCACTCTCTGTTTGCATATGACGCCCTGTTTTTGGGAGGAGCATCCATTTTCATCACAAGAATCTTCAAACATGTGTTGAATGACTTCTTAAATTCCTTAGGAAGAGTAATCAACAATGCGAAGAGCCACCTCTATGAGTGGAATGCCAATGCACCCCATATCCAAGATATAACAAGAATCTTTGAATTCCAGGGGACCAAAAATTGGATTTCCTTTAAATACTTGGGGATGCCAATATCACTGGGAAACAAAACAACAACAACCAACTGGCAGGGAATCACAGGGAAAATCAAACACAAAATTACAATAGTGGCGAGATTAGTGGTACAACCAACCCGGTAGAATTTTTCTCATTAAAGCCATCCTCTCATCCCTCCCCATTTTTCAGTGCTCAAAAATGTTGCGTCATGTGCATATTCTTCATTAGATGGCCAAAGAAATAAGAAAGTTCCTATAGAAAGGGGACAAATTTGACACAAGAAATTCCACCTTATCTACTAGAATATTGTGAGGTTTCCCAAATATTGTATAGGACTTGGTATAAAAGATCCTAAGATGATAAATTATGCTCATGGTGCAAAGTTGGTATAGAGGCTTCTCTCTAGAAACAATGACTGGTGGAAGCAAGTTCTCCACAGAAAAATATTTCTTTGGAAGAAGAAATAGATTCATAGACAAGACCTTGAAAGAACAAAAAGGATCACAAATATGGAAGATATATAAAACAATAAGCCACTTGATATAGACCCATCTCACATGGATCCTTCACAATGGAAAAACCATTAGCATATGGGAGTAAAACATTCAAGGAAATCCTCCTATTGAACAACAAATGGGTCTAAGATAGCTCAGGGAGTGGATTACAAGAATTGCAATTAAAACTTGTTTGATATCTCAGAATGGATTGAAGATGGAAAATGTTGGGGTGGTTGGAGATTGCTTGACACCCCTCCTTTCTTGACTCAACATATTGTGAGCCTCTTATATTATCTCTTAGGATGTGCCCCAATGGATAGGAACTCATATATCTTATCTCCTTTATTGTAGTAAGGACACAATGGCTTCTCCTCTTTGGTCTTTCCTTCATCAGAATCGAAATCTTCATGATAAATCCTTGGTTTTTTCTCCTTTTTTTTTCGCTTGTATGGGGAATTTTGCTTGCTTGCACCTTTCTTACCCTCATTGGTTGCAATTATATGTACCTTTGAGGTCTTTTGTAGGTCCATGACATTACCTTTCTCTTGAAGGAGAGAGGCAACAAAAACATCCAAAGTGGGCATTTTGTAGGAGGATCCAAGAGCTAATTAATTAGAATGGAAAGTAGAAAAAAAGATACTATAATTAGAACCCAATTTGGAGAGGATAGAGTGTACCATTTGTGAGCTATCCTTTTCGATATTCCACATATTGAGTTGTAGGAGAACTTATTTGATTGGTGAAAAAATCTTGAACAAATTAAAAATCACTTGGTCTAAAGTTCATGAGTTCCACATCCAATTGATAGAAAGCATGGAAGTTGGCCCCAAGGGTTTAAATTCTCACAACAATGTTGAAATATACTAATGTCTCATCCTTAAAAAAAATGTGTATGTAGAGGCAATATGGCTAATCTTTCCAAGACTATACCCATTGGCATCTCTATCAAACCTAGCATCATGGAAACTATCATGATTGGAGTAGATTGTTCTTAAGAAGAAATCAAGATATATACAACTCCATTCAAAGAAATATATGATGTTTTCGCTTGGTCTGATGAGGAAATGCTTGACATTGATCCTTGTATAATTGAACATGAAATTCAAACCTATAACAATGTAAATCCTGTTTGACAAAAATTATTGTTGACCAATCCCAAGAAAGCAACTTTTTCCAAAGTAGAGGTTGAAAAGCTAATCAAAGTTGATTTTATCTACACTTAACTGAGTGGGTATCTAACCACTAGATTACAATATTTTTCTAGGATGAAGATGGATACATATGATCACTGTAGTCATGTCCACTATTTTTTGAGTGGTTCTCTTTGCTTATCAAGGAAAAATTATGATCATTGGCCAATTTGACTATTGTACACCCAATCTTAGCACTAACATCCAATCTAATGTTCCATTCATTAGAAATTCCCAACCATAGGTCACAAGTATTCTCGTTGGGATGTTTAAACATTCATCTATCATGGGTACATTTACCCTTCCTCCACCAATCGACAAGAATTTGGTATACACAATAACTTCAATTCCCATTACTTCCATGGATCTTTCATTACCGACACTTCTAGTTGTGGACTTAGTGTCTTCACACTCAACTTGTTATGAGTGCCTCATTTAGGGGAAGGACCCATGGGGCATACCCAATCCTTCTATGGTTAAGAATGGGGAAGCTATTCTCCCTTTTTCAAAAACCAAAATTTCTTACCAGGCCATTCCGATGGCCTTTGAAGTTTGTGATCTAAGTCTCCACCTCTTGTGTTTACTTCACTTATTTGGGCAGTTAACACTCCTCCTTCTAGCGAAATCTTGTTAATAGTTTCTCCTTCTAATGAAGCAATCCTCAAAGTGCTCATCCATTCCAATATGCCTTGGGAAGACTTGCATCATCAATCACCATTCCTTCTCGATATAGAAAGCATGGAAGTTGGCCCCAAGGGTTTAAATTCTCACAACAATGTTTAATTATACTAATGTCTCATCCTTACAAACAATGTGTATGAGAGGCAATATGGATAATCTTTCCAAGACTATACCCATTGGCATCTCTATCAAACCTGGCATCATGGAAATTATCATGAATGGAGTAGATTGTTCTTAAGAAGAAATCAAGATATATACGACTCCATTTAAAGAAATATACTATGTTTTCACTTGGTCTTATGATAAAATGCTCGACATTGATCCCCGTATAATTGAACATGAAATTCAAACCTATAACAATGTACAAATCCTGTTCGGCAAAAAATATTGTTGATCAATCCCAAGAAAGCAACTTTTGTCAAAGTAGAGGTTGAAAAGCTAATCAAAGTTGGTTTTATCTACTCTTAGCTTAGTGGGTATCTAACCCTATACCATTCACAAGAAATACGGGAACATTAAAGGCTATGGTATTTTTTGTGATCTTTATAAAGAATGTCCAAAATATAATTATCCTACACCCTTTATAGATAAGATTATTGATGAATGTGTCGGTAGAGAATTTTTTTCTTCTTTGAATGGATTCTTTTGCTATATAACAAAATATAGATTAAAATGGATGATTAGAATAAGACCACTTCATTTTCCCTTGGGGCACTTTTTCTTATTGAAAGATGCCATTTGGTCTAACAAATGTTTGTTTCTATATTTCAATGGGCTATGTCATATGCCTTCCATGATATCGTGCACATTGTTGAAGTCTATCTTGATGACTTAGCCACTCACCCCAAGGCGCAACTTCAATATCCTGCACATCTTTGTGTCATTTTCATTAAGTGTCATCAGTATAACATTCAATTAAAACCCACATAAGTGCATATTTTGTGTGGTAACTGTTATCACACAACTTATAGTTGTCCCAAAAGGTGATCCTATCCAGGATGTTAGAGGCGTTGGACAACTAAAGAGGTGACCCAAGAGATGCCACGGTTCCCAATGCAATTGGTTTTCACACTAACCGTGTCACTCTTCGCTTTAGATCTAGCCTAAGAAAGACCAAGGGGGAGACCCTAGCTAGCCAATGAAGGCTAGCGAACCTACTCAAGACCTCCTAGGGAAATGTGAAAGCGAAAAAGGAGAAGATCAAGAGTGGGTGGATCTAGATCTAGGATGGATAAGTGGACCCAAGGAGTTAGGGCTTGGTTGAAGAAGCTTATAGGATGGAAAATGTTAAACCAAGAAAACATTAAACCACTTATGAGTTTATATTAGTAGATATAGATAGATCTAATGCCAAATAGAAAGACCCAAGTGGGGCCTACCCTTAAAATATGGAAAATGGTCAAAATGGGGCCCACAAGGTTGTTAGAAAAAACAGGATCGCAGAGCAATAACAATAAACAGAAATGCAAATATAATCACACACACATTACAAGAGAGACACAGATATATCGTGGTTCACCCCAACTTGGGCTACGTCCACACTGAATTTGCCAGTCCTTATTATTATTACCGTCCAACAAGGTGAAGGGATACAACCTGCAGCACAGCCGCTGCACTTCCTCTTCACTGTCTCATAGTCTCTCTCCTGATCTTAGAGATCTTTACAATGCATAAAACCTAATACATCAACCCTAGCCGTATTACAATGTCTTTCTTTTATAGGGAAAATACAATGGGAAAAATACCACGGGATACCCAAAACCACGGGCCCGCAAAACAACTGGCGAAAACAGCCCCAAAAATTTTTCTCAGGGGCGTTGCCCCCGAACCCCTAAAAATGCAAAATGGGTGTACAGTCCTCCGAGGTGCATGGCTAAGACAATATCATCTATGAGATTGGAAGATTTGGCTCCATAACCAGCAATCTCCCACTTGGAGACTGATCACAGCAACTCCATCGTTGCTACACTTGCTGGACTTGGACTTGGCAAATTTCTCCTCTTCACCTTCATGCTAGAAGGCCAATTGAAACCGAGCAAGAACTCAGTTTCTCTCTGGTCACTACCTTTGTGAACATGTCTGTAGGATTCTGGCTAGTATGTATCTTTTCCAGCTTCAACAGTTCATCTTCCAGAACATAACGTATGAAATGGTACTTGAGCTGTATATGTTTAGTCCTGGAATGGAATGCTGAGTTCTTTGCAAGATGAATGGCACGCTTGCTGTCACTATACAACCTGCTATCCTTCTGCTTCTTACCCACTTCCTCCATAAACCTCTGCAGCCAAATCATTTCTTTACTATCCTTTGTAATAGCAACATACTCTGCTTCTGTTGTTGAAAGTGCAACAACCTTCTGCAGTTTCACTTACTGCTGTTCCACGTATAGTAAACACATACCCTGTGGTGCTCCTCCTGCTATCCTTATCACCTGCCATATCTGCATCAACATATCCCTGTAGAACAGTGTCTGAACCTCCAAAACATAATGCCTGAGTGGTGGTACCTCTCAAATACTTGAGAATCCACTGTACTGCCCTCCAATGTTCTTTACCTGGATTGTTCATATATCTGCTCACAACTCCCACTGCATTTGCAATATCTGGTCTTGTGCACACCATGGCATACATCAAGCTGCCAACTGCTGATTGATAGGGAATCTTGGACATGTAATATGTCTCTTCCTGTGTCTTGGGACACATTTCCTTACTTAGACTGAAATGGCTGGCCAAAGGTGTACTAACTGGTTATGCATTCTGCATTCTGAACCTCTCCAACACCTTTTGTATGTACTCACCTTGAGACAATGTCAATTTGCGATTTTTCCTGTCTCTTGTCATTTTCATACCAAGGATTTGCTTTGCAGCACCCAAATCCTTCATCGCAAATGAATTAGCTAGCTTCCTTTTGAGTACATTTATATCCTGCATGTTAGACCCTGCAACAAGCATGTCATCCACATACAATAACAAGATAATATATCTTTCATTGTCTAGCTTCTTGAAATAAACATAGTGGTCAGAATGACATCTACTATAACCTTGTTCTGTCATAAACCTGTCAAATTTTAAATACCACTGCCTTGGAGCTTGCTTCAAGCCATACAAACTCTTTTTCAACCTACATACCAAGTTCTCCTTACCTTTGACCTCATACCCTTATGGCTGCTGCATATATATCTCTTCCTCCAAATCCCCATGGAGAAAGACTGTTTTTACATCTAAGTGTTCAAGATGCAAATCGTCTACCACCACTAGACTTAAGATAGTCCTAATTGAAGTCATCTTAACAACAGGAGAAAATATTTTATCAAAATCAATACCTTTCTTCTGTGCAAACCCCTTTACAACAAGTCTGGCCTTATACCGCTTCTTACCTCCTTCTTCTTCTTTCAACCTGTAAATCCATTTGTTCTGCAATGCTCTTTTACCAGCAGGCAACTGAACCAGATCCCAAGTCTGGTTTCCTACCATTGAGTCCATCTCCTCATTCATGCCTTGCTCCTACTTCTTTCTAGTTTCCACCTTCATTGCTTCTTCATAACATTCTGGTTCACTAGCATCAGTCATCAACAAATAATACATTGAAGGAGAGTATTGTTTAGGGAGTCTACTTAACTTGGTAGATCTTCTTGCAGTTGCAGGAGTTTCAGGTACTTGCTGTTGTTCTTGATTTTCTGGCACCTTTGGAACTTGATTTTCTTGAATTTCATCAAGTACTGTGTACTCTGTAGTTTCCTTTTCTTGTTTATTTCCCTACAACTGATCTTTATACATGACCTTTTCATTGAATATCACATCTCTACTCCTGATGATTTTTTTATTTTCATAATCCCATAAGCGATAACCAAATTCATCAACCCCATATCCAATAAAGGTACATTTCTTGGATTTAGCTTCAAGCTTTGTTCTATTTTCTTTATCAATATGGACAAATGCTTCATAACCAAATGTTCTCAGAAATGATTAGTTTACCTTTTTATCTGTCCATGCCTCCTACGGAATACCACCATCCAAAGCACTTGAAGGTCCTCTGTTTATTAAATAAACAACAGTATTTACAGCATCCGCCCAAAACTGTAAGGGCAACCCTGCATGCAGTCTCATACACCTTGCACGCTCCATGATCGTTCTATTCATCCTTTCTGACACACCATTTTCGTGTGGTGTTCCTGGGACTGTCTTCTTTCTACGAATAACATGGTATGAACAATAACTATCAAACTCTTTGCCGCAGTACTTACCTCCATTATCAGATCTAAGACACTTCAACCTTTTCCCTGTCTCAATCTCAACCAAAGCTTTTCACTTCTTAAAAGTAGCAAACACATCAAATTTCTATCTAATGCAATAAACCCAAGTTTTCCTAGTTGCATTATTAATAAATGTAACATAATAATGAGAGCCACCAAGAGATTGTACCTGAGCCGGTCCCCATACATCTGTATGCACTAGCTCTAACTTTTTATTCTTCTTCTGTTTCCCAACCCTGAGAAATATGACTCTCTTCTGTTTTCCATAAACACAGTTTTCACATAATTCCAAACTTACCTACTTCAAATCTAGCAGCAACTTCCTTGAGTGGAGAATCTGCATCCCCTTTTCACTCATGTGGCCAAGCCTATGATGCCACAATGCTGTATCTGTTCCTGTGGAAGCTAAAGAGATAGAATGGTCACTACTATGAGGACATAAATACAACGTACATATCCTGTCTCCTTTTTCTATCACCATTGATCCTTTAGTGATCTTCCACCACTTTTCTCCAAATGTAGATAGACAGCCGCCATCTCCCAACTGCCCTGTTGAGATCAGATTTCTTTTCATAGCAGGAATATGCCTAACATCTTTCAATAGCCAGTCAGTTCCATTCTTAACTTTTATCCATACTTTACCCATTCCAACAATTTTACATGGCTCATCATCACCCAATAAAACATGTCCAAAATCGCTAGGAACATACTCATGAAAGTATTTCCTATGGGGTGTGGCAACCTGTAAGATCATCTGTAGCCTCAACCATACCCGGACAATAATAAAATAAATGATCTGAGAATAATAATAACCATAAAAAGGTACATCAATCATCATTTGAAACCTGTGTCCACTGTATGGAGTCATCAAAGGTGCACTAAAGGACCATAAATCATCATCATACATCATCACTGGTCCAACTCATCATGGATCCCAAGGTTGGCTTGGTCAAACTATGTTTGACCAAGTCAATACTAATCAAAATATGGCCCTCACTAGAAAATCCTGTTGCTACAAGTGCAAATGGTTAAGACATGCTCTTTTAATCATTCTCACAGCAAGACTTTAAGTATTAGGCATCATTTCACTGGCAGTTAATAGATAATTATAATTAAGCATAAGTTCAAATAATCATTTACTTACAAATGAACCTCAAGGATATACTCATTTTGCAGACATGATCAATTTGCTAGCAAAGGGTGAAGGTGAAGAATGCAAGGCTAGGACAAGGGGATGACTTAACTGACTCAACACTGTGATACATTGGATAAGGGAAAGGGAATACACACTTAAGCATATGTCAGATAATAAACACACAGGGAATGCAAGTGTCTCAAAAATGGGATAAGTTGTTTAGAGGAGTGCTTATTCAACCTTGGAAAATGTCTAAAACTCACATCCAAGCTGTATTAACTCCGTGAGGATCTTTTATAGAATCGTTGTGGACTAGATGCCCGGCTAACCGTAACTTGAGGTTTTAGGGGACACTTAGAATTAGTTGTCCCTTACTCCATCTCACATCACAACCCGTGGGCTCCATGAGGAATTAATCATTACATTTCATTTCCTTGGCCAACAGTCTTTGGATTTAGCATATATTTAACCACTTCTTTCTTTAGGCCTATATGACCCTTTTGGGGATTTTGCATGTGCTTAGAAGCACAACTACTAAAGCTTTCATCCAGGGTGCTATTAGTTTCCAATTATTTCATTTCATAACCCTTTTGGGGATTTTGCATGTGCTTAGAAGCACAACTACTCAAGCTTTCATCCAGGGTGTTTTTCATTTAAGTTTCCATTATTTCACAACCCTCTTTCATTGCGCTGAGAAGCACAACTTTAAAGGTATTCTCATGGGCTTTCACAAAGATATAACAATAGTTTGCATATGTAATGACGGTAGTACAATTTGCTTCAGGTTTTAGCCAACACAACTCAAGCAACTAGGGGGACTTTCTACAATCAAGACCAAACATCGAGGCAACCGACTAGAGTGATCAAGGTATAAAATCCAACTCACCAAAGGGTAAGTTTTGTTGCCAACTCAGAGCTGAGACTCAAACTAACAGGGATGTTATCCAACACAGAGGCGAAAGTGGGGAAGTCCTCCATATCACAGGCTAAGGTGTAAGTCAAGGTACACACCAAAAGTGGGAAAGATAACGGATGGATGGGGAAAGTGAAGGTGATGCCTAAGATAGAAATCCATAAAGGTGGGAATGGTCATGCCCACACTCCTAGGAGGGTAAAACCACCGAGTATAAAACAAGAGCTTCTAAATGTAAGTAATAAAACCATTTAGATAATCAATAAAAATCCATATTCATTTCATATAGATATACTGCCAGATCATGATTACTAGATACTAAGTCAAGCTATCAAAATGACCAAAAAGCAACATAATAAAATCAATGCACATCATATACTTGCTGGGCCATATACTTGTATCTGCTATCTGGATCACTTGTAACCACTGAAACACTGCTGCTGAAACTTTGGGAACTAAACTGCTCTGTATGGGATAAAAGGTCATCTCGGTCATCAAATATGAGGTCAAGAGGCTCCATCTTGGCATAAGGTCTACTGCATGTTTGATCCGGGGCCTGCTCTGATGTGTGAGTGAGTGATCATAAATAATACTGCTCATCATAATTGATCTCAAGAAAACTGTGTAAAGGATAAGCTCAAAAATATACAATGAACTGCTCTGCAATCATGGTATCCCGACTACTATGGATGTGATAACAGTAACATGTAGATGACTTGGGTTCAGTGTGCCCTAGTATGGGATAATGGTTAACCGTTTAAAGTTGAGGTGATAGTTCAGCTGCCTCCTCCATGCACTATTAGACAACTTCAAAGTCTACAAGGAAAAGCTAACTTTTTTTAGTGATTCATCACAAACTTTGTAGAACTTATGAAGGGTTTCATGTGACTCTTGAAAAAGGGTATACCTTTCAATCCATTTCCTATCTTTCAAATGGTAAGGCAAGGAAACCCTATCTTTCTTTCTCTCTAGGAACTAGTGTCCAGAGGTATTTGTTCATTCTTAGTACCCTTTTGAGTACACAAGACACGACCAATCTAGGTGATAATGATTGCTATCTTCCTTCTCACTAAAAAAAGGAATGCTTTGGATGTAGGGATGGCAAGCCCATGTCTCTTCCAAACTATCATATGGTTATAACTACCTCCTAAATTATTTAAAGAGATGATATGTTATACTTTTTCCAAAAAAAAGTACTTGAAAACATTTCATCGAACGCTCAAACACATAAGTTAAGTTACATGAATTTGGGTGGAGAGAAGAACTTCTATCTTAAAGACTCAAACTATTATGAATTAACATATATACATAATTATAAAAAATATAAAAATTAACAAGCACCTCTTAAAAACCCTACCAACAACCTTACAAATTTACAAATTCTAAATGGTGTTTAATTTTTTTCCATAAAACTCTCCTCACCACCCTCCCGAGTAAAGAAGCTTTATGAATTTGCCAGCATGCCCTCATGATGGGTAATCCTATCCTTGTCATTTATGGCCTTGATGGAGCTTCAAGGGAGCTGGTTGGCAATGATGGAAAATCCACTGCATTTATGGTGGAATTAGTTTTGTTATGAAGACATAGGAAACTAAATAAATCGGAAGCCGCCATGTCACTTCAACCCCAACCCCAACCCCGTTGACATTATTGAGAACCAAAGATTGCTCCGTTAGAGGCTGAAAACTGAATGAAAATGCCTCATTCTCTAAGCCAATGAGTAAAGAATGGAAGCCAAGAAGTAGAGACCCCATGTGACTGCAACTCCATTGATATTTTTGAGAAACCAAAGATTGCTTTATTAGACAATGAAAATTGAATAAAAATTCCTCATCTCTAAGAAAATGAGTAAAGTATGGAACCAACACGATTGAATCATTTCTAAAAGGAAAATCTTCTTTGCGGAATATTACATACTAACAAAGACTCAATTCAATTAGTTTATGTTTGTTTGGACAATTCTGCAACTTCTTTTACATTTCTTAAAAAATATTATACTTGCTACTCATTTTGAGACTCAAAGTATACAATACTAGACAGTCCATAACTGACACATCTAAATTCACCGTTCTCCAGCCCAAATTTCTAGTAAAATACCTCACATACATTGCAACTAATATTTAGTAATTCTTGTTGTCTTATATTGACCACCACCCACTTACAAAAATCTCTATTAACTACAGTTAACCAGCACTATAGCTTAACAAGCCACTATAAAAACATATACCATCTTCATATATTTCAATCTAACAATAGTGGATAAATGAAAACAAACTGGGATTGTAAACTGTATTGTCAAATCCATGCATGCATTGACTTTTGAAGTGGGGTTGCAAACTGTGTTGTCAAATCCTTCACTGGTGTAAAAAAAAATTGATGACAGCATTGCATTTCACTCCTGATCTTTTTATTGTAGAACAAAATGCTCCTATGTCATCTTGAACGTCAATTACTAGCTGGGCATGTTTGAGTCTTAGGGGTTTTACCCTGTGCTTCCTGCTTATGCAGCAGTCTCGTTGTTCTTTGAGAATCATTTGTCCATGAGAAACATGTTCTTTTTTTCCATGAGAATCATTTGTAGTGCCAATGAAATATAGTCATAAAACATGGTTGTGGTGAACAATGTGCTCAAAAGTATCAGATTTGCTATCACTGGCAGCTGTCTTATAACACCTCACAGTTAGCTGATGACATGTGTCAGGTGCGAGTCCTCATATTTTATGTGTCAGGTGTCAGTTCGCTATTTAATCGAATTTTATTTGATAACTCCTCATAGGACAGAAGACCTCAAATCCAAACTTACATATGTTGATGAACACATTGGTTAGAATCCATATTCATAAAATTGGTCTCAAGTTCTGAATACTGATTACTTATTATCACTAAATAAAATAAAACGTTCAGTAAAAGCAAATAAAACTCAGTCTGAAACTTGCCAAAAGCCTCTCGCTTTTCGGTCGAAATTTGGATATATAACATAATATTTGAGATTCCAAACTTCTGCCTAAGCTTTTGGCAAGTCATTGTCCAGTCCAAATCAAACAAATTTGCCTAATTAGATAGCCCAGCTATATCTGTGGACTGTTATGGTTGCATTATTCATTACGTTCTTGGGGTAGCTGAAATCATGGCTTACAAGACGAGAGATGAACATATATATGTCATTACAATACAATCATATACATTGTTCATAGAAATGATAATACATGTTTATAATGGTAAATTTGTCAAGCAATCTTTTCTTCAAGCTGGTTATTAACTTATTTCATATATATTATTTCAATATAAATCTAAGTTATTGTTTATATATACATGCAAAGTTTTCATTACATTGTTTTTGGTATTTAAGTTAAGAGAATTTTTCCATTATCAACCCACATTATTTATCAAATAATAATGCAAAATCCTCATTACATTGTTTTTTATATTTAAAAGCAAAGATTTATGCAAATGAACTGCAAATCCTGCATTTATGGCAGAAGCATCATAAAACTCCCCTATAAAAACTTAAATTAATGAACATAAAAAATAATACAAAATTTACCTTTCATACATCCAAAGAATGATATTCATGAGAACTGCATGTTACAGTACCTTTAACAACGAAGGCATTAAAAACTGAATAAGGTGCTGATGGAGACGGTGGATAACCTTAGGAAATGTAAGATTGATAAAGTTTTTTTTTTAATTTACTTCTTTCACGTTTTATCTAGCTAGTTCATCTCACTCTGTGTCATTGCCAAATTCAGTGAAATTGGAATGTGCCGTTGCGGGATACAGTGAAACTGGGATGTTCCAGTGTCATTTATCTGGTTTTGATTGAAGAGGTTGTTGCTCATAGTTGTGTTTGGGCTAAACCACAGGCACAAGTATATAATCCAATCCAACTTTTTAACCATCTCTTATAATTGCAAAGAGCAAGAGACAGTAAAACCAAAACATGCCTTACATCTCTAGGCCATCATCATTATCTTATTGGCATTGTGCCTTGAGGAATATCAAGAGCAAACTATGCCTTTCATCTCTTAGCCATCAGCATAAAGTAAAAACAACGCATCATGTAGTCTAGCTTTAGGCTCAGCGTATGACAAATCCCAGAAGGTTGGAAAGCCAATGTACCATTTTTACTTAAGTCCTCATTTGGGTACGAGAAGGGTGGAACAATGCCTACAAAGGATATTGTCTGTTTATGCTTTTTTGATTTGAATGTTCCAGACGAAGTTTTGTTTTGGCACCTACAATCCCTTTGTTCTTTGAAATCAACATTTGAACATTAAGATCATTCAAAATGTTAGTGCCAAACAAAGTTTCATGTGGAGCAATCAGATCAAGAAACAGAGAATATCTGTTGTTGGCATTGGACCGTCCTTCTCAAAGCCAAATGAAGGATCAGTGTAATATGATGGCCATCCTAGTGTAATATGATGGCCATCCTTTTCAGAGCCTAATGAGGGATAAGTGTAATATGAGGGGCAGTCCTCCAAAGTATCTTGCTTGTCATATGCCAATGAAACACAGTTATAAACATAGTTCTGGTTCGAGTCCTGACTGAATTTTACTCAATAACTCCTAGTAGGAGAGAGGATCTAAAATCCAAAAATAAACTAATTACTAAAATAATTATTGTTGAATAATTACTAAACTAATTACGCATATTCATAAATTGGTCTTGAATTCTAAATAATACCATGAGTTATTGTCATGAAATAATTTTTTTAGTAAAATCAAATAAAAACTCGGTCTAAATCTTACCAAAATTCCCTTGCACTTTGGTCAAAATATAAATATATTACACATTTGATTTTCCAAAGATTTTGGCAAGTCATTGTCCAGTTTCACTTGATATACTACAACATCAGAGCTGTGGGCTCTTTCTGTCTTTCTATTGAATTCCTTATGATGCACTACTGGCTTACGAAAAACACACAGAATACCAAAAAGCATAAAGCCTCAACTTTTGTCAAAGGCTCGATTGGTTGCAGTCTTGAAAAACAATCTTGGGGTAACTGAATGATGGCTAATTAGAGGAAAGATGAAGATCCCGGGGCAATAAAAGATTGCTTGCAACACATGTTCATAGAAATGCTTTATCGGAACACAATTATAGAAATGATAATGCATATTTATACTCGTGAATTTGTCACCAATTTTCTGTCTGCAAGATTTTGTCACAACAAAGATTTTGGAAAATAAACTAAATATCCCGCATTTATGGAAGAATGAACCTTGCAATAGCATGACAAATCCCCTTTGGAAACTTGATTAATGAACAGATCAGAATAATACAAAATTTCACTTTCATTCATCCGAATGAAGACATATTGTAACTGCATGTTTAACAATGAAGGCATTAAAACTTGAATAAGGAGCTGTGGGAGACAATGGATGAACTGCCCCTTAAAAATAGATAAAGATTGATTCTTTTTATTTACTTCTTTCAAGTTTCATTCTATTGCTAGTTCTTCTCCGACTGTCCCATCCCATTGCCGGATTCAGTGGAATTGCAATGTTCCCCTGACATCCCCTTTAAGCAAACCTAGAAGAACGACCTATCAATCTATTAGAAGCAGAAAGCTTTCATATGGCAGGCATGGATAATCTCCAAATTAGAAAGGAGATTCATCCAAGCCTGAGTGACACACAAGGGGAAGAAATGGATCTCCAAATTAGAATATTTGGTGCGACACTAGGGATTCGTTCAAGTCTGAGTGACAAGAAATAGATGGAGAGACGGAAACATAAGAAATATATGGAGAAACAGAATCAAATATTTTATGTGGTTGTTGTTATTTGGAATTACAATTAGAAGATACAGTACAGTGTCCGAATGGGCATCTATTTTGTTTTGGTAGGAAAAATCCTATATGGAAGTTTCAGAGCACATGCTTCTCTGAAACTTCCATATAGGATTTTTTCTACCAGCTTCCTTACACAACCATAACAAAATAGATGCCCATTCGGACACTGTACTCTTCTAATTGTAATTCCAAATAACAACAACCACATAAAATATTTGATTCCGTTTCTCCATCTATTTCTTATGTTTCAGTCTCTCCATCTATTCCTTGTGGGTCACTCAGACTTGAACGAATCCCCAGTGTCGCACCAAATATTCTAATTTGGAGATCCATTTCTTCCCCTTGTGTGTCACTCAAGCTTGGACGAATCTCCTTTCTAATTTGGAGATTATCCATGCCTGCCATATGAAAGCTTTCTGCTTCTAAAATCTCCAGATGTCAGGGCGCAATCTATCAATCAATCATATGTTCCCCTGACATCCATTGAATCTATCAAGGGCGCAATCCAAGATGAATAAGCAATAGATTCTAATTCCATTGACTCTATCAAGTCCACATTCCAAGATGGATAAGCAATAGATCAACAAAGAATTGAAAAAAAACGACCTTTATAAATTGAATTTCTCTCTTGTATAGAGTTTTTAGCTGTCGCAGACTCTAATTGGGATTTTACAAAGGATGACACCCAAGATTTTGTATGGAAGCGTGGATAATCTACCTTTCGTCTCCAAGGGTGGACAATCTGTCCTGCATGACAGACAGAATTCTCTCAAAGATTTCAAATTCAGTGCATTCAAATTTTTGAAAATAATTTTGTGCATCATGAAAGACCGATTGTCCACCCTTCTAGACGAAGACAGCTTTTGCCTACACTTCCAGGCAAATCCTGGGCCTCATCCACTGTAAAATCCTTTGAATTTCTCCCGAATATTGGATAGAGTTTTTAGCTATCAATGTTTCTACCGTCCCAATCCGCTACTTATGTGCCTACATTCGATAGAGTATTGAATTTCTCTAGAGTATTGGATAGAGTTTTTAGCTATGAATTTCAGAACAACAAAACCTGGACAAAAGAAACCTAGACTTGTCCTCGGAACACCAAAAGAAACCTTACTGACTCTTTGCAACCTTCAATCCGATTACTGGTATTTATAGAGCTTACCGGCTTACTTTACCGTGGGGTGCCTTTACCGTGGGCGTGAGCGTGCCTTACGGGTATCAAAGTCAAAACTAAAACCACAATTTCATAATATCAAATTCAGTTATTTTATTTAATATTAAATAATAATTTATTTACATTTTTAAATATACATTATTATTTTTATTAAATAAAATTATATATATATATATATAATTTTTTTTTTTTTAATAGAGTGGAAAGAACCTTAATATGGATAACAAAATTTCACTCCCTTCTAAAAAATGAAATGGGACATATACTAAGAAGTCCTTGCATCTTATAAATTATTATTGCAATCTTAAAAATATAGAAATCAACTTCGAATACAAAATACATATCAAAATAAACAAAAGCTATAAATAGATAAAATGATCATATCAATTCAGTTTTTCAGACCAATCCCTATTGAGTAACAAACCATAAGCTTTAGGAATACCCACGATAATGATATCAATCACTTGATGTACTTTGGGCTTAGAAGCTAATCGGATTAAGACATTCTTAAGTTTTCTTAGGACTTTGACATTTATATTGTCTAGTTGAACAATTTGAGTGTCATAGTTTTAAGTTCAACATTTAATTTTTACCACACAAAATAAGGCATCACTTTTTTCAACGATCGAATCCCTCCATGGAAGGGAGACTCAAGTGAATGCTCTACAGTTTGAGAAGTTCATATTGAAGAGAGAAAAGCTATCCTCCAATTAAATGGATAGCTCAACGTATTCGTGTATTTATTAACACTCTCTTGCAAGAAATCTGAACCATCTCATTCTCATGGATGAAGATACCCTGGTGGTGGAGTCTCGTAGTAGTATGAAACCTTGGGCAACAAAAATCATAGCACGTTTTTTCACTTTTCTTTTAAAATTTACGAGCTTGTAAAATGGACTCTCTTTTTTCAACAATTGAATCCCTCCATGGAAGGGAGACTCGAGAAAATGCTATATGGTTCGAGAAGTTCATATTGAAGAGAGCGAAGCTATTCTCCAATTAAATGAATAGCTCATCATATTCATGGATTTATTGACAATCTCTTGCAAGAAATTTGAACCATCGCATTCTTGTGGATGAAGATCCTCTGATGATGGACTCTCCTTAATAATTTAAAACGTTGGGCAACAAAAATCATAACAGGTTTTTTCCTTTTTTCTTTTAAAACTTAAGGGCCTGTAAAATGGATTCTCTTTTTTCAACAATCGAATCCCTACATGGAAGGGATACATAGGCGAATGCTCTATGGTTCGAGAACTTCATATTGAAGAGAGAGAAGATGTCCTCCAATTAAAGGGGATGTGTCTAGAGGATCAATGAGCTACTTTATGGGTGAGATTGTCTTGTCTTATCTTGTAGATTGTTATTGGTTGTGATAATATATTGTCTTGTAGATTGTTATTGTAATTTCCCATTTGATTGAGTTATCTTGACAAATATTATGGAGTATAGAAGTTGTAACCCTGTTCTTCTTTCCTTATGTTATCAATAGAATGTAGTTCATTGTTGCATTATTTCTCTAGATTTGGTTAAAGCCACATTAATTTCATTCAGGGTTATAATAAGCTTCATGTGTATTCGATTGTATCTTCTCTAGTAATTTCCTCATATACAATTCTGCAATTTTAGATAACAAATGGGATGGTTTTTTTAGTTGTACTCTTCAACATCATTATGTTAGAATATTTGTCCCATCTCCATACCTTAGTATATAATTTTGTATGCATTATTAATGTGTCCTAAGTGTTTAGACTAGGTTGGGAACCGCTTAAAGGAGGCGGTGATAGGAATAATGAGGGAACTGAGAGGAGCCAAGCCACCAATCCCAAGCCATTAGAGCTAGAAAAGCTTCAAGTTACCAGGAATTTTTTTGGTTTGAGGGTGGGAAAATCGTGGGATAATGTCCTCTACGAATTTGTTTGCTCAAGGGTTGTTAAAGCTTCGATTATAACTGAGTCTTCGTTGTGATCAGGGACGGATCGAGCTTCTTCTTTGACGGCTCGCAAACGAGGGAGATCACGGCTTGCTGCGCTAGGGAAGTCGTCTTTATCCTAGACATTGCTCCCAAGGGACCCTCTAGATTGGCAACTTCTACGCACAAGGGTTTTTCCTTCGTGTGGTGTTGCGGTCTGTGGCCATGGGCCTGTGGGGAGGAGGCTCCTCCCTCCCCACTCAGCAACATCATCTCGATCAACATAGTGTATCTACAAAAGCGAACCCAATTGACCGCAGGAAGGGGAGAGGAAGGATCTGGATCCAAAGCCCCTTATGGTCCTAATCTTAGGCTTGGGGGCTACATCCCCAAATCTGATAAATTATGAGAACGAGTAGAACTATGGAAGGATAAGGCCCTAATTGGTAAGTTTATTGGGATTTGGCCCAAAGAGAAAGATCTACTTAGATGGATCAAAACAACCTGGAACCCTAAAGGACACTATGATCTGCAGCTTCGATCTAAGGGTTTTTTCACAATAATCTTCTTCAATCAAGAAGATAGAGATCGGATGTGTTTCAAGGATCAATGAGCTACTTTATGGGTGAGATTGTCTTATCTCGTCTTGTAGATTGTTATTGGTTGTGAAAATGTCTTGGCTTGTAGATTGTTATTGTTTTTTCCCATTCAATTAAGTTATCTTGACAAATATTATGGAGTGTAGAAGTTGTAACCTTATTCTTCTTTCCTTATGTTATCCATAGAATGTCGTTTATTGTTGCATTATTTCTCTAGACTTGGATAAATCCACATTAATTTCATTATGGGTTATAATAAGCTTCATGTGTATTCGACTCTATCTTCTCTAGTAATTTCCTTATATACATTTCTACAATTTTAGATAACAAATGGGATGGTTTTTTAGTTGTACTCTTCAACATCATTATGTTAGAATATTTGACCCGTCTCCAGACCTTAGTATATATTTTTTTGTGCATTATTAATGTTTCCTAAGTGTTTATATTAGGTTATGTGGCCCCTAGTGCATACTTGACCCACCTCTTGTGATATTTATCCACCCAAGCACCCACGACTGCTTTTATGCCTCTTTTTATTCTTATCGTATGGGTAAGTATGCACTGACTAATTTTAGTATGCTTTATCCTGCTTTTCTGCACATAATGCAACTTTGTTCTACATTTGTCATAGATAAGGATAAGGTGGGGGCGGTAGGTTGCTTTGGGCAAGTTTTCCTCTTTTTGGCCACCACCTCTTCCATGATTTTCTCCTAAAAAGCCATCATGTTGCTACGTTTTGGTCACTCATGGCCTACCAAGGTTGACTTAGCCAATTTGTGACCACCGTGTATGAGTTGGAGCTTGATGTTGTCATAGATGGGGGATTTTTGCTAATTGTAAGGCTGCCCAATGTGAGCCACTCGAATTGCCTCCAAGAAATTTGAGGTTTCCTATATGTTCTACTATCACTATTCATTGTGAAGCTAATTGAGAATTTATCCTCTAGTGTGATTTTCTGCTAGTGTTCTGCATATACTTTCTTCATGTTTCTTCTATTTTCTGCACATCTTTGTAAAACTAACTGTAAGGAAATTTATGTTACTAGATCCTGATTGTGATCAAATTTTTGCATGGTATTAGAGCTTCTAGGAATTCAATCTCACTCAGATGCTTCCATTGTAGCACCAGAAGCAGTGGGGTTACCATAGAATTCCTGGGGCAATAGCCTTGATTCCTGTGGCTTGACAATGGGGTCTACCCAGGTGTGGTGCACTCTCGAATGTGCACAGTGTCAAAGTATAGTTTGATTGAGCTTACATATTTGTCCTTCTGAGTGTTTTCTTGTGCAGGTTTCTACAACATCTTCTATGGATTTGAGATCAGTTTCTCCTCTATAACCATTAAATTGTTTTGAGTGGAAATTGAATATGGTTTCATATCTCGGGAGCCATGATCTTTGATGTGTCTATTGGAATTGTGGCAATGCTAGAATCTTATGAAGAGAAGTGTATTTGGCTCTATGACTGTAGTACTAGAGTGTATGGAGCCATGTGTCTATCCATTCCTCCTAGATGCGCTATCTCATTGACATTGTTGAATACTCAAGTGAGATATGGTCCGGATTGAATAGAGCATTTGGCAAGAAGATTGAAGAGATTGGTGCAAATCATTGGAAGAGCGCATATCACACCTCCTTGCAAGCTCCTCTAGATGTCTATACAACCTCCACTACTTCTCATGAAGCTGAATTTGTTCCCAAAGAAGAAGAAGTTGCATAATCTTCAACTATTGTTCATGTTGATAACTTTCTCATTGATGAGATTCCCTTTTCCTCTAGTGCTATAGAATTTATCTCTACTTCAAATGTAGTTGATGAAGAAGAAGGTTCAACTAATGGAACTACTCCTATTGAAGATATTTCCATTCATTCATTGCTCTCCTATGAGTCTTCTGATTCAAATTATGAGCAAGATAAGATAGTTTATGCTTTAGAAGCTGAAGAGGAATTTAATTCCTCTCTTTCACATGAGTCTACTGGTGATCTACTGAATGATTTGGAGGCTATATCAAAGTCTAGAGATGTTGCATTCGCACTCCTTGCTCACATGCTTCCTACGTACTTCTACTTGATCATTGGCACATGTTCTCAGAGTTGCACTGAAGATGAAGGACACCACCATTCTCTTGGGTTCAAGTCTCAAGAACATCATGGTAAATTTGGTTCTGATCTCACCCCTATTGGTTCAAAGGATATCTCAAGGGACCATCTACACTTTTTTGGATTTGTTCTTACCATATTTGGGTTAATGGACAAGTTTAAAGAGCTTCCAAACTTGCTTGCCTCCATTGGTGGAGAAATAAAGCACATGTTTTCGGAGCATAATCCTCTTTTACCAATGAGGAAGATACCTCCAAACATCTTCAGCTCTGGAGAACATCATTAAATTTTGGTAGGTTTCATGTCCTTTTTTAGGGGATTTTTTTCCCATGTGGTTTTCCTCTTTTACCTTATTTGATTGGACATGATAATTGTAAAGGGTGACCACAAGCCTTTGTTGCTTGGGCCCTAACATGTAATTACATTCACATAAGTTAGGATTAAGGGGGATTGTTAGAATATTTGACCCATCTCTAGACCTCAGTATATAAATTTTATGCATTATTAATGTTTCCTAAGTGTTTAGACTAGTTTATGTGGCCCCTAGAGCATACTTGGCCCACCTCTTGTGATGTTTATCCACCCAAACGCCCACAGTTGCTTTTTATGCCTCTTTTTACTCTGATTTTATGAGTAAGTGCACATTGGATGATTTTAGTATGCTTTATCATGCTTTTCTACACATAAAGCAACTTTGCTCTGCTTTTGTCATAGATAAGGATAAGGTAGGGGCACTAGGTTGATTTGGGCGAGTTTGCCTCTTTTTGGCCACCACCTCTTCCATGATTTTCTCTTGAAAATCCATCATGTTGCTACTTTTTGGTCACTTATGGCCTACCAAGGATGACTTAGCCAATTAGTGACCACCTTGTATGAGTTGGAGCTTGATGTTTCATAGATGGGGAATTTTTTCTAATTGTAAACTTTCCCAATGTGAGCCACTTGAATTGCCTCCAAGCAATTCGAATTTCCTCTTTGAGGATGTCTATATGTTGTACTATCACTATTCATTGCGAATCTAATGGAGAATTTATCCTCTAGTGTGATTTTCCACTAATGTTTTGCATATAATTTCTTCATGTTTCTTTTATTTTCTGCACATCTTTGTAAAACTAATTATGAGGAATTTTATGTTACTAGATCCTGACTATGATCAAATTTTCACACAATAACCATTCCTCCTCATTAAGATAGTCTCATATCAAATCCTTTAATTGACTCTATTGTTCAATTGATAAGACACTAATATCGTGTCCACTCATCCACTATTATCTAAGACACTAACTCTTGCAAAGATTCATGTTTCAATCTTACAAGGTATTCATAAAAGAATGTTGCATTTCTTGTGGGCTAGAAACTCTCTTGTAAACAAATTTCATTTGGCAAAATCGGAAAGTATTTCTATCCCAAAAAACTAGGAGGTTGGGGCATAAAAGTCTTGGACTAGTTTAGTTATGCTTTGAGTTTAAAGAGTTTATGGAGGGGACTTTTTGGTACAGGACTTTAGAGTGAGGTTCTTAAAGATAAATACCTGAAGAAAAAAGCAATAGTTGAGTGGATCAGGACTCCCAAAAAAGCTTTTTCTAATGCATCCATTATCAGGAGGGGTTTGACTAGATCTTTTCCTTGGATGGGTGAGTGGCTCTCTTGGAGGGTTGGGAATGGAGTACAAGTCCATAATGGTGTTGATACTTTTGTGGGTGGAGAAAGTTTCTAACAATGTTCTGATCAACTATTGTTATATCTTCAGGAGATTAATATTCATTTCAATAAGTAATCAGTGCATGGCAATGAATTGTTATATTAATAGTTTGAATAAGTAATCACTGCATGGCAATGAATTTCTATTTACTTAAAGTGAATGATGATCCTAAAGTGAATTCCCTCAGTCATTTAGTTTTACAACCAAAAGCTAAACAAAAATTATTGGCAACATTATCTCCAAGATTTGACTATGCAATCCCCACAAATAAAATTGCCTAAACAAATTAAGAAAACAATATATTATTTCTATGAAATTTGCTTCAAACAAATCAAACTACAAAAATTATTCACTTTTTTAATTGCTTAACACTGTTTAAAACTTAAAGTTAATTAATAAATCCAAATTCTAAGGTTATGCAAACAAATTACAACTCCTTGCAAGATTAAAATGAAAGTCGTGGTCTTTTTTTATATTTAAACTAATAATTTAATAGATGATTTATAACAATCTAATAACCTAAGAAAGAATTCAATGGATGAAATTTAAAACAACTCGAAAAGACGGAAAATTCATTCTATAATTACTTGAATTGTTTAAACCTTCAAACAATTTAAGAAATTCAAAAAAGAAAAAAAGAAAAGACCCCTAAAACATTAATCAAATCAAAACATATTATTATGTTTCCATTTTGATCTTCCAAATTAGGGATTTAATGGATGATTTCTAACCATTGAGTTACTTTAGAGATAATTTAATGGATGAAAACTTACTACTTGGTAGTCATGGCAATATAGTCAATTTTTTTCAAGAACGATGACTAGATTTGCAACGGCAAGGACTTTTGGGATGCGTGTAGAAGTTACAAGAGCTAGACTTTGGTTGGATATTGTGATTTTGAAGCCAAAAAGTGGTTCCTTACAAATGAAACTCTTCCTTACATAGTTGCCTTTTTTAATTATTCAATGATAAAAATAAGGCTAGAAATCAACTACCCTTTTAGGAACATTTAAACAATGTTTCTTACTTACTTTGTTGCAAAGAGGAGATATTAAATTCATGGAATGAATTCTAAAATGATAAATAGAGATATGAAAAATTATTATTAGACACACCCAAACAATATGTTTCTAACATGTTTCTCACAAATGAATATAGGAAATCCTAGCAATGGTTGTTCTATGATATATAAAAAAAAACAACTTTGGAATAGAAACATACCTCTCTTTCATTAGTCATAAAATTTCTAGATGGAGAAGAGCCCATAAAAATCTCTGGGATAAATGTGTTTTGTATCATAATGGACATCATGCTCCTTTGAGATCTTCTCTCAAGCCTCTACACAGTATTATCGCGTGTTAAAAAGGATTGCACATGGGTAATTTTTTTCTCTAACATACTCGTCTATATTGGAGAATACTCATAGTCAAAAAATGAGGCTAACTTCAGATTTAGAAATAGGCTTCAAAGGCATGCAGATATCTTCTAATGGGATCAAAGGAGGGACTTGTTCCTCTAAAACAAGGAGTCTTTTTCGATGAAATATGTTCATTGCTTACAAACTCACTTGGGGTTTTCAATTTGACGTTCTTAATGACTTCTACATAGCATAAAAACTTGGATTATTTGGGTTCCTTCAAAAGAAAAGATTAATTTAACTCAGATCCAAGATGATTAGGCCAATTATAGTTCTACTCCCAATTAAGTTATTTTTTGTGTTTTCTAGGAAGAATTCATGCCTAAACTTGAGGTGAACACATTCATGTTCAAGGTTTTTCTTCCAACCAGTCCAAATATAACGCTAGAGTTGGAGGATGCCCATGAAAGATGTCTATTATAGGTCAAATCTGCAGTTCTCTCTTCGTGATCACATTATGCTATCGATCACACAAAAGGACAACTAGGATTGAAGATCTAGATTGATATGGATGATGCATGGACTGGATTCACTCTCTTCAGATGACAAAATCCTTGATTTACCTAATCTTTTGACATGTACGCCCCTCTCTGCACTGTAGACCAGCATACACCTTGAAAAATACCCTACTTTGGTCAAGGACAACCAGCGTACATCTCCCAAAAAGTTGTAAACGCAGGTTGTAAAGCATAGAAGTTGCTTCCTGTACGCTACTCTTGTTGTATGAAACCCGTGTACATCTTAAGATGAAATAAAAAATATATTAATTTGACAAATTGGGATTAGTTGAAGTTGGTTCTGCAACTTCCCCAACCTCCCAATTCAACTACCTCTCGAATCCAACTACCTACCTTGTCCCATAAATACAAGGAGGATCCATGAGAGGGGTTAGCCTGAATAGCTTGAAAGCTTGAAAGCATACTTGGAGTATTGTTATGCTGGAGGAATTCCCAATTCAAGAGTGAAGAGCAGGAGTCTAGAATCCGGTTGCAGAAACATCTCTACACGTCAGGTATATTGTACTGATTCATGTTTCTTTGACAATAAAAAGGTCGAAACACCCTTCCTGTCCAAAATTGAATGTCTACTAGATTGTATATTCATTTGGATTAATATCTTGTTATATTTGATGTTTCAGTTGTATATGCTTTCATCATATTTATTATATCCAAGATACGCTGAGGAAGGTATCTTTTGTGTTGCAGGTTCGTCAAGCAGAAGATCAAGCAGGAGATCAAGCGAGAGACCAAGCGCACGCTAGGATCAACCATTGATAAGGGGTACTTATCTCAATCTCGATCTCTTTCTTTTGTAGGAACCATATGCAATATAATCAATGTGTTTACCTGTCAACTCGACCCAGTTGGTAGTGTCCATCTCCTCACTATAAGGTAGAAATCCTAAACAACATACTGGTGACTCTACTGGGGAGTAACCGTAAGTCTTTCTGCACTAGGAGACCTAGTTAGGTTTTCTTCCAGCCATTTTTTAAGTTTTTGATTGTCTAAGAGGCCCTGTAGGTCTGTGTTTCCTGCCTTTCTTTCATGATTCATTTCAGTTGACTGATTGCAAAGCCTGTTTGTACCCTTCTAGGGAATGTACGCTGGTCCTCCTTACTTGCAGTAGCGTTTGTTGACCGATGAACGCCCCTCATTTCACTGCACAGTAGCGTACACCTCCTGATGTACACTGGCTTATACACTGCACAGTAGTGTATTTTTCGGTAGTGTCCATTTTTGCTGTTAGGGTTTGATTTCCAATCTTTTGGTTTCTTTTCCAGCCTGTTGCTTTGCTTCCTTCATTGATCCCTGAGACCTTCGATGTATCTATTGAGTCTTGTTTGCCTCTTTGATGTCTGTTAGCTTGTTTTTGCTTGCTTGAGTCTTTGTAAGTGTCTTCACTTCCTTCTAGCCCTTTTCGAAGTTCGTGCTCTTTTCTTTTTTGGATATAGGTGCACACTCTGGCCCTAGTTGCTTGTTGCAGTCATACAAACCTACGTCATTGTCGTTAGTTGTTTGTGGCAACGTTAGCATGCTTGCTCTTTGTCCTATCCTTTCCATTAGTATTTGACATTCAAGTTTGATTTCTTAGGGTTGCTTCCGAAAGGTTGCTTGGTTTAGATGCTTCCTGATTGTTTTTCAGTTTGATCCAAGTGAGTTAAAGCCTCCTAGTTAGTCTTCTTTCGAGTCTGTGTGTTTGGTAAGTTCACTTGCTGGTTCGCTTGCTTACTCCTTTACTTGGCTTAGTGTTTTCTTTAGGGTTTTGGTGCTTAGGAGCAGCCTTTTAGGTCTGCCTTTCCGCTACAAGAAGTCTCTTTTCCCTGTTTCTTTTACACTTTATTTCCAAGTCTCAAGTTTTTCTTTTGCAAAAACTTGGTAAGTCAAGTCTTCCTTAGATCATTTGATTTGTTTGTTTTGAACCATTTAGGTGTTAGTCTTACTCGCATTTCACATTTATATCTTGCTTGCACTTTTACAAGTTCTTTTTCTTTTACAATTATCAGAAAAAGCAAAAAATTGTTTTAAGTAGCTTAGTAGTAAGGTCTAGCTTTGTTTTGAAGTAGCATAGGTTACTTTGAAATTTGAAAGAAAATACAAAAAGATTTTGTTTTAGGCTTTCTTATCTTTAGTTTTGGAAAACAATGAAAGAGAAAAGTTTTGTGAATTTGAAAGCATTGTTTACAAGTACTGTACTTTCTTTACAAACCATTCCACACACCGCACTATCCCTTGTGAGTAACAAGTAGCCTTAAAAAGAAACATTAATAAATTTTATTAGCAACATTTTTTTTTTAGGTATACATGACATCAACTAGCTTAGGCTAGAGTTTCGAGCTTAAATCACCTTAAACTGCTCGAAACTGGCTTCATTACTCAACAATCGTAGTATGACTATCTTTTAGGTAAACCCATCTATATCAAATAGTCCTTGGAAACTCTACTTAAACCAGAGCTAAGCACGAGGCCGTGGACGATTGGAACTGTTGAGGATATCCCCTCACTTTCCTCTCAACCATAAACTAGAGTTGATTCGCGTACGGGGGTCCTTTCGGACTTCAGGCTTTGCTACCCTACCCATGCGTTTCGACTAGGCTGATGACTATCTCCCCAGGTTATTTCGTATTGATGGTAGCCTTAGTATCAGACTTTTAGGGCTCTACACAGGTAGAGTGGGCGGTTATTCCCACTTCACCTCGGACAGACATGGAAGGTAACCCTTTGGCAGTAATCCTGGGAGGGTGGTTTGGTGATTCAAACGATTGTACCCAGTGGACCTCTTGAGGACGCCACGTAACTGACCGTCGATACTCTGTTAGTCTGTTCTGGGCCTTGATCATCCCAGGCTTGCTTCTGAGAGTATTTGCCATTGTTTTTCTGGTTTGATTACTTAGGAAATTTTTAGTGGTGTGCTCTTTGTGCCGTTTGTTTTTAGTTGGCCTTAGATTTTTCTGGCCCATTGAGTCGAAAACTATGGATAGCATCCCGGTGAGCACCGATCAAGGGACCCCTATTCAAGGGGGTCCTTGAGCTTTTCCATTTGTTGGGAACATTGGTACTCCCTTAATGGCTACCTTGAATCTTCCGGGATTCACTATTGGGATACCGGTTTGGTTGTTTTCCACTTTGAATGTCTTGCATGCTCCTTATGCTTCTCCAGTAAGCACTTCACATCAAGAGAATCAGAACCCTATGCCCACTTGTCCAGTAGCATATTCTCCTCCTCCTTCTACCTCATGTGGTGAAAGTCGTAATACTAGTAACCAACAGTCTAAAAGGAATAGATGGAGGAAGAATAGGAAGAGGATGCCAAAGCAAGGGGGTAGCCACCCAGCCTCTGGAAGTCATACTAGGGGCACCCACCCAGCCTCTGGAAGTCATGCTGGGGGCACCTACCCAACCTCTGGTGGTCATGTTGGGAGAACTCACTCAGTCACTGGAAATCATACTGAACCTCGCCACCCAGCCTCTAGAAGTCATGCTGGGGGCACCTACCCAGCCTCTGAAGGTCATGTTGGGAGAAAACTTTCAGTCACTGCAAATCATACTGAAATCATGTCTTCAAACACTATTGCTCATGTTGAGGACATGTCATTGATCATTGTTGGTCATATTAATGACAAGTCACTAGTTACTGTGAGTCATACTGGAGACACTGAATCGGCCATTGCAAGTCATGCTGAGAATGTTGACATTGTCGACAAACCTAATAAACATAAGCTTAAGTTCCCTTGTAAGTTTTGTGAGGGAGACCACCTGACTTATTTGTGCCCTGTGCTTCCAGAGGTGCAAAGAGTGTGGTCCTTAGTTCAAAAGTCTTTTGCTTCTGAGCAACCAACCACTGCAAGTCATGCTGGGGGAAAGCTGTCAGCCAATGCTAGTCATGCTGAGAGTACTGTTGTTGTAAAGGAGTCTAAGCTTATAAGACAGAAGCCAAAGTTCCCTTGTAAAATTTTTAAGGGAGATCACCTTACTCACCTGTGCCCTGCTATTCCAGAGGTGCGAAGAGTGTGGTCCATGTCTGAAGGATCCTCTGCTCCTAAATTGGTTATACATTCCCAACAGCCTAATCAACCTTGGGTTGATGAAGTGGTTGAACCAATGCAATCTTTGGTCAATCCCACTCTTCCTTCGGAGAGTGAAGTGATCGAATCAATGCAATCTTCGACCAATCCCATCAGTTCTTCAGAGACTGATGCACCTGTCCCTGAAGTCTTATGCATTACCGGTTCGGATGTTTCTGAAATGGGGGGCACTTCATATGTGCCGAGTGAACCCCTACCAAGCTCTGGGATCATTTCCTTTGATTGGAATAGTCTAACTGGGCCTCGCCTTCCTTCTGCTACACCTTTTCAGATAAAGGTTGATATCAAAAACCATGCGGTTCATCGATGTATTGTAGATGAAGGAGCCTCTGTTAGTATCTTATCCCCTTATGCTTGGAGAGATTTAGGTTTTCCTAACCTTGTTCTAGCTGTTAATTGGCCATTGAATTTCGATAAAATACCTAGTGAACCGTTGGGATCCCTCCCTCAAGTACCCATTACTTTGGGTGAAAAAAAAGTCTTAGTTGATTTTATGGTTTTAAAGGACCCTATGGACTTTGATATGATCCTAGGGCATGATTACATATATGCTATGCAGACTGTCGTGTCTACGCTCTTTCGTGTGATGCATTTTCCTCATAACGAAAGCATTGTCACTATCGATCGACTTACATTTGTTGATCCCTCTTATTACCCAACTATAGACCAAGTATATCCCTTGCTAGTAGGCACTACCATGTCACAATCAAATATTGTGGCATATTGTTCCTTGAGTCCAAAAAGCCTCTAAATTCATGCTTACCTTCTCGGGACTGGGTCCCGACAATTGACCAGGTGATGACTCCATCTGAATGTTTAGATATGTGTTCCATTTGGGATAATATACTTCCCTCTGATGAAGTTTTCCTAGAGTCTATAATGCAGTATGCCATTCATTTGGACATTGATCCACCTATGAGCATTCTTCCACCTTTTCTTCTAGCTCGTTAAAAACAGTAAGGAGGCTATGAGCATTCTTCCACCTTCACTTCGAGCTCGTTAAAAACAGTAAGGAGGTTACGAGCATTTCTTCCACCTTCACTTAGAGCTCGTTAAAAATAGTAAGGAGGCTACGAGCATTTCTTCCACCTTCACTTCGAGCTCGTTAAAAACAATAAGAAAGTTCTGAGCACTTTTTTGTATCTCCTTTGATCTCGTTAAAAACAATAAGAAGGTCATGAGTTTACTTTTTCGTGCTCGTTAAAACTTTACGAAAAAGATCTTTATAGAGTTCTTTCACACTCTTGTTTGACTCTTTAAATATGACAAGATTGCCGAGTATAGTTGTCATTTCAGACTCGTTAAAGGATTTGAAGCGACATCCACTTAAGTATAAGTTTAACCCTTTTCTGGACTTTTGTGGATTACTTACGAAAAAGGAATACTCTAGTCATGCGTGGCTAGAAGAGTTCTCCTGTTATTGTTTTATAATTTTTTGGGGGAGGGGACTAATTGTACGAAAAAGGACTTTTGGAGCCTCTCTTCAGGGTTTTCAGGGTCTCGAAATATGAAAACACCAAGCGAGCATTCACCTACTCGGGCTCGATGTGAAATCCACGAGAGGGTATATAGAGAATTGTTTAAGTTTTTCAAACTCTATAAATAGGAAAACACTAACGAGCATTAACCTACTCGGGATCGATATTAAAATCCACGAGTAAGTGTATGGAGTTATTGTTTAAGTTTTTCAGACTCCTTAAAATTGAAAACATCGGCAAGCAAGAACAGATCTCGGATCGATATTAAAATCCAGAGATCAGTATTATAGAGTATTCATCTATCTCTTCTTCGAACTCTTTAAAAAATGAAGAAGGTTCTAAGTCTTCCTCCCATGGGCTTGTTAAAATTTTTACATGGTTGGACTTATTGAGTTTTCTATCTTTCTTGAACTCATTAAAACAACAAGAAGGGCATTCTTTTACCAAAACGAATAAGGGATAAGAAGGGTATATCACATCTTTTTCTGTTTCAAAGGCAGTTATGTCAGTCATATCTTTGAACATAGCACCTACTTGAGTCTATCATTTCAGTTGGGTTTTAGTTTTTGGCCTTAGGGTGAACCCGATCTCCGAGTTTCTACTCTCTCGATTGGTTATTCTTCCAATCATATGGAGGGTTTATTATGTCTCCTACATTGCAGACTTATATCATTTTCCCTCATGCTGAAAACTGCCTAAGTCACTTTGTGTCGTGCTCACTGTTCAAGGATAAAGCCTGTGTCGGCCATTCTGCAGTTTACCTCGACTTCATGTGTCGGCCATCCTAGTGTCAGTTTGTTTCATCTTGTTACTCATCCTACTCCACATCAGCTCATACCTATGAGTGTTCCTTGTGTTGGATGATGGAGGATACATTAATGCCTCCCTTCTAGCGAACTTCTTCTCATCGACGTCAGCTCATTATGCTATGGGAAAGAAGTTTAGAGTTTCAGTTAGTACCTTGTGGATTGTAGTCATCAGTGGCAGTTTCCCTCGCTATTGAATAATGGGAATACATAAATGTCTCTTATTTGACAGGTTCCTCAAGTGTTCGACGTCAATTCCTCTTATTCACACTTGTTGGATCGTACTAGGTACCTTGGGCCCCATTATCATTATCGATGGAAGCCCTCACGTTTGTTAACGATATACATCAATGACCGGTAATCAAACGATACCCCCCATGTTCGACTTCAACTCATTTATTCCCATGGATAGGGTTTGTACCTTGGTTTGTTTGGATGAAGACCTTGGGACTCTGATAGCATCATCTTGCTTATGTTATCACCCAAGCTGAACAAGACTGAGCCTCACTCGTTTTGGCTCTTTATGAGACATAGATCCAGTTTGTTGTTATGGCTATGATCTCTCATTTTGACATAGATCCACGCTTGCATTTCAGTGGCTATGCTCTATATATACATCTCCTAGTTATGTATCGGAGATCATGTTGTATCATGCTATATATCTATATGATGTCAAGATTGTAATTGCTCGCTAACCTTGATTGTTGTTTCAGGTGTTTTTGTGATTTTGTTCTGCAGTTTCTTACTCCTCCTCTGACTTGGAATTATAATGTATTTCGGCCATCATTTCTCTCTGTCATCACACATTAGGGGGCATCTATTATAGGTCAAATCTGCACTTCTCCGTTCGTGATCACATTATGTTGTCGATCACACAAAAGGACAACTAGGATTGAAGAGATAGATTGATCTGGATGTTGCATGGACTGGATTCACTCTCTTGAGATGAAAAAATCCTTGATTTACCTGATCTTTTGACATGTATGCCCCTCTCTGCACTGTAGACCATCGTACACCTTGAAAAATACCCTACTTTGGTCAAGGAAAACCAACGTACATCTCCCAAAAAGTTGTAAACACAAGTTGTAAAGCATAGAATTTGCTTCCTGTATGCTACTCTTGTTGTATGAAACTTGCGTACATATTAAGATGAAATAAAAAATATATTAATTTGACGAATTGGAATTAGTTGAAGTTGGTTTTGCAACTTCCCCAACCTCCCAATTCAACTACCTCTCGAATCCAACTGCCTACCTTGTCCCATAAATACAAGGAGGATCCATGAGAGGGGTTAGCATGAATAGCTTGAAAGCTTGAAAGAATACTTGGAGTATTGTTATGCTGGAGGAATTCCCAAGTCAAGAGTGAAGAGCAGGAGCCAGAATCCAATTGCAGAAACATCTCTACACGTCATGTATATTGTACTGATTCATGTTTGTTTGACAATAAAAAGGTCGAAACACCCTTCCTGTCCCAAATTGAATGTCTACTAGATTGTATATTCATTTGGATTAATATCTTGTTATATTTGATGTTTTAGTTGTATATGCTTTCATCATATTTATTATATCCAAGATACGCTGAGGAAGGTATCTTTTATGTTGCAGGTTCGTTAAGCAGAAGATCAAGCGAGAGATCAAGTGAGAGACCAAGTGCAAGCTAGGATCAACCGTCGATAAGAGGTACTTCTCTTAATCTCGATCTCTTTCTTTTGTAGGAACCATATGCAATATAATCAATGTGTTTACCTGTTAACCCCGCTCAGTTGGTAGTGTCCATCTCCTCGCTATAAGGTAGAAATCCTAAACAACAATGTTGTTGTAGATTTTCTCAAGACTATAAGAATAAAACCTATTATTCTGACAATATTCAATGGGTTCGGGTTTCCTAGGTATCTCTCATTGTTTCTTATTTTCCTCTTGTAGAAGATATTTCCATCTTGGACACAAGAAATGGAAAATGACAAAGGGAATATTATGATCTTCTATTGCAAGGCTTTCCTAGACCCAAAATTTGCAAGAATTAATGCATGTAGTGGGATGGAATTGCTTCATTTAGAAAATGCCATGGATGGGGTCGATCTATCATTGACTGCTCAAAGAAAACATGCATGTACAACTCATCGATAACCAGTGGCTGGACAGGGAGTAGAGAAAAAAAATTCCACGGTAAGAAGTATCAAAGGATAACTATCATGTTTGGATGCACTTCTACATGAAGTAAATGGTGCCACACTCCTAATGAATGATTTTCTCAAACTAGGTTGGATTGTCATACATATACAAAACGATGTATATCACTATAGGGCTTCAACATTCCACCATTTCTATAAATATTTTCTCAATAAATTCAAAACCATTGTTAACAAAAAATAGTTTCTTTACTCATGAGCATTTGGATTCTAAACTCCATTAATTTAAGTCCACAAGGTCCATGCAAAAAAACATAGAAAGAGAAGCTTGAAAATAGGAAGAAAAATATATAAACAACCTATCCAAGATTGGAACACTAGGAAGGCTACATAGAGACTCTTTTGGAGCCAATATTGAAGAAAGAAACATCTTGAAAGAAAAATATACAAAGAACATGTCCAACGATTAGAACATTAATGGGCAAGCTATAGAGGGACACTTCTAGAGTTGATATTGAAGAATGAAACCTCTAGATGCACTCATGGAATTACTAATACTTTCAATGCCCTTTGTTATCTACCTATAATCCTACTCAAACATAGATGACCCCACAATGACGTAATTCCCCAACATGACATAATGCTTATGTTTTATTTTTTTATTGTTTTTTTGTCTTTCTTTGATAAAAATATCACTCTAATATTTCTATTTAAAAAATAAATTAAATAAGCATTTATTTCGAACTTTATAAAAATGAAAGAAAGTTTAGTTTTATTTATTTTGATGTATGACTTAAATATATTAAAAATTGGGAACAATGGTCTTTGCTTACAACAAGGACTAATAACTTTAAGTCAATTCTAAAATCTATACCAAATTTATTAAAAAATACTTTAAAAAGGCATTCTTAGAAATTAAGGTAACACTTACTTCCATATCTTGAATAGTTAAGTATTTTGAGTTTTATGTAGTCACTTATAAAGTTTGGTGGGTAAGTTTGAGTAGTTAAGTATTTTCCATTTCACATACGAGATCTCATGGTCTATTATAATAAACTTGTGTGGGTTATATTGAGTTTGGAGGTAGTTAAGTATTTTGAGTTTTATGTAGGAGATTTTGTGGTTAATCCCTCTAACTAATTGTCTATACACTATAAAAATTTTGGCTCAAAATTCGGCGAAATTATTCAACAATATGGACAGACCATTGAAAAATACAAGTTAAAAATCTAATTTTTGTGTATTTGTTTTTTTAAATCAGCCCGCGTTCGTCATCCAACTGATGGTTATCTCTAAACCCTCGGTGTTCCGACAGTATGATGCTGGTATCCCAGTGTTTTTATCTAAGGTGTCAGACCATCGACGTCTTAGTCATAACTATCGGTAGTCCAAAAGTAAATAATCAAAACATCAATGGTTAAGAGAGAACCGTTGAACGCTTGCAACGGTCACTGTTGACTATGTCAACGATCATTGGAAGTTCGACATATACAAAATTTGTAAATATGTGATATTTAATAGATGTTTCGATAGGTTTTCTATAATTCCAATAGTTCAGAAAGGTTATAGGGTCTTTTTTTCGAACATAAAATAGATTTATTTTATCTTTCAATTACACTAGAAATTAATAATAGATCTACACGACCACTTCATTTTATTTGATAGTCATCACTCTATTTTGGTAGGGAATAATATTAGATAACATTAGTCTAGAAGAAAAACAAAGTATTCTTGATAGGTTGTGGGCATATTTCAGGGAAAGGGGTAATAACAAATGTTATTGCCCTTGCGCTCAATGCAGGGGCTTCGTTCTCAGAAGAATTTCGATAAAAACACCTGGAAAAACATTCTATGAAATATGGACATGTTGAGGGGGGAATGAATACCATCCCTTGCTAAGCTATATATATTCATTATATGTCTTTATATTGATCGTATTTGTAAGAAAAATATATCGTGTTTTTTTTATACACACTAATTTCGTGTGATTGTTTTGAATTATAAACACAAGTCCCCCTAGGTGTCTGACGTCAGAGAATGTGCCAAGTACTAGTAGATATAAGGTTGTACAAGTTGAACATGGAGTGAATATTGAAGATCAAGTTAATGATCCTATGGAAGAAGATGATAATAATAACAAAGTTGAAGATGATGGAAAAAATAGATTGATCCAAGACACATTCGCTCGAACGGATCATGACAACTTTCATGATATTCATGGTGTACCTATACTTGAAAAGGCAAGCCAAGCACTTTATGAAATCTCAAGAGCACATATTCTCTCCACTACATTATTGTTGGTGAACTTAATGGTTTTAAATGGCTTGTCAAACAATTGTATGACATAGATCCTAAGGTATGTTTCATCATATTGTTATAAAGTTATACTTTTTTCCTCTATTTTGTGTTAATTAATGTCATGTAAAATAAGAATGCAATATTTAGTACAATTAACGTTCTTTACATTAGCTAGTTATTTTTTTTTATGTTGTACACTGTTAGGTGAATTTCTATTACCAACATCAAATATATTGCATCTCACATACATAGATTTATCTACCATTGTGAGAAATATTGGAATGGAGTATCAAGCTATGGATGCATGTCCTAATGATCATATTATATATTATGAACAATATTAACGCGGATTCGAAATGGAACAAAACCCAAATGTTTGCCCTAGCCGACCACTCTTGGGAAACAAAATATCATATTTGTTTAGAAAATGCAAAAGACATTGCTAAGGTCAACCATTGCGGCAAAACAAGAATTAGAGAAGCTCTAGAAATTGAACTAAACCCGAACAACCTCAACCAAGACATCGACCTCAAACTTAGTAAAAGTTGGTGACCTTTGATCTACATGTTAAGGAATGTAAGAAAACCACAACCTAGCCGACATGTTCAATATTAACACGCCATTTTAAATTATAGCTTGTTATGATTATTTATGCAAGATACATTCTAAAAATATGGTGAGCATCTTTTCAAAAAGTTGAAGCTCCTCGGATGATCCGAGCAAGAATCGAAATGCATCGAGCATTATGCTTGTAATAACGTAGAGATATTTGCTTCATTAAACTTTCACATTCATATTCCTCATGTTAAACTAGATCCTAATGGTTATCCCAAATAAGACAATGTTTAATCGAACATAGAGTTGTTGGGCCCTGGAAATGCCCCTTTTTGACCATACCTATTTCATCATTTTGCCCAGTTACACTCTGCTTTCATAAACCATATACATGACTTTTTCTAGATTAATCAGCAGTCCTGACAATGTATACATCATTATTGTTTCATTTAATTAAATGCCTAAGATTGTTATGGTTATGAATTCTAGCCTTTGATTTATGCTAACTTGCGTGATTTCATTTAGTCAAAGTTCAAAGCACAGGTGTATCAACTGCAATGCCTTGGGAAAGAATCATACGTGGGGCCAACTGTTACTCTTCTAACTCAATTCCTCATATTTTCAAGGGACAGTGCATCTCTCCACGTGAAGCTGTAACAGGTCGTTGAAACAGAGCATAGATGCAACAGACATGACGCCTCCCGTTTGGTTGAACCGTTGATCCATTGATTGCCAGTGGAACAACATCCTTCATGGTTAACGACCTCATTCATTATGGTTGTAACAGTTTAGATGTAACTATGCAACATGAAGATCGTAGATCTTCATTGCTACATGAAATTAGTGTATCACGAACTGTATTCTTCATGTATAAATTCAGGAAGGCTTTCAAAGTCTGGGGTTGGTTAATTATCATTTTGTACGGGCTGTAACAGAGAATTGAGACTGTGAATTACCATATTTAATGAAGAGCAGAATTACTTCCATTTTTGTGTCTTAATTCATGGTAGTTCACGATGCCTCTGTTAGAAGGCCAGGGCCCTCCTTCTCACAGAGATTGCCGATTTAATTAGGTAGTTAGATTTATTTCCTGTTGTGTGTTTGTGGAATTGCATTAGGCATATTTCTGATAGTTGCAACAGAGATTTATAATTGCATTCTTTATTGGTAGTTTATTCTTTGCATTTCGAATAGCTGCAACTGTGTGGTGTGACAGTCGACTGTGTAGGTTAGTTTGATTATGCATGTGTGTTCAATAGGTGTTACAGCCAAGCTCATCTTCCAATTCTTTCTAGTCATTTATGCTTTCCAGGATTTCTAATGGTTATCAATTTATAGTTCAGTTTATTTCTTAATTCTGGTTGCTGTTGTATCTTTATTGAATTCATAGAATAGACAGATTGTAGTTGAGTAATAGTAGCTGCTGGATGGATAATTTTGGTAAAGATTGAATACTGTAGTTTGATAATTATATGATTTAACTTCTTGCAAAAGTAATCTAGTTCATTTTCACTGTTAGATCAATAACTGCTAGGTTGATTTCTGTAGGAAGATAGTTGCATTTTAAATTCCTAGATGTATGAGTTAGATTAGTTTTCTTTATGAAATGAGTTTGGTTGAGCAGATAGGTAGGATTATCATGTTTATTTATTCAATCAACTGCTAGAGATGTTTATGCATAGATTGTGCTTATTGCCATTGAAATAAAAGACCTCCCTAGGTTTGACAATTTATATTGAGCATCCTGTGTGTTAGTTGTAATTAATTGACATATAGGGTGACCAACATTTTGGCGCCATTGCCGGGGATGGTAATTGATAGACATAGTTAGTAGTTGGTTTTTGATTTCATTTTAGTTTAATCATTTACAACATGCATGAATACAAGAAAAACAAATCGAGAACCTCCTTTGAACACTAACATTGCAAGTGGAAGAGGTCGATGTCGTAATACAGGTCGAGGAAGACACACATACATTGATGAAATCATTGCTAGAGCTGATTCTTCCACCAGACCACCGCGAACATCTACATGTAGGGGAAATTCTGTTCCTCCCCATCTTGAGAATTCAAAATCAACAGTGGAGAATACAACGGGACCTTCAACTCCTGTGGCAGAGAAGGAACCACCTGAAGATAAGGGAAGCGTTGTGGGAGCATCAGATAGAGAGGACATTTACTATATTAATGGAACTAGAGTTACTAAAGAAGTGTGGTTGGATACTCACCGAGAAGCAGAGGAAGAGAGAAGGCGAGAAGAAGAGAGGAGGAAATAAGAAGAGGAAAGGGCAGGGGAAGCACGAATAAAAGAATCCATTGAAATTTGGACCAAAATGGCTGATAGAAAATAGGAAGGCGAGAATGAACATAGGGAGAACCGAGAGGAAGAAGTGGAAGACAATCATCCTGGTAATACTATGGCTACATTAGAATTCCCTATTCTCCAGACACCTAGAGCAGCTACCATGAAAAACATCTCACCTTCAATCCTCCTGAATTTCCATGGTAAATCTTCTGAAGATCCTGATGAGTTTATTTTTGAGTTTGATATCCTCTGCCGCAGCTATGACTATACCTCCAGTGCGCAGAAGCTGAAACTATTCCCAGCCACCTTGAAAGGAAATGCTCTGCGTTGGTTTATGAGTCTAGGTCGTGAGACCAATACTACTTGGGACCAAATGAAACATACCTTTCTTTCTAAATATCAGGAATATTGTAGAACTAGAGACAAAAAGGACGAATTGTTTAAAATGGTTCAAAAGGAAGAAGAGAGCTTGGAAGACTTTGTGGAAAGATTGCTGTACAATTTGCAAAGGTATGGACACACTGAGATTGGAAAAGATGTGGTCAAGATTATTTTGCTACGAGGAATTAGAGAAGATTGCCTTGATATGTTAAATTTGTTGGGAAAAGGGGACATCTCAAAGGAACCCTTCGAGAAGATCATTGAATTATGTTGAAGGTACTCAAGGGGATCCTCTAGAACTAACAAATGAGATCAGGATGTCTTCACTAGGACATAGAAGTCATCTAGTGGAGGAGCCACTCGAGCAGAAATAGGCAACCTACTGGAGAATTTCAAAATAGACACGATGAGCTCCATTTCTTCAGAGCTAGATGGCTTGAGAGAAAAACAAAAGCAAGTAGTAAAAGATCTTACACTTGGTGTATTCTGTCCCAAATGTAGGAAGAAGCACCCATTGAAGGAATGTCCGCTGGACAAAGAAGAAATATGTAGACTATGTGAGTTGGAGCATGACACCAAGGAATGCCCCTCACTACCTAAAGTCAAAGCAGTTCTCCAAGCATCCACTTCAGATGTGGAACAAGCTTACTTCATTGCACAGAAGAAACCATGGCAGCCTCACAATCAAGGTATGAATCAAGACCCATCATTTTTTCTGAATAATATGAATGGAATGAATAACATGGATAATATGAATACACAATTCCCTTCACATTATTCTGGTAAGCAGTGACATCCATCTCAGAACCTAATGCAAAATCATAATTCATGGACACCATGGTCATAGCAGTCAAACAATCAAGCCCCTTGGAATTCCAATTGGAGAAATTCTTACCAAGGAAACAACTTTCCCCATCACCAGACTCAGTATCAACAGTACCCTCCTCAATAGTATCCTCACCAACAGTATCGGTAGCCACAGCTGCAACTCCAAAACAATGCCGCACCTACGAATGCACCACTTCAACCATAGCTACCTGCACAACCTAACCCAAACCCGAACAATAAAGCAGTCCATCAGTTTGAGACTGCCAAAATGCCCGCGTATTCCATCTCCCAAGTTCCCTACAATGATATACAATTACGATCAGAGTGGAACCTATCATCACTGAGGATGTCCTATCCCCAGTGACTGAAACTGGAGTGAATCAACACTTTGAGAATATGGTTAATTCAACAATCCCCATTATTGAGGATGCTGACATTCCTACTGAAACAGTGGCTGAAAATCAGGAAGCAACACACGATGAAGCACAGCCTACATAATTGATGAGAGAACCTCCATACCCTGAACGATTGGCCCTACAGAAAACAGTGGAAAAACCTCGATTCAATCTCTCAGGAGAACTAAAAAATCTGTATGTCAAAATTCCACTGTTACAAGCCCTCCATGACGTGCCCATTTATGCTAATACTGTTAGAGATTTATGTATCAAGAAACCAGGAAGGAAGCTTAGGGATCCTCCCACTGTCCATGTATTGGGAAAACTTTCTGAATTAATAATGGGGAGGATTCCTGTGGCAAAATATGATGACCCTGGAAATCCTACTGTGACAGTTCACATAGGAGACACACAACTGCCTAATTTCTTGGTAGACTTAGGCGCAGCTATTAACGTTATGACCATAGAAACTGTGAAGAAACTTGGACTCACTAACCTTCGGCCGACCCCTACCATTTAGAACTTGCTGACAGATCAACGATCAAGCCTGAGGGAATCTTGGATGACCTCGTAATCTCTATTGACTCGTGGGAATAACCTTATGATTTCTTGGTGTTACAGCCGAAATATCAGTTGGGGGGACACCTATTGATCCTGGGAAGACCTTGGTTAGCCACATCAGATTCCTGTATCAGCTGTCGGTCAGGACCCATGACTATTTCAGACATGATTGAGATCAAAATCCTAACCTTATATCCTCCAGCTCGACCAAGTACTGAAGTTGAAACTCCACTTTGGGTGGATTTGGAGGAGGAGGAAGGCGTTCATCTTTTATTAACGATAGGGAGAGCCTTAATTTTCAAAGATGAAACAGAGGATGATGCTATCAACAGTTTCATCAATGAGCCCATGTCAGTCAATAAAAATGTTTATCAAATCTTGAACAGTGCATTAGATGAGACAGAACAAGAAAATCTAACAGAAGAAACTCTAGTCAATGATGCCAGTATAATTCCAGTACTCACAAATTCGAAAAGTGTTCCAGTAGAAATCGAGCCAGGGAAAACATTAAACATCAATCCAAACCTTGCGCCCAACGAGCTGGAACAGCTGATCACTCTGTTGAAACAACATAAAGGATCTTTCGCTTGGGAGTACACAGACATGAAAGGAATTCCTTCTAATCTGTGTACCCATCACATCTATATTAAAAGCGATTCCGGGACTGTGTGTCAACCACATCGAAGGATGAAACAGAACCTAAGGGACATAGTGAAAGAGGATATCCAAAAAATTTTGGAAGCAGGATTCATATACCCGATTTTAGACAGGGAGTGGGTTTCCCCACTCGTGATTGTGCCAAAAAAGAATGGGAAATGGAGGGTCTGCATGGATTACAAAGAATTGAACAAAGCAACGCAGAAGGACCACTTCCCCTTACCTTTTATCGATCAGGTCCTTGATACCTTGTCTGGGAAGAAGTATTTTTCCTTTCTGGATAGCTTTAGTGGCTATAACCAAATCCAAATCACTCCAGAAGATCAAGTCAAAACCACTTTCACCTGTCCCTGGGGCACTTTTTCATATAGGGTACTTCCTTTCGGTTTGTGCAATGCACCAGCAACATTTCAAAGAGTAGTGATTGGAATCTTTTCAGAGATGGTAAATGACTGCATGGAAATTTTTATGGATGAATTTACTCCATACGGTAATAGTTACGAAGAAGCACTGAAAAACTTAGAAAAGGTCTTAAAACGCTGTGAACAAAGCCAACTCTCTTTAAGCACTGAAAAGTGCCATATGATGATGAGCGAGGGCATATTTTGGGGGCACTTCATCTCTTCTGATGGTATCTAGGTAGACCCATCCAAAATCAAGGTAATTGAAAATATACCAACTCCTGGAACACAAAAAGATGTACGTAGTCTTAGGGCATGCTGGCTATTATAGAAGATTCATAGAAAAAATTTCCAAACTAGCTTCTCCTTTGTTCGCCTTGTTGATGAAGGATGCACAGTTTGTTTGGAATGATGCATGCCAAACAACATTTACTGAGCTAAAGAAAAGGCCGTCTGCAACACCCATCTTACGAGGGCCCAACTGGGCTCTTCCTTTTCGTATTTCTTCAGATGCTTCAGACACTACCATTGTATCAGTTTTAGGACAGCAGGAAGGTAATGCCCCATATGCAATTTATTACATTAGTAATAACTTATCTCCTTCTGAACTTAACTATACTGTCACAGAAAAGGAATTCCTTGCCATAGTTTATGCCATCAACAAATTTAGACACTCTATACTGGATACTCCACTTTTTTGCACACTGATCATTCTGCCATCAAATATTTAATGAATAAACCAATCACAACTGCTAGAGTTACTAGATGGTTGTTATTGTTACAGGAATTTGATAGACCAGGGAAGGAAAATGTTGTTGCAGATTTCTTATCTCGACTTACTAACAGTGGTGACAATTTACCAGTCAAAGATTCCTTCCCTGATGAGCATTTGTTTGCAGTGTCAGCTCACTCCCCATGGTATGCAGATATTGCTAAATTTTTGGCTGCAGGTAAGTTCCCAACACATCTGTCAAAGAGAGAAAAAACAAAGATCATACAACATAGTGCTAGGTATTGCTGGATTGATGGACATCTTTTCTACACAGGGCTTGATTTAGAAATTAGAAGATATGTTAGAGAAGATGAAATTTTCAGTATTCTTAAAGCTTGCCATGATGAGCCCTGTGGGGGGCACTTTGTTGATAAAAGGATAGGTCATAAGGTCTTGAGGATGGGTTATTTTTGGCCTACATTGTTCAAGGACGCAAAGAAGTATGTTCAGGCATGTGATAGCTGCCAAAGGATGGGCCAACCCAATAGATTAGATGAAATGCCTTTGCAGCCACAACTCGTGGTTGAACCATTTGATAGATGGGCTCTAGATTTCGTAGGGCCTATCAACCCTCCCTCAAAACAAAAAGTTCACATCTTGGTTTGCACAGATTACATGACCAAATGGGTGGAAGCTATAGCCTTGGTTAAGGCTAATGATCAAGTTGTGATTGATTTCCTGTATGAAGAAATTTTTACTCGGTTTGGAGTACCCAAGGAAATCATCACAGATGGTGGACCACAGTTTGTGTCTCACAAACTGGAAGCACTGTTACAGAAATTCCATATTCAACACAGAATAACCTCGCCATATCATCCACAGGCCAATGTCCAAGTGGAGAGTTCGAACAAGGTCATCGAGGCTATTTTGACAAAAAGCAGTGAAAAGCCATTGTAAAGATTGGGCTGAGAGACTTCCAGAGGCACTATGGGCCTATTGCACTACATGGTGTAACACCACTGGTTTTTCCCCATATGAGTTAGTGTATGGTAAGAATGTTTTTTTCCCAATTGAATTTGAAATCAGAACTTTGAAAACAACGGTAGAAGCAAACTTGGATTTATCAGAAGCACAGAGGAACCAACTGAATCAACTTAACGAATTGGATGAAAAGCACACAGCAGCAGTAAATCATACAATTTTAATCCAATAGCAGCGTTCTAAATGGCATGATAGATTCATAAAGAAGAAAGTCTTGTAGGAAGGAGACTGGGCTCTGTTATATGATTCACGGTTTAAGAGAGATTTCAAGGGCAAGCTACACACTCATTGGTTGGGACCTTATCAAATAGATCATGTATTTAACAATGGAACAGTATGGTTGATCACCATTGATGAAAACAAGACACCATTATTCACAAATGGTCATCGGCTGCCACTGTATCACAAACCGATCTCAAGGGATGCTTCCGTTTCACAGGTTGCAGCAAATCCATAATATTAGTTAACGCTAGAGCAGGGATTTTTCTCAACCTCTGTGAATTTTTAAAAACTGAAATATCCACATAATTTGTACATAAATAATTTATTTTTCATTTTGTATTTTATCTATTTTTCATTTTGTATTTTATCTATTTTTCATTTTGCACTTGATTAGGTTTGTTTTGAAGGTTTGTGTGCAGGAATTAATTAGAGGAACAACAGTCTTGACTGGGCCAAACGATTCCATGCACCCTACATTGTTTCCTGATTTAATAAAGCTCTTTGAAAAAGATGGTTGATTTGTTAGCTTTCAGCAGCTAGCTGAAAATTTTCCTGTTACTTCATTTTGCACAGCTGCGACTCCTTTCCTTGCTCATTTTTCCTATTTCTGCAGCTGTAACTCCTCTATTTTTATTCCTTTCTCTTTTTTCCAGCAGCTGCGACTCTGCTATTTTTACCTATTCCGCCAAGTCTAGCAGCTGCAACTCCGCTATTCCCATTTCATTTTCACCTTTTTCCAGCAACTGCGATTCCGCCATTTTTTCCTATTCTGCCAAGTCTAGCAGCTGTGACTCCGCTATTTCCATTTCATCTTTGCTTTTTCCAATAGCTATGACTCTGTTGATGAACGCGACCTCGGTCGACAGGGGTTCGCCTCACTGTCGACACATACTACAGTCTCCCTGGGCACCGGCTCGGGTAGGTTTGAGCCCACACAGCAACACCCGCAGAGCGAATGAGGTCTCACCCGAGGCATCCAGGAAGAGCAAACGAAACCATGTTTCCGTCGAGGGAGGAGGAGAGTTGTGGCTACACGGACTAACTCTATTGCGGTACTTAAATAGAAACTTTAAACATTCAGCAAGGAGTTATGACATATTACTTAATTGCAACATTTATCATCATAGCAACAGTAAGCAGACATTGCATTAAGAAAATATAACAACATTCATATATTACAACATTGCACAAAGATCATACCAAAACATCATCATTATATTACTGTCGCAATCAGATACTAGAAGCAAAACATAGATCTCCTTATCTCTCGCCTACTACTCTTTCTGTCTTCTCTCTATCTCCGTCTCCTTCTTCTCTTTAACACTTACAACTTCTCATCTATTTATAGGCTTCTGCCATTACAATATTTGTCCACTTACAAACAACTTCCTAACTGACACTATGGACAATTGACTCACTATCTAACTGACTCGGTCCAAATGACCCAAAAACCCACATACCGCGGTACAATTGACTCACTATTACATAACATATGGTCCAAGTGACCCAAAACCTGCCAACTGCGGTATCCTTCAACAAAAAATACTCCTTTCGTGCCCTCATCCGATGTGTCGCAGCGTCAGCGTTATCGCAACATTTCCCCATCGAACCGCCTGCCAACAGGCACCCAAGACAATCTTTTGGCTCGCCCTCGAGCCACGTCAACTGTTGGACATAGTGCACGTCGTGGTCTTTGCCTTGAAGTCTGCATTTGGCTGTTCGACATTCCGCACCAGCTCCTGAGCATCCTTAGTTGTTTCCTGACTACTGATCACATCGTCGGCTGATGGGTGATCGGTAAGCTTGTCCATGACCTGCTGTCGATACTTCTGTACTGCTTGTAGAGATTCACTGGCCTGCAGCATCAGTTTTCTGCCAATGTCCTAGAATTCTTCCAACTGGGCCGCACGTATCTTCTATCTTTCATCTGCCTTGGAAACCCGTTGTTGCAAGTCCTTCAGCTCGTGCAACTTAGCAACTTGCTCCATTGGTGGTAGGGTTCTCATTGCAACCTTTAATGTGGCCACCTGGCCCTCCGCTTCCTGCCGAAATTTAGTGAGCTGTTCAACTTGCTCATCGTGAACGATGCAGCCCCAAAATTGTATCGTTTAAGCAGTGAGCCTGGTTGCCTATGTTTCCAGCTCCTCTATCTAGGTGGCAACTTCCTCAAGTGCCCTTCTTCGTTCATCCACCTCGTCCTGAGGCATACCTGGTTTCAACTGAGCCTTCAACATGTCGTTCTCCTGTCGCAACTGAACAATGACAGTTCCCAGTCGCTGCACCCGTTGGAGCACGTCGATCTCGGGAATGGGCTCCGACGTATGCTGACATGCATCACATATCGCCATCTCTAAATTCACGCTGTAGTCCCACAGAAGGGTCTTTTCTATGATAAGAAAATTCTGATCCTTTTTAAGTGCTTCAAGTGCGCGACCCTTCTCGGCCCGCTCCTTCCTAAGGTCGGCTTAAAGGTCATCTACTACTTTCAGCGCTGTAGCAGCCCTACTTATAAGCTCATCAATAGCGGCGGCTGCAGTTGCCTCGCTTGCGTGCAAGTGTTGATAGCTCTTGCTGATTTCGTGCATTCTATCTGCAATTTCCTGGGAGGTGACCTTCTGCATTGTCGCCAGCATCGTTGCCGACAGTTCACTAACATTGACAGTCACCTGGGCAACCGTCTGCAGCACATTTTGCAATGCCTCATTGTCGGTCACAACTGCAGTCGGGGGAATGTTGATATTCTAGACCCGGGGCGTGGTGCAGATTGTGACTGTTTCCTGCATGGGTACATTATCGGGTTCCTTTTGTAACATTGCATTACACAAAGAATCCATACGAGCCGCAATCGCAGAGAATCCCTCCTTCGCTTTGATGGACATCTTGTCGGTAGCCGCTATGGCGGCATGGTTGAGAGCTGTCATTAACCAGCCCAACTACGCCTCCACTGGTAAAGACATCCCACTGATTGTCGCATGCTCGTGGTGTCGTTTTGATCGGTTTTCTTCAAGAGCGCAGTCACTATCATCCGCAGTTGGTGTTCTGGTTGACTCGTGATCAAAATCATGACGACTCTGCTGATCCTGCACTAATACTCGATCCGCAGGACCCAATGACGGACCTCCAGCATCAATTTCTACTGAACTCATGGGATGTCGCCAAGCCTCTGGCCACTCATTCACAATAACCTCCAAATATGCCACTATCACTTTATACCTAGTCTGCAACCATTGTTGATGAATATCACGGCGAGATTTTATATGTATGACACTTGGTCGTATTGAAAATTCCATGATAGGTTTTAATCGTGCCATAGTAGCTTCAGATATTCATGGGACCTGTGTTGCTGCATCACAAAGCATTTTCGAATACAGCCAAAACTGCAATTGGCACTCCCGGATTCGCTTGGGCTCTCGTACATACCATAGATTCTGATAACTTGCCCCTCATCATTCCGTTGCGGCCGGGCAGTCCATTCCCTAGTAGGTGTCGGGCTCTTTCCATGCAACTAGAGCAATCAGTAGCAACATCCAACTATACGAGAAAGCGCCTCTACCCACTTGGACCGCTACGACGTCCTCCATTAGTTGATTCAAGAGATATAGGGACCAGTTCATCTGGACTCCTTCCGCACATTGCTCTGCACAAGCAACTATTCCTGAATTACATTGGTTAGGACGACCTCCCCTAATCACTTTACAGGACAGGATCTTAATTCCCATGAGTACCGCCTGATCATTGCAGCTACTGGTGCGATACCCACGCCCATCCGATTCCAAGTCATACTTCTGTGCCAACTGACGCCCCACTTCTTCTCATTTGCCTTTCATTGAATAAACTGTGCCAGATCAATGCCATTCTTAGGCAAGCTGGTAATGAAAGAAATCAAGTCAATAGTGACTGGGACCTCTCTGTCCAACCACAACAAACCCCCATGGAAGCATGACAAGAGATGCTTTACACAAGCACCAACTTCCGCTAGGCACCCAAAATGCGGCATGTTAATTAGCCCTAACAAGCCGGCCTGCCGCAGTCCTCGTGCCCAGTCATGTATCTCTGGAACCAGTGAATGGCGCATCTCAGACACATATGGTGCTGATGCAGTTTCGGAGTGGGCCACCATGTCGTGGTCCTTGTAGCGCAGGCGCATCAGTGCCGTCCCAATATCCACAGAGCACTCCATCCCAGCCGGGAGTGCGGGAATCTTCAACCTGTATTTCTGTTTTGAGTTTATGTTACGTGGGGTGGCATCTGACAGAACAGGAGGGATGTAACCAAGGATATTTCTAGCTGTCTGTCCCAACCATTGGGCAGATGGATGAATGGTACGACTGGACTGCCCCACCTGCTCTGGATCTTTGCCAGCCACCATAGACCGAAGCAACCTCTTACTCTGCGGAGATTCAGAAGGCTGACTCCCTCGGTGCTTCTTAGCAACACTTGATGCTCCCACCCGCATGTTGGTAACCTCGGCTCCAAGATCAATAGTGTCTGAGGACACAACTTCTCGTTCGACAGCAATCGGAATGAATGGACACTCCACTTCACTACTAATGTCCACTGTCTCCAGTTCGCCTGGCATACCTCAACACTCCTCGTTATATACTTAATAGCAACTAGCTCAAATCACTACAGGACTCCACAACAACACATCTTACTAATTCCTCGGTGTCTTTCTCCCGACGCTAAACCATACTTATAGCATCTACCCAAATCCACCGTAATCATGACTAAATCATGCATTAACTCAACCAAATCTTGTATTAATGACGCAAATCCGCCGTTGATCCTGTCCACCGATCGGTCGGATCCGCCATTAATGCCCATAATTCAAACATCGTCGTTAATTAACTATCTAAAATTTTGGCATTTATTACTGATTTGACCGGGTCACAATGCTGCCATGTGTCTCCGACTACTCCAAACTTGCGGCACAAGCCTTCCTGCTTGCGCATACCTTCTTCTATTGGTGCATCATCTGCCACCAAGCAACCTGCAACACACACATTTTTTTTTTTCGTCGATGCAAATCAGACATCGCACTGCTCCAAGCTCGATCGATAGGGATTCAACCTATGACCATTTACCATCTTGGGGAACATCGCCCCATCCAACCGCTGCAACTGAACCGCTCCACCTAAAGTAATACTATTGATTCAATATGGACCTAGCCAATGCATCTGCAATTTTCATTGATGTTTCATAAACTTGTTGTCGTATAAGAACACCAAGTTGCCTTGCTAAAATTGTTTACTTTTGATGTGGTGATCATGCCATGCCTTCTGGCGATCCTTCTCCACCCCTTGGTGAAAGCCAACGATAAATCGATCCTCTTCCAGCTGCACCAATTGCACTAGACGTTCATCTAATGCTGCGACATCATCCATGCTCGTAACAGCCGCAATTCATAGACTTGGAACAATGTACTCCATTGGCATAATTGCTTCCTTCCCATATACCAACTTAAAAGGTGTCTAACTAGTCAACCTTTTACATGTGGTGCGATAGGCCCACAATACTGCTGGGATTTTCAGATCCCAGTCATCGCGGTTCGCATTACACACCTTTGTCAATGCATGCTCCAATACCTTGTTAAACGCCTCCACCGTTCCATTCGCCTGTGGGTGATAGGGTGTACTCTTCTTATGTTGGATTTGTAACTCCTCCATCAATGCGCTGATAGTGTGATTAAGAAAGTGGTTTCCTTGATCACTCAGCAATATCTTGGGGCAGCTGAAACGAGTGATAATGTGATCAAACAAAAATCGAGCAGCCGTTGCGGCAGAGCAATCAACTACGGGTGCCATCTCAGCCCATCAGGTCAAGTACTCTATCGCCGTGACAATATACCGCGCACCTGTGCATTTCCTTGGTGGATGGATCGGTCCTACAAAATCCACAACCCATTTTTTGAACGGTTGCAGTGTCACTTGAGGTAGCAGCGGCATCTCGTCACGTCGGGACAGCTTGCCAGTTCGCTGACAAACATCGCAAGACCGCGCATAGTCTGTCGCATCATTATGTAATGTGGGACACCAAATCCCCGCACGTAGTACCTTCCGGGAAGTTGCCTGACCTCCATAGTTTCCTCTCGTTACTCCACCATGTGCCTCAGCCAATATCTGCGCTTGCTCATGTGGCAAGACACATTTGCGCAATATCTCATCAGCACCCAATTTATACAACTCTCCCGCGATTAGCTGAAAGTTAGCATCCTTGACAACCAACTTCTTCTTCTAAGTACTGGTAAAGTCAGCGGGCGTGGTGCTGGTCACCAGAAACTAAAGGATGTCATCAAAATATTGATCAACGGTGGCAACTTGAAATAGTTGGGCATCCGACAACCCGTATTCAATATTAGTCGGTTCCTCCCCTGTGTCAATCCGTGACAAATGATCTGGTCCAACATTCAACTGCCCCGGTTTCACAATGACTTCAAAATCAAACTCCTGAAACAAAAGTAGCCAACGACAGATATTCCCCCCTAACACAGGCTTATTGATTAAGTATTTCAATGCAGAATGATCAGTGAACATTTTAAAGTGGCCACCCAACAAATAATGCCTGAATTTCTGCAGCGCGTAAACCATGGCCAGACCTTCTCGTTCTGTGGTAGTGTAATTGCGTTCTGCAGAGGACAGCTTCCGACTGGAAAAAGCGATAGGATGATCAAGGTCGCCTTCTCCAAGTTGAGCCAACACAACACCTAATGCAATCGATGAAGCATCAATATGGACATGGAATTCCTTACTCCAGTCCGAAAAGACCAAGATTGGTGCCGACGCCATCTTCACCTTGAGCATTTCAAAGCTATCCTGACATTCCGGGCTCCACTGAAATGCTGTGTCCTTCTTTAACAACTTTTCCATAGGGGCAGTAATCGCAGCATAACCCCTGATGAACTTGCGATAATATCCCGTATGACCCAAGGTCACGCGCAACTGTTTAATGGTGGTTGGCGGTTGCAACCCCAAAATGAGTGCAATTTTGGCTGGATCAACCAGCAATATTTGCTTACACACGATATGACCCAGCAATATCTCAAATGGTGCACAGAAAATATATTTCTTCAAGTTCAGCGATATCTGGTGCTGTTGGCATCGCTCAAGCATTAACCGAAGATTGGGAAAATGATCACAAATCAATCCATAAACGGTCCAATCATCCATATATACCTGCAAAAACTTCTGAATAAAATCTTTGAATGCGGCAACAACGACCCAGGAGAATATCGCAGGTGCATTCTTCAAACCAAACGACATTACCGTGTACTGAGAGCAACCCCATTCAATAACGAAAGTTGTCTTATGGTGATCTTCCTTGACAATGTGAATCTGATGGTATCCAGAGAATCCATCAGTGAAGGTGTACATCTCCTGGCCACCCACTCCTTCAAGTACTTCATCAGTAAACAGGGTCGGAAAAGGGTTATGCAAGCAGGCATCGTTAAACTTCCGCAAGTCGACACAAATGCGCACTTCGCCCATTTTCTTTTCCTGCATCACCATAGGATTGATCCATTCGGACTCTTTCACAGGTTCAATAATTCTAGCATCCAACATGCGATCAAGTTCCACCTTGACCTTTTCTTTATGTCGGGGATTCAACCAATAAGGTCGCTGTCGGATTGGCTTAGCATCTAGTTTTAATGGAATCTTCATCTCTCCTAAATTACCCAGGATTCCCTTCATTTCGAAAAACTTCATGGGAAGCACGTCTTGAAACTCATGAAGTAACTTAGTAACCTTACTCATCACCTCATCATCCCAATAATCCCCAAAATTAGCAAATTTGGGAGTAGCCTTTGTGCCGATATTCATCTTGCGGAGCTGCAATGGTTGACTGAACGGGTTACTTGTTGCAGCAGGTGGGACCACATCGTGACTTCCTTCAGATTCGGGAATGCTAACATTCCGGGGATCATCATCATCCTCTGGCCCACCGCTGATGTTGAAGCGCTCCATGAGAGACTGCATCTGACAATATGTATGCGGGTCGACAGGGTAGGCTGCTAGAACAACCTAAAGTACCATGTCGCGGATGAGCTGTAGGGCGTTATGGACATTAGGGTTGGCATCCGCAAAAGTGAATGTATGAGTGAAATAGACCGTCAAATCCCCCCATGTTTTAATGTCTCAGCACAACTCAGCTGCAGTGTACCATGAGCGCGGCATCTCATCTAAGGTATGGATAAAAGCATGGACCCACTCATCTCTGGGTCGTGCTACCCATAATCATTGGCACTCCATCACATGATCACTGGGATTAGTTCGGCCATCATACTTGCCAGTGTGATAAACCTCAGTGTCATCGAACCAAACCATCATCAACCTTCGACACTGTGACCAACCATTAATGAATTTCTTATGTGTGGCCCACTAGCGTGTTGGAGCAGCCTTCAGTGCTTCCTCCAATGCCAGCAATCACTGTGGTTCTGAGACACGGTCTTCCAATTCTGTTAAAAAGGTGGTTAGGCCAGGTAACCACTCATAGACAAGCAATGTGATCATTTCTATCGCAACACGACAGAAGGATTGCGAACTAAGCCACATTTTTAGAATGGTACTTCATGCATTCGGTTCTGCCAATGTTCCAAGGCATCATCATAGTCAGAAGATGTAGAGCTCTCTCTGCGCCACTCCAACTCACCGTAGGTAGTAGGACGAATATAATATTCAAAAATATTGAATGCATGGTCCCATCTAGCGGGATCATCATCTTTTACAGGCTCCATGTATCGACATCCTTCAGCCGGATCCAACGGGGCTATGACTCTAAAATCGCGATTCTCAAAGGTCATCATGCGCTTCTTGAAATTGATTACAACTCCACTATCGTTAGCCCATCCAATCCCCAAGAGCGTCGGATAAGAGCTTCCTCCCTCAACCACTTCAATAACATCAAAGTCAGCATAAGTCTTCATGCCCTCAATATCGATCATGAGCCGCGGAACTCGCCCAATGGGTGTTACCTTTGCATGGTTAGCCAACCGGAGCTGCACAGGAGACCAACTCAATGGGGGAATTCCCCATCTTATGCCACACCTGCTTGGTTAAGATGTTAACATCCGAACCAAGGTCAAGAATCACAGAGTCAACATCATATTCACCAATATGAATATTCATTCGCATCTCCTTGCCAGTCTTTTGTCACTGCAGGGAGTTTGCTGCTAACTCCTGTCGTCCTTTAGAAAATCGCTGCAACCATCCCTCAATCTCAACCAGGGTAGCCGGGTCTCGAGCCAATAACAGACAACTTTCAAGAAACTTTTGCAATGTCCCTCTTGGTGGGGGCCGATCAACGTCTGATGTAGTATCAAAAACAGGTGGCATATCACAAACAACATCCTTACCGTGGTCTTTCTCCAAGGTGCGTCGTGCCTCCAAGAATGTCTCCCTCTCCGTATCAATGTCGAAAGGTATCGTCTTCTGACCAACCAACCGAATCAGTGGTCGCGAACCATCTTCCCCAGTCTTCTTGCCTCCACGAGTGACAACAACCACCAAAGCATCTTGTGGCCGCGGTTCTGCAGAAATGGTCATGATATTTTCACCCTACGTCTGGTTCTGCTGTAGATTCCCCGAGTGATTGACATTTTGATTGGCATTCGGCTGTGGTCGCGGGGGCTGGTTCTGTACTGGTTGTTGTGGTTGGGCCTGATTCTGTGGCTATGGAGCATTCCCAGCCTGCCATTGTGTAATCAACTGTGGACAATTCTCAACCATATGATCATTACCAAAACAAAACGTACACTAATTCTGTAGTAGTGGGTAGTCACATTGATAATTCCCCCATATCGCACAGTGGTAACATTGAACAAGTCCACGACCACCTCGGCCTCCTCCTCCACGACCAAATCCACCACCGCGTCCGCCTCTGTATCCTCCTCGGTAGCCGCCCTGCTGTTGGTACTGAGGTTGGTTAAACTGTTGCTGCATCGGTGCTGGTGGTATCCCTTGCCCTTGTGGTGCATACTGCGGTTGCTATACATATTGTGGCTGTGGGGGAGTCATCTACATCGGAGTGTGTAGGATTGGTTTTGCAACCAATCTTAGTGCTATGGGTACCTATCAACAAGTGATAGCAGTTTCAAATATTAAAAGCAAAAGTAATTGTAAATCTAAATCTAAAACTAAACTAGCATGTGCATATCATAATAAACTTTTGAAAGATTTGAAAACAAGAACAAGAAATATAATAAAAAATAACTTTGTATTAAGAATAGGGGCAAGCAAGTGCTTGCAATGGTAATACCTCCAAGTGTTGAAGATTGTTGAGCAACTTCCAAGGTGAGTAGCTCCAAGCTCCAAAGGTCTCTTCTCCAATATAGCTACAATGGTCAAAAGCTCATGAGAGATTTTGACAGCATGAGGATAGGAAGATGGATGGATCGAAAGTGAGGAGCCCCTACCACCTTTTTATAGTTTTTGGTGGTGGGGAATACCATTATGGTTTTGAGGAAACCAATGGTAGTGACCAACATGGTTTAGGTACCTTTTCCCTCCTTTTTCCTTTTTTGAATATTTTGAATATTTTTATTCCCTTTTTAATATTTTTGGGAATTCTGGACCCTTTTTGAGGGTTTTTTATGCTTTTTGAGGGAAAATATTCATTTTGAGTGGAAAAAGGGGTGTATTAAGATCTTTTGGTGACCTTTTGGTGGCTTTAGAGGCTCAAATGGTGAAAAAGTGGACAAATGGGTCATGTGAATAAGGAAATGAGCTAGTGAGCACTTTTTGGGTGTTAACAGATTGCCCCCTGATGTGTGAGGGAAGGAGCTCATCGTATGGCCGATAGACATCATAGTTCTTTTTTTTTTTTCTCTGGGGTTTGGGGAAGAGAAGAGACCGGTTGGAGACTGGATCCACGGCCCTTGGAAGCTGCAAAAACAAAAAATATTACATGGCCTCAATATGAATGAGGAATAATCTCTGATAATGGACGAGGCGGGCATACCCATGCTCGTATCAAGACATATACATAACAATTAGTCCCAAGAAGGGGGACCTGAAAAAAAAATAAAAAAAAATCTACTGGGACATCGTAATGGTCCAGAGGGGACATTATTTTGGGATGTACTCATGATCATAACATGATTGATCTCAATAACTGATACACTGGAATAAAGCGTCAATTGTTCTGAATAAGCTCTTAGAAGGGTTGATGAACTGCTGAAACTGAAGGTGTCCAACATCTGTAGGGACTCAATGACTGTGAGTCATCTCTGAGAAGTACATGTACATGTAACTGTATACTCGAGGGAGTATAAAAATGGGGTACATCTGAATACTGTCGCTATGCACAACACGAATATCTATAGAAAAAATGTAACTGGTTGTGTCCATAAGTAGACTCTCAAATGTGGAAGAGTCAGGAGGTATCCGGGGTCTTCGACTAATAACTGAATGGACCAATACCCTGTGTGAGTCTCAATGATGCGATCAAGGTGTTGAAGTCGAGCATGTGAGAAACAACCATTTGGAGAGGCACTGAGGACTCTTCTCGAAATGATTCGTAGGCACTCATCATAAATGGTGATGAGTCCAAGACACATGGACCTCTAGGTCTATCCTCTGGAATAAATTTGGTTGTCGTCGACAGAGGGATACCAGCAACTAATGAGGCAATGATGTTTCCTTGATACGAGCACGAGGTGTAGAACTGAAGTGTGGTAGTACTGATGGTAGGACTGACATACTTGTGAGGATGGGAAGTAACTGGGGTCATATAGTGGGTAGACTCAAACTTCCTTGGTTTAGAGCATGATGACATGGTTGATCTGGCAGCGTAGGGAACTAACTTGTAAGTGCGGGGATCATAGCTTTTTGGGACTGAAGGGTATGTATTGACTCTGGGGGGTCAAGCTGATGGGTGCTGTCATGGGATTTTTAGGATGACATACTGCAGAATACTCTGAACAAAGGCGACCAAAATGGGGAAGCTGCCATATGAGTAGACGTGATTTGTTGTGGCGCCAAGAAGCACCATTGGGACCTTCTTCGTAGTTTTAATGAGCTCCAAGAAGGGATAAAAGTATGCTCTGAAATGGTATTGTCCTGTGGATTTTGTTAGCCCAGGACTGTTCGTGCTCATCGATGCTTTCATTTTTAAGGAGTCTGAAAACGATAAGAAGACTCTGCAGTGGTTGTGAGTACCGTCCTGTTGGTGTTTATGAGCCCAGGATGGTGATTGCTCGTGGTCGCTTTCATGTTTAGAGAGCCTGAAAGCGGTAAGTGGACTCCATTGGTGTTCTTTTTTCATGAGTTAGTCTCCAAGGCCCGAAAAAGCATAAAATGATGCAAATGGAGAACTCTTCTAGCTGATGTGACTAGAGTATTCCTTTTTCGTAATTAGTCTACAAGGTCCAGAAAAGGGGTAAACTTATACCAGGTAGACGCCCTTTTAGATACGTTTAGCGAGCATGAAAGGAAGCAAGGTTGCTCGACGATCTTTTCATTGTTTTAGGAGTCAGAAAAGAGCTTAACAGAAACTCCCCAAGTGCCTTTTTCATAAAAGGGATTGCTCGGTCCGAAAAAAGGGGTAACATTATACCGAACAAAAAGTGATTGATATGGGCGAGAGAAGGTCTCAAGCATCATCATGTGTGCGGAATACTGGATCCGGTGACAAAACGATTGTCAAAAGGGGGCTCCGGCCAATGTGGCACGCAAACGGAGGCGACGAGAGGGCATGGGAAAAAATGCCCGAAAAATATGGGCCTGAGAGCGAGAAATGATCTCAAGCATCATCACGAGTGCGGAAAACTGAACCCGATGATATAAGACTCGTAAAAAATGGGCGACGACCGGTGTGGTACACAAATCGAGGCGACGAGGGGGCATGGGGAAAAATGCCCAAAAAATATGGGCGTGAAAGCGAGAAATGATCTCAAGCATCATCACGAGCGTCGAAAACTGAATCCGACGATATAAGACTCGTCAAAAATGGACGATGGCCGATGTGGCACGCAAACCGAGGCAACAAGGGTGTGTAAAAAATGGTTAAAAAATGGACCTGGTGAAAACACGAAAAGGAAAGAACTGCCATGAAGTTCTCGCTGTGTTGATTCCAACGGTACCAATGTTTTGAGGAACGGACGTCGTATGACACCGGAATGGTTGTTTGAAAAATGGTGGAATTTCTATAAATAGGGCGTGGGGCCCATATGACGTGTCATTGTTACGTGCGAGTTTGGCAGAGCAGTCAGAGCTCTTTCTTGATTTCCTAGATATTTGACCGTTGGTTTTTGATTCCGCGAGTTTCAGGTAACCCTATTTTCCTTAGCCTTTTCAATTATGTCTTTTTTGGTTAGCGGCGGGCCCCCGAAGGCCACAAAATTCCATGTTGGCCTTCCAACGTGGAATATCGCTGGTTTCGGGTCTTTTGCCGCGATGGACATCGTGGGTTTGAGGCTGACAGTCACGATGTTCATCGCGACTGTCAGGTTGGAACCCGCGATGTCCATCGCAAGTATGGGGGAGATAGTCGCGATGTTCATCGCGACTGTCTGGCTCGTACCCGCGATGTTCATCGCGGGTTCTGTTATGGAAGTCGCGATGATCATCGCGACTTTTGATGGAAAAGCCGCGATGGTATTTTTTTTTTTAAATTTTTTCTGATGCTAAATTTTTTGTTTCCTGGCAGGATGCTGAGGAGACCATTGATGTCGTGGCGAGAGCGAAAGATGGAGGAGGATTTGATGGTTCGGATTCGGATTGATCAGGGGGTCCGACAGACTCTGGCGGTGAGTGGACTCCTGAAGTTCGCTCAGATTCCACCAATGCGTTCAGTAGGACCGCTACTGAACAAATTGGTGAGTTGGTGGGTACCTGCAGAGGGTGCCTTTGTTGTTGGGGGTGAGAGGTTGGAGATCACCCTCACAGATGTATATTTTCTTATTGGGTTACCTCGCTTAGGGGAGGTGGGGGATCTTCTGCCGAGGATCCTGGTAGGTGTTGACATGGAGGATCTCCTGGAGACCTTCTGTGTCGCTGGGGCGATTGTGCAGAACAACGCTTTGAGTCTGAGATCATTGCGAGAGTGGGACATGCGGGCTGTTGGGGCTTGTGTTCTGCGGGTGTTGGGTGCCACGGCGCCACATCATTTGTCGGGGGGACAAACGATGATGGTGGATTTTTTGCTGAGGGGGACCTACTACGCATGGGGTCAGATGTTTTTGGCTGGTGTCCAGAGAGATATGGACAAGGTCAGTCGGGAGGGGGGTGAGTTCTATTATGCCTCCTTTCTGTGTTGTTTTTTCTTTGAGCGAGTATCGACTTTGCGACCACGGGTGCCCATTCGTGATGGTTTGGTGAGCGAGCCGTGCATGGTGCAGTGGGGGCAGATGATGCCTCGCGGTGGTGGTGGTATCCGCGGGTTCTTCTCGCAGGAGATGTACAAGCAGTGGGAGCAGATCCCCCTGCTGATTGAGGACTATCCATATGCTGGTATGGATTATCGAGGAGATCCAGAGATGCCTTGAGCCCAGGGACAAGCCTGGGGTTTAGATGGTATGTTTCATGTTTTGTTCTCTACTATATCATGTGTTTTTAGATTTATTGGTTATGATTATAGTTAGATATGTATATGATGGTTTACTTGCATTGTGCAGATGTTGGTCCTGTACCACCGACCGACTATGTGGCTCGCAGGGGATGGGCGATGGTGGTTTCTCCACCTCCTGCAGCGGTACCGCCTCCACATGGTCAAGGATTTGGGGCTCGTGGTCGAGGGGCTGGCCCTCGAGATGATGCTGTCGATGGTGTTCGAGAGACACTGGATATGATTCTAGCAGGATTCCCAGAGGATGGGTGGAGATATTTAGATCGGGACATCGTCGAGTGATGTTTCAATGCGCCTCGCTAGTGGTGGTCAATCCTGTTGAGGGCAGCGTTGCTGGTGGCCGAGTGGAGGGATGGTGGTCGGGCTGATCCGGTAGGGCCGACGGAGAGGAGGATTCATCTACGAGATGATCCAGTGGGGCCGGCAGAGCGGAGAGTTTGGGCTTGGCATGATCCGGCGGGGCTGGTGGAGGAGGCGCCAAAGGAGCCCAGGGACCGTGATGATTAGATGATATGTATTTGCCCCCAAATGCTGATGAGCATATGGGGAAGCTCTTTTTTGTATGACTGATGTATTTTTGTATATTGGGTGCTGAGGGCACCTATGTTATGTTTTGACTATACTATGATGTATATATATATATATATGATGTTGGTATATAGTCGTGTATGCACATGGATGCATTTATTGTCTTTTTGTTCGCCCGTGGAGGCATGTTTGATTATCTGTATGCCCGTGGAGGCACATGTTATGCACGTGGATGCAACATTTTGATTTTTTGTATATGCCCGTGGAGGCACATGTTATGCACGTGGATGCACATTTTGTTTTTGTATATGCCGGTGGAGGCACATGTTATGCACGTGGATGCATATTTTGTTTTTGTATATGTCGGTGGAGGCACATGTTATGCACGTGGATGCATTTTTTTCATTTATGATATGGTTTGATTGGTGTGCCAGTCAAGAATGTTGTTGGCCATATGGTCTGCTACACTATTGAGATTCCTTGGGACGTGTGTAAATGAAATGGATTCAAACTGTCGAATCATTTGTTTAGTGCGCAATTTTTTTTTGAAAAGACAGGGATCGCGCACCTGGTAATCATTGTTGAGCTGGGAAACAAGGAGTTGTGAGTCCAAGAAAACGTTAAGGTGACATATGCTCATTTGGAGAGCTGTGGCCAGGAGACCGGTCATGGCATCATATTTAGCTTGGTTGTTGGTGGCAGCACCTAAACACACTCCGTCGATGTGGATCAACTCATGTGAAGGGGAATATATTACCCAAGCTGCGGAGGCCAGAATGGGGGACCAACGGCTTGCACCATCAGCGAAACCGACGTAGCAAAGTGGAACATGTGTGTGAAAGGGATCAATGGAAGGGGCCGACCGGACAGAGGGGTATCTAGTGGAAATCATGTAAATGGTGTTAATTTCTTCCGAGGAGGAAGATGGTGGGGGATGAATGGGTCGTTGTTTCTGACGAATGGGGGGTACATCAGGACATGTGTCAATGTGGTGCTCTATAATGGCAGGGTCAAGACCAGGCATTTCGGTATAGGACCAAGCAAAGACATCACAGAATTCTTGGAAAAGTTTTTTGTATTCTCCAATCTCATGCTCATTGCATGAGGCTTCTAATGTAATGATTTCAAGGTCACCAGGTGGGTCAAAGATATCGATGTGGATAACGGGTGAGATATTGGCCATGTTACCTTCCTCAAAGGTATCAGGAGCAGGAATAGGATCCTGAAACCAGTCGATTTTAGTAGGAAGGAAATCTTTGGACTCAACCGCGAATTGGGTAGCAGTGGTGGATGAGGTCTCTTCTGGGAGGAAGTATGAACGATGGTGCGTGTCTTCCCAGGGGTAATCAGGGGCAGTAAGAGCCTCTAGATTCGCCTCATCACTGCGGAAACTTTGAGTGGTCAAATCGGTTGACGAGGTAGTGGTAGTCGAAGAGATCATATAAATGGTGTTAATCTCTCCGGATGAGGATGATACGGGAGGGTAGATCTCCTCAATTGTGGGGGGCGCCGTCTCAAGGTCCAAATTATTCATCTCGTAGAGAGCTACTCTGTAATCTAGGATATCAGGACAGCGATGTAAGTAATGGCCATAAATACCGCATATCGCACAAGGGTGGTTGGTACGTAGTGATTTATCACGAGGCTTGGGGTTTGGGTCGAGTTTGACAACCGGGATGTTGGGGTCGTCGTCAAGCATTTGCATGTGTTCCTGTAATGTGGGTAATTGTGGACATTGATGAGTTGGATGGCCTAACTCATCACACAACGAGCATTTAGGAGGAGCATGAAACACGGGGGGAGGTTTAATTGCTTTGGGAGGAGGTACGACAGTGTATGGTTGTGGGCCTCTGCCCCCAATGGGCTTGATAAGAGGAGGGGGATTCGTAGAAGGTGAAGGGGTAGTGACACCGAGAGGTGGTTGATTAGTAGTGACAATGGGTTGCACCAGTTGCAGGATTACATTTGGTGTCAGTGGGGGAACGGGAGGCGAAATATACCACACAGGTAATCTCAAGGTTAACCCGGGGAGACTAAGGGTAGCCATAATCGGAGCGCTTACTACGCCCGAGGGAGGGAATAGAAAGGGGATTATGTGGATGGGTGTAACACCAATGTGACTAGGGACCAATGGTGGTTTAGGTAACAAGGACGATTGATTGTTGGGTGTTTGTGTATTGTAGGAAAGAGTACAGAGGTCAGCGACGTGGGTCGCGTGTGACGGGGGTGGAATGGATTGGAATGTAGAAGTCATCGACGCGTTGGAGTAAAGTCCGGGTCCCACGGAGGAAACAAATGAGGTAGTTGCACCACAAACAGGTTGTTCAACCATGGAGAGAACATTTTCGGGTGCAGCGGGGGCCTTGGGATTGTAATAGGTGAGTTGGTCGACCTTGACCACGCGTCCGTCATGGGGGAACATCATGGTACGAAAAACGGATGAGGCAACCGCCCGCATGGCATACATGTAGCTGCGACCAAGTAAGAGGTTATAATCGAGTTGGGCATTGATGACCTCTATGTCAATGAGCACGGTTTTACCAGCCAGCTGGACGAGAACATTAGCTAATAGACCTTGGGGTTGAGCCGAACGGCCATCGTAGGCTCGCAACGCAGTGGTGGACTGCTGGAGAGTAGGGGATCCCAACTTCTGCCAAACGAATGTGGACATAACGCATATAGAGGCACCCTCATCGATAATGCACCGATGGATGAAAAGATTTTGAATGGAAACAGAAACTTGGAATGCTAAAGTGGAAGGCAGGCGTGGTTCGGACTGGTCCGAATCGAATGCCATCAGTTGTGAATCATTGGGGTCAATAGCGCCAATGGCAGAGAGTAACGTCTTGCGCTGTGAAGGACAGTTTTTTAAGACTTTTAAAGCAGACATGGCTGCAGGAGACTGGGCTAAGTCATCTACAATGTTGTAATTCGACGCAGCGTGAGCATTGGTGTTATTATTGATGCGACGAAGTGGGAAGCGAGGTGCTTTAGAAGCGCCATCGAGTGGAGCCGGAGGTATACGTAACGGTCTGATCTGTGGGATGAACGTTAGTGTTTTTGTCGACGGGAGGGGCTTCAGAGGTGGAGCCATATTGGTTTCGACGGGTTTGGAGGTTGGCATCGGCGGATGACATCATTAACAAGTGGTGGGTACCTGAATCGAACATGGGTTGATCAGGAGCGGCATAAGTGATCTGTTGTTGTGGTGGTGCATTGCCCTAAGGGGGAGCTAACGGCTGAGTGTTCACTACGCCTTGGGTTGGTAAGGGGTTTTGCAGCACCAAGGGTTGATGCTAAGGTGGTGGAGGGTTGGGTGGCGCCTGAGGAGCCGCTTTCCCTTGACGATGGGCATCATCAGTCCAGAGTTGCCGAGCTCACTCCAAATGTGGGCAAGCATGAGTGTAGTGGCCATAGACCCCGCAGATAGAACAAGGATGGTTTGTTCTGAGGTTATTGTTTTTGGGCTGCCTGGGATGACGATCCGGATTCTGGTTGGGGGGAGCAGCGTTGTTATTATGTGGAGGATTGGGAGGTGGTGGACCTTGATGTTGTTGTTGGTTGTTGCCGCGATTACGTCCTATTCCACAGTTTTGTTGTCCGCCTTGGTTGCGTTGGTTGTTTTGATGTTGGGGTTGATTGTGTTGTGTGTACACTTTCCCTTGAGCAGTGGGAGGATTTTGGTTTGCCGTAGGTGCGGAAGCAGGTTGCGGTGGATAATAAGCTGGTGGGGCTGGAGGTGGTCCAGTTACCTGCTGGGGTTGTTGATAACCCTGAGCTATTGGAGGTGTTGGGTTAGCTATTGTAGCTTGTTGTGGGTAATACATTGGTTGTGGCGGGAACTGAATTTGGTTCTGGGTGGCCGACTGGTTATAGTATGTGGGAGGTACATATGCTGGTGGCGCTTTCCCATAGCAATGTTGTGGACAAGAGGGTCCATGAGTGTGATGAGTCGTTGGAGCGTAGGAAGTTGTCGCTCCAGAATTAGATGTAGCCCTATAGAGGTCTGGGGAATTTATGGTGCTCACCATGCTAAAAGGTTTAATTTGCGGTGTGACCTGGCCAATAATACCATCAGCGGTATGTGATGCCCCCGATGCGTCACCGCATGAAGAATCGCCTCGTAGGGCGTCTGGTATGATGGTGTAGAGATAACCTGATTGGGCGTAAATTAGGTCGAATTGCTACGCTTTTAGGATAGCTTCTTCCTCTGACTGGGGTTGTTCGGAAGCTACGTCTTTTGCTATGAGGGGTAGGAGTGATTTAAGGAACCAGTCCAAAAATACACGGCCATCCAGTTTAATTTTAAAGAGGCTACGACGCTTGCGCCACTCATGGATGTGGTCCATGACGTGGGTAGCTGTGTTTTGTCTGCAAGACAACAGTATTTGAACCCCTGCATCCTAATGTATAGGTAGCTGAAAAAACTGAAGGAAAGTGGAGGCGAGAGACGTAAAAGTCTGGTGGGTCCCATGTGGTTGTTCGATGTACCACTTGGCTGCAGAGCCAGTGAACGTTCGTTGCAATAGTCTTAGACGAATGGAGTCATCCACTATGGAGTTAGATGAACACTATAGGTGAAAAGACATTATGTGGTTTTGGGGGTCCTCCCCAGGTTTTCCTTCAAACTTGGGTATGTCCGAGGGGAGCTTTGTAGGCATGGGTGGCCATGTAGGGTTGTGCCTGATAGGATCGTTGGTTAGCGTGGCTAAGTATGGTAAGTTCAGACTAGCCATGTAAGGTAAACTAGCATATGGGTGTGGTGTAGTGACTGGGACATAACTATTCATGGTGGCATTATGTAGTGGTCTAGTAGCCCCTAAAGGAATGCTAGGAATTGAAGGTATGTGTCCTCCAACTGTTGTGGTTTGGTATGGGATAGCGTTTCCAAGTGCAACATGGGTTACACCGGGGTTAGGAATAGTGCCAGAAATTCTTGGGATCTGGGTTGCGGTAATGACAGGTGGTGTGATTCCTATGTTTGGCATACCCATAATAGGAGGTGGTCCTGTGTTGGGCATACCTAAAGGTGGAGTGTCCCCCATATTAGGCATGCCTAGAGGGGTGGTTGTTGCCATGGATGGAACAGCAGTAGAAGGGTTTGTGGATGTATCTCCAATAGTACTGGTAAAAAGTGGGTTGTATTGTGTTCCAGCCATGAGGTTGGTTGGTAATAATTCGGTAGGGTTTTCGGATTCAACCTCAGAATCAGATGTGAAGTGAGGCGTGTCAGAATCAGATGACTGTATGTTTGGCCGATGATGTGTTGAGTCAAGGGATAAGGCTCGACGTCGGTGACGTGGAGAGCCAAGTAGACTAAACTGGGGGGGTTCACCCTGAAGACGACGAGATCGTCTAAAATTCTCAATGGTGAGATATATGTTTTAAAAATTTTCAGTGTAAGATGGTGATGTATAAAAAACTTGAAACCCTAATGCAACCAAGGGTGCAAAAAGGGGAGTGAAAATAAAGGCTCTCAGGCCAAAAAATCAACCTGAAAAGGCACTTATTATAGTAGCTGTGCTATAATAAGTGGAGGGATGCAATAAAAATGGTCAGAATACCAACAGTCAAACAGTTTCTAGAAAAAAAAAGAGGTGCTACTAGACCAAAGGTGGATTGTATCATGCAAACACCTAACTAGAAGTATTGTGAGTCAACAAACGATATTCTCTGCAAGGTGATGAAATCCAAGTCAGACAATATTGAGTGTTGAATCAATGGCTAGATATCCCCCTACCGGGAGGGACACCGGGTAGTAAATCCTAAAGAATGGCAACTAGGATACTCCGTTCATGACACGTTCAGAAAAGGTGAATCTTCCTTTTGGTCCTTTTACCGCAGTACCCCTATATAGGGATACCCCGAGAACTGTGAATGGTAGCCTTCAGTTACTGAATGGATTTTGGTATTCCACTCAGGCTTCCGGAACCATCCTCGTGACTTCAACCCTCCTAGGGGAGAGGCCCTCTGATAAACTGGTTGTGACCATGCCAAAAAATACTAGGAGATTTTGGTTCCCTAATGGACAACAGCTATGTCTCAAATGTAATAACTGAGGGGTGTTATTGGAACACCTATCCCCTCAATTCTACCTAACTACAAAGTTCTTTTAAGTGTTCCCCAAGTGGGGTTAAAAGTTGGTTGAATTTAGGGTAAATTTTAAGGCTCAATTTTAAATTAGTGGCACAGTGGGTGCACGTGTGGTATTTAAACTGAAATTAAAATGTAAATGCTTTGCAAAAAACTATTCAAAAATAATGGATTTTGAAATAGGAAAGCAAATAATATGAATACTTCAAGAAATAAATGGATTTCTTTGTTTTTAAAAAATTGCTTGGGCAAAGTATCAAGGAAGTAAAAAGTAAAATTATTTTATCTAGATAAAATGCAAATAAATCTTTCTTTCAATTTCTGAAAATTTTGTAAAAAGACTTTTTTAAAGGTGCATTCTAAATAGTAAAAAGATTTATATGGCTGTAATAATGCAGGAATTTTAATACTATAAAATAGCTAAGTGGGCAGAAAATACAGCAAAAAATTAATTTTTTAACGGATTGGCCGAATTGAAAAAAACTTGCATCGCGGGTTTTGGCAGAACAGCCGCGATGGACCGTGCGGGTTTCTGTCACACAGTCGTGATGGGTAGCACGGGTTTCAGCTGCGAATCCGCGATGTGCAGCGCGGGATTTCGTCACAAAGTCGCGATGTGCAGCGCGGCAAATGGCCGCGAAGTGCAGCGCGCAAATTGGCCGCGAAGCCGCATGGAAAAGAGCCGCGAAGTTGCGATGAGCCACGCTACTGTTGGGCAAAAAGCCGCGAGGCGAAAGCCGTACATGGACGCCGAAAAACGAACCCGAAAATGGAAATTTCGGTTGTCAATGGCAATGAAAAGGGGCAAAATCTAGAACAACAATGGATCTGCTGTCTAGGATGGCAGATCTATGAATTAAATTGACTAAAAAGAACAAAAACTAAGATATAAAGCAAAAAATTGAGATCTAAGAATTCGAAGCCAGCGGCGTCGCCAAAAACTGTAGGCTTGGTTTTGCAACCAAGCTTAGTGCTATGGACACCTATCAACAAGTGATAGCAGTTTCAAATATTAAAAGCAAAAACAATTGTAAATCTAAATCTAAATCTAAAACTAAACTAACATGTGCATATCATAATAAACTTTTGAAAGATTTGAAAACCAGAACAAGAAATAGAATAAAAAATAACTTTGTATTAAGAATAGGGGCAAGCAAGTGCTTGCAATGGTAATACCTCCAAGTGGTGAATATTGTTGAGCAACTTCCAAGGTGAGTAGCTCCAAGCTCCAAAGGTCTCTTCTCCAAGATAGCTACAATGGTCAAAAGCTCATGAGAGATTTTGACAGCATGAGGATAGGAAGATGGATGGATCGAAAGTGAGGAGCCCCTACCGCCTTTTTATAGTTTTTGGTGGTGGGGAATACCATTATGGTTTTGAGGAAACCAATGGTATTGACCAACATGGTTTAGGTACCTTTTCCCTCCTTTTTCCTTTTTTGAATATTATGAATATTTTTATTCTCTTTTTAATATTTTTGGGAATTTTGGACCCTTTTTGAGGGTTTTTTATGCTTTTTGAGGGAAAATATTCATTTTGAGTGGAAAAAGGGGTGTATTAAGGTCTTTTGGTGACCTTTTGGTGGCTTTAGAGGCTCAAATGGTGAAAAAGTGGACAAATGGGTCATGTGAATAAGGAAATGAGCTAGTGAGCACTTTTTGGGTGTTAACAGAGTGTATTGCGGCATGAACTATTGCGATTGATGTTGCTGTGGTGCAAACTACATCTGCAGTTGGGCTACCTGTGGTTGCAGTTGTGGTTGTTGCACAACACACTGATCATCCTTGACATAGAATGCATCACACATCCTCTCCTATAGCAACCCATATGCACGGCAATCCTTGTCATCATGACCCATTGACTTGCAGAATGTGCAATAAAGATTTAAAGGGGTTGTGACCATTTTTTGCATCTATGGGAGATTATCGTGACTGTGCCCAAACACCTGAAAAATGCAACACCACGGCATACTGCCGCCATTCAACAGATTTTCCGCGCCTGACACCAAATAATTACGGAAATCTGGGAAATTATCCTTCGTTTTCCCTTCTCCTTGGCATCGCGTACACCATACTTCATCGCGTTGTTCCTTGTTCTTCTTCAAATCTTGCAACTGTATAGTCAGGTTGACGAGCTGTGTCTGTATCTGCGACATCCCAGCTGCATTATCTCCAATTTGTGACGCCTCCAATTGCATTGCAATCTCTACAGCTTCGCTAGGTGTCGATATGTTTTGCTGCATCAGCGGCAGCCGAATGTGGGGTAGCAGTGCCGCAATGAACCATTCTTTATGTTGGACGACGCTCATATCGAAACTAACCTTTTCCATCAACGTCTTGAATCGCTGGTCGAAATCCCATACCGTCTCATTGGGATACTGCTTAATTTCCTTCAATTCAGTAATATATTGAGCCTCCGACTTAGGCCATCTAAATTCAGCAATCGGCCCATCCCGAATCTCATCCAACGACTTCTCTGGGGCCCCCGTAGGAACTAGAATAAACTTCATGAACCAATCTAATGCACGACCTCACAGAGTTGTGGCTAACTGTCCTTTCTTAGCATTGGCATCAGTGATCTGTTTCATGGTCTAGATCGCTTCACACAAAAACCAATACTGTTCTGGGTTGTCTGTCGCACTTCCGTGGAACAACGGTAACTTAGCATCATAGCTCGCCATTCTGGGCTTCCTTCCTCATGTCGCTGTGCTACTACCAATTGACGAACTTGGTGGTGTCGGAGTGGTATTTCTTACTGTTTGTGAGTCAGTGAGCGGAGGTGTGGGTATGTTGGCGTCAAGGTTTGGTCCTGCCTCTATCATGGGCGTAGCCTGGTCATCCCTATCAGGATTGTGAGGTCGCTTCGTCCCGTGTGGTCTTCCTTCACGGTTTTGCGTTTCGATCGCAGTAGGAGATTCTCCTATCCTCTGCCTCTTCTCCTGTCAAAACCTCGCTCCTCTTCTTGTAAGACCACTTTCTTCCTTAGCTTCACTCATAGTCTCTTCATGGTCTACACCCATCTACCCCTTACCATTCCATGTACCATTCCCCAACAGTCGCGGCACCCACGGCCTCCGCCCACCAGGATGTCTACTGGTCAAGGTGCATCTTTAATATACCCTTTTCACAGATTAGCATCTTAATTGACAGTTGGAGCGACAGAAAAAACCTTCCCCTTGGTCCTCAGAAGAAGTATCTTTCAGCTTCACTATAGGATTTCTTCGTGTCGACCACAAATTCAGTGATATATCCCTCCAATATGCTATCAAGCCAAACTTCGACAGCCCGCGATGCCTTATTATCGACTTCCTGTAGCTCTTGAATCAACTTCAGGGTCCAAGCCGTCGGCTCACCACCCTGGAAGTTCCTCTTCTGGAAGGTCAACTTCGACAACCATTCATACAGAATGACCAGGAATTCACAGAAAAACCATTCGTGCGGACCGTCGTGAATATATCTTCCCAGCCAGTGATCTACTATCAGTCACGTGTTCCGGCTTTCTTCTTCAACAAACTCCCGCAATTTCTGATCAAACTAGCTCTGTATCTCCGGCTTTGTCGAGTGCCACAACATGACCTCCTTTTACTCTGCACATGGTCGCAGCAATGGAACCATTTGTTGACGAATGCGACCTCGGTTGACAGGGGTTCACCTCACTGTCGACACATACCGCAGTCTTCCTGGGCACAGGCCCGGGCAGGTTTGAGCCCACCCAGCAACACCCGCAGAGCGGATGAGGTCTCGCCCGAGGCGTCCAGGAAGAGCAGACGGAACCATGTTTCTACCGAGGGAGGAGGAGAGTTGTGACTGCACGGACTAACTCTATTGCGGTACTTAAACAGAAACTTTAAACATTCGGCAAGGAGTTATGACATATTACTTAATCGCAACATTTATCATCATAGCAATAGTAAGCAGACATTGCATCAAGAAAATATAAAAACATTCATATATTGCAACATTGCACAAAGATCGTACCAAAAAATCATCATTATATTACTATCGCAATCAGATACCAGAAGCAAAACATAGATCTCCTTATCTCTCGCCTACTACTCTTTCTGTCTTCTCTCTATATCCGTCTCCTTCTTCTCTTTAACACTTACAACTTCTCATCTATTTATAGGCTTCTGCCATTACAATATTTGTCCACTTACAAACAACTTCCTAACTGACACTATGGACAATTGACTCACTATTACATAACATATGGTCCAAGTGACCCAAAACCCACCAACTACGGTATCCTTTAACATAAAATACTCCTTTCACACCCTCATCCGATGTGTCACAGCATCAGCAGTACCACAACATTTCCCCATCGAACCGCCTGCCAATAGAGTCCGCTATTTTTGCCTATTCTACCAAGTCTAACAACTGCAACACCGCTATTTTTTCCTTTCATCTAAATTTTTTCTACTGGAAGTTTGCCATGTTTCGCCAAACTCTGCTCAAATCCTCTTATTCATTATCTACAACTTTGCTAGATTGTCTTCCCTTTTGGAACAGTCTCGCCATCAATGATCTGACCTGGCTTGAATTTAAATGATGACTCCACAACTCGAATCGCAGTCTGCCAAGAATGATTAAGCCATCCTGCGTACCTGTCAGCATGAATGCATGTAACTCATCTTGGCACACACGTATTCGACCAGAGATGCGACTGTGAAATATCATGCCATGACAAAATGGCGGCTCGAGCATTAATTTTGAAGGTACGGGTTCTAACTATAATCATGATTAAGCATCAAATTAATTGCAGCAATTATGAGCATGTGTTGTCTTTTTCCGCCATCAGCATTTTGTACAGACTTAATCACCAAATAATGTGTCGGGAGTAACAACCTGACCGTCATTTTAACCGATTCGTACCAAAATTTCCCAATTTCGCCATTCTTCCTTAACTGTATCATCTACCGTGAATCTAAAACTACGCCATCTTTCCTGAAATACCCCATTTCAAATCTCGGCTATTCCATGAATGTTTGAAGGCTGCAACTTCCACTTCTGGACTGATAAGTGCTGTATCTGTTGTCTGAATTACAAAATGAGGTTGATATGGGTAACCCGGTTAGGCATGAACCTGAAAATACGGAAACTCTATGCGCCAATGTGGAAGTTTTCACTATTTTTGCAGCAGCTGGGTGGACCGAATATTTCCAACATCTAAACGGTTTCCACATCGAAACGACATTACAGTTTGTTTTTAACTTGACTGATACTCATTCTGAAGTCAAGGGGGTGCGCATTGAGGTTACAGAAGCCATTATATATGAGGTTATTGGCTTACCCCAGGTTGGGAAGAAATTGTTTAGACAGAAGGTGCCGAATTCGACTGCAATAAGGGAATTTCTTGCAATTGGGGAAAATGTTCTGCCAAAAGGTCGCAGAGTTGCATTGAACTCGTTACCTCGCCCTGGGATCAAGTGGCAGTTTTTATGAAGAAGTATATCTCCTGTGAAGGTAGGTACCAGACTGTCTATTTTTCCGAATTCCCTTTGTTATCTCATCTACGGCATGGCAATTTAGTTAATATGTCGTTTTATATGTTTAAGACCCTACAAAATATGGCTGGTTATGCAAGAACAACCCAACACCTAGTTTCCTCCCTCACCAATCATGGCCTAATTAAATTGCTTATCTTGAGGGCCATTGCACGACATAATTTGACTTGGGCTCAATTTGTTGCTGGAGCTGGTGTAATTAGAGAACCTGTACTGGAATTGGGGGGGATTGCAGAAGAAGAAGAGGACCGGAGCTCCTCAAATCCAGTTGGGGGGGAGGATGGAAACCTAAATGATAGGGAAGGAAAAGAAAATATAGGGGAAGCTGCGATAGCAACGAACCCTATCATTGAGGAGATGGTGATGGAAGTCAAGGAAGATGAGTTAGCAACATCAGAAGCTGCAACAGCATCCAACCCTAGAGGGGAAGAAACATACCCTATTAAAATTGCAGTTAGGGTGGCGGCTAAAGCAGCAGAAATGGCATCATTTATAGTAATGGCAGAGGAAGCTAAAACTGGAGCAATTGTTAAAGCTGCGACAGTAGAAGCTGCAACTACAGAAGCAGAAATTCAGGAGGAGGAGTATCAGGTAGAGGCAACAAGAGAAGGAAATGTGGAGGTTTTGGAGGTTGAGTCCTCCACTGAAATAAGGGGGACTATTATTGAAGAAGAGACCTCCACGTCAAAGAAGGGAAGAAAGAGGTCGGGCAAGAAAGGCCAGACATCCACTACAACCAAGAAAATAAAAACTAGAGCTGCTACAGCAGCGGCAGTAAGCAGTGTTGATCATCCATCGGAAGGGGTAAAGAGAAGAAGGACTCGATCTATGGCAGCAGCTGAGACAACAGATGAAACTAGGGTAAATGTTGAAATGCCTTCAGCTGAGACATCAGGTGAAATTGGAATAAATATTGAATTACCCTCAGTTGAGACAACAGGTGAATTTGGGGAAAATATTGAAATACCTTTAGCAGAAGCAGCATGTGTAGCAGGGGCAGGCATAGCAATCCCTATCTTAGATCCCAAAACACCTGCTGACACACAGGAACCTACTGTGAATGAACCCTAGATTGAAAATCTCCTGTATGAAAATGAACTGTTAAGGGAAGAAATGTAAACACTTCGAATTGAAATGGAGAAATGGAAGGGAATAGTTGGGAAACAAGCAGAGAATAATTTGAACATATTGGTAGATGCTGCAAATTTATTAGAAAATTCATCTCTTGCATTAGAAAATGAGGAACAAGGAGAAATTGTTTGCCCAAAGTGTGGAGATATATTCTTTGCAGCAGGACACAAAGTTATGGTGCTGGGTTTGGTTGCACAAAGGCTTGAACAGATAGAGAAGGAAGAAGAAAAAGCATGAGAGTTAGAGTTGATGGAGGCAATTGAGTCAGAAATAGGTCTAATCCCTAATTTGAATGGAGGGGAAGATGAAACAGTGTAGTCCCAGCCATCAGGGGATACCGAATTACTCCAGGATCAGTCTCAGCAGTCAGAAGAATTTGAGATAACTCAGGAATAGTCTCAACAGTTTGAAGAAGTTGAAAGGCAGGATGTTTTTACATAAGAACCAACACCCTTGAAAATATATAGTGAAGCTGCAACTCAGACAAAAATAACTGATATTGAGGATCAAGAAGAAGACACTGTTACAGAAGAAACAACACTCTCAAAATTGATCTTTGATCTAGAAAAACAAACTGAAGCTGAGGAGGTTGAAGAACAAAAAGAAGATGTTGTTACACAAGAACTAGCATCCTCAAATTCAATTGTTGAGACTGTAATACAGGCACAGGCCACTACAACACCAATGGAGGATGAAACTGTTACACTGCCAAATCAAAATAAGGAGGCTAGTATAGCAGGGGACAAGGTAGAAATACAGCCCCCCCAAGGCATCATTTATTTAGATTCTGATGATGAAAAGGATGTGGAAAATGGGAGAATTCAACGGTTAGAAAAGAAGATTCTCTGGTTGAATCTTGAGTTAGATAAATAGCATAAATACATTGCTCAGTGCAGGACAGGGATGATTTCTCTCCATGAAAATAGAAATATCATTAGGGAGTTGAGAGAAAAGTGGGCTGAGGAGTTATTCTTCCAGAAAATCCATTGGGAAAAATTTCACAAAAGTTGGAAGAATTGGAAAAACTTAAGACCCCGCAACAAGAAAAGGACCAAATGTATACTCTTTCCCTAGAATTACTAAGTTGCAGGGCTCCATCCCCTTCTTAACCTGTCTTTCTTCACAAGCAAACAACTTTATTTAAATTAAGGGCTCGGAAGGAAGGGAGATCATTTGATCTAGCAATAGCTACCCAGTTTTTAGAAACTTTTTCTGAAAAGTGATTTCAAGGATCAACACTTGTTATGAGAATTATATTTACATGATAGGGCTTGTTACATTGACTCTCCCTCCAACCCTTTGCCTTGTTTGGGGGATGTTAAGTTGAGGGAATTTTCCTCTTTTGTCATCAACCATGTAAAATGGCGAAATTATTTCCAAACCATCACAAAGAATAAAGAGAATTCTACTCTCTGGATTAGGAATGAACCTCAGGATCCAAAAGGACTCATAGCAAATCATTCCGGATCTCTCAGGGTTCCTACAATTTCCCAATATTTTGAAATTTTGAGAGAGAAAATCCTCACTACCTGTGTCCCGATGATATTTAATATGAAGCACTGTGCTTGGGAAGGTAGTGAATACAGATGGCTATATTCTTCTTCATCTCTGAGGGAAGGGGATCCATACTGCTTCGAGAATTTCAAGCAAGCCTTGACAAGGGTTCCGGGGTATGTACAGTGCATGAAAACATGTGGACCTTGGTGGATTGGATTCAGATTCATATTTCCCCTCATATGGATGCCTATGAGTTCTTACAGGAACAACTATGTTTTGACTGAGGAAGAGGAAAAGTTGTGTTGGGAGAGATGGACAGCCTGCTATGGATTTGTGCCTTATGGGGAACCACCAGAACTTGCCTACAATCTCACCAGTCTTGTCAAATACAGCTTGGAATCAGATCCATACTAGTGGAGGTTGTTGCATGAGGAAATGCAAATGGATAGTTGGGGGGAGATGTTGGGCCCTAGAAATGCCCCTTTTTGACCATACCTATTTCATCATTTTGCCCAATTACACCCTACTTTCATAAACCATATACATGCCTTTTTACAGATTAATCAGCAGTCCTGACAAGGTATACATCATTATTGTTTCATTTAATTAAATGCGTAAGATTGTTATGGTTATGAATTCTAGCCTTTGATTTATGCTAACTTGTGTGATTTCATTTAGTCAAAGGTCAATCCATCAGCTGCAATGCCTTGGGAAAGAATCATACGTGGGGCCAACTGTTACTCTTCTAACTCAATTCCTCATATTTTCAAGGGACAACGCATCTCTCCACGTGAAACTGTAATAGGTCGCTAAAACAGAGCATAGCTACAACAGACATGACGCCTCCCAATTGGTTGAACCGTTGATCCATTGACTACCAGTGTAACAACATCCTTCATGGTTAACGACCTCATTCATTATGGCTGTAACAGTTTAGCTGTAACTATGCAGCATCAAGATCGTAGATCTTCATTGCTGCACGAAATTAGTGGATCACGAACTGTATTCCTCATTTATAAATTCGGGAAGGCTTTCAAAGTCTGGGGTTGGTTAATTATCATTTTGTACGGGCTGTAACAGAGAACTGAGACTGTGAATTACCATCTTTAATGAAGAGTAGAGTTACTTCCATTTCTGTGTCTTAATTCGTGGTAGTTCACAGTGTCTCTGTTAGAAGGCTAGGGCCCGCCTTCTCACAGAGATTGCCGATTTAATTAGGTAGTTAGATTTATTTCCTGTTGTGTGGTTGTGGAATTTCATTAGGCGTATTTTTGATAGCTGCAACAGAGATTTATAATTGCATTATTTATTGGTAGTTTATTCTTTGCATTTCGAACAGCTGCAACTGTGTGGTGTGACAGTCGACTGTGTATGTTAGTTTGATTATGCATGTGTGTTCAATAGTTGTTACAGCCAAGCTCATCTTCCAATTCTTTCCAGTCATTTATGCTTTCTAAGATTTCTAATGGTTATCAATTTATAGTTCAATTTATTTCTTAATTATGGTTGTTGTTGTATCTTTATTGAATTCATAGAATAGACAGGTTGTAGTTGAGTAACAGTAGCTGCTGGATGGATCATTTTGGTAAAGATTGAATACTATAGTTTGATAATTATAGGATTTAACTTCTAGCAAAAGTAATCTAGTTCATTTTCATTCTTAGATCAATAACTGCTAGGTTGATTTCTGTAGGAAGATAGTTGGATTTTAAATTCCTAGATGTATGAGTTAGATTAGTTTTCTGTATGGAATGAGTTTGGCTGAGCAGATAGGTAGGATTATCATCTTTATTTATTCAATCAACTCCTAGATATGTTTATGCATAGATTGTGCTTATTGCCATTGAAATAAAAGTCCTCCCTGGGTTTGACAATTTATATTGAGCATCCTGTGTGTTAGTTGTAATTAATTGACATATATGGTGAACAACAAGAGTTAATCTATAGTCATGTGCTTAGTCCAATCTTTGTCATAAAATAATTATCCTCACTCACTAATATAATTGTTTAGTGATATCTTTTAGGAGTCCAAATGTGTCCCAACATGTTGGTTCATCCAACATTAGATCAACTCAAACTAACAACACTTGGACTTGAAATTGAGACCTCCTAAAGCCCCAAAGGACTGAAGGAGGGTGGCTTTGCTAATCCACCTATATGGCTAATCTATATGTCATATTTTACTTATAGGGAATTGTAATTAGATTTATTTTCTTGCCTAATAGAAAAGTATAGCTATTTATAGATTTTGTGTGATTATTGATGTGGTATTTTCACTGAATCATTGTAATCTATGTTAGTGAAATTTAATAGATAAATGTACTAACTTTAAATATTGTCATGAATACATGATTGTGGAAAAAAAGGAATTGTTCATTGAAAGCATTGGTTGTTCCTTGTTATTAGTACATGTGTGAGGTATGTGCCCCCGGAATACATCAACATACTAGGTGCAGGTACACTAGTATGGTTACATTAATTAATTAGTTGTTAACTAGGATTATTAATCACTTAATTGATTGATTGGTGTTATTAGACATTTATTGTATGCATTTAAAATATATATAGGCATGAAAAGCATTTGTGGGCATTGTAGGTTGGTTGGCATGGTGATAACAAATAGTATGGATGGTTGTCATTAATATTGATGTAAATATCAAATATATTAATGATTATCAAAACTTTTACTCTTTGTAATTTATTACTTAGGACCTTAAGGGTGGATTTGTTAGCCTAGCAATCATGGCAGTAAATGGGGCTTGAGGAAATGTATATTGGTAAATGATAAATAGGGGGGAGGAAGAAGTGTGGGGGGTATTATAAAATAATATAATATACAAAAACAAGCATTTGTTGGCATTGCTGGTTGGCTGGTAGGGTGATAATAAATAGTATGGATGGTTGTCATTAATATTGATGTAAGTATCAAATATATTAATGATTATCAAAACTTTTACCCTTTGTAATTTATTTCTTAGGACCTTAAGGGTGAAGTTGTTAGCTTAGTAATCATGGTAGTAAATGAGGCTTGAGGAAATGTACATGGGGAAATGATAAAATAGGGGGAGTAAAAAGTGTAGGGGGTATTAGAGGAAATTTGGATGAAAAATGGGCCTCCTAAAGAAAATGGTAAAAAAAGCCATGTAGGCAATTTTTTAAATTGTTTTGCTTTTATCGAAGCTGCCAAGGGTTCTTTCACTTTTATCAAAGCTACCTTAGATATATCTTTTATATTAACATCAATTTAGGAGGACTAAGTTAGATGTAGTGTTTTCACCCAAAATAAGGAAAGAAAATTAAATACACAATGGCAGCTTAAAAGTTATTGGGTCACGTATTACCTAGAATATGGATGGGTATATTAGTTATTATTATATTTAATTATATATTATATATTAGTTAAAAGTTATGGGGCCCAATTTTTTAAGGTTATTACAAAATTTTAATTATAATACAATATTATTATATATTAGTTGTAATATTAATTATTATTACTATTATATATTGTTCATGTGTTACCTAAAAGATGGATGGGTATATTAGTTATGATATTAGTTAAAATTTATTGGACCCAACTTTTGAGAATTATTATTAAATATTAACTATAATATAATATTATTATATATTAGTTGTAATATTAATTGCTATACTTTTATATACTATATATTGGACACATATTACCTAAAAGATGGATGGGTATATTAGTTATGATATTAGTCAATATTATATATTAGTTAAAAGTTACTGGACCCAACTTTTGACGTTTATTATAAAATATTATTATAATATAATAATATTGTATATTAGTCATAAAATTAATTACTATTACTATTATATATTTACTTAAAAGATTGATGGGTATATTAGTTATGATATTAATTAAAAGTTATTGGACTTAGCTTTTGACGGTTATTATAAAATATTAATTATTATATTATATTATTAGTTATTAGTTATAAAAATAATTACTATTACTATTATATATTTACCTAAAAATTGATGGTATATTAGTTATGATATTAGTTAAAAGTTATTGGACCCAACTTTTGATGGTTATTATACAATATTAATTATAATAGAATATTATTATATATACGTTGTAATAGTAATTAGTGGAGATTGGGTTATACTCATTTATTAGAATTAGTGGAGAATGGGTTAGAATATTAATTTCATTCTGGTATCCAAGACAATTTGGGGGGGTAGAGATTATTTCAATATCCAAGAAAATTTAGGGCAGGGGTAGAGAAAATATATTATTAAAATAATCCATTATTTTTGGATTATATAATAAAAAATTGTAGACCTATACGGTGTTTGAATTTTAAAGCAATTTGATAATACATGATAACATGGAATTTGAATTAGGGTTGAAAGGCCCATTTTAAGTTGAAATTTCCTCTAATTGATTATAAAACAATATAGTGTTCTATTAGAAGGGTATTATAAATCAATATAACATACAAAAATTAAACAATATAAAAATACAAGTAAAAAAAAATATACAATTTATTTTATTTTACAATATAAAAACTAAAAAATAAGAAAAACAAAATAAAACACATCATAAACTAGAAGCGTTAATCGATAATGCCGAGAGTATCCAGTGCAGGGTATGCAGAGTGAGTCTGAGGCATTTTGAGAGCACAGAGTATGAGGGGAATAGGAGACTAGTGTGCTCAGAGGAGACCACATTCCATAGGAGACTGACAAGCTCAATAGAATGGCAGAGACAAAAAAAGGGTCCCTATGTCTTCGGTAAGGCCATCCCTACCCTCTGAGCTATGACTTTCAAATTATCTGTATGAAATTGTCCCTATGATTGTACACCAAATTGCATCAATAAAAAATGAGTGGCTATTTCCCCATGAATGTTGATTCCTTTGAGCATTGAGCCTTTTGAAAAAACCTTTGAAGTCCCTCCAAGTGTAATATATGTTGTACCTTCTTCATTTAAAATACTAATAGGATTTGTGATTACATCATATTCCAACAACAAACCTTCCAATGTTTCATACCCTATGTTCCATTTCCATAGAAATAAATGTTTGGATCATCGAGGTCTAACTCCCCCAATGCAAGGATATCGATGTAGCTAATGGGGATTTGTGGGGGGGGGGGGAGAATCTACTCTTGGGGAAATACAGGAGGATTGTTCTCTTCCCCCAGTGTTTGTAGCGAGCCGAGATCATTCTTAGAAAATGATAATGGACGGTCATCATTGCTAGGTGTAAGAGAGACTAATAGTATGTCTACATCCTCATTGCCATTGGTAGAGTTCTCTTCTTCGAATACCATGGGAAGGGTCATTCCCAAATGGGTGAAGTTATCCGATAGTCACTTATGTTCAAAATGAAGTGTTCATAATGCACCCAACATAGGGAATTGAATGAATGGTGGGTCAACAACCTGCATGATCTGTACGGGAGAGTAGCATATATCTGATTAAGAACATGTTCCAAACTATTCATACACTTAGGAGGAAACGTTTGATCGGGGAGGTGTAGGTGGAGGTGTAGGTGTGATGCTTCCAATTTAAGTGTTTCTAAGGCGAACACTATTGGTGTGGCCATATTTTTAATGACGACATTTATGGAAGTCGTTTCTTGTTGTTGAGGTGCAGTACTCTCAACCAAAGGGTGAGTGACTCGGCGAATGCTCACCAAGGAATCCTGAAATCGATGGAGGTTAGGACAATGTTGTGTATAATTCCCAAACTGAAATCAAATTGAACATGCATGATTGGTACGTATCGACTTGGAATAGTTGTTGTGCTGGGAGAGTAAGAGGTTGAAGGTGTGCCCCTTGCTATGGTATGTTCCACATGCATCACACTAACCGGGGTGTTAAGAAAATTCCTGAGCTCTAGAAAGGTGGGGCACAAGTTCGTTGTGTGGCCTTGTTTCATGCATAGAGCGCGCGGTGGGGTGACCCTCGTTGAGGTATTAGTGTTTGTCATTAATGGGGATTTCATCCTAGCTTGATTCATGCCTCCTATATTTGGTCTAGTGACTACCAATGGTGATTTGAGAATAGGGTTGGTCTTAATGGGGGATTTTAGCTTGGGTCATCTTATGCCTCCATTATTGGGTTTGGCGACAACCGATGGTGGCTTAGTCATAGGTGTTGTTGACGCGACGTGTGGTATAGATGGTGTAACTGGCTTGGATGGTGTAACTTCCAAGATTGGTACAAACTCATAGTGGGCCACTAGTTTTAAGGCCATTGTTGGGTAGGGTGGAGTAAGTTACCACACATGTATTCCCAAAGTGAGCCCAAGTAGAATTTGTTGAGCCATTACTGGTGTCCCTTGTACTCCCGTGGGGGAGTACAAGAATTTCATCTGAAAGATGGGAGATGTTGATGGACTCAATATATGTTCAATGTCATAACATGTCAAAGGGGTTGATGATGATTTCAATGGGGTTGGAGATGTATTTTCAGAGGTGAAAATTATGCACATAAGGTCATCTGACGATGTGGGGATTTCAAGCGGAGTACATGAGTATTCCCCTAGCAAGTCAGAATATTTGTACATGCTTAGGCATATATCAACATAAGGGGGTTTATTCACTTCACCTATAGTGGGTAGGACATTTTTGAGGTTGGTGTTGGCATGAGGGTCATAATAATTGAGTTGGTCAAGGGTGACTATCTTCCCATTAAAGGGAAACATCATGATGGAGAATACCGAAGAGGCAACCAACTTCATGGCGTACATATAAATACGACCCAAAAGGATGTAGTCGAGTTCCGTATCGATTACCTCAATATCAATCATTACCATCTTTCTCCCTATCTCAATGGGGAAATTTTGGTACAAAACCCTTGGTTGTGATGGTCTCCCATCATATGCGCCAAAGGGCTATAGATGAGGGAACTAACTCGGGTAAGTCCAACCGCTTCTAGAGAGTCCAACCATTTCTAAACATTAGATGACATTACACACGCGGATGCGCCTTCATCGATAATGCATTGGTGGAAAACATTTATCGAGATCGAAAGTCATAAGGCGCAAGTATGAAGGGTTGACAGTGCTAAGTGCATTAAGTAATGCTTTCCTTTGGGTTGGTCATGACTATAGCAATTCTAAAGTGCTCATTGAGTTTGGTGACTGAGACAAGCCATCCACAATACTTTGTTGTGGGAGGATTTCATGTGAGGGTTATGGTGGGTGCGCCTAAGTGGTACCTTTGGGATCTTTTGTTCATTGCTTGGGCACAATATTTGCAATGGTCCTCTTGATGTAGTAGGAACATCATCCCCTTGTGGGGGTTCATGCCTGGCATAGCCTTTGGCTTGATATTGTAGGTTGACATCTTCCATGTTCATGTAACTATTTTGAAAGGAACCATCGCCTTGGGGGAAAGGCTCCTATTGTTGGGTGATTACCCCTTGGTTAGAAAAGGGTTGCTACAAGATATCTTGCTATGGTTGTGGTGCATTAGGTGCTTGAGGAGGATTTGTTGTTGTATTTTTCTTTGCTGACCACCAACTGCTGATAGTCTAGGAGGAGTGGACAATGGTGAGTATAGTGACCATACTCTCCACAAACCGAGCAGGAATAGTTTGTCCTTAGGTTAATGTTTTTTCCTTGTTTGGGGGGTTTATCATCCCCTGCATCCTAGTTACCTTGGTTCTGATTCTGTCGGGGAGGGGGGTTATCCCCTTTCCCCTATTGTTGGTTCTATTTGTATTGACACCCATGTGTGGTATGGGGGAAGATCCAGGAGGACACTAAAACGAGTAATAAGGATTATACCCTTGTGGTGGGATATACACATTTTGCATTCCATATGATGTGTATGTAGGAGTTGATTGTACCATTTTTGGTGGAGGTACCGATGATGCTTGGCTTGCATTGGGGTAGGTAGTATTTTAGGGTCCATATTGTAGCTGACCAAAATGAGGATTTGGTACAGTTGTAGGGGGTGCTGACACGAGAGGGATGGTAGGGTACGATACTGCCATATTGAATGGCATAGAATTCGAGGGAGGGCGAACCTTTCCCTGCTGGAAAATGGACCCAATAATCCCATTTACTATATGTGATGACCCCGCATGTATGGGATCCAAAGATCTATGCCAAGGGGCATAAGGTAGGATGGTGTATAAGTAACTTGATTGTGCATACATGACATCGAAATGTTGGGCCTTAAGGATGGCCTCTTCCTCAGTTTGGGGAAATGAGGTTGCCACATCTTTTGCAATCATGGGTTGGAGTGATTTAATGAACCAATCCAACAAGAATTGAGGTTGTCTATCATTTTGGCATCATTCTGGAAAAATATGACAATTTGGTGAAAATCAAGAAATTGGCTAAGTGTTGGAAAATTGGTCCAAGTGGCCTTGGGAAAGTGCCCGCCGTACCTCATGGGAGAATGATAAAAATTATCTGGAACTATCATGCTCTAGATTGTCAAAGAGGATATCTTTCTATGGTCTTAGTTTACACAGAAGGTGTTTTATGACAAAGTTAACAGCCTGTCAAAACAAGGTTTCAGGTTGCTTTTACACCAAAGTAGCAAATCTGCCTAAGTGACCTCAGGGAAATGCCCACCATAGTTTGTGGGTTGAAGAAAATTCCTACACCATATGGTCATCTTGTAGGTGGTTGTTTTGTCTACCTGACCATGTTCTCACATTGACTTGAAAGTGCTTGAGGAAGAAGTTATGGATCTGCCAAAACATGGTTTTAGGCAGTTTTGCACCAAGTTTAGTAAAATGCCCGCCTAGGGAAAATGAAGATTAGTCTAGGAGTGAAATAAGCATAGGTGTGCTCAATGAGGTGTAATACATCATCTAGTGGAATTAGTTCAGGTTTTTGGTGAAATAAAATATCCACCTTAGAAATTGCAAAAATTGTCTAAGTATAAAATTAATGGTAAAAACTGTCTGAGTGACCTCAGTAAAATACCCACCATCTCTTGTGTTTGATGTCTTAAATAATTTTGAGAGTATGTATCTCTAGGATTTTTTCTGGTGCATCCTACCATGGTCTCAAATTTCCCAAAGAGTCTCTGAGGAGAAATATATGGATCTGCCAAAAGTGCCTCCTAGCCAGATTTGCACTACTCCAGTAAAATTCCCTCCAAAGAGAGAGAAAGAAACTTCAAGAGGTGAAATTGGTCTAGATGAAGTCACCTTGTTTTACTCTATCCAGTGGACATCTCACTCTTCAAAATGGATGAAACAAAAATCTCATCATACTAACCTAGGGTTTGATAATTTTGCCTAAGTGTCAAATTAGCAGTTTGAAATACCACTTTCAAATGCCCACCAGATATTGTGTGTCGCTCAATAAGTTCATCAATTGACATGGTATTTTTCATTATTGAAGTGGCTATCTATCCATGTTCTTAGTTTTCTTTATGGTGATTATATATGAAAGAAATCAATTTGCCAAAGTGAAGGAAGAAGTGTTTTTGCATTTTGAGAACAAAAATTTGACTGTGTCAAAATCACATGGTTGATGAGGCATTTGGAAATGCCCGCAAGGAGGTGTACTTCTGCTGATAAAATCCATCAGTTAGCATGGTCTTGTTCCTTGATAAACTAGCTATCCATCCATGTAGTCGGATTCCTATTTGGTACTCACACGTGCGGAATATCGATCTGCTAAAATGAGAAAAAGATTGTTTTGATGTCCAAACAAAGGTTGAAGAGGCATTTGGAAATCCCGCCAAAGATTGTCTCTGTGATTGTAATTTCATCAGATGGCATAGGCATGTTCCCTAATGATCTATGCATCTAGACATGGATTCAGTTTCCTCCTTGGTGCTCTCACATGCAAGATGTTGGCCTGCCCAAATGGTGGAAAATAAGGTTAAATAACACCTTATGATATGCCCGCAAGGGCTTGTAAAATTCCCTTAGGGGCTAAGGGTTATGCCCGCAAGGGTTTGATTATTCCCACAAGGGGCTATGTGATGCCCACAAGGGGCTAAGGAGTATGCCCCCAGGCAAGTGAAAATGCCCACAAAAGGGCTCAATATGATTGCAGGTGCTTGGTAATGCCCATAGGGGCTTAATAAATAAGCTCACAAGAGCTTGAAGATGCCTGCAAGGGCTGGTAAGATTCCCACAGGGGTTTGTATGTATTCCCACAAGGGGGATTATAAGATGCCCGCAAGGGGGCTTGGTTATGCTCGTAGGGGTTTAATAAATAAGCTCACAAGAGCTTGGAGATGCCCGCAAGGTGCTTAAGGCAGAGATCTGTGAGTGTCTTGAAATGCCCGCAGATGAAGGATGGGAGAAGGCCGCATGCCCTAGATGAAGGAATCCAAAAGGCCTGATATGGAAGTAAGCTCGCAGATAGAAGAAGATACCAGCAAAATTAAAGGGTTCACAATGAAGATGGAAGAAGGCCGTAGGCCTGAGATGTCCAAAGAGTTTTTAATTTAACAATTAATTAAAATTCCGTAATAAACAAAATTACAAAGTAAAAATTAATTATAAGAGTTTTGAAAAGGCGTGTTTATGAAAGGATACGAGTGTCCAGAATAACGTTTAATGAAGAGGAACATGTTCAGAGCAAAAGGTAGTGAGTATTGAAAATATATGAGGTTGTAAAGGTATGGAGGAAGAGTAGGATTCAAAAGAAGAGGAAGTCAAGACCCTCCAAGAAGAGCTGCACAATTCAAGACAACAAGTGATGGCTAGCATGGAAGAGGCCGAGAGCTTGAAACAAGAAGTTGCTAACTTCAAGGAAGAAGTAAAGAAGCTAAAAGATCAGCTGATTGTTAGTGAGAAGTTCAAGGAAAGTACTTAAGCACTTAATAAAGTCCTCAGCTTACAAATATTCCCCAGGGATAAAACTGATCTTGGATATGATCAAGAACATGTCATTAGAGGATCAAGCTCCATCGCACAAGAAGATGTTGAAAAGGTCAAATGTTGGGATGATGCTTCAAAAGATATACCCAGGCAACAGAAGAATCACAAGAAGATAAATTCCAGTCATCAAAATTCCGCTCATTATCCTAAGATGAAAAATTTCAGAAGATATGCCAATAAGAAGAACCATTAGAAGCATAAAGATCAAAGATTCTCCAAATATAAAGGAGCATTCTATGGATATTGTCATTGTTGTCACAAGTTCGGTCACAAGGCTGTTGATTGTAAAATCAAAGAAGAAGATCAAGGTTTGAAAAAGAAAGAAGACAGTGACATCTCAAATGGAGAAATACCTATTACATGTTTCATATGTCACAATGTTGGACACTTTGAAAACATTGCAAGAACAGTACACGCAAACGGTCTTAGGAAACCCAAGAAAAGGTATGGAAGTGTTGTGAGGAAAATGCACCTATAGTTCAAGGGAGAAACTACCAACTTACAGTGATAAAGATAGACTTACAAGCATTCTGCAAGTACAACAAATAAGTGAAGAGATTAGGGTTTAGATATGTATGCACCTTATTCAGAAGGTTGATCCTAGATTTGCCTCCCTCTCTCTTCAATGCTTATCCAGTGTCGCAATGCCCAGACCTGCAAAACGACTTGATACCTTTCTCAAATACATTTGACTACATATATAAGACTGATGTTCATAATAGAAGAAGACATTAGACTATAATCAAACAGTAATCAAATCTAAGACACATTAATAGGTCATATTTGGAAAGAGAAGAACGTCTAATCTTTATTAATGAATGAAAGCAAGTACATAAAGTTATACCTTCTTTAAGCTTGGCACTTCATGAATGAAAGCAAGTACATAAAGTACATGAATGAAAGCAAGTACATAAAGTACATGAATGAAAGCAAGTACATAAAGTTATACCTTCTTTAAGCTTGGCACTTCATGAAACCTAGATTCAAGGTCTCCTGCTTCTGTTCTCCAAGGATCCCAACCTCTAATCAGCTGTGCTAGGGTTTATCAGAAACTAAGCACAAGAGAGAGGGATGAGGGTCTCCATTCCTCCAGCATAACAATGTTAAAGACTTGTTCCCCTCACATGGCCCTTCTACCCTCCTTATATAGTCAGTGAAGGAGAGGAAAAGAAGTTATAACCGAGTAGGAGGTTTCCCAACCAACTTAACTTACCCAAATTTCGATATTTTGACTAGTACAGGAATGTGCTCTACTCTGCAGTAGAAAAACTAGTGCACATGTGGAGGTGGGCGCTACTTTAATGATGCAAAGTAGGGCATATGTGCTACTATCATGCTTGTGTACCAGCGCCCATGTGGACAAATGGCCAAAAACAGGGTTTTCTACTCATTTTTAGGAGATGGTTTGGTTTGGAAAAGTGTTCCTAAGGGTTGTAACCATCAAATGGGTCAGGAGTGAGATAATTTCAACCATTTTTAGTGTCCCAAATGACCCCTCAATCCACAAGTGTCCTGTTGTGTGACTAAACTTGATCTCAAGAAGTGTCGTCATGCGACCAAGGGATGCAAGTGTCATCACGGACGGAGAGGTGTCATTTTAAGCTATAATAGATGCCCCCTAATGTATGAGGTCAGAGGGAGTGAGGGAAACGATGGCCGAAATACATTATAAATAACAAAGAGTTGAATCATGGAGGAACCGAAGAAACCAAGAATCATAGGCTCAAATGAAGTACCTGAAAGCAAAGGAAATGTCAGACAAACTTATCCTTGGGGTAATTGTCCATGTTCAAATAGTGGAACATGACCTCCAAGAGGATACAATAATGATCTAAATACTGATGCATATATCATGGCCACTAGAATACAAGCGTGGATCCATGAGGAACATAAATGTAAACATAGCCACATAAATACAAGGTGGATCTATGTCAAAACTGGAGGACATAGACATAGAGAACAAGCTGGATCTATGTCTCATCAAGTGCTAAAAAGAGTGTGGCTCAGTCTTTCACAACTTGGGCGATAACATAAATGAGGTGATGCTATCGAGGATCCCAAGGTCTTCATCCAAAAACAACCCAAGGTACAAACCTAAGAAACCAAGAATCATAGGCTCAAATGAAATACCTGAAAGCAAAGGAAATGTCAGACAAACTTATCCTTGGGGTAATTGTCCATGTTCAAATAGTGGAACATGACCTCCAAGAGGATACAATAATGATCTAAATACTGATGCATATATCATGGCCACTAGAATACAAGCGTGGATCCATGAGGAACATAAATGTAAACATAGCCACATAAATACAAGGTGGATCTATGTCAAAACTGGAGGACATAGACATAGAGAACAAGCTGGATCTATGTCTCATCAAGTGCTAAAAAGAGTGTGGCTCAATCTTTCACAACTTGGGCGATAACATAAATGAGGTGATGCTATCGAGGATCCCAAGGTCTTCATCCAAAAACAACCCAAGGTACAAACCTATCCATGCGAATAAATGAGTTGATGTCGAACATGGGAGGTATCATTTGATTACCGGTCATTGATGTATACCGTTAACAAACGTGATGGTGTCCACCAATAATGAAAATGGAACCCAAGGTACCTAGTACATTCAAACAAGTGCGAATAAGTGGTCTTGTCGTCAAACACTTGAAGAATCTATCGGATAGGAGACATTGATGTATTCCCATCTATCCAATAACGAGGGAAATTGCCACTAATGACTGCAATCCCCAAGGTACTAACCAAAACTCTAAAATTCATTCCCAGAGCACAATGAGTTGAAGTCGATGGGAAGAAGTCCATTGGAAAGTAGGCCTTAATCCATTCCCCATCATCCAACACGAGGGACACTCAACAAGTATGAGCTGATTTGGAGTAGGACTGAACACATGATGAAACATACTGACACCAAGGAATGGCCGACACATGAGGTCAAGGAAATTGCAGAATGGGCGACACAGGTTATATCCTTGAACAGTGAGCACGACACAAGAGTGACTTAGGCATCTTTTAACACAAAGAGACCATGATGCAAATCTGCAATGTAGGAGACATTAATAGATTCTCCAAATGATTGGAACACTAACCAAACGGAGGAGTAAGAACTCTGAGATCAGGTTTACCCTAAGGCCAACACTAGAACCCAACTTGTTTGATAGACTCAAAATAGGTGCTTTGTTCAAGGAGATAGTTGAATTGCTGCCATTATATTGAAATATATTTTAACATTCTCCCCTTCCCTTTCCTTTGTCATTTTTTAACGAGTTTGACAAAGAACTAAAGCATGCTCAATGGTATTTTCATATTTAGGGAGTCTGAAAAACCTAGAAGAAAACTCCATACACCTATCCGTGGATTTTATATAGAGCCCGAATTGGTCTGTGCTCGGCGGTGTTTTCTTGCTTATAGGGTTGAAAAACTTAAACAGTCTTCTATCAACCATCTCGTGGATTTCACATCGAGCCCGAGTAGGTGAATGCTCGCTTGGTGTTTTCACATTTCGAGAGTCTGAAAACCCTAAAGACAGCTCCAAAGGTCCTTTTTCGTAAAGTTAGTCTCCTTCCCCGAAAAAGTGTAAAATAATGGAAGAAGAACTCTTCTAGCGCATACAAGAGTATACCTAGAGTATACCTTTTCTGTAAATTATCCACCAAGGCCCAGAAAATGGGTAATTCTATACCTAAGTGGATGCCAGTTCAGTTATTTTAACGAGCCCGAAAAGACAACTATGCTCGGCAAACTTTTCCTATTTAAGGAGTCTGAAAAGGGCTTAAAAGAACTCCATAGGGATCTTTTCCGTAAAGGTTTAACGAGTCTAAAAAAGTAAACTCGTGACCTCCTTACTGTTTTTAACGAGCTCAAAGGAGATACAGAAAATGCTCACAACTTCCTTACTGTTTTTAATGAGCTCGAAGTGAAGATGAAAGAAATGCTCATAGCCTCCTTACTGTTTTTAACGAGCTCGAAGTGAAGGTGGAAGACTACTCATAACCTACTTACTGTTTTTAACGAGCTCGAAGTAAAGGTAGAAGAATGATCGTAACCTACTTACTGTTTTTAATGAGCTCGAAGTAAAAGAAGAATGCTCGCAACATACTTACTGTTTTTAACGAGCTCGAAGTAAAGGTAGAAGAATGCTCGAAACCTACTTACTTTTTTTAACGAGCTCGAAGTAAAAGAAGAATGCTCTCTTGGGAGGAGACGAGTGTCAGGGACATGCGAAACTAGCTCCAAGTGCATGGAACAAAGCTATGCCTAATGAAAGGAACATGAGCAAGATAAGGACACTCAGGGTGTGTCTCCTCCAGGTAAAAGGTGTCAAACTACGAAGGCAAAATGATACAGGGCTTAGCGGAAATGAGATCGAAGATGGAGGCTTATACAACGAGCTAAAAGCGTGGAAGTCGGCATCAGGCTCATTAGCGCAAGCGGGATCATAACAGATGCATATGCAACTTGAACACAAAGATGGGAGCCTTATCAAGGATGGCCAGAAATATATGAGGAAGAAAGATATGAGGCTTCTTCTCAAAGTCATGGTAAATCTAAAAAGGCTGCTGAGCCTATGAGAAAAACTCAGCATGGGCACCAAAATGGCATAAGGGTGCTGACTAGGGTGACCCATGTTAGTTAGGCTCTGCTATCGGATTGGTGCACAATGCATAAAGAGATGGCTAACACACCAATATCCAACAAGTTCGACCCTATGGAAAATTCAGATGGCAAAAGGTTCAAATGCAACATAACAGCAAGGAAGCCTAAACCTACATGCAAGGTTCCAAATATACCTGACATCGTCGCACAAGGTGTCGAAAAGGACCAGTAAGCAACTATACATCCAGCTAAGAATATTGTCTCCAAGAAACATTAGTACCAAGATCATATCTAAAACATATGTAAAGAAATACTCGATACAAGTCACTGTGGTAGAAATACTTTCAACTTCACTATCATCAACAACAGGCATAAACAAGGCAGAGTTTTCAAATGAAGACTCTATGGTACCCAAGCCCAAGGACTTACAATCAACAAGATCAACTTCAGGATGAAGATTAAAGTTGAAGGGCATGATGAAATCTGCAGAAACAAATTCATCATCACGGGAGTTGAAAATTCTAGAAGCAGAATCAAACTCAGCAGGAACATCGATTTGCGGATCTATAGGAGAGTCCAAAGACTCAATAGTAGGAAGATCAGACTTTAAGGTCAAACCAGGGATGGACATAACTGTGACTGGATCAAAATACAAATGAATGGCAGACTGTACTATGGACTCTAGGAAAACTTCATTTAAAGGAAGTATATCATCCCAGATAGAACACATATCTAAACATTCAGATGGAGGTGTCACTTGGTCAAAAGCTGGGACTAAATCTCGAGAAGGTAAGCATGAACTCAGAGACTTCTTCTTAGTAGCAGTTGAACTCAAGGAACAATATGCCACATAACTTTCATGTGACATAGTAGTGCCTAATGACGAGGGATCTGACTGGTCTACAGTTGGGTAATAAGGAGGATCAATGAATGCAAGTTGGTCGATAGTGATGATGCTTTCGTTATGAGGGAAATGCATCACATGAAAGAGCGTAGACACCACAACATGCATAGCATAAATGTAATCATGCCTGAGGATCATATCAAAATCCATAGGGTCCTTTAAAACCATAAAATCAACTAAGACTATTTTTCCACCCAAAGTAACAGGTGCCTGACGGAGGAATCCGAACGGTTCACTAGGTCTTCTATCAAGGGTCAATGGCCAATTAATAGCTAGAATACCATTAGGGAAACCCAAATCTCTCCAAGCATAAGCGGACAAGATACTAACAGAATCTCCTTCATCAACAATGCATCGGTCAACTGTATGGTTCCCGATATCAACCTTTATCTGGAAAGGTGTCGAAGAAGGAAGACGAGGCTCGGCTAGACTATTCCGATCAAAGGAAATGGTCCTAGGGCTTGGTAGGGGTTCACATGGCATAGATGAAGTGCCCCCTTTTTCAGGAACATCCAAACTAGTAATGCAGAATACTTCCAGGACAGGTGCATCAGTCTCCAAAGGACTGATGGGATTGGTCGAAGATTGCATCAATTCGATCACTTCACTCTCCGAAGGAAGAGTGGGGTCGACCAAAGATTGCATTGGTTCAACCACTTTATCAACCAAAGGTTGATCTGACTGTAGGGAATCTATAGACAACTCAGGAACATAGGTTCCTTTAGACATGGACCACACTCTTCGTGCCTCTGGAATGGCAGGGCATCGGTGAGTAAGGTGATCTCCCTTACAAAGTTTACAAGGGAACTTTGGTTTCCGTCCTATAGGTCGAGACTCCTTTGCAATGTTGGTATTCTCAGCATGACTAGAATTGGCTAACAGCTTGCCCCCAGCATGACTTGCAGTGGTTGGTTGCTCAGAAGCAGAAGAATTCTGAACTAAGGACCACACTTTTTGCACTTCTGGAAGTACAGGGCACAAGTAAGTAAGGTGATCTCCCTTGCAAAACTTACAAGGGAACTTAAGCTTCTGTTTGTTGGGTTTGTCGACAATGTCAACTCCCTCAGCATGATTTGCAGTGGTTGATCTGGTGTCTCCAGTATGACTCACAGGAACTGGTGACTTGTCATTAATATGACTAGCAGTGATCAATGACGTGTCCTCAACATGATTGACAGTGGTTGAAGACAAAATTTCAATATGATTTTCAGTGACTAAAAGTTTTCTCCCAGCATGAATTCCAGAGGCTGGGTAGGTGCCCCCCTGCCTGATTTGCAAAGGTAGGGTGCTAGCACCCAGCATGACTTACAGAGGCTGGGTTGCTGCCCCCTTGTTTTGGCATCTTCTTCCCATTATTCCTCCATCTATTCCTTTTAGACTGCTAGTTACTAGTATTGCTACTTTCGCCACATGAGGTAGAAGGATGAGGAGAAGATGTTATGGCAAGGGAGGCACAAGGTTCTGATGCTCTTGATTTGAGGTGCTTACAAAAGAAGCGTCAGGAGCATGCAAGGCATATAGAGTGGAAAACAACCAAACTGGCAGCCCTATGGTGAATCCAGGAAGATTTAGAGTAGCCATTAAGGGAGTGCCAATGTTTCTAATGAATGGAACATCACAAGGATCCCCCGGAACAGGGGTACCTTGATTGGCACTCGCCAGAACGCTAGACATAGTTTCCTGCTCAAATGAACAAGAAGTTCTCTAAGGCAAATTAAGACAAGTAGCACAAAGAGCACACTACTAAAAAAGATCCTAGGTAAATCAAACCAGGCAAACAGATGCCTTCCGGAGAAGAGTCTAGGATGATGAGGGCCCATAACAGATCAACAAAGGATGAATACCAATTACCTGGGGTCCACAATACAATGACTAAGGGTGCAAGCGCTGGAATCACCCAACCGCCCTCCCAAAGACCTGCAAGGGATTTCCTCCCACATTTGTCCTAGGTACAACGGATATAAACCTCCGCTGTCACCTGTGTATGAACCTATGGTCAGATACTAAGGATACCACCACACCGAAAAATCCTGGGGGAATAGTCTCTGGTCAAATCAGAAGGCATGGGCAGGGTAGCTGAGCTCGAAACTCAAAAGAGTCCCCAAACGCGATCCAATACTGGTATATGCTCGAAATAGAAAGTAGGAGGTGTATTCCCAACAATCTGATCTCACAAGACCTACTGCATAGATCCCAGGCAAACTTTGAATGAGGTGGGTTTACCCGTGATAGTCGAACTACGATTTTTGCGTAATGTGTGATCTTGGGTGGTTTAAGGTGTTTTAAACCCAAGATCCTAACCAAGACTAGTTGGTGAAAAGTGTAACCTAGAAAAGAAAATGTTAATAGTACATTTTATTAGGGTTCATTTTAAAGGTTACTTGCTTACTCAAAAAGGTAGTGGGTGTGTGAGAGTGGTTATAACAGAGATGAGTACTGAAAATGAAATATTTACCATCAAACAAATCTTTTCTATTCAATGCAAGTCTTAAAATTACGATCTAGAATGCATATGCAAATGCAATTTTTTAATCTTTCGAATGCAAAAAGGGTAAAAATAAAGTCTAAATGTACAAAATTAAACTCAAAACCTAAGAATGCAGCTATTCAAACCAATAAGTATGCAAAAGAAAAAACTTCTTGTTTTTTATGCAAAGCACTCTTAAATCCTTTAAGCCACTTGCAAGGTACTCTATTAAGAAAATAAATCAATTTTTTTTTATGCTTTTCAATGGTAAGAAACAAAACTGAAACTAACCTACTATCAAAGCAAAAGCAAAGAACTTTCAAGTTTCCTTATTGAAATAGTAAAAGCTACCAATACGGCTTTCAGATTCTTATTGATGTAAGTATGCCAACCATTGGGAAAAGAGTATGAAAACTACTTTTAGACCCAAACGCAACAAATGACCTACAAAGAAGTATGGTTTGGTAAAGTCAGGTCTGCACATAAACAATGCAAACAAGGTCATGAACAAAAACCAAAACACTTGAGCTTTCACTACAAAAGAAAACTAAAAGCATAAGGGAGGATAAGAAACCAATCTAAAGAGAAATTTCACTCAAATAGATACAAACAGGGTCAAGTAGACTCGATAGGTTTCAATCCAGCAGAAATGGAACAAGTAGGTTCAGTCAGACTCAAATTAGGGTACAAAACACCAAATTGGTCCACAACCCCCAACTTGGGTCCACAAGCCCCAAAACTTTCCAAACAAGCCCAAATTGATCAAAAGAGGTTCAAATCATGAATGTAGGATTAGTACAAGGATGGGAGACCACTTACAGTGGTTTAGGTCAGACCTAGGGTCATCAGGGACCCAAACATGCAGCCACAGCCGCCAAATTTGGGTCCACAACTTAAAAACTCAAAAATTTCAAACCCATATTGTGTGCGCTACTGTGTATGAGGAATACCAACGCCCATAGCAAGGGTGGGTGCTACTGTGTAGAGGAAAACTTGCGCATGGGTGCTACAGTGCTTCACAACAGTAGCGCACATGTGGGAAAAGTTGAAAAAATGGGGTTAAAACCCCCCAACTTGGGTCCACCAGGGTCTGAAAGGGCTAGGAAGGGTATGTAAGAGCCAAGGAGGGTCAAACAAAGCCTAAGAACTAATTCTAATCAATAAATTGAACAAATACCTTCAAACAAAACTAAAGAAATGACCTTGGATACCCCTAAGCAGTTAGGCTTTCCCCAGCGGAGTCGCCATTCTGTTGTGAGGAAAATGCACCTATAGTTCAGGGGAGAAACTACCAACTTACGGTGATAAAGATAGACTTACAAGCATTCTGCAAGTACAACAAATAAGTGAAGAGATTAGGGTTTAGAGATGTATGCACCTTATTCAGAAGGTTGATCCTAGCTTTGCCTCCCTCGCTCTTCAATGCTTATCCAGTGTTGCAATGCCTAGACCTGCAAAATGACTTGATACCTTTCTCAAATACATTTGACTACATATATAAGACTGATATTCATAATAGAAGAAGACATTAGACTATAATCAAATAGTAATCAAATCTAAGACGCATTAATAGGTCATATTTGGAAAGAGAAGAACATCTGATCTTTATTAATGAATGAAAGCAAGTACATAAAGTTATACCTTCTTTCAAGCTTGGCACTTCACGAAACCTAGATTCAAGGTCTCCTGCTTCTGTTCTCCAAGGATCCCAACCTCTAATCAGCTGTGCTAGGGTTTATCAGAAACTAAGCACAAGAGAGAGGGATGAGGGTCTCCATTCCTCCAGCATAACAATGTTAAAGACTTGGTCCCCTCACATGGCCCTTCTACCCTCCTTATATAGTCAGTGAAGGAGAGGAAAATAAGTTATAACCGAGTAGGAGGTTCCCCAACCAACTTAACTTACCCAAATTTCAATATTTTGACTAGTACAGGAATGTGCTCTACTCTGCAGTAGAAAAACTAGTGCACATGTGGAGGTGGGTGCTATTTTAATGAATCAATGTAGGGCATATGCACTGTTAACACCTAAAAAGTGCTCACTAGCTCATTTCCTTATTCACATGACCCATTTGTCCACTTTTCCACCATCTGAGCCTCTGAAGCCAACAAAAGGTCACCAAAAGACCTTAGTACACCCCCTTTTCCCACTCAAAAAGATTATTTTTCCCAAAAAAGCATAAAAAACCCTCAAAAAGGGTCCAAATTCCCAAAAATATTAAAAAGGGAATAAAAATATTAATTTTATTCAAAAAAGGAAAAAAGGAGGGAAAAGTACCTAAACCATGTTGGTCAATACCATTGGTTTCCACAAAACCACAAATGGTATTCCCCACCACCAAAACCTATAAAAAGGTGGTAGGGGCTCCTCATTTCACATCCATCCATATTCCTATCCTCATGCTGCCAAAATCTCCCTTGAGTATTTGGCCATTGTAGCAACCTTGGAGAAAGGACCCATTGGAGTTTGGAGCTGCTCATCCTTGGAGCTTCTCAACTATCTTCATCACTTGGAGGTATTATCGCAAGCACTTGCTTGCCCCCATTTTCAATACAAATTTATTTTCTACATTTCTTGTTCTTGTTCTTGTTTTTAATTAGAAAATGCACATGCTAGTTTAGTTTAGTTTAGATTTAGTTTACATTGTTTTTGCTTAATATTGAAACTGCTGCTACTAGTTAGCAGGTTCCCATAGCACTAAGCTTGGTTGCAAAACCAAGCCAACAATTTTTGGCAACTCCGCTGTTTTTTGGATCTTTAGATCTCACTTTTGCTTTAAATCTTACTTTTTGATAGGATTTGTTAATTTAATTCATAGATCTACCACCCTAGACAGCAGATCCATTGCTGTTCTAGATCTTGGCCCATTTTTTAGCCATTAACAGCCTGAAATTCTCAATTTTCGGCGTCGTTTTTCGGCATCCGCGTACGGCTTTCGCCTCGCAGCTTTTTGCCCAACAGTCGCGCGGCCCATCGTGACTGCGCGGCCTTTTTTCGCGCGGTTCCCTGCGGCTTCGCGGCCTATTTGCGCGCGCCACATCGCAGCTTCGCGGACATTTTCCGCGCTACACATCGCGACTGTGTGTCTAAATCCTGCACTGCACATCGCGGCTTCGCGGTCAAAACCCGCGCTTCCCACCGCGATTGTGCGACAGAAACCCACGCGGTCCATCGCGGCTTTTCTGTCAAAACCCGCGATGCTAATTTTTTCATTCGGACGAATCGTTTAAAAATTAATTTCTTACTGTACTTTCTGCCCACATAGCACATTTTCCAGTATTAGAAATCCTGCATATTTTACAGCCATAGAAAAATTTTACTATTTAGAATGCACATGTGAAAAAAGTCTTTTTAAATATTTTCAGACATTGAAAGAAGGATTTCATTGCATTTTATCTAGATAAAATTTTTACTGTTTTCTTCTTTAATATTTTTCCCATAGCAATTATTGAAAACGAAATCCATTTATTTCGAAAAGAAGTCATTTTGTTTGCTTTCATATTTCAAAAGATCCTTTGTTTTTTGAATGGTCCTTGAAAAGCATTTAATTTTCATTTATTGAAAAAGTCATAATATTTGCTTTTTATTTCAAAAGATCCTTTGTTTTTTGAATACTTAGCATTTACTTTTTCAATTTCAGTTTAAAATATCACACGTGCACCCACTCAAACACTTAATTTAAACTGAGCCTTAAAACGAACCCTAACTTCAACAAACTTTTAACCCCACTTGGGGAACACTAAAAGAACTTTGTAGCTAGGTAGTATTGGGGGGATAGGTGTTCCAATAACACCCCTCAGTTATTACATCTGAGACATAGAATTTATCCATTAGGGAGCTAAAATCTCTTAGTATTTATTGGCGCGGTCACAACCGGTTTGTGGTAAGGCCTCTTCCCTAGGAGGGTTGAAGTCGCGAGGATGGTTCCGGAAGCCTGAGTGGAATACCGAAATCCATTCAGTAACCGAAGGGCTACCATTCGCAGTTCTCGGGATATCCCTGTATAGGGGTATTGCGATCAAGGACCAAACGGCAGATTTACCTTTTCTCGACGTGTCATGAACGGAGTATCCTAGTTGCCATTCTTTAGGATTGATTACCCGGTGTCCCTCCCGGTAGGGGGATATCTAGCCGTGGACTCAACACTCAATATTGTCTGACTTGGATTTCATCACCTTGCAGAGAATATAGTTTGTTGATTCACAATACTTTTAGTTAGGTGTTTGCATGATTCAACCCACCTTTGGTCTAGTTACACCTATTTTTTCTAGAAGCTGTTTGCATGTTGGTACTCTGACCATTTTTTGCGTCCCTCCACTTATTGTAGCACAGCTGCTAGAATAAGTGTCTTTTTTGAGGTTGATTTTTTGGCCTGAGAGCCTTGATTTCACTCCCCTTCTTGCACCCTTGGTTGCATTAGGGTTTTGAGTTTTTTATACATTACCATTTTACACATACAGATTTTTACACAAAACCTATTTTCTCACCATTGAGAATTTTAGACGCTCTCGTCGTCTACAGGGCGAACTCCCATAGTTTAGTCTACTTGGCTCGCCACGTCACCGACGCTGAGCCTTATCCCTTGACTCGACACATCGTCGGTCAACCATACGGTCATCCGATTCTGACACGCCTCACTTCACTTCTGATTCTGAGGCAGAATCCGAAAACACCACTGCGTTATTCCCAACCAACATTATGGCTAGAACACCATTTGACCCACTCTTTACCAGCACCATAGGTGAGACATCCACAGACCCTTCTGTTGCGGTGCCATCCATGGCAACCACCACACCCTTAGGTATGCCTAATATGGCAGACACTCCACATTTAGGAATGCCCAACACAGGGCCACCCCCTGTTATAGGAATTCCCAACACAGGGCCACCACCTGTTATGGGTATGCCCAACATAGGGGTCACACCCCCTCTAGTTTCCACAAACCCTATCCCAGGAATCCCTACTGCTATTCCTAACCCAAGTGTAACCCATGTTGCACTTGGAAGCGCTGGCCCGTACTAGACCACACCTATTGGAGGACACATACCTTCAATACCTAGCATAACTTTAGGCGCTACTGGACCCCTACATCATACCACCATGACTAGTCACGTCCCAGTCACCACGCCACATACATCTGCTACCTTACCTTACATGGCAAGTCTGAACTTACCAGAATTGGCCAGGCTCACCAATGATCCTATCAGACATGATCCTGCGTGGCCTCACATGCCCACCAAACTCCCCTCTGACATCCCTAAGTTTGAGGGCAAGGCAGGTGAGGACCCCCAGAACCATATCATGTCCTTCCATCTATGGTGTTCCTCCAACTCTATAGTGGACAACTTTGTCCGCCTCCGTCTGTTACAGCGCACTTTCACTGGCTCTGCAGCTAAGTGGTATATCGAGCAGCCTCATGGGACGCATGCCACCTTTACCTCCCTTGCTTCGTCCTTCCTGCAGTTCTTCCAGTTACCTGTCCGCTATGATGCGGGAGTTGAGATCCTACTGTCTTGCAGACAGAACACGGCCACCCACATCACTGACCACATTCATGAATGGCGTCGACGCTGAAGCCTTTGCAAAATCAAGTTATATGACCGCATCTTCTTAGATTGGTTTCTAAAATCCCTTCTCCCTCTCATTGCTAAGGATGTGGCATCCGAAAGACCCCAGTCTGAAGAAGAAGCCATCCTCAAAGCCCAGCAGTTTGACCGCATTTACGCCCAGTCAGGTTATCTGTATACCATTATACCGGATGCACCTCGTGCTGATTCATTCCAACACGATACGCCGGGGGCATCCCACGCCGCACACGGCATCATTGGTCGTATTACCCCGCATCCCCAACCCTTTTCCATTGCACATCCTAGCCATGGTCCCGACCTTTCGTGGGCTACATCTCAATCTGGAGAAACCAATTCATATGCTCCCATGGCACATCACCACCATATCCACGGACCTTCATGTCCACCTCAGTGCTTTGGTCATGCACGATCTGCATACGGCCCCCCAGTCGCACCTCAACCTGTGTACTATCCACAGCTAGCTGCGACAGCTAACCCAACACCTCCAATAGCTCAGGGTTACCAACAACCCCAGCAGGTAACTGGACCACCTCCAGCCCCACCGGTTTATTATCCACCACAACCTGCTCCCGCACCTACGGAGAACCAAAATCCTCCCACTGCTCAAGGGCAAGTGTACACACAACACAACCAGCCCCAGCACCAAAACAACCAACGCAACCAAAATGCGCAACAGAACCGTGGTAGAGGTCACAACCGCGGTAATAACCAACAACATCAGCAAGGTCCTCCACCTCCCAATCCTCCGCAAAATAACAATGCTGCTCCTCCCAACCGCAATCCGGATAGGAATCCCAAGCAGCCTAGAAATAATAACCTCAGAACAAACCACCCTTGTTCTATCTGCGGGGTTTATGGTCATTACACGCATTCTTGCCCACATTTGGAACGAGCTCGGCAACTTTGGACTGACGATGCCCATCGTCAAGGGCAAGCGGCTCCTCAGCCGCCGCCCAACCCTCCACCACCTCAACATCAACCTTTGGTATTGCAAAACCCCTTTCCAAACCAAGGTGTAGTGAACACTCAGCCGTTAGTCCCCCCTCAGGGCAACGCGCCACCACAACAGATCACTTATGCAGCTCCCGATCAACCCATGTTTGATTCAGGTACTCACCACTTGTTGATGATGTCAACCACCGACGCCAACCTCCAAACCCGTCGAAACCAATATGGCTCCACTTCTGAAGCCCCTCCCGCCGAAAAGAACACTAACGTTAATCCCACAAATCAAACGTTACGTATACCTCCGGCTCCACTTGATGGCGCTTCCAAAGCACCTCGCTTCCCACTTCGTTGCATCAACAGTAATCCCAATGCTCGGGCTGCGTCGAATTACAACATTGTAGACGACTTAGCCCAGTCTCCTGCAGCCATGTCTGCTTTAGAGGTCTTGAAAAAATTCCCTTCACAGTGCAAGACTTTACTCTCTGCCATTGGTGCCATTGACCCCAATGATTCACAGCTGATCGCATTCGATTCAGACCAGTTTGAACCACGCCTGCCTTCCTCTTTAGCATTCCAAGTTTCCGTTTCTGTTCGGAATCTTGTTATCCATCGATGCATTATCGACAAAGGGGCCTCTACATGCGTCATGTCCACATTCGTTTGGCAGAAGTTGGGATCCCCTACTCTCCAGCAGTCCACCACTGCGTTGCGAGCCTATGACGACCGTTCGGCACAACCCCAAGGTCTACTAGCTAATGTCCCCGTTTAGCTAGCGGGTAAAACAGTCCTTATTGACATTGAGGTCATCAATGCCCAACTAGACTATAACCTTTTACTTGGTCGCAGCTACATGTATGCCATGCGGGCTGTTGCCTCATCCGTATTTCGCACCATGCAATTCCCCCATGAGGGACACGTGGTCAAGGTCGACCAGCTCACCTATTATGATCCCAAGGCCCCCGCTGCACCTGAAAATGTTCTCCCCATGGTTGAACAACCTGTTTGTGGTGAAACTACCTCATTCATTTCCTCAGTAGGACCCGGAATTTACTCCGAGGCGCCGATGACTTCTACATTCCAGGCCATACCACCACCGTCACTGGAGACCCATGTCGCTAACCTCTGCACTCTTTCACAACAACCCGGTAGTCAACCCTCCTCGTTGCCTAAACCACCATTGGTACCTAGTCACATTGGGGTTACACCAATCCACACAATCCCCTTTCTATTCCCTCCTTCGGGTGTAGTAAGCGCTCCCGTTATGGCTACCCTCAGCCTCCCCGGGTTAACATTGGGATTACCCATATGGTATATTTCGCCTCCCGTCCCCCTGCTGACACCAAATGTCATCCTGCAGCCCATGCAACCCATCGTCACGTCTACCCAACCACCTCCCGGTATCAATACTCCTTCGTCATCGATGATTCCCCCTCCAATCAGCAAGCCCACTGGGGGCAGAGGCCCACAACCATACACTGCGGTACCCCCACCCAAGGGAGTTAAACCTCCCCCCGTGTTTTGTGCTCCTCCCAAATGCTCGTTGTGTGATGAATTAGGCCATCCAACTCATCAGTGTCCACAGTTACCTGCATTGCAGGAACACATGCAAATGCTGGACGACGACCCCAACATCCCGGTGGTCAAACTCGATCCAAACCCCATGCCTCGTGATAAATCACTGCGTACCAACCACCCATGTGCGATATGCGGTATTTACGGCCACTACTCACATAAATGTCCTGACATCCCAGATTACAGAGTAGCTCTTTACGAGATGAATAATTTGGACCTTGAGACGGCACCCTCTACTATCGAGGAGATCTACCCTCCCCCATCATCCTCATCTAGAGAGATTAACACCATCTACATGATCTCTTCGACTACCACTACCTCATCACTTGATTTGACCACTCAGAGCTCCCGCAATGATGAAGAGATTCTAGAGGCTCCCATTGCCCTTGATTATTCCTGGGAAGACATGCACCATCGTCCATACCTCCTCCCGGAAGAGACTTCGTCCACCACCGCTACCCAATCTGTGGTTGAGTCCAAAGATTTCGTTCCTACTAAAATCGACTGGTTAAAGGATCCCATGGCCACTATTTCTCCCGTCATCCACATTGACATCTCTGACCCACTTGGTGCCCTTCATACCATTACATTAGGAGCCCCCCACCGTGAGCGTGAGATTGGAGAATACCGAAAACTATTCCAAGAATTCATTGATGTCTTTACTTGGTCAGATACCAATATACCGGGCCTTGACCCCGCCATCTATACAATCTCCACTGGACACCCCTCAGTCCGGTCGACCCCTTCCACCGATCCCGTCCGCACGCATGTTCCACTCTGCTACGTCGGTTTCGCCAATGGAGCAAGACGTTGGTCCCCCAATCTCGCCTCCGCAGCTTGGGCAATATATTCCCCTTCACATGAGTTGATCCATATCGATGGAGTGTGTTTGGGTGCCGTGACCAACAACCAGGCTGAATATGATGCCATGACCGGTCTCTTGGCCTCAGCTCTCCAAATGAGCATACGTCACCTTAACGTTTTCTTGGACTCACAGCTCCTCGTTTCCCAACTCAACAACGATTACCAGGTACGCGATCCCTGCCTTTTCAGAAAATTCCTGCGCACTAAACAAATGGTTAGACATTTTGAATCAATTTCATTTACACACGTCCCAAGAAACCTCAATAGTGTAGCGGACCATATGGCCAACAACATTCTAGACTGGCACACTAATCGCATTATACCAAATCAAAATGTGCATCCACGTGCATAACATGTGCCTCCACGGGCATATACAAAACGAAATAAATGTGCATCCACGTGCATAACATGTGCCTCCACGGGCATATACAAAAAACAAAATGTGCATCCATGTGCATAACATGTGCCTCCACGGGCATACAGAAAATTAAACATGCCTCCACGGGTGAACATAAAGACAACAAGTGCATCCATGTGCATACAAGACTATATACCAACATCATATATATATACATCATCATATAGTCAAAACATGTCATAGGTGCTCTCAGCACCCAATATACAAAAAATACATGAGCCGTACAAAATAGAGCTTCCCCATATGCTCATCAGCATTTGGGGGCAAATGCATATCAGCTAGTCATCAGGGTCTCTGGGATCCTCTAGCGCCTCCTCCACGGGCCCCGCCGGATCATGGCGAGCCCGAACTCTCCGCTGCTGGCCCTGCTGGATCATCCCGTAGCTGGATCCTCCTCTCAGCCGGCCCCGCCGGGTCATCCCGAACACCATCCCTGTGCTCGGCCACAAAAACCGTTGTCCTCAACAGGAGCGACCGCCACTCAGGCGACGCACCAAAGCAACGCTCCACAATATCCCGGTCCAGGTCTCTCCAGCCATCCTCGGGGAGTCCAGCTAGAATCATATCGAATGTCTGTCTGACACCCTCTATGGCGTCATCTCGAGGGCCAACCCCTCACCCACGAGCCGCAAATCCTCCACCACGTGGAGGTGGTACCGCTGCAGGTGGATGAGCGACCACCATCGCCCGCCCCCTACGAGCCACGTAGTCGGTCGGCGGCACTGGACCAACATCTGCACAATGCAAGTAAGCCATCATATGCATATCTAACTATAATCATAGACAAACAACACATGATATAGTATAAATCCAAAATACACAAAACATACCGTCTAAACTCCAGGCCTGTCCCGGGGCACGAGGCATCTCTGGGTCGCCTCGATAGTCCATACCGGCATATGGGAAATCCTCAATCAGCAGGGGCATCTGCTCCCACTGCTCATAGACCTCCTCCGTAAAGAAACCGCGGACACCACCGCTGCCACGAGGCATCATCTTCCCCCACCGCATCATGCGAGGCTCACTCACCAGACCATCACGAATGGGCACCCGTGGTCGCAAGGTCGGCACCCGCTCAAAGAAAAAGCAACATAGAAAAGAGGCATAACAGAACTCACCTCCCTCTCGACTGGCCTTGTCCAGATCTCTCCGGACACCAGCCAGAAACATCTGCCCCCAGGCATAATAAGTCCCCCAAAGAACAGATTCCACCAACATCGTTTGTCCCCCAGACAAGCGATGTGGCGCAGCAGCACCCAATATCCGCAGAACACATGCCCCAACGGCCCGCATATCCCACTCACGTAAAGATCGCAGACTAATAGAACTGTTCTGCAAAACGACATCATCAACACAAAAAGTCTGTAGCAAATCCTCCATATCTACACCTGGCGGGATCCTCGGCAGCAAATCTCCCACCTCACCTAACTGAGGCAACCCAGTCAGAAAATAAACATCCGTGAGGGTAATCTCTAATCTCTCACCCCCAATAATAAACGCACCCTCCGCCGGCACCCACCAACTCACTAGCTTGTTCAGGAGCTGTCTCACTGAACGAATAGGTGGGATCTGAGCGAACTTCAAAAGTCCGCTCATCGCCAAAGTCTGCCACACCCCCGGATCAGTCTGAATCCGCAGCATCAGATCATCATCGATCTCCTGCTCTCGCCACGAGGCCAATGGTCTCCTCAACATCCTGCCAAAAAACAGAAGCAATTTTTAGCCCCAGCCAAAATTTTTTGCAAAAAGACCATCGCGGCTTTTTCACTAAAAACTGCGATAACCATCGCGGCCTTTCCATTCAAAGCCGCGATGATCATCGCGGCCTCCAGTCAAAAACCCGCGATGAACATCGCGGATTTTTGCCAGACAGTCGCGATGAACATCGCGACTATCTCCCATGAACTCGCGATGAACATCGCGGGTTCTAACTTCACAGTCGCGATGAACATCGCGACTGTTAGCCTAAAACCCGCGCGGTTCATCGTGGGAAGAGACCCAAAACCCGCGATATTCCACGTTGGGAGGTCAACGTGGAATTTCATGGCCTTCGGGGGCCCGCCGCCAAACAAAAAAGACATAATTGAAAAGGCTAAGGCAAATAGGATTACCTGAAACTCGCAGAATCGAAAACCAACGGTCAAATCTCCCAGAAATCGAGAAAGAGCTCTGACTGCTCTACCAAACTCGCACGTAACAATGACACGTCATTTGGGTGCCACGCCCTATTTATAGAAATTCCACCATTTTTCAAACCGCCATTCTGGTCTCATACGACGTCCGTTTCTCAAACCGTTGGTACCATTGGAATCAACACAGCGATAACTTCATGATAGACCTTTCCTTTTCCTGTTTTCATCAGGTCCATTTTTTGACCATTTTTTGGGTGCCCTCGTCGCCTCGATTTGCGTGCCACATCGGCCGTCGTCCGTTTTAGACATGTTTTATATCACCGGATTCAGTTTTCCGCATTCATGATGATTCTTGAGATCATTTCTTGCTCTCACGTCCAGATTTTTGGGCATTTTTTCATGCCCCCTCGCTGCCTCGGTTCGCGTGCCACATCGACCGTCGTCCATTTTTAGCATGCCTTATATTGCCGAATTCAGTTTTTCGTGCCCATGATGACGCTTGAGATCATTTCTCGCTCTCACCTCCCGATTTTTTGGACATTTTTTCCATGCCCCCTCGTCGCCTTGATTTGCATGCCACAAAGCCGCAACCCCCTTTTTGACAATCTTTATGTCACCGGATCCATTATCCCACACACATGACGACGCTTGAGACCTTTTCTCGCTCCCATCAATCCCTTGTTGTTCGATATGATTTTATCCCTTTTTCGGGCCGAGCAATCCCTTTTACGAAAAAGGCACTTAGGGAGTTTCTGTTAAGCTCTTTTCTGACTCCTAAAACAATGAAAAGATTGCCGAACAACCTTGCTTCCTTTCATGCTCGTTAAACGTATCTGAAAGGGCGTCTACCTGGTATAAGTTTACCCCTTTTCCGGACCTCGTAGACTAATTACGAAAAATGAATACTCTAGTCACATCGGCTAGAAGAGTTCTCCATCTGCATCATTTTATGATTTTTCGGGCCTTGGAGACTAAACTTACGAAAAAGAACACCAATGGAGTCCCCTTACCGCTTTCAGACTCTCTAAACATGAAAGCGACCACGAGCAATCACCATCCTGGGCTCGTAAAACCAACAGGACAGTAGTCATAACCATTGCAGAGTCTTCTTATCGTTTTCAGACTCCTTAAAAATGAAAGCACCAATGAGCACGAACAGTCCTGGGCTCGCAAATCCACAGGACAGTACCATTTCAGAGCACACTTTTATCCCTTCTTGGAGCTCATTGAAACTACGAAGAAGGACCCAATGGCGCTTCTCGGTGCCACGACAGATCACGTCTACTCATATGGTAGCTTCCCCATTTTTGTCGCCTTTGTTCAGAGTATTCTGCAGTATGTCACCCTGAGAATCCCTCGACAGCACCCATCAGCTTGAGCCCCCCTCCAGAGTCAATACATACCTTTCAGTCCCTAAAAGCTATGATCCCCACACCTATAAGTCAGTTCCTTACGCTGCCAGGTCAACCATGTCATCATGCTCTGAACAAAGGAAGTTTAAGTCTTCCCATTATGACCCCAGTTACTTCCCACCCCCACAAGTATGTCATTGCTACCATCATTACTACGACACTTCAGTTCTACACCTCGCGCTCCTATCAAGGAAACATCATTGCCCTGGTAGTTGCTGGTCTCCCTCTGTCGACGAAAACCAAATTTATTCCAGAGGATAGACCTAGAGGTCCCTGTGTCTTGGACTCATCACCATTTATGATGAGTGCCTACGAATCATTTTGAGAAGAGTCCTCAGTGCTTCTCCAAATGGTTGTTTCTCACATGCTCGACTTCAACACCTTGATCGCATCGTTGAGACTCACACAGGGCATTGGTCCGCTCAGTCATTAGTCGAAGACCCCGGATACCATCTAACTCCTCCACATTTGAGAGTCTACCTATGGATGCAACTAGTTATACTTTTCCTATAGATATCCGGGTTGCGCATGGCGACAGTATTCAGATGTACCCCAGCTTCATACTCCCTTGAGTATACAGTAACATTAATTCTCAGAGATGACTCACACTCTTTGAGTCCCTACAGATGTTGGACACCTTCAGTTTCAGCAGGGCATCAGTTATTCCAGTGTATCAGTTATTGAGATCAGTCATGATCATGAGTACATCCCAAAATAATGTCCCCTCTGGCCCATTATGATGTACCAGTATATTTTTTATGTATTAGATCCCCCTTTTTGGGACTAATTGTTATGTATATGTCTTGATACGAGCATGCGTATGCCCGCCTCGTCCATTATCAGAGATTATTCCTCATTCATATTGAGGCCATGTAATATTTGTTTATTTTTTGCAGCTTCCAAGGGCCGCGGATCCAGACTCCAAACGGTCTCTTCTCCTCCCCAAACCCCAGAAAAAGACAAAAGAACTATGATGTCTATCGGCCATACGATGAGCTCCTGCCCTCACACATCAGGGGGCAATCTGTTAACACCTAAAAAGTGCTCACTAGCTCATTTCCTTATTCACATGACCCATTTGTCCACTTTTCCACCATCTGAGCCTCTGAAGCCAACAAAAGGTCACCAAAAGATCTTAGTACACCCCCTTTCCCACTCAAAAAGATTATTTTTCCCAACAAAGCATAAAAAACCCTCAAAAAGGGTCCAAATTCCCAAAAATATTAAAAAGGGAATAAAAATATTAATTTTATTCAAAAAAGGAAAAAAGGAGGGAAAAGTACCTAAACCATGTTGGTCAATACCATTGGTTTCCACAAAACCACAAATGGTATTCCCCACCACCAAAACCTATAAAAAGGTGGTAGGGGCTCCTCATTTCACATCCATCCATATTCCTATCCTCATGCTACCAAAATCTCCCTTGAGTATTTGGCCATTGTAGCAACCTTGGAGAAAGGACCCATTGGAGTTTGGAGCTGCTCATCCTTGGAGCTTGTCAACTATCTTCATCACTTGGAGGTATTATCGCAAGCACTTGCTTGCCCCCATTTTCAATACAAATTTATTTTCTACATTTCTTGTTCTTGTTCTTGTTTTTAATTCAAAAATGCACATGCTAGTTTAGTTTAGTTTAGATTTAGTTTACATTGTTTTTGCTTAATATTGAAACTGCTGCTACTAGTTAGCAGGTGCCCATAGCACTAAGCTTGGTTGCAAAACCAAGCCAACATGCACTACTATCATGCTTGTGTACCAGCGCCCATGTGGAAAAATGGCCAAAAATAGGGTTTTCTGCTCATTTTCAGGAGATGGTTTGGTCTAGAAAAGTGTTCTTAAGGGTTGTAACCATCAAATGGGTCAGGAGTGAGGTAATTTCAACCATTTTTAGTGTCCCAAATGACCCCTCAATCCACAAGTGTCCTATTGTGTGACTAAACTTGATCTCAAGAAGTGTCGTCATGTGACCAAGGGATGCAAGTGTCGTCATGGATGGAGAGGTGTCATTTTAAGCTATAACAGGAAGATAAAAACCAAGAGACAAAGAAATAAAACACCTGTAAGTAGAGTACCTCATGGAAAGATGTGGAGAAGAAAGGAAGACTCCAAAGATTTAGAAGAAACAAAGATTTCAAACATCAAAAAAGTTTCCAAAGATGATGAGGAGCATAATAGTGTTGTAGATAAGAATGACATTCATTATGATGAAAAGCAAGATGAAGATGTAAAATACACCGCTGGAGATGAAGATGATGAAGAAGAAGTTAGTGATGATGGTGGAACTGAAGATGGATTTCTTTTCCAAAACTCTCATGAACCCTGAAATTCGCAGTAGAAAGGATCATGTACTCAAGGGGAGTTAATATCAGAAAATTGCAATTGGTACTTGAAAAATATCTTTTGGCAAGAAGAAAAGAATGTTTTTAGGTTGCCATCAAAACAAGAAGAAGAAAAGTCAGAAGAGTACTTGGTAAAAGCTATCTTCCTAAAAAACAAGAAGAAATGTAGAAGTGACAAATTGAAAAAGAAGACTTTGCTAGAGACAATCTATGTGAAAAAGTGAAGTATACTAATTAGCTGAAGTGTAATAAAGTCAGATGCTGAATTAGAAAAGACAAGAGATGATCTTAAGACTAGTGATGTCATTTATCCCTTGAAAAAATTGTGGTGACCAAATGTTTTGGTCACCTGGTCACTTATCTCTCATTTTGTACTAGTGATGGTTGCCAATGAACAAAGTGTAAGTAACATGAAAATATTAAAATGTGTGATCCATGAGATACATGAAGACCATGAAGTCTGTAATCCAAAATTAGGATTATCCTTATTTTTTAGGTCAGCTGGTTCATGAAAGTTCATCTACAGTTTTCTAGAATGATGAATGGTTGCAATTTGCTGGTGCTATATGATTCTACAAAATATGAAGTCATGACACATTAATTGAAAACTTTTTCCATCCTAGAAGTATTCATTTGATTAGATTGGTTTGGGATGACCTTCCACATTTTACACTTGGAGAATTTGATAATCATGTCTTCATGGTTTATGAGCACATGTAAAGATTAATACAAGAGCAGATTTAGACAATCTTAAGGACTGTCTGATGGGGTAATTATAAACAGTCATTCTCTTTATTGGAAAGTTCCATGATGAGTAAAAGTAGCATTAAGATTTCATCCTAGGAATCAAGAGGAGAAGGCTCCAGATTCAAATTTTGCAGATTATGTGGAACTTCATCCAGAGCTTCAACAATTGAAGATTGCGAAAGAAAAATTGGTATTCAGACACATATCAGTTTGATGAAGTTATCTCTAAATTTGTTTTTGAAGCTATAGCAAAGAATGAGGAATCATGGTGAAGGCTATAAAAGAAAGTGATCTCTGTAACATTGGAAGAAGAGTATAGTGTGAATGAAGCTAGTGCATATCATTTTGATCTTTGGTAAAAAAGGGGAGCAAAAACATAAAGTTGAGAAGTTGCTTGTATGGCATTGGAGACTCCTTAAAGAAGAACAAGTTATATGATGTATCTTTAAAGAGAAATCTATGGAAGAAAACTAAGGGTTGAATGAAAGAAGTCAAAGATAAACAAATGAGTATAAACCTTGTCACAAAGAGAAGAAAATGTGTTGGCAAGTGGAGGAGCACTCTGATAGGGGGAATCCATGAACTTATCAAAGAATCACTACAAGAATGTAAAGAAGGATGCTAACTATATGATCAGCACCAAGACCAAGTTAACTGGAGGAAGAGAAGAAAAAGAAGGGCAGTTGTCTAAAAGGAGAATGATTGGAAATTCTATGTCAAGATAGTTGCAGCAAGGGCATAACAAGTTATCTTTTGTCCTTGTTGTCAAAGGGGGAGAATGTTTAGATGTTTCCATCAATGCCAAAGGGGGAGAATGTTGAATGTGGTTTTCATTGATGTCAAAGGAGTTCAAAAATGAAAATGGAATAACCAAGTACATTATGGCAAGGAAAACTTAGTGAAATACAAAGGAATAACAAAGAGAGTGATGGCATGGTCTGTATGATGATGTGGTAGATATGATGACATGGCATGGAATGTATGATGATGTGGCATGAAGTTGAAAATACATATGATGGTGCTCTGGTGCTATCATGAAGTCATTGTTGCATTCTGACGTCATTCTGGAAAAATATGGCAATTTGGTAAAAATCAAGAAATTGTCTAAGTGTTGGAAAATTGGTCCAAGTGGCCTTGGGAAAATGCCCGCCGTACCTCATGGGAGAATGATAAAAATGATCTGGAACTATCATTATATAGATTGTCAAAGAGTCTATCTTTCCAAGGTCTTATGTTTCATAGAAGGTGTTTGATGACAAAGTTAAGAGCCTGCCAAAACAGGGTTTCAGGTTGCTTTTACACAAAAGTAGCAAATCTGCCTAAGTGGCCTCAGGGAAATGCCTGCCATAGTTTTTGGGTTGAAGAACATGACTGCACCATATGGAAATCTTGTAGGTGGGTGTTTTGTCTACCTGGCCATGTTCTCACATGGACTTGAAAGTGCCTAAGGAAGAAGTTATGGATATGCCAAAACAAGGTTTTAGGCAGTTTTGCACCAAGTTCAGTAAAATGCCCTCCTAGGGAAAATGAAGATGAGTCTAGGAGTGAAATAAGCATAGGTGTTCTCAGTGAGGTGTACTACATCATCTAGTGGCATTAGTTCAGGTTTTTGGTGAAAAACAAATCCACCTTAGAAATTGCAAAAATTATCTAAGTATAAAATTAATGGTAAAAACTATCCGAGTGACCTCAGTAAAATTCCCACCATCTCTTGTGGTTGATGTAGTAAATAATTTTGAGAGTATGGATCTCTAGAATTTTTTCTGGTGCATCCAACCATGGTATCATATTTCCCAAAGAGTCTCTGAGGAGAAAGATATGGATCTACCAAAAGTGCTTCCCAACCAGATTTGCACTACTCCAGTAAAATGCCTGCCAAGGAGAGAGAAAGAAAATTCAAGAGGTGAAATTGTTCTAGATGAAGTCACCTTGTTTTCCTATATCCAATGGATGTCTCACACTTCAAAATTGATGAAACAAAAATCTCATCATACTAACCTAGGCTTTGATAATTTTGTTTAAGTGTCAAATCACTAGTTTGAAAGACCACTTTCAAATACCGACCAGATATTGTGTGTGTGTCAATAAGTTCATCAATTGACATGGTCTTGTTCATTGTTGAAGTGGATATCTAGCCATGTTCTCAGTTTTCTTTATGGTGATTAGATATGAAAGAAATCAATCTGCCAAAGTGAAGGAAGAAGTGTTTTTGCATTTTGAGAACAAAAATTTGACTAAGTGTCAAAATCACATGGTTGATGAGGCATTTGGAAATGCCCGCAAGGAGGTGTCCTTATACTGATAAAATCATCAGTTAGCATGGTCTTGTTCCTTGATAAACTAGCTATCCATCCATGTATTCAGATTCCTCTTTGGTACTCACACGTGCGAAATATCGATCTACGAAAATGAGAAAAAGATTGTTTTGATGTCCAAACAAAGGTTGAAGAGGCATTTGGAAATGCTCGTCAAAGATTGTCTCTGTGATGGTAATTTCATCAGATGGCATAGGCATGTTCTCTGGTGATCTAGGCATCTAGCCATAGAGTCAGTTTCCTCCTTGGTGCTCTCACGTGAGATATTTTGGCCTACCAAAATGGTGGAAAATAAGGTTAAATAGCACCTTATGATATGCCTGCAAGGGCTTGTAAAATTCCCGCAGGGTCTAAGGGTTATGCCCGCAAGGGTTTGATTATTCCCACAAGGGGCTATGTGATGTCTGCAAGGAGCTAAGGAGTATGCCCATAGGGACATATGCCCGCGGGCAATTGAAAATGCCCACAAAAGGGCTCAATATGCCCACAGGTGCTTGGTTATGCCCTCAGGGGCTAAATAAATAAGCTCACAAGAGCTTGAAGATGCCCACACGGGCTGATAAGATGACTGTAGGGTTTTGTATGTATGCCCACAATGGGGCTTATAAGATTTCCGCAAGGGGGATTGGTTATGCCCGCAGGGGTTTAATAAATAAGCTCACAAGAGCTTGAAGATGCCCGTAAGGGATGGTAAGATTCCTACAAGGGCTTAAATTAATCTCGCAAGGTGGTTAATGTAGAGACCCGTTAGTGTCTAGAAGTGCCTGCAAATGAAGGATGGGAGAAGGCCGCATGCCCTAGATGAAGAAAGTCTGAAGGCCTGCGATGGAAGTAAGCTCGCAGATAGAAGAAGATACCAACAAAATTGGAGGGTTCGCAATGAAGATGGAAGAAGGCTGCAGGCCTGAGATGTCCAAAGAGTTTTTAATTAAATAATTAATTAAAATTATGTAATAAACAGAATTACATAGTAAAAATTAATTATCATAGTTTTGAAAAGGCGTGTTTATGAAAGGATACGAGTGTCCAGAATAACGTTTAATGAAGAGGCACATGTTCAAAGCGAAAGGTTGTGAGTATTGAAAAGATATGAGGTTGTAAAGGTATGGAGGAGGTATTTAAACTAAAATGTAAAGAGGAAGATGGGTGTCTAAGTAATTCAGATTGTAGCAGTAGCAGTAGCAGCAAGAAAAGACAGAGTCCAGTAAAATGACGAATAACATGTGACTGATAAGAAGATCTGAAGCAATATAAGAGCCCAGAGAAGGTAAACAATATAACAGTATGTCTCTGTGTGTTTTAATATGAAGATCTGAGGTAGTGAGGGGCTAGAGAAAGAAATAGAAGAACAGAGGATATCTGTTGAAGTGTTTAATGAATATCTGATGCAATAAAGAGGCCAGTGAAGATCTTTGTAGCAACAAGACAGAGACCAAGTGAAGAAAGCAAGATACAGAGTTTGAAGAAAGTCTGGGAAGTTTAATAATATCAAACTAGGGTGGTAGGGTGGTGCTAGGGGAGGATACATGCCTGCAAGGGGGTTGTATCCTCCTTCCATTGGTAGCTGGTAAATAGGGTGTCAAAGCATCCTTTCAGTAGTGGTTGATAAAACAGGGGGTCGTAGCCTCCTTCCAGTAGTTGATAGTAAATAGGGTGTTGTAGCATCCTTTTCTGTTGGAGCAGGTAGAAACCAGGGTGTTGTAGCATCCTTCAGTTGTAGCTGAGAAACTTAGGGATTGTTGTGTCCAGCAAGTGGTAGCTTGAAAAAACCATTGTAAATATAATTTTTGCAGTATAGAAAGAGTTGGTGGTTTTCCCAATTGGGCTTCCACGATAAAAATCTGTGTTCTATGTATCTTGTTAATTCCATGTTTTAATTAAGTTTAAAAAGTGGTTTAAAATGGTAAACAGTTAACAATACTGATTCACCCCCCCTCTTAGTATTGACCAATATTCCAACAAGTCGAGGATCCAGGAAACTTTCAGCACCACTTGCCATTTCACCCAGGTTGAGACATGAGCTGTTTGGTTGATATCATCCCACACACGATCACTATAGGGGGTGTAAATGGTGGGCAAGAGGATTTACCATTGTTAGTTTTAGTGGTGTGGGAGGCATAATCATTGGTTGGGGGTGTTGATGTTGTGGAGAATTCATAACTTAGGTATAATTCATTTGTATGCATTCTTATTTAACTCCTTGTCTTCCGTTAAGGGTTGACATTTTCTATTGGGGGTTGATGTCTTTTGTCATGACTCTATTGTGGAGGTTGTTGATGTGTGATTTTCTATCCACTCCACTAATATCTAATGGGTTTCCTTTGTGTCTTCTATTTGGTAGTCGATTCATACCCTCTCTATTTCAATGCCCAACTTATAACCCATTGTGTTTTAGCTTAAGACAACACTAAATTCATTTGTGTATGCCGAATTCATCATCATCTATAGATACTAACAAAAGGTGCCGGATGGTTTCACTCTAAGAGTATTGGTTTTTTTAAGGTAAAATCACGTAAACAAAGATTGAAAACATAATAATATATTCATAGTCCTTTATATGCTCATTTTATGCTTGCATGCTCGGCCAAATCATTAGACTTGTTTCCTATATTCCATCATACCTCGTGAATTGAATTTTCTCAATTTGAGTACTTTTATAGAAGGTACATGAATAAAACAATATCTCTAAATGTGTTCACGAAATAATGGATAATGCATGTGTGAGAGAACCATGAATATATAAATCCTTTATTAATGCACCCTCCATTTTCTATTCACTATGAAAACAAGTATTTGGTGGAACATAACACATATCCATAAGTCCCTTATTAATACACCCTTCATTTCCTATTCAATATGAAAACAAGTGTTTGGTAGAACATGAGACAAAATTATCAAATGCATTCACCCTTGAGGGATGGTATGGGGCTCTTGAAAACTTGTAATAATATAGGAAATACCTGGATGAAGAAAGATATATTTGATAAGTCACTGGTTCCTCTATAGCAAAGCCTATTTGAAAAACCTAATGGTAGAAGACAACATGGAAGAAAAGGTGAAGGACAAAGTCACATAAGGCTAGCTTACAAAATTGGAAAATGCATGATCTTTGGACTGTGAACCCCTCCTCCTTAAAGAAACATAACTTAAATTAAATATTTGATGTCATCATGTGTGCTCCACAATCCCTAATTGTCCCTTTAACCAAAGCTTCATGGGATCTTGGATATATTTTTCAACGCCTTATCATTCCAAAAGTTGATGAAGTCTTTGTTGAGTCCCTTTGTGACCTCTTCCTTCAGTCTTAAAGAAGAATGCTCAATTTGGACCTTGCATCATGCTATGTGTTTCTCATGTACTACTGAATCAACCCCATAATTCTCAAGAAACATATCATTAAGCCATCATCTTATCTCATCCTACTTTCAACCTCTTCAAGGTCTGGCTAGTTTACTTCTCTCTAAATCTTGAATTCTATACAAAAATGAAAGGGGTTTTATGTTTATAGAGCATGGGGTACCACAATGGGATAGGTTCCAAGCATGTATGCACATCCCCCTTAGGTCTAAATTCTTAAACTCATTATAGGAAAAGAATTGCATAAACCAAAGATGAAGCCATGAAAAATATTTGGGTCTTTTGGAATTGGCCAGTTGATGGGAAATTTAAACTGATATCAACTCCCCCTAATCAAATGCCATAGCTTTGTCCACAACATAATGCATAATATAAAGGACATACTTGGGAACCTTTGAGGTGGTTTCCTGGTCCACAATCCTAAAAAAATTCCATGCAACCTCACAATACGACTCTATCAAGTTAGAACTATCGATCTAGTAAGAATTATGGCCTTTCCATTAGTTGGGTGAGACAACTATTTCCTCAAAATGGATACCCCGCCACCATTTGCATTCATGAAAATATATGCATATTTGAATCCTAAAAACAATGGTTAGTGTAGGGAACCTCAACATGCCTCTAAAAATATCATGTGCAAGGGAAACATGGGCCTTGCGAATTTATTTCAAATTCACAACACGATTCTCGGGAACAAACCTTTTGGAACATTATTGAATAATCTCATCGAATGGTATACTTTAGGAATAGAGCCAACTTTTGCTAGATTCAAAGAGTACCAAACCTTACCTCCTTATGCAAACATTCCTCCATCTTCAACTACCACTTCGATGCTAAGGAATAACGGAAATCCTTGACTCTTTGAGCTATGTTGTTCAACATATCCCCACAATATCGTTCATAGTTTTTCCTTGGAGCCATCTATGATAATTACTTGTTTACTAAAGAGCCCTAGATAAAGTACCCTTAATCAAAGACCATGCTTTTTATCATTCACATAGTTTTGTAAAGTTCATGTGTTATGATGATCTTCAATAAAGCCTTTCCACCCTAGTGTCTTAGTGTTAATCTCAAAGAGACATCTCTAGATATGACATCAATGAGAACGTTAATGAGAATTATGTAAAACCTAATGGCATCGTTGGTAGGGACATAAATGAGCAAAATTGGAGGTAAGATCCTTCACCATTCTGCATACAGAATGTGCAAGGATAGGATTCAAAATATTAACATTTTGTTTGAATGATAGTAGGTTGTAAATTGCATAAGATGCATGGTTGTGGAGATATGGGACCTATCGATGATCAAGTAATAGATTTTGCACTACACACTCTACATACAATTGTAACAATGCATGAATGCAGGAAGTGAGATTTCACAATAGTAAACAAAGGATTCAAACTCCACACGATGCATTCTTCATGTGGAATGTGGATTGCAATAAGTGAGTAAAATAAAAGACTTAAGAGGAAAAGAGGGGTGCAACAAAAGATCATTAATACTACAATAATACTTTGGCTAAAGCTCTTGGGGTTTTAGAGACTCATGTTCCTAATATTTCTTTCAAACCTTGAAAAATATGGCATTCAATCCAATACATGTATCGGATCCAATTTACATGTGTTGAATAGCTTAAGGAACTCAATGGTTAGAACTAATGATAACTGATAGCATAGACAACTAAATGCTCTTGCTCTTGCTTTGATACAATATACCAAAAGAAAACTATATTTCATCCTATAGATACTTTGTGTCTTGATATCTTACAAAAAAAATGATAATTTGAGGTGAAGATATGGAAGCAAATTTGATGAGTAGAACTCCTACTAATTTTGTGTACACAAATTCATAGGTTTCTTGAGGCTACGATTGTCTAAATTGTATTAAGCTAAGATGAATGCAAAATTTTTGACAAATATTCTATAGTTTGTTGGGAGGCTTCCTTGATGAGCAATATGAGTCTTATTCTTATTGTCAAATTTGTCATTCGGTACTATAGTCAAATTGATGAAAAATATCTTTCATGGCCATTGACTATCATAAGTATTGGAGTTACATGGCAAACTCATGCTTTTGTTGTACCATGAATAGGTGTATTGGAAAATGAGTCTTGTGTTTTTTAATTCTATATTTGGATGAGTAGAACTCCTACTAATTTGAGGTGAAGATATGGAAGCAAATTTGATGAGTAGAACTCCTACTAATTTTGTGTACACAAATTCATAGGTTTCTTGAGGCTACGATTGTCTAAATTGTATTAAGCTAAGATGAATGCAAAATTTTTGACAAATATTCTATAGTTTGTTGGGAGGCTTCCTTGATGAGCAATATGAGTCTTATTCTTATTGTCAAATTTGTCATTCGGTACTATAGTCAAATTGATGAAAAATATCTTTCATGGCCATTGACTGTCATAAGTATTGGAGTTACATGGCAAACTCATGCTTTTGTTGTACCATGAATAGGTGTATTGGAAAATGAGTCTTGTGTTTTTTAATTCTATATTTGGATTATATATATTTATATATAAATGAACAAGAAGTTGCCGTTATTAATTTTTTTTTCACCATCTCTCAAGTAGAGGCAATCTTAATACTTATAACTATTAGACACTTGCTACAATAGTATCTATGTCAACGACTCATGTTTATTCATAGATATTTTTATATTGTATTAACACTTACTTTGAGACCTAGATTTATATTAGTATTTTTCTAGTTGAAATGTAGATATTTGATAGTTTTTAATGTTATTTTCATTCTTATCTTTATGATGTTGAAATTACAATTTCATTTATCTAAATAAATTTAGAATACTCATTTTTAGTTAAGAACATTTTGAAATATATATAACTATAATATTAGGTTTAATAAACTTCATGGATAAATTTTCATTATTTAAAGAAGAACAAAATACATATTTTTCATCTTATACTAATTTTAATAAATCATTTAAAAAATAAAAATATTTTTTTTTTATTAAAAAACAATTCCATGAAAAAAAATCAATCCAAATATTATTGCAAATCTAAACTGTATTATTCATTTAAAAAAAAATAGACTTACACTGAGTCTTCTAAGGAGATAACATGATAAGTATTTTTAAAAATGCTAACCCAAAACAGATCAATAGTAAAAAAATGATAAGTTTAAGCAACGTTGTTTGTATCCATTAAAAAATAAATATTAAAAAAAAATGATAAGTTTATTGCTTAAGATTTTATTTTGTATATAAGAGAGCGACATCGAAAATACCTATAAAAACAATGACACATTGGTTAAGATTTTTTTCAATACATGTGATCCTTTGTACCACTATGATATGTGGTTAATTTAGATTACAATAAATACAGTTTAGTTAGATCACTTCAGAGTAGTTTAACTTATTTTCATTAATTTTTTATAAAGATAAGATATAAATCTTTGGAGGAATGGAAATTATATAAATCTATAAAAAAATAAAAATTATAAAGCAATTTTTTTAAGGATTTATGATTTTATTAATTTTTAAATTTCCAACCATAAAATGTTTCACCATATTTTTATAAAAATATTTCCAATCATAAAATATTTGACAATATTTTGTACAAATATTCATATTTCTAAGCATTTCATATAGTTCCTAGACAATTTTGGCAATATTTAGAGTAAAATTATTTTTTCCCATGAAATCTAGGGCCCACGGTTGGAATTTGAAGGGCATATGCCCATCATGAGTCATTTTACCCATCAAAATGTTGTTAAGATTTTTAACAAACCGTCCCAAAAAATGGTCAAACAATTTGCTATGACATATTTTTTACAGTTAATTATTTTTCCAAACCGCCATTAATTTTTATCAATAAGCTTATTAAGATACATGTATGCCTAGATAAGTGGCATGCAGTAAGTGGCATGTTATTATATATGTAATAATGGAGATTGAAACTTTCCCATTTGATTGAAGAGTAGGTGGGTGAGTTTTCTTTCAATGGGGGATGGCTTTTCTTTCATTCCATGTATTCTTTCTTTCTTATGTTTTCCTAGCGTTGTCCCAATATGGTGTCGTGCCTTTCCCTAGCCTTTGTTCCCTTCCTTCAGAGGATAAGTTAGTTTTCAAGTCCAAAAGTGCAACTCTGAGAGAGAGGTGGGTACCATTTTAGAAGAAGAAGTCGGTTTTAAACTATGTTAATGAATTAATCAACCCAACTAGACACCAAGCATCAACAATTTATCATCTATCAAATTTACCAAGCATAAGCAATTTATTAACTACCAAATCTACCCAACATCACCTATGGAATTTTAGGCACGCTTTCTTTTTGGTTATGGGCCTTAGAACTCAAAAGCACCTGTTGAATTTAGATACTGATTTCTCTAGAGAGTTTGAAAGTGTTCTCCTCTTGCTGCCACGAACTTAGAGCTACTAATTTTGGTAAGATGTTATTTTCAATTTTTTATAAATTTGATAATAATCTAAAAACAAATTTTAATAGAACTATTCTTTTGTTTTTCTTAAACACGAAATTGACTTGTGACTGGACAATGGCATGGAAACAGGGTTTTGTTGTGGGAGGTTCCCAATCCCACTTTGTACACTTCCAATACTTCCAAGTTATAATTTATAGGAATTGTTGCTAAAAGAATTTCATGTATCTATTCACATATTTTTAAATGATTTATTTGATATATGTTAAAACTTAGTAACATTTTATTATTATTGTAATCTTAGTAATTGGTGAAAACAATTACTTTTACTCATGGGAAAAAAGATTCTATATATGTTTGAATTTGAATAGTACAATCTCAATTGCAATGTGTTTTTAAATGAATCCCTTCTACAAAGGGCATACTGTATATATCTCCCTTCTAACTCAAGTCTTTTGGAATAAAATGTCACAATTTTAATTACATTATTGATGCAACATGTTAACCTTGAAAATTTTGATATGTTGCATTACAAGTGGCCTAACATTAACCTCAGGAAAGGATTCTATGTTCCACATTTGGTTTGTTTCATAAGTTTCACTTAATGTACTTCAGATATATAATAATGCATACACATGTTACTTTTGAGTTGTATGTGTCATTGTTAGTAGGTTTTTTTTGTTCCACCCTCATTTTTTAGAGTACAAACACCCTTCATAAAGGAAGCTAAACACTACCCTATGTATCTTCTTCACTACCTCTCTTGACTTCTTAGTACTTCACTATAGTAACATATATAGATATCACTCACTTGGTCTATAAGCAATATACTGTTGACTCATTCATTCGTAGCAAACTCATAACACTGATCAACTAAAAACATGGATAAATGGGCTTATTGTTGTCTTTTAATTGGAAATTAAACTCCTTAATAGAAACATATCTTTTAATTGAAAATTAATTTCACAATTTCGATTACACCATTTATGCAACATGTAAACCTTGCAAAATGTTGTATGTTGCATTACATAGACTCTAGCTCCCAAGTTTTGTTTGTTTCTAAAGTTTATCATTTCATGTACTTTATATGCATATTAATGGTACATGTTACTTTTGAGTTGTCTATGTCACTTTGAGTAGGTTGTTTTTTCCACCCTCAATTTTCAAAGCACATGACCAACTAAAAACATGTAGTTGTTTTTTTCCACCCTCAATTTCAAAGCACATGACCAATGAAAAACATGGGTAAATGAGTCTATTGTTATATTTTAATTGGAAATTAAACTCCTTAATATAAATTCTTTAGTAAACACATTTTTTTTTTTGTAAGCAGCATAGTAAAATTATATTATAGTACAAAAAAAATTACAATCTCATGAGAGTCAGTAGAGTCGGCTTTCTGAGGCTTCTCATGGAACTAGGAGTACAAAAAAGAGTCTCTGTGTACATGTCCTGTAACATAAACCTTATGACTGCCGATCGGTAAAGACAGAAACAAAACTAGACTAAGGATGTAGACTAGCATCTGTAGATGGACCATTAACAGAAATAACCGAAACATAAAAGCTAACTGCCAAAACCATAAGAACAATGATTACACAAAGCCGCATTAGGTACTGGCATTTACATTCTGAGAACCATGATCTTCCTCAAGGATAGGGCAGGCGCCAAAGAAGTCATCATCCCACTGTTGGTTCGGGAGCTTGATGGGCAGGGGCTCGTCTTTGCGGGGAGGAACAACTTCATCCTCGGCTTTCCGGACTCACTTGTAGTACAGAACGTCAATGGTCGAGGGAATAGGGAAGGATACCCTTGGGGGAGGAGCTCCCTGAACCACCACCGCCACAAGAGAACTTGGGCCAGAATTGGGGCCGCGAACAGGGACCATGCCATCCGAAGCTGCAATACCCATGGAGTCATGCAGGGAACTACCAGTGGCATGGGCCTCTACTATAGTCGCAGCGCCCTCGGTGTGAATGGTTAAATCTTTCGCCGAACCAACAACAGGACCAACAGGACCATAATTAGGAGTAGGAGCCGGGAGTGGAAACAGAGAGTACTTGCGGCCAGTTAGGCTGGCCTCCAGTGCAACTAGCACCCCGTCCAAATGTGCCATATTGGCCCTGGTGTCCATGATGGCAACCTTGGCCATGTTCCAATTGGTGAGCATCTCCTCCACCAGGGTGCCAAGCATGTTTTTCAAGAGCCAATGGTAATTAACTTGGGTGCCTTGGCTGACAAAAGCCAGAATTTCGGCCACACTGCGCGACTCCCAATCATCAACCAGACAACAAACAGGGACGGAGACGTTGTCCTTGTAACCAATGTTTGCAGATTTTTCCTTCTCGGTAGCGGACGCAGATTTACCAGCACCATGACTAGAGCCTCGCTTGAACGTGCCTTACGTGCGAGTCATGGCTGAATCGGCTACATCAAAGGAAAACTAAGTAGGAGCAGAGCTCTCAGCAGAGGAGACAGACAGGGAGTAGCAGAGGCAAGTAATGACCGCAGGGGCGTGGATAGGGAGCATCATATCTATGAGTGCAAAGCTGGAAGGAGCAGGCTTCACACGGGAGAGCTTAATAGCAGAGATGAACCAAATGGGAGGGAGGGACGTAGAAACCAGCGCCGACATAAATGCCAACCACTGAGCCATGTGGGTTATAAAACCAAGCACGTGCGAAGGGGCCAGGTGGAGAGGGATTGTGTCCAACATTAAAGGCAGTGTCTAGGGGGAAGTGCAGCCTGGGGCCTGTTGCAAGGTGGAGGAGCCACGCTGCCAGGTGGGCAGATGGTGCTCCTTGCCATGGCTCTAGCTGCCATCGTGTCAATACAGGTTTAGTAAACACATTGTTATTAAATGGTATTTTTTAATAAAACTTCATTGTTGAAGGGTTGTTTTTTCACTAATTGTGTGAGGGGGGAAAGACAAAAGTTAAAAACTTAAAAAAAATTTGGTTGAAGGACAAAGATAAAATGAAATTCCAACCCTGTCTAGGGAAATCAATTCATGAAAAAATAGAAATTGAAGATTTTTTTTTTTTGAAAATACTCTTAAAATTACTCCACGGCTAAATTCCACCTTAAAATTTTGATTGAATAAAAAAAAAAACTCTATACATATGAACAGTATTATGAACAACAGATTGACTGAAAGGCTTGGGACATGGTGTTGCTACAGGCTCATCCTCGACGCCATTTGCAGCTCATCCCCATCATGATCCACCGTTAAAACGAACCAAAAAAAAACAAGAAAATTCCAACAGAATTCTCACTGTCTGCCTCCAAAAAAAATTCTGCTTGAATTTGAAAATTTTAATATAGTTTCTTCAGTGTTAGTACGGTGCTGCTACTGGGTCTATTTATTGATTTGATTCATTCGTTCAACCTAGGAACAAGTTAAAATTTACATATTTATACGCAAACAGGATTTACATATTTCTTCTCGATGCTTTTGCTGGCCAACTCTGATGCGACTCCACTTGGTGGAATTCAGTCCAATAGATGAGAAAATTATGTCATGTTCGAAAAAAACATGGCGCCATAACTCACTCCTTCTTTCTTCAATGTGATTGAAGACATCCATGATGTATGAACAAACTGCATCATTGGCTGAACTGATTAATGGTTGAACCTCATAGATACTTATAGATACTTTGGGTGAGACCTCATCTAGGTCCTAGGCATTTTTTAAACTAGAGTTATATCCATTTGGGCTAGTATCTAGGATTTTGTTGGTATCTAACTATATGAACTCTGGTCAAAGTAGATCTACACTGTGAAAACATTGAAAACATTTTGGTGACTGTAAACATTTTTGTATAAATATTTTATTTACATAATAAAAATGTGTTTCTTAACTCTTTTTTTGGACTTCTTCTTTGTTTTTGTTGCATACTCACTTCCACCCTTTTGCCTCTTTCACATAGTACATTGTGGACTAGAAAATGACTTTTCAAAAAAAATTGGAAACCCAAATATATGTAATATATTCAAATTATGACCAAAGAAAAGTAACATTTAGATAATTTTAGACCTAATTGGCTTAAGAATTTTTTGTTGCATCTACATTTCACATTGAGTTGATAATTATTAATAAATATTTCAAACTTAAACCAATTACTTGTGAATATAAGTTTTAAAAGTATTAAAGAGAACATTTAATTATTGTGAAATTTATGTAAATTTCCAGCCAGCAAGTAAGCAATCAATAAAAATAATAAAATTGAAGAGAGTGACTTTTAAAATTAAATAAATATAAGATGGAAGGAATTGACCATTACAGAATAATTATTATTATTAATTGTTATGTAACTATTTGAAAGATAATTATAAATTATAAATTAGAACAAGATAAATAGTGATAAATCCTTTAACTTAAGAGAACTAAGTAAGAAAGGATAAAATTAAGGATAATTTTATGCTTGCATCCTCATCCAAATAATCAGATCGACAGCCTGTCATATATCCCAGCATACCTAGGGATTTGAATATCCTCAATTTGAGTACTTTTATACAAGGTACAGGAATAAAACAATATCTCTGAATTTGTTTACCAAATAGTGGATAATGCTCAAGCTGCTTCACTGTATATTTTTATTTCTCATTTATTTGTTTGATAGGTGGAGCGGCATTAAACCAAACAATAACTGGAACTTTAACGTTTAGAACTGAGTCAAATAAGGTTATAACTCAACTTAGCAATTCATATTGTGAGAGTAAATATTTTTCTATCTTAAATCTGATTTGTATAACATGATTTCAACAGTGGAATTCTTCCTCCTTTATGACAACTACTTTGCTACTGCCATAATCGGCTTTCATAGAAAGACATGATATAAAATATGACATAATTGTGACTACAATCGCTGGCATCATAATTGCCTTTCATATGAGGGATTCAACTCATAAATTTAGACCAGTAAAACGATTATTTTGCTGGCATTAAACTGCTCTGCATACAAGGATTCAACTCAGAAATTAGGCTAATAAACTGTGTTTTGCTGGCATTAAGCTGCTCTGCTTACAAGAGATTTAACTCAGAAATATAGGCCAGTAAATTGAATCTTTTGTTGGCATTAAGCTGCTTTGCTTACAAGAGATGTAAATCAGAAATTTGTGTTTTGATGGTATTAAGCTGCTCTGTTTACAAGGGATTCAACTCAGAAATTTAAGATCATTTTGTAAACTCATTTTGTAAAATATACTTTCAACTTCAGAAAGTGTGGTCATTAAAACGAATGATTGAAATAGTTTTTTAAAACAATCACACTTTCAAGTCATTGGTCAAATTTGTAGGTTTTGATTCGTAGTGCATCACCATTATTGGCATCCTATGAGTAATGTCTAATTGATGTTGTTGTTACATATCAATTCAGCAACAGAAAACCGAAAAGATAGCATTTTGTTAATCCTTTAATTGACTCCAAAATAAAATAGGCACTTAATTTGAACATTTTGACAACTTGGACCTTGGATTGCCCAAAACAAAAATGAAACACCAAAAGTACTAATTTTTGCCACTAGAAGATTCCTTTAACATGGAGTAAATTTGTTGGCTCTTCTCGAGCATCTTACAAGCGGCCAAAGCACTAAGAAATCATGAATAATGAGGTTATCTTTTTTTACAGCTAGGAATCCACCACACTGGAAGGATGGGTCTATACCTAGGCCAAGGCCAGTCACAATGTTGAATGGAAGAATGATCTGTCATGTCCACCCCGAAGATGCTGTTACCAGGTTTGTACTAAGATGAAGACCATCCTGGATGACCCTGGGTCACTTTAATTCCGTTCTGGGTGGCTTCCACCCTCAACCCCTGACATGCAAGAATTGAACAGCTAACCTGTGGTGACTTAACCTCCACAAATCCCAACTGCCCTACCACTGCAGGCTATGACTACTAAGGCTATATAAATCCCATGCACAGGTAGAGGAAGTCATGGTTTTAGAGCAACCTTCAGCATATGGTTCTGTAAAGTGTTTATGGTCAATTGCAGAGACTAAGAATAACTCAAACTGTACTATGAACAACGATCATGATTCATGATTTTGTGGAGCATCTTGTATGTGGCATTGATGATCCTTACCACAAAGTGTTTGTATGTAAAGTCATTGATCATGTATGCTAAGAGTGCATTGCAAATTTTGAGGGTTAATCTTCTCAAATTGATTATAAACTTACGAGACAACATGTATTGCAAATTTTGAGGGTTAATCTTCTCAAACTGATTATAAACTTACAGAGACAACATGTATAGGTAAAGGAAAATATAAGTATATATTTTTTTTAATTTATCAGTTGAGAATATACATATATTGCTTTACCTACTGAAACCAATGTATATGAAAAAATCCAAACATGGATGAAAACATACCGAGTATAGAGTATACAGAGCATGAATTTCTTCAATTCTACATCTAAATGCATAGCAAAATATGCAGTTTATAGATATACTGAAAAATTCTTAGAATAATTAGTAATGACAAAATTCATAGTAAGAGATGGCACTTTTATTTTTATGTTGGATTCTAACAATTGACTGAGACAGAGTGATTCCTATACAACCATAGATTGCCAACTAGGCTATGATACCACGAGGGCGAAGAAGGAAATATGCAAAGCTATCAAAACAATTTCTCCAACTCAAAATGGAAGGGAGGATTTTTAAGTGTGGTACTGTTTAAATGCTAAATTGGACCAGCTGTTTATTACCCATAATACCTGCCCACGCAACACAAGATGTTCTTCATTTTCAACTTAAGTCTCTCAGAAGTTCTTCCCTCCGGTGCTTTTCAATGTGGCATTGAAAAAATTTATACTGCTGTCCATTAACTACAAGCAAAGTTTTTCTTGATTCTTGGCTCCTTTCAAGGTTCTAATGGATTCTTTTCAATGGATTCTTTTCATAGTTTCTCTGTACGGTATATTCCTCTTTCAAGATTAAAAACTCTTTTTATCTTCTCTACACTTTTCTAAAAAGCTAGTCCCCTCCAAAATTTGAATTTCTCTTCTTTTCATGAAGGATGGCCAGGAGAGTCCTAATCCAACTCTTCTTGGTTTTAATAACATAGATGAAATAGATTTTCTATAGAAGGTGGTTTCCTAGATTTAGGAGGTGGTTAAATCCATTATTTTTTTTCTCAATTTAAACTATAATTTAGGTTCAAGTTGATAAAAAAATGAAAGATTTGGGTAATGGCAAGGTGGCCAAATAAATCTATATTCCTTTAGACCTCCTCACATTTCCCTCTTGTCGTATCACAACCCTTGTAGGTGCTCATGTTCAGTTAGTCTTTGTTCTTCTATTGATTGTCCATATCTACCATTATTTATAATTACCATGATGACTTTACATCATGGGATAATAAAGTATAGAAAAAAATGTCCACACAAAGAATCTGAAACATATTTAACATCAAATACATATGATTCCAAGGATTGAGATCGGGACATTACATCCCCTCCCCCTTGGAATAACACCATCCTCAATGTTCTTTTATTTCATCAATGTTTTATGATTGGAATAGGAATGGATATGTGTCTTTCATGGCATTCTCCATTTTCCAAGTAGCCTCATTTGGTCCAAATTTCTTCCATTGTTCTTTTCCACGAGAGATGGCTTAGTTCCGAAGCAATGTTACTTTTTTGTTTATGATGCATAAGGGTTTTGGTTAGAATTCTCCCTTTGGTTCCACCTGAATCAAAACCCAATCGACATGGCTAGAATCATGTTTATATTTCTTAAACATTAAAACATTGAAAAAATTATGTGCTTTGATGTTAGCAGGTAATGTAAATTTATGTGTTACTAACCCCATCCTTTATAGGATCTCAAATGGACCACAATATCTAGGTGCAAGCTTGAAACAAGTTCTCAATTTCAAATAACTCTTTCGTGGTTTGACTTTAAGATAAACATGTTCTCTAAGTTTAAACTATTTATGTATCATGTGCTTGTCTACATAACTCTTCTGGTTATCTTAAGTTGTTTTTAGATTTTGTTTGATCATAATAACCTTTTATTCAATTTCTTTAAGCATTTTTTGTTTAAGATTAATTTTGTTTATTGGATTATCCCAACTCAGTGAATTATTGCATCTTCTACATAAAGTGTCTCAAATGGATTCAATGATGCCCGATATCCTTTGTATTAATCCAACTCTACTAAGTGCAGGTAATATTTTCACTGAGTGGGTTTGTGCATAACATACATGCGAAGCATATCTTCCATTATTTGATTTGTTCCCGCTGTCTATCCCTCTGTTTGTGTACCGTAAGCAGCACTTAAGTGTAATTGTGTACCCAGTTTTTGGAATAGTGATCATTTACAAAAAATTGATGTAAATTTTGGATTTTTGTCTAATATAATTATGGTAGACATTCCATGCAACCAAAAAATATCCCTTATAAAAGAAATTATGCAATGCTAACTGATTTTATAGGAATAAAGTGAACAACTTTGCTCAGTTTGCCAACCACAACCTTGATAGCATCATGTTATTTCGTTGCCTTGGGAAGTCATGTTAAAATCATTGTTATTGTGTTGAGAGGCATGCACTTTTCACAATCCAAGTGGGCGAGATGTGTCATGTCTGTAATGTTGACATTGCATGTATGTAGACTACAAAAAAATGAATATAAAATAATTATAAAACCAAGTACATGCCAACTCCAAAAAAACAAATATAATTTTTTTATAAAACCAAGGACATGTCGGCTCCAAGTTTAAATTAGCTACATTGCAAAAAACATTTATATAAATATATATCAAATTTCAATTTTAAAATCCGTTGAAAATTCCAAAATCCATGTATTTGGATATCTACATTATTGAAGGTTAGTATATGTAAACATGAATATGTGCAATTAGGTTAAAAATACAAATCCATATATAAAAATATATGACCAGCTTCCAAGGATAGTTAATAGTAATTAACTCTTCTACTTTTTATATCCACAGATAAAATCATGTAATCTTTACTTGATCTAGGGTTTTATCTGAGTACCATTATCTTTTACAATAAGTATAAGATACAACCATTAAGACTTAATGACTAACGATGTTAAAGCTTAAATCGATGTTACAAGAAAAATAATGAGTGCTTATTTAATATTTTTTGAACAAAATTATTAGGTTTCAACTTTCAAGTGATAATTGATAATAACATTTGTGAAATTCTAAATCACAGCAGATCATGGAGCTGAGTATACCTCATAGAGAAAGAATGATTAGAAAAGTTGAATTACAGTGAAAACTGCAGTAAAAAGGAGCAGACGATTAATCATGCATGAGAATTCAGATAGGAATAGAATAATGTCACATGATCCAATAATTAGTATAATGAACAATGATGTTACAATGGAGATAATTCGAATCACCTAGGAGAATTCGAGTCTCAGCCTATCTAGCATAGTAATTGTCACCTCTATCAGTACTCCAGAGCTCCCAAACTCAATTAAACTCAACCAAAACTCAGTTAACTGAAGACACAATCAGTTAACTGACCAAGGAGGGTGCATCAGTGAGTTTGACATGCAGATCACTCAGAAAAGGGCGCATGAGGCCACTATCAGTGGAATTTGGAGCATAAACCCCTCGCAAGAGTCATCTAACTCAGGTGGACTGAACTAGAACATTGAGTTGGCTCCTAAAAAGTAGGGAACTTGCTCTAGTGGTCCTAAAATCATGCATGCACGGCGCCTTAGGTGGCTACTGAGTCCTGGATGACATCTGCACACCACTAGGGGGGAAATAACATCACTAAGTGCTAGAAAATGGTAAATAATGCAAGTAGGACAAGGATGGAGTGTTAAAATATTCTAACACTCCCCCTTAATCCAAACTTGTGCATCCTGTTCCCTAGTTACTAAGACCAAATGTCGCCCATACAATCAAATAAATGATTGAAAATAAAAGAATTGTCCATGAACTAAGGAAATGGGGAAAAACCTCATGGGAAAAATACCCCCCCTCAAAAAAGAACAGCAGTAGGGAACTCAAAGAACCTTCATACTAAGCAGAGAAGGGAAAAATTTTCCTGAGTGAAATCCTTTGCAAAAATATTGGCAATCTGCTCCTATGTAGGATAGCAATGCAGGTGCTAGATCTAGATCTGGATCTAGATTTGCTCCTCTGATGTACCTCCCATTGTGTCGAAGCTATATTTTCCAAAACGAGTCTTTCAGGAACCCTTCTTGCTACTGGAGCAAATGGCTCATTGTAGTCCAAATCATGAACCTTTGAGTGCCCTTTGTCAACCAATTGAGATTTGTACTTGTTTGTAGATCCCCCATGGCAAGTCTCTTCAAGGGATTGTGGATCAAACTCCACCATCATGTAGCACCTCTTTGAGAGAAGTGGATCTACATGACATAGTGCAAGGTTTGCATGATACTGAGATCTGGTGGTTCTATGGTTAGATGGATCCCCAACTATGTTTCCAGCAGCTACAAGGACTTTGTGATCCCATATTGGCCTTGTCCATGGTTTAGGAGCAGGTGTTGGATCTGGATTTGGATCTCCTTTAAATTATTTCTCAACATCAAGATCTTGATCCTCATCCTCATTAGAAGAGATATCACTATGATATTCATCAGATGCCAATGGAGTAGGAAGAGAATATGGAAAAAAGTGAGAGAAATCATATTCCTTTGAAGCATGGTTTGCAAACCCTTTCGCTATAATCTTCTGAGAGAGATCTATGCGATCTCAATTGTGTTAGGACCAAAGACCACTTTCTTCGGTGAACTTGTGTGAGTCATCTCATAAATAGACAACAAATTTGCTGACAAAGAAGGCACAAATAGAACATTTTGAGCTTTCCATGCTCCAGATGTACTGTGCCCTTCCCTTCAGCAGCGATCTGAGAGTTATCTCCCATGTGAATAATCGTACCATCATTGAGATCTAGAGAAGAAAATGATTCTTTGGAGGAAACCATGTGGTTGGAGGCGCTCCTGAATCTATGAGGTAAGCTTGTGATTGTGAAAATCCATCCTTCCATGCATGGCATCTCTCATGACCATCAGACTCACTTCCAGAATCAGTCTCTCTTGCGCCTGCTGGGAGGGCAATGTTGTGTTGTTCAAGAAGTTTGGTCATCTAATCTATCTTCTTCTGCATGCAAGATATCTCTAGGTGGTTTCCTTTTTTGCAATATCAACACTTGGATTTCTCAAATCGTTTTTGCTTGTCCTTCTTGGAGTTGGAGGATCCTTCCGATGGACTAGACTTGGCATTTTGCTTGGGTTCAGATTGCCTCTTCTCTTTTCCCTTGTGCTTCCCTTTGGCATTTGCACTTTTTGACTCCCCAACCATAAGATCCTGATTTTTGGAGGCTTGCAAAGCGTCCATCTGAATAAGTTTGTCTTGTTCTTGGATGAGAGATTTAGTGAAAACATCTAAGGATGGAATTTTTCAACCAGGGATTGGCATTCGCCCTGAATGGAAGGTAGAGACAAAGATGGAGAACTCAAGACCTAACTTGCTTAGAATGGATAACACCAACTACTCATCCTTCTTCTCAATGCCACACTACTTTCATTGCATGAACAAATATTTGAATTTGGAAAAGAATTTTTGGGTGGTCTCGAAACTGCTTGGTTGAAGAGAAATCAACTCATTCTCCAAAATATGGCCCCTTAGCTCATTTTGTTTTCCGAAGAGGGTCTCCAACTTCAACCATACCTCTCTTGGAGTCTTCAATCCATCGAGGTGGAAGAATAAATCTCTGGAAATATGAATACAAATGAAACCTAATGCTTCATCCAACCTATTCATATACTTGGCCTTCTCAACAACTGCTTGAGGTTTGCACTCCTTTCCCATTGTTACTGTGTATAGTGACTTGTTACACAAGACCATCTTCATATTATCCCTCCAATCAAGGTAATTGAAGGGTGTCAGGATCCTGGGAGAGAGAGGAGAGTTCAAATTCTCCATTAAAACTGCTGGAGCGAATACAATGTGGTACTATTGCTACTACTGCACTAAAAAAATTTCAATAACCTACAAAAAAATCTCAATTTTGGAGATAGACTACTACTGAGCATTGCTTTAGGACAATAGGCACATTTTTCCGGATCCTTTACACATGGATAGACCTTAAAGGATTTCTCCAATGAATTCAATGCAATGGCACCAGGATTTGTTGTGGAAATCCAGAGGGTTCTGGTGCACTAATGAAAGAAGCTACTCAACCTACGCTCACTGATCTATGATACCATGTGAAATTCTAAATCACAATAGATCATGGAGCTGAGTATACCTCACAGAGAAAGAATGAGCAGAAAAGATGAATTACAGTGAAAACTACAGTAAAATGTGCAAATAATTAATCATGCATGAGAAATCAGATATGAACAGAATAATGTCACATGATCCAATAATCAGTTTAATGAACAATGGAGAGAATTCGAATTACCTAGCAGAATTCGAGTCTCAGTCTATCTAGCATAGTAATTGTCACCTCTATCAGTGCTCTGGAGCTCCCAAACTGAGTTGAACTCAACCAAAACTCAGTTAACTGAAGACATAATCAGTTAATTGACCAAAGAGGGCGCATCAATGATTTTGACATGAAAATCACTCAGAAAAGGGCGCATGAGGCCACAATCAGTGGCATTCAAAGCATAAACCCCCCACAAGAGTCAGCTAACTCAGGTGGAGTGAACTAGAACACTGAGTTGGCTCCTAAAAAGTAGGGAACTACCTCTAGTGGTCCTAAAGTCATGCATGCAGGGCGCATTAGGTGGCTACTGAGTCTGCACACCACTCGGGGGAAAATAACATCACTAAGTGCTAGCAAATGGTAAATAATGCAAATAGGACAATGATGGAATATTAAATCCTAACAACATTAAACATTCAAACATCCTCTAATAACATGCTCAACTTCCAAGATTTCTTAACCAACATCGATATGAAATATAAGGGTTTACACAACATTTTAAATTATTGTTGTAAATTCTATTTTGAATTTTATATACACAACAATATGGATTTATGAGTTTGTTACATTTTATTTATTTATTCATAGAATCCATAAAGAAATGCAATATTTAGACACATGTGACTATTGATTACGACAATATATATATATATATATATATATATATATTCAAAAAAAGAAAAAATTGTAACTTGTTATTTGAATGAAATCAAAGTTACCTATATCCCATACAAAATAAGCCTTCTGATCATAGTTATATTATCAGTAAAAAATGCATACCAAGAAGATGGTCATATTGATAGACTACCTATCAACTTCAAAACTTCCAACAAATGGCCTTTTAAAAACTAATCTAGCCGGTTACAATCTTCAATAGTGCATACAACAAAACTACCAGCTAAATTTTAAGAGGTTACCCCCTAAAAATGTATAAAGACCCCGAATCTACAGAATTATTCAAAGAAAATCTATCCATCCATTGGTCCAATAGATTTCTTTGAGAGAAGGTCTTCCTGCATATTTAATTCCCGGTAGATATGATCAAATGATATCTCAGCAAAACCATCGATCAAGTCACGAATCCTTCTGACCCACTGATCGAAATGAATAGAATACATCTTTGAGTGGCATGTTTCCCAATCTATTGCAACCTTGGAATCACCAAAAATATTGATTCTGAAGATGCCTCTTTTCTTAGTGAACCACAATAAACCCCATAGTGCCAGAAATTTTGCCTTAGTATTGTTGCCTCTGCCAACACCCATCCTCAACCATATTTGATAATATTTTATAACATTTAATATCATCCCTACCCCACATAAGCCATCTTTTGTAGCACCGTCAAAATAACCTGTAGCTAGATCTTCTCCAATAGCTGGTCTTCTAAGAGCTCCGAGCTTTAGATTATGCTTGCAAGCTGAGAATTCTTTAAGAGAACAAAGCACTCTGGAACAAACATGATAAATTGAAAGCTTGATGTCATCAAAGATACATCAATTATATCTTTCCACACTTTCCAAATAGTAAACAAAGGTCGGTCTTTAAATTTTACTCTTGAATGGAACCATTTAAAAATACAGTCAAGGAAACTTTGACTGAACCATTCATCATCATGCTTAAGCTCCCTCCTCAATTCCCCCAAACCAATCTGAAAAACGGGCACTGATTAAATATATGAGAGACACTCTCCATCTCCGATTGGCATAATACACATATGCCCAATCCAACAAATCCATGCTTGAGGAGATTATCCCAAGTGAGTATTTTATTTTCTATGCATAGCCACATGAAGCACTTAATCTTAGATGGAATCTACCTTTGCCATAATTTCACAGACTACCAATTTGAATTATAGGACACCTCCTGAGAAACAATAGCGCTTTTTTAGCTGTTAGAGCCCCATTGGCATCACCTCAGTCCCATACTAAAGAAATACATCTTCTGACAGTATAATTCCGGCTTTGTTCAGAATCAGTGAAACTATTCCATTCTTCATCCACCTCTTCAGATAGCCCCAATTCTCTAGCCTGGTACCAATATGGTAAAGATGTCATAACTGAAATCCCTCCTAATCGGTGCCAGAACAAGAATATTTTTATTGTGAAGTTGTGCTAATAGCATCTTGGGAAGCGAATAATATTCTCCCCAACAAATGGATCTATGCCAAGAAAAATCTGAGAACCACTGTTGACTCTCCAGCTAAGCCAATTACCAAGAATCGTAAAAGTTTTAAGGAGGCCCTTCCAGATAATGGAAACATTACCAGCATTCAATTTCGGCTATTGAGTCCATTACAGAATTGGCGAGGATTTTATATATTTTTCCTTGATCGTTTTACTCCACGTGCCAACTCCAAATAAACACCACCAAAGACTTTTAGCATGCAAAGCATGACTAAACCAGTCCAAACTCTTTATGCCCTATCCTCCTAAATGTTTGGGCAGAAATAAACTTTACCAGGAAGATAAATGAAGGTTTGAATTCTGTGTACCCCCTAACCATAAGAATTGAAAATTCTTCTTCCAAATACTATTGATAATTGAAACAGGAACCAATGTTAGTGAAAACCAGTATACAAGAAGGATTTGAAGGACCGATTTCACTAAAACAAGCCTGCATCCAATGGATAAATAGCGAAAGGTCCAGTTTTTTATTATTCTATCCATCTTCTGCAATATCCAATTCCATTCCTCTTTTCCATAGCAGTTCGGTTTCAAGTAATAACCAAGATACTTAAACCCCAAATCAGGTTTCTCTATTCTGTATTGAAAAATCCTACGAATTTGCTCACAAATCCCTTTTGCAGTGCTGTTATAAACTTATATAAGAACATAGATTTTTCCATACTAATAGACATCCATATTGCCTTGCAAAAAATATCGATAATAGCTCTGAAAGTTGGCTTACGACAAGAAAAAGAGGTGCATTCAAAATCCGCAAAATATCTGGCTGTGGAAGGAAATACAATTATGCTTACAAAACTAGATATGAAACTGAAACACAGAACACTTTTTTTTTCAAAGGTGTGAACTTATAAATAGAACTTGAATTTCATTCTGAATTGAGTGTTTATAACCACCGATGTAATATTTTCAGGCAGACCACCTTGTTGACAAAACACTTTCTTGATTTGCAAGCATTTTTATTTTGGAAAGGAAAAATGTAAAATTGAACTAAAATGCGAACAAAACCAATAAAGATGGCATGTGCAGAGAACATGCTACAAATAACATTTTCATCCAACTCAGCAGTGGAAAACTCCAATCTTAAAATGCAACTGCAAAACAACTGACTACTTGCTTGTTAGATATATACAAATAGTTATACAAGCAGTGTTCAAGGTGACATTACTAAGTTGCCCCTGGTTTGGGCATATCATCAAAACTCCTTACTCCAGGGGAGTTCTCATCAGTGCCACGCTCAGGAAATAGAAGCTGAAGCAGCTCAGACATGATGGACTCCTCAACTGAATTGGATTCTAAGGCCTCGTCCTTTATAACATTGCCACCAAGAACTGAGTTACCATCGTCAGAAATACCCATCAATTGCACGGTTGACGCATCCATGAAATCAGCTCCATCGCCCTGACTAGTTGTGCTGAGTACGGATGATGTCCTAAGGGTCCTAGTATCATCAACCCCTGGAGAAGAACATGAGTCAAGAAAATAAGTTCCATTGTTATCAACACGTCCAAGTCGAGTTGAATCATCACTGCGCCACCCTCACGACATATAATCTGAAGCAGCTCTTAGAAAGAGACTGAGTCGTCAATTGAATTGGATTCTAAGGCCTCCTGACTTATGACATTGTCATCAAGAAACGAGTTACCGTCCTGATGATTGGCCACCTCAGAAATATCCATTATCGATTGTGTTGACGCATCCATGAAATCAGCTCCATCGCTCTGATTGCTATTGGAATCCTGTGCCATAAGCATCTGGAAGTTGTTGGTATTGGTATCCTGCACCTGAATGTAATAGGGTAAAAGTACTGTTTGAACTGTTTGATCAGTTGGGATTGATGATTCACCAGAGAAACTCTGCAAGGGAAATTCATTTTGAAAGAATTGTTCGTCTAAAAATTCTAAATTGTTAGGCGCAGTTGAATTACATAATGCTTCCATAAAGTCAAACTGTTGAGCCTCATTAAAAAAATTTGAAGTAGCTTCAGGATTGGATTTTTGTCCCTGAACAATATCTGATATTGGAAAACATTGTGGCAAGGGACTGCATGTATTTTTTGGCAATATCAGATATTGTTCAGGGACAGAAATCCAATCCTGAAGCTACTTCAAATCTTTTTAATGAGGCTCAACAGTTTGACTTTATGGAAGCATTGTCTAATTCAATTGTGCCTAACAATTTAGAATTTTTAGAGGAACAATTCTTTCAAAATGAATTTCCCTTGCAGAGTTTCTCTGGTGAATCATCAATCCCAACTGATAAAACAGTTCAAACAGTACCTTTACCCTATTACAGTCAGGTGCAGGATACCAATACCGACAACTTCCAGGTGCTTATGGCACAGGATTCCAATAGCAATCAGGGCGATGGAGTTGATTTCATGGATGCGTCAACACAATCGATAATGTGTATTTCTGAGGTGGCTAATCATCAGGACGGTAACTCATTTCTTGATGGCAATGTCTAACTAGTTTCTTGATGGCAATGTCATAAGCCAGGAGGCCTTAGAATCCAATTCAATTGATGACTCAGTCTCTTTCTAAGAGTTGCTTCAGATTATATGTCGTGAGGGTGGCACTGATGATTCAATTGGACTTGGACGTGTTGATAACAATGGAACTTATTTTCTTGACTCGTGTTCTTCTCCAGGGGTTGATGATACTAGGACCCTCAGCACAACTATTCACGGCGATGGAGCTGATTTCATGGATGTGTCAACAGTGCAATTGATGGGTGTTTCTGAGGATGGTAACTCAGTTCTTGGTGGCAATGTTATAAAGGAGGAGGCCTTAGAATCCAATTCAGTTGAGGAGTCCATCATGTCTGAGTTGCTTCAGCTTTTATTTCCTGAGCGTGGCACTGATGACAACTCCCCTGGAGTAAGGAGTTTTGATGATATGCCCAAACCAGGGGCCTCAGGACAGAGTGAAATTGGAATGTTCCCGTGTCATTTATTCGGTTTTGCTTGAAGGGGGTGTCATTTATTTGGTTTTGCTTGAAGGGGATGTTGCTCATGAGTTGTGTTTGGGCTAAAACCACAGGAACTGAGGTACATAATCCCATCCAGCTTTTTGACCATCTCTTATACTTGCAAAGAGAAATATGATTTGTACGAGTTTTGTACTTGTTGGCATTGTGCCTTGAAGAGCAAACCATGCTTTACATCTCTGGGCCATCACCATCATCTCAATTGTCCATAATGGGCATGGACAATTGAAGAAATGTTCTGGTAGTCCAGCTTTAAGCTGGGCGTATAACCCCAGAAGCTTGGAAGGCCAATGTCTCATTTTTCCTTAAGTCCTCATTTGGGTATGAGAAGGATGGTACAACTCCTACAAAGGATATTGTCTGTTTATGCTTTTATGATTTGAATGCTCCAGACGAACCTTTGTTTTGGAACCAACAATCACCTTGTTCTTTGAAATTGACATTTGATCATTAAGATCATTTGAAATGTTAGTGCCAAAACAAAGTTTCATGTGGAGCAATCAGATCTGCAAACAGAAAATCCCTTTTGTTGGCATTGGACAGTCCTTCTCAGAGCCAAATGAGGGATCAGTGTAATATGAGGGACAGTCCTTCTCAGAGCCTAACGAGGGATCAGTGTAATATGAGGTACAGTCCTTCAAAGTCTCTCTGCCTGTCATATGCACTGAATTTTACTCAATAACTCCTCGTACGACAAAGTATCTAAAATCCAAAAATAAACTAATTATTGTTGAATAATTACTGTACTAATCACGCATATTCATAAATTGGTCTTGAATTCTAAATAATACTGATGAGTTACTATCATGAAATAAACTTTTAAAAAAAATTCGGTCTAAAACTTGCCAAAATTCCCTTGCTCTTTGGTCAAAATTTAAATATGTTACAAATTTGATTTTCCAAAGTTTTTGGCAAGTCATTGTTCAGTCCAATCCAAGTAATGAAATAACCCACCTATACCTGTGGACTTGATCTACTACAAAATCAGAGCTGTGGGAACTTTCTGTCCATTCATATTACATAAATGTAACATTGATTTTTTATTGAATTCCTTACGATGCACTATTAGCTTACGAAAAACACACAGAACACCAAAAAGCATAAAGCCTCAACTGATCCGGATTTATGCGGGAACGAAACAAAAGATAGCATATACAGAATCATATACAGAGATATATTGCAAATAACACAGTGATACAGTAAACACATATTCTATTAAATAGCGGAAATAGAACAGACTGTAAAATACAATAGCTAGAATGGTGGTAGCTGTCTCTGAGAAGAGATGTGGCCGCTATGCTTATTCGTGCCAAGATGAATACAAAGAGAGGCCGAAAGGGCCTATTTATCATAAGCATGAGGGAAAGAATCCCAATCATCCAAAAACCTAACCCTAGAAGATGAACCGTCATAAAGTTTGCGGCCCCAAGGTGGTTAGTTGAACAGTCAACTTTCCGGGGTCATAACTTTTGCATACGATCTCCGTTTAGGGCGCTCAGTAGCCCGTTGGAAAGGTCTAACCGAGATTTACAACTTTCGACTGGGCCCAAATGTATGCCGTTGGCATCCATTTGGTCCCCCAAATCGCCAAAAAATGTCGTTTAGGGCCTCAAAATGGCTCCGGAAGTTCAGGGCCCGAAAAACTGCTAAAAATAGTAATTTACCAAAATTGCCAGAAGACTGTTTTGAGCCAGTTGGAAGAGGTGGGCCGCCACCGATATCCACCTGGATCATCAACTTCTGTGAAAGGATCGATTGATTGAAGTCTTGAATAACATTCTTGGGGTAACTGAAATGATGGCTGATTAGAGGAAAGATGAAGATCCTGGGGTAGTGAAAGAGTGCCTGCAACACATGTTCATAGAAATACGTTACCAGAACATAATTATAGAAATGATAATGCATATTTATACTGGTGAATTTGTCACTAGATGGTTATGTCATATATATTTTTCCATTAGATAGAACTGCAAAGTCCTCACAACAAAGTTTAAGATTTGGGCAAATAAACTACATATCCTGCATTTATGGAAGAATGAAACGTGGAATTATAGCATGACAAATCCCCTATAGAAACTTGATTAATGAACATAGAAGAATAGTACGAAATTTAAATTTCATTCATCCAAATGAAAACATTGAAGACATATTGTAAATGCATGTTACAATATGTTTAACAACGAAGACATTAAAGCTCGAATAAGGAGATGATAGAGACAGCGGATGAACTGCCCCTTAAAAATTGATAAAGATTGATTCCTTTTATTTACTTCTTTCAAGTTTGATTTATTGCTCGTTCTTCTCCCACTGTCCCATTGCTAGATTCAGTGAAATTGTAATGTTCCCCTGGCATCCCCTTCAAGCAAACCTAGAAAAGTGACCCAGGGGAAGATTCTAATTCCATTGACTATATCAAGGGCACATTCCAAGATGGGTAAGAAATAGATCATAAAAAAACGACCTTTATAAATTGAATTTCTCTCCAGTATTCTACAGAGTTTTTAGGTATCAGAGACTTCAATTGGGATTGGGATTTTACAAAGGATGAGCCCGGTTTTGTATGGAAGGGTGGATAATCTATCTTCGTCTGGAAGGGTGGACAATATGTCCTGCATGACAGACAGAATTCTCTTCAAAGGTTTCAATTCCAATGCATTCAAATATTTGAGAAGAATTCTGTGTATGATGAAAGACAAATTGTCCACCCTTCTAAACGAAGACCAGTCCAGACGAGTCTTGGGCCTCATCCTCTGTAAAATCCTTTGAATTTCTCTCAAGTATTGGAAATAGTTGTTACTTATCAATGTTTCTACCATCTCAATCCGTTACTTATTTGCTTACATTGGATTGGATAGAGTATTGAATTTCTCTTGAGTATTGGATAGAGATTTTAGCTATCAATCACAGAAATTATTTTAAACCGATAAAAAAGAAAAATCACCGCTAGACTGGTTCTTTGAACAACAAAAAAAAACCTTCAATCTGAACCAACCAGCTATAAGGAGATAAAAACTCTCTCAAAAAAATGAAGAAACCTTCAATCTGAACCAACCAGCTATCAGGAGATAAAAACTCTCTCAGAAAAGTGATTACTCTGTCCCAAGGTTTTGGTATTTTATAGATCCTACCGTGAGAGTGCTTAACGACTTTTGACATGTTTACCGGCCGGCTTTACCATGGGCGTGCCTTTACCATGGGCGTGAGCATGCCTTATCGGCTTTTGACATGTTTTCGAAATAAGATATTTAGATTGACAATGTCAAATCATAAATAAGATTTTAAGATTATTTTGGATATCAAAGTCTAAGCTGGAAACACAATTTCAAATGGTCAAATTCCATTATTTTATTTAATATTAAATAATAATTTATTAGCATTTTTAAATATACATAATTATTTTTATTAAATAAAATTATATATAGAGAGAGATATTTTGGAAAGAATCTTATGGATAAAAAAATTCCTCCCTTTTAAAAAATGAGACATATACTAAGAAATCCTTACATTTTATAAATTATTATTGTAATATTAAAAATATAGAAATCAACTTTGAATACAAAATACATATCAAAATAAACAAAAGCTATAAATCGATAAATTGATCGTATCAATTCAGTTTTTCAGACCAATCCCTATTGAGTAACAAACCATAAGCTTCAGGAATATCCACAACAATGATATCAATCACTTGATGTACTTTGGGCTTAGAAGCTAATCGGATTAAGGCATTCTTAAGTTGTATTAGGACTTTGGCCTTTATATGTCTAGTTGAACAATTTGAGAGTCACACTTTTAAGTTCAACATTTAATTTCTGCCACACAAAATAAGGTATCACTTTTTTCAATGATCAAATCCCTCCATGGAAGGGAGACTCAGGTGAATGCTCCACGGTTTGAGAAGTTCAGATTGAAGAGAGCGAAGCTATCCTCCAATTAAATGGATAGTTCATCAGATTCATATATTTATTAACGCTCTCTTGCAAGAAATCTAAACCATCTCATTCTCATGGATGAATATCCCCTGGTAATGGACTCTCATTAGTAGTATGAAATGTTGTGCAACAAAAATCATAGCATGTTTTTTCATTTTTCTTTTAAAATTTAAGAGCCTGTAAATGGATTCTCTTTTTTCAACAATCGAATACCTCCATGGAAGGGAGACTCAGGAAAATGCTCTATGGTTCAAGAAGTTCATATTGAAGAGAGCGAAGCTATCCTCCAATTAAATGAATAGGTCAACAGATTCATCCATTTATTAACACTCTCTTGCAAGAAATCCAAACAATGTCATTCTCGTAGATGAAGATCCCTTGATGATGGCTTTTCCTTAGTAATTTAAAACGTCGGGTAACAAAAATCATAATAGGTTTTTCCATTTTTCTTGTAAAATTTAAGGGCCTGTAAAATGGATTCTCTTTTTTCAACAATCGAATCCCTACATGGAAGGGGGACTTGGGCGAATGCTCTATGGTTCGAGAAGTTCAGATTGAAGAGAGAGAAGATGTCCTCCAATTAAAGGGTATGTGTTTTGAGGATCGATGAGCCACTTTATGGGTGAGATTATCTTGTCTCGTCTTGTAGATTGTTATTGGTTATGATAATGTCTTGTCTTGTAGATTTCTATTGTAATTTCCCATTTGATTAAGTTATCTTGACAAATATTTTGAAGTGTAGAAGTTGTAACCCTATTCTTCTTACCTTATGTTATCCATAGAATGTAGTTTATTGCTGCAATATTTCTCTAGATTTGGTTAAATCCACATTAATTTCATCTAGGGTTATGATAAGCTTCATGTGAATTTGACTGTATATTCTCTAGTAATTTCCTTATATACACTTCTACAATTTTAGATAGCAAATGGGATGGTTTTTTTAGTTGTACTCTTCGACATCAATAATCACTCCTCCTCGTTAAGATAGTCTCTTGTCAAATCCTTTAATTGACTCCATTGTGCAATTGATAAGACACTAATCTCTTGGCCACGCATCCACTATTATCGAAGACACTAAGTTACTAACTCTTGCAAAGATTATCGTTTCAATCTTACAAGGTATTCGTAAAAGAATGATGCATTTCTTGTGGCCTAGAAACTCTCTTGGAAACAAATTCCATTTGACAAACTAGGAAAGTATTTCTATCCCAAAAAACTTGGACTGGTTTAGTTCTGCTTTGAATTTAAAGAGTTTATGGACGGGGATTTTGGTACAGGAATTTGGAGTGAGGTTCTTAAATATAAATACCTGAAGAAAAAATCAGTAGTTGAGTGGATCAAGACTCCCAAAAAAGCTTTTTCTAATGCATCCATTATCTGGAGGGGTTTGACTAGATCTTATCCTTGGATGGGTGAGTGGCTCTGTTGGAGGGTTGGGAATGGATTACATGTCCAAATTGGTATTGATCCTTTTATGGGTAGAGAAAGTTTCTAACAACTTTCTGATCAATTATTATTGTATCTTCAGGAGATTAATATTCATTTCAATAAGTAATCAGTGCATGGCAATAAATTGTTATATTAAAGTTTCAATAAGTAATCGGTGCATGACAATGAATTTCTATTTACTTAAATTGAACGATGATCCTAAAGTGAATTCCCACATTTATTTAGTTTTACAACCAAAAGATAAACAAAAATTATGGCAACATAATTTTCAAAATTTGACTATACAATCCTCATATAAAATTGCCTAAACAAATTCTAAAAACAATATATTATTATGAAATTTGCTTCAAACAACTCAAACTGCAAAAAATATTCACTTTTGTATTTGCTTAAAACTATTTAAAACTTAAAATTATTTAATAAATCCATTTTCTAAGGTTATGCAAACAAATTACAACCCCTCGCATAGCTTGGTGGGTTAACTCAAGTGGTTGAGTGTTGTAATCGCAAGCAGAAGGTCTCGGGGTCAAATCCCCAGGTGGTTATGCAAGAGCCTCACTTGATGTCCCCATCGGATTAGGCCCCATAATCAGGGCCGATGGTTTACCTTGGGTACCATCCTCGAAATGAGGGGAAGTGCCTAAGGGTTTCCCATGATGTGTTCCATTGAAAACAAAAAATTACAACCCCTCGCAAGATTAAAATGAAAGTCATGCTATTTTTTTGTTTGAGATTTAAACTAATAATTTAATGGATGTTTTCTAACAATCTAAGAATATAAGAATCTAAGAAAGAATTCAATGGTTGAAATTTAAAACAACTCAAATAGAAGGAAAATTCATTCTATAATATTACTTGAATTGTTTAAACCTAGAAACAATTTAAGAAATTCAAAAAAAAAAAGTCCCTAAAACATCAATAAAATCAAAGCATATTATTAATTTTCCAATTTGATCTTCCAAATTAGGGATTTAATGGATGATTTCTAACCATTGAGCTACTTTAGAGATAATTTAATGGATGAAAACTTACTACTGGGGAGTCATGGCAATATGGTCAATTTTTTCAAGACCGATGTCCATATTTGCAACAGAGGGCATTTGGGATGGATGTAGAAGTTACAAGGGCTAGACTTTGGATGGATATTGTGATTTTGAAGCCAAAAAGTGGTTGTTGACACATGAACCTTTTCTTTACATAGTCTCCTTTTGCAATTATTCGATGAAAAAAATAAAGCTAGAAATCAACTACCTTTTTAGAAACATTTAAACAACGGTTCTTACTTACTTTGTTGCAAAGAGGAGATATTACATTCATAGAAAGTATTCTAAAATGATAAATAGAGATATGAAAAATTATGATTAGATACACCCAAACAATATGTTTCTAACATGTTTCTCTCAAATGAATATATGAAATTCTAGCAATGATAGTTCTATGCTATATAAAAAAATAAACAACTTTGGAGTAGAAACATACCTCCCTATAATTAGTCATAAAATTTCTATATGGAGAGGAGCCCATAAAAGACTCTTGGTTGAATGTGTTTTGTATCATAATGGACATCATGCTCCTCTAATATCTTCTATCAAGCCTTTACATAGCATCATCGCGTGTCAAAAAGGATTTCACATGGGTAATTTTTTTCTCTATAGTACTCATCTATATTGGAGAATACTCATACTAAAAAATGACGCTAACTTCAGACTTGGAAATAGGATTTCAAGGCACACGGAATTTTTTCAGACAATCTACCTAAGCAGACTTAAGGCCATATCTCCCTAGTCCAACTGGATCTAGAACAAATAAAGTACAAAACATAATCAACTTTCCTAGATCAACAAAAGTGCAAATTGACAAGTAGATCTATTACTTGAGATTCACAGATCCTCTTTTTTTGCTTGATCCAATGCTCCAAAACCTTCAGATCTCCAGTTGCAAATCCATGTTGAACAAGTACAGACAAACAAGCAGCAAAAGCATATATTGCATATTATTGATCTAAGCTAACAGTTAAGGAATTAAGGTCTAAACACTACTAACACAATAATGTATATGGGAAGAGATTTTATTAACTGTAATAATGGAAAGTACAACAAGAGAGAACGTTATGACCTATGCCTTAACATCGCAACCTTCCTTCCAACAAGCCAAGCCAAGCCTCCAAGGATGAAGTAAGCCTCCCAAAGATGAATATGGATCACCTAGAATAATTCCACCAGCATGAGTGTACCATAGTCCTTCATCCCTTCCCAATGGAGAGAGGCTTCATATTTATAAGACCAAATGGATAGAGTAGGTTGAATATTAAGGGGAGAAGACTAAGGGATCCTCCCACTAGGTTAGGGGATTGAATACCAACCCTCCTAGAAACTAGGGATAGACTCTCCACCTCACCAAGCTTTGAGAAGTCACTCGAAGCTCCTCCTTATCCATATTAACCAATCCCGGCGCACTCTGCATGAAGACAAATGGCACCAGGGGAGGGATGGTGCATGTTGTATGAAGACAAGGAGAGTCACTGGCCCACACTTCCAGTGAGCAATAGGCGCCATCCATGGTTTGGCGCTCCTTGCTGGAAGACAAGAGGCACCAACACAACTAGCCAATGTGGGAACATAAAGGAAACAACTTACTCAACATGTTTTGGTCAGGGAAACTTCATGGGTTGAGGCATGAAGTTGACACAGGGCTCATGATGACGAGATTTTGGTGTAACACGAATATCCTCTAATGGGATCAAAGGAGGGACCTACTCCTCTAAAGCAAGGAGTCTTTTTCGATGAAATATGTTCACTGCTTCCAAACTCACTTGGGGCTTTGAATTTGACATCCTTAATGACTTCAACAACATAAAAACTTGGCTTATTTGGGTTCCTTCAAAAGAAAAGACTAAATTAATTCGGACCCAAGATGATTAGGCCAATTACAATTCTACTCCCAATTATGTTATTTCTTGTGTTTTCTAGGAAGAATCCATGCCTAAACTTGAGGTGAACACATTCATGTTCAAGGCTTTTCTTCCAACTAGTTTAAATCTAACACTAGAGTTGGAGGATGCCGATGAAATATGTTGTGGTTGAGTTTATCAAGAATGTGAGAATAAAACCTTTTATTCTAACAATATCCACTGGGTTCGGGTTTCCTAAGTAGCTCTTGTTTATTATTTTCCTCTTGTAGAAGATATTTCCATCTAAGACACAAGAAATGGAAAATTACAAAAGGAATATTATGATCTTCTATTTCAAGGCTTTCCTAGACCCAAAATTTGCAAGAATTAATGCATGTAGTGGGATGGAATTGCTTCATTCAGAAAATGCCACGGATGGAGTTGATGTATCACTATCTTCTCAGAGAATGCATGCATGTACAACTCATCGATAACCAGTGGCTGAACGGGAAATAGAGAAAGAAATATTCCATCGTAAGAAGTATCAAACGATAATTGCTTTGTTTGGATGCACTTCTATAGGAAGTAAATGGTGCCACACTCCTAATGAATGATTTTCTCAAACTAGGTTGCATTGTCGTACATATGCAAAATGATGTCTATCACTATGGGGCTTCAACATTTCACCATTTCTATAAATATATGCTTAATAAATTCAAAACCATTGTTAACAAAGAATAGTTTCCTTACTCATGAACATTTGGATTCTAAACTCCATTAATTTAAGTCTACATAGAAAAACATAGAAAAAGAAGCTTGAAAATCGGAAGAAAAAATATATAAAGAACCTATACAATATTGAAAGACTAGGAAGGCTATAGAGGGACTCTTCCGAAGCCAAAATTGAGGAAAGAAACATCTTGAAAGAAAAAATATACAAAGAACCCGTCCAATGATTAGAACATTAGGAAAGCTACAAAGGGACACTTGTAGAGTTGATATCGAAGAATGAAACCTCTATATGCACTCTTGGAATTATTAATACATTCAAGGCACTTTGTCATCTACCTACAACCTTACTCAGACATAGACCACCCGAACATGATGCAGCGCCCCAACATGACATAATGCTTATGCTTTTTTTTATTATCTTTCATTGATAAAAATACCACTCTAATATTTCTATTTAAAAATTAAATTAAATAAGAATTTATTTCAAACTTTATAAAAATGAAAGTTTATTTTTATTTATTTTGATGTACAACTTAAATTAATTAAAAAATGGGAACAATGGTCTCTGCTTACGACAAGACTAATAACTTTAAGTCAATTCTAAATTATATACCAAATTTATTAAAAAATACTTTAAAAGGCACTCTTAGAAATTCCATATCTTGAATAGTTAAGTATTTTAAGTTTTATGTAGGCACTTATGTAGTTTGGTGGGTCAGTCTGAGTAGTTAAGTATTTTCCATTTAACATAAGAGATCTCATGGTCTATTATAATAAAGTTTCATGGGTTATCTTGAGTTTGGTGGCAGTTAAGTATTTTGAGTTTCATGTAGAAGATGTTGTGGTCAATCCCTCAATCAAATTGTCTATACACTATGACATTTTGCCTCAAAATTCGGTGAAATTATATAATGGTATGGACAAAGCATCAAAAAATACAAGTTAAAAATCTATTTTTTGTGTATTTTTTTTTAAACTAGCTCACGTTCGTCAACCGATCGATGTTTATCTCTAAATCGTTGGTGTTCCGACGATATGTTGTTGGTCTTCCAACGTTTTTCTCTAAAGCATCGGACCACCAATGTCTTAGGCATAACTGTTGGTAATCCGACAGTAAACCATCAGAACACCAACAGTTACAACAGAACCATTGAACGCTTGTAACGATCATTGTTGATTGGTCAATGTCGAAAAAGTCAACGTTGACTATGTCAACGATTGTCGAAAGTGCAACGGATACAAAATTTAGAAATATGTAATATTTAATAGATGATTCGACAGTTCTTCTATAATTCCAACAGTTCAGAAAGGTTATAAGTTCTTTTTTCCAAAAATAAAACATATTTATTTTATCTTTCAATTACATTAGAAAGTAATAATAGATCTACACGACCACTTCATTTTATTTGATAGCCATCACTCTATTTTGGTAGGGAAGAATGCCGGATAACATTAGTCTATAAGAAAAACAAAGGAATCCTAATAGGTTGTGTGCGGATTTCATGGAAAGGGGCGATAACAAATGTTATTGCCCTTGCGCTCAATGCAGGGGCTTCATTCTAAGAAGAATTTCGATAAGAACACCTGAAAAATATTGTAGTAAATATGGACACGTCGAAGGGGGGAATGAATACCATCCCGTGGTAAGCTATATTCATTATATGTCTTTATATTGATCATATTTGTAAAAAAAAAATATCGTATATTTTTTATACATACTAATTTTGCGTGATTGTTTGGAATTATAAAGACAAGCCCCCCTAGTTGTTTGACATTAGAGAATTTACCAAGTACTAGTCATTATAATGTTGTACAAGTTGAACAAGGAGTGAATATTGAAGATCAAGTTAATGATCCCATGGACGAAGATGATAATAATAACATAGTTGAAGACGATGAGGCAAATAGATTGATACAAAACACGTTCACTCAAACTGATCATGACAACTTTCATGATATTCATGATGTACATCTACTTGACAAGGCATGCCAACCATTTTATGAAGGCTCAAGAGCAAATATTCTCTCCGCTACATTATTTTTGGTGAACTTAAAGTTTTTGAATGGCTTTTCAAACAATTGTATGACACAAATCCTAAGGCATGTTTCATCATATTGTTATAAAGTTGTACTTTTTTCCTCTATTTTGTGTTAATTAATGTCATGTAAAATATGAATGCAATATTTAGTACAATTCACGTTCTTTACATTAACTAGTTATTTTTTATGTTGTAGATTGTTAGGTGAATTTATGTTACCAATGTCAAATTTATTGCCTCTCACATACAAAGACTTATCTACCATTATGAGAAATATTGGGATGGAGTATCAAGTTATTGATGCATGTCCTAATGATCATATTATATATTATAAACAATATCAACGCGGATGTGAAATGGAATAGAACCCAAATTTTTTCCCTAGCTTGCCACTCTTGGGAAACAAAACATCATATTTGTTTAGAAAATGCAAAATTAATCGCTAAGATCAACCATTATGGAAAAACAAGAATTAGAGAATCCCTAGAAATTGAACTAAACCTGAAGAACCTCAACCAAGGAAATGGCCTAAAGATTAGTGAAATTTGGTGACCTGTGATCTATATGTTAAGGAATGTAAGAAAAACACAACTTACTAGACATGTCCAATATTAACATGTGGTTTTGAATGGGGTGAGAGCTAGGGTTTTGGCGGATCGCGCGAGACCTGCAGCTGTCAGGTATCATCGTACTAGGGGTCGCATCCCCTGCAACTATCCAGGATGACGCCTCAGGCTATGACGTCTGCGGGAGTGACACCGACGAGAGGAGGAGATGACGTAAGGATGGGGGAAGCAAGCGATCGGGAGAAAGGAACCAAGCGCCGGACGAGGCCGGGGGGATGCCTCCCAAAAGCCTAAGTTATTCCGGCCATCCAGATCCATGCGGAAAAGGTAAGAGAGAAAGTGGAACTGTGGAAGGAGAAAGCCCTAATTGGTAAGTTCGTTGGTATCTGGCCCCGGGAAAAGGATCTGTTCAGATGGATCAAATGCACCTGGAACCCGAAAGGGAATTATGATTTACATCTGGGGGCTAAAGGTTTCTTTACCATTATTTTCTTCAATGTGGAAGATAGAGACAAAGTGCTGGAAGTAGGTCCCTATTTCTTTTTCTCTGTTGGCATTTTTCTCAGACCGTGGAGGAGCGATTCAATCCAGAAACAGAGGATATGAAAGTTGCCCCAGTCTGGATCAGGCTTTTTTCTCTTCCGTGTGAATTTTGGGACCCAGAAATACTGCAAGACATAGGTAATACCCTTGGAGAATTCGTCAAAATTGCGGAGCAAACAAAACAACAAAGGCATACTGCCTGCGCCTGGATCTGTGTTTACAGGGATATCTCTAAGTACCTACTTGAAGTTGTTAGTTTGAAATGGGAGGATGAAGAGTGGATCCATCCAATCGATTATGAGAAGCTACCTTTCAGATGCAGACTCTACCATGAATATGAACACTTTGGCAGAAATTGCCCACAATCAACTTTGGTGAAATCCTCATATCGATCTGTCACTGATGACAATAAGGATAAGGAGGGATTTACCTAGGTCCGAGGATGCAAAAAGAATAGATCTGGTGATCAATCCCAAAAAGGAAAGGAAAAAGTTGACAATGGTTCCACCAGCAAGAATCCGTTTAAGATCTTGGAGGAGGTCAGCGAAGAGGACGAGGTCAGAAAAGCCGAAGAAGAACCAGTAAATATGGTCGAGGAGGAAGCCATGGAAAATCAGATACAACAGCAGATTCCAGAAAACCATCCAGCAGCAATTGAAGAGGACGGCGAGGAAGAATTAGATCTGGGGGAATTACATTTGGATGTGATTGAGAAGGAATGTGAAAAAAGGGGGAAGGGATATGTATCCAGACAACAACTAGAGCTCCTTCAGGACACAATCATCAAATCCAAGGCTAGCCATAAATTAGGAGTCATGGTTGATTCCCAGTCGGGGAATAAATGGAAATCTCCAGCTGAGTACCTGAAACATGGAAGGAAATCTAACAAGCAGAGAATAACGGAAATTGGTGTTAAACTAATTGAGTCCGGTCAGTACCTAACGATCAGGGCGGCCTTTTCTGAAGTTAACAAAGTTACCCAATGAATATTGTTTCCTGGAATATTATGGGGTGCAATCATGCCTAGAAACTAAAGAGGTTAGCTAGAAAGGTGAAGCAGGAAAGACCTGATGTTCTTTTTTTGCAGGAAACTAAATGTTCCTCAGTCACAATAGAAAAAGTAGGCTAAAAACTTTGGAAAGACTATAAGGTTATGGCCATTGATTCCAATGGCATGGCCGTAGGTCTGGCTGTTCTCTAGCGTCCCATTTCCATTTCGCTTTCCAATTGGAGGGCCAACAGGTTTTAGTTGATGTCAGATTTTTTTGTTAGTGATTCAAGGGTGTCTGGTTCTTTGGTGAATATCTACGGTCCAAGTGCTGCTCCGCACAAGGATTCCTTCCTTCACTTTTTCTCTTGGTTATCTGTGCAGGATAAGGATGAATCGTGGATTTTTGGTGGGGATTTCAACCTCATCACCTCCCTTAATGAGAAAAGGGGAGGAAGAAGGATCATGGACAGGGTCCAAGAAATCTTTAGGGATGTTCTCAGCCGTAGTCCTTTCCTTGATGTGGAAACTGGAAATGGTTGGTATACATGGAATAATAGATGGGGTGGCAATCATTTGGTGGCGTCAAGGCTTGATATATTTTTAGCCATTGAGGATATAACACATGGGCTAGGAGAAGTCAATGCTAGTGTCCTTCCCTCGGCAGGCTCTGACCATTGGCCTGTTTGTCTGATATGGGATCTCTCTTTAGAGCTTTTCGATTTGAACAATTCTAGCTGGAACATAAATATTTCAAAGACTTGGTGGGACAGTGGTGGCAGGAGTTGATTCCCCCGGAGGGCTCTGGCATGTATCAATTTCAGCAAAAACTGAAGGCCCTGAAGTCTAGGATTCGTACTTGGAATATGGAGGACTTTGGCAGCATTTTCCAGGATAAATAGAAATTGAGTGAGGACTTAGAGCTCATTCGCCGAAAAGGCATGGAGGAGGGATGGGATGATAATCTTCGGGAACAAGAACAAAACCTCTTGGAACGCCTGGAAGCGCATGAAAAGCAAGAGGAGATTTACTGGAAACAAAAATCTCGCAATCAGTGGCTGCAAGAAGAGGAGAGGAACACTAAGTTCTTCCACAATATGGTGATCCAAAACCATCATAGGTCCAAAATCCTTAAGATTCGTAAATCCAATGGGGAGCAGGTTGAAACCAGAGGAGAGATTGAAGAGGAATTAATTAACCACTTCGAGGTTGTTATTAAAGAAGATCGGATGGATCGTGGTCACGACATTGCCAAAATCTCTATCCTTATCCCTTGTCTAGTGACAAGGGAGCACAATGAGCTGTTGATTAAACCAGTGTCTATGCCGGTTTATCTTTTCTTGATGCTCTCTTCTCCCAAATCTATCCTCAAAGAGATTCAGAGCCTTCAAATAAATTTTCTTTGGGGAGGTAGGGAAGCGAAGGAAAAATTTGCATTGGTGGGATGGGATAACATTTGAAAACCCAAGGAAAAGGGGGTCTGGGCTTCAGGGATCCTGAGGTTCTGAGTGAGGTCTATGGTTCCAAAATTTGGTGGAGGTGGTGTATTCACAGTATGGAGCCGTGGGCTCATTTGTGGCATTTTAAATATGCCAGGGACAGAGAGCAGGGGTAGTTGATCAGATATAATGAGGTAAAGGATGGGTCTCACATCTGGCTTAAAGCTCTCTCTAGTCAAAAAATTGTCCAAAACTTCTGCTTCTGGGAGGTTCATGATGGGAAAAGGGATAATTTTTGGGATGATTCTTGGAACTAGCTTCCTATATTTGGGGATGATCCATGGTGGAAGACAATTAGGGAAAGAGGTTTGGCTAAGGCTAAAGCCAAAGTTTGCCACTATTGGGAGCCGCCCAATCGGGAAGGATATAGGAAGTGGTTGAACATTGGTAACTGGGAAGGCATCACCTCGGCTAAGACCCTTCACAACTTTGAAACTATTTTGCAAGAAAGGTTTATCAGGATCAACAATGCCCCTGATAAGATTCAGTGGGGGTCTTCTCAGAGAGGCACTTTCAGTATTAAAGAGGCTTATGCTTATCGCATTGATGATGATGAAGAGGAGGATAGAATGTGGGGAAAAATTTGGGGAATGAACAGGTGGCCTAAAATTAGGGTCTCCAGCTGGTTAGTTATGTGGAAAAGAACCCTGACCAGTGAAAATTTGAGGAAGCATGGGATCCTTGGACCTTCGCGTTGTAGTCTCTGTCTCAATTCGGAGGAGACTATTGGTCACCTTTTGGATTCCTATTCTTACTCTTCTCTGTGGGACATAGGTGCTTCTATCTTTAGGTGAAGCAATCAAAGCAGAGGGAAACTTGATCAAACCTAATGGCGTGGGACCCTAAAGCATTCTCGAATCCCATCATTGGAACTCTCTGGATGATGTTCCCGGGCATGGTTATCTGGTCTATCTAGAAAGAAAGGAATGATCGCATCTTCCGGGACAAATATCATAGTGAGGAGGAGGTATGGCTAAAACTGATCAATAATATGAAGGAAACTATCAGAAGTGCGCAGTGGGATGACAAGGACAAAGATCTATTAGATGGATATTTGCGCATTACTGCCAACTGGGGTATAGGTCAATCTGATCTGGAGGGGCTCAGGAGGAGAGAAAAATTGTGCCAACCAGTTATCTTGATCCATTGGTCCCCCCCCTCCTTTTGGTTACAAAATCAATTTTGATGCACCTCTCAGGGAAACCCCGGTGTTGCAAGCTTTGGAGGTGTTTGCAGGAACTCTGTGGGTATCATCCTGAAGGTCTTCTTTGGTTCTATTGGATTTGATTCTAATAATTCAATCGAGCTGGAAGGTCTCATACAGGGAATTAGGCTGGTGATCAGTGAAGCGTGGTACCCAACGATTCTGGAAGGAGATTCCCAGATCATTATCTATATGGCCAAGAAAATGTTATGTGGCCAAACCCCAAAGAAAGTGTCATCCAGTTGGTGCCTATTGGATCATTTGGAGTACCTGTAGAGGATTCTTGCCAATCAATCAGCTCTTTCTTTTTTCCACATCAAGAGAGATGCAACCAAAGTGGAAGATATCTTTGAGAACCGTGGGATTGAGGCTGGTAGGCCCCTCATGAATGGCATGTTGGCAGACTTTGGGCAGGAACCTTGGACTGAGAACTGCAGACACCTGGCAGAAGCCGATCTGGCAAGTGGAAGACAGGTGGTGATGAAGGCGCCCATGGTCTGTGATGATAACAACAAGCAGTTAGAGACAGTTATGAGGGGGCTTCGTGTCCAAGGACAATCATGATTGGAATGACACATGCAGTATCCTTGAGTTATGCTATGGGTATAAGAAGGTACTACCCAAAGCGAAGGAAATTTGGTGGAGTGGATTTGTTCAGGTCTCATCGTACCTCCATAAGCATATTTTTCATTCTGCTTCGTGGGATGATCAGCCCCTTGATATATGGTCCGTATAACATGACGCAGGATCATAATTCCTTTGCCTCTCCCATAATGACGCTCAGGGTTTTAAATTCGGATGGTTTTTCTTGCATTTCCATCAACTTTTATTTCCTAGCAGAGTGCAGTTTCAGAGAAGACGTCAATAGTGGTTACGAGTGTAATTGTGGGTTGTTCTTCTGGGTTCGACCTCCTGATCTTTTTTGGATAGTACAATGGCTCCCAAACACTGCTTTAACCCAGGGGAAATGAAAGGTTTTGGGGTGCTGGGACACATGCTGAAGGTGGTAGCTTTGAGTAGCATAATCCTCGAGTGGGTTGGGTGACTCGTGCTTCTGTTAAGTTTCGGGCTTAGGAATCCACGTCCTTGTTCCGCAATTGTATCCTCTCGGTAATTCAGGATAATATTGAGGTGGTGGAGAAGGAGATCTGGGAAACTGTTCAGGTTCTTCCTATGGAGGAAGTCCGTCGCGAGGTCAAATACTAGGTGGTCGATCCTAGTTCCACTGCGGGACGTGCCTCAGCCTATGATCGGATTCTTATGAACTATTGGGTTACGAATAATCGGTTAGCGCATGTGTTAATGGAATCTGTCAACAAAAGTAAGGGTTATGAGGAGCCCGTCAGATCGTGGAGGACTCATAATACGAACAGTCGGGTGATGCATATGAAAATTGACGCAATAGCCAAAAAATTGGGAATTACATTTGTAGTGAAGGGTTCAAGCGCAGGGGAGCCAACGGTTAGCGGTAACCAGTGTACCAGGAGTTCATCTGAAGGTGCTACAAAAGTGGATAAGGAGAAGCTTCAGTCCTTGGGGATTCAGCCGTTTCGGGGAAGCAGCGGTAAGGAGACTGTTCCTGTGATCCATATCTAAGCTTTGGATTCAGATGCATCTTTATGTGCCTCTGTTGGTTTTTTCTATGGGTATGATGTGGTTTCCGTGTCTTGCCCCAGCTCTCTCTCTGTTTTGATTTTGGGGAATTTTGCGTTTCAGTTGTCAAAACTTTATGCATGTGTCAAGACTCTTGTTTGGCTGTTTAACGCCGGGAATGTCTCTGTTTATGATAGTCCTGTAAAGTTTATGTCTGGTTTCCTGTTTGGCTGTTCTCAGTCGAGAATTCCTGGGATGATGAATACTCTATGAGACAAGCGATGTATGTTTTAAAGCAATAATATATAATGTTTATTTACAAAAAAAAAATATTAACATGTGGTTTTAAATTATAGCTTGTTATGATTATTATACAAGACACATTCTAAAAATCTCATTAGCATCTTTTCAAACATTTGAAGCTCCCGAGGATGATTTGAGCAAGGATCAAAACACGTCGAGCATTGTGCTTGTAATAACACAGAGATATTTGCTTCATTAAACTTTGACCTGCGTATTCCTCATGTTCAACTAGACCCTAATGGTTAACTCAAATAAGGCAATGCTTTATCGAACATAGAGTTAATCTATAGTTGTGTGCTTAGGCCAATATTTGTCATAAAATAATTAACTTGACTCACTAATATAATGGTATAGTGATATCTTTTAGGAGTACAAATGTGGCCTAACATGTTGGTTCATCCAACATTAGATCAACTCAAACTAACAACACTTGGACTTGAAATTGAGACCTCCTTAAGCCCCAAAGGACTAAAGGAGGCTGGCTTTTATAATCCACCTAAAGGGATAATTCCTATGTCATCTTTTACTTATAGGGAATTGTAATTAGATTTATTTTCTTTCCTAATAGACGAGTCTAGCTATCTATAAATTTTGTGTGATTATTGAAGTGGAATTTTCATTGAATCATTGTAATATTTGTTAGCGAAATTTATTAGACAATGCACTAACTTTAAATATCGTCAGGAATACATGATTGTGGAGAAAAAGGAAATGTGCATTGAAAGCATCAGTTGTTCAGTGTTATTAGTACATGTGTGAGGTATGTGATCCCTAGCTACATAAACATACTCGGTGTAGGTACACTAGTATGGTTACATTAATTAATTAGTTGTTAACTAGGATTATTAATCACTTAAGTTATTGATTGGTGTTATTAGAAATTTTTTGTATGAATTTAAAATATCTAAAGGCATGATAAGCATGCGTTGGCATTGTTGGTTGGTTGGTATGGTGATAATAAATAGTATGGATGGTTGTATTAATATTGATGTAAATATAAAATATATTAATGATTATCAAAACTTTTACCCTTTGTAATTTATTACTTAGGACCTTAAGGGTGAATTTTTTAGCCTAGTAATCATGGTAGCAAATGAGGCTGGAGGAAATGTACATGTGGAAATAATAAAATAGGGAGGAGGAATAAGTGTAGGGGGGTGTATTATAAAACAATATAGTATTATATTAGAAGGGTATTACAAAGCAATATAATATACAATAATTAAACAATATAAAATTAAAAATTAAACAATATGAAAAAAACAATATAGAAAAACAAATAAAAATATATATACAATTTACTTTATTTTACAATATAAAAAATAAAAAAAATAAAAATAAAATAAAACACATCATAAACCAAAAGAGCTAATCGAGAGAGCTGAGAGCATGCAGTGCAAGGTAAGCAGAGTGAGTTTGAGGCATTTTGAGAGCACAAAGTGTGAGGAGAAGAGGATACCATTGTGCCCAGAGGATACCACATTCCAAAGGAGACTAGCGAGCTCAATAGATCAACGGAGAAAAAAAAGGGGTCCTATGTCTTCGGTAAGGCCAGCCCTACCCTCTAAACTACGACTTCCATATTATTTGTATGAAATTGTCCCTATTATTGTACAACAAATTGCATCAATAAAAATGAGTGTTTATTTCCCCATGAATGTCAATTCCTTTGAGCATTGAGCCTTTGAAAAAACCTTTGAAGTCCCTCTAGGTGTAATATATGTCATACCTTCTTCATTTAAAAGACTAATGGGATCTGTGACTACATCATATTCCAACAAAAAACCTTCCAATGCTTCATATCCTATGTTTCATTTCCATAGAATAAACGTTTGGATCATTGAGGTATAAAAACCCTTGAGAGGCATTGGCATGCGAAGGGATCAAGTATTTATTGTTGGTATGGCATGTGCTCCCATGTAAAATACACCAATTTTACATGGGAGCACATGCCATACCAACAATTCTCTCTTCAAAGTTTTACAAGTTGAGGAGACTAATTATGTTCCCACTATTTACATACGAAAATATATCAATGATTGACAGGTGCATGAGAAACCATATGATCAACAAGGAATGGGAGCAGACTAGAAGTGGCCCTTCAAAAAAGATTAACAATGTCAAAGAAAATGAGCATCCAAAGTACATGGAGATTGGATATTTTTAGGATCTCTAAATAGTGGTTGGAGTTGTCACCTTGTTTAGGGATTTCACTGATGTATTTTCCTACAACTATCATGACCCATAGGGTATTCCAAAAGAATTTGGATAACTTCAACTAGAATCCAAACCAATTAGACAATGATTGTATCGAACGAACTTGAAATACAAAGCCATGATACATGATACATGAAATGTTAGAACTAACAAAGGAAGAATGAATAATGATGAAATGTTTTTTGTTTTTGTGCATAGTTTCCCCCCCAAGTTTAAGCATGTCCTTTAAACTTCATTTGGACAGATGTTATATTTTTTTCACTTGCTTTATGGAGGCTAAAATAGAATTACATTTGTTGCAACCAACAATTTAACTTAATAGCACCAACATCATTGTTGTGGGAAAAATAACACAAAGGTGTGCAACTCTTCCCACTTGAGGGGTGAAAGCCTTAGAGGTTGCCACCAAGGCCTAGTATTGTGTTACTAAAGCAATAGAGGTAACTTCAAATTTATCTTGCAAGTTATTGCTAGAAAACAAAACAAAACAACAACAAATAACATGAAATAAACAAAGAGAGCGAAGATATGCAAACCACAACAAAAAGAAGATGCTAGAACCAAGTTAGATTGCCCAATGGCCAAACTTTTTACATGTAGTGTCACCTAGGAGGTGCAATATTCAAGGGAATCCAACAATATCCCTTAGGGAGGTCCTTTTTGTCCACACTAAATGCTAAATAACTTGAAGAACAATGAGAGAAACACTTTCCCCTTGGAGGAAGGTGGAAAGGGAGCTTTGGGAAGGCCAATAGGTGGAGGAAGAGGTGAACTATGAGGAAGTCTCAACACAATTCCAACAAAATAACCTTGCTATGATTTTCCCTTCTTAGATGCATGCCCATGGCTTACTTTTATAGGCCAAGAGGAGGCCAAGAAACATCTAGATCCAAGTGTGAGCTCTTTCACTTCATGAACTAGCTCCAAAGTACACAAGGGGGTCTATTTAATGCTCTTAAGCAGGTGAAGAGACAAAATCAATTTTTTTTGGAAAGGGAGATTTCATGAGCCTTCAATGCATTGTGGGTAGTTGAGTTCAAGTCGTTTTGACAGTCGCATAGATTTCAAAGGAAAATCCGCGCGAGGCCCACCTAAGGACATAACTGAGAACTCACACAGTAGCGCGGATGAACAAGTATTTAACCACACAACCTCTTCTTTTGACTACTTTTTGGCATTTCTAGACTCATACTACTTTCTGGATCTGATGAGGATGTCTTCATTGAGATTCATGTTGTATGTTGATGACGCTTTACTCCAAGATTAGATAAAATGTTGCATGTGTGCGAAATTTAAGCATTAACAGATGCCCCCTAATATATGAGGTTCAAAAGGTCCTGTAGGGACGTTAATGCATCATCATTTATTTTTTTCTCTCTTGTTCTTGCAAGTTGTGAATCAAGTGTGGACAAAATGTTCCTCCCATGGGGGAATATTGTTGGTGACAACCTGTGAACCTGGAACAAATAATTTGTTTTATACAAATGAGTTGGGCATACCCATGCTCATGAAAATTTGTCAAGATGACTACAATAATAGGATATTGAGGGGTCAACTCATGATACTGCTAGTACATTGACAAAGCCAACTTCAATCCATGTAAGAGTAGATGAACCTGGAAATGGTGCTACTGGTGTCAAAGAATCAGAAATACTGATGATCATGAGAATCCCACTATAGTTTCTCCCTCCATTACACTCAAATTCACCAAGGTAAAGGGAAAGGCATGACTCAAATTCTCCAAAGTGGAGTCGCCAATTTATGTTGATGCTTGAAATTATTCAAACATGAAAATTAAGGAGACACCTTTGAAGGGATAGTCAAGAGGAAAAAGAGGATGGAAACCTCGGGTATTGTTTAAATCCCTCTATGTATATCAAACCTAGAAATGTTAGTCCTGACATAAATATATAAATGAATAGACTTAATGAAGTATGTTAACCAAGTATTTCAAATAAATAAAGAAAGGAAACGAAAAGCATTAGCTAGTAAGTGAAAGAAAACTTATTGTAAGTAATCTAAATTAAAAATAATATGTTTTTTAGATTATTCATCTGAATCTTGTGTGAAATCATTTCATTGGATGAGCATTAGATTTGTGAATGATTATTAGCTTGCATAATATAAGTGTTTTCCCTATATGTGATGCAGATTGTAATGTAAGGCATGACACTAAACATATTATTAATGTGATATTGCTGCAAGTACATTAACAAAGTGTAAACCTTCTAACTTATTGATTTAAATTATATTATTGCATTAAGCCAAAGTAGATTTGACAATTAATTTGCTTCTAAGAAAAATATAAAAACTTAATTAGTTGCTAAATAAAAATAAAATATACAAGTGTTACATTAAAAATGTCAATGTTATTGCAGGAAAGGATTACTATGTATAGATTTATTTAACAAATCGCAAAATAAAGCAACAAAAAAATAAAATACATTTATTGAAATAAGTGAAAATCTCATAGAAGAAGATAGGTTTTCCTAATTTTTTTTTATTAAATAAAGTTTTGCAGTATTTCAACACATAAAAACCTTGCAACAGATTTGGATTCTTAAGGACAAGAGGTTTTCGAGACCTTATGTTGCTCTCAACATGTCATGACTCATTTAGGTGAAACTTTTAGTAGTGATTCTATAACAATATTGGTGTCCAAACCTGCAACAATTTGTAATACACATAAATATTCATTCTACAAAGTTAATTTCTCAATGAATTCAATCGGTGTACTCATTTCTACCTATATATTAGTTTCTGTGGCTTGCTTTTGCGCCTCTTTAACTTGACCCTCCAGTTCAGAAATTTTCACCCTGCACTCTATTTTTTTCGATGCTGGAATGATATTAGCATAATCGAGAGCAATTTTTAAAGAAGCTACTAAATTCCTTTCCTAGTGCATTTCCCTAAAGTGTCAACACATTGTTTGTATATGCATTGAAGGACGTTTCCATCTCAATTACCTGAAGATATGCTCTAATGAAAAGCTGTGTATGCTTAGCAATTTGTGGCAGATCAACATTGTTTTCTAGCTTCATATTAAGAGTATGTACATGTAGTTAACTATAAGGTAAGCAACAACCTTTCTCCAACTGCAACACTATTAACACTGGAATTTTCCTCTCCTCTTCTGTCCATGAAAGCAAGAAATATGAATATTCGATGATGGAATTGGGACATAACTTATGGAAACTGTTGTTTGCAACATTCTACCAATAAAATATATAACCCTTCCACATGTGCTTTATTAGAGGTTCAAAGCTTCCCTTGTACATCCCTAATATGCTTTCTACTTAGAGGAGAGAAATTAGAGGCTTTTTATCATTTGATTTCCGTATTGATGACTCAAATGAAAATTATTGCTCTAATGACCAACATCCATTATAGTTTTATGTTTCTCCTCCATTTGGTGACTTTGAGTTTACCATACAAAATTCATTCTTCTAAAGTAACCTCACCACTATTTTATATGGTGGTAATTTAGGTCTTACACCAATTAACTTCATATTTCTTCCATAACTCTCTCATGAAACATCTCTTGTGTCACGTTGCCCCTTTGCATCACTCAACATTGTGACTTTCCCCTTCTATCATTAACAAAATCAAAGCCTCCTCTTTAGTGGCATTACATGAGTGACTAGCTTTTGATCCAACTTTGTATATGACGCCACCCAAAAAGATAATAATTGCTAGTTTGGAAGTGTTGATAGCACCTTGCTAGTAGGTCATTTTTTTAATCTCATTAATGAAAATATAGATGCTTGTGGCAGGTGTTGTCAAATTTTGATGGCCAAGAAGAATATTAGAAGGTAAATACCAAATCTAAGTGTTCTTTATATAGAAGAATGTATGTGATCCACATTTTTGTTTCAAAACATTAACACATAGGTTTAGAGTATCGGGGAATTTATCCAAAAATGTCTTTGTATTATTTACATGTTAAGCAAAGAGACAAGCCACTATTGGATCCTAGCTAAACAAAGTCTAAATTAAATTCGTGGAGTTTGATGAACGAGTTGGGACTAGTGTCAACCAAGTTAAGAAGGTCTAAAGTAGGCATAAGAGGTGGAAGATAATGTATATTGCAAAATTGGTAATGAGTTTCAACAAGTAGGAATACGTGCTTCGGAAGTATCGGGAGAATGACAAATGGGGAATACATGGCTTCTTATATGCTCATGTTGTGAAGTTTTGCAATCATGTCGATGTTGTTCATTTCGAAGATCATCAGATTCCAACATTAAAAATGTTGAAAGTCCAAGGTCGCAAGGGAGCAACACAAAAGAGTGAAGTCGAATAAATTTCTTACAAAGAGCAATGCTACCGACTGACACAAATCATTTCACAAGGTTCCAAGGTTATGTCGAATAGGGAAAAATGTACGGGATTTTTATCAATGATGATTTCCCAAAATATGATAAAGACCTTTCAATGTTTCATAACATTAGAAAGAGTGATCTCTACTCTATCGCCACCCAACCTGTAGTCTTACTTTATAATGATGATGTTAGATGGATATTTTCCCATATTGATCTTGGGATGGATTCAATGATTAATAAGGATGGAACTCCTATAGCTTATTTACAACCAGATGTTATTGGTTTTATGTATAAAATGTGAAAGCTTGAAGTTCTACAAGGTAAACAATTCCTAGAAACCTTCAAAGAAGAAAACCCTAACCTACTTAAAGTCACCAAATAATGGTGAAGTGAAGAGAATACCTTCACATAAAAGTGAAATAAGAGATACCCACTAAAATACTTCAAAATTATATATGTATTGATTGTAAGCTACCATGATTTGTATGTTGTCTGGCGAAGAGGGTTCCACCCACTTCAACTTGGAATTGACACCATTGGCTCACCACTTATTCAAAATAGGACAGGCATTCGATTGGGTGCATATCCTATCCTTCAATCTCCCAAACACTATGAGAGTGATAAAATGTTAATACCTAAATGTGGGCACATTTCCCCCATATTGTGGTGCATTACATTAGTTTTGATGTCGGCTTTGGTCCATTAGTGGTAATTTTCATTAGTATGGTTATATTAGTTATGTTGGCTTGGGTCAGTGAGTTGCAATTGTACCTCTTAATCTCATATATATAGGGAGGAGATATTTTCATTTGAGTCTCTTGTCTTGTCTTGTCTTGTGTACTCAATACATTGTATAAGGAGGTTTCCCCCTCGAAGAGGCTTTCTATTCGTCTCTGTTATGCATTATTAAGGCATTTATTACTCTCTTCTAGTATATTTATGCTCTTTTTATGGTTTTTCCAGGAACTTATTGCATAACCTTTGGTATTATAGCTCTTTCCTCGGCATTGGTTTCTTCAAAACAAGCCATATTGGAATTTTCGCTATAATTTTTTTGTAGAAGGTTTCATACTGCGAGACTCATAAACCATCTCAGAAAAAGGCCAAGCTATATGTGGTCCAATTTTCAGATCCTAATACAACACAAGTTTGGAAATATTCACCTTGGAAGCTAGGGTTTTTTACTAGTCTAAAAACTAGTCTAAAACAGGTGTTATGGGGAAAAGGGTCATATCTGAGGCATGTGAGATCCAAATTGAGTGAGACCTATTGCATCAAAAATAATATGGACCATAGTATTTTTGGTAGGTTTTCCAACCTCAAATACAAAATGTTGAACATGTGCCAGATCGTATGAGTTCGCTCTTCTGGAAAGACAAAAATAAGAAGTGTTGGGAGATTCACAATAACTTCTTATTGGCACATTAGAATTAGGTCAGACCTATGACATTAGAAAAAGACACATCACGATACATCAAGCAGAACTTTTGGACCCAGAGGAGTAGAAATTTCAAATTTACTTCAGTTTCAATTCGTCCTTAAAACAGTCTTTCAATCAGGGCTTAAATGAGGTAAGTTATTTTAAATTTGAATAACGTTGAGTAGAAGGATCTAATTGTGGTGAAACCTATGGTGTGATATCTATTTATATTGTTCAAAATGCCTCCAAAAGGAAGTGTAAAAAAGCACACTCCACTCAAACCACTAGAGGATCCATCCCCAACGTACGAGAAAAGGGAAGACCTATATTTTTGAGTGTCCCAATTGGAAGATATGATTAAAGAGTCTGTGAAAATTTTTGATTTAGTTAATTTAGAGGAGAAGTTGAATAAAATGGAGGAAACTGTGAGAACAACTGATTTACTCAATTTAGAGGAGAATTTGATGGGAAATATGAAAAATATTGCTAATCTCATACAAAATTCAAGGGATACTCCTACTAGTGATGATGTGTTCTAGGATACTCGAGAGGATAAAGATAATGTCCATGTTGAGAAACATTCCATGAATAAGAATTTTCCAAGAGGAAATGATTCTAGTAATGGGAATCATTAGGGATGGTCACCAAGGTGTACCCAAATTCCCAAGATTGACATGAGAAATTTTGATGGCAATGATCCAATAACATGGATATTCCAGATGGAGCAATTCTTTGATATACACCAGGTTCCAATCTTGCAAAAGGTAACTATTATATCATTATATTTAGAGCCCGATCAATTTGTATGGTACCAATGGCTTTGTGACCGTAAAAAGGAATCTATTATATCTTGGTCTATATTCATCGAAGAATTGATTGCACATTATGGGGATATTAATATCAACACCTTCTTTAGTCAGTTAATAAATCTCAAGCAAAATTGTCCAATTAAAGAGCACATCAAGCAGTTTCAAAAGCTAAGTTTTAGAGTGAAGAATATTTCAGAAGATAATCTATTGGATCTCTTTATTGGAACCTTGAAAGATAACATTCAACATGAGGTGCGTCTCTTTGAACCACCATCTTAGAGAAGGCTTTCATGATGGCAAGGAAGGTTGAAAGTAAAAGCGTGATGATGGCTACTAGAAAGACCACCTATAACACATACCGAGAGAATAATGTTCCTTCTTCTAACCCACCTCAAAGCTTGACACGTCAACAAATATAGGAAAGAAGAGAAAAATGCATGTGCTTTAATTGTGACAGCAAGTATAGTAAGGGACATAAGTGTGGCGAGAATAAATTATTCAACATAAATTGTGAAGAAGAAGAAACAAAAGAACATGAATAGTCTCAAGATGCAGAAATATAAAATACTACTTCCAAAGATATTACTCCCACCATATCTTGTCATGCATTGGTTGGTATTAGCACTCCTCAAACTCTCAAGATCGAAGGATATATTAAAAAGAAAAAGGTAACAATGTTGATTGATTCTGGTAGTACTGATCATAATTTCTTTCACTATAAATTAGCCAGAGTTCGGCAATTGCTTTGTATATCCGGCACCAGAGTTTCCAGTAATGATTGCAAATGGATACACTATCGATTGCTCAGGGAAATGCCATAATATCAACTTACTATGGGGGAATATGTATTGAATAGTATGATGATTTCTATTTCGATGTGGGGTGCTAATGTTGTCTTAGGAGTTCAATGGTTTCAATCATTGGGAACAGTGGCTTTTAATTTTCAGAAGCTTTTCATGAAATTTTTATGGAAAGGAAAATAATATAAGTTAAATTGTATCACAGGGAAACCAAGCAAGGTGATAAGCTATAATGTTATGACAAAACTGATGAAAAAGGGACATCAAGGTGTAATTGCACAATTATGATTGTTAGATGTTCAAACATCTAAGTCTCCTATTGCCCCTAATATCCAAAAGGTAATTAATAAGAATTCCAATGTATTTGAAATGGTACACAAGCTGGATGGATCATGGTGTATATGTATAGATTATAGAGAGATCAACAAGATTACCATTAAAGATAGGTTTCCCATTCATGTCATTGATGAATTGTTAGATGAATTACATGAAGCAGTTTTCTTCACAAAGTTGGATCTCCATTCTGGGTATCATCAGGTTAGAATGAAGGATGAAGTCATCCCAAAAACAACATTAAGAACTCATGAAGGTCATTATGAATTTTTGGTCATGCCATTTGGTCTAAAAAATGCACCTTCCACATTTCAAGGTTTGATGAATTCTATTTTCAATCCTTTCCTTAGAAAACTTGTGCTAAAGTTCTTTGGGTCATATTGTATCTCATGAAGGCGTCAAGGTAGACCCCAACAAAATTAAATCCATGATGGATTGGCCGATTCCCAAAACCCTGAAGAATCTTTGAGGATTCCTAGGTCTGACAGGGTACTACCACAAGTTTGTTCGGAACTATAGAAATATAGTAACACTTCTAACAAAATTATTGAAGAAAGATGGATTTTCTTTGACTCCAGAGGCAACTAAAGATTTTGAACAACTTAAAGAGGCAATGTCAAAAGCTTGTTTTGGCCACGCTAGACTTCATGAAAACCTTTATTGTGGAATGTGATGCTTCAAGAAATGGCATTGGTGATGTTCTAAAGCAAGAAGGACACCCACTTGCTTTCACGGGTCATCTAATCAAGTGAAAGCACTTATAGAAGCCCATTTATGAGAAGGAAATGTTGGAAATACTACATGCTCTTAAGAAATGGCATCCTTACCTAATAGGTAGGCACTTCAAGGTCAAAATAGATCATGATAGTTTTAAATACTTCTTGGAATAGAGACTATCTTCGAAAGAGCAACAAAAATGGGTAACCAAGATGTTGGGATATGAATTTGAAATTATCTATCGAAAAGGGAAACATAATGTGGTGGCAAATGCACTTTCCAAAAAATATGAAGATGTTGAGGTATTAATTTGTGCAATTTCCATTCTACAACCTGATTGAGTAGTAGCAACAAGGGAAGAATGGAAAAATGATGTAGATTTGTGGACGCTCATTCAAAAGTTACAAAATGATCCCAGTGTATCAGATACTTTTGTGTGGACAAATAATTCACTATGGTATAAGGATCATTTATATTTATGCAAAAAATTCCAACTCAAACAAAAGGTCCTCTTAGAATTACACACCTCTCATATAGGTGGGAACTATGGATTCCTGAAAACTTACCACAGGGTCAAGAAGGATTTTTTTGGGGAATATCTTAAATCTGATGTTCAAAGGTTCGTGGCCAAATTTTTGGTTTTCCAACATAATAAGGTTGAAACAGTTAAGACCCATGTACTTCTACAAACATTAGACATACCTTTCCAGCGCTAGGAGAAAGTATCAATGGATTTTATCACAGGTCTACCCAAGTCAGAAGGAAAGAATGTTATTATGGTGGTTGTTGATTGACTCATGAAGTATGCACATTTTTGTGTACTCTCTCACCCTTTTATTGCAAGTATAGTAGTTGCAACCTTTATGGAAACCTTTTATAAGTTACATGGAAATCCAAAGATTATTATAAGTGATAGAGATCCAATTTTCATTGGAAACTTTTGGACTGAATTGTTTTCTTATTTGGCTACCCAATTGGCTCACAATTCATCTTATCATCCTCAATCTGATGGGAAAACTGAGATAGTGAACAAATTTTTGGAAGGCTATCTTAGTTGCTTTGCATCTAATAAACAAACACAATGTGTGAAATGGTTATCTTTGGCAGAATGGTGGTACAATACTTCCTTCCATACATCATAAAACATTTCTCCATTTATGGCACTTTATGGGTAACATCCTCCCTCTATCACATCTCCCTTTAAATGAAAATCTAAAGTTCAAGCTGTGGAAGATCACATAGAGCACCAGCAAGAATTTTTCCATATACTGAAGGACAACTTGACTATGACACAAAACAAGAAGAAACAACAAATTGATCAACATCGTAGTGAAAGGAGTTTCGAAGAAGGGATTGGGTATTTTTGAGGCTACAACCTTACAAGTAGATGTCCCTCAAGCAAATAAATAATGACAATAAATTAGCACCCAAGCATTATGGTCCTTATAAAGTGTTGCAAAAGATTGGTAGTATGGCTTACAAATTGGAGCTCCCTTCATCTTCAAGAGTGCATCTAGTTTTCCATGTTTCTTGCTTGAAGAAGGTAATAGGAGACAAGATCCCAATTCAAACAATATTTCCCAATCATGATGAAGAAGGACAAGTCATATTGGAACCTGAACAAATCACTAAAACAAGAACCAAACAACTATTAAATTGGGCTATTACTGAGTACCTCATCAAGTGGAAGAACCTACCAATGGAAGATCTGACATGGGAAGATGAGTCCTTCATACAAAATCATCCACAACTAATCAAGCGTTAAGGACAACACTTGTCTGAAGGGGAGGGGCATGTTAAGTCCTAAATTTGGATACATTCCCCCCTATATTGTGGTGCATTACATTAGTTTTGATGTCAGCTTTGGTCCATTAGTGGTAATTGTCATTAGTATGGTTATATTAGTTATGTCGGCTTGGGTCGGTGAGTTGTAATTGTACCCCTCTTAATCTCCTATATATAGGAAGGATATATTTTCATTTGAGTGTCTTTCCATGCCTTGTATTTTGTACTCAATACATTGTATAAGGAGGTTTCCCCCTCGAAGAGGCTTGCTATTCATCTTTGTTCTGCATTATTAAGGCGTGGATTACTCTCTTTTGGTATATTTCTTCTCTTTTTATGGTTTTTTTGTGAATTTATTGCATAACATAAAATAGGTACCAGGGAGAAAAAACCCAGGTTTTTACATGTATGCCCTTTATTGATTTAATTTGTTCTTCGAATTCATTTCCTCTGATGGGTTGGCACTAGAACCCTAGTATGCTCCCTGTACATGTCTATTGTAGTGAATTGTGTGATTCAAATTTCAAGAATAAATTCTATGCAATCTGTGAAAATTTCATGGCCCCTCTAATACACTCCATCATCTTCAACAAACTAGCCCCTATACTATCAAAAGAATCTAGGAAAATTATAAATATTATAAGGGATTGGTACATCCAGGAATATTTTACTTATATTAGGGTTATTGGTGCTTCGGCCTCTTCCCCATATTTAATTCCTAAATACGTTCTTGATAGGTTATTTCTTAGATATATTTCCCATCATACTATAGTTAAATGGATTACTTCTTTCCTCTTGGATCACTCAAAGAAAACATGGTTGAGATTCTCAATCAAAGTGGGAATTTTTACTTTATTGAATGTTCCCGATGCCAAGAAAGAGGTTGTTTCCCTTAAGAGCTTAGCCTCTATACAATAACCATAATGAAGTGATATTACCTATAAGGAAGTACTAAACGGTATTGAAGATAATCAGACGAAGGAAGTGATACATAGAGTTCAAGAAGTAGCCATGAAGATAGTTATGGATGAAAGAGAAGCATTACTAGCCAATGAAGAAGAATATGATACATGAAAGAAAGAAAGAGAGGCCTCCAGAAGAGAAGCTTTAGAAAATAAAGCTATAGAGATTGAAGAATAGTTAAAGAAAAAATCAATACAGGCTGTAGAAAAAGCTAAAAAGGAGTCAAGACAAATAATAGAAGAAGAGGAAACAAGAACTATATGTTAAATATACAACATCAGGAAAAATTCTCCAAACCAATATTGTGTAGCCAAGATTGATCCTCCCATATAGAGGTGAGCACTTTGATTTCCTTCTGTGTAAAACGTATTCCTCACGTATAGAGGTACTTGATCAAAGTAATGATGTTGTAAAGTCTTGTTGGACAAGATTCCATACTTATGTGTCAAGTCATAATTATCATGTGAGCCTTCTGTATAAATATATCCATGAGATGAACCTCCCGTATAGAGGTGGACCTTCCGTATAAAGGTCATGCTTTACTTGTTAAAATCATTTAATTTTGTGTGATGTGTTATTAACAATGATTACCAGATTGCTATTAAGTCTCTTTTAGAGATTGATCACCTCTAAAGTGAATTACTTTAGCATATGATCATTTGGTCCAGAATAATATAATATGATCACAACATCTGATAATTATTCTTACTATAATGTGATGTGATGGATAATTAAAGTTAGCACATATTGACCATGCAGTAAAAGGTAAATAAATAAAGTATAAAGCATAGAGATCAAGAGAATTCGAAATTGCCCATGCAAACACTTCAACTAATTAAAGAGAACTTAAATTGTTAAAGCTTAAGTTATAAATCTTAAGTTATAAAACTTCAATTATAAAGCTTCAATTAAGTATCAATGCTTCAGTTAAAGCATCATTTAAAGATATGACTCAGTTAACTAAAGAACTCACGGTGGTCACTTCAAGTAAATCAATCAACATGATTTCAATTAACTAACTATTAAATAAGAAGTACTAGTTAACTATAGTGTTTTCAGTTTAGTTAAACTAAAAGACAAAACTTTAGTTAAAGAGTGGTAACTAAGTGACAACAAATAACATCCAGTTAACTAAGTGTTATTGCATGACGACACTTATGTTAAAATAAAATATGACACGTGAGTTGTGGCACTTGCATGTCGACACTTAATTTATCCATCTAACAAGTGGGAAAGCTTTCAATTAAGAGGCAAGTTCATCCTAAGTCTCAGCTTAGTGAGACAAAGCACTACATGAGAAGTGGGGCGCACCTCTGCATGCAAGATGAATACATCCAGTTTGAGGGCAAGTTCATCTTGAAGTTAGAAGTTAAAAATAGAAGAGAATAATGTATAAATACGTTATACAGGACTGATGAATCCAATGTGAAGCGAATTCTCTTCTCCATTGAAGGAAAGACACTTTTCTTTGTGTAGGGTATTGTTCATGCTTATTATTGTTGTGTTGGGAACACATCCGATTGACCTCTCTTCTCTATTGATTTTGTATCTTCATCAAGAGTGTTTGGTGATCTCTTATCTTCAAAAAGCAATATGCTATGTTGTAAAATAAATCATTCTCTGTTATCGATTATATTATACTGAGAAGAATTGCTGGAGTTTTTGTTCTCATAATTTTGAGGATTTTCCCCAGGGTATATCTTGTGTTATGGTTGTAGTAATTTCATGGATTGAATTGTCTCATTGCTTCAAGTCTCTACATCTAAAATAATTAAATATCAAAGCGCAACCAAATTTCAACATGGTATCAAAGCTCAGGGTGTGAAGGAGCTCAGTTTTGCATGCCATCTAGAGCCTACGTTGATCTTGAGAAGTTGAGCACAAGATTTGAAGACTATGGAATCAATCTTTGTACGACCGAAAGACAACCTTGAGGGCACCTCAAACTTCAACACTTGGAAGGATAGGATTCTCAACACCTAGAGGAACATGAATTGGATGGCTACATATCCATTGCAGTGGAGGAGCCTACATCTAATGCAGGGCGCATCAAATTCAAGAAGAATCAAGTTAAGGCCAAACAAATCATCTATGATTTGCTAAAAGATAACTTGATTCCCGTGATCACACTGTTGAAGACTACAAAAGAATGTTATGATACATTGACTAATCTCTATGGGAAGAAGGCCCCGAGTCAAAATAGGGCATTGAAGAATAAGTTTTGAAACTTAAAGATGGAGACGGATGAGACAGTGGACTCCTTCTTCTTCAATATCTCTCAGGTAAGAGATCAACTTGCTAGTATTGGAGTAGTGTTGGATGAATATTATCTTCTCCAAACCGCTATTTATGGTCTCTCATCCTCATGGGAGACATTCTTGGTTGCGGTAAATGGATGAGAGGTGCAACCTAACTTCGAAAGGTTGTGGCATGACTTCCTCTAAGAGGAGGGGCGAATCCAGAGCAAGTTAGTGTGCATCAAAGAAGAAAATCTTGACCTCACGACAAGAATGAAGAAACAAAAGAAACCCTTCTTCCAAAAGAAGTTCTCTCATCCAAAGAAGGAGTTCAACAAAGGTTTTGACAAGTCAAAATCTAGATGCTTCAATTGCAACAAGAAAGGCCATTTCTCAAGAGAGTGCAAAGCAAAGCGGAAAGGAAAGTTTGATGCTTCTACCGCCATAGAAGATGAAATCTCTCAAAAGAATGCATCCGAAGAAAATGAGACAAGAATGGAGTATTATCTTGTCTCATCCCTTTCGGGATCTGTCATCACAAATGTAGAAACATGGTCGATTGACAGTGGTGCATCCAAACATATGATTGGTTATAAGAGTGCCATCACTGATATAAAGGAGAACGAATTCACATGCATGGTATAGTTGGGGGAGAAATCAACTTATTTGATCCAAGGAGTTGGATACACCTCATTCCAGCTGAGTACTGGCAATATTGTACATGTGGAGGACATTCTATATGTTCCAGGATTGAAAAAGAACCTGCTTTCAGTTTCGGTTCTTGAATAAAAAGGCTTCCAAGTTATCTTCATGGATAACAAAGCACTTTTATGGACGAAGAACAAAAGCCTAGAATTTACTGCTTTGATTGGAGTTCGAGAGGGAGGAATCTACAAGGTACCCGAGAAGTACATTCAATATATGATTCACCACACTATTAGTCCACGCAAGCTATGGCATAGAAGGCTTGGAAACCTACACTACAAATCACTACCAGGACTTCAAAATATGGTAAAAGGTTTGCTCGTATTTGATTTTGATCATGATAGTGTATGTCGGGGTTGTGCACTTGGGAAGAATGTTAAGAAATTTTTTTTTAGCAGTTCTCCTAGATCTAAAGGGATTTTCGATTTAATACATTATGATATATGTGGTCCCATTTCATCCCCCTCCCTAAGTGGCTTCTTATATTATGTACTGTTCATAGATGATTTTTCTAGGAAGTCATGGATTTATTTCATGAAGGATAAAAGTGAATCTCTTATCAAATTTAAAGAGTTTAAAGCCCTACTTGAAAATCAGAAAGAAAAGCACATCCATGCATTAAGGTATGATAATGGAGGTGAATTTGATTCACACACATTTAATGAGCTATGTAGTGATGCAGGAATATGTAGATAGTTAACAATACCATACAACCCTCAGCAAAATGAGGTTGCTGAGGGGAAGAATAGAACCATATGTGAGGATGCAAAATCCATGATGCATGATCAAGATATGTATACCTCATTATGGGAAGATCCACTCATACAGTCGTGTAAATCCATAATAGAAGCCCGCATGCCATTCTATATGAGAGGACATCGAAAGAAGTGTTTACCGGTGAGAAGCCAGACATCTCACACTTGAGGATCTTCGGGAGCCCAATATACATTCATGTACTAAAAGAAAAGAGAACAAAGATAGAGCCTTCTGGAAAGAAAGGCACCTTTGTGGGTTATAGCGAGTCATCCAAAGCATACTGAATACATGTACCTAGTGAGAGACACATTGATGTTAGCCAAGATGTTACCTTTCATGAGGAAGCTAGTTTCAAAAGATCAAAAGAGATTCAATTTGATTCAGAGATGGAGGATCCTGAGTTTCATTCTCCCCCTTCAGAGTTAGAGAGGGAGAAACCAGAAGATACCTCAAATTCACTTGCTCCTGAAGAACCAATAGAACTAGTTTTGAGGTCACCCGATGAACCTCCTGCTAAAATAAGATATTCTTGGTGCCGATACATATTACAAAATGCAGAGAAACATGGAGAACCAACAGGCTCATCCAGAGAACACAATAAACCTGACAGATATTCATGGTATGTTGCACTGATGAGTAACATCAATGATTCAAAACCATCCTCATATGAAGAAGATGCAAAGAAGCAAGTTTGGAAAGATACAATGACATAAGAGTACAAATATATAATGAAGAATGATGTTTGGGAGGTTGTTCCCAAACCTGATGGGAAGTCCATTGTGAATTCTAGATGGATTTACAAGATAAAGCATGTTGCAGATGATGCCATTGAGTAGTATAAATACAGATTCGTTTCCATAGGTTTCTCTCAAAAAGAAGGCATCAATTATGATGAGAATTTTGCCCCTATGGCAAGGTACACCACAATCCGAGCAATGATTGCACTTGCATATGTTCTAGGATGGAAAATTCACCAGATGGATGTGAAGACAAACTTCCTCGATGGTGAGGTTAAGGAATAGGTTTATATTCAACAGCCTAAAGGATTTGTGCTGCATGGGAAGGAGTCCCATGTTTGCAAGCTAAAGAAAGCTCTATATGGACTTAAGAAAGCCCCTGGGGCTTGGTACTCCAAAATTGATAGCTATATTCAGAAACTGGGTTTCCGTAAGAGTGAAGCTTATCCAAATTTGTACTTCAAAGTAGTGAATATCCAATTGCTGATGTTGTTTCTGTATGTTGATGATTTTTTTCTCATTGGAGAGGAACATCTGATTGTTTGGTGCTAGAGGAAGATCACATCAGAGTTCGAGATGAATAACTTAGGTCTAGTGCACTACTTTCTTGGCCTTGATATATGGCAAAGAAAAGATGAAATTTTTCTATCTCAAGGGAAGCACACTGTGGATATATTGCGTAGGTTTGGAATGATAGATTGTAAATCTATGACTACACTATTGGTTTCCAATTTGAGGGAACTTCATGAGACGAGCTCTGGATTAGATCCAATAGATCCCACTTTGTATAGACAAATTATAGGCTTGATAATTTACTTGATACATTCGAGGCCTAATATATGTTATGATATGAGAATTCTGATTCAATTTATGTCTTAGCTGAGACATAGACACTGGAAAGCTGCTAAACATGTGCTTAGGTACCTTCGAGGTACAATTTCATATGGACTCAAATATGCCTCCATTGGAGGAGTCATGTTACTTGGTTATATAGACTCAGAATGGGGAGGAAGCATTGTGGACCGTAAAAGTACATCCAACTACTGTTATAGCCTAGGATCAACTATGATATCTTGGTCCAGTAGGAAGCAGGGCTCTGTAGCCCAGATAGAGGTACTTAATCAAAGTAATGATGTTGTAAAGTCTTGTTGGAAAAGACTCCGGACTTGTGTGTCAAGTCATAATTATCATGTGAGCCTTCTGTATAAAGATATCCATGAGATGAACCTCTCGTATAGAAGTGGACCTTCCATATAAAGGTCATGCTTTACTTGTTAAAAACATTTAATGTTGTGTGATGTATTATTAACCATGATCACCAGATTTCTATTAAGTCTCCTTTAGAGATTGATCACCTCTAAAGTGAATTACTGAAGCATATGATCATTTGGTCCAAAATAATATAATATGATCACAACATCCAATAATTCTTCTTAGTATAATATAATGTGATGGATAATTAAAGTTAGCACATATTTACCATGCAGTAAAAGGTAAAGAAATAAAAGATAAAGCATAGAGATCAAGAGAATTTGAAATTTCCCATGCAAACACTTCAAATAATTAAAGAGAACTCGAATTGTTAAAGCTTCAGTTATAAAGCTTTAGTTATAAAACTTCAGTTATAAAGCTTTAGTTAAGTATCAATGCTTCAATTAAAGCATCAGTTAAAGATATGCCTTATTTAACTAAAGAACTCACAATGGTCACTTCAAGTAAATCAATCAACATGATTTCAGTTAACTAAGTGTTAAATAAGAAGTACTAGTTAACTAAAGTGTTTTCACTTTAGTTAAACTAAAAGATGACACTTTAGTTAAAGAGAGTTAACTAAGTGACAACAAATAAGATCTAGGTAACTAAGTGTTATTGCATGATGACACTTATGTTAAACTAATGACACATGATTTGTGACACTTGCATGTCGATACTTATGTTAGCCATATAACTAAGTGGGCAAGCTTTCAGTTAAGAGGTAAGTTCATCCTAAGTGACAACTCAGTGAAATAAAGCACTACATGAGAAGTGGGGCTCACCTCTGCATGCAAGATTAATGCATCCAGTTTGAGGACGAGTTCATCCTGAAGTTAGAAGTTAAAAATAGAAGATAAGAATGTATAAATATGTTATACAGGATCATTAACAAATCCAATGTGAAGTGAGTTCTCTTCTCCATTGAAGGCAAGGCACTTCTCTTTGTGTGGAGTATTGTTTGTGCTTGTTATTGTTGTGTTGGTTACACATCCGATTGATTTCTCTTCTCTATTGCTTATGTATCTTCATCAAGAGTGTTTGGTGATCTCTTATCTTTCGAAAGAAATATGCTATGTTGTAAAAGAAAACATTATTTGCTATCGATTATATTATACTGAGAAGAATTGTCGGGGTTTTTGTTCGAATAATTTTGAGGATTTTCCCTAGGGTATATCTTGTTTTATGGTTGTATGAATTTCTTGGATTGAAATGTCTCATTGCTTCAAGTTTCTACATCTAAAAGATTTAAAGATCAAAGTTCAACCAAATTTCAATAGTATAGGAGAAGAATAAATAAGCATAAGTTGAAGCAGAAAGACTCAAACAAAAGTAATTACAAGAGTCTAAAGCCATAGAAACTGAGAAATTCATTACTCTATCTAGCAAGGATACTAGTACAACTTAGGGACTTTCTATGTTTTCCTCCCCTATTAATACCGGTACACCAATAACTACTTTAGAAAGTGGCTCTTATTCTTCAGAATTAGTTAATATTATTGATGATGTTGTCGTATCTTTGGGAGATTACGATTTTAGTAAATCTCGCAAAGGGATTGCAAAAAGAGATTCTAAAAGGAAAAGGGTTGAAGAACATCCAAGCAAAGAAGTATTATATCAGATGATAGTGTGGAACATTTCTAGTTAGGATAAAAAAATGTAGCATATACAACCTCTGATTTCAATGCCTTTGCTGGTGCTAATTCTATGACAGTCAAATGTTAATTGCTACAACAGATACGTACAAAGATCAAGTAATTGTTTTAGAACTCAATTGGAGCAGCATATGATTCAAATGGAATTTATAAATATGTGGAAAGTCATTAAAAGGGGTGAACAAAACGAGGTTCAGATGGATTCCCTAATGAAGGAACATATGGTAGAAATTGAAAAATAAAAGTTAGAACATGAGGAAAAGATAACCACTTTTGAGCAATGGGAATATCAAATTAAAGAATTGGAAGAAAATATGCATTCCCTAGATGTTCAATTAGATGAGAAAGGGGTTGATTTGAATGCTTTAAAAGATTAAGCATTTAGGGAAAATAAAAATCTTATGGATGCTCAGGAAAGGTTCTTCACAAAGTTAGATGAAGTTCAAAAATGTTATGATTATTTGACTAAATTGTATGATCAAGTAGAGGTACATTTGGATGAAAGAAAAGTTGCACAATATTTGTTTGATGAAATCATAGATTGGAAGAAGTAGTACAAACAGGCTCCAGGGTTACTCCCTAGGATTAATCACAGAGAGAAAAGAAACACTCAAGTTCTATTGGACTCATGGAAGGCCTCTTTGGAAGAAATAGAATAAAATGTTCATTCATCCAGCATATCATGTTTCAAGATATGGAACTCAACAAATGATATTTTGGAAAAATTTGGCATGTCAGCAATATATTATTTGAGTCAAATTATTCCAAGCCAATTGCAAGTCGCAAAGGTGGAGTAGGTCAAAGTTAATAGTAAATAACTTTTCAATCAACTGTCATAGATAAATGAGGATGTTTTCAGTAGTTTTCTAATTATGTTAGTAAATCTCACCATTTTGTTTTATGCCTACATAAAGAGGGTCCATAAGGGTCTAAAACGAGATATTTCCAAGAATATTTATCATGGATAATTGCATCTAGAAATATTCAGGTCCGATCGAATTTCTCAAATTATCAAGGCTCGTGAATTGTGGAAATCATATAAAGAAGGGGTGAATTGAGAATTTTTTTGTAAAGTTTGTATAGAAAAAACAATTGTACTAAGTTGGTTGCTTGAACTTCCTTTATACTTTGTTTCTAAAAAGGAAGACATCCAAAGAACAAAAGGGGAAACTTTTGGGCCCAAAAACCTTTGCAATAATTATGTTTTTGAGGAATAATAGAGTACTAGAAGGACTTGCAGCCATTGGGTATTCCACTATGTATATTTAAGAATTTTATTTTATTATAGTTTGTGTCAATTGATTAAAGTTAGTAATGCATATGAATTTATTATGTGTACATTATTTATTGTAATTAATTGTTTAATGGTTGCAACTGTATACGAAAGCAATGATTCAGATTTAATAATATTTTTGTATTAATGTTACTGTCTTATTGATGATTTAACATGTTGACAACAATGCGAATTTCTTCTTGTGTTTTTAGCATTATATTATGTACTTTGTATCTAACCCTGTTTAATCATAGCTCATGCTCAAGATTAGAGTAGGTTATATTAATATTTGATTAGGCTAAATTAGGTTAGTATTTGCTTTGATAATTTATTTGAGTAAGAGTAAATTAGCAACTAGACATTATATTTTAGCATAGACTATAGTACTTGCTAGTTTAGGATTCACTGAGAACGTTATTGCTAAAAAAATTATTGGTAACCAATCCCACATACCGATTGGAGTCTACTATCCCAAACAAGAGTGAGGATAATTGGGACTCGCCTTGCTTCTCCTCCCTTACTGTTGGCCTAGATAATTTTGGATCATCAACAAAATTGGCACTGGAAGGAGGGCCATTGTATAAATGAATGTCTAATGAAGAAACGTTTGAACCTCAGAATATCCATTCTATCAACTAATCCACAAAGAACCCCCACTTATCCTATTGATCGCCAATCCCCTCAGTCCGAGATAATCTTCAATACATGACCAACACTTTTTCAAACTCCTATCCAATTTCTTACTCATCAAGGTACATCCCAACATAACCCCACAACACCTACTTCTCCTTGGTTAGGATCACCTAGAATTCCACACTTATTACAAAGATCTTGTGCTATAACTCAAGCCTTAAGTAGGGAACATATGGAATCTCACTTATCATATATCTTCTTCCTAGGAGACCCAAACCACCCTGATCATACCAAGTAATTGACACTAGTGCACCAATTGTTGCGACCCTGATTATCACCTCTTGAATACTTCTAGGGGGATACAAAATCCTTCAAAAAGAAAACCAAAAGTACAACTACAAGATGGTGCTAGTTAACCACCATATCCCCTTGATCACCCTCCTGAAATTCCTCAAATCTATTCAAAATAAAACTCTTTGGGAGAAGAACCCTCATAAGGAGACCCTTCCAATGAATCTTCTGAAAACTGTCCTAGAAAAAATCAACTAGATTCTTCTTCAGGAAACATAGCTAACGACAATGCTAACAAAACTTGGCTATCCCAGGATGTCATTGTTGTACCAAGGGATGTGTATGCTTTGAAAAACTCCTTCCTAAGTTTGATCCAAATCGAAAAGAGACTGTCGATGATTACATAAAGAAATTTATGCTTGTTGTTAGTCTCATGAATGTTGAACATGAGGATGTAGTTTGTAGGCTATTTACTTATACTTTTAAAGGGAAATATTCAACCTAGTATTTATCCTTGAGACAAGGATCAATTATGAGTTGGGCCAATTTTGATATTGTTGTTTTAAACAAATTTGGTGAAGATAAAATCACAATAGTGCTCATTTTAAAATTATCTAAGATCAAGATGGATCCTAAAGAAAAGATCAAAGACTTTAATAAGAGGTTTTTATCTTTAAAAAATAAAATTGCATATCCTTCTAAACTTGTAGAAGATGTTACTATTGAGTTTTGCACTTCATCCTTATCCGTATCCATTGCCATGTTTGTCAAAAAGGATGAGAATACTACAATTGAAGAAACCTTTGAAGAAGCAGTAAAGGTTGAAAAGGATATGATCAACCTAAATCATAATCTAGAGAGTGAAGAAGAACATGGTGTCTCTTTCAGAAAGAAGAAATCCCTTCAGCTCAAACCTCCTTCTGAAAAGAAGGAATGTGACTCTATGGATATGGAGAATTTAGACAAAATTGTTCAAAGCTTTCAAATAAGATAATAGACTTGAAGAGAAGTTCGAGAAAAGGTCCATCTACCAAAACTTATTTCATACCACCTTTTAAAAAGAAATTCCCTCCAACTAGTAAAACTACTCCACCTGCTGAAGGAATTAATATAGAGGATTTCATCAATTTATTCAAAGCCCTCGTTTCAGGGTTTGAACATTCATTAGGTAAGCAAAATAATGGAGATGAAGAGGAAAGAGAATAAGGAGAAGAAGAATAAGATGGCGGAGAAGAGAAATCAGAAGATATGGTTAATCACTTTTGGGATGTTCCCCATAACATGTTTGAAGAAGCAGATGTTTATCTTGAATAAATCCATATGGCCCAAAATTCATACAATAACAAGAGTTAGAGCCTACTCACAAAAACAGATTCTCCATCCATTGTCAATCCCATACATAAAAACTCAATGACCACTAAGTCTGCTCCGACCTCAGTAAAATCCTCCTCTTGTCTTGGTTTTCCTCAATAAAACACTCTTCTTGTCCTGATCTAGAATATGATTTTGTAGAATACATGAAGAAAACCAGATCTAATGCTTCTCTGTATGAATTACTCAAATTGCCACAAATGCAAGGAAATTGAATTAAAAATCTTGAGGAATCATCTTCTAAGAAAGGAAAAAGCATCATTATTGGGGAAAACAATGACATAGGAAAATTTGCAAAAAATATAGACTCAGGTAAGTCAAGTAATAAGAAACAATCCACCATTAATGCTTCCCTGATCGGTAAAATACCTAACTCTAACAGACTTCATACCTCCTCTATGTTTTAAAAAACAAGGTTTTTTCACATAGGTCAAACACCTTAATCAACCACTCACACAAATAGATTGTGATCAAGGATTGGCACATCAATGTATTACTTGACCACAAGTAGTCGATGGGGATGGAGATGACTGGAGTGTTATTGTTTGGGGGACAAACACTAGATTTGATTGAAACCCTGACTAGGGTTTTCTGAAAACTGTAGAAACTTGGAGTTAAGCCATCTCTTTGGTGGCCTAGTACCGACCAAGCAAAAAAGTGGGAATTTGATATTTTTTGATGTAGTTTTTTTACAACCCTTGTTAGAATAATCTATTTTTCAATTGATATATTTTGTTTTTTTTTCATATTTTTTGGTTTTTCTTCTATACATTGTGCTAACCTTTAAGGTGGGGTTCTGTCTTTTTTCTACTTTCTTACCTACATCTCTTGGACCACCCTTAATGTTGTATGCAGGCCACATATGATTTATGATGTGAAGGGCTAGTGATTGGATTTTACCGGTGTGCACCTATGGAACCGTTTTTTTGGTTCTCCTACTTTGGGGAAACCCTCTATTTCGAAAACCCTATTTTATCCTAATAAGTCTAAGACTCCCTCGATCTTGTTGGTGTTGGGGAGGGGTTCAGATTCCTTTAAGTTGAATTATTCGAACGATTTTGTTTCTGGTGATGGATCTGTAGATCATGCTCTGGTTGAATGTTTGGGATCTTTTGTAAACAAAGAAAATGGGAAAATCACTGGTAACGCGGCTCAATTTCATCGCAGGCTGAAATCCTATAAAGTCCAGAAATATTTGGTTTAGTTTATCCCAGGGAAATATGTGAATATGGAAAGGGTTTGCTCAGTTTCAAATAGGGATTTAGTTGGTAAGATTGAAGGGACAAATATTTCTGAACATTTTGGACAAATTATGGTTGATTAAAGATGGATCGATTGTACTGAAGAGATGGCATTCAAATTTCAATCTTGTAAAGGAGAAATTGACCAAGCGATACTTATGGGTTCTTATACCAGGGTTTCCTCTTGAACTATGGACAAGCAATTTTTTTGAATATTTGGAAAATTTCATGGTGAAATGTCTTAGACTAGAGAAAAAGATGATCTTTGGTGTTGAGACAAATATTGCATCGATGATGGTCGAGTTTCATGTCACTAAGGGTTTACTTGAGGAAGTGGAGATTGTTTTTTTTTGGGGGGGGATATTTTCACCCAAAAGCTGGACTACATAAATGTTCCTCTCCGATTTTTTTATTGTAGGAATAGAGGCCATGTCAAGGCTCATTGTCTTGCTTTGTTACATGGTAAGAATCATGGTGTTTCTTCATCTACGGATGGTTCGGATTCGGATTTTGTGGAACACCGTTCAACGAAGGACACCAATTTATAGACTCCGCGCCATTGCTCCACAAGTAAGTCTCCATTTGGTTCTCTTACTTATTATGAGGGTGTATCAAAAGAAGAACTTGGCTTTTATCTTTTCGCTAAAAAATCTTTGGAGTTGAGAAAAAAATTAGGGTCTATAGCTTCGAAATCTCATAAGGATGGATTTTATGTTGGAATATTGGTCAATACTGAGAGGGGGGGGTGAATCAGTATTGTTAATTTTTTACTATTTTAACTACTTATTAAACTTTAATTAAAACGTGGAATCAACAAGATACACATAACACATATTTTTATCGTGGAAACCCAATTGGGAAAACCACAAACTATTTCTATACTGCAAGATTATATTTACAATAAGTTTCTTCCTGCTACTACAGACAAGGATGCTACTACACCCTGGTTTCTTCCTGCTACTTTAGACAATGATGCTACAACACCCTAATTTACCAACTGCTACTAGAAGGAGGCTACAACCCCCTTGCAGGCCTGTAGCCTGCCCTAACACCACCCTGCCACCCTAATCTTGTTAAAACAATCTTCCAGATCTTCCTTTAATTCTGTCACTGGTTTTTCTTTCATTCACTTGGTCTCTGTCTCTTCTTGTCGCTGCTGCTTGGATCTGGACTTCATACAGCTTCAGTTCTTTTCTTTCATTCTCTAGCCCCTCACTGCCTCAGATCATCATGTTGAAACACATAGAGACATATTGTTCTACGTTTTACCTTCTTTGGGCTCTCTATCCTGTGCTGCTCCATATGCTCATCTTTTATATACAGAGACATACACTCAAATTCCTTGATCTGCAAATTATATATCTCTTCAAGTATACTTTATGAACCAACGCACCCTTTCAACGAATTAGTTCATTTTGCTTTACACTCATATCCTTTTACCATCATGCCCTTTCTTTAAAAATTTATTTTTAAATTTGTTATAACTCTGTTTAAATGTTTTATCAAATAACCATTCATGATCCATAGATATCTTATTAAAATCCTATAGCTTATCTGTTTATTAATTAAAACTTTATCATCCTTAATTATGTTTTAATAACAAACAATTTATTTTGTAGTCCTTATTCTTCACACTTATTACAGATACAAGTTTTCTTCTCTTCATTATGTAGAAAGGGATTTTCTGTAAATGCTTTGAATCGACCATAGTTTCACTTACTCTGCCAACAACCTTCCTGTAGATGTACAAATAGATCTACAAGAACAAGAAAAAGCTTCATTGCTTTTCCTTTCACAAGAAGACTCTTTCACACCTTTAACCTTCACCTTGAAACTTATGCCTTCATTATTTCAACAAAAACATTTTCCAATCCCAACAAGTATAACCTACCATTTTCAATAATTCTCGTGGTCATATTTCACATACTGTGCATGCATATTTATACACAGTCATACATCATTGTTTACTAACTTGGCAGATCTCTTTTTCACACTTGTGAACTCCAGATGGAGATCTAAAGTCATGTCCGGATGGACAATATATCAAAGAAGAGAACTACATCATTGGTTGAATTTATTTGGACAACCAGATCATCTGGCGGGTATTTCCAATTGACCTTTCAGACTATGTAAACACACTTTTTCCTCAACTTGGCAGGCTTGTCTTTCGCACATGTGACCACCAGAATAGGATTTGAGACTATAGATGGATAGCCAGTTCACCAAGGAACAAGACCATGCTATCTGATGAATTTTATCATAAAAAAAGCCCCTCCTTGTGGGCATTTCCAAATGGCTTTTCAATTTCTTAATTCTAACACTTAACCAATTTTCTTGTGTTCTTAATATGCAAAATAGTATTTTTCTTACTTTTGGCATATTGATATTTTGAATATGTAACCATTATAAGTCAAACTAAATGTATGGCTCGATAGAAACTTCAACAAGGAATAGATCCATGGAATCTTTTGAATTCTTTGATACTCCCACATCATCTGGCGGGCATTTCCAAATTGTTGTTTTGACACTTAGACAAATTTCTTCAAACCCTAGGTCACCAAGGTGATTTTATTTTTTCATCAAACTTGGAAAGAGAGGCATCTACAACATGTGGATCATCATGTTGACTTCATCTATGCCCATTTCAACCTCTGAAATGTCTTTCTCTCTCCTCGGCGGGCATTTTACTGGAGTAGTGCAAATCAAGGTGAGAGGCACTTTTGGCAGATTGATATCTTCCTCCTCAGAGACTCTTTGGGAAATATGAGACCATGATTGGATGCACCAACCAAAATAATAGAGATCCAAACTCTCAAAATGATTTAAGATATCAACCACAAGAGATGGCGAGCATTATGCTGAGGTCACTCAATCAGTTTTTACCATTAATTCTATACTTGAGACAATTTGTCCAAACTCTAAGGTGGGTTTTTCATTTCACCAAAACCATGAAACAATGATACCATAGGATGTAGGACATCACAATGATCAAAACAAAACTTGTTTCACATTCAGACTCATCTTCATTTTCCCTAGTCGGGCATTTTACTGAACTTGGTGCAAAACTGCCTAAAACCCTGTTTTGGTAGATTCATAACTTCTTCCTTAGGCACTTTCAAGACAATGTGAAGACATGGTAAAGTATAAAAAACACCTATCTACAAGATGACCATATGGTGCGGGCATTTTCTTCAAACCACAAATTATGGCGGGCATTTCCTTGAGGCCACTTAGGCAGTTTTACTCCTTCTGGTGCAAAAGAGCTTGAAACCCTATTTTGGCAGACCATTATATTTGTCATCAAACATATTCTTTGAGAACTGAGACCATGGTGAGATATCCTCTTCAACAAGATTTATAATTATAGTTTCAGATAATTTTTATCATTCTCCCATGAGGTACGGCGGGCATTTTCCCAAGGCCACCTTAGCCAGTTTTCCAACAAGTCATTTTCATGACTTTCTCCAATTTTTATCCTGAAACCCTATTTTGGAAGATCCATAAATTTTTCTTCAGACATGCTTAATGAAAAATGAGACCATGGTTAGGTAGACAAATAAAAAAACTACATCCTGACCATATGCTGTAGGCATTTGCTTTAACCTATGATTTATGGCGAGCATTTTCCTGAGACCACTTAGATCATTTTACTTTCTCTAGTGTAAAACCCTGTCTTGGCAGACCTATAATTTTCTCCTCATAAGTTATTAGGGAAAATTGAGACCATGAATAGATAGCCATTGCAACAAGATATATCCTGGTATCATGGTGCGGGAATTTTAGTCAAACCATGAATATGGTGGGCATTCTCTTAGAACAGTTTTGACTAATTTTTCCATAGTCAATTTCCAAAGTTTCACAAACTTGCCATTCTTTTCCAGAATGATGTCAGTTTTCAACACTGACTTAATGATAGCACCAGAACAACATCATGTGTTTTTCAAGCCTCATCACACATGCCACATCATCATACTTTCCATGTCATCACTTCCTTTGTCATTCCTTTGTCTTTCACTGAGTTTTTCCCTACCATCATGTCCTTGGTTATTCCTTTGTCATTACTGAACTCCTCTGACGTCAATGACAACCACATTCAACATTTTATTCCTTCAAACCAAAATACTTGTTCAAATATAAGGTCGATGGTCTTGCCCAGGAATTACCCTTAGCAATGGAGCACACTATTTTGATTGATCCACCTAGGGTGTGTGGTACTATTAATATTCCTATTAATATTATAAGTGTTGATACCCTTCCTAAGACTGTGGATTTACAACGAAGAAGACTCCTTTGGTTATTGATATCCATCCTTTGACCTTTCGCCATGTTTTGCAGTCTGATGTTTCCTAATATGTGGATACTTTTCATAAATTCCCCCTTGATGTGTATTCGAAGAAACCCTCCAGTAGTGATACTATCCCTATTTCTACAATCATATGCCAAAATGTTACAATTCGAAAAAAAAAAAGAAAAAAAAAAAAGGAAAAGTTGGAATGCTCTCCTTTGGAATTGGAAACCGATGTGGGTACTACTTTTATTGCCTTATCTGATAGACTAAAGCAAGCTTAAACTTCTCCCCGGGCCATTAGAGCTGTTATGCTCGCAAATGATGTTGTTTACTGGCCTATCTTTCTTTTAATATTCGTGGAATTAGGGGGGCTAGTAAGGTTAGGGCCCTTTCCAATTTTTTTAAAATCTACTAACCCTGATCTTATTTTGATTCAAGAAACTCTTTGTAGCTCACAAGAGGCTATTGAATCTTTCTCTAAATTTCTGTCAAAATGAAACTTTTGTGCCATTGACTTTGTTGGGAATTCCAACGATCTACTTTCGGGTTGGAATCCTACAACTTCTTTCTTTAAGGATTTCAAGTCGATTGGTGGTTTACTCTTAGAAGAGAGATTCCTTGCATTTGATCAACAGATAAATGTACTAAATATATACGGTCCCTATAAAGATAGGGAAGTATTTTGGAATAATTTGGATAATAGCGGCATTTTACGTTTGCCAAATTTGATTGTTGCAAGTGATTTGAATTTCACACTCTCGGTATTAGAAATCTGGGGTGAATCAGCCCAACCGGATGTGTTGGCTAATTTATTTAATGATTTAATACATAAATCTTGTTTGATAGATGTTGTCCCTATTAAAATGGATTCTACATGGAGTAACAAGAGAAGTGGTAATCAGGGGATTGGAAAAAGACTTGATCGTTTCTTAATGGTGGATGCTTTATGTAGTTCTATACAGAAGTATTGATCTTGGATTGAATTCTATAATATTTATGATCATCAGGCCATTATGCTTCATATTGATGGGTCAAATTTTAGGAGATATTTCCCATTTAAGTTTAATAACTCTTGGATGGAATATGGAGAGTTTCGTGAGATGGTTAAGAAGTGTTGGTTGTCTTTTTGGGTTCCAGAAGATTTTAATCCAATAGTCTCGCTTGTTTACAGACTCAAAAGTCTAAAAAATAATATGATAATGTGGGAAAAAAATTGGAAAGTGAGGGATAAAGATGGTCTCAAGTCTCTTGAGGATCAAATTAGGCTATATTTTGAGCTTAATATGAATGCTTGTTTCATAGAGGAGGAAAAGGCAGACTTAGAGATCCTTGAACAAAGAAAGAATGAGCTCTTAGAAATGGAAGAAAAAGTGCGTAGATTAAAACGTAGAGCAACCTGGGTGGCCCTCGGGGATGAAAATACAAAAAAAATCATTGTTATGCATCTGATAGGAGAAACCAAAATACTATATGGGAACTCAATGATGAAAATGGATTTGTAGTTATGACTCAAAATGAGTTGGAAGTGGCTGCTAAATTTTTTTATTCTAAACACTTTAGTGATCCTAGTTCAACCCGGATTTAATATCATATGAAGGTAATCAAACATTTTCCTGCTTTCTTCTCGGAGGCTGAGGGGTCAGAGCTTGGTAGTCCTGTGTCATTGGAGGAAATTGCAAAGGTTCTTAAAAAATTTGTGAAGGACAAAAGTCCTAGTCCAAATGGTTGGACAGTTGAGCTCTTTTTAGGTTTCTTTCACATTATGGGGAATGATTTAGTGTTTATGGTTGAGTTTTCTAGGATGGAGCGATTTATGTCAAGAGGACTTAATTCTACTTTTTTACCCTTATTCCAAAATGCAACAAGCCTTCATACTTTCAATGACTCCAGACCTATTGCTTTGTGCAATTTGACATATAAATTGATTACCAAAATTATTGTTAATAGGATGAAACCTAATCTTGCGGAGGTTATATCTAAAGAATAGTTTGGATTCCTGGAAAATCGACAAATTCTTGATGCTATAGGTGTGTCTCAGGAGACGTTACACACCATTAAAACAAAAAAATTGAGGGCGATGATACTCAAGATGGATTTGGTCAAAGCATATGACTGGGTCAATTAGGTGTATTTGAGGCTTCTCCTCTTACAAATTGGTGTTCCTTTACATGTGACGGATTGGATTATGTCCTATGTGATGACCCCTTCTTTCTCGGTCCTTATAAATGGGTATCCAACCTCCTTTTTTGTTATTCGCGTGGATTGAGACAAGGATGCCCCCTTTCTCTTGTCCCTTTTCTAATGGTTATAGAAGGTTTGAGTCTTATGATTAGCGAAGCAAAAATGAAAGGTTTGCTAAAATATATCAAGATCTCAGCCTCTATCTTTATTACACATCTACTTTTTGTAGATGATGTGGTTCTCTTTGGTGAGGGTAAGGTTCAAGAATGGTATCCTTTCTCTGAGATCATCAATGTTTTCTACTTGGATTTGGGTATGGAAATCAGTATGCAAAAATTGTCCTTTTTTCCATAATGTGGACATGAATACCTTGGATAATATCTCTATTTTTCTGTCATATCAAATGACCCAGATTGAGGTGGGATTCAAGTACCTCGTTTATTATATCAAACCGAATTGCTATAATGTCCGTGATTTGTTTTGGCTGGTTCGAAGATATGAAAAAGGGATTAATCATTGGTGTTATAAGTATCTCTCACTTAGTGGCATGCTTACCCTACTTAAGGAAGTGGTCACTAGTCTGCTAGTTTATTGGTTTTGCTTACCCTGCTTAAGGAAGTGCTCACTAGTCTGCCAGTTTATTGGTTTTCTTTGATTATGGTCCATAAATTTATTTTGCAAATGATAAGAAGGTTAATGTTCAAGTTTATTTGGTCAAGCAATGCAAAAGATGGTAAGATACATCTTTCAAAATGGGAAAGTTCGTTTTTACCAAAACTACTTGGTGGATGGAATATTAAGAACATTACTTGGTTCAACTTTGCCCTCTATTTGAAAATTTTATGGCATGGTATTTTCAGATCGGGTCTATGGACTGAGATTTTTCACAACAAGTACATCAAAGAAAATTTTATTCAATGAGTGAGGAATCACATTAAATAGGCTAGGAATGATTCTATTATTTGGAACAGATTTCTCAAAATTTATCCTTGGCTCAATCTGCATCTTGCTTGGTCTAATGGAAATGGGCGAAATGTATTGATCGGGACTGATCCTTTCATCGGTAATAATGAAAATTTATCCTTGTTGCTTATATCAGGACTTATTTATCAGATTTGGGATTTGTGACTCTTAATCATATTAGGTGTCTTGCTTGGCTTTCGAATTCGAGGTCGTATTGGTTGACTGCTCAGTACCTTGGACTTGGCATTGTTTGGGTGAATGATTGGACACAATATATATCTTTCCTCAATAAAATAGGTATCAGGCTCAACACTCAAGGTGATAAACTAGTTTGGTCATTCAATCGGGACTTGGGTATGATCACTACGAAGACTGCATATAATGCAATAGTTCAACACCAGTCTATAGGAATTCAAAAATGGTGGTTTATGATGATATGGAAATGGCATACCCCACTGAAGATTACGTGTTTTTTATGGTTAGCTTTGGAAGATTGTATTTTGACATGGAGCAACTTAAAGCGCAGGGGATGGATTGACCCAAATATCTGTCCACTTTGTAGATCTGATGAAGAGACGGTTGACCATATTTTTGTCTATTGTAAAGTTACAAAACGGATTTGGTCTTAGGTTTGCTCTTCCCTTGTAATTGCTAATACTTCGGAATTTGGAAATTTTGATTCTTCCTTACATTCGTGGGTTCATAATAGCAAAAGTACAATTTTTTATTTTAATAATAGAAAAAGTACAATTTTTTTCTTCTTGAAAAAAAACTCTAACATACATCATTTTCTTTTGACATTTGAAAATTTTAATATAAATATGCATACATGAATGGTTGATTCACGGGCTTCTTCAAACGTGATGTCATATTCTGTGTGGCAGAAATTAAGTGTTGAGCTTAAAAATGTGATGCTCAAATTGTTCAACTAGACATATCAATGTCAAAGTCCTAAGAAAACTTAAGAATGTCTTAATCCAATTAGTTTCTAACCCCAAAGTGCATCAAGTGATTGATATCATCATCGTGAATATTCTTGAAACTTTTAGTTGTTACTTAACAAGGATTGATATGAAAAAATTAAATGGATACGAACCTTTTATATATTTATAACTTTTTGTTTATTTTTATATTTATTTTCTAATCAAAATTTATTTCTATTTTAATAGAGATGCAATTCCATCATGGTTTATATATATAATAGTAATAATAATATATATTTAAAAATATTAATAATTATTATTTAATATTAAATAAAATAAACTTACTTTTACTGTTTATTCTTTTACCATCTCACTTTGAAATTGTGTTTTTAGCTTCGATTATGAGACCCCAAAATAATCTTAAATAGCGTTTAATTGGTTAGCCATGGTAAATCCGCATATCGCATTTAAGATTTGACATGTTCAATTTACCGTATACGAGTTCTATCGGAAAACATGTCAAAATCCGGTTAAGGCACAACCCTGTAGGCTCTATAAATACAAAGGGTGTTAACAGATTTAAGGGTGTTTTGGGTTTCAAAGGCGGATCAGATTGAAGGGGGTTTTGGGATCGAAGGGTTATTTTGTTGTTCGTCTGTGTGAAATGGACAGAGTTTTTAGCTACTGATAGCTGGTTCATTTAGATTGAATGGTCTGTTTAGATTGAAGGGTTTCTTTTGTTCTCAGGAGTCTAGCGGTGATTTTCTTTTTTTTTTTGTCTGTATTGGCTGGGTGACAGTTTTTTAAGTTCTTGATAACTAAAAATTGAGAAAAATTCAACGCAGACACAGAAGGAGCCGATTGGGACAGTAGTTGAAGTGTCCTGTTGATCTAATGCTTATCCATCTTGGAATGTGCCATCGATGGAGTCAATGGAAATAGAATTTTCCACTGCGTCGTCTTTCTGCATTTGCTTAAAGGGGATGTCAGGGGAACATTCCAGTTTCACTGAATCTGTCAATGTCATAGTCCAAGATAAACTGGCAATAGATCAAACACAGAGAAGTAAATAAAAAGAATAAATCTTTATCGATTTTTAAGGGGTAGTTCATCCACTGTCTCTATCAGCTCCTTATTCAAGCGTTAATGTAGTACTCATGCAGAGAGTATTATTACTGGATGAATGAAAGTTAAATTTTGTATTATTTTTCTATATTCATTACTCTAAGTTTCCATAAGGATTTGTCATGCTATTCCAAGGTTCATTCAACCATAAATACAGAATTTACAGTTTATTTGTCCAAATTTCTGTTGTGAGAACTTTGCATTTCTATCTCATAAATAAAGTGGGTTGGTAATGGAAAAATATATATGAAATAACCAGCTTGCAGAGAGAAGATCGCTATATCAGTGCTTTCTGCATCGAGATTTTTCTTAGATCAGTCTGATATGTCGTTTTGCTTATATCAGTGCTTTCAGCATCGAGATTTTTTTGTAAAACTATCTAAAAAAAGAAGTAAAACTATATCAGATTTGTTTTTTTGTATTGTTAAGTATATTAGATTTGAAGAATGTTTCAAGCTGAGCCACAGAACTGATAGTTACTGAAATGGTCTCAAAACATGCACTCTTTCATTGAATATCTTCATCTTTCGTCTAATCAGCCATGATTTCAGTTACCCTAAGAGCGTGATTCAATAATCCGACCAAATCCAAGGTTGAGACCTTTTTTTTTTATCTGTGTATTTTGTAAGTAAATAATGCATGAAAAGGAATTCAATTTTACATTTATGTAGTATGAACTGACTGAAAGACCCGGCAGCTCGGCAGCTCTGGCAAGCTTTAAACCTAGTTTTTATTTGCTTTTACTGAATATAATTATATTTCGTGATAATAACTCATCAATATTCAGACCAATTTATGAATATGGGTCCTAACTGAAGCATTCAACCACAATTATTATTTTAGTAATGAGTTATTTTTGGATTTTAGACTAGCAGCTGAGAATTTGAGTGTCTCTTCATCCATCTGCAAAACCAAACGCATGAGTTCAATCAAACTACATTTTTTAGACTGCGGACGTCACAGGGAATTTCCTCAAAGAACACCCAATTCACTCTCAATAGTTTTCTAAGATAAAAGTTTGAGACCGCATACTGGACCCATCTCTTTATGTTCGAAGATGAAAGGCCTCCACATGGGAGAAATGCAACCGCAGAATGTGAGAGATTGCATCCTCCACCCACCGGTGCAGGTAGAGACCAATGGGGTTGTTTATAGAGCCCATAATTAGAAATAGTCATGTAGATATGTAGGTGTAGGCATATCTCCATCTCTTGGATATGATAGAGCATATGATGGCCTCTCTAATTGGGAGGATGAGGCCTAGGATTTCGTCTGGGCCTCATCTTTGTAAAATCCGAAATCGAGAGGCCATCAGATGTTATATCATCTCAACGAGCTGGAGATAGGCCGACACCTACATATCTATACTCACATTTTTTCTTATGAGCCTTGTAGACAACCCCATTTCTCACATTCTGCAGTCACATTTCTCCCGTCTGCCCTTTCATCTTTCCATGGATGACCAAATGTGTATCCAAAAATGTCCAACATATCACTCTCTGTCAATGAGTAGAATTCCCCTTCCTGCTGCCCTTTTCACTGCGCTAGTCTCACTACACTTAAACTCTCCAACTACATTGTCTCCAATATTCCAAACAGTTGCATCCGATTCAACCGTATACTTTCTTGCTCTTTCCATAATGTCAGTTTGACAGATGACTTTCAAGTCCTCTTCATTTCTCGTTGCCTCCTTCTCCAAGGACTTTCCATAAACCCTTCTGTTGGCTTGTTGAACCCTGTCATTACAGCCCCCAACATTGTAGATTTAGTTATATATGATGATAACATGGAGGCTTTAACCATAACATGTCCCAAGCTTGTAACTCTGAAGAAAGAAGCGAGAAAACTACTGAGATAATATGGAGTGTTCTTTCAAGGAATTTCAAAGAGCACTCCATATTATCTCAGTAGTTTTCTCGCTTCTTTTTCTTCAGAGTTAAAAGCTTGGGACATGTACGTCTGCAGTCTCAAAATGGAGCGTCCAAGTAGTTTGGTTGAACTGTGTTTGGTTTTGCAAATGGATGAAGAGGCGCGCAAATTCTTAGCGGCTAGTTATTTTGGGTCCTATGATGAGACCCAAAATAAACAAATGTGAATGTAAACAGCTGTGAATGTAAACAAATGTGTATCCAAAACTGTTCAACATATCACTGTCTGTCAATGAGTAGAATTCCCCTTCCTGCTGCCCTTTTCACTGCGTTAGTTTCACTACACTTAAACTCTCCAACTACATTCTCTCCAATATTCCAAACAGTTGCATCCGATTCAACCGTCTACTTTCTTGCTCTTTCCATAATGTCAGTTTGACAGATGACTTTCAAGTCCTATTCATTTCTCGTTGCCTGCTTCTCCAAGGACTTTCCATAAACCCTTCTATTGGCTTGTTGAACCCTGTCATTACAGCCCCCAACATTGTAGATTTAGTTATATATGACGATAACATGGAGGCTTTAACCATAACATGTCCCAAGCTTTTAACTCTGAAGAAAGAAGCGAGAAAACTACTGAGATAATATGGAGTGTTCTTTCAAGGAATTTCAAAGAACACTCCATATTATCTCAGTAGTTTTCTCGCTTCTTTCTCCTGAGTTAAAACTGGAGCGTCCAAGTAGTTTGGTTGGACTGTGTTTGGTTTTGAAAATGGATGAAGAGGCGCGCAAATTCTTAGCGGCTAGTTATTTTGGGTCCTATGATGAGATCCAAAATAAACAAATGTGAATGTAAACAGCTGTGAATGTAAACAAATGTGAATGTAAACAGCTGTGAATGTAAACAAATGTGTATCCAAAATTATCCAACATATCACTGTCTGTCAATGAGTAGAATTCCCCTTCCTGCTGCCCTTTTCACTGCGTTAGTATCACTACACTTAAACTCTCCAACTACATTCTCTCCAATATTCCAAATAGTTGCATCCGATTCAACCGCCTACTTTCTTGCTCTTTCCATAATGTCAGTTTCACAGATGACTTTCTAGTCCTCTTCATTTCTCGTTGCCTGCTTCTCCAAGGACTTTCCATAAACCCTTCTGTTGGCTTGTTGAACCCCGTCATTACAGCCCCCAACATTGTAGATTTAGTTATATATGACGATAACATGGAGGCTTTAACCATAACATGTCCCAAGCTGTTAACTCTGAAGAAAGAAGCGAGAAAGCTACTGAGATAATATGGAAGTGTTCTTTCAAGGAATTTCCTGGGACGTCTGCAGTCTCAAAATGGATCGTCCAAATAGTTTGGTTGACTGTGTTTGGTTTTGCAAATGGATGAAGAGGCGCGCAAATTTTTAGCGGCCAGTTATTTTGGGTCCTATGATGAGACGACGTTTTCGAGTAAAATTCAGTCAGGACTCGAAGCAAAACCATGTTTATGACTATGTTTCAAAACCATGTTTCTGTAGTTCATATGGTTGGTTGAGAGAGTTTTTATCTCCTGATAGCTGGTTGGTTTAGATTGAAGGTATTTTTCTTTTGATTAAGAGTCTAGCTGTGATTTTTATTGTTTATTTCTGAGAATTTCCTTCTGTGGCTCACGCAGTTAGTTGAGAGAATTTTTAGTTTGAGATAGCTACCTGGCCCAGGGGTAGAGCAGATTCCGAAACACGTCAAAACTTGCAAAGTTGCAATGATTATCTGAAATTAACTGAGTCTTTGACTCTCTTTTTTACCTCTGGCGAAGAGGAGACCGAGACCGGGAAATTTATCTTTACTGATATGGATGGGCTTTGTTGTTGTCATCGTGCCTTTCTCAATGACAAACAAAGCACAGCTTAGCCAATTTTCTAGAGGTAAGGAGCATGGGAAGTCTGAGAAATGTTCTGGTAGTTCAGCTACACTGATCCCTCAAGCAGAGATACTTTGAAGGATTGTCCCTCATATTACACTAATCCCTCATTAGCTCTGAGAAGGACTGTTCCTCATATTACACTGATCCCTCATTTGGCTCCGAGAAGGACTGTCCAATGCTAACAAAAGATATTCTCTGTTTCTGATCTGATTGCTCCACATGAAACTTTGTTTGGCAGTAATAAAACAGGGGGATTGTTGGTGCCAAACCAAAGCTTTGTCTACAGCATTCAAATAAAAAAACGTGAACAGACAATATCCTTTGTAGGCAATGGACCATATTTCTTATACCCAAATGACGACTGAAGGAAAAATGAGACGATGGCCTTCCGAGCTTTTGGGATTTGTCATAAGCTGAGCCTAAAGCTGGACTACCATAACATTTTTCATAATGTCCATGCTTATTATAGCTTTGAAAATCGTCACATGAAGCTGTTGTTTCTGCTTTATGTCTGGTACTTAAATGAGATGATTATGATGGCTAAAAGTAGTAAGGTGTGTTTTACTCTTGTTATTCCTCAACCTCAAGGCACAATGCCAACTCGTGCAAAACTCGAACAAACTATATTTCTCAAAAAAAAAAGAAAATTTATTCTCTTACTCTTTACAATTATAAGAGAGTAAAAAAGCCGATTGGGAATATGTACCTCAGTATCTGTGGTTTAGCCCAAACACAACTTATGAGCAACAACCCCTTCAATCAAAACCAGATAAATAACACGGAAACATTCTAATTTCACTGTATCCAACAATGGCACATTCCAATTTCAATGTTGAAACATGAAAGAAGTAAATAAAGAGAACCAACTTTTATCTACGGGCAGCAATGGCACATTCCAATTTCACTGATGAAACATGAAAGAAGTAAATAAAGAGAACCAACTTTTATCCATCTTGCGTTTCCTAAGGGCAGCTTATCCACCGTCTTCATTATCTAGTCTTTAATGTCTTCATTGTTAAAGGTATTGTAACATGCAGTTCTTATGAATATTATTCTTTGGATGTATGAAAGTTAAATTTTGTATTATTTTTGTAGGTTCATTAATCTAAGTTTTTATAAAGGATTGTTATGATATTTCAAGGTTCATTCTATCCTAAATGCAATATTTGCAGCTTATTTGCTCAAATCTCTGCTTTTAAAGACCAAAAACAATGTAATGAAAGACTTTGCATCATTATCTGATAAATAACGTGGATTGATAATAGAAAATTTTCTTTAAATTCCAAAAACGACTTCACATTTTATCTAAAAAATAACTTGGATTGATAATGGAATAATATATTTGAAATAACTAGCTTATTTCTGTAAGCCAATATTGTATCATAACTAAATGAAATCCAGAGGTATAGCTGGGCTATCTAATTAGGCATATTTGTTTGGCTTGGTCTAGACAAAGAGTTGCCAAAATATTTGGCTTCTCAAATATTATGTAATTTCAACCAAAGATGAACAGAGTTTTTGGCAACTCAAATATTATGTAATTTATCTAAATTTCAACAAAGAGCAACAGACTTTTTGGAAAGTTTAGACTGAGTTTTATTTAGTTTATTGAATGTGTTTTAATTAGTAATAATAACTAATCAGTTTTCAAAACTTGAGACCAATATCTTCGTAACAAAACTAATTCGACCATAAATATGCAGGATATGCAGGTGCCAACCAGCACCTTGAAGTTCCATCTACAAGATAGGATTAGATCTACCCAAGGCATGCGGGCCAATTCATTGCTTAAATCTTTTTTTATTATTTTTTATTCCGGAGGGCAGTGAGGAGCAGAATTGGAATTTGATAGGATTAGATCTACCCAAGGTATGAGGGCCAATTCATTACTTAAAGCTTTTTTTATTATTTTTTATTCCAGAGGGCAGTGATGAGCAGAATAGGAATTTGAAGGGCGAAATGTATGTAAATTTGGTTTTTAATATTAGTTACCACTACTTACTTCTATGTCTTCATTTGAACAACTGGCTGTTAAATTTTGAGTAATTTGATAAAAATGTATTTTTGAAATTTAATTTATTTTTCAAAATTTCATTAGTTTATTAGTTTAAAAAAAAATCAACATTGGAGTTTTTACAATGGTCATTTAAATTTTGAGTAATTTGATAAAAATGTATTTTTGAAATTTAATTTATTTTTCAAAATTTCATTAATTTTGTTAATAAGTTTATTAGTTTAAAAAAAAATCAACATTGGAGTTCTTACAATGGTCATTAATTATAATTTCAGCAACCGCTACTTTACCACTACTTACTTCCATGTCTTCATTTGAGCAATTGTTTGTTTAAATATTTCTATATAGCAGGTTTTCATTTGAATAGCTGGTTGCTCAAGGATTTCCATGTGGACCAAGAATGTTCTTAATATTCCAATTGATCATTTCAAAATTATTGTTTTCAAACCATAAAATTTAAAATCATAAGAATCTCTCTACCTTATGTCTATTAAATTCAAAATGTCTCTTTTTTCAAATGAAAAAGTAGACTTTGTGGAAGAGGGCCTGTAATGGCAAGGCAAGCATGGAAATTGATGTTGTAATTTGTTACCAGGAAGATTCAAATCTATTTTCATTAACTGGAAGATCGATAATGTGTTAGAGTCCAAACATATTGGTTATTCTTCTATTCAAATGTAATGTTAATAACTTAGTCATGAACAAATTTTTAATAAAACTTTAATAATGAAGGGTATTCCTTTACACAAATATTTTTAGGACAGCGATATAGAAGCATTAAATATCACAAAAAAAATGGTTTGAAGTGTGAATGTTTAGCCAAATTCCAAAACTCATGGGAGAGTTTTATGGAAAAAATTAACACTTTTTAGAATTTTGTAAATTTGTAAAGTTGTTGATTTGTTTTTAAGAGGTATTTGTTCATTTGTATACCTTTTATCTCCTTCACAATTATGTATATATCTTAACTCAGAAGAGTTTGAGTGACTAAGATAGAGGTTCTCCTCCTCACCCAAGTTTAGTGTAACTTAAGTGTTTGAGGGTGTCATGAGATGTTTTCAAACATTTTTTTCCAAAATGTATGTACATCTCACCTCTTTAAATAAGGTAGGAGGTTGTTACCATCATAGATCAATTTTAAACCCGGATCTATGAAGCACTGAGAGGGATCCAATTTCTTGAGGTGTAAGGTTTTTTTATTCTTAAATTTTTTACACATCTATAAAAAATTTACACCTCAAGAAATTTGATCTCTCGGTGCTTGATAGATCCAAGTTTAAGATGGATCTATGTTGTTTTTCTTTTATTTTATGTTATGAGCACCCAACTACTCTTAATGCAAAGATCTAAGTTTAAGATGGATCTACATTGGTTTTTATTTTTTATTGCACCAAGTGAAACGAGGTGCTCTATAGCCCAGTATGGGGGAGATGTTGTAACGTTTGTGATGTAACAAAATAATTAAAAAAATTCATGTCAGCTCATAAAATAAAAAATATGGAAAGTATTTAAAAAAAATCCATGTTGGTTCATAAAATAAAATATTATGAAAAGTAATTAAAAAATAGATGTTCGTTTATAAAATAAAAACTTAAAACTTAAACCCGGATCTATCAATCAAGAGAGATCAAATTTCTTGAGTTTAAATTTAAAAAAAGAAATACACCTCAAGAAATTGGATCCCTCTAGGTGCTTGATAGATATGGGTTTAAGATGGATCTATGCTAGTTTTATGAAACAACATGGATTTTTTTAATAAATTTTTATTTGGTTTTAAATTTTAATTTCATGAGTTGACTTTATTTTTTTAATTATTTTTTATTTGGTTTTGATTTTTTATTTTATGATCCGACGTTGTCTTTTTCAATTGCTTTTTTATTTTTGGTAACATAGCATTAAGTTATGTGGCAACATCTCCCCCATACTGTGTTGTAGAGCACCGAGTATATCATATGCTAGTTTGGAAGAGTCATGGAGTTGTCATCCTTACATCCAAGGTGTTCCCTTGTTTAGTGAAAACGAAGATAGCAGTCATTGTCACCTAAATTGGTTGTCTTGTATACTCACAAGGGTACAAAGAATAAACAAATGCGACTCGACACTAGTAAGAAACCTCATGGGCATCCTAGAAAGAAAGATAAGTTTCCCTTGCCTTACCCATTTGAAAAATAGGGAATATATTGAAAAGTTTGTTGCTTAATATAATAAACAATTAAGCTCTCAATAACAAAGATTACAAAACAAGGAGGTGTATGTAGAATAGATGAACCCTTTATTGAATTGGGCAAATAAAGAGAAAAAATGAAATAAGCAATCACAATAGCATTGAGTATAAGCATGAAGCGAGTCTTGGAATAGGAAAATACTCAAATAATATAAGAGAATATCCTTGGTGCAACATACAATTGAGTATGGATGACATGTGACATAACACTAATAATTGAGTATGGATGACATGTGACATAACACTAATATGAAAGAAATATTAATATTCATTATAATTGAGTATGGATGACATGTGACATAACACTAATATACTAATATGAAAGAAATATTAATATTCATTATATAAAAGTGAAACAATAAAAACTAACCATAATAATAAAAAAGAAAAATTGTTTAAGCATATAAATTAATTTGGATTTTCTTAATTCTTTTAATGCTTTATAAAGTTGGGATTAAGATGTAATGTATGAAAATTTGAAATTTAAGTTGGGATTAAGATGTAATGTATGAAAATTTGAAAGTTAGTATCATCATTAGTACTTTATAAGAGATTCTTTTGAGCAAATTTTATGTTAACTCCCTTGATGATATGGTCATATGTTAGGTATATAGGTTTAGTTTATTTTAATTATGAGGAAAAAGATAATATGGAAGAGAGAATACATGCAGGAATCTAGTATAATGATATTTACAACTTTTAGTTTATGTAGATAAAAATATTTTATTTTCTTGCACTAACCAAAAATACCAAAAACATTAACATTGGAATTTCTTGAAAAACATAAGTTACAAATTTAATTGGAAATAATTTCCTTGGTCTGGCACATTTGTAAGATTCTTAGTGGTGGTCAATGTAGTACAATTTGAACTTGTGATTCTACTCAACGAATGGCATGGCAACATTATGACGATACGTTAGAGTCAATTTATAAGAAACATTAGAAAACATAACCTTTTACATATAGATATGAATCCCTAGCCAACACCAAAGTTGTTTAACAAGGTCGTATCATTGATAAATTTTCTATTTTTTAATGTAAATGAGATGCAACAATGCAACAACACTTTTAAGTACAAGTTATTTATTTTATTGAGTAATTTCTCAATTCAAAAATACTTCTAAGGTATTATTCAAAAATTAATTTAATTTGCAACCTTAAAAACATGTCTAAGAACCTAAAAACACTTGTTTTCTCCTAGTGTCATGCTATGGAAGGTCTTCCATTAAATAATAAGCTAATTTACCTATGTGTGTCAAATCCACAATGTCCGCAATGTGAACAAGCCAAAACTCATAAACACATTTTGTGGTCCTGCTCCCTTGTTAAGGCTACATAGGCCTATGTTGAATATTTATGCCAACAATATCTCTCTCCATTCTAGTCATGGAGAGATTAGTAATTGGATAACCATTTGTCTTGGGTTATTGAATTCCAATCTACATGGATGCTTATTACAATTGAGATCCTCCTTTGGCTATGCAACAAGAGAACTGATGATTTGCATAATTCAAATGCCTCGTCACTTAACCCTTCTTGGTACGATAGTGTACTAATGTATGCTACCATGTTAATGTAGATCATAGTACAAAGATGAAATGTGTTGTTTGCGATGAAAAAATTTCAATGGCTTGATCACTATCACAAGGCCTCAATTCACCATGAGTAAAGTGCCACCTAACTAGTCTAGTCTAGTTGTCCCACATGTTTGTCAAGGATGTCTTGGTTCTATTAGTTTCCATCATAATAGGCCCAACCATTGGGAGTTTTTATAGGAATGAGAGTGGTCAAAATTGTCTCTTGGACCAACCACACAATGATAAAAAAATTCCGAACTCTGGCTAGCCGTTATCATTTTAGAGCAGACCACCTGCCAAAGCCTCCTACAAATGGATGGGGCCTAGGTCAACTTGTTATTTTAATAGGTCAACTTGTTAAAGTGCCCACATAAACCCAGTATAACACTGTCAACACTATTTATGACACCTAACCCAATAAAAATATTGATTGAGGCATGCAACATAGACAATTAGCCTCACGAGATATCTTACATAAATCTCACAATATTTAACTACCGCCAAACTCAAGATAACCCACCAAAATTTATTATAATAGACCATGAGATATCCTACCTAAAACATAAAATACTTAACTATTCTATATAACCTCAAAATTTTATTATAATAGACCATGAGATCTCCTAAAAACAACTACTAAAACTAACCCACCAAACTTTATAAGTGCCTACAAAATTTTTAAAATATTCAACTATTCAAGATATGGAAACAATTGTTAACTTAATCTTTAAAATTACCTAGAGTATTTTTTAATAAATTTGATATATATTTTACGATTGATGTAATATTTTTCCAAGGAAAAACTCGTATATTAGCTATTTCCAGAGAAATCAAAATATGCATTTAACAAATTAGTTTTCCATCCTCCTAGTTCCCAAGACTAACATTCCATTTTGAAATCGTACACAATTCCTTAATATAGAAAGATGTCCACTATTAAATCACATAAAATAACAACTTGAATTTACAAAAAAGAAACACAAACTTTCCCACCCAAAGCAAACCACATCCTATCAAAACATAGAAGTTGGAGAATCCAAAGACACTACCCCACCTCGAGTTTCTGAAACCTTCATCCAATGCAAGTGCTTCATTGGAAAGGGTGCTTGCTTGTTGATTGTACACCCTATGCTTGTTGGAATAAATTGTATTCCTTGGAAGGTAATAATGTCTTTGTATTATGTCAGAAATTATCTACAATCTTATGTAAAAGAGTAATACATTAAATCCCATATTCATTATGGTAAAGTATACTCTTGATATCCATCATTATATAAAGAGATGTTATTGTGGAGAATTATATTATCCCACATGCAATATGTGAGAGTAATTCCTCCACATCTCTTGGTATATAATAGGGTCAAGGGAGTCACATCATACAAGAATTGATATAGTGGTATATGATCAAAGGAAGTAACAACACATTATATTGTGCTCTCTGTTATTTTGTATTGGGGTTATCTGTAGTTGCTCTCTTGTAAGATTGAAGGAGATTTCTAGATATAATAAGAAGACAACCTTCTCATGGACGTAACCCAATTGGGTGAACCACATATATCTAGTGTATTCTTTTCCTTGTTCTCTTTTTGTTCTTATTTATGTTGATATGTTATTGTTAGCTTAGATAGGTAAGCTAGTTTAGCTAGATCTATAACTCTGGCATGGTATCAGAGCTGGTTGCTATGATCTAGCACCTTCTAAAGCTTTTTGTTCTTATTTGTGTTGATATGTTATTGTTAGCTTAGATAGGTAAGCTAGTTTAGCTAGATCTATAACTCTGACAGGTTATTTGATCCTTCTAATAAGAGTGTCATAATTCGAAGAGATGCTCAATTTAGTGAAGTCTCTCCACCTCTTGAGTCTGTAGAACCTCATGTTACCCTGAATATTCCATTGTCTCCTATTACTCCTATATCTGTTACTCCTTCCAGTTTTGTGCTTGATGTTGATCTTAGTTCACCCTCTTCTTCAAGTGTTTCACCTGAATGTCTCGAAGCTCCTGAAGTGACTTATGTTCCTTCTAACCTTCTTGTTTGGGCCCAAAAAACTCTTGAATCTGCAGGTAGTGAGATCGGTAATCCTTCCGATACTCGTAGAACTAGATCTAACTTTGCTCTTATGACCAAAGTTTTGGTCACAAATGAACCTACTTCTTATGCTCAAGATAAGGGAAAACCTCATTGGGAACAAGCTATGTCTGCTGAGTATGATTCTCTTATGAAGAACAATACTTGGTCTCTTGTTTCTCTTCCTTCAATAAAGAATTTAGTTGGTTATAAATGGGTTTATAAAACTAAGTTTACTGCAGAAGGACAGATTGAAAAATATAAAACTAGATTAGTTTCTAAAGGTTTTAATCAACTTGAAGGTATTGATTATAATGAAACCTTTGCTCTTGTTGCTAAAATGAATGCAATAAGAACCATCTTATCTCTTGTTGCATCTTATAAATGGGAAATACACCAAATGGATGTTAAAAGTGATTTTTTAAATGGTGACCTTAATGAAGATATTTATATGCAACAACCTCCTGGTTTTATTAATGTTGAATCATCAAGTTTAGTATGCAAATTACACAAGTCTTTATATGGTCTCAAACAAGCACATAGGGCTTGGTATGATAAAATTGATACTTATTTCTTGAATAATGGTTTTAAGCGTTGTATCTCCGATCCAAATCTGTATGTTAAGAACTTTGGTGATAATACCCTTATTATTGTGTTATATGTGGATGATCTTATTATCATTGGAAGACAACTTGTTTTAATTCAAAGTATGAAAAGTGAACTTCAAAAGCAGTTTAAAATGAATGATCTCGGTATATTGCACTATTTCTTGGGTCTTCAAATCTGGCATATCGCAGATGGTATTCTTCTCTCTCATCCGAAGTATGCTACAAACTTATTGGCTTGTTTCCATATGAGTGATTGTAAACCTGCTCCTACGCCATTTCAATCCGTTGTAAATTTAATTGTTGAGTGTTCCACTCCTCTTGTTGATGCTACTCTTTTCTTAGGAGGGCATCAACTTGCACAATGCCCTTGTTCTAGCTCCATGTACAATCATAGAAATATGTTTGTGACGTTTGTTTAATATGGTGTGTTAATGTTATGACATATAATATATGTAAACCATAAGTCTATGTATGTGAAAAATTTAATATAGCAATATACCATTGCCATGAGAACACTTGCAATGTCAAATAGAAAATACCCATAAGTAAAATTGACACTAAAATTGTTTTTAATGTTAGCATCAAAGTAAGACAACATTTGACTTTATTTAACCTTGTTTTTTTGAGATGTAATTTTAAATCATTTTTAAAATTTTCCCATGATACAATGGAATTTTTCCAACTATGTTGAAAAATAACGTCAAGAGGAATAATCTCAAGAACAAAGTTACTATTGTAAAACAGATAACAAAATATCTAGAAAGAGTCAACTAGTAGTAGAATGTCAAAATGCACAGTGAAATTGTTGAAGCTATAGAAAATAAGAGTATAACAAAGAGACAAACAAGTTGGGACAAGCTACACCAAACTGAGTGTAGATTTGTTTTCCATTTTCCCCACATGTAATACCAATCTGCCCATTGCAAGGATCATTCCCTAATCATGACTTGTCAATGATAGGAGGGTACCCAACCCCTCTGAAAAAACCCAATAGAGGACTAAACTCTACAGAACAAGCCTTTCCAGGCTCACTATTGCAAAAATAATTACCTTTACATGTAAAAGAGACCTCTTTTCCCATAGCATGAAGAGGCCCATTGAGCAAATTAACATCAACACTATAATTAACCAAGTTCTAAGAGATGTCAAGGCTTCCAATACAGAACCAGTCAACTGATTGTTTCTCAACAAAAGCTCTTAACGACCCTATACACCAGCAACACCCACATGGAATTCACCAAAAATAGAATGCAACCAGACCTTAGTCATGATTGTAATCCTTACAAGTACATATAAATCATCACTTAGTTGTGAGGTCCCCTGCTAGCTATTAGCAATGAATACCTACAAACTTGTATCATTGAGAGTGTTAGTTTTTCTACTTGTTTAGCATAATAACATTAAGCAATCTATCACTGAAAGAAAGACAAGCACAACATAAACAATGAACACAATATTTCTCTCAGGGAAACCACAAGGGAGAAAACCCCAGAAAGCTTCCTTAATATAGAATTCACAAAGTACAAAGATAAACCCAAAGACAAAATCAACTTCTCTTCCACTTGTGTGAGCTTCTCTCTCACACCTATGCGAACTTGTGTGAGTGAGATGAGTGATACAAATGAGCAACTCAATATCATATTTATACTTTACATTTGACTTGACCTTTTACTAACTAGGTCGTCTCTAACTCACCTAATTGCGACGACCTGTACTTTTACAATAAAATATTCTTTTTATATCTTTCCAGGCCGACCTAATCAGTGAGGGTTTATATTGACTCTTTCAATGAATCTTATATTATCAATTACATCAATGACATCTCCCGAAGGAGGAACACAATAATACAATAGACAAGTAAAAGTAGAATATCTTTCGTAGTTTCATTTCTTTAACACTTCCTCTTAACTAGGAAGGTATTGTGCGGGTAAAATCAATAGATACACAACTGACTTGTGAATCTCTATATGTCGCAGGAAGTTTTGGATCATCATATGTCTGGGGTATCATCTGTTGGAACATCCTCGTCAGCATCACTATCATCATCTATTGGAATATCACCATCAACAACCTCATCATCATCAACAACATCATCTACTGGAACATCAGCAACATCATCTGTTGGAACATCAACAACATCATCATCAGCAACATCATCTGCTGGAACATCATCATCAACAACATCCTCTGTTGGAACATCATCATCATCAACATCCTCTACTGGAACATCATCATCAACAACATCATCTGTTGGAACATCATCATCAACAACATCATCTGCTAGAACATCATCATCAACAACATCCTCTGCTGGAACATCATCTGCTGGAACATCATTTGTTGGAACATCATCATCAACAACATCCTCTGCTGGAGCATCATCATCATCAACATCATCTGCTGGAACATCATCATCAGCAACATCGTCTACTAGAACATCATCAACAACAACATCGTCTACCGGAACATCATCCTCAGCAACATCATCTGTTGGAACACTATCATTCATTAAGTACTGATCTTCAGTCACCCCTAGACCAGCATCTATCATCTAAGGATAGGAACTCTCTCAGTCGGCAAGTACTCATCTTCAGTCACCCTTGGACTGGAATTTGTCACCTAAGGACGGGAACTCTATCAGTCGGTAAGTATTGATCTTCAGTCACCCCTGGACCAGCATCTGTCACCTAAGGATAGGAACTCTATCAGTCGGAAAGTACTGATGTTCAGTCACCCATGGACCAACATATGTCATCTAAGGACGATAAATCTATCATTCAGCAAGTACTGATCTTCAATCACCTCGTACCGACATCCGTCACCTAAGGACAGGAACTCTATCAGTTGGAAAGTACTGATCTTTAGTCACCCCTGGACCGACATCCGTCACTTAAGGAAAGGAACTCTATCAGTTAGCAAGTACTGATCTTCAGTCACCCCTGGACTTACATTCGTCACCTAAGGACAGGAAATCTATCAATCGGCAAGTACTAATCTTCAGTCACCCTTGGACCGACATCAGTCATCCTTCGACCGGCATTAGTCATCCTTCGATCGGCATCAGTTCCCTAGGAACTGGAACTATCATTCTCTCTTTCAAGAGAGGTCCCTTTGGACCACACCAAGCTTGTCTCAAAAGTATTCAAACTTTATGTGAGACAGAGGCTTAGTCAGCACATCAGCAACTTGTTCCTTTGTAGGAACATACTTGAGCTTCACAGCTCTCCTCTGCACCATATCCCGGATATAGTGGTACTTGATCTCGATGTGCTTTGATAATCATGGAACACATGATTCTCCTTCATCTTCTTGCAACTCTGGTTGTCACAGAGTATATCTGTAGCATCAATCTCTGCATCGAACAATCCTACCAACATCTTGCGAAGCCAAACTGCTTCGCTACAAGATGAACAAGATGCTACATATTCAGCTTATGTTGTACTGAGTGAAACATAGGGATGATTTCTATTGATCCATGAGATCATTCCTAATCCCAAACTAAAGCAACATCCTAAAGTGTTTTTCCTATCTTCGGCACTTCCATCCCAATCTGAGTCTGTGTACCCATACAACCTTAACTCAGTATATGAGGAATATCTGATCCATAATCCAACGTACCCTTTAGGTACCTCATCACATGTTTTGCTGCAATCAAGTGAGCATGTCTAGGATCCACCATGTATTGGCTCAATGTGTTCACAACAAAACATATATTTGGTCTCGTATTGGTGTTTTCAGATAGTCTACCTAAGCGGACTTAAAGGTCAGATCTCCCTAGTCCAAGTGGATCTAGAAAAAATAAACACAGAATAAAATAACCTTCCCTAGATCAATAGAAATGCAAATAGAAAAATAGATCTCTTACCTGGGATTCATAAATCATTTTGCTCTTTGCTTGATCCAATGCTCTAGCACCTTCAGATCTGCAGCTGCAAATTCCTATTGAACAAGTGGAAACAATCAAACAGTAAAAGTATATATCACATATGATTGATCTAAGCTAACAGTTAAGGAAGTAAAATCTAAATATCAGCAACACGATAATATTTATGGGAAGAGATTGTATGAACTGTATAAAAGGGAGTACAATAAGAGAGAATGTTACAACCTATGCCTTAACGTCGCAACCTTCCTTCCAACAAGCCAAACCAAGCTAAGCCTCCAAAGATGAGATAAATCTCTCAAGGATGAGTGAGAGTCACCTAGGATAATTTCACCAGCATGAGAGTACTATAGACTTTACTCCCTTTGGAATGGAGAGGAGATTCATATTTATAAGACCAAGTGGATAGAGTAGGTTGAATATTATGGGGAGAAGGTTAAGGGATCATTCTTTGATATTAGGGAACCGAAGGACAAATCACCTATGAAGTAGGGATAACCTTCCACCTCATCAAGATTTGAGAAGTCGCTCGAAGGTTCAATTCATCCATTTTAACCAACCTTGGCGCATGCTGCATGAGGGAAATCTGCGCCAGGAATGGGCAAGTGCATGCTAAATTAAGGCAACCTACACCACCGACGCAGGCTATCAGATGACACTGTACACCGACCCTAGTTAGGTGCTTCTTTCTAGAAGACAAGATGCGCCGACCTAACTAGAAAATGTGGACAAAGGGTCAACAACTTGCTCTAGATGATCTCTAGTCAGGGAAACTTCAGGGATCAAGACACTAAGTTGAAATAGGTCTCATGATGACAAGATTTAGGTGTAACAGAATGCCCCCCAAATCATGAAGTTGATAAACTAAACAAGTGATATGCTTTGAAACATATATGGGAAGGACTTGTTGGTTGGAAGGTGTTGCTGCAGTGCAACTGACCCTGAGATACAAGTCTCATATGATGCACAACATGGTTTTCGACCAATACATTGCAGATCCATGGTAGTAAAGACCGACTGAACATAATCATGGCTACTAGACACAATCCTAGATCCATGATGAGATGATAACGCCGCCCCAACCAATACAAAGTGGATCCATGTAATATAACTCAAACGATCTCCATCGTAACCTGGGTAAAATATGAGTATAACCCAGGGTCTTCAAAACGAACCCACAATGATACAAATCTATCCATGTGATTGCAATGTCTTGGAGTCGAACATGGTAGAAACCACTTGATTACCGGTCATTGATGTATACCATTAACAAGCGCGAGGGAGATCACCATTGATGTCGATGATTCCCAAGGTATCATAGTACATACCATCAAGTGTGAATCAATGAGCTGAAGTCAAACGCTCAATGGAATATTCCAATCAAGAGTCAATGATGTAAATTGATGTTGAAAGCGAGGTAACCTGCCATTGAGGCATGCAGGCCCAAGGTACTTGATTGGTTTCTAGATTCGATCCTCAGATGATGTGTTGAATTCGACAAGGATGAATCCCCCATCATCAACACAAAATGCGATCACATACGTTTGGAGTGAATCAGACGGTAGAGTGGTGTGCAAGACTAACCCAGGGTAGACCGACATGATGGAAGGTACACTGACTGTAGATAATGAATAATGAACGTCTCTTGAACATGGGCATGGCATGATTCGACAGTATCGACATGACGAGAATGATACCAACCCCCAATGCAATTGATGATGGAAACATTCTTTGGATCACCCAAAGGAGTGACATGACTCATGGAATCGGTAAGACTCGAAGACAAACAGATTACCCCAAGTATTGAATGAAAATGAAAACGAGTGCCATGTTCAAGAGTGACTAAGTACTGCCATAATAACAATGAACACAATCTCATCGCTATTCCCCATAATGATTGATGAGTACCTCTTTTTTTTTAACGAGCTTGAGGAGGGTAATAAATGCTCGGTATAGCTCATCCCATGGACGAGTCCAATCCCAAATGTTTTGTGAACCTAGGATAGGAGGGGTTTTTCCCATGACGGGCCCTTTCGATGTTAAATATTAACGAGTCCATAGAAGGTAAACTCGACGTCATTTCATGTTTAGAGAGTCTGAAAAAAACTAAAGAAGACTCCAAAGGTCCTTTTTTGTAAAGTTAGTCTCTTCACCCGGAAAAGGGTAAAACAACACGAGAGAGAACTCCTCCAATCATGATTGGCTGGAGTATTCCTTTTTCGTAAATAGTGCCTCCTGGTCCGAAAAAGGGGTAAACTATCACCAGAAATACGCTCATTCAAATAATTTTACAAGCGTGAACGCATCAAGTTCGCTTGGCGGTCTTTTCATATTTAGAGAGCCTAAAAAGAGCTTAAAGAGAGACTCTGAGGGATTCCTTTTTGTGGAAGTTTAACGGGCCTAAAAAAGTGATAAACTATAACTCAGTGACTTATTCTCATTGTTTTACGAGCACGAGAAAGAACAAAGAGTTAGCTCGATGTCATTAATAATTGAATCTAATGAGCGAAATAATGACATAAAAATGCTCAGCGAGTCGTTCATACCTGATAACACACATGAGATTACCACAATAATTGGGAAAAAATAGTATTAATATGGTACTTAACTTCACCTGCAAGTTTCGAAACTAGGTCAAAATGATCAACTAAGTATTCAAAACATAGAAATAATCCCAACTATAGCAAAATAACCCATAATAGAAAAAATTAAAAAAGGAATATGCTCTTTTTTATATAAAAATGGGTAAATAGTAAAAACTAATTACTATTTGTTTTTACCAAGTTAGAGAGGTGAAAAGTACCATTTGGAGTTTTTTTTTCGGTGTTGATTCCGGGAGCTACAGTCAACCATTTGCAGTGTCGTTAGTGTCCGGTAACCCTAAACTCTATCCTCTTTCTTTCCAGCAATTTACAATTTACAATTTCTTTCATTTTTGTGAGTTTTGGACTTTCTTCGGGAGGGATATTGCACCCACGGACCGACACAGTTTCCCTTTTCGAGAACTGCGCCGAGGGCGCGCCGGCGCAAATCTCGAAAGAGTGTCTTACGCCTGCGGCACCTTGTCCGAAAGGATAGCTGCACTGACGCAAGTCCGCATGGCAAACCCAAAATTAAGCAAAAATGGAAACTTTTAAAATTTTGGAATGGTTCTAATGATGTTTTTATGGACTTTTGGACCGGTTTCAAGTGAACAAAATGGTTGAATGGTGCAAACGAGAGCATGAGATCGATGATTCCCAAGTGGAAAATGATCCTCAATGCATGGCTGCATTGAGGAATTGTGGATTGTTGATGTACTCTTAGGTTCCGTTCATGAGGGCCCAAGTGTCATTACTGGAGCACGTGATCCAATGTTGGGATCTGGTGTAGCAGCATTTCCAAATAGGTGTGCACACTTTGACCATAGATATTGAGGATATCTATTTCTTGACAGGGCTATCTATTGATTAGGTTGTCATTGATGCCAACAATGTCTACAGTTAAGTCTTGGTGCCCCTTGTGGAGCCCCTGAGGGTTAGTATTTGATTTGTGGTTGTCTGTGTCAGAGGAGACCTTTTGACTTTGTCCAAGCCCAAGCTTGAAGCCCTTGGAGGCCTCTGGACAATGGCAAAAGCCCTGGCTACCATTAACTTGGTTAAGTGCCCCTAAGCTGTATCTTTGTCCTATTGAGTCCATTGTTGTATCCTTGCTCTTGGTTTTTTTCTGGTTGATGGTTTCTGTGCTACTTGTACTTGTTCTGGTCTCTTGATTGGTTGTTTGATTGGATGATGTGGCAGTGTAGTCCTTGGAAGCCCATACTTGTACCCTCACATTCTTGCACTTGGTTTATATTTTCCTTGTCTTATGGAGCCCACATACACATGGTGGTTTGAATGTCCTTGATGATATCCATATCTTATTGAAGAATTTTAAACATTGCACTTTTAACCTTAGACAAAATGCCCGCAAATGACCTTAAAAATGCCCGTAGCCATAAAGGAAGAATGCTCGCCAACAGCTATGGAGAAGATGCCCACCACCTTTGGTTGAAAGGACCCATACACATGGGTTGAATTTTGATTTGTGGCATAATGACTTAATGTATTTATTAGTAATATGGAGCCTTTGGACATTGTTGAAGACCTTGCTATAATAATGGTGGAATCATTACTTATGGGGTCTTTGGTACCTTATGGACATGAGTGACTATCCCATATTAAAGAAGTTGTGGGGATCTTGCTCTTTGACCCACAAGTCTGGTTTGAAAACCCCACACAAATGAGCCTTAATGCATTGATACTACAACCATGAAGCCAAGAAGAGTAAGGGCATCAAACCCTTAAGAACATAAAAGGAAGACCATTGGAAGTTGACTTTATGCAAAAATAATAAATAAATAAATCATTATGATAAAGCCCTCGATCCCTATTGAAGGGATGGTCTTACAAAGAATAAGACCTAATTAATTTTAATTTAATTATTTAATTAATTAAAATTAAAGTTTATTATAAAATTAAATTTTTAATCATATTGACAAGTCGGCTAAGTAATTTTTTGTTAAATAAAATAAATTTAAAAATACAAGAAGTCGGCTCCAAAATAAATTCAAATTAAAATTTAAAAATTATATATTTTGGAAGGTCGGCTCCATATTTTTTTGTTGAAAAACTACTATAAATACCCAGTCAACCTGTCACTTTTGAGGTGAGAAAATTCGGATCTGTGAATAGCTCTGCAATTTCGGGTCTGTCTGGGGCATCATCTGAGAAATTTCGGGTACTATAGCAGCTACAGTAGACAGAAATATTTTTTAGCTCTGTTTTTTTTGGGTTTACTAAGGTAGCCAGTAAGGAAAACAATCTTGAAGATGATTGCTGTTTGACTGAGATTTTCGGACTATCTCTCTGCTTAATTTTGGGCTACTTCTGTCAAAATTCGGACTGTCTCTCTGCTTAAAATTTCGGACTGTCTAAACTCAGAATTTCAGACTGCGGAAAATGATCCTCAATGCATGGCTGCATTGAGGAATTGTGGATTGTTGATGTACTCTTAGGTTCCGTTCATGAGGGCCCAAGTGTCATTACTGGAGCACGTGATCCAATGTTGGGATCTGGTGTAGCAGCATTTCCAAATAGGTGTGCACACTTTGACCATAGATATCGAGGATATCTATTTCTTGACAGGGCTATCTCGACAAGGGAATCCCATATCATTATCAAGATCACGAGGACGTGATCATACTGTGGAGGACTTGATAGACCCATGGTGCACTGAGGGCACCCAGATGGCAGGTGGGAAGATTCACATCAAAGAGGTTAGGGATCGACGTCTCCGCACAGTCCTTTTTACTATCATGAGGGTGGCCGACAGTAGATCTGATCATATAGAGAGAAAGTCCCAGATTATGTACGCTGAGGAGTGCATGGCTCCAATAGTCTTCAACTGGTACGAGGGACTCCTCGCCATTTTACTAGATCATCTTACCAAATGTCGGCGCAGGGCGCTGAAACAGTTTGGTTATGGTTCTGTGGTAGTCTCATTCTTTTTGGTGCGGGTGCCACATATGCTCCCATAGGTTGATATAGAGGATCTGGATCCAAGGGATCCTCACATGATCCTTTAGATAGAGGTATTGGCCTACCATGGCGGTGGTGGTCCCATTATTAGTTTCGGTCCTGGTTTCTTCAAGTGGATGAGGAGCCAACTCCTAATGGTTGAGGATTACCCATATGAAGGGACCAACTTCAGAGGAGATCCAAACCTAGTTCTTCCTAAGGGGATGCAATGGGGTGATATCGGTAAGAAAGATAACTCTGCTATGTTTTTTGTTTTATGTATTTAGATTTTTTTGGGTCAGTACTAATCATTGACACATGTTTGATGCAGATGTGGGCCTGTCACGACCGGTCGGAGTCTCTACGATTGCACAGAGAGGAGCAGTGTGGGAGATAGATCCCGCAACATGTGATGCTATCGAGGAGATGGAGGAGGTGGAGGAGAATCTCCGTTGGCTGACACTATACATTCCAGAGTCAGGAGTCCATCACCTACCCCGCAACTATCAGTGACACACATTCGGCATGTCCGGGCGCTTTGGATCGGTGCTTAGAAAAGTAGCGAGGGTGGTGATCTGCTACCACGAGCTTCTTGGAGACTAGACTCGTGCATATGTATATGTACTTAAAGCCATGAGCTTCAAATTTTATATCAGGCGATATTTACTGAAAGCTTTCATGCTTCATATTTTGTATCAGTACTGTATTTTTTGTATTTTACCAGCATGATATATAAAAACTATCGACAAATTTATACACTGTGTTCTTATGGATGAATGTGAGATCCTATGTATGTGTTTGTTTGTGCATTATGTACATGTAGTGCCATTTTCTATATTTATGATTGTTTCATGTATGTGTAATGTACCGATCCACGATGAAATTGGCAATAGAATCTGTGATGATGTTTATATCTCTTGTTATGTGTAGGTATTGAACAGATTCGAAGGACCTCTCAAAGAGACATACTTGTCTGAAAAGACGGAGTAGCGTGGGGTCGCGGATAGTGTAGACTCGGTTGAGATGAGATACCACTAATTGTGAGTCAAGGTGGATGACAATATGGTCCATACCTAGGGAAAGAGTGTCGGTTAAGACTCCAATCACCACATGATACTCAGTGGCGTTGTTGGTTGCGTACCCTAAACGAATCCCTCTCGAACTGATGAGTTCTCCAGTTGGGGAATATAGTACCCAAGCTGTCGAAGCAAGGTTTTGGGTATGTCGGTTGGCAACGTCCATGAATCCAAAGCAGGTTTCCATCTGCACACTTAGGTGGGACATGACATAAGCGAAAAAAACCAAGATCCTGCATACTTAAAGCACAACATCACACCACAAAAAACACACATCATGTACAATATATACAAGCTACTAATGCATGAAAGACTCAGGCATAGTATCTCTTTAGGTAGAGCCCATTGCGAGGCTATCCTATAGATATTCCATCGTAATCCCCTAGCTCATATTATCCCTTATGTAGAACACATTTTACGATTTATGGCCCATGCCACATGGACTCGAACTTACCTACCCCCAGCTTATCGTGCTTTTGGTCATATGTGAGGACCAAATCCCCCTCGTTGAAGACACGAGCTTTGATGCGTTTCTTATGTGCCTCAATGGAAAGAGCGGCATCGTCACGGGCCTCGTCGAGTTTTTCTAAGTGAAGGAAACATTCTTCCTCGGCAATGGTGTTTGAGAGAAGTTCAACTGCAAGTTTCAGTAATGGAATCTCGCACTCTATCGGTAGAACTTCCTCTAATTCGTATACTAGTTGGAACGGTGTGAATCTGGTGGCAGTATTAATGGAGGTCTGGTATTCCCATAGGGCATAAAAGAGCATGTTATGCCAGTTTGACTTGTGTGTACCCACCATGCGCTGAATCATGATTTTCAAGTCCTTGTTGATGGCCTCTACTTGTCCGTTGGACTGTGGGTAGTATGGAGTTGAGTTCTTATGGCGAAAACCCAGTCTGGCGCTCAATTCGTCCACCATACTATTTTGGACATGAGATCCGTGATTGGTGACTATGGCTTGTGGAACTCCGAAACGCGCAATGACATGATTAAACATGAAGAGTGCAGTGTTTTTTCCATCTTCAGTGTATGTAGGCATAGCCTCTTCTTCGGGGTTGTAGTGGGGGACCCAAAAATTAAAATTCTCAAAATTGAATTATGCTTCGATAGAAAGATGCACCCTAGTGAGGCAAGTTAGATGCACCCTATTTTTCAGCTGATCTGTGGAGAGAGCTCCCGGAATAAGAATCCCTAGTTTATGCAGTTGCAGAGGATGCACAATGTTTTATTTCAAGCCTGCTCTGATACCTTGTTAGTTTTTCTACTTGTTTAGCATAATAACATTAAACAATATATCACTAAAAGAAAGACAAGCACAACATTCACAATGAACACAATATTTATCTCGGGGAAACCACAAGGGAGAAAACCCCAACAAACTTCCTTAATATAGAACTCACAAAGTACAAAGATAAACCCCAAGACAAAATCAGCTTCTCTTCCACTTGTGCGAGCTTCTCTCTCTCTCCTATGTGAACTTGTCTGAGTGAGATGAGTGATACACATGAGAAAGTCAATATCCTATTTATACTTTACATTTGACTTGACCTTTTACTAACTAGGTCAGCTCTAACTCACTACTGGACTGACCTATACTTTTACAATAAAATATTATTTCTAGATCTTTCCAGGACGACCTAATCAGTTAGGGTTTACATTGACTCTTTCAATGACTCTTACATTATCAATTACATCAATGACATCTCCCGAATGAGGAATACAATAATACAATAGACAAGTAAGAGTAGAATATATTCCACAGTTACATTTCTTTAATAAAGAGCACTAGGAATAGTTTCCACTAGATGATTATAAGGAAGACTAAGGATCAATCTCCACCCGGTGGAATTGTTCCACAGATTATTGTTTAAATATACCCCTCTTAAGCTTGTCAAGTTTCTAAAAAAGTAATCTAGAATTCCATTGAATTCATTGTCTTTGAGATAGACCACCTACAGATTCGAGAGCATTGAGGCTTGGAAGCATTCCGGTGAACCCATTCTATTGCAGAGATATGTTAGTTAAAGATTTCAGTTGGTTGAGGTTTTTAGGAAGATTACCTATCAAGAAGAGATTTTGCATTGAAATTCCTATGACAATGCCCCTTTGGAATTGTATATTCCCTCAAACCCCACAAGCATTGTTTCCCTTTCAGTCGCTAAGAATATCCTTTTTTCCATGTAACGCCAATTTCTTTAAATTTGGACAAATTAGGCAAATTTTGGACTAAGAAAGTGTGAATTTAGACTTGGAAAGTGTCAATATCAACCTTTCTAAAGTGAAAAAACGAGTTCTGAAAGTGGCAATATTGGATTTGAAAAGTGTGTTTTTCTATTTGAATAGTGTGTTTTTTTACTCCTTATGAACCTTAAAATTGCAGTTTTTTGTTATAAAACCATGAATTTCAATTCAAAAAGTGTGAATTTCAAATCAGAAAATGCAAATTTTGATTTGAAAAGTGTGAATTTCAAATCCAAAAATGCAAATTTTGATTTTTAAAAGTGTGAATTTCAAATCCAAAAATGCAAATTGTGATTTGAAAAGTGTGAATTTCAAATCAAAAAATGCAAAATTTGATTTGAAAAGTGTGAATTTAAAATCAAAAAATGCAATTTTGGATTTCAAAAGTGTGAATTTCAAATAAAAAAAACTGCAATTTTTTATTTAAAAATTGCAATTTTCATTTGTAAATGTTCAAAATTTGAAGGTGAAAAGTTCAATGTCTAAAATATTCAGTCATTGTTTGAATAACAACTCAATCCGCTAAGTTATAACATATAAAAATGGTTTGTCCCGACTTCTGTTTTTCGACAAGAAGGACTGGTCGCCCCTTGTTTTCAGAGTTAATTGTGAAAACCTTTATCCAACAATTTAGCTATATCCATAATGGAGAACACAAGAAGGATCCACTGACCCTTCTTGTAGTGTCGAAATATTATGAAAATAATATTGGTAATAAGAAGGGTTGAGCGACCCTTCTTGCAGTGTCGAACTATTATCAAAATAATATGGGGAATAAGAAGGGTCGACCGACCCTTCAATTACGAGGGAATTGTAAAAATAGAACACCTTGGAAGTTATATCATATAAAAACACCGAAGGGAAAAAGACCAGCAACAACATTATCAGCAAAGACATCTTGACTATATTCATCATGAAAGCAGGCTACCCGTACACTTGGATCAGTTTGGGCCCATATCGACATATAAGCCGCATGCGACGACTCAAGTAGAACTGGATATATTAGAGGATTCCATCAAAATAGAACAAATATATCACCGAATATAAGCAGAGGAACAATCTAATTAGCTACAGGAGAACCAAACACAATTTTTGGCTAAGTGTCAAGACTTAGAGCAGCAAGTTGTCCCACTTCCAGCCGTACCCGACACGACTAGTGCACTCGACACAACATTTCAAATCTTGCAGTCCGTCATGTCGAGATTACAAGAAGAACTTCACAAGGACTGACAACAACAAGAAATCGAAACAACTTCTCATTCAGCATTCACCTCCGCTTATCATCAGTTGGTCGAATATACCAAGCAGTGTTGATGTATATGTAACTTCAGAATGTATTTCACTTATGTATATTGTATTCCTATAAAGATGTTATTATTCCTCTATACGAAAGTGTCGTCATTTATATTGTAAGTTTCATAACTTATACTTGATGGGTTATTAGACCACCTTGATGGGGTCGGCCCTGTATAAGTCATGTGGGTCAAAGGGTTATTAGACCACCCTATTGGGGGTCGACCCTGTCAGCATTATGTTATGTGATTGAGTTGAGGCCGACCTAGTAAAGGTTATTATGCAAGTCAATTCAAGTATAAATAGAGTGCGGGAGGCACTCTATTTGATCATTCACTTTCTCACTCTCACACTCATTGGAGAGTGGCACACTAGTGAAGGAGGAGAAGCTGCTGCTAGGAGACTAACTCTTATGCTTGGGTTTTGTATCATTGCTCTATCAATCTCTAAGGAAGTTATTGGGGTTTTTCACCTTTATGGTTTTCCCCAAGGAAACTCTGTGTGTCTATTGTCTCTTGTGATTGATATGTTGTACATGTTATTCTCTCAGTTCAGATCCTAGATCATATTGAATTGATGCTAAAAAATTAACATGGTACCAGAGCTAACCTGAGAAGAAGACACTGTGCAGTTGCGGAAGCTAGGGATTCTTGTTTTTGGGTTTCTCACCATAGATCTTGAAATGCAGGAGACTAGATTAACTCTCCTCAGCAAGGCACATCTTTCTATCCAATCAAAATTCAATTCTGAGCATTTTTAGTTTTGGCCCTAAAAATTAGAGTTTCCACAAAAAGTGGAATTTCTGAAATTTGAGACCATGGTTGGATTCTCCTCAGCAAAATCGAAGTTTAGAGCTTTGGATCGAACTGTTGGTTGGGTGAAGCTCCAGGAAAATCAAACCCTAGTTTAGGGTCTTGTCTAGTGAAGACAGAAATTAGGGCTTCTGCAAAAGTTGAAATTTCTGAAATCTGAGACCATGGCTGGAAGATCCTCTGAAAAATCGAAGTTTAGAGACCAAGATCGAACTTTTTGTATGGGTGAAGCTCCAGGAAAATCAAACCCTAATTCAAGGTCCTCCTCAGTGAAGCCAAAAGTTTGAAAATCAATTTTGAGGGGTGAAACTTTGCAGTTTTCAAATTCTTAGTGTACCACCTTGATCAGCTCATCAAGGCACATCTTTCCATCCTTTCAGAAGTTTGATTTTTTAGGGTTTCTCTGACAAACCCTAATCCAGCTCCAGATCCAGTGTTCAAAAAATCAAGTGGTAAGACCTAAATATTTTATTTCCATTTGAGTTTCTCATTAAAGATGTCTCACCACACCAAGCTTGAGGATAAGCCTGAAGGGGCTAGTAACTTCCAAGCCTGGAAATATAGGATTGGGTTAATTCTAGAAGAGAATGAGTTGGACACCTACATAAGTGAAGGGGTTCTTGTCCCAGAAGGAGAAGAGACTAAGGCCTTACAGAAGAGGAACTTGGTCAAGGCTAAGAGGATCATTGTTGATTCTATCAAAGACCATCTCATACCACATGTGTTATCTCTGAAGACACCTAAGGAGATGTTTGACTCCTTGACTAAGTTGTTTGAAGGAAAGAACATAAATCGGAAGATAACTCTGCAGAACCAATTGAAAGGGGTAAAGCTTCATAATGGAGAGACCATACAATATTACTTCTCCAAGGTCTCTCAAATCAAGGAACAACTTGAAGTTGTGGATGAAGTAGTGGAGAATGGTGAAATTGTTATGACCACATTGAATGGCCTACCTAGGTCATGGGACTCCTTCATCCAAGGAATCTATGCAAGAAAGGAATTTATCTCTTTCAGTAGACTGTGGGAGGAATGATCTCAAGAAGAAGCTAGGCTTGTGTCCCTAGAAGAAAATATGGGAATACAGATCAAGCTCTCACAACACATACCAAGAAGAATTGTCCTAAGAACAAAGAGGACAACAAACAACAACAAATACTACAAGCAATCTGATAGGTATGACTTACAGGTATGTTTTGAAATATGTTCATGATTAAGTTTATAATATGATTGTCTTCATGTTATTGCGTTTAGTAACAATCTTGTTTAATTTTAGACTTGTCTTATCACCCTAGTAAAAATATGAATGCATGATAGAAGACATTCATTTATTAGGGTTATGACACTTATGATTGTATTATGATTGTACTAATGCACTGTGGTGTTGTATGAGGAGAATGTTATCCGCTAACATGAAGGTACAAATCAATTTCTAAATCAAGACGATGGTGACATGAAGACAAAGACTCATCCATAGTCATGGATCACATAGAGGTATGTATATTTTGGTTCTATAATGGTTAACTGATGAGTTATGCAGGTCATTGAAGGAAACAAAAAAACATTGCTAGACATAACTAGCAAATATGATGACCAGGTATGTTTTTCTTATATCAAGTTAGAATCCTACCCTATGTTAGGATCTTATACTTTTGTATATGATTATTCATGAAGCTAGAAGTTTAAGTAATCAAGGGTTTATGCATATTATGTTTCTTACTTTGATTGATGATATGACTAACCAGAAGAGTCCTATGATCAAATAAGAATATGCATGAGTAAAAGAAGTCTTCCCTGAAACCTTGAATACTAACGCTTATTACCTATGTATGAAATGATCATGACCATACACATTTAAGATTATTTAGAATTATAATGTTTTGATAGTATTGAGATTATACTAATGGATGCATGATTATGTATGAGATCTTGAGGATGAAACTATCATGACACTAGTGCACAATTCAACATGCATAGTGGTCCAGGATGAAGATAGGTAATCCAGGAAGCAAAGATCAAGAGGGAGCACACTCCAAAAGTTCCTACAAGGAAGAAAAGATCAAGAGGGATCACTACAGGAAGCAAAGATTGAGAGGGAGTCCACCCAACAAGCAAACGAAGATAAGTATTTGAATTGTCATTTCTTATTACTTAAATGATGTTGTTCATGCATGTACATATATATGTTCCTAGATTTAGGATGTATATTATGCATTAATGCATTAATGAACAAGATACTACTAATATAGTAATGGGTAAGTGGCCTATGGTACTATACAACATTCCATTGCTACTTATCTAGAATGAAACCTCTTTGCTGACATGTTGGGAGTTGTGCACACTCTTAACAATGTTCTGGTAGAGATGGAAGGCATCTAGAAAGTTATGGGATATGGATAAATGTTGTATTGAAGCATTGGCTAAGATAATTGCATGATTGTATGACATATTTCTTTATGTAAGAATTTGTACTGAAAACTATGAGATGTTTCTAATCATGTAATTTAACTTGTTTTGTAGATCGTATACCATCACCTACAAAAGAAGGACTACAACATTTGTTCCATCAACAAAGCTATCTATTGAAGACATTGAAGAATCTGAAGTTCCCAGGATTCGGGATGAAGTAATGGAAGAATACCAGTCAATCATGAAGAATGATGTTTGGGATGTGGTCCCAAGACCAGATGGGAATTTGGTTGTAACTTCGAAATGGATCTATAAGATCAAGCATGCTGCAGATGGTAGCATAGAGAAATACAAGGCAAGGTTTGTAGCTCGTGGCTTCTCTCAGAAAGAGGGAATAGATTATGAAGACACCTTTGCTCCTGTAGCCAAATACACTTCCATCAGAACAGTACTTGCTCTGGCTGCAGTGATGAAATGGAAGATACACCAGATGGATGTCAAGACAACTTTCTTGAATGGTGTAGTCGAGGAGTAAGTGTATGTGGAGCAGCCATTTGGTTTTGAGACACATGACAGGGAGTCATATGTGTGCAGATTAAAGAAAGCCTTGTATGGATTAAAGCAATCTCCTAAGACTTGGTATGGTAGGATGGACAATTTCCTATCCAGTTTGGGCTTTACCAAGAGTAAGGCGGATTCCAACCTTTACTACAACATTGAGGAAGGAAATCTTGTGATACTACTCTTGTATGTGGATGACCTGTTTGTTACGGGTGAGGATAGATTGATTGCCGAAACGAAGAGGAAGCTTGCCGCCGAGTTCAAGAGGATAATGCACTACTTTCTAGGCATGGAGGTGTGGCAAAGTACAGATGGAATCTTCCTTGGACAAGGGAAGTATGCAGTAGAGATCTTGAAGAGGTTCGGGATGATGGACTGCAAGGCCATGGCCACACCTATGGCATCGAACCTAAATCTTCTGTGTGATGCTTCATCTGATCCGATTGATGTCACTGTGTATCGTCAGATGATTGGGTCCTTGATGTACCTGACGAACACGAGACCAGATATTTTCTTTGCAGTGAACACATTGAGCCAGTTACTGACGGATCCGAGAGGTGTTCACTTGGTTGTTGTAAAGCATATTCTGAGGTACCTGAAGGGTACAATTGATTATGGGCTCAAGTATGATGCGAATCAAAAGTTTAACCTAGAGGGTTATGTTGATTCAGACTGGGCAGGCAGTGCTTCAGATAGGAAGAGCACTTCTGGGTGTTGCTTCAATATGGGATCAGGTGTGATCTCTTGGTTTAGCAGGAAGCAGTCCTGCGTAGCACTAAGTACAGGCAAAGTATGTTGTAGCCTGTTCAGCTAGTTGTGAGGCAGTATGGCTCCAGAAGCAATTGTCTGAGCTATTTGATCTCCCGTTAGAGGCTACTAGTATCTTTTGTGACAACCAGAGTTGTGTGAAGCTTTCTGAGAACCCGGTGTTCCACGACAGGTTGAAGCACATTGAGATAAAATATCACTATATCAGGGATATGGTGCAGAGATGCAACAATGCAACAACACTTTTAAGTACAAGTTATTTATTTTATTGAGTAATTTATCAATTCAAAAATAATTCTAAGGTATTATTCAAAAATTAATTTAATTTGCAACCTTAAAAACATGTCTAAGAACCTAAAAACACTTGTTTTTCCCTAGTGTCATGCTATGGAAGGTCTTCCATTAAATAAGAAGCTAATTTACCTATGTGTGTCAAACCCACAATGTCCGCAATGTGAACAAGCCAAAACTCATAAACACATTTTGTGGTCCTTTTCCCTTGTTAAGTCTACATAGGCCTTTGTTGAATATTTATGCCAACAATATCTCTCTCCATCCTAGTCATGGAGAGATTAGTAATTGGATAACCAATTGTCTTGGGTCATTGAATTCCAATCTACATGGATGCTTATTACAATTGAGATCCTCCTTTGTCTATGCAACAAGAGAACTGATGTTTTGTTTAATTCAAATGCCTCATCACATAACCCTTCTTGGTACGATGGTGTACTAATGCCCGCTACCATGCTAATGTAGATCATAGTACAATGATGAAATGTGTTTTTTGCGATGAAAAAATTACAATGGCTTGATCACTATCACAAGGCCTCAATTCACCATGAGTAAAGTGCCACCTAACTATTCTAGTCTAGTTGACCCACATGTTTGTCAAGGAAGTCATGGTTCTATTAGTTTCCATCATAATAGGCCCAACCATTGGGAGGTTTTATAGGCATGAGAGTGGTCAAAATTGTCTCTTGGGCCAACCACACAATGACAAACAATTCCTAACTCTGGATAACCGCTATCATTTTAGAGGAGACCACCCACCAAAGCCTCCTACTAATGGATGGGGCCTAGGTCAACTTGTTATTTTAATAGGTCAACTTGTTAAAGTGCCCACATAAACCCAGTATAACACTGTCAACACTAGTTATGACACCTAACCCGATAAAAACATTGATTGAGGCATGCAACATAGACGATTAGCCTCTCGATATATCTTACATAAATCTCACAATACTTAACTACCACCAAACTCAAGATAACCCACCAAAATTTATTATAATAGATCATGAGATCTCCTACCTAAAACATAAAATACTTAACTACTCTATATAACCGCAAAATTTTATTATAATAGACCATGAGATCTCCTGGAAACACTTAACTACTCAAACTAACCCACCAAACTTTATAAGTGCCTACCAAAATTTTAAAATATTCAACTATTCAAGATATGGAAACAATTGTTAACTTAATATTTAAAATTACCTAGAGTATTTTTTAATAAATTTGATATATATTTTATGATTGATGTAATTTTTTTCCAAGGAAAAAATCACATATTAGCTATTTCCAGAGAAATCAAAATATGCATTTAGCAAATCGGTTTTCCATCCTCCTAGTTCCCAAGACTAACATCCCATTCTAAAATCGTACGCAATCCCTTAATCTAGAAAGATGTCCACTATTGAATCACATAAAATAACAACTTGATGTTACAAAAAAGAAACACAAACTTTCTCACCAAAAGCAAACCACGTCCTATCAAAACATAGAAGTTAGAGAATCCAAATACACTACCCCGCCTCGAGTTTCTGAAACCTTCATCCAATGCAAGTGCTTCATTAGAAAGGGTGTTTGCTTGTTGATTGTATACCCTATGCTTGTTGGAATAAATTGTATTCCTTGGAAGGTAATAATGTCTTTGTATTATGTCGGAAGTTATCCACAATCTTATGTAAAAGAGTCATACATTATATCCCATATTCATTATGGTAAAGTATACTCTTAATATTCATCATTATATAAAGAGATGTTATTATGGAGAATTATATTATCCCGCATGCAGTATGTGAGAGTAATTCCTCCACATCTCTTGGTATATAATAGGGTCAAGGGAGTCACATCATACAAGAATTGATATAGTGGTATACGATCAAAGGAAGTAACAACACATTATATTGTGCTCTCTGCTATTTTGTATTGGGGTTATTTGTAGTTGCTCTCTTGTAAAATTGAAGGAGATTTCTAGAGATAATAAGAAGACAACCTTCTCGTGGACGTAACCCAATTGGGTGAACCATGTATATCTGGTGTATTATTTTCCTTGTTCTCTTTATGTTCTTATTTATGTTGATATGTTATTGTTATCTTAGATAGGTAAGCTAGTTTAGCTAGATCTATAACTCTGACATGGTATTAGGGCTGGTTGCTATGATCTAGCACCTTCTATCGCTTTCTGTTCTTATTTATGTTGATATGTTATTGTTAGCTTAGATAGGTAAGCTAGTTTAGCTAGATCTGTAACTCTGACATGTTATTTTATCCTTCTAATCGGAGTGTCATAATCCGAAGAGATTCTCAATTTAGTGAAGTCTCTCCACCTCTTGAGTCTGTAGAACCTCATGTTACCCTGAATATTCCATTGTCTCCTATTACTCCTATATCTGTTACTCCTTCTTCTAGTTCGGTGCTTGTTGTTGATCTTAGTTCACCCTCTTCTTCAAGTGTTCCACCTGAATGTCTCGAAGCTCCTGAAGTGACTTATGTTCCTTCTAACCTTCCTGTTTGGGCCCATAAAACTCTTGAATCTGCAGGTAGTGAGATTGGTAATCCTTCCAATACTCATAGAACTAGATCTAACTTTGCTCTTATGACCAAAGTTTTGGTCACAGATGAACCTACTTCTTATGCTCAAGCTAAGGGAAAACCTCATTGGGAACAAGCTATGTATGTTGAGTATGATTCTCTTATGAAGAACAAGACTTGGTCTCTTGTTTCTCTTCCTTCAGGAAAGAATTTAGTTGGTTGTAAATATAAAGCTAGATTAGTTGTTAAAGGTTTTAATCAACTTGAAGGTATTGATTATAATTAAACCTTTGCTCTTGTTGCTAAAATGAATACAATAAGAACCATCTTATCTCTTGTTGCATCTTATAAATGAGAAATACACCAAATGGATGTTAAAAGTGCTTTTTTAAATGGTGACCTTAATGAAGATATTTATATGGAACAACCTCCTGGTTTTATTAATGCTGAATCATCAAGTTTAGTATGAAAATTACACAAGTCTTTATATAGTCACAAACAAGCACATAGGGCTTGGTATGATAAAATTGATACTTATTTCTTGAATAATGGTTTTAAGCATTGCATATCTTATCCAAATCTGTATGTTAAGAACTTTGGTGATAATATCCTTATTATTGTGTTATATGTGGATGATCTTATTATCATTGGAAGCCAACTTGTTTTAATTCAAAGTATGAAAAGTGAACTTCAAAAGCAATTTGAAATTACTGATCTCGGTATATTGCACTATTTCTTGGGTCTTCAAATCTGGCATATGGCGGATGGTATTCTTCTCTCTCAGTCAAAGTATGCTACAGACTTATTGGCTTGTTTCCATATGAGTGATTGTAAACCTGCTCCTACACCATTTCAAACCGGTGTAAAGTTAATTGTTGAGTGTACCACTCCTCTTGTTGATGCTACTCTTTTCTTAGGAGGGCATCAGCTTGCACAATGTTCTTATTCTAGCTCCATGTACAATCATAGAAATATGCTTGTGACTTTGGTTTAATATGGTGTGTTAATGTTATGACATATAACATATGCAAACCATAAGTCTATGTATGTGATAAAATTTTAATATAGCAATATGTCATTGTCATGAGAACAATTGCAATGTCAAATAGAAAATACCCATAAGTAAAATTGACACTAAAATTGTTTCAATGTTAGCATCAAAGTAAGACAACATTTGATTTATTTAACCTTGTTCTTTTGAGGTGTAATTTTAAATAATTTTTAAAATTTTCCCACGATACAATGGAATTTTTCCAACTATGTTGGAAAATAACGTCAAGAGGAATAATCTCAAGAACAAAGTTACTATTGTCAAACAGATAATAGAATATCTAGCAAGAGTCAACTAGTAGTAGAATGTCAAAATGCACAGTGAAATTGTTGAAGCTATAGAAAATAAGAGTATAACAAAGAGACAAACAAGTTGGGACAAGCTACACAAAAATGAGTGTAGATTTTTTTTCCATTTTCCCCACATGTAATACCAATCCACCCATTGCAAGGATCATTCCCTAATCATGACTTGACAATGATAGAAGAGTACCCAACTCCTCTGAGAAAACCCAATAGAGCACTAACCTCTACAGAACAAGCCTTTCCAGGTTCACTATTGAAAAAATAATTACTTTTACATGTAAAAGAGACCCCTTTTCCCATAGCATGAAGAGGCCCATTGAGCAAATTAAAATCAACACTATAATTAACCAAGTTCTAAGATATGTCAAGGCTTCCAATACAGACCCAGTCAACTGATTGTTGCTCAACAAAATCTCTTAAAGGCCCTATACACCAACAACACCCACATGGACTTCACCAAAAATGGAATGCAACCAGACCTTAGTTAGGATTGTAATCCTTACAAGTACATATAAATCACCACTTAGTTGCAAGGTCCCCTGCTAGCTATTAGCAATGAATACCTACAAACTTGTATCATTGAGAGTGTTAGTTTTTCTACGTGTTTAGCATAATAACATTAAACAATCTATCACTGAAAGAAAGACAAGCACAACATACACAATGAACACAATATTTCTCTCGGGGAAACCACAAGGGAGAAAACCTCGACAAGCTTCCTCAATATATAATTCACAAAGTACAAAGATAAAAACCCAAGACAAAATCAACTTCTCTTCCACTTCTACGAGCTTCTCCCTCTCTCCTATGTGAACTTGTGTGAGTTAGATGAGTGATACAAATGAGCAACTCAACCTCATATTTATACTTTACATTTGAATTGACCTTTTACTAACTAGGTCGTCTCTAACTCACCTAACTGGGCCGACCTGTACTTTTACAATAAAATATTATTTCTAGATATTTCCAGACCGACCTAATTAGTTAAGGTTTACATTGAATCTTTCAATGACTCTTACATTATCAATTACATCATTGACATCTCCCGAAGGACGAATACAATAATACAATAGACAAGTAAAAGTAGAATATCTTCCGCATTTACATTTCTTTAACACTCCCTCTTAACTAGGAAGGTACTCTGCGGGTAACATCAACAGCTGCACAACTAACTTGTGAATCTCTATGTCATGGGAAGTTTTGGATCATCATATGTCTGGGGTATCATCTGCTGGAACATCCTCGTCAGCATCACTATCATCATCTGTTGGAATATCACCATCAGCAGCCTCATCATCATCAACAACATCATCTTTTGGAACATCATCATCAGCAACATCATCTGCTGGAACATCATCAATAGCAACATCCTCTGTTGGAACATCATCATCAGCAACATCCTCTGTTGGAACATCATTATCAACAACATCATCTGCTGGAACATTATCATCAACAACATCATCTGCTGGAACATCATCATCAACAACATCCTATACTGGAACATCATCATCATCAACATCATATGTTGGAACATCATCATCAACAACATCCTCTGCTGGAGCATCATCATCAACAACATCATCTATTGGAACATCATCATCAACAACATCGTCTACTATAACATCATCATCAACAACATCGTTTGTTGGAACATCATCATTAGCAACATAATCTGTTGGAACACTATCATTCGACAACTACTGAACTTCAGTCACCCCTGGACCAACATCTATCATCTAAGGATAAGAACTCTATCAATCGGAAAGCACTAATCTTCAGTCACCCTTGGACCGGAATTCATCACCTAAGGACAGGAACTCTATCAGTCGTTAAGTACTGATCTTCAGTCACTCCTGGATCGACATCCGTCACCTAAGGACAGGAACTCTATCAGTAAGAAAGTACCGATATTCAGTCACCCATGGACCGACATCCATCACCTAAGGACAAGAAATCTATCAGTTGAAAAGTACAGATATTCAATCACCCCTGGACTGGCATCCGTCACCTAAGGACAGGAACTCTATCAGTCGGAAAGTACTGATCTTCAATCACCCCTGGACCAGAATCCGTCACCTAAGGATAGGAACTCTATCAGTCGGAAAGTGCTAATCTTCAGTCACCCCTGGACCGACATCTGTCACCTAAGGACAGGAAATCTACCAGTCAGCAAGTACTAATCTTCAGTCATCAATTCCGTAGGAACTGGAACTATCATTCTCTCTTTCGAGAGAGGTCCCTTTGGACCACACCAAGCTTGTCTCAAAAGTATTCAAACTTTATGCGAGACAGAGGCTTAGTCAGCACATCAACAACTTGTTCCTTTGTAGGAACATACTTGAGCTTCACAGCTCCCCTCTGCACCATATCCCGGATATAGTGGTACTTGATCTCGATGTGCTTTGATAATCATGGAACACATGATTCTCCTTCATCTTCATGCAACTCTGGTTGTCACAGAGTATATCCGTAGCATCAATCTCTGCATCAAACAATCCTGCCAACATCTTGAGAAGCCAAACTGCTTCGCTACAAGATGAATAAGATGCTACATATTCAGCTTATGTTGTACTGAGTGAAACATAGGGATGCTTTCTATTGATCCATGAGATCATTCCTAATCCCAAACTAAAGCAACATCCTAAAGTGTTTTTCCTATCTTTGGCACTTCCATCCCAATCTAAGTCTGTGTACCCGTACAACCTTAACTCAGTATATGAGGAATATCTGAGTCCATAATCCAACATACCCTTTAGGTACCTCATCACATGTTTTGTTGCAATCAAGTGAACATGTCTAGGATCCGCCATGTATTGGCTCAATGTGTTCACAGCAAAACATATATTTGGTCTCGTATTGGTGTTTTCAGACAGTCTACCTAAGCGGACTTAAAGGCCAGATCTCCCTAGTCCAAGTGGATCTAGAACAAATAAACACAGAATAAAATAACCTTCCCTAGATCAATAGAAATGCAAATAGAAAAATAGATCTCTTACCTGGGATTCGCAAATCGTTTTGCTCTTTGCTTGATCCAATGCTCCAGCACCTTCAGATCTGTAGCTGCAAAGTCCTATTGAACAAGTGGAAACAATCAAATAGTAAAAGCATATATCACATATGATTGATCTAAGCTAACAGTTAAGGAAGTAAAATCTAAATATCAGCAACACGATAATATTTATGGGAATAGATTGTATTAACTGTATAAAAGGGAGTACAATAAGAGAGAACCTTACAACCTATGCCTTAACGTCGCAACCTTCCTTCCAACAAGCCAAACCAAGCCAAGCCTCCAAAGATGAGATAAATCTCTCAAGGATGAGTGAGAGTCACCTAGGATAATTTCACCAGCATGAGAGTACTATAAACTTTCCTCCCTTTGGAATGGAGAGGAGCTTCATATTTATAAGACCAAATGGATAGAGTAGGTTGAATATTATGGGGATAAGGTTAAGGGATCATTCCTTGAGATTAGGGAACCGAAGGACAGCCAACCTATGAACTAGGGATAACCTTCCACCTCATCAAGCTTCGAGAAGTCACTCGAAGGTTCCATTTATCCATTTTAACCAACCTCAGTGCATGCTGCATGAGGGAAATCTATGCCAAGAATGGGCAAGCACATGCTGAATTCAGGCAACCTGCACCACCAACACAGGTTGTCAGATGACTCTGTGCGCTGACCCTAGTCAGGCGCTTCTTGATAGAAGACAAGATGTGCCGACTGAACTATAAAATGTGGACAAAGGGTCAAAAACTTGCCCTAGATGATCTCTGGCCAGGGAAACTTCAAGGATCAAGGCACTGAGTTGACATAGGTCTCATGATGATGAGATTTAAGCGTAACAGAATGCCCCCCAAAGCATGAAGCAGGTAAACTAAACTGGTGATATGCTTTGAAAGATAGATGGAAAGGATTTGTTGGTTGGAAGGTGTTGCTACAGTACAACTGACTCTGAGATAGAAGTCTCATATGAGGCACAACATGGTTGTCGACCAATACATTTCAGATACATGGTAGTAAAGACCGACTGAACACAATCATGGCTACTAGACACAATCGTAGATCCATGATGAGATGATGACACAGCCACGACTAATACAAAGTGGATCCATGTAATATAACTCAAACAATCTCCATCGCAACCTGGGTAAAATATGAGTATAACCCAGGGTCTTCAACCGAACCCGCAATTATACGAATCTATCCATGTGATTACAATGTCTTGGAGTCGAACATGGTAGAAACCACTTGATTAGCAGTCATTGATGTATACCATTAACAAGCGCCAGGGAGATCACCATTGATGTTGATGATTCCCAAGTTATCATAGTACATACCATCAAGTGTGAATCAATGAGATGAGGTCGAATGCTCAATGGAATATTCCAATCAAGAGTCAGTGATGTAAACTCATGTTGAAAGCAAGGTAACCTGCCATTGAGGCATGTAGGCCCAAGGTACTTGATTGGTTTCTAGATTCAATCCTTGGATGACATGTTGAAGTCGAAAAGGATGAATCCATTGAAGGAGGGCCATGATGAATCCCCCATCATCGACATGAAACGTGATCACAGACATTTGGAGTGAATCGGACGGTAGAGTGGTGTGCAAGACTGGCTTAGGGTAGACTGACATGATTGAAGGTACACTGACTGCAGATAATGAATAACGAACGTCTCTTGAACATGGGCATGGCATGACTCGGCAGTATCAACATGATTAGAATGATACTAACCCCCAATGCAACTGATGATGGAAACATTCTTTGGATGACCCAAAGGAGTGACATGACTCATGGAATCAGTAAGACTCGAAGACAAACAGATTACCCAAGTATTGAATGCAAATGCAAACGAGTGCCATGTTCAAGAGTGACTAAGTACTACCGTAATAACAATGAACACAATCTCATCCCTATTCCCCATCATGATTGATGAGTACCTCTTTTGTTTTTTAACGATCTTGAGGAGGGTAACATATGCTCGGTATAGCTCATCCCATGGACAAGTCCAATCCCAAATGTTTTACGAAGCTAGGATAGGAGGGGTTCGTCCCATTACGGGCCCTTCGATGTTAAATTTTAACAAGTCCATAGAAGGTAAACTCGACGTCATTTCATGTTTAGAGAATCTGAAAAAAACTAAAGAAGACTCCAAAGGTCCTTTTTCGTAAAGTTAGTATATTCGCCCGGAAAAGGGTAAAACAATGCAAGAGAACTCTTCCAGTCATGATTGGCTGGAGTATTCTATTTTCGTAAATAGTGCCTCCTGGTCCGAAAAAGGGATAAACTACCACCAGAAAGACGATCATTCAAATACTTTTACAAGAGTGAATGCATCAAGTTCGCTTGGCGATATTTTCGTATTTCGAGAGCATGAAAAGAGCTTAAAGAGAGACTCTGAGGGGTTCCTTTCTCATGGAATTTTAACGAGCCCGAAAAAGTGATAAACTATAACCCAGTGACTTATTCTCATCGTTTTACGAGCATGAGAAAGAACAAAGAGTTAGCTCGGTGTCATTAATAATTGAATCTAATGAGTGAAATAATGACATAAAAACACTTAGCGAGTCATTCATACCTAATAACACATGTGAGATGACCACAATTGTGAAAAAGAAATATTAATATGGTACTTAACTTCAACTGCAAGCTTCAAAACTAGGTCAAAATGATCAACTGAGTATTCAAAACATAGAAATAATCCCAACTATACCAAAATAACCCATAACGGAAAATACTAAAAATGAATATGCTCTTTTTTATATAAAAATGGGTAAATAGTAAAAACTAATTACTATTTGTTTTTACCAAGTTGGAGAGGTGAAAAGTACCATTTGGAGTTGTTTTTCCAGTGCTGATTTCGGGAGCTACGATCGACCATTTGCAGCGCCGTCAGTGTCAGGTAACCCTAAAATCTATCCTCTTTCTTTCCAGCGATTTACAATTTTCAATTTCTTTCATTTTTGTGAGTTTTGGACTTACTTGGGGAGGGATATTGCGCTCACAGACCAACACAGTTTCCCTTTTCGGGAACTGTGCTGAGGACGCATCGGCGCAAATCCCGAAAGAGTGTCTTGCGCCGGTGGTATTCTATCGGAAAGGATGGGCTGCTTCGGCATAAGTCTGCATGGAAAACCCAAAATCCAAGCAAAAATGGAAACTTTTGAAAGTTTGGAAGGTTCTAATGATGTTTTTATGGACTTTTGGGCAGGGTTCAAGTGAACAAAATGGTCGAATGACGCAAACAAGAGCATGAGCTCGATGATGCCCAAGCGACAAATGATCCTCAATGTGTGGTTGCGTTGAGGAATTGTGGATTGTTGAAGTACTTTCAGGTTTCAGGCATGAGGTCCCAAGTGCCGTTACTGGAGCACTTGATCCAATGTTGGGATCCGGTGCAGCAACATTTCCAGATAGGCGTGCACACTTTGACCATAGATATCGAGGATATCTATTTCTTAACGGGGCTGTCTTGATGGTGGAATCCCATATCATTATCAGGATCACGGGGAGGTGATCATACCGTGGAGGACTTGATAGACCAGTGGTGCATTGAGGGAAACCAGATGGCCGGTGGGAAAATTCCCATCGAAGAGGTTAGGGATCGACCTCTCCACACGGTCCTGTTTACTATCGTGAGAGTGGCCAGCAGTAGATCTGCTCATCTGGCGAGCAAGTCCCAAATGATGTATGCTGAGCAGTACATGGCTCCAATAGTATTCAACTGGTGCGAGGGACTTCTCTCCAGTTTACGAGATAAGCTTACCAAATGCCGGTGCGGGGTGCTGAAACAGTTTTGTTATGGTTCTATGGTAGTCTCATTATTTTTGGAGAAGGTGCCACATCTGTGCCCATAGGTTGATATAGAGGATCTGGATCCAAGGGATTCTCACATGATCCATTGGAGAGAGGTGCTGACCGAATTCAGAGGATATCCAGACCTAGTGCTTCCTGAGGGGATGTACCTAAGGGGATGTAGTGGGGTGATATCGGTAAGAAAGATAACTCTTGTTTGTTTCTTGTTTTATGTATTCATATTTTTTGGGGTTAGTACTAATCATTGACACATGTTTGATGCAAATGTGGGCCCTTCGCGACCGATCGAAGTCTCTCAGATTGCACGGAGAGGAGTAGTGCATGAGATACATCCCACAGCACGTGACACTAGACATTCCAGAGCTAGGAATCCATCACCAACCCCACAACTACCAGCGACACACAGTCGGCATGTCTAGGCGCTTTGGCTCACTGCTTAGAAAAGTAGTGAGGGAAGTGATCTGCCACCATGAGCATCATGGAGACTAGACTCGTGCATATGTATATGTACTGAAATCCATGAGATTCAGATTTTATATCGGGGGATACTTACTGAAAGCTTTCATGCTTCATATTTTGTATCAGTACTGTATTTTTTGTATTTTACCGGCATGATATATAAAAAATATCGATGGATTTATACACTGTGTTCTTATGGATGAATGTGGGATCTTGTGTATGTGTTTATTTGTGCATTATGTACATGTCGTTCCATTTTCTATATTTATTATTGTTTCATGTATGCATAATGTACCAATCCAAGATGAAATTGGCCATAGAATCTGCGACGGTGTTTATGTAGCTTGTGATGTGCAGGTACTGAACATATTCAAAGGACCTCTCCAAGAGACAAATGCGTCTAAAAAGACTAAGTAGCGTGGGGTCACGGATGACGTAGAATCGGTTGAGATGATATGTAATGTCCCCATTCAAATAATTGCACAGTAAGACAATCCCATCAACCCTACTAGTTTCCTAGGTTGGATGGGCACATTTGGAATTGTAATAAGAAAGCTAAGAAATCATGTTTAGACATTAGAAGGGTTCAAGAATTTAATAAAGAGGTTGAATAAAGAAATTCAAGAGAAATTCCAGGTGGCAAGTGGTTTTGAAGACATATGGAGGATGTGGGACCCACACTAGCTTGATTTTTCAAGGACACATGGCATCTCTCTCTTGCCAATTCGAATCCATGAGAAGGTGAAAATTATTGGATGAGTTGGTAGGCTCATACACATGGAATTTAGCATCATAGGTCGAATTTGGATGGAATGGTAACCTCCATGTAAGAGGAAGAGTCAAACTAGGAGTTTGTGGACACTTGGGCTAGATTCCCTAGCTCCTATGACAACAATGATGGAGATGCTATGACATATATGACAGATTGCAGACCTGAGGGCTGACATCTGAACATTATGACATGTCAAACCTAAAAACAACATCTAGGTGAGTGCCCAAGGGAGTTAGAAAAGACCAAGAGATGCCTACTCAAAATTGTGGAAGGTGGAAGGCTAGGAAGTGGGAGACATGTGGCAATACTTCCATCACTCCCTAATTCGAATTGGAATGGATACTATGGGTGTAATTGGAACCTTAGAAGTCTAAGGATGTTTATAAAATACAGGAATGAACCAAGAGAAGGGATTTTGATGATTTGAGAAAAAATGCATTTGTGAAGAGAGAGCTAGTGGATGACTAGTTTCTTGCCTTAGCCAATTTCGAGGGCGAAAGATTCCCATCCAAGTTGGTGTTTGGAGAGGCCACTCAGGTCTTTCATGGAGATTTAATGGAGTTTGTATTTGTAGGTGTAAGCTATAGGGAAGCTCGTGGTTTCTTCTAGTGCAGCACTTTCCCTCAACCATTTCCAGTTTTGATGGCATATTCTTGCTCCTTGTGGGAGGGCATTTTTGGTGAGCCCTTGTACTCTTTGGGAGAGCTTCTCATGATCCATTTCTGATTGTAATGAGCTTAATATACTCTTTTCTTCATATTCAGAAAGTATCAGTTCGAAATACCAAGTGGTTGTATGTAAAAATGATGATTAATGAGCAAACCATGACCATTTCCCCACTACATTGATGTATGCCATTGTAATGTTGACGATTTCGAATGAAAGAATGTTTCTCTGATATATTTATGATGAATAGACAGCCATTGATGAGTGTTACAAGTTTCATGTTCAACACTTAAGTATTTGAAGTCAGTTTGCTCAGTTTATTTGCATTTGAAAGAGATTTGGTGTCATTTCCCCAAGGGTCGAATTAGGGATTTTTGTTGTTGTTTGGGAGAAGGTTAGAACAGATTCAATAACTGATTAATGGTGGATATGAGACCTTATTAATGTCCCTCATACACGCCCTACCTCTTTTCTAGATTTCAAATGGGCTTGGAGGCATTTGGAGAGCCATTTTCAGTACTTACCCTGGGGGATTTGATCCCCAAATTGCTAGTTAAATCCCATACTTTGTCCAGAGTCTTAAACAAGTTTGCAGAAGTATTTGGAGGCTCATAAATCATCCCTAACCCTCATATTCAAGTATTAATATCAGTCATACACCCTCACAGAATATTTGGGAGCATTTGGATCAATTTGGAGACCTAGACATCAAAACTAGTCAAAGGTCAAAATTGGGGAAAATTTGAAAAATTAGGCATTTTAATAAAAATTAAGAAAGGGACATTACATGAGAGACCACTAATTGTGAGTCAAGGTGGATGACAATGTGGTCCATACCTAGGGAAAGAGCGTCGGTTAAGACTCCAATCACCACATGATACTCAGCAATGTTGTTGGTTGCGTACCCTGGACAAGTCTCTCCTGAACTAATGAGTTCTACGGTATGGGAATATAGTACCCAAGCTGTTGAAGCAAGGTTGCGGGTATGTCGGCTGGCGCAGTCCGTGGATCCAAAGTAGGTTTCCATATGCACACGTAGGAGGGACATGACATAAGAGAAAAAAACCAAGATCCTAGCACACTTAAAGCAAAGCATCACACCACACAAAACACACATCATGTACAGTATATACAGGTACTAATGCGTGAACGACTCAGGCATGGTATCTCTTTTGGTAGAGCCCATTGCGAGGCTCCCTTGGAGATATTCCATCGTAATCCTCTAGTTCGTATGCTCCCTTCTCCTGAACACGTTTTACGATGTATGGCCCATGCCACATGGACTCAAACTTACATGCCCCCAGCTTATCGTGCTTTTGGTCATATGTGAGGACCAAATCCCCCTCGTTGAAGACGCGAGGTTTGACCGACTTATCATACTGAGCTTTGATGCGTTTCTTATGTGCCTCATTGGCAAGAGCGGCATTGCAGCGGGTCTCATTGAGTTTTTCTAAGTGAAGGAAACATTCTTCCTCGGCAGTGGTGTTCGGGAGAAGTTCAACTGAAAGTTTCAGTGATGGAATCTCGCACTCTATCGGTATAAATGCCTCTAATCCATATACTAGTTGGAAAGGTGTGAATCCGGTGGCAGTCTTAACAGAGGTCTGGTATGCCCATAGAGTAGAAAAGAGCATGTTATGCCAGTTTGACTTTTGTTTGCACTGAATCATGGTTTTCAAGACCTTGTTGATGGCCTCTACTTGTCCGTTGGACTGTGGGTAGTATGGAGTTGAGTTCTCATGGAGAAAACCCAGTCTGGCACTCAATTCGTCCACCATGCAGTTTTGGAAATGAGATCCATGATCGGTGGCTACGGCTTGTGGAACTCTGAAACACACAATGACATGATTAAACATGAAGAGTGCATCAATTTTTCCATCTTCAGTGTACGTAGGCATAGCCTCGGCCCATTTAGTGATATAGTCAGCGACTACAATGATGTAACCATGCCCCCTGGCCGAGGTAGGCTTATAGTGCGTGAAATCGATGCCCCACTTAGCGAAGAGGCCGACAGCATTAACTGGATGTAAAGGGGCTAGACGTGAGCGCTTTTTGAATTGAAAGTGTTGGAATGGGGGAAACTTCTTAACGGCCTCTATGCAATCTTTAAAGATCGAAGGCCAGTAGTATCCCGCGCGTAGTATCTTCTGGGTCGTAGCCATCCCAGAAAGATGACCGCCACAAGCCTCGGAGTGACAATCATTCAGGACGTGTTCAGCCTCCTCATGTGTGAGACAACGCCGAAGAATGGAATCAACACCACGATGATATAGGGTATCGCCAACGATTAAGAAGTATTTGGCGTGGTGGCGTATACGACGACGATCGTCATGAGATAGTTGGGGGTTGAATCATTGGGTTTGAAGATATAAGGTGATATCTCCATACCATGGGCCTGACGTGCTGATGAGAAACAATGAATCATCTGGAAGAGAGTCAATGGGCTCAGATCCGGAATCAACACAGGGAAGATCGCAAATGAGCTCCGCGAACACCAAAGATTTCTTGGACTTGGCCTTCTCGAAGAGGAGATCAAATTCCTGAAGTATCACAATCCAGTGTGAATACGTGCCCCTGAGCACCTGGTGTGTAAGGACATGGTACATGGGGTTTGATTTGGCAATGATGGTAGTGGTGCGGAGTTGTATGTAGTGACGAAACTTTTGGATAGCAATGACTGTTGCGAGAGCAAGTTTCTCGACATGTGAATGACGGGTTTCAAAGTCATTAAGACCCTTACTTAGGTAATAGATTACATGTTCCTGGGCGTTATCATCTTCTTGGACCAAGACCATGGCGATGATGGTGGCGGAAGCAGCAAGATAAAGGATATAATACTTATAGTAATTGGGTGGTTGGAGCACAGGGGCATGAGTAATCGCATATTTCAAACTGTCGAAGGATTGTTGAGCTTGGTTGTCCCAGATGAACGGGACGTCCTTCTTCAGCAACCGCATATAACCCTATGTCTTCAGTGAAATTACAAACAAAACGTCATAAGTAGTTTGCCTTCCCTTGCAAACTTTGTAGTTCCGTGATATCAGTAGCAGGTGGAAGAGAAACAATGGCTTCCACCTTCAAGGGATCAATGCGGATCCCGTCTTTTGAAACGATGAATCCTAGGAGGCGTCATGACTCGACGCAGAATATGCACTAGTGAGGATTCAGACGGATGTTGTACTGCCTGCATCTGAGGAAGACAGACGTCATATGATCAATGTGGAACTCACGATGCTACGAATGAGTAGGGAGATTGTCCGTATAGGGTTCCACGAAGTCCTTCACGTCATGAAAAGCGTACGACATAGCCCATTGGAACGTAGCACCAACATTTTTAAGGCCAAAAGGGAGTTTACGACAAGCAAACGTACGTGACTTCGACACATTGTAATCACATGGTTAGATTTGTATCATTGCGGGTTCGGGTTGAAGACCCTGGGTATAGAATATAATAGTTTTGACCATCCTCATTAATTGGGAACATGGGGGCTTAAAAATCAATGCATTGATGGGTTGGGAATTTTGGACATATCCCCAAAATTTTAAAATGAAAGGTAAAATAAATTGTTATGCATAAGGAGGGGTGATGGGAATATTGGTGTGTCTACAATCTATAATTCAACACCAAAAGTCAAATACTTTATTAAATTTGCGTTGATGGTTGGGACATAATTAAGCTCTAAACACCAAACTATGGTGGAAGTTGGGGACTTGTGGTTAAATTTAGGGACTTATGATTGTCTAGTATATCACTCAATGCAACACTTTATTCAGTTAAAAACTTAAATGCACAACTCAAGCACTCAACTCTAGATGGTGGAATTCCGAAATAGTGAATGTTGTCAATTAAGCTGTCTATAATTTAGTATTGAATGTCCAACTCTTGCATAAAGTGAAATAATATGGTAGCATTTACTGTAATTTCTTAACTTTTTGTCCAATGAACATGATCTCTAATGGTTGAACAGCCATCTCATTTGACAGGCAAAGATATTAAACTTTTGGGATAGGTCAACCTTAATCTTGCCGAGTTCATGCATCATATTGAAAAGAGTGGAGGTCTTATTTTGAGGCTCTACTAGATTTTTCAGCATTTTGGGCTCCATATGCATTCCCCTTTTCCTTAGTTCTCTGCTGCTTATCTCTCAATTGTACGATCATGTTCAGGCATTTTTGGTGGAGTAACGTGGGACTTTTCCTTCTGCTTTGGATCAGGAGTCTTTAGAGTCTGTTCACTTGCGTAATTTCTTGGCCTGAGATAGTACTTGTGTAATTCAGTTTATAAGGTGTCAACGAACAATCTGTACAGTGCAAAAATATTATCATCTGGTTGATCTTCATTTGGATGTAAAGAGTGCAAAAATACAGTCATCTGGTTGATCTTCATTTGGATGTAAAGATTGATTATTAATATACAAAGATTCTTCATTATCCTCCTGAGTTAGGTGAACCTCATCTCCTTCCCCACCCAACCAATTAATATCCTCATCCTCGCTAGGGTAATACTCCTCGTCCAGATTATTGGTATTCCTCAATGGTGGTTGTACAGGTGGGTCTTATGTCCTCCTTTCCCTGGTAAGTAATTGGGAATTAAAAGGTCTTCTATAAGGATTCTGAGTCCTAGCAGGAAAATTTAGATTTCTTGCTCCCACATTCAGAGGAGCTCTTCCAGCACTGGTGTTTCCCAATTCCAACTTGGTGATCTTATTTTACAGGGATCTAATCAATTTTACTGAAATTATGAATAGTGAAGCATACGAATAGAGGAAATACCACCCCATTACCTGAACAATTATATTGACCATCAAGATGCCACATTTGAAACCGTTGATATTATCGTGTGATAGGTCCCACAACAGTGAAGGTCTTTGTCATATGACTGATTCCTGGGAAGCATGGCTTAGTATAGGATGAACTTTTGCACTAACGAGTGCATTCTAGTTTAGTGGTCCTTATTAATTTTACTTTCAAAATGGCACATCTGTTGCTTTTCATTAGTACCATGTACTATGAAATAAGATCTTTCCTTGGAAGATGCCAGGCATGATTTAATTGTTGAATTATTTTAGTTTGACACATTTTTAGAGATAATCCCTTACCTTTTTTTCTGTTATTTGCAGCATGAGTTTGGTGACACTACCAATGGCTGTATTTCAACAGGTGATGTCTGCTCTGTGGTTTAGCAAATATTTTGTAGTTTGACGACTTCTTCAATTAACACCTAATATGTCTTTGCATTAGTTTGGTGTGGCTATTTATTTTTAAATTTACTTGTTCTCCAGGAGCACATTTTAATCCAAACAAATTGACACATGGTGCTCCTAGGATGATGTACACCACGCAGGTGACCTGGGAAAAATAGTTGTGGGTTCTAATGGTAATTCATATTTGTAACATTTTTTCTCTGATCAGAGAAATAATTTGTTTTGATTAAGGGACTAAGTTTTAAAGGTTTTCCATTTATTGACATGAGTTGCGGAGGCAACAATTGTTGATAATCAGGTACAGTTGTTCAAGCAGTTAATTTACTTTTAGTGAAGATTTATTTATCTTTTAACTATAGCATTATTCTTATTGGCATGAGACTCATATTCAACTGCCAAATGTCTTCAGGATGGTATTTCATGTGCAAGAGTATCCATTTTGTTTGTTATATATATATATATTGCATTCCATTAAGGTTGATACCCTTTTCTGTAACATCTCTTTATTTTGCATTCCATTAAGGTTGATACCCTTTTCTGTAACATCTCTTTATTTTGCATTCCATTAAGGTTGATACCCTTTTCTGTAACATCTCTTTTGGTAAAAATACTCTGACCTGATATTTTTATACGTTTAGATTCCGTTGAGTGGACCTAATGCAGTCATTGGTCCACTCACTCTTGTTGTCCGTGAATTAGAGGATGACCTGGGGAATGGTAGGATGTCGTACATTTTCTCTCTCAAAAATCAATCTTGAAATCTGAAATCTTAGTTGTGAAGATGCAACTAATGTCTGAATTATACAATCTTGTTTGGTCTCAGGTGGGCATGAACTTTGTCTATCTATTGGTCATGCTGGGGTTAGGTTGGCTTGCGGTATGCACAATTCCTTCTTTGCCTCCCACTATATGTAAGGGTGCTAATCAATATTGAAATCTTAGTTGTGAAGATGCAACTAATGTCTGTGAATTATACATTCTTCTTTGGTCTCAGGTGGGCATGAACTTTGTCTATCTATTGGTAATGCTGGGGTTAGGTTGGCTTGCGGTATGCACAATTCCTTTTTTGCCTCCACTCTATGTAAGGGTGCTATAGATTTTAAGTGAGAAGAGGAAGTTTTGATGTGTGTGAAGTAATTTGAAAATGTTATATCATTGTGTAATTCAGATTAGATCTTTGCTATCCAAGGTGATTAATATTAGAAATAGTGTTCACTGTAATTTGTGTTACAGTTAGCAGATAATAATGGTCATATAATAAAGTTGTAATGTACTTTAGGTTAGTAGTTAAGAGACTTATGTCACATCTCATGGGCCATTGTTCGTAAAGGTGATGCCTTGAAGAGTGAGCTGGTTAGTGTCAAAGAAGAGCTACCATGGGGATGAATTGTTACTTGTGGAAGAAATGAATTTTGCGATGGGGAATTGAGGAAATTTGTAGCATAATAGGTAGCATGTAGGATAGAAGAGAGGTAATTTGAAGCATATGTAATTTCAAAAAAAGATCTTAGTCTGTAAAGCTTATGATTTCTAGAACATATTTTATTTTCTGGACATAGAAAGATTTTTTTAAGAATATTTTTTTATGAAATTTAGTGCATGAGATTGGCAATTAATTGATTAGATTGGCATGTAACTGTGTGTAGTGATAGGAGCCATAGTTTCTTGACATTATTACTGTATTTATGTATGAATTCAAGGTGATAAGAAGTGGTAGAGTAAATTGACACATAATGGTTAGTGGCAGGGAGTTTTATGTTAATGTTAATGTACTTTGGCATTGAAGATATTATGGGCATTTCTGTTTTCGATATCTTCCCCTTTGAAGTAGGTTCAATATGGTTGATGGCCAACTTGAGAAGATGAAAGGTTGATGTAAGACATGCTCAGATGAAAAGCAATACAAAGAAATTAACGACATAGGAGTAGGAAAAGCATTTAAGCTTGCAGATGTTGAAGTTTATAGTCTGACAAGAACACCATCATTATCAAGTGCATGGTGCATGGTATGTTATCCTTATTATTGATTTTTTTTCACAAAAATCATGGGTCTTCTTTCTTAAGAAGAGATAGATGTATTAAAAATTTAAATGGTATTATGTAGTTTAAGGCAAAGGTAGAGGTAGAATGTGGTAGGAAGATAAGTGTTTTTTAGTTATATCATTAGTTATATCACATAAATCAGTTTGTTATGTTCATTGATTTTTGTAAGAAACAATGTGGCTTTCCGTGAAAGAACAAGGTCAAGTAAGTAGTGGTGTACTAGTGGGTGCCATGATAAATTTGTTTGAACGCATCTTTCATTAAGTGTGTTTATAATCAATTTCAGGGGTTTCTAAAGACAACAGTTTGCTCAATAATGTTAAAACCCAAGGATTAGTATCTTACAAAATCTTGTTCAACCCAACATTACCATATAAGAATCTGAGAATGAAGCTACATGTCCAACCATGTGTAGCAAAGTCATCAGAGGAACATGAGTGTCCTATCATTGGGTAGGAAAGTTGTATTGACAGTGGACTGTATGCATTATGGAAACTTGCAAGGGATTGCCAACTAGGTAAAGAAGGTGGGAATAAGGAAGACCAATCAAGCTTTATTGAAAAGAAGTGATCCTATTTTTTTCCTTTTCCATACTAATGTATTCTATAAAGTGGAGCCCAAAATGTCATTTTAGCAGCAACCATTTAGAATATCCAGCTAGCGACATCATACTACTCAGCCAGTTCTTCAAAATTCTGATTAGTGTAGTGTAATCAATGGAAATATCAATTATCATGTTCTTAAAGAATCTCAATTTCCCAATGATTGAAGTTGCAACTATGGTTGGATGCACTGAACTTTTTTCTTTCAAATTGTATGACTAGACTGCCTAATCTCCCGGCACCTCCAAATTGTATGACTAGACTACCTAATCTCCCGGCAACTCCAAATGCAAGAACAGCTTTTCCAGGATATAATTCTGCTCTTTCAAGGCCTTCATATGCAGTTTGAATTGCAAGAGGAAGACTTGCAGCCTGAGTAAAATCTATGTTCTTTGGTGCAGTGCGTTTAGCCACTACATTAACTGAGGCTTCTATTTTTTCTCTTGTTCTATGACATTTGTTATGTCTAAGATTACACATCGATTGGCCATATTGGTCTAAAAATTGCACCAAGATTGGCCCTATTGGTTCTATTCGAAGTTTATTTCGCCATAATTTGAAAGGGAATTATGTCTTTTATTAAGTGAACAGAAGAATGGATTTTCAAGGACCAAAACCTGTTCTCTCAGGGCCTTCATATGTGGTTTGAGTTACAAGAGGAAGACTGTCTGGGTTAAATCTAATTGTTTTTGGGTCTATTGCTGATACTGAATGGCACCACTGCACAGACCAAGACTCCTCTATGTTCCTCTTTTTCTATTACTTCTGTTATTTTTAACCTTGCACAAAGATTGGCCATATTGACTCCATGTGAAGCGTATTTTGCTATATTTTGTAAGGGAATTATGGTATCTACAACACCCTCCTGCAAGTTCAGGATGTGTCGACTTTAGCTTGTTCTTTGTTGCAGGCATGTGCAAGCTTCAAAGGACTTCTACGAGCATCTATGTGAACAAGAGATAGGAGTTGTAGTTGCATGGTCCCTGTTATCACCTAAACTGTAGTTACCCCTATGGATGTATCCATTAATGGATACATCCATAGGGGTAACTAGAGTTTAGGTGATAACATTTTGGCGCCGTTGCCGGGGAGGGCATAGGCTTACCTTGGTTCGACATAGTATTTGTCACTCACTCTCTCCTGCATTTTAAATGACATATATTTTGGTAGAAGAGTTTTAAAGTCTACCTGGCGACTCCACATAAAGCGACTCCACTGGTGATCGATCCTGTCATTATCTAGAACCCATGGGGTGCAGCATGTTGTATTTAGGTTCTTGATAACAAAATAAAAAATATAAAAAATATAAAATAAAATAAAAATTTGCCATTCATGGCTGCTGCTGAGCGACCTAGGACTTTCGGACGATTAAAAGTTTTTGACTTCTCAAAAATTGTTGGGTATCCTCATCCCATTCCTTATCAAGCCCATGAAAGGTTGCCTAAATTCGATGGAAGTTTTGAAGTCTCTGCTAAAGGCACCTTGAAAGCTTTCGGGAAGTTCTTAACGAGTTATCCATAACCCATGAGGATGTGTGTATGAAACTATTGGCTTCATCTTTCAAAGAAAGAGCTGGTCTGTGGCTTTCGAATTTGAAACCCAATAGCATTTCTGGACATGACATGTTTGAAAATGAATTCTTAGAAGAATGAGGAAGTGAATTCGATGATATGTATCTTTCAAATCAAATCCAAGATCAAAACTTTCCCCTTTCGAATCCCATTGTTGAATCATTTAACAATCAAATATCAAGTGATTTGTCAACATCCGGAGATGACCCATCTTGCTCAATTTCTTTTGAGGATAAGTCTTCTACTTTTGAGTCAATCGAAAGTCAAATCTTTAATCATTGTACAAACCATAGGTTTTCAAATTTCTTTTTAGGTAGCCCTAGTCCTGATCTTGAGGAAATTTCTGAGGATGAGCCTTTAGTCAACAGGTCTACTGAAGTTCTTCATTCAGAGGAACTCACTAGTCATTCTAGCTTTAATGATCATTCAACTCCTTATCTCCTTATTGAAGAAGAAGAAAGTGGGGACATTGACCAAGATCCTTTAGTGGTAATTTCACATGATCACTGTGCAAATAGTCAGGATATTTTAAATGAACTTCTTAATTTTCCCCTTGACAAATTAAATAAAAATTATCATTTATCCTCATGTGAATTTAATGATGAGTCAATAAAAGGTCAATCTCAAGATGAGGATGAATTATTGAATCACATTAGATGCTCTAATCTTTGTTCCACTTCTTATAATGAGTCTTCAAATTTTTCCATCCTTAGTCAAGATAACTTCATCCATTTCTTAAAATTTGAATCTTGTCCTCGGTTTATAAATATTAGACTTAGTCAAAAGTTTATCATTCCTAGAATAAATAGCATTGCTTTAAAAGGCCTTTCCTTTTGTCAAAATCCAAGGCCAAGTTTTTATATCCATCTAGAAGAAAATGCATCCACTCTCTCTGCCCATCCTTTTCAATCATTTTGGGACTGGTGGTCTAGTCAATCTTTTGCTTTTGAAATTTTCAATAAGAAGTTTAAGCATGATTGCAAGTTTGGAGAAAAAGTACTTCATTTCCCTTTTCAGTCACTTTGGAACCATAATGCTTGTTGTCAAGTTATCAATCACTCGTGGTGGCTAGAAAAGGTGTTTAAAGATCAATTCCATTTTTTCTCCATTTTTGAGCATCAAGTGGGTCTAACTTTGATTTTCCATCTTTTGAACTTTAATTTATCCTCACTTGGTTTCTATTTGATCATTAATCCCAAGAAGAACCAAATTGAATATGCAAGAGAAGTGAGTAAGGAAAGTAGTTTATTAAATCAAATGCCATGTATTTGCCCTCCATCAATTTTAAACAATCATCTTCATGAATTTTATGATCCTATCAATTCTTGGATGGAGGATGTTTGTAGTAATCAGTGTTTCCCTTGGCATGATTTCATTTTGCACCATTCAACTCCTTTCTCAATTTTTGAACAAATCAGGAAAGTTGTGCTATCAATTTCATTAATCCTTAATCTAGTCCTGACTCGTTTTCTAAACAAAAATCAAAGAAGAATCATTAACTTGTTCGATGAATGGTTGCACTGGATATATGATTTTACCAAGCATTTGGTTTGACCGGTTAGATTAGAGTAGGTAGGAAACTGAATAAGCCTACTTGGGCAGTAGTTAGTTTTCCAAGCCATTGAGTCTGGCACCTTTTGATTGTTTGTTCCTAAGCTCCTCTTTGAAGCTCCTAGTTTAACTGAGTACTTGTCATTTTTTCTTTTTCTAACTTTGCAAGTTATGTTAGTACTTTTTGCATTTATATTTCATGTATTTAAAATGCCGCTATAGAATAGATTTCATTTTCAGTTTGATTTCATTTTTTCCCATACATCCTGCATGAGGTATTTTTGATGTCTGTGAATGCAGAAATAGGTGCAAAATAAAATAAAGAGCTGAAAGCAAAATGGTAGAGTGCTGGATCGAGGATTCGAGTAGCAGAGTTCGAGGACCAGAGATTCTAAGGTTCTCAAGCGCTCTTTTCAACAAAGCACTTGTCCCAGCCGGAGCCAAATGTTATCACATATATAGTAGTCGGGCTACCATACATTATTTTTCCGATTCCAGTACACTATTCAGCTAGTTCCCTTACATTGAGATGCTGAGATGAGCATCTATTGTGGATTACTATCAGATTTTGGACAACAGTTTTATTCCCCATGCCATGACTGAGTCTCAGGACACTTAGAGAGATGATCGATGTAGCTATTATACCTTTGGTACAGAGCAGTTAGTAGTGCCCAGAGTTACAATAGCAGTTTCAGAGGACAGATGATGGTTCAGATGATGAGCATTCAGGTATATGACTCAGCAAGTATATCATGGTGTTGTGGTTATATTGCTTTTCTATTTATTCTTAGAGCATGTCTTAGCACTTAGTGTCATGATCTGGCGATCATATAGATATATGGACCTGGTTGATCTTATTATATATATTCTATTGTCCCTACTTAGACTTAGAAGTTCACTATTCATACTCATTGGTTTTACCCTCCTTAGGGAGAATAGAGGTGATCATTCCACCATACCTTGGCTTGCTAGTGTTGTCTCCATTATTCACTGTCTTCGTCCATCCATTACCTACCTTGTAGTTTATCACCCTGACTTACTACTTGACTAGAGGCATGGAGGACTTCTCCCCACTGTAGCCTCTGTATTGGATGAGCTTCCCTGTTTATTGTGTATCGGCTCTGAGCTGGTGACAAAACTTACCTATGGTGAGTTGGATTTCCTTGTGAATTCCCCCTAGTCACTAAAGTTGTGTTGGCTAAACCTGAAACTTTTAGTGCTGCCATGAATACAAAGTATGGAAAATGAAATGTTATATCTTGTATAAAAAGCCCGTTCATGCAATGTGTTTTTAAACACACATGAATGAAGGCAAGCCAAATGAAAATGGCTATGAAATAAAATGTTATATCTTTTGTGAAATGTAAAATACCTATGTAAACAAGCTGTCTGTGACACACCTAGAAGTGCTCAGGTAAACAAGTGCCTTAAAAATACACCTACAGCAAAAAGCCTAAATAAATGTAAATCTATGCAATGTGTTTATACTTTATAAATACACATAGATCAAAGGCTATGGAAACTTCAAGCCCCAAAAGCAATGGAACTTAAATGCTATATCAAAACAATTACTGGCCTCATTTGTATTATGGATTGTGCGCATCTGTTAAAGGTGAATAAACCCTCTTTGAACAACTCATCCATTTGTGAGACACCGCCATTCCCTGTGTTGTTGCTCATTCAGTATATACTATGGTGTGTATTCCCTTTCCCATATCCAAAGTGTCACAATGTTAAGTTAGTCAAGTCATCCTTTAGCCTAGCCAGTTTATTTCAGCCTTCACCCTTCACTATCAAATTGATCACAACTATGAAGTGAGTATGGTCCTGAAAGTCTAGTCTGAGTTATAATAATAATTAATGACATTATATATTTGGATTTAGATCACCAGTAATGATTACTTTGTGTTATAATTGTTATTTGAATTAGTTATAGAGCATGCATTAACCTTTGACACTTTGCAGTAGCTTCTGATGAAAGTATGAGTTATATTTGGTCATGTTGACTTGGTCAAACCTAGTTTGACCAAGGTCAACCATAGGACATGAGATGGTTGGACCTTGTGATGATATAGATAGATGATATATGGTCCATGTATATGTACATGATGGTTCTATGCATCATATACAGGTTTATGATGATGATTCATGGTTTTCAGCATTATTTGATCATTTATAGATTATTATTATTTCACCTGTTCCGGTATATTGGATGTATTATATGATCATGCAGAGATCCATATGGTGTATGAGTACACATATTTGATAGATTTTGACCTTCTGAATCCAATGAAACAGTCTATTTTCAATTCCGGGCACTTACAGTGATGATTGAGCCTCAGTAGGCTATCCCAGTGCAGTTTTGGTCTGTCGGAGACCCTGTCAAAGCAGAGATGATTTTTATCTGGTTGACCTAGGGCGCTGTGCATGGAGGGGGTGGTCCAGCCACTTGATTTTACCATATTACCCCCCTCCCAAACACATTGGTGACCTCACCTCGACAGTGCAGGCACTCCAAGTGGCAGTTTGGGGCAGTGTCATGCTTCCCGAGGCAGTTTGGGACTGGTAGAAATGGCTACAGAGGAATTCGATTTGGGCTACTGAGGCAAATTTTTGGCATGGGATGATCAGTGATGATGAGTGGGATGTCTTCCACACCTTCTCCAGCAGTTTCAGCTTCATCGGGACCCACATCCATCACTTATGCCATTTTCTAATGATTTCTGAGGCCTCCTAAGGCCCATGATTTGTCCATAGAGGCACGATTTGGTACTATGATGATTATTTTATTATTATTGTGCCATCGGGATTGACCAAGGGTGTCTAAAATTACCCCTTGGACCCACCATGAGCTAGTTGTTATATTTTGTCATCATGATTTGGTGGGATCCCCTCTCCTAGGGTGATTTTGTCCACTTATTGTTATATTTTATTAGTGATCCATGTATTTTGTTGTTGAGCTCATCTCAACCATTGATTAGATCTTTTGATCTTTTAATTTTAACCACTCATTCAAAAAGTGGTTAGATTGTAGACTCTCTCCCTCCTATTTAAAGGAGAGAGCCTCTCATTGTAAAGGGGACTCATGGCTCTGGATTATTGGAATAGAAAATTATTATTGCATCTATCTCCAGTGTTGTGGTGAATGTTTTTGGTGTTCGTTCGTTGATTCTTCCTTTGCACTGAGTTATTAGAGATCTTGTCTTGCCATATTTTTGTACCATCTTTTTGCATCTACAGGTGGAGGTCGAATTCATCTAAGGAGGACGTATTGGTAGGGGAGGACCCTCCCTACTTCTTCTTTGGGTTTCTTTGTTGGTAACAAGGAGTATTACTGTCCCAGGACCTTCTATTTCATGTTACTATTGCATTTCGCTTGTATTTCCTCCATACTTGATCTTTCTGATTGAAATCACTTTCCTTGGATTGACAGGTAGAGGAGGTCGCACTTGTGGGCTAGGGCATCATTTCGGAAAGCAAAATCATCAATCTCTCATTTGATCTCTACGGGAGTCTTCCTCAACAACAAGGCATCTCATTCACATCACTCAGGTATGATCTCAAGGTAATTTCTTTCCATGATCTATCCACTTGTCTAAAAAAACTTCAAACCCTAATTAATCAAAACCCCCATTTTTACATTTTTTCAGATCTACTAAGATCTAGTGGCTTCTTGGGTAAGATATTTAAAACCCACCTCTATAGTATCCACGGCATCCCGGATCTATAGTTTGGTGAGGATTGGGATCCATTTGACCCCCTTCCCAAGGCAACTTGGCCTCTCCAAGTGAGGTCGCACTCCTTGGTTTGGGTGAGTTAACTTAGATCTAGTACATGGGTAGATGAGATTCCTCTTGATCTGCAATCTACATATCCAATAACCTACCCCTAGACTATCACTTTTGTGATTTCTACCTTGTGGGCCCTATTCCACATTTTAAGGGATTAAAACCCCATTTTGGACCACTTGGTATCTTAAAACTCAGATCTAGTAAGATCTAGCCCTTGGATTGCCTTGATATTCTAGATCCAGATTGTCAATTGATTAAACTACTTGGATCTAAAGTTTGGATGCCATTGGACTTGTCTTGATTCCATTTATCCCACTGTTTACCCTCCTTGGGCAAAGTCGCACTTCTTGGGGAGATTGAGTTTGTCCACTTGTAGGACGTGGGTAGTTGAGATTTTGGTGGATTTGGAACACACATACCTTGAAGCCTATATCTAGTAGGTCATTTTGTAAAATCTTTCCTTGGGGGTAGCATTCCTTGTTTTAAGGGATTGGGGTCCACTTGGGTCACATCATGAATTATTAGATCTAGATAGATCCATCCATCAAACCTTCAGTAGCCCACTTGTTTGATGTTATAGGGGTCATGATCTACAAGTTTACTTCACTTTGACTCCATTTATCCCAATTCCCAAGGCACTGATCTTTCTCCAAGCTCATTCGACTTTCCTAGATTGTTGAGTTAACTTGTGGTTTGATCCTTGTTTGGGTTGCTTGAATCCCTTGATTCTGTCCTATCTCATGATCAAGCTTATCTCAAGTACTGGTTAGCCCCAATTCAATCCCTAAACTACCCTGAATTGGACACGATTCCCAAGGCAGTGGATTTTCTCATAATTGACTAGTACTTTAATCCTGGATCTCATTTCAAATACTATAAGTCACTCTCGCATCAACAATGAACCAAAGCTATACTCATTGAACCCCTTACTTCTCTAGTGACTTCATGCTTAGGTCTAGGATACACCATACACCTTACAATACTTCACTCATACTTAACTTTGATTTGGTGTTGTGGTTTGATCTCTCCTGTCAGGAGTAGATTTGGGTCTCCCCCTTTGTTGTCTGGGCTAGATAGCATAAAGTGAAGTTTGCCTCGACTAGCGTGACAACCATCTATTGGAGGTCGAGGTGATCGTGGTTGCACCTTTTTAGTTTCCCTTCCCTATTGCCATCCATTAATGGATACATCCATAGGGGTAACTACAGTTTAGGTGATAACAGGACCTAAGACATACATTGAATATTCAACTCCTTGGGAGGGTGTTTGTGGAAGGCCAATACTTGCACCTTTGGTGATTCAAAGGTTAGTGTAACTATTTTCAATATTTGTTGGTTGGACTTGGGTCCTAATCATCCTAGGATGATTTTCGAAAGATCCTGTTATGACATATATAGTAGCCGGGCTACCATACATTTCTTGTCAGATTCCAGTACACTATTCAGCCAGTTCCCTTACATTGAGATGCTGAGATGAGCATCTATATTGGATCACTATCAGATTTTGGACAGTAGTTGTATTCCCCATTGCCATGACTGAGTCTTAGGACACTCAGAGAGATGACCAATGTAGCCATTATACCATTTGTACAGAGCAGTCAGTAGTGCCTAGAGTTGCAGTAGCAGTTTCAGAGTACAGACGATGGTTTAGATGATGAGCATTCAGGTATATCATAGTGTTTTGGTTATATTGCTTTTATATTTATTCTCATAGCATGTCTTAGCACTTAGTGTCATGATCTGGCGATCATATAGATATGTGAACTTGGTTGATCTCATTATATATATTCTATTGTCCCTACTCAGACTTAGAAGTTCACTATTCATACTCATTGGTTTTACCCTCCTTAGGGAGAATAGAGGTGGTCATTCCACCATACCTTGGCTTGCTAGTGTTGGCTACATTATTCATTGTCTTCATCCATCCATTGCCTACCTTTTAGTTTATCACCCTGACTTACTAGTTGACTAGTGACATGGAGGATCTTTTCCCCACTGTAGTCTCTGTATTGAATGAGCTTCCCTATTTATTGTGTCTCGGCTCTGAGTTGGTGACAAAACTTACCTATGGTGAGTTGGAGTTCCTTGTGAATTCCCCCTAGTCACTAAAGTTGTGTTGGCTAAACCTGAAACTTTTAGTGCTGCCATGAATACAAAATCTGGAAAATGAAATGCTATATCTTGTATGAAAAGCCCGTTCATGCAATGTGTTTTTCAACACACATGAATGAAAGGCATGCCAAATGAAAACGGCCATGAAAATAAAATGTTATACCTTTTGGAAATGTAAATACCTAGGTAAACAAGCTGTCTGTGAAACACCTAGAAGTGCTCAGGTAAACAAGTGCCTTAAAAACACACCTGCAGCAGAAAGCCTCAAATAAATGTAAATCTATGCAATGTGTTTATAAACACACATAGATCAAGGTTATGGAAACTTCAGGCCCAAAGCAATGGAACTTAAATGCTATATCTAAATAATTGCTGGCCTCATTTGTATTATGGATTGTGCGCATCTGTTAAAGGTGAATAAACCTTCTTTAAACAACTCATCCATTTGTGAGACACCGCCATTCCCTGTGTCGTTGCTCATTCGGTATATACTATGGTGTGTATTCCCTTTCCCTTTTCCAAAGTGTCACAATGTTAAGTTAGTCAAGTCATCCCTTAGCCTAGCTAGTTATTTTAGCCTTCACCCTTCACTAGCAAATTGATCACAGCTATGAAGTGAGTATGGTCCTGAAAGTCTAGTCTGAGTAATAATAATAATTAATGACATTATATATTCAGATTTAGATCGCCAGTAAATGATTCCTTTGTGTTGTAATTGCTATTTGAATAAGTTGTAGAGCATGCATTAACCTTTGACACTTTGCAGCAGCTTCTGATGATGGTCTGAGTTATATTTGGTCATGTCGACTTGGTCAAACCTAGTTTGACCAAGGTCAACCATAGGACATGAGATGGTTGGACCTTGTGATGATATGGATAGATGATATATGGTCTATGTACATGTACATGATGATTCTATGCAGCAGATATAGGGTTATGATGATGATTTATGGTTTAAAACATTATTTGATCATTTATGGATTATTATTATTTCACCTGTTCCGGTATACTGGATATATTATATGATCATGCAAAGAATCATATGGTGTATGAGTACACATCTTGGATGGATTTGGACCTTCTGAGTCTAATGAGATAGTATGTTTTCAGTTCCGGGCACTTACAGTGATGATTGAGCCTCAGTAGGCTAACCCAGTGCAGTTTTGGTTTGTCGGAGACCCTGTCAGAGTAGAGAGGAATTTTATTTGGTTTACCTAGGGCAATGTGCTTGGAGGGGGTGGTCCAACCACTTGTTTTTACCATATTACCCCCCTCCCGGACACACTGGTGCCCTCAACTTGACAGCGTAGGCACTCCAGGAGACAGTTTGGGGCAGTTTCACGCTTCTCGAGGCATTTTAGGATTGGTAGAAATGGCTATTGAGGAATTCGATTTGGGCTACTGAGGTAATGTCTTGGCATGGGATGATCAATGATGATGGGTTGATGTCTTCCACACCTCCTCCAGCAGTTTCAGCTTCATCAGGGCCCGTATCCATCACTTATGGCACTTTCTGATGATTTATGAGGCCTCTTAAGGCCCACGATTTGTCCATAGAGGCACGATTTGGTATATTGATGACTATTTTATTATTATTGTGCTATGGGGATTGACCAAGGGTGGCTAAAATTACCCCTTGGACCCACCATAAGCTTCTTATTATATTTTGTTATCATGATATGGTGGGATTCCCCTCTCCTAGGGCGATTTTGTCCACTGTCCACTTATGTTATATTTTATTAGTGATCCATGTATTTTATTGTTGAGCTCATCTCAACCATTGATTAGACATTTGTATCTTTTAATCTTAGCCACTCATTCAAAAAGTGGTTAAGGTTTTGGTACCTCTCCTATCTATTTAAAGGAGAGAGCCTCTCATTGTAAAGGGGTCTTTGGCTCTTGGATTATTGGTATAGAAAAACTTTCTTGTGGAAATTCTTGTGGTCTCCTTTGCATCTGGTGTTCTTAGACGGTGATTGAAAAATCTATTGCAACCTAGCATTTGGAATTGGTGGTAAGATCTATCTTTTTTGGAAATCATTGTCTTGTCTACAGGAGGGCGACTTCAACAAGGGCGATTTTTCAAGGCTTCTTCAAATCGATCTTCTTGGCATTTGCTTGTATCAGGGGGTTATCATTAGTATCATTGTGATTTATGCTATCTTTCTGTTACTTCTCTTGTGGCATTAGTCTTATCTCTTGATTGCATCAAATCTGATATTGTTGACGTTTGTTGTGCAAAAGAGAGGGCACATTGGCTTCTTGGACTAAATCGAATTCATAGAAAACTACCTCAAAGCTTCTTAAATTGATCGGGATTGCATAGATCATCATCATCAAGGCATCTACAAGGTTACCCAGGTAAGATCCACAGGTTTGTTTATCTTATATTGATCCAATCCATTGACACAACACATAAATTGATAAAACCCTAATTAATCAAAACCCCCATTGTTACATTTTCTTAGATATACTAAGATCTAGTGGGTTGTTGGGTATAATATTGAAAACCCACCTCTATAGTATCCACGGCATCCCGGATCTATAGTTTGGTGAGGATTGGCCTTCATTCGATCCCCTTCTCAAGCCAACTTAGCTCCTCCAAGCAAGGGCGTACTTCTTGGTGAGGTGAGTTGACCTAGATCTAGTTGATGGGCCCTATTCCATATTTTAAGGGATTTAATCCCCATTTTGGACCACTTGGTATCTTTAAACTCAAATCTAGTAGGATCTAACCATTGGATTGCCTTGAAACTGTAGATCCACACTCTCACTTGATCAACCTACTTGGATCTAAAATTTGGATGTCATTGGACTTGTCTTGATTCATCTATCCCACATTTTACCCTCCTTGGGCAAAGTCGCACTTCCTGGGAAATTGGAGTTGGTCCACTTCTAGGACATGAGTACATGAGATTTTAGTGGATTTGGAACGAGCATAATTCAAAACCTAGGTCTAGTTGGTCACTTCATCAAATCTTGCCTTGGGGATAGCATTCCTTGGTTTAAGGGATTGTGGTCCACTTAGGTCAAACCTTGAATCTCTAAATCTAGACCCATTCATCCATCAAACCTTTAATTGCCCACTTATCTCATGCAATAGGAGTCATCAACCACAACTTAATTTCATTTGACTCCATTATCCCAATTCCTAAGGCACTGATCTCTCTCCAAGTCAATTCGACTTTCCTAGATTGTTGGATTAACTTGTGGTTTGATCCTTGTTTGGTGGACTAAACCCTTTGATGTCATCATACTTCGTGATCAAGCTTGTCACTTGTACTAGTTAGCCCCAATTCAACCCTTAAACTAACCTGCATTGGACACGGTTCCCAAGGTAGTAGATTTTCTCACATTGAACTAGTACTTTAATCCTGGATCTCATTTCAAATACTATAAGTCACTCTCACATCAACAATGAACCAAAGCTATACTCATTGAAACCCTCACTTATCTTGTGACTTCATCCTTAGGTCTAGGATAAACCATACACCTTACTTCACTTAGTCTTAACTTCCTTGACTGGCGTGACAACCATCTATTGGAGGTCGAGGTGATCGTGGTTGCACCTTTTGAGTTTCCCTTCCCTATTGCCATCCATTTATGGATACATCCACAGGGATAACTATAGTTTAGGTGATAACAGATCCCATATCTGGATCTTCATTGAATGGTGCTTGCATCCAAGTACTTTTCATTATGAGAGTTATTTGCTTGTTGTAACCATTTTAGGGACTTTTTAGTGATTGTTGTTTGTTGTTTTATATTTTTAGACTTCTCCTTTGTGTCTTTTGCGAGCGACCATGGCCGATCAACCTCTGCGCAAGTATCAAAGAATTCAAGGACACTCTCCTGAACAGAGAAAATTCCATGTTCCCAAGCGAAGACTGGATTACAATAATCCACCTCCTTAGGGGGCAGAGGAAGAAAACATAGGAAAAAATAGTGAACAACCAAACAAAGAAAACATCTCTAGTTCTGTAGAGTTTGAATCCTCATCAAAGGTAGGACACTTTAGTAACGCGGAAGAACAATTGAATAACTCTTCTCCGATAGTTTCTTCTCAGCTTGAGGAGAACATAGATTTTCCCTCTATTGAGGACCTTACATATCCTTCAGGATTGTTTGACCCTCTACTAGACCCAAACTCTAGCCAGGGAATTGACTTTAATACATCTGGGCTAAGGGATCCATCATTCTAGTGGGATGACATGGAAAACACTGGTGAAGTGTCAAGTACTAGGGAGGTAAATCCCCTAGTGGGTGGTCTGCTCTAAAATGACAGTAGCTAGCCAGAGTTAGGAATTGTTATCATTGTGTGGCTATCCCAAGGGACAAATTTGACCACTCTCATGCCTATAAAACCCCCCAATGGTGGGGCCTGTTATGGTGGAAACTAACATAACCAAGACATCCTTGAAAAACATGTGGGCCAACTAGACTAGGCTATTCAGGTGGCGCTTTACTCATGGTGAATTGAGGCCTTGTGATAGTGCTCAAGCCATTATAAATTTTTCATTGCAAACAACACCTTTCATCTTTGTACTATGATCTACATTAACATGGTAGCATACATTAGTGTACCATCGTACTAGGAAGGGTTATGTGATGAGGAATTTGAATTAAACCAGTATAGATCCATCTCAAACCCGGATCTATCAAGAACCGAGAGGGATCCAAATTCTTGAGGTGTAATTGCTTGATAGATATGTGTTTAAGATTGATCTATGCTTTTTATTTTTTATTTTATAAGCCAACATGGATTTTTTAATAAATTTTTATTTGGTTTTATTTTTTTTATTTTACGGGCCTACTTTTTATTTGTTTATTTATTTTATTTATAAGCCGACATGAATTTTGTTAATTATTTTTTATTTTGTTAGGAACGTGACAACATCTCTACCATACTGGGTTGTAGAGCACCTCGCTATTCTCGGTGCAACAAATCATTAGTTCTCTTGTTACATAGCCAAAGGAGGATCTCAATTGTAATAAGTGTTATAGGTCAAATCTGCACTTCTCCGTCCCATGATCACCTTGCCTTGTAGATCACACAAAATGACACAGGATTGAAGAGCATGATTGCCTTAGATGACTTGTTTCCAGAAGTACACTTCTCACCTGACAATTTAACAGTTTCTACTGATTTTGCCACATGTACACCCCTCTCTGTACACAAGACCTGCGTACTGTACCCTACTCTCCTCAAGGGCAACCAGCGTACACATCCAGAAAAGTTGTAACGCATGTTGTAGAGCATAAAAGTTGCTTCATGTATGCTACTCTTGTTGTATGAAACCCACGTACATCTTAAGATGAAATCAAAAATATATTAATTTGACGAATTGGGATTAGTTGAAGTTGGTTCTGCAACTTCCCCAACCTCCCAATCCAACCACCTCTTGATCTAAACTGCCTACCTTGTCCCATAATACAAGGAGGATCCATGAGAGGGGTTACTCATACAATCATTATTCTCATAATGCTCATAAAATCTTAAGAGAAGGCTTGAAGTATTGTTATGCTGGAGGAAAGTTCCAAGTCAGAGTGAAGAGCAGGAGCCCAATATTTGGTTGTAGAAACATCTCTACACGTTAGGTATATTGTACTGATTTCATGTTTCTTTAACAATAAAAAGGTTGAAACACCCTTCCTATCCCAAATATGATATCTATTGGATTGCATGTCTATTTGGCTCAATTCTTGATTATAGTTGATGTTAGATTACTTTGTAATTTCATCATATGTTATATGGTCAAGATACGCTGAGGAAGGTATCTCTTGTATTGCAGGTTCGTCAAGCAAAAGGTTGAGCAAGAGATCAAGTGAAGGACCAAGCAAAAGCTAGGATCAAACATTGAAAAGAGGTATGTCCTTCAATCCCAATCTATTTCTTTTGCAGTAACCAAATGCAGTATAATCAATGTGTTTACCTGTCAACCCCGCCCAGTTGGTAGTGTCCATCTCCTCACTATAGGGTAGAAATCCCGAACAACAGACTGGCGACTCCGCTGGGGAGTAACCGCTTGGTTGTTCTGCTCTAGGAGACTTAATTTTGGTTTTCTTCCAACCCTTTTTTCAGTTTTTGATTGTCTGAGAGGCCCTGTAGGTCTGTGTTATCTTTCCTGTATGCTTGATTCAACTCAGTTTTTGGTTTGCAAAGCCTGATTCTTCCCTTTTGAGGCATGTACGCTAGTCTCCCCTACACACAGTAGCGTTTGCAGGTTGATGTACGCCCCTCCTTGCACTTCACAGTAGCGTACCTATCTTGGTGTCCGTTGGTTGTAACACTGCACAGTGGTGTATGTTCCTGTAGTGGCTTGTTTTGCTGTTAGGGTTTGTTTTTTAAGCTTTGGTTGTTGTTCCAGCCTGTTGTTTTGCTGTCTTCATTGACCCCTGAGACCTCGTATGCCTTTGTTGAGTCTTGTAAGCCTCTCCAATCTCTTTGAGCTTGTTTTTGCTTGTTTGAGCCTTTGTTTAAGTGTCTTTGCTGCTTACAAGCCCTTTCTTGAAGTTCGTGCGCTATTCTTTTTGGATATAGCTGCATCCCTTCACCCTAGTTGTTGTTGTAGTCTTACAGACCTGCACTTTGATTGTTTGTTGTATGTTGCAACGTTTAGCATGCTTTCACTTGGTCTCATCCTTCTTTAGGGTTTGACTGTCGAGTTTGAGTCCTTAGAGTTGCTTCCGAAAGGTTGCTTGGTTCAATCACTTGCTGATTGTTTTATCATTTTGTTCAAGTAAGTCAAAGCTTCTTAGTCTTCTTGTTGTTGAGTTCATGTGTTGTTTAAGTCATTCTTGGTTTCCTTGCTTTCTTTTTGCTTGGCTTAGTGTTTCTTAGGGTTTTGATACTTAGGAGCAACCTGTTTAGGTTTTTCTTTCCGTCACAAGTGTCTCTTTTCCCTGTTTTCTTTTCACTTCGTTTCCAAGCCTCAAGTTTTTCTTTTGCAAAAACTTGGTAAGTCAAGTCTTCATCGATTCTTTCGATTCGTTTGCTTTGAGCCATTTATATGTTTGCTTTGCACACGTTTTATAGCTAGATCTTGCTTGCTTTTGTACAAAGTTCTCTTTCTTTTATAGTTATCAGAAAAAGACAAAAATTTGTTTCAATAGCTCAGAGGTAAGATCTTGCTTTATTTCGAGGTAGTTTATTTGCTTTGAAATATTCAAAAAGAAAATACAAAAAGATGTTTTAGGATTGCTTAGGTTTCAAGTTTTTGAAAGAATTGTAAACGAAAAGAGAAAATTTTGTGAATTTGAAAGCGTTATCTTTTCAAGTACTTTACTTTCATAACAGATCATTCCACACAACGCACTACAACGTTTGAGTAACAAGTAACCCTTAAAAATAAATTATTAATAAAATTTATTAGCAACATTTTCTTTTTAGGAATACACGACATCAACTAGCTTAGGCTAGAGTTACGAGCTTAAATCACCTTAAACTGCTCAGAACTGGCTTCATTACTCAAAAATCGTAGTAAGACTTTCATTTAGGTAAACCCATCTATATCAAATAGTCCTAGGAAACTCTACTGAAACCAGAGCTAAGCACGAGGCCGTGGGAGACTGGAATTGCTGAGGATATCCCCTGACCTTCCTTTTGACCATAAACCAGAGTCGATTCGTGTATGGGGATCCTTTCGGATTTCGGGCTTTGCTACCCTTCCCATGCATTTTGACTAGGCTGACGACTGTCCCCCTAGGTTATTTCGTATTGATGGTAGCCTTAGTATCAGACCTTTAGGATTCTACACAGGTAGAGTGGGCGGTTATTCCCACTTCACCTCGGACAGGTGTGGAAGGTAACCTGTTATCACCTAAGATGTAGTTACCCCTATGGATGGATCCAGTCATGGATGGCAATAGGGAAGGGCAACTCAAAAGGTGCAACCACGATCACCTCGACCTCCAATATGTATGGTTGTCACGCCAGTCGAGGCAACCTTCACTTTATGTTATCTAGCCCAGACAACAAAGGGGGAGACCCGATCTACTCCCGACAGGAGAGATCAAAACCAAGACACCAAATCAGGGTATTTCTAGTTGAAGTTAGGTGTATGGTTTATCCTAGACCTAAGGATGAAGTCACAAGCCAAGTGAGGGGTTTAATAGGTATAGCTTTGGTTCATAGTTGAAGTGAAAGTGACTTACAATGTTTAAAGTGAGATCTAGGGCTAGTGTACTAGGTCAATGTCAAAAGATCCACTGCCTTGGGAAACGTGTCCAATGCAGGGTTGTTTAGGGGTCAGACTGGGGCTAACTAGTACATGAGACAATCTTGACCATAGTCCATGATGTCTTCAAAGGTATAGTTCACCATGCAAAAGTCAAACCACAAGTCAATCCAACAATCTAGGAGAGTGGGTTGACTTGGAGATAAACCAGTGCCTTGGGAATTGGGAAGTGGAGTCAAAGTAGGGTTGACTTTATGGTTTAGGACTCCTACAACATGAGATAAGTGGATAGTATAGGCTTTGATGGATAAATGTGTCTAGATCTAGGTTTGACCCAAGTGGACCACAATCCCTAAAAAGAAGGAATGCAATCCCCAAGGCAAGAATTGACAAAGTGACAGTCTAGACCTAGGTTTTGAATTATTCTGAATCCGGATCTGCAAAAATCTCAAGTACCCAGTTCCTCGAAGTGAGTGAACTCACTTCTCCAAGGTGGTGCGACTTTCCCTAAGGAGGCTTGAATCGGGGTTTAGGTGGGTCAAATCATGTCGGATGGCATCCAAACTTTAGATCCGGGTAGATCAGTCAAGTAGGGATATGGATCTATAATTTTGTGGCAATCCACCGGTTAGATCTTTGTAGATCTGAGTTTTAGTGTTCCAAGTGGTCCAAAATGGGGATTAAATCCCTTAAAATGTGGAATGGGGCCCACAAGGTGATTTTCAAGAAAGGGACAACCTGGGTGTATGTTATTTGATGTGTAGATGTCAAAACAAGTGAAATCTCAAACACCCATCGCTTAGATCTAGGTCAACCTGCTCAAATGATGAAGTGCGCCTTCCTTGGGAGAAGCTAGGTTGGCTTGGGAGAGGGATCAAACGGGAGCCAATCCTCACCAAACTATAGATCCGGGATGCCGTGGATGCTATAGAGGTGGGTTTTCAATATCATGCCCAACAACCCACTAGATCTCAGTAGATCTAAGAAAATGCAAAATTGGGGTTTTAATTAATTAGGGTTTTAAGAGTTTTTGACAATTGGATAGACTATGGAGATAGAACTTACCTTGAGATCATACCTGAATGATGTGGTTGAGATGCCTTGATGTTGAGGAAGATTCCCGCAGAGATCAAATGAGAGATTGTTGATTTGCTTGCCAAGTTGATGCCCTAGTCCACAAGTGCGCCTTCCTCTACCTGTCAAACCAAGGAATGAAATTCAATCAGTAAGATCAAGTATGGAAGAAATACAAGCGAAATGCAAATAGTAACATGAAATAGAAGGTCCTGGGACAGTAATACTCCCTGTTACCAACGAAGAGCTCCAATGAAGAAGTAGGGAGAGTCTTCCCCTACCAATACATCCTCCTTCAAGCAAATCGGCCTCCACCTGTAGATGCAAAAATCGTGGTACAATAGATATGGCAAACAAGATCTCCAATAACTCAGTGCAAAGGAAGAACCAACGAACGAACACCAAAAACATTCACCACAACATTGGAGATAGATGCAATAATAATTTTCTATTCCAATAATCCAGAGCCAAAAGTCCCTTTACAATGAGAGGCTCTCTCCTTTAAATAGGAAGGAGAGGCACCAAAACCCTAACCACTTTTTGAATGAGTGGCTAAGATTAAAAGATACAAATGTCTAATCAATGGTTGAGATGAGCTCAACAACATAATACATGGATCACACATAAAATATAACATAAGTGGACAAAGTCGCCCTAGGAGAGGGGAATCCCACCAAATCATGATGACAAAATATCATAAGAGGCTCATGGTGGGTCCAAGGGGTAATTTTATCCCTCCTTGGTCAATCCCCATGGCACAATAACCCATAAACAATCATGAAAGTACCAAATCGTGCCTCCAAGGTGAAGTAGTGTATCTCCAAGGTGAAGTCGTGGTCCTCAAAAGACCCAAAATATCCACAGAAAGTGCCATAAGTGATGGATGCGGGCCCCGATGAAGCTGAAACTGCAGGAGGAGGTGTGAAAGGTCCCGATCCATCATCACTGATCATCCCATGCCATAACTTTGCCTCAGTAGCCCAAATCGATTTCCTCAATAGCCATTTCTACCAATCCTGAAATGCCTCGGGAAACGTGAAACTGCCCAAACTGCCTCCTGGAGTGATGGCGCTGTCAAGGTAAGGATACCAATGTGTCCGGGAGGGGGGTAATATGGTAAAAACAAGTGGCTGGACCACCCCCTCCATCATCAGCGCCCTAGGTCAACCAGATAAAAGTCATCTCTGCTCCGACAGGGCCTCCAACAGACCAAAACTGCACTAGGACAGCCTACTGAGGCTAAATCATCACTGAAAGTGCCCGGAACTGAAAACAAACTGTCCCATTGGACTCAGAAGGTCCAAATCTATCCAAGATGTGTACTCATACACCATATGAGTCTCTGCATGATCAAAATGAATATCCAATATACCGGAACAGGGCCAATAATAATGCGCTGTATGTATACAAACACTGCTGTAACCCCAGAATCATCATCATAACCCTGTAGCTGCTGCATAGAATCATCCTGTATGTGTACATAGACCATATATCATTTATCCATATCATCATAAGGTCCAACATCTCATGTCCCATGGTCCTCCATGGTCAAACTAGGTCTAACCAAGACCAAATACAACTCAGACTATCATCCATAGCTGCTGCAAGGTGTCAAGGTTAATACATGCTTTACAATTTATTCAAATAGATTCTATAACACAGAGTAATCATGACTGGCGATCTAAATCCAAATATATAGTGTCGTTAATTATTATTATTACTCAGACTAGACTTTCAGGACCATACTCACTTCATAGTTGTGATCAATTTGCTAGTGAAGGGTGAAGGCTGAAATAAATGGCTAGGCTAAGGGATGACTTGACTGACTTGACTTTGTGACACTTCGGCAAGGGAAAGGGAATACACACCATAGTATATACTGAATGAGCAATAACACAGGGAATGGCGGTGTCTCACAAATGGATGAGTTGTTTAAAGAGGGTTTATTCACCTTCACAGATGCGCACAATCCATAATACAAGCAAGGCCAGCAATTGTTTAGATATAACATTTAAGTTCCATTGCTTTTTGGGCCTGAGTTTTCCATAGCCTTGATCTATGTGTGTTTACAAACACATTGCATAGATTTAAATTTATTTTAGGCTTTCTGCTGCAGGTGTGTTTTTAAGGCACTTGTTTACCTGAGCACTTCTAGGTGTGTCATGGACAGCTTGTTTACCTAGGTATTTATTTTTCCAAAAGATATAACATTTTATTTTTCATGGCCATTTTCATTTGGCATTTCTTTCATATACAAGATATAGCATTTGATTTTTTCCAGATTTTGTATTGATGGCAGCACTAAAAGTTTCAGGTTTAGCCAACACAACTTTAGTGACTAGGGGGAATTCTCAAGGAACTCCAACTCACCATAGGTAAGTTTTGTCACCAACTCAGAGCCGAGACACAATAAACAAGGAAGCTCATCCAGTACAGAGGCTACAGTGGGGAAAGATCCTCCATGTCACTAGTCAAGTAGCAAATCAAGGTAATAATCTAAAAGGTAGGCCACGGATGGATGAAGACAATGAAAAGGTGAAGCCAACACTAGCAAGCCATAGTATGGTGTAATGATCACCTCTATTCTCCCTAAGGAGGGTATGTACCAATGAGTATGAATAGTGAACTTCTAAGTCTGAGTAGGGACAGTAATATATATATAATAGGTCAACCAGGTCCAAATATCTATATGATCGCCAGATCATGACACTAAGTGCTAAGACATGCTATAAGAATAAGTATAAAAGCAATCTAACCATAACACAATAATATACCTGCTGAGTCATATACCTCAAAGCTCATCAACCTGTACCATCATCTGTCCTCTGAGACTGCTGCTGTAACTCTGGGCACTACTGTCTGCTCTGTACCAATGGCATAATGGCTATATCGGGCATCTCTCTGAGTGTCCTGAAACTCAGTCATGGCATGGGGAATGTAACTGTTGTCCACAATCTGATAGTGATCCGATCTAGATGCTCATCTCGACATCTCAAATGCAAGGGAACTGGCTGAATAGTGTACTGGAATGAGAAAAATAATGTATGGTAGCCCGGCTACTATATATGTGATAACATAACCCTCTAGCAGTAATCCCGGGAAAGCGGTTTGGTGATTCAAGCACTTGCACCGAGTGGACCTCCGGTGGACGCCACGAAATTGACTATTGATGCTCTGTTAGTTTGTTCTAGGCCTTGATCATCCTAGACTTGCTTCCGAGAGTATTTGCTATCCGTTTGATTGGTTTGATTACTTAGGAAATTTTTTAGTGGTTTGTTGTTTGCTCCTTAGTTGTAGTGGCCACTAGGTTTTTACTTAGTTTTATTTTATTATAGTTGTGGAGGACCAAGATCTTCGTCGGTCTCGAAGGTTGCAAAACCTTCCCCCACTTATAGTGGAGGCTCCACCGCCACCGCAACGTAGGAGAACTGATTCCCGTGGTTCTTTTGAACTTACGAGCAAGACAGAGGTTCTTGGAGAACCACAGCCTAGAACACCGAATCGAGAAGTCTTGGACACTGTTGAGGTTGAGGATCTAACTGCTGCAGAGTTTAGTACTCCTTTCAAACCTCCGCTTACAGGACCTCACGATCCACTTCTGGTACCTGTTGGTTTCCAGCAGCCTGAGTTTAGTGCTTATCTTTTTACACCGGGTTATACCATGGTTAACCCAGGAGACGAGCTGGGAGTTCCACAAACTCCCACAAATTCTGTGGATGCAAGGATTCTTAATCCTTCTTTCTCAAACACTGCACAATCGAGTTCATCGCAGAATGCTTCGGCCTCGACACCGTCCTTTAGTTTCAATGTTGTCAATTTAGGCATGCCGAGTTCATTAACTTCGACATCTGCCTCAGCCACCACACCCACTTTTGGACCCAACAATGTACCTCTATCGACGGTACCAGCAGGGAGTTTTACTTAGTCTTCTACCACACAATCATTGCAAGGTGTGACTCAGAACATTGCTTCTTCATCCGTGGTCGGATCCATCCCTTCTGCATCCATGCCTGCCATGGGTACGATGACGGCGCCATCCATTACTACCACACCGGGTTTTAACCCCTATCAAGGTTATAACGTTAATCCGTCGAACATACCTGTAGGGAGTGTCCCCTTCTCTTTGTTTTCTGGAGGAGGGGGTAATATCATTAACCCACAGTTCGATGGGGTTAATCCCTAGACACATTGGATTGCTGCCCAAGGATTTAATCCGCTTACTTTTGGATGGAACAATTTCAATCATTTCATTTCACAACCGGTGGTTGGGGGCAACCCCAACCAACAGTACACGAACCAGGCCATGGGTGGTCCCCAATACCAGGTTCCTGTTTACCAGATGCCATCGGTTCAACCGCGCTTACCGTTTCTGGCAACTTTAAACTTGCCAGATCTTTCAAAGCTTATGAACGACCCTGTGCACCATGATGCTACATGGCCACCCGTTCCCACCAAAATACCCTTAGACATACCAAAGTTTGAAGGTAATATTGGTGAGGACCTCGGTGACCATGTCACAACCTTTCATCTCTGGTGTTCCTACAACTCACTGAACGACGATTCCATAAGGTTGAGGATCTTCCAAAGAACATTTACGAGTGTTGCAGCCAAGTGGTATATTGAACTACCCGCGACCGTCTTTAGCACCTTCCAGGATCTCGCCATTGTGTTTTTGAACCACTTTCAACTTCTTGTCCGGTATGATGCCGGTACAGACCTTTTGTTGACATTTCGGCAAAACAAGGTCACTCATCTGTCTGATCATATTCAGGAGTGGCGGAGGCGAAAGAGGCTCATAAAGGTTGACATTCCCCTAGCATTCTTATTAGAATGGTACCTTAAGTCTCTTCTTCCTTATGTTTCTAAAGAAGTTGCCACTTCAGGGATGTCTTCCGAGGAGGAGGCCATTTTGAGAACTCAGCAGCTCAACTTAGTTTATGCTCAGTCTAGGTTATTGTACGAAATTATTCCTAATGCACCGAGGTCTAATATAGACCTAGGTAAGCCTAAACCTGGACCACATGATGATGGCATAGTGGGTTCAGTCGATTCTGCAACGTTTGACACCTTAACAAAGCAGGTGCATGCCTTGTTAGTCAAACAAACTGCTGCAGAAGCAACTTCTATTGCGTCCTCCCCTTCTACAACTAAATCTGTACAGCAGGTGCAGACAAACCAAAAGGGCTCTCGGCAGCCCAAAAGAAAGGGCAAGAAAGGGGAGGGAAACCAACAAAAGCCCAACAATAAGCAAAATGCTGAGGAAGGAAAAAAAGAGAAATAGAAGGATAAGTTCCCTTGCAAACTGTGTCAAGGGGACCACCTTACCCACCAGTGCCCTCTTATGGAAGAAGCCCAGAAGCTGATCCGTGAGAAGAAACCGGCTGTCTTGAAAGATCCTTTTCCTCATGGACAGAGTTCAGCTTCTGGCAACTCTAGTGTTGGGGGCACCCCAGCTGATCAGTCCTTTATTAACATGGTTAATTCAGACACTTTGTTGCAAACTCGAGCCAGGAATTATACCCTGAACCCGCAGCAAAAGGACATTCCTAAATCTTCCACTTTCCTTCACATACCTGTGGAGACACTGCCTAAGATAGCGAAAGGTGTCTACAAACGGGCTGTGCACAACCCCAACGCGTGGGCTGCTCCCAACTACAATGTTGTGGAGGACTTAGCCCGAACCCCCTATGCCATGTCCACCTTGGAGGTACTGCAAAGTTTCCCATTGCAACACAGTGCTCTTCTGGCAGCGATTGGGAGTGTTGATTCGTCCAACATGCTTGCACGCTTTGATATGAAAGATATCAAGTACCGGTTGCCGTATCATGTTGCTCTCTAGATCGAATTCATCCATGGTCCTAATACCATCGAACGAGCTATAGTGGATGAGGGCGCATCTACGTGTGTAATGTCTATTTCTTGCTGGAGAGCTTTGGGTGAACCTGAGTTAGCTCCCTTGAACACGATACTCACTGCCTTCGATGGAAGATCCTTCCGTCCACACGGAGTCTTACCATCCTTCGATGTCGAACTTGGAGGCAAGCTAGTATCAGTATAGGTCGAAGTTCTGGATGCCCCACTCGATTACAACTTGTTGTTGGGTAGGAGCTGGACATATGCCATGCAGGCAGTTCCATCAACTGTCTTCCGGGTCATAATGTTCCCACACGAAGGAAAGATCATAGCAGTTGATCAACTTTCCTTTACCCGGAATAACAACCAGGATTCATCAGACTCATCCATTCCGTTGATTGATCAATGTGGCCCCGTCACTGAGAGTTTAGGAGCAGGGCTCTATGGGTCCTTAATAGGCACTTTTGACCTACCTGCTCCTACCTTGTTTGTTGGTTCTGAAGAATGTTCACCTTCTGAGACCTCCACCGTCTGTTCAACGACAGATACACGGAGTCTCCCCACTGAATTAGAACCAGCTGTGCCTGTATTTGTTGCAGAGGTAACCTACTTGGATTCACAACAAACTGCAACAGAACATATCATGACACCGTTGGTCTCTGCCGAGTCAAATATGGACTGTGCTCCTGCATGGTCACTAGAATCCACCTACTCTCCTGATTGTTTAGACATGTTTTTTCCTTATGACGAAACCTTTTTGGAAGCTATGATAGGCCTGGACCACCCTTGGGAACAGTTACACCCCAGGTCCTATTTACTTCCCATACTAAAATTGATAAAGAGAGGCGAGTTCTCTCTGAGACCCAGGGAGAATGTTGATTGGTCCTCTGTCCCTTCCACTTCACAAGTTGTTCTTGCCGAAGGAAATAGGATGAGTACAGCGAGAACCATCCCGATCAACATCTCCACTGAACCAAGGGTACCGAAAATATCTTTATTGGAGAGGACTGTTATCTTGATGAGATCATGCCGCACACCAATCTGTTTAATGATTTCCATGACATCTTTTCCCGATCTCATGATGAGATCCCAGGCATTGACGGTATGTAGGAATATCATGGGTCAACCGACCCATCTTCCTCTCTATGGCCCCCAGTGTGGCATCAACTGCACCCACTTATACTAGTCTCACGAAAGTATATGGGTGTCCTTTAGGGCGCATTGGTCCAACATCTACATTTGACACTATGTTTCAGTATTTCAAACTCATCATAAAAATCATATATGCATAAATTTGAAAAAATTAAATAATTTTTCAAAAAACATGAACATACCTATATCTCCCCAGGCTGCTCCTGGAGGAAGTATCAGCTCTGGATCATGACGGAAATCTAGGCCTGCATACGGAAACTGCTCAAGAGATGGCACCTGTCGTTCCCACCAACCCCAGAAGTCATCCTCTTGGTAACATAGGTTGCTCTCGCCACCACTCTGGAGGAGGAAGATCTCACCCCAACGAGCCAACATAGGCTCACGAGGGTTGATAGGGGGCAGTGCCATGCCCAAACTAATAGCAGGCATCCTCTCAAAGAAGAAGGTGAAAAGTATGCTGCCATATCCAAAGTTCTTCATTCTCCTGGTCTTACACCCCGAAAGTTGAAGTTTCATGTTCTCCAACAGACTAGAACACCAGTCATAAACATGCCCTTGCAAGCATTCGACACCTATATGCATATAGTGCCTTGAGGCAAGATGTTGTGAGGCATTTCCCCCCATTCGGTTGAGAACACTCAAAATAACTCGAAGAGGGAAGCTCACAACGGTAGAGATGAGAACTTGACTACCACATTTCTTACTTTCTGGTACACAGTATGCATTGATATATTCTTGCACTGTTAATGCACCCACTTTGCTAGAAGACCCCTTTATATTCACCAACTCTCCTCTGCTAGAGAGACCCGTGATGAAGTAAATGTCATCTACGGTGAGCTCCAGTATCTCATCTCAGATATCAAAAACCATGGCATCTGCATCCCAGTATCGGACAAGTCTTTCTAGCAAGCGGATTTGGGCCCGCATGTTGACTGTTCTGTAGAATTTCAGTAATCCACACCTTCTGGTGTATGAAGAGTCATTGGATCTTGCAATGCTTCTCTATCCATATCTTCATGCTCTCTTTCCCTCCATACCGACACCATCCTGCCCAAAAAACAGTCAATTTTTAGCATTTTTTCAAGTTTTTGGCCACTTTCAGGGGTGTACGCTGCTCTTTACACTAGATAGGCATGTTTAGAACGCTGCCGTTCTTCATGAAGAGTAGCGTACACGCAGAGCACGTTGTGAACATTGCCAAAACAGGGTTTTTTACCATAAAAATTGACAAAAAAGACATGGAAATGCAAGTTTGGGAGGAATGAACTTACTTGGTGGAAGCGGAAGGTTGATTGGTACTCCGGTTTGATCGTAATGAGTGGAAGAAGATCAAGGGTTTGCTCCAATTCTTGCCCTCAAATTCTCAATTGTGATATTTGATTTTCTATTTTTGAAACTAGTTATATAAAAGTGAGTTTAATTTTTACCCACTTTTTGAAAAACTCTATAGTTTCAAATTGTTCTTAAGGGGTTCTATTTAATCATTAATACTTGCAGGTTTGGTGAGGCAATTCTACCCTAGATATTTCAAATTTTCACTAGATTCTCAAAGCTTTGAACCGGTATGACTTAGTTTCTTTATTGATGGACCAATATAGACGTTGTATTGATCATTTATTATGTCATTGATAAATTTTGTCGCCACTTACTAACTGGATTAGTGAGATCATATTTTGGCAGGTCATGAACATATGATCCTAGTAGCTGTCTTTTAAGTCATTTTAAGCTCTTGTTTTGACTATGAAAAACCAAACAAGATTGCCGAGCAAACTTGGCCTCTTCAAGCTCGTTAAAGGAATTGAAGGTCCATCCGCTTAGATATAAGTTTAACCCTTTTTCCGGACCTTTGCGGATTACTTACGAAAAAGGAATACTCTAGTCATACTTGGCTAGAAAATTTCTCCTCTCATTGTTTCATACTTTTTCGGGGGAGGGGACTAACTATACGAAAAAGGCCTTTTGGAGCCTCTCTTTAGGGTTTTCAGGCTCTCTAAATATGAAAACACCAAGCGAGCATTCACCTACTCGGGCTCGATGTAAATCCACGAGAGGGTAAATAGAGGATTGTTTAAGTTTTTCAGACTCTATAAACAGGAAAATACCGGCAAGCATTAACCTACTTGGGCTCGATATTAAAATCCACGAGTAGGGGTATGGAGTTATTGTTTAAGTTTTTCAGACTCCTTAAAATTGAAAACACTGGCGAGCAAGAACAGATCTCGGCTCGATATTAAAATCCAGAGATCAGTACTATAGAGTATTCTTCTATCTCTTCTTCGAACTCTGTAAACAATGAAGAAGGTCCCAAGTCTTCCTCCCATGGGCTTGTTAAACTTATTACATGGTTGGACCTATTGAGTTTTCTATTTTTCTTGGACTCATTAAATAAACAAGAAGAACATTCTTTTACCAAAAAGAATAAGGGATAAGAAGGGTGTATCGCATCTCTTTCAGTTTCAAAGCCAGTTAAGTCAGTCCTATCCTTGACCACAGCACCTACTTGAGTCTTTCATGTCAGTTGGGATTTTAGGTTTTCACCTTAGGGTGAACCTGATCTCTGAGTTTTAATCCCTCGGTTGGTTGTTCTTCCAACCATATGGAGGGTTTGTTATGTCTCCTACATTGCAAACTTATAATATTTTCCCTGTTATGTTGAAAACTGCCTAAGTCACTTTGTGTCGTGCTCATTGTTCAAGGATACAACCCGTGTCAGCCATTCTGCAGTTTACCTTGACTTCATGTGTCGGCCATCCTGTTGTCAGTTTGTTTCATCTTGTTACTTGTCCTACTCCACATCAGCTCATACCTGTGAGTGTTCGTCGTGTTGGATGATGGAGGATGCATTAATGCCTCCCTTCCAGCATACTTCTTCCTATCGACCTCAGCTCATTATGCTCTGGGAATGAAGTTTAGAGTTTCGGTTAGTACCTTGGGGATTGCAGTCACCAGTGGCAGTTTCCCTCGCTGTTGGATAAATGGGAACACATCAATGTCTCTTATTCGACAGGTTCCTCAAGTGTTTGACTTCAAGTCCTCTTATTCACACTTATTGGATCGTACTAGGTACCTTGGACCCCATTATCATAATCGATGGAAGTCCTCGTGTTTGTTAACGGTATACATCAATGAACGGTAATCAAACGATTCCCCCCATGTTTGACTTCAGCTCATTCATTCGCATGGTTAGAGTTTGTACCTTGGGTTGTTTTGGATGAAGACCTTCGGACTATGATAGCATCACCATGTTTATGTTATCCCCCAAGTTGCGCAAGACTGAGCCTTACTCATTTTGGCTCTTCATGAGACATAGATCCAGCTTGTTGTTATGGCTATGATCTCTCTGTTGACGTGGATCCATGTTTGTATTTTAGTGGCCATGCTCTATATATACATCTCCTAGCTATGTATCACAGATCATGTTACACATTTATATGATGTCAAGATTGTAATTGCTCGCTGACCTTGATTGTTGTTTTAGGTGTTTTTTGTGACTTGGTTTTGCGGTTTCTTGCTCCTCCTTTGACTTGGACTTATAATGTATTTCGGCCATCGTTTCCCTCTGACCTCACACATTAGGGGGCATCTGTTATAGGTCAAATATGCACTTCTCCGTCCCGTGATCACCTTGCCTTGTAGATCACACAAAAGGACACAAAGGATTGAAGAGCATGATTGCCTTAGATGACTTGTTGCCAGAAGTACACTTCTCACCTGAGAATTTAACAATTTCTACTAATTTTGCCACATGTATGCCCCTCTCTGTACACAAGACCTGCGTACTGTACCCTACTCTCCTCAAGGGCAACCAGCGTACACCTCTAGAAAATTTGTAAATGCATGTTGTAAAGCATAAAAGTTGCTTCCTGTATGCTACTCTTGTTGTATGAAACCCGCGCACATCTTAAGATGAAATAAAAAAATATATTAATTTGACGAATTGGGATTAGTTGAAGTTGGTTCTGCAACTTCCCCAACCTCCCAATCCAACCACCTCTCGATCTAAACTGCCTACCTTGTCCCACAAATACAAGGAGGATCCATGAGAGGGGTTACTCATACAATCAATATTCTCATAATGCTCATAAAATCTTGAGAGAATGCTTGAAGTATTGTTACACTGGAGGAATGTTCCAAGTCAGAGTGAAGAACAGGAGCCCAGGATCCGGTTGCAGAAACATCTCTACACATCAGGTATATTGTATTGATTTCATGTTTCTTTGACAATAAAAAGGTCGAAACACACTTCCTGTCCCAAATATGATATCTATTGGATTGCATGTCTATTTGGCTCAATTCTTGATTATAGTTTATGTTAGATTACTTTGTAATTTCATCATATGTTATATGGTCAAGATACGCTGAGGAAGGTATCTCTTGTATTGTAGGTTCGTCAAGCAGAAGGTCGAGCGGGAGATCAAGTGAAGGACCAAGCGAAATCTAGGATCAAACATCGAAAAGAGGTATGTCCTTCAATCCCAATCTATTTCTTTTGCAGTAACCAAATGCAGTATAATCAATGTGTTTACCTGTCAACCCCGCCCAATTGGTAGTGTCCATCTCCTCACTATAGGGTAGAAATCCCGAACAACAATAAGCATCCATGTAGATTGGAATTCAATAACCCTAGACAAATGGTTACCCTATTACTAATCTATCCATGACTAGGATGCAAAGGGATATTGTTGACATAAATATTCAACATAGGTCTATGTAGCCTTGACAAGAGAGCAAGACCATAAAATGTGTTTATGAGTTTTGGCTTGTTCACATTGTGGATATTGTGGGTTTGACACACATAGGTAAATTAGCTTCTTATTTAATGGAATACCTTCCATAGCATGACACTCGGAGAAAAAAAAAAGTGTGGTTAGGTTCCCAAACATGTTTTTAAGGTTGCAAATTAAATTAATTTTTGAATAATACCTCAGAAGTATTTTTCAATTGAGAAATTACATAAATTGAATGGTTATTGGCCCATCCAATAGAATACTTAACTTGTACTTAAAAGTGTTGTATTATTACATCTCATTTACATAAAAAATAGAAAATTTCTCAATGATACAACCTTGTTAAACAACTTTGGTGTTCGCTAAGGATTCATATCCATATGTAAAAGGTTATTTTTTCCAATGTTTCTTATGAATTGACTCTAACATATCATCATAATGTTGCCATGCCATTTGTTGAGTAGAATCTCATGTTCAAATTATACTACATTGACCACCACCAAGAACCCTATGAATATGCCAGACCAAGGAAATTATTTCCAACTAGATTTGTAACTTATGTTTTTGAAAGAATTTCCAATGTTAATTTTTTTGGTATTTTTGGTTATTGCAAGAAAATAAAATTTCTTTATCTACATAAAAAAAAGTTGTTAATCTTGTTATACTATTTTTCTACATATATCCTCTCTTCCATATTATTTTTTACCTCATAATTAAAATAAATTAAACCTATATACCTAGCATAACAGAATCTCTTATAAAGTAATCCCAACTTTATAAAGCACTGAAGGAATAAAAAAGAAATACAAATTAATTTGTATGCTTAAACAATCTTTCTATTTTATTATAATGGTGAGTTTTTATTTTTTCACTTTTATATAATAAATATTAATATTTCTTTCATATTAAAATATTAGTGTTATGTTACATGTCATCCATAGTCAGTTGTAAATTGCACCAAGGATGAAGATTCTCTTATATTATTTGAGTGCCTTCCTATTCCAAGACTCCCTCTATGCTTATACTCAAGAACAATACTCAACGCTATTTTCATTGCTCATTTCATTTTTTCTCTTTCTTTGCCGAGTTCAATAAAGGGAATATCTATTCTACATATACCTGCTTGTTTTGTAATCTTTGTTATTGAGAGCTTACATGTTTATTATCTTAAGCAACAAACTTTTCAATCTATTCCTTATCCCTCAAATGGGTAAGAGGGAACCCTATCTTTCTTTCTAAGATGCTCATGAGGTTTCATACCAATGTCGAGACACATTTGTTTATTCTCCGTGCCCTTGTGAGTATACATGACAACCAATCTAGGTGACAATGATTGCTATCTTCTTTTTCACTAAACAAGGGAACACCTTGGATGTAAGGATGACAACTCCATGGCTCTTCCAAACTAGCATATGATATTCTCAGTGCTCTACAATCTAGTATGGGGAAGATGTTGCCATGTAACAAAATGTAACGTAACGTAACGTTATGTTACCAAAAATAATAAGCAATTAAAAAAGATCACGTCGGCTCATAAAAAAAATAATTAAAACCAAATAAAAAATAATTAAAAAAATCCATGTCAACTCATGAAATAAAAATTTAAAACCAAATAAAAATTTATCAAAAAAATCCATGTTGTTTCATAAAATAAAAAATAAAAACCAACATAGATCCATCTTAAACAAAAATCATTGCATCAAGAGTGGTCGGGTGCTCTAGAGCCTAGTATGGGGGAGATGTTGTCATGTAACATAATGTAACATTATGTTACTCAAAATAAAAAGTAATTAAAAAAATTCATCTTGGCTCATAAAATAAAAAATAAAAACCAACATAGATCCATCTTAAACCTAAATATTTGCATCGAGAGTGGCTGGGTGCTCTATAACCTAGTATGGGGGAGATGTTGTCATGTAACATAATGTAACATTATGTTACCAAAAATAAAAAGTAATTGGAAAAATTCATGTTGGCTCATAAAGTAAAAAATAAAAACCAACATAGATCCATCTTAAACCTGGATTTATCAAGCACCGAGAGAGATCAAATTTCTTAAGGTGTAAATTTTTTATAGGCACGTAAAAAATTTAAGATTAAAAAAAAATAGCACCTCAAGAAATCAGATCCTTCTTAGTGCTTGACAGATCCGGGTTTAAGATTGATCTATGTTGGCAACTACCTCCTAACTTATTTAAAAAGGTGAGATGTGCATACCTTTTCGGAAAGAAAATGTTTGAATACATCTCAAGACACTCTGAAACACTTGAGTTACACTAAACGTGTGGTGCAGGGATTCCCAAAATTCCCTGCTTCTACTCTTCTTTATAAATTTATCATTTCCAACCTATGGTCATTACCAGCATTCTATGCATTCTGGTCTTATGCAACAATTTCAATAGACAGTCTTTAGTATCCATTTTCCCCAACAATCCATTCAATGCAATATTATGGTTCTTTCAAATGGATAACAATTCTATTGCAGGATTTCATTTGCTTGGCCAACACTTCAATGCGGGCATTAAACCCACGTTGTTCCTTCCTTCAAATCCTTGCTGCAAAACATCCTCAACGAATGTTGCTTCACGCACTTCAACAAAACACAGTTAAGAGAACCCTGTAAATCTCTTCAACCAAGTATTTTCCCAGAAAAACACTCGTGAGGTCACACAATAGATTCCATTCTGCACAAAACCCAGATTGCAGAATTTTTAGATTCGTCTTTGTTTGTCCATAAACTATGCCGCAAGTTCAGTGACAGTTTTACTTCACGCAATCTTTCCACAGCTTCTTAAATCCATTCCACCATCAATTCTCCTCAAGAGTTTCTGCCGAAAACTCCACATGTAGGCATCTTCCTTCTACAGGTTCTCTCTCTCCTATTCTACAGGGTTATTCACACAAAACTCCAATTCATATAATAATGAATTCTATAGTATGCACAGATTCATAGATGCTGAAACTCTACAGATGTTAGAATTCGCAGTATGTATATTATTGACACACATAAATTAAGAATCTCTCTACATAGGCAACACACAGCGATTTTGCCTTGAGCCGTAGACCCATTCCACTCCTTTTTGCACACAGTTATCATTCATTCGAGTTAGGTTGTCTCTACGCAAAACCCTACCATGTCTCTACTTTTTTTTAACGGTGAAAACGTGAGATATCCATTAATATGAGTTATTTAACACAATCATTCACAGTAGCTTCTGGATTAATGAAACCAGAGCTCTGACTCTACCAATGATAATCATTAATTTGTCAATGAATTTTAAAAACATAACCTCCGTGTAAGATCGCATGCACAGTTCCATTTACTCACAGACAAACACATGTAAAATACCAAAACACCATCTATTTACTGCTTAATTATTTTGGAGGAAACCCTCGAGTTTTCCAAACCAGTTTTACATTCTTCATCTACCGTCCAGAGAGCCTCACAGTCTCCCTGTCTTCTACCTTTCTTACTTCCGGCTCTCTACCTCCCCGTCCATTCGAATTCTAATTCTGAAAACTAACTACTAAACACCTCCTCCTCGCAGGGAGCTTTAGACTGCTGTCTATTCCTACTTTGACCAACGAGCAAAACTAACAATAATTAACCACTTAAATTAAAATACTTTGAAAATCAAAGTCCTCAAATGCTTAGGACTGCTCGTCCTCTTCCAAAGCCACAACATGTGACCAATGCATCACATTGTTGGCCTTGCCCTTGATGCTCTTGCATCAACGTGGGTGAGATGAGAACCTCTATCTTAGTCACCCAAACTATTCCAAGTTAACATATATATATATACTTGTGAAGGAGATAAAAGGTATACAAATGAACAAATACCTCTTAAAAAACAAATCAACAACCTTACAAATTTACAAAATTCTAAAAATTGTTTAATTTTTTCCATAAAACTCCCCCCACAAATGTTGGAATTTGGCTAGACATTCACACTTCAAACAACTCTTTTATGACATTTAATGCTTATATACACTCTTAAAAATTTGCTCAATTTATGAACATTTGAATAGAAGAATAACCAATCTGTTTGGACTCTAACACATTATCGATCTTCCAATTAATGAAAATAGACTTGAGTCTTCCCGCAGCAAATTACAACATCAGTTTCCATGCTTGCCTTGCCATTGCAGCCCTCTTCCACAAAGTCTTCATTTTCATTTGAGAAAAGAGACATTTTGAATTTTTTTTCCAGCGAAAAAAACTACTATTGTTATTCATGATGAATCAAATAGTACAAAGTAAACCTGATTCTTCTGACGAATCATATTACAAGTCTCTTGTATCAACCAGCCCACCCAGGTGCTATCAAGCTCTATTCTATGATCATACAATATACCATTATGTCCCAAAACTATAAATATCCTCCAAATCTAGCAGATCAACATAGAATAGAAACAAAAACCATATCCCCAGAGATACATTCTGTCCAGAGGATACAAAAAAGTATTAGTCAAAAAAAGAGACTGTCCCACAGTCCAGGGGGCTATCATCTAACCATTCTTCCCAATGTAGTTGCCCTTCAATTCCAGATAAGGCTTGTAGAGAGATTGTTATGATTTTAAAATTTATTGTTTGAAAACAATAATTTTGAAATGATCAATTGGAATATTAAGAACATCCTTGGTCCACATGGAAATCCTTGGGCAACCAGCTATTCATATGAAAACCTGGTATATAGAAATCTTTAAACAGATAATTGCTCAAACCAAGACACGGAAGTAAGTTACTAAGTAGTGGTAACTAGTATTGAAAACCAAATAATAAGTAACAGTGACTGATATTATAATTAATGATCATTGTAATAACTTCAGTGTTAAATCTCTTTTAAAACTAATGAACTTATTAATGAAATTTTGAAAAATAAATGAAATTTCAAAAATACATTTTTATCAAGTAAGCTCACAATTTTAACTGACATTTAGATACATTTTTCCCTTTAAATTCCAGTTCTGCTCCTCACTACCCTCCCTAATAAAAAATAATAAAAAAGTTTTAGGCCATGAATTTGCCCGCATGCCTTGAGTAGATCTAATCCTATCCTGTGGATGGAACTTCAAGGTGCTGGCAGCCGCATATTTTGCATATTTATGGTGGAATTAGTTTTGCTATGAAGATATTGGAGATTGAATAAATTGAAGAGATCGTTCTCTTTTATGTTTGACTCTTATGAGTTCCACCCTGTTCTTTGAGAATCATTCGTCCATGGGAAGCATTTAATTTATCAATATTCATAAATTGGTCTCAAGTTCTGAAAACTGATTAGTTATTAATCCTAATTAAAACATTCAATAAAATAAATAAAACTCAGTCTAATACTTTCCAAAAAGTTTGTTACTCTTTAGTCGAAATTTGGATAAATTACATAATATTTGAAAAGCCAAAGTTTTTGGCAACTCTTTGTCCAGTCCAAGCCAAACAAATATGCCCAATTAAATAGCCCAACTATACCTCTGGATTTCATTCAATTACGATACAATATTGGCTCACAGAAATCACACACAACACAAAAAAAACATAAGGCCTCAACCTTGGCCAACAACTGGATTGGTTGCATTATTAAATTACGTGCTTGGGGTAACTAAAATCATGGCTTACTGGATGAAAGATGAAGATATTTGGCAGTGAAAGAGTGTGTGCAACATATGTATAGAAATATATGTTATTAGAATAAGCTGCCCTTAGGAAACGCAAGATTGATAAAAAGTTGGTTTTCTTTATTTACTTATTTCATGTTTTATCAGTGAAATTGGAATGTGCCATTGCTGGATACAGTGAAATTAGAATGTTCCCGTGTCATTTGTGTGGTTTTGATTGAAGGGGTTGTTTGACACAGCCACGCTTGGGCAGCAGACTTATTGAACCCAAGGTGGTGTGCGGCACTGCTAGGAAGCCGGTTGCAAGCTTGGCTAATGCAACGGCACTCCTACAGACTACGCCTGTACCTGCGGAAACACTTAGCAAATATGCAACACTTATAACTTGTTCACGTTTTTACTTAGTCATTTGCCCTAGCCGGCACCTTCAGCAATTTTAACAAATAAACCAAGTATAACCAGAAAACGCAACACAAGAGATAGGTGAATGGGTTGCCCAACTGGCAGAGCCCTTTTATATATATAGCAGAGTCTTTACATAAATGGAGTTGCCCAACTGGCAGAGCTCCTGGGTGCTGCACAAACTAGCAAGCCACCCTTACAGAAATTACAAGTTACATCACAGACTGATTCTCCTCAAGCAGTCATGAACCCTTCCGCGAGCCGTGCGAACTTGATAACCTCCGTGTGCTAACTCCCTTTGAACGAAATGAGCTTCCTTCTTTTATATCGCGCGCCTTCCGCAATATCCGGGTGCCCACTTTGCTTGCCGCGCACGCTAAGTGTGCCTTGCCTTAGCGCGTTCCGCAATTTCTGGCCGACGCCCATCCGCAGGGTCGCGCGCCCACACCTATGTGGGTCGAGCGCCCAAGTGTGCTGCCGACGTCCAACGCTTGCCTCGCGCCCGCCTTCCGCACGTTCCATCCTTTGGTCCGTTTCTTGCCGACGGTCGCCTACGTTGTGGTTTGCTCGTCCGCGTGCCCAGCTTGCCGACGAACTCCCAACACGAGTTGGGTCAAGGTGTGCCAAGGAGTCCAACTCTCCAAGGCTTGCCCAAGTGGCGTGCGCCCACCTTTAGCGCACCCGGGCTTCCGCATGTTCGTTTCAAGTGTTGGTCACGGTGGGGCCGTGACATTGTTGGTCATAAGTTGTGTTTGGGCTAAACTACAAGTATTGAAGTACATAATCCCAACTGGGTTTTGACCATCTCTTATAATTGCAAAGAGCAGGAGATAGGAATTTTTTTTTTAAAGAAATATAGTTTGTACGAGTTTTGTACAAGTTGGCATTGGAATCATAGTGGAAAACATCACCGAAAATTCGTCGATTTCCTGAAAAATCGCAATGTTTTCAACCTGCCAATTTTTTCTGCTGAAAAAATCGCTATTTTTTGGAAAAATCGGCGTCGCGAATTTTTGAAAAATCGGCGATTTTTCCTAAACAATCACGCGAAGTCCCAAAAAATTGCCATGGAGTTTGAAAATTTTGACCACTTTTGTACATAAGGCATTGAAGCTAGTAACAGTTAATGGTAATGTTAGTGACATTCTCCTTATCTTTTATTTTCCATCCTTTCACTTAAATTTTTAACAGTGACATTCTCCTTATCTTTTATTTTCCATCATTTTACTTAAATTTTAACATTATCATTAATTGTTTCAGGATGTTTGAGAGTGGTTCCAACCTCATTGGATTTCATATGCAAAAAGTAGAATTTTAGATCCCATTCAGAATTCAACAGACTTAATAGTTTTCAGGATTTCAAGAGTGCAACATTTTCACTAGATTCTATCATGTATGAGGGTAAGGGATTGGAATTTAATCAAGCACATCAAACTAGGTATGTACCTTCATGTTGGTGGTGTTGATGCCTAATTGTTGAAGTTGATTGAACTTATTTGTCACGACCTTAATAAAAATATACCCTTCAGTCAAGAAAAATCACTTATTAAACATGGGAAGCTTTTTCTACCTTATCCTAATGCTTGGATTACGAAGTTTCATCAAAATTGTAGGGTGTTGACTAATGTACTGGGAAGATAAAATTCAAGATTCGAGGTAGAGGCAAGGGCTAGAGCCTAGAGGAGGGGAGAATGACCAATGTTCCAACCAGTGTTGAAACTTCCAAATTTCCAATCTTTGAAACTTTGATGCATCATTTTTTATTTGGCATCCACTACATCATATATATCAGTTGCTTTCTCCATATTTATGTGCCAATGTGTTTATCTAATGTTGTTGTTGCTTTATATGTTTAAAATTCTGAACAAAAAAATGAATATATTTGTATTTTTTAATGCTTTCCGCAGTTTGCCGATTTTTTCGCCGATGTTGCCGAGAAGTTGTATTCAGGACCCTTGCCGATTTTTTGCCGATACCGATTTTTTCCACTATGATTGAAATAGCAAAAATAAACCATACCTCATACCTTACATCTCTTGGACATCATCATCATTTCAATTAAGTACCACACAAAGAAAAAACAATAGATTCATGCAAAGATTTTCAAAACTATGATGAATATGGACATTTTGAAAAATGTTATGGTAGTCCAGCTTTAGACTCGGCTTATGAAAAATCCCAAAAAGCTCAAAAGGCCATTGTCTCATTTTTCCTTCAGTCCTCATTTGGGTATGAGAAGGATGGTCCATTGCCTATAAAGGATATTGTCTGTTCATGCTTTTTTTTTTCACCAACCATCCCATGTTCTTTGAAATTGATATTTGATAATTATGATCATTCAAAACATTATTGCCAAACAAAGTTTCATGTGGAGCAATCAGATCAGGAAACATATAATATCTTTTGTTAGCATTGGACAGTACTTCTCAGAGCCAAATGACAGTCCTTCTCAGAGCCAAATGAGGGATCAGTGTAATATGAGGAACAGTCCTTCTCAGAGCTAATGAGGGATCAGTGTAATATGAGGGACAGTCCTTCAAACTTCAAAGTCTCTCTACTTGTCATGTGCCGACTCTAAAGCTGAACTACCTCTTAAAAATTGGCTAAACTGTGTTTTGCTTGTCATTGAGCAAGGCACGATGACAACAACAAAGCCCATCCAGAATTATATATCAGCATAGTTACCGGATTTGGCCCTAGTCCTAACTGCACCCGAATCAGATTCTTCTGAATCGGATTCTCGGATTCTTCATCGGATTCTTCCACCTCATTTTGACAAATCTAAAGTTGTTTAAGTAGGATAAATGTAGGATAATTAGGGTTAATTAGGGTTAGGGTTCCGAATCCCCGATTCCTAATTTTGGAGTGAGTGTTTCACCCGTATTGGGATTCTTCAGCCGATTCCGATCACACCCATGGTTCGTGGTAACCTTGTATATCAGTAAAAATAAATTTCCCGGTCTCGGTCTCCTCTTTGCAAGCGAAAAAAAGAGAGTCAAAGACTCAGGTAATTTCAGATAATCATTGCAACTTTGCAAGTTTTGACGCGTTTTCGGCATCTGCTCTACCCCTGGGCCAGGTAGCTGTCTCAAACTAAAAATTCTCTCAACTAACCACGTGAGCCACATAAAGAAATTCTCACAAACAAACAATAAAAATCACAGCTAGACTCTTAATCAAAAGAAAAATACCTTCAATCTGAAACAACCAGCTATCAAGAGCTAAAACTCGCTTAACCAACCATATGAACCACAGAAAGGATCAATACGTAGTAATTTGCAGTACAGTGAAACATAGTCATAAGCATGGTTTTGGCTGAATTTTACTAGATAACTCATCAGATGACCCAAAATAAATAGCAGCTGAGAATTGGGTGCCTCTTAATCCATTTGCAAAACCAAACACAGTTCAACGAAACTACTTGGACACTCCATTTTGAGACTACAGACGTCACAGGAAATTCCTTGGAAGAACACCCCCATATACTCTCAATAGTTTTCTCGCTTCTGTCTTCAGAGTTAAAAGATTGGGACATGTTATGGTTAAAGTCACAATGTTATCGTCATATATAACTAAATCTGCAATGGCGGGGGCTTTGATGACAGGGTTCAACAAGCCAACAGAAGGGTCTATAGAAAGTCCTTGGAAAAGCAGGCAACCAGAAATGAAGAGGCCTAGAGAGTCATCTGTGAAACTGACATTATGGAAGGAGCAAGAAAAAAGATGGTGGAATCGGACGCAACTGTCTGGAATATTGGAGAGAATGTAGTTGGAGAGTGTGCAATGAGACTAGCGAGGTGAAAAGGGTAGAGGGGGGGGGAATTCTACTCGTGGGCATTGGCATAGAATGATACGTTGGACAGATACACATCTGTTTACATTCGCAGCTGTGAACGACCAAGTTTGGTCATCGAAAGATGAAAGGCTTCAACATGGGAGAAATGCAAGCTTAGAATGTGAGAGATTGCATCCTCCACTCAGCGGTGCGGGTAGAGATCAATGGTTGTCTACAGGGCCCATAAGAAGAAATGGAGAGAGCTTGAGTATAGATATGTAGGTGTTAGCATATATATCCAGCTCGTTGAGATGATATAGCATTTGATGGCCTCTCGATTTTTGGGATTTTACAAAGATGAGGCCCAGGATTTCGTTTGCAAGGTGGACCATCTTTCCTTCATGATAGACAGAATTCTCCTCAAAGTTTTGAATGCACTTCCATCTTGCTTTTTGGCTTTTGAATTATTTGGGGAGAAGGAAAAACATTCAAAGATTTCAAGAAAATTCTGTCTATCATGAAATACAGATTGTCCATCCTCAATCCTAGGCCTCATCCTCCCAATTAGAGAAGCCATCGTATGCTCTATCCTCTCCAAGAGATGGAGATATGCCTACACCTACATATTTATACATATCTACATGCTATTTCTTCTTATGGCCCTGTAGACAACCCCATTAGTCTCTACCCATACCCGTGGGTGGAGGATGCAATCTCTCACATTCTGTGGTTGCATTTCTCCCATGTGGAGGCCTTTCATCTTTCCATCGATAACCAAGCTTGGTTGTTCACAGCTGTGAACATAAACAGATGGGTCCAGTATGCAGTCCCAAACTTTTAACTCTGAAGACAGAAGCGAGAAAACTATTGAGAGTGAATGGGGTGTTATTTTACGAAATTTCCTCCTGTGACATCCGCAGTTTCAAAATGGAGTGTCCAAGTAGTTTGGTTGAACTGAGTTTGGTTTTGCAGATGGATGCAGAGGCACTCAAATTCTCAGCTGCTAGTCTAAAATCCAAAAATAACTAATTACTAAAATAATAAGTCTGGTTGAATACTTCGGTTAGAACCATATTCATAAATTGGTCTTGAGTTTTGAATATTGAAGAGTTATTATCACGAACTGCAATTATATTTAGTAAAAGCAAATAAAAACTTGGTTTAAAGCCAGAGCGCCGAGCTGCGGGTCTATCAGTTCGTTCATACTACATAAATGTAAAATTGAATTTCTATTGAATTCCTTATGATGCATTATTGGCTTACAAAATACATAGATCACAAAAAAGCATAAGGTCTCAACCTTGGATTTGTTGCATTTATTGAATTACGCTCCTAGGGTAACTGAAATCATGACTGATTAGAGGGAAGATGAATGCATTTATTGAATTACGCTCTTAGGGTAACTGAAATCATGGCTGATTAAAGGGAGGATGAAGATCTTGGGCAGTGAAAGAGTGCATGTTTTCAGACCATTTAAGTAACTATCAGTTCTGTGGCTCAGTTTGAAACATTTTTCAAATTTGATAATACTTGGAAAAAAACAAAAAACAAATCTGATATAGTCTTAGTTCTGTGGCTCAGTTTGAAACATTTTTCAAATCTGATAATACTTAAAAAAAAAAAACAAATCTGGTATAGTTTTACTTCCTCTTCTAGATAGAAGCAGATTAAAACTTATAAAAAAACATCCTCAGCACTGATCTAAACAAAACAACATATCAGACATCACAAAAGAGTTTTGCTGTCTTTTCCCCCAAAAAGGAAAAGTTTATAGAAATACTTTATTTCATTACACAATCACAGAAATAATAATACATATTTATACTGTGAATTTGTCAGCGATGATCTTTTCTCTGCAAGCTGGTTATTTCATATATATTTTCCCATTACCGAGTCACCGACCCACTTTATTTATCAGATAGAGCTGCAAAGTCCTCACAACAGAAATTGGGCAAATAAACTGCAAATCCTGCATTTATGGCTGAGTGAACCTTGGGATAGCATGACAAACCCGAGTTATGAATATAGAAAAATAATACAAAATTTAACTTTCATTCATCCAAATGATGATACTCTTTGCATGAGTACTGCATATTACAATATGTTTAAAAATGAAGACATTAAAGCTTGAATAAGGAGCTGGTAGAGACAGTGGATGAACTGCCCCTTGAAACTCGATAAAGATCGATTCTTGATCTATTGCTAGTTCATCTTGGATTATGACGTCGATAGATTCAGTGAAATTGGAATGTTCCCCTGACATCCCTTTAAGCAATCGCAGAAAAACGACCCAGGGGAAGATTCTATTTCCATTGACTCCATCGATGGCACATTCCAAGATTCGGAATTTCTCGTATTGGGACGTTGTCTATGTAGAATCTGCAAAACCAAGAAGAGATGTTTTTAGTATTTCAAGCTATTTCAACAATACCAAGAAAGAGATGTTTATAGTTTATACTCCTTGTTTGTACAAGCTATTTCGAGAAATCACAATTCAAAACGTCAGGCATAATCCAATTTGAGAATATACGAGTTGTATTCCACACAACTACAACAATTCTCACACGGCTCTGAAGTTGTATTCCACACAGCTACAACAATTCTCAGAGGGCTCAGAATTTGTAGTTGTGTAGAATACAACTTCGGAGCCGTCTGAGAATTGTTGTAGCTGTGTGGAATACAACTTCTGAGCCCTGTGAGAATTGTTGTAGTTGTGTGGAATACAACTTGTATATTCTCAAATTGGATTATACCTAATGTTTTGAATTGTGATTTCTTGAAATAGCTTGTACAGACAAAGAGTATAAACTATATACATCTCTTTCTTGGTATTGTTGAAATAGCTTGAAATATTAAAAACATATCTTCTTGGTTTTGCAGATTCTACGTAGACGACGTCCCAATACTAGAAATTCCGAAAACAGAGGCCATGGGAGCGCATTAGATCAACAGGACACTTCAACCACCGTCCCAATTGGCCCCTTATGTGTCTGCATTGGATAGAGTACTAAATTTTTCTCGAGTATTGAATACAGTTTTTAGTCATGAGGAAATGAAAAACTCTGTCAGCGAGCCCACAATATGAACACACAGAATTTTACACAGACAAAAAAGAAGAATCACTGCCAGACTATTTAGAACAAATGAAACTCTTCAATCCGAACCAACCCTTCAATTTAAACCAACCAACTATCAAGAGCTAAAAAAAAAAAAATCACTGCCAGACTATTTAGAACAAATGAAACTCTTCAATCCGAACCAACCCTTCAATTTAAACCAACCAACTATCGAGAGCTAAAAACTCTGTCAATCAACCAACAAAAATCCCCTTCCATCTGCTAACTCTGTCCCATAGATTGGTATTTATAGAGCCTACCGGGGTGTCTCTTTATCCGATTTTGACATGTTTTCCTATAGAATTCGTATACTGTGAATTGAACATGTCAAATCATCAATGCCGTATGCAGATTTACCATGTCAAATTATAAATGATAAAAACACAATTCAAAAGTGAGACAGTAAAAAAAAATTAGTCAAAGTCAAAATAAGTTTATTTTATTTAATATTAAATCATAACTATTAACATATAAAATATATGTTATTATATATATATTCATTTTTTTAAATCACGGTGGAAAGAATTTTTAAGATGGATAGCTAAATTCCCCCCTTCTAAGAAAATGGATATATTTTAGAAAGTACTTGCCTCTTACAATTTATCATTATTTCCCTAATAAAATAGAAATAAACTTTGATTAAAAAATATATATCAAAATAAACAAAAAGTTATAAATATATAAAATGATTATATTCCTTTAGTTTTTCAGATCAATCCCTACTAAATAGCAAAAGTTTCAAGAATATCCACGACAATGACATCAATCACTTGATGTACTTTGAGGTTAAAGCCTAATCGAATTAAGATATTCTTAAGTTCTCATAGGACTTTGACATTGATATGTTTAGTTGAACGATTTGAACATCACTTCCTTAAGTTCAACATTTAATTTATGCCATGCAAAATAGGGCATTATTGGTCACTTTAATTGCCTATTAGTTCATAAACAAAGTGCTCAATATAAATTGCCAATCCAGGGAAGTCTGGTTATTTCAAAGGTAGTCAAGCAAAATATATGCATAAACATTCAGTAACTGGTTGATCAATTATAAATCACCCAATCTATTCAAGAAATACTTGCAGCCTAATTACTAATTCCGTGCTCTCGTCACTGTTCAATCCAATCTTCAATTACTAACTCAATTTCCAAAAGTCAAGAGAGTTCACAATCCTTCTTGATTGCATCAATTCTGAAAATAACCGCTTCAAGAATGAAATGGCTAAATTATTTTTGCAAGAAATTAAATCCTAAATCATCATCATAAAAAGGGTCTCTTATCACCTAACTTGTAGTTACCCCTATAGATGGATCCATTAATGGATGGCAAGAGGGAAAGGCAACTCAAAAGGTGCAACCACGATCACCTCGACTTCCAATAGATGGTTGTCATGCCAATCGAGGCAACCTTCACTTTACGCTATCTAGCCTAGACAACAAAGGGGGAGACCCAGATCTACTCCCGATAGGAGAGATCAAACCAAAACACTGAATCAAAGTCAAGTATAAGTGAAGTATTGTAAAGTGTATGGTGTACCCTAGATCTAAGGATAAAGTCACAAGATGAATAAGGGGTTTAATGAGTATAACCTTGGTTCATTGTTGATGTGAGAGTAACTTATAGTATTTGAAATGAGATCTAGGATTAAAGTACTAGTCAATTGTGAGAAAATCTACTGCCTTGGGAACCGTGTCCAAAGCAGGGTAGTTTAAGGATTTAATTGGGGCTAACCAGTACCAATGACAATCTTGATTATAAGATATGACAATGTCAAGGGATTCAAGCAACCAAAACATGGATCAAATTACAAGTTAACCCAACAATCTAGGAAAGTCAGATGAGCTTGGAGAAAGATCAGTGCCTTGGGAATTGGGATAAATGGACTAAAAAAGAAGTTAACTTGTAGATCATGACCCCTATAGCATAAGACAAGTGGGCTACCAAAAGTATGATGATTGGATCTTTCGAGATCTAATAGTTCATGATATTACCTAAGTGGATCACAATCCCTTAAAACAAGGAATGATACCCCCAAGGCAAGATTTCACAAACTGACATACTAGACCTAGGTTTCAAGGTATGCTTGTTCCAAAATCACCAAAATCTCACCTACCCATGTCCTACAAGTGGACATACTCAATCTCCCCAAGAAGTGCGACCTTGCCCAAGGAGGGCTAAAAGTGTGGTAAATGGGATCAAGACAAGTCCGATGGCCACCAAAATTTAGATCCAAGTAGTTTAGGCAATTGTAAATGTAGATCTAGAAAATCAAGGCAATCCAGTGGCTAGATCTTACTAGATCTGAGATTTAAGATACCAAGTGGTCCAAAAATGGGGTTTCAACCCTTAAAATGTGGAATGGGGCCCACAAGGTAGAAATCACTAAGGTGACAGTCTAGGGGTAGGTTATTGGATATGTAGATTGCAAATCAAGTGAAATCTCAACTACCCACGTACTAGATCTAGATTAACTCACCAAAACCAAGGAGTGCGACCTCACTTGGAGAGGCTAAGTTGCCTTGGGAAGAGGGTCAAATGGATGCCAATCCTCACCAAGCTATAGATCCGGGATGCCGTGGATACTATAGAGGTGGGTTTTAAATGTCTTACCCAAGAAGCCACTAGATCTTAGTAGATTTGAGAAAATGTAAAAATGGGGGTTTTAATTAATTAGGGTTTGAAGTAACTTAGACAAGTGGATAGATCATGGAAAGAGAAATTACCTTGACATCATACCTGAGTGATGAAGAGAGATGCCTTGTTGTTGGGGAAGAATCCTGCAGAGATCAAATGAGATATTGTTGAATTTGCTTGCCGAAATGATGCCCTAGCCCACAAATGTGACCTCCTCTACATGTCAATCCAAGGAAAGCAATTTCAATCAGAAAGATCAAATATGGAGGAAATACAACCGAAGTGCAAATGTAACATGAAATAGAAGGTCCTGGGACAGTAATACTCCCTGTTACCAACGAAGAAACCCAAAGAAGAAGTAGGGAGGGCCCTCCCCTACCAATACGTCCTCCTTGAATGAATTCAACCTCCACTTGTAGATGCAAAAATGGTACAAAAATATGGCAAGACAATATCTCCAATAACTCAGTGCAAAGGAAGAATCAACGAACGAACACCAAAAACATTCACCACAACACTTGGAGATAGATACAATAATAATTTTCTATTCCAATAATACAGAGCCACTAGTCCCCTTTACAATGAGAAGCTCTCTCCTTTAAATAGGAGGGAGAGAGTCCACAACCTAACCACTTTTTGAATGAGTGGCTAAGATTAAAAGATCAAAAGATCTAATCAATGGTTGAGATGAGCTCAACAATAAAATACATGGATCACTAATAAAATATAACAATAAGTGGATAAAATCGCCCTAGGAGAGGGGATCCCACCAAATCATGATGACAAAATATAACAACTAGCTCATGGTGGGTCCAAGGGGTAATTTTAGACACCCTTGGTCAATCCCCATAGCACAATAATAATAAAATAGTCATCAAAGTACCAAATCGTGCCTCTATGGACAAATCGTGAGCCTTAGGAGGCTCCAAAAATCATCAGAAAATGCCATAGGTGATGGATGTGGGTCCCGATGAAGCTGAAATTGTTGGAGTACGTGTGGAAGACATCCCACTCATCATCACTGATCATCCCATGCCAAAAATTTTCCTCAGTAGCCCAAATCGAATTCCTCTGTAGCCATTTCTACCGATTTCTGAACTGCCTCGGGAAGCATGAGACTACCCAAATTGCCTCTTGGAGTGCCTGTGCTGTCAAGGTGAGGGCACCAGTGTGTCTGGGAGGGGGGTAATATGGTAAAATCAAGTGGCTGGACCACCCCATTCATGCACAGCATCCTAGGTGAACCAAATAAAATCCATCTCTGCTCTGACAGGGTCTTCGACAGACCAAAACTGCACTAGGATAGCCTACTGAGGCTCAATCATCACTGTAACTGCCCGAAACTGAAAACAGACTATCTCATTGGACTCAGAAGGTCCAAAACTATCCAATATGTGTACTCGTACACCATATGGATCTCTGCATGATCATATAATATATCCAATATGCCCGAACAGGTGAAATAATAATAATCTGTAAATGATCAAATAATGATGTGAACCATAAATCATTATCATAAACCTGTATCTGATACATAGAACCATCATGTACATGTACATAGACCATATATCATCTATCTGTATCATCACAAGGTCCAACCCTCTCATGTCCTGTGGTTGACCATGGTCAAACTAGGTTTGACCAAGTCAACATGACCAAATATAACTCAGACTATCATCAGAAGCTGCTGCAAAGTGTCAAAGGTTAATGCATGCTCTACAACTCATTTAAATAGCAATTATAACAAAAATTAATCATTACTGGCGATCTAAATCCAAATATATAGTGTAATTAATTATTATTATGACTCAGACTAGACTTTCAAGACCATACTCACTTCATAGTTGTGATCAATTTGCTAGTGAAGGGGTGAAGGCTTAAAATAAACTGGCTAGGCTAAGGAATGACTCACTGACTCAACATTGTGACACTTCAGATATGGGAAAGGGAAAACACACCATAGCATATACTGAATGAGCAACAACATAAGGAATGACGGTGTCTCACAAATGGATAAGTTGTTCAAAGAGGGTTTATTCACCTTTAACAGATGCGCACAATCCATAATACAAATGAGGCCAGCAATTATTTTGATATAACATCTAAGTTCCATTGCTTTTGGGCCTCAAGTTTCCATAGCCTTTGATCTATGTGTGTTTATAAACAAATTGCATAGATTTACATTTATTTTAGGCTTTCTGCTGCAGGTGTGTTTTTAAGGCACTTGTTTACCTGAGCACTTCTAGGTGTGTCACCGACAACTTGTTTACCTAGGTATTTACATTTCACAATAGACATAACATTTTATTTCATAGCCATTTTCATTTGGCTTGCCTTTCATTCATGTGTGCTTAGAAACACATTGCATGAACGGGCTTTTCATACAAGATATAGCATTTCATTTCCATGCTTTGTATTCATGGCAGCACTAAAAGTTTCAGGTTTAGCCAACACAACTTTAGTAACTAGGGGGATTTCTCGAGGTAATCCAACTCACCATAGGTAAGTTTTGTCACCAACTTAGAGCCGAGACACAATAAACAGGGAAGCTCATCCAACACAGAGGCTACAGTAGGGAAAAGTCCTCCATGCCACTAGTCAAGTAGTAAGTCAGGGTGATAAACTAAAAGGTAGGTAATGGATGGATGAAGACAATGAATAATGGATCCAACACTAGCAAGCCAAGGTATCGTGGAATGATCACCTCTATTCTCCCTCGGGAGGGTAAAACCAATGAGTATGAATAGTGAACTTCTAAGTCTGAGTAGGGACAATATAATCTATATAATAAGATCAACCAGGTCCACATATCTATATGATCGCCAGATCATGAAACTAAGTGTCAAGACATGCCATAATAATGAATATAAAAGCAATCTAACTACAACACCATGATATACCTGCTGAGTCATATACCTGAATGCTCATCCTCTGAGCCATCATCTGTCCTCTGAAACTGCTGCTATAACTCCAAGCACTACTGACTGCTCTGCACAAATGGTATAATGGCTACATCAATCATCTCTCTAAGTGTCCCGAGACTCAGTCATGGCATGGGGAATATATATACTGTCCAAAATCTGATAGTGATCCAATATAGATGCTCATCTCAGCATCTCAATGTAAGGGAACTAGCTAAATAGTGTACTGGAATCTGACAAAAAACGTATGGTAGCCCGACTACTATATATGTGATAACATCTGGCTCCAGCTAGGACAAGTGCTCTGCTAGAGTGAGCACTTGAGAAACTCAGAATCTCTGGTCCTCGAACTCTGCTACTCGAATCCACGATCCAACACTCTATCATTTTGCTTTCAGCTTTTACTTTATTTTTCACCTATTTCTGCATTCACAAACATCAAAAATACCTCATGCAGAATGTATGGGAAAAACATAAAATCCAACTGAAATAAAAATTTATTCTATGGCAGAAATATAAATGTATGAAATGTAAATGTAGAAAGTAAATTAAACTACTAACATAACTTGCAAAGTTTGAAATTTATTGTGCAGGAAAAGAAAAAAATGACAGGTGCTCAGTTAAACTAGGAGCTTACGAAGGAGCTTAGGAAAGGATAAATAAAAGGTGCCAGACTCAATGGCTGAAAAACTAACTACTGCCCAAGTAGGCTTATTTGGTTTCCTACCTACTCTAATCTACCAGGAAAGGCAAGTAGATAAGTCCCAACTATGTGGGATCAGGGATGTGATCCCTTAAATCCCTCAGATTTACAGGATATAAAATACGTCGCCCACTACTAGTGGTTAGAAAGCACGTGCCATCAATGCATCGCTCTACTGTGAAAGGTCCAACCAAAAGGTCATCAGCCTGTCCTGATCTAATATGAAATATATGGTTGGGAATGATGACCTGGCTTCCTGTGGGAAACCTATTCCTATTAACAGACTCAGGAATAACTCCAATATTGCGAATAGGCATAGGGTGGATTTCAGCAGGGTTTTGCGATTGTGATGTGACAATCCTTGAGCTCCTCCTGGGAGGAATTGCATCAACTCTAGGTGGGCCACCATCTAAGGAAATAGAAATCCTTCCAACCAAGACTTCTCTAATTTCTCTCCTTGTTTCTTGGATCATTTCATTTGACTCTTCATCGTGAGGGGGCACAACATTCTTAATAACTTCACCTACAGTCCAGCAATCTCTATGTTCTTCCAAAGGAGGTGGCTCATGAGATAGAACAGTATTATGACTAGAGCCTTCCCCTGAAGGAACTGGAATGAGCATGTTTTCCAACCCGGTGGAAACTGACTCAAAATGAGATGTAGAAAAACTAGGAATGTGAGAAGGATCATGACTATGATGACTAGATGACTCAAGTGGTAGAAGAAAATTAGGGACATGAGGATATGCAGATAAAGCATGATTTAGAGAATCTGAAGGAGTTTGAAAAATAGCGAGGTTGTTTGAATTAAAATCTCCTTCAGGTGCATCATTAATTAAGGCATCCTCTTCCCAACTTAAAGAATTTCATGGACTTGAATTAGATTACTATCTTCCAGGGATAGATGTGATAAGGAGTCATCTACATCAGAATAGTGGGAACCTTCATATTCTTCATTGGTCTCAACCACAGTAGATGTTGCAGGACGATTTTCCCAAGGGTAAATAGGTACAAGCCCTTGGCTTTACCTTTCTCTATTATGATCAGTCAAAGCAAACCATTCCCTAACAGTAAAAGGAATTCTTTCTCCTCTCCTAATGTCATCAAATTCGTCAACTACATTGATAGGATTCTCAATATTTTCTTCAACATTTGCCTGCTCATGAAGATTCTCCAATGGGAGAATTGGCTCCAAGCTTTGATTTTTCCTTGTCATATCAGTAAATGCATTTATTTATAAGACTGATCTAGGCAGATGCTCACCTTTTTCTACATCTCTTAAGTCATCATTAACTTGCTCAGGTGCTTGATTTTCAATAGTTAATTCTTGATTGATTGCATTGTTTTGTTCCCGACCCTGAGAGTGATTTTCACTTCTTCTCAATTCATCTATTTCATCATCAAATTCATTTCTAAGTAATTCCAAATTAATTGTTCTGGCAAGCTCAGCTACTTTCTTCCCAAGAAGAATCAGAATCTTCCATCACCATACACATATTTTGACCATCTTCCCAAAACTCATTCTCATCATCCACAAGGTTAGTTTTAGCATTATTTAACAGTTCATCCCCATATGTGTTTTTTAACCCTTCATCAAATGATTCTACATGCTCGTTATAACAAGGTTCTCTGTTCACCCGAATCAGAGCTCCATCAGAGTTGGGAACGCAAATAAATGATAAATCCATCATAAGGTATCCACCCAAACCAGCTGCCCACTTTCTAGATAGAAGCATCCCATATGCTGGGGGTATATCAATGACAACCACAACCATCATGGTAGAAATGTCTGAACATGCAAAAATATCAACTCTAAGGTTTTTGATCAAACCATATGACGGCACTCGTCGGGAATCTATACCACAGACATTTCCATAAGGTGTAGTCACTTCAAGTCCCATTTCCTTCATGACTTGTAAAGGCATAACATTCATTGCCGCTGCGGAATCCAACATACAATTGTGAAGGAGCATGTTTTGAATGTGTAAGATGAGGTAAAAGGGAGAGTGACCACCGTTCTTTCTCTCATAAATTTCTGAATGGATGTTTATTGGTGGATCCTTCTCTGTTTCACTAAGTTGTGTTCCACTAAGTTTTTGGATATGACAGGGCTCTAAGACAACCTCAGGAGTGTTTTCTTGGCAAATGCCCTCAAAAAATTCCTCTACTTGGCATCTAACAGAGGGCACCTTCATTAGCTCAGTGACAGGGATATTACACATTATCTTGCTTAACTCTTTCTTCATGTCAATTTTTAGATCATAATCATTTGCAACAAGATCTTCTTCTTCCTTTTTATCTTCATCAATCTTCTTGTATTTGTCAAGGAAAGAAGGTTGGGAATTACTTCCTCATTTATAAATTTGATACTTTGGTTGCTCTGTAGGTTTTGGGAGCTCTATGGCACAACATGAGGAGCTAGGTTCTTCAACTATGTCTTCTTCTTGCTCCCATGGCTCTTCTTCTAAAAGGACTCTTCCAAAATCTGCATCATAAGATAAGTCATGTATAAAGTTGATGTTTTCTGGTTGGTGATCATGGTTAATGGTGTCGGAAGGTTCTTCTTCTGTTTCATCACACCAATTAACCTCCTTCTTTTCAGAATTTTCTGGATATTCAGGTCGTCGCCTATCTCTATCCTCTTCAGGCCTCCTGTTATTATTCCAGTAAGGTTTAGGGACATAAGGATTTCTATGTCTCTCAGGATCATTCAAGATTTGCTACACTTTTAGTTAGGACAGTTAACTGCCTCATCATTTCTTGCATAACTTCCAACGTATCTTTTGATTCCTTTGGCACACCTGTAGGTTCCTTTGGTTTTCGGAGTTTAGGATCAGATCTAGAAGTGGACAGGGTAAATTCATCAAAAAAAATTTGTTTCCCCATGGATGCCACATTTTGCTCACCATCTTTGCATTTGATTGAGCGGTCTTCAAGTCATTTGGGTTTTTATCTTTTAGTTGATAACCAACCCATCCTTCAAATGCATTCAAATAATGAATAACAATTGCTTGATCTTTTGGTTTAATCTCTTCAAGGATCACAGCTACAGTCTTGTCGAATCTTATGTTAAACTCATGGACTGTTTCATTTTCTCTTTTCTTAATGTCAAAAAGTTGATGCAAGAGAGATTTCCCATCTAACTTTCGGGACCTCTCACTGTTTAGTTTATTGACAAAGTTATCATACCCATAGATGGATGAAGCAGGCGACCTCTCAAACCACTTCCTAACATCTCCTTCTAAAGATGCCAAGAGACCCCTCATGAAAACATCTTCTTTAGATGTTCCATATGCTTCCATGTGTTCCCATACTTTATCGATGTGGTCTTCAATGGAAGTAGTAGATACTCCATTAAATATGGGAACCTTTTCAAGATACTTTTCAAGTCATGGGGTGCGCCTTGGATTTGGGAAAAGTCTAAAGGAGATGGCTTTGTCTTTCTTCCGAAAATCCTAGGATTTTGTGGAGGAGGAACATTCTGGTTTCCAGAATTTGTTCCGGCCATTGGATTTGGTAAATTTGTGTTTAAGTTTGAATTAGAAGATGAGGGAGGAACCGAATTAAACAAGGGAGATCCTGAAATGCAGTTTGGAGAATCGTTAACCAATTTCCAAAAGAAGTTAGATGATTGTGCTTTAGGATCTCTTTTATGATAAGTAAGTGGGGTTCCTTCGACTTGATTCAAGTTTGTTTTACTTCTCGTGTTATAAGGATGTAAATGAGCTCGCTACTCAGCGGAGTCACGGTTTGGAGTCGCCAGGTAGTCTTTAAATTCTTCTACCAAGATATATGTCGTTTAGAATGCAGGAGAGAGTGAGTGATGATTACTATATTGAACCAAGGTAAGCCTCTGCCCTCCCCGGCAACGGCGCCAAAATGTTATCACCTAACTTGTAGTTACCCCTATAGATTGATCCATTAATGGATGGCAAGAGGGAAAGGCATCTCAAAAGTTGCAACCACGATCACCTTGACTTCCAATAGATGGTTGTCACGCCAATCGAGGCAAACTTCACTTTATGCTATCTAGCCCAGACAACAAAGGGGGAGACCCAGATCTACTCCCGACAGGAGAGATCAAACAAAAACACCGAATCAAATTCAAGTATAAGTGAAGTATTGTAAGGTGTATGGTGTACCCTAGATCTAAGGATAAAGTCACAAGATGAATAAGGAGTTTAATGAGCATAGCCTTGGTTCATTGTTGATGTGAGAGTGACTTATAGTATTTGAAATGAGATCCAAGATTAAAGTACTAGTCAATTGTGAGAAAATCTACTACCTTAGGAACCGTGTCCAATGCAGGGTAGTTTAAGGATTGAATTGGGGCTAACTAGTACCAATGACAAGCTTGATTATAAGATATGACAATGTCAAGGGATTCAAGCAACCAAAACAGGGATCAAACTACAAGTTAACCAAACAATCTAGGAAAGTCAGATGAACTTGGAGAAAGATCAGTGCCTTGGGAATTGGGATAAATGGAGTAAAAAAGAAGTTAACTTGTAGATCATGACCCCTATAGCATAATACAAGTGGGCTACCAAAAGTATGATGATTGGATCCTTCGAGATCTAATAGTTCATGATATGCCTAAGTGGATCACAAACCCTTAAAACAAGGAATGCTACTACCAAGGCAAGATTTCACAAACTGACATACTAGACCTAGGTTTCAAGGTATGCTTGTTCCAAATCCACCAAACTCTCAACTACCCATGTCCTACAAGTGGACATACTCAATCTCCCCAAGAAGTGCGACCTTTCCCAAGGAGGGCTAAAAGTGTGGTAAATGGGATCAAGACAAGTCTGATGGCCAGCAAAATTTAGATCCAAGTAGTTTAGGCAATTGTAAATGTGGATCTAGAAAATCAAGGCATTCCAGTGGCTAGATCTTACTAGATTTGAGATTTAAGCTACCAAGTGGTCCAAAAATGGGGTTTCAACCCTTAAAATGTGGAATGGGGCCCACAAGGTAGAAATCATAGATCTAGGTTAACTCACCCAAACCAAGGAGTGCAACCTCACTTGGAGAGGCTAAGTTGCCTTGGGAAGAGGGTTAAATGGATGTCAATCCTCACCAAACTATAGATCCGGGATGTTGTGGATACTATAGAGGTGGGTTTTAAATTTCTTACCCAAAAAGCCACTAGATCTTAGTAGATCTGAGAAAATGTAAAAATGGGGGTTTTAATTAATTAGGGTTTTAAGTAACTTAGACAAGTGGATAGATCATGGAAAGAGAAATTACCTTGAGATCATACATGAGTGATGAAGAGAGATGCCTTGTTGTTGAGGAAGACTCCCGCAGAGATCAAATGAGGGATTGTTGAATTTGCTTGCCGAAATGATGCCCTAGCCCACAAGTGCGACCTTCTCTACCTGTCAATCCAAGGAAAGCGATTTCAATCAGAAAGATCAAGTATGGAGGAAATACAACGAAGTGCAAATATAACATTAAATAGAAGGTCTTGGGACAATAATACTCCCTTTTACCAACGAAGAAACCCAAAGAAGAAGTAGGGAGGGTCCTCCCCTACCAATACGTCCTCCTTGAATGAATTCGGCCTCCACCTGTAGATGCAAAAATGGTACAAAAACATGGCAAGACAATGTCTCCAATAAATCAGTGCAAAGGAAGAATCAACGAACGAACACCAAAAACATTCACCACAACACTTCGAGATGGATGCAATAATAATTTTCTATTCCAATAATCCAAAGCCACTAGTCCCCTTTATAATGAGAAGCTCTCTCCTTTAAATAGGAGGGAGAGAGTCCACAACCTAACCACTTTTTGAATGAGTGGCTAAGATTAAAAGATCAAAAGATCTAATCAATGGTTGAGATGAGCTCAACAATAAAATATATGGATCACTAATAAAATATAACAATAAGTGGATAAAATCGCCCTAGGACAGGGGATCCCACCAAATTATGATGACAAAATATAACAACTAGCTCATGGTGGGTCCAAGGGGTAATTTTAGACACCCTTGGTCAATACCCATAGCACAATAATAATAAAATAGTCATCAAAGTACCAAATCGTGCCTCTATGGACAAATCGTGAGCCTTAGGAGGCTCCAAAGATCATTAGAAAATGCCATAGGTGATGGATGTGGGTCCCGATGAAGCTGAAATTGCTGGAGTAGGTGTGGAAAACATCCCACTCATCATCACTGATCATCCCATGCCAAAACTTTGCCTCAGTAGCCCAAATGGAATTCCTCTATAGCCATTTCTACCGATTCTGAACTGCCTCTGGAAGCGTGAAACTGCCAAAACTGCCTCCTAGAGTGCCTGCGCTGTCAAGGTGAGGGCACCAGTGTATCTGGGAGGGGGTTAATATGGTAAAATCAAGTGGTTGGACCACCCCCTTCGTGCACAGCGCCCTAGGTGAACCCAATAAAATCCATCTCTGCTCTGACAGGGTCTCCGACAAACCAAAACTGCACTAGGATAGCCTATTGAGGCTCAATCATTAGTGTAGTTGCCCGAAACTGAAAACAGACTATCTCATTGGACTCAGAAGGTCCAAAAATATCCAAGATGTGTACTCATACACCATATGGATCTTTGCATGATCATATAATATATCCAATATGCCCAAACAGGTGAAATAATAATAATCTGTAAATGATCAAATAGTGTTGTGAACCATAAATCATCATCATAAACCTATATTTGATGCATAGAACCATCATGTACATGTATATAGACCATATATCATCTATCTGTATCATCACAAGGTCCAACCCTCTCATGTCCTATGGTTGACCTTGGTCAAACGACCAAGTCAACATGACCAAATATAACTCAGACTATGATCAGAAGCTGCTGCAAAGTGTCAAAGGTTAATGCATTCTCTACAACTCATTCAAATAGCAATTATAATAAAAAGTAATCATTACTGGTGATCTAAATCCAAATATATAGTGTCATTAATTATTATTATGACTCAGACTAGACTTTCAAGACCATACTCACTTCATAGTTGTGATCAATTTGCTAGTGAAGGGGTGAAGGCTTAAAATAAATTGGTTAGGCTAAGGGATGACTCACTGAATCAACATTGTGACACTTTGGATATGGGAAAGGGAAAACACACCATAGCATATACTGAATGAGAAACAACGCAGGGAATGGCAGTGTCTCACAAATGGATAAGTTGTTCAAAGAGGGTTTATTCACCTTTAACAGATGCGCACAATCCATAATACAAATGAGGCCAATAATTATTTTGGTATAGCATTTAAGGTCTATTGCTTTTGGGCTTGAAGTTTCCATAGCCTTTGATCTATGTGTGTCTATAAACACATTGCATAGATTTACATTTATTTTTGGCTCTCTGCTACAGGTGTGTTTTTAAGGAACTTGTTTACCTGAGCACTTCTAGGTGTGTCACAGACAACTTGTTTACCTAGGTATTTACATTTCACAATAGATATAACATTTTATTTCATAGCCATTTTCATTTGGCTTGCCTTTCATTCATGTGTGTTTAAAAACACATTGCATGAACGGGCTTTTCATACAAGATATAACATTTCATTTCTATGCTTTGTATTCATGGCAGCACTAAAAGTTTCAGTTTTAGCCAACACAACTTTAGTGACTAGGGGTATTTCTCAAGGAAATCCAACTCACGATAGGTAAGTTTTGTCACCAACTCAGAGCCGAGACACAATAAACAGGGAAGCTCATCCAACACAGAGGCTATAGTGGGGAAAATTCCTCCATGCCACTAGTCAAGTAGTAAGTCAGGGTGATAAACTAAAAGGTAGGTCATGGATGGATGCAAACAATGAATAATGGATCCAAAACTAGCAAGCCAAGGTATGGTGGAATGATCACCTCTATTCTCCCTCAGGAGGGTAAAACCAATGAGTATGAATAGTGAACTTCTAAGTCTTAGTAGGGACAATATAATATATATAATAAGATCAACCAGGTCCACATATCTATATGATCGCCAGATCATGAAACTAAGTGTCAAGACATGCCATAAGAATGAATATAAAAGCAATCTAACCACAACACCATGATATACCTACTGAGTCATATACCTGAATGCTCATCCTCTGAGCCATCATCTGTCCTCTGAAACTATTGCTATAACTCCAAGCACTACTGGCTACTTTGAACAAATGGTATAATGGCTACATCGGTCATCTCTCTGAGTGTCCTGAGACTCAGTCATGGCATGGGGAATATATATACTGTCCAAAATATGATAGTGATCCAATATAGATGCTCATCTCAGCATCTAAATGTAAGGGAACTGGTTGAATAGTGTACTGGAATATGACAACAAATGTATGGTAGCCCGGCTAGTATATATGTGATAACATCTGGCTCTGGCTAGGACTAGGGCTCTGCTGAAGTGAGTGCTTGAGAACCTCAGAATCTCTGGTCCTCGAACTCTGCTACTCGAATCCACGATCCAGCACTCTACCATTTTGATTTCAGCTTTTACTTTATTTTGCACCTATTTCTGCATTCACAAACATCAAAAATACCTCATGCAGCATGTATGGGAAAAACATAAAATCCAACTGAAATAAAAATTTATTCTATGGCAGAAATATAAATGTAAATGCAGAAAGTAAATTAAACTACTAACATAACTTGCAAAGTTTGAAATTTATTGTGTAGGAAAAGAAAAAAATGACAGGTACACAGTTAAACTAGGAGCTTACGAAGGAGCTTAGGAGAGGATAAATAAAAGGTGCCAGACTCAATGGCTGAAAAACTAACTACTACCCAAGTAGGCTTATTTGGTTTCCTACCTACTCTAATCTACCAGGCAAGGCAAGTGGATAAGTCCCTACTATATGGGATCAGGGATGTGATCCCTCTGATTTATAGGATATAAAATACGTCGCCCGCTACCAGTGGTCAGAAAGCACATGCCATTAATGCATCGCTCTACTGTGAAAGGTCCAACCAAAAGGTCATCATCCTGTCCTGATCTAATATGCAATATATGGTTGGGAATGATGACCTGGCTTCCTGTGGGAAACCTATTCCTATTAAGGGACTCAGGAATAACTCCAATATTGCGAATAGGCACAGGGTGGATTTTAGCAGGGTTTTGCGATTGCGATGTGACAATCCTTGAGCTCCTCCCGGGAGGAACTGCATCAACTATAGGTGGGCCACCATCTAAGGAAATAGCAATCCTTCCAACTAGGACTTCTCTAATTTCTCTCCTTGTTTCTTGGATCATTTCATTTGACTCTTCATCGTGAGGGGGCACAACATTCTTAATAACTTCACCTACGGTCTAGAAATCTAAATGTTCTTCCATAGGAGGTGGCTCGTGAGATATAACAGTATTATGACTAGAGCCTTCCCCTGAAGGAACTGGAATGACCATGTTTTCCAACCCGGTGGAAACTGACTTAGAATGAGATGTAGAAAAACTAGGAATGTGAGAAGGATCATGACTATGATGACTAGATGACTCAAGTGGTAGAAGAAAATTAGGGACATGAGGATATGCAAATAAAGCATGATTTAGAGAATCTGAAAGAGTTTGAAAAATAGCGAGGTTGTTTGAATTAAAATCTCCTTCAAGTGCATCATTAATTAAGGCATCCTCTTGCCAACTTAAATAATTATCATGGACTTGAATTAGATTACCATCTTCCAGGGATAAATGAGATAAGGAGTCATCTACATCAGAATAGTGGGAACCTTCAGATTCTTGATTGGTCTCAACCACAGTAGATGTTGTAGGATGGTTTTCCCAAGGGTAAATAGATGCAAGCCCTTGGCTTTCCCTTTCTCTATTATGATCAGTCAAAGCAAACCATTCCCTAACAGTAAAAGGAATTCTTTCTCCTCTCCTAATGTCATGAAATTCATCAACTACAGGGATAGGATTTGCAATATTTTCTTCAACATTTGCCTGCTCATGAAGGTTCTCCAATGGGAGAAATGGCTCCAAGCTTTGATTTTGCCTTGTCATATTAGTAAGTGCATTTATTTCTAAGACTGATCTAGGTAGATGCTCACCACTTTCTATATCTCTAAAGTCTCCATTAACTTCCTCAGGTGCTTGATTTTCAATAGTTAATTCTTGATTGATTGCATTGTTTTGTTCCCGACCCTGAGATTGATTTTCACTTCTTCTCAATTCATCTATTTCCTCAGCAAATTTATTTCTAAGTAATTGCAAATTAATTGTTCTCGCAAGCTCAATTACTTGTTCTTCCTCCCAAGAAGAATCAGAATCTTCCATCACCATACACATATTTTGACCATCTTCCCAAAACTCATTCTCATCATCCACAAGGTTAGTTTTAGCATTGTTTAACAGTTCATCCCCATATGTGTTTTTTAACCCTTCATCAAATGATTCTACATGCTCGTTCTAACAAGGTTCTCTGTTTACCCGAATCAGAGCTCCATGAGAGTTGGGAAGGCAAATAAATGATAAATCCATCATAAGGTATCCACCCAAACCAGCTGCCCACTTTCTAGATAGAACCATCCCATATGCTGGGGGTAAATCAGTGACAACTACATCCATCATGGTAGAAATGTCTGAACATGCAAAAAGATCAGCTCTAAGGTTTTTTATCAAACCATATGACGACACTCGTCGGGAATCTATACCATAGACATTTCCATAAGGTCTAGTCACTTCAAGTCCCATTTCCTTCATGACTTGTAAAGGCATAACATTCATTGCCGCTCCAGAATCCAACATACAATTGTGAAGGAGCATGTTTTGAATGTGTAAGGTGAGGTAAAAGGGAGAGTGACCACCGTTCTTTCTCTCATAAATTGTTGAATGGATGTTTATTGGTGGATCCTTCTCTGTTTCACTAAGTTGTGTTCCACTACGTTTTTGGATATGATAGGACTCTAAGACAACCTCAGGAGTTTTTTCTTGGCCAATGCCCTCAAAAAATTCCTCTACTTGGCATCTAACAGAGGGCACCTTCATTAGCTTAGTGACAGGGATATTACACATTATCTTGCTTAACTCTTTCTTCATGTCAATTTTTAGATCATAATCATTTGCAAGAAGATCTTCTTCCTCCTTTTTATCTTCATCAATCTTCTTGTGTTTGTCAAGGAAAGAAGGTTGGGAATTACTTCTTCGTTTATAAATTTGATACTTTGGTTGCTCTTTAGGTTCTGGGAGCTCTATGGCACAACATGAGGAGCTAGGTTCTTCAACTATGTCTTCTTCTTGCTCCCATGGCTCTTCTTCTAAAAGGATTCTTCCAAAATCTTCATCATAAGATAAGTCATGTATAAAGTTGATGTTTTCTGGTTGGTCATCATGGTTAATTGTGTTGGAAGGTTCTTCTTCTACTTCATCACACCAATTAACCTCCTTCTTTTCAGAATTTTCTGGATATTCAGGTCGTCGCCTATCCCTATCCCCTTCAGGCCTCCTATTATTATTCCAGTAAGGTTTAGGGCCATAAGGATGTCTATGTCTCTCAGGATCATTCAAACTTGCTACACTTTTAGTTAGGACAGTTAACTGCCTCATCATTTCTTGCATAACTTCCAACATATCTTTTGATTCCTTTGGCAGACCTGTAGGTTCCTTTGGTTTTCGGAGTCTAGGATCAGATCTGGAAGTGGACGGGGTAAATTGATCGAATTTTTTTTGTTTCCCCATGGATGCCACATTTTGCTCAGCCATCTTTGCATTTGATTGAGCGGTCTTCAAGTCATTTGGGTTTTATCCTTTATTTGATAACCAACATATCCTTCAAATGCATTCAAGTAATGAATAACAATTGCTTGATCTTTTGGTTTAATCTCTTCAGGGATCACAGCTACAGTGTTGTCGAATCTTATGTTAAACTCATGGACTGTTTCATTTTCTCTTTTCTTAATGTCAAAAAGTTGATGCAAGAGAAATTTCCCATCTAACTTTCGGGACCACTCACTTTTTAGTTTATTGACAAAGTTATCATACCCATCAATGGATGAAGCAGGTGACCTCTCAAACCACTTCCTAACATCTCCTTCTAAATATGCCAAGAGACCCCTCATGAAAACATCTTCTTCAGATGCTCCATATGCTTCCACGTGTTCCCATACTTTATCGATGTGGTCTTCAATGGATTTAGCATATACTCCATCAAATATGGGAACCTTTTCAAAATACTTTTCAGGCATATCATGGGGTGCGCCTTGGATTTGGGAAAAGTCTAAAGGAGATGGCTTTGTCTTTCTTCCAAAAATCCTAGGATTTTGTGGAGGAGGAACATTCTGGTTTCCAGAATTTGTTCCGGCCATTGGATTTGGTAAATTTGTGTTTAAGTTTGAATTAGGAGATGAGGGAGGAACCGAATTAAACAAGGGAGATCCTGAAATGCGGTTTGGAGAATCGTTAACCAATTTCCAAAAGAAGTTAGATGATTGTGCTTTAGGATCTCTTTTATGATAAGTAAGTGGGGTTCCTTCGACTTGATTCAAGTTTGTTTTACTTCTCGTGTTATAAGGATGTAAATGAGCTCGCTCCTCAGCGGAGTCACGGTTTGGAGTCGCCAGGTAGTCTTTAAATTCTTATACCAAGATATATGTCGTTTAGAATGCAGGAGAGAGTGAGTGATGATTACTATGTTGAACCAACGTAAGCCTCTTCCCTCCCCAGCAACGGCGCCAAAATGTTATCACCTAACTTGTAGTTACCCCTATAGATGGATCCATTAATGGATGGCAAGAGGGAAAGAAAACTCAAAAGGTGCAACCACGATCACCTCGACTTCCAATAGATGGTTGTCACGCCAATCGAGGCAACCTTCAATTTATGCTATCTAGCCTAGACAACAAAGGGGGAGACCCAGATGTACTCCCGATAGGAGAGATCAAACCAAAACACCGAATCAATGTCAAGTATAAGTGAAGTATTGTAAGGTGTATGGTGTACCCTAGATCTAAGGATAAAGTCACAAGATGAATAAGTGGTTTAATGAGTATAGAATTGGTTCATTGTTGATGTGAGAGTGACTTATAGTATTTGAAATGAGATCCAGGATTAAAGTACTGGTCAATTGTGAGAAAATCCACTGCCTTGGGAACCGTGTCCAATGTAGGGTAGTGTAAGGATTGAATTGGGGCTAACCAGTACCAATGACAAGCTTGATTATAAGACATGACAATGTTAAGGGATTCAAGCAACCAAAACAGGGATCAAACTACAAGTTAACCCATCAATCTAGGAAAGTCAGATGAGCTTGGAGAAAGATCAGTGCCTTGGGAATTGGGATAAATGGAGTAAAAAAGAAGTTAACTTGTATATCATGACCCCTATAGCATAAGACAAGTGGGCTACCAAAAGTATGATGACTGGATCTTTCGAGATCTAATATTTCATGATATGCCTAAGTGGATCACAATTCCTTAAAACAAGGAATGCTACCCCCAAGGCAAGATTTCACAAACTGACATACTAGAGCTAGGTTTCAAGGTATGCTTGTTCCAAATCCACCAAAATCTCAACTACCCATGTCCTACAAGTGGACATACTCAATCTCCCCAAGAAGTGTGACCTTGCCCAAGGAGGGCTAAAAGTGTGGTAAATGGGATCAAGACAAGTCTGATGGCCACCAAAATTTAGATCCAAGTAGTTTAGGCAATTGTAAATGTGGATCTAAAAAATCAAGGCAATCCAGTGGCTAGATCTTACTAGATCTGAGATTTAAGATACCAAGTGGTCCAAAAATGGGGTTTCAACCCTTAAAATGTGGAATGGGTCCCACAAGGTAGAAATCACTAAGGTGACAGTGTAGGGGTAGTGTAACATCCCAAAAATCGCAAAATAAATTTTTTTTTCTATGTGACAATAAACGTTATTTAAAATGCGGAATTATAACAATGCATGAAATATAATTTATAATTAACTATGTTGTTACATATTACTTCTATCGTTGCTTATAGCTGTTGAAATAATTGTTTAACTAAGGTACTTTTGTTTGGTTGATGAAGGGGTTCTTGGATGCCCCAAGGCTTACTTATCATTCATGCTAAACTATGTGAACTCGTACTTGTGACAGATTGACAGGTAAGAGATAAGAGTTGCGAAAGAGAATCCACAGTTATCAAGAAGAACTATAATGTCTATATCGCAGTATTGTACCCATATCTATTTGGTCTCCGTCATGTTTTCTATATGTAATTGTTCACTTTCTAACTCAATGATGAATCGTGCAAATTCATGTTCAACTATTTGTTAAATATCCTAGACTCTACAACATAAGATGATCGTATAGTTATGAATTGTTCCCTCTTGTACCATTCATTAACAGGTGTGTAAGTGTATGTGTTGAGATTCTCTTCATCATGTATAACTTTTAAGATCTATCTTACCATTGTTTATAGGGTTATTATTTAACTGTCATGAACGTGTTTTATTACCATTCTATCAACTATCACATAGGTGAAATGTGAGTTGTGAAAATCATAATACTTTAAGCGGCACTTATGTGTTCGTACAACACTATATGTGCAATATGGTTCATGTGCAACTAAAGGTCATGTATGCATCATTTAGATTCTATTTTATTTAGTACACTAACATCTTCTGGCTATTATGTGAAAGGTCTGAGTTGAGTATGACCTTATTGTCTAAGTGTATCTTATATGGAACTATGTACACATCTATGTATTAGATGTTACCTTGTACTACTCGGTGCTATGTAAAAACTTCATTGTAATGTATGGTATGTGAGAACATTCATATAAGGTGATGCTTAAATGTATACAAGCCTTGTAATATCATGCAATGGTTAAATATATATATACAAACTATACTATATTGTTTTATATGCAAACCTTGATGAATTTAGTTGCTAACTTAGGGTCTTGACAGGTTACACTATGTTGACAATACCCAAGCGATGCAAGGTGTATTAATTGTTTTATGGTGGATATCCACGTGACTAGTTGGAAAGTAAGATCGTAATCCACAGTATTTAATGCACTCGGTTAACAAGATAATGGAAATTCATTGTGGGTGATACCGTAGACTTGGTGCACATGCTAGTTTCCAATAACAACCTTAGACTGCTGAGTTGTAAGCTGACACGAAGGCAATTGCTGTAGAGTTGGCTCCTTCGTGGTTTTGGTAATGATGGCTCATTTAATATGATTGACTGTTGTAAATTTCGTAATCTCTGCCTAAGATCTACACCGTCGATCTTGTGAGGGTTTCGATGCAGTGGTTAAACCCTACTTGGTTTGGAATATCGTGTTTATTGTATCGTTGTTGTTTGATGGTGGTGGCTCTGCACTGGCCGACAGGCCGCTGGTTTTTAGCCTCATTATTCTGCCTGCAACTCCTGAGTTTTGAACTGGTAACCTCATAAAATGATAGAGCTGAGTTCCTATCCCTTCATGCAGTAGTTACTGGTTTAATTCATCCGTTGAGTTTGTAACTTTTGAGAGATTCGAACGTCAGACCTGTTGGTTCTTGGAAGTTAGCTTTATGTGAGAAATCAACCCTTTACTTTGGTTGTTCCAGGTCTTGACGTTGTGAAATGTTTAGAGTCGATGGTTGGGTGTTGGCTACGATTACTTCATCATTTAACGTGGTAGGGTTCATTGCAGTGCCTGCAGACTTGGTGTTCGTTGGTTTTACAACTAACAATCTACGAGGTAATGTATTCTCCTTCCTCCATGGTAATATTTCCACAAGATGCTTAATAGTTTATCAACCTTCTAATATTGAAGTTGTTTTTGTTCATATACTGTTTTTAATCCCTGGAAATTGTTGTTGCAGGTATAGCTAAGGAATGGCTACTCGAATTTGGCGTTTGAAGGTTGGAAGCTATACCAACCGGTAAGCCTTCAGTGGTTGCCTTGGAAACCCTGTAGAGAAGATGATGGCCGTCTTGTTTGGCAGTTCTATGTATCGTGTTGTTTAAAAACTCTTAGGGTTTTATGGTTTGGGTTTTGTGAATATTGCTGAAAGTAGGGGAGGATATCCCTCGACCCATATGGCAACTGTTGGTTTTGGTTTTGAATGAAATGGTGTTAAGACAGGGTTCGCCCTCATAATTTAATGAAGTAATATTTGATGTTCAATACTATGGCTATCGTTTTCTTTGTAAATGGCTAGATAGAAATGTAAATGTTTTAAATCCATAATAGGATGTGATGGTTACTACCAGCTAGATGGTGTAGGCTCATAACCTGTGAGAAATCTCATTTATTTTGTAAAACTATAGGTTACATTTTTCGAACTTCTTCGAAAGAAATTTAAATAGAATGTTTAAGATTTATTTTACTGTAATCGTGTATTTTGTTGATTTGTGTTTGGTCTGTAAACACGAGTTGTAACTCGTCGATGATATGGAAAAAGCAATGTTTAACCGACCCTTGTGTTTGACTTGGTTACTGTTCGATGAATGGATGTTTTAATGCAACGATAATATAACTGTTGGTTTTTTTTCTAAAAGACATTGGATAAATGAAATTGTTGTTTGAGGCTTACAGCCTGTATGTGCTTCGTTTTTTGTTTATAAAACTATTGCTGCTCTTTGAACGAATAGGGGAGTGTTTCCTGTGCTAAGGTTTAGCCCTTACTTTTGAAAATAAAAATCTTTAACTAAGCTCTGAGATAAGTTCTCGGCATAGACCTGTTGTTCACTAAATTGTTTGTAAATATGTAATGGGCTTCGGCCAATGCCTTCATTTTGAATGTGTTAATGTTTAAGTAGTGCAACTAGGAATCTGTCAAGGTTTAGGTTTTAGGTAATTTTAAAATGTATAGAGTGATGATGGCTAATGAGATGTTGAGATATCAATAAAATTGTGTGTTCTGGTTGACTTTACTCCTACAGTCATGTAATCTTTAAACCTTTTGAGATGATGTTTTAAATCTATCTATTCAATCTACAGTAATGATGTTTAAATTAAAATGTTTACTATAGGCTAGTGAATGATACTCTGTTAGGGTTTTGACAGAGATAACAACTGTCTTGATTTTCAATGTGTAGTTATATTATAAAATAATGTATGAATTATACATGTAATAAATAGAAATACTTAATGTCTGTAGAAGAATATCATTCTGTTATATTTGAAAGTAAATCTTTATTTATCTAGTATAAATAAGAACATTTTAACTGCTGAGTAAGGATAAAATAAATCCTATGCTTGTTAGAACAGAAACAAAATATATTTGAAAAAAAGAGGTAATTATAAACAAAATTATTGTATATAAATTATGAATACAGCTGACTAAAATAGTTAATGATGAGGGTATTGTAATATAAATGCAGGAATTAAACAGAAATAGAAACTTGAGAAATTTATAATAATTTAATCTTCTCATTCACTTGGCTACTTGCCTATCAGACTTATCTATTTTAATCTATCTCTGTACTGGAGTACGATGATGTTCCTTTTGCATGGGGAAAAATGCAAAGATCATTTATTCAATCATTTCAATTTATGCAGAATCATTAAAATATTCAGAATAACTGACATGAACTTTATGAAATAAACAGTAAAATTTAGTAGATGACAAAACTTTAAATACACAGAAATAATTGACAGAACTTGTAATTAAAAGCAGATAAGATAATAAAACCTGTAAAAGATGATAGGGCCGACAAACACCCAAGGAGGCATGTTCCTCCCAACCTGCTTCAGAAGAAGCAGCTCAACTGCTGACTTCTAATGAACCCCCGAGCCTGATTATTGATCCAGTAAGTGGGTGGAAACTGTGTAGAAGCAAGGCACTAAAAATACCTTCTCCACTTGGTATCAACCTCCTGAAAAATGCCTTCTCCACTCAGCATCAACCTCCTAAACTGAATAAGATTTTTGATAGACTCACAATATGATCAACAACAGCATATCCCCTCATCAAATCTCTTGGGTGCAAACACAGCAAAACCCCAAGGTAAATTTCCTTGTTAGGAAAAGTGATTGAACCTCAATTCAATATTTGATGGCTATTATATAGACTGCCTAGGTATTTAAGTGGTCAGTTTAGAATAAATTAGCCTCAATCTCTAGTCCCATCTTTCAGGGCACTATGACCACATTTCAAGGGAGTTGTCCCATACCAACAGCTAGTTAGTTGAATCATGATGCTGCCACTTGTCCATTTCCTTCTACCACAGATTCCATTCCACCTAGTGGATCAGTAACCACTCTTTCAACAGTCCTCTTAGGTGTTTGTCTCCTAATTTATTTATTAAATAATAATATATTGTGCAAATTATAGTCATCCTTGGACACTTGTCCAATACAAACTTTATAATAAAAGTTATCATAATGTTTCGGAACATAAAATGTTTTCCATCTTAAAGGGTGTGTTACAGGTAGGTTATTGGATATGTAGATTGCAGATCAAGTGAAATCTCAACTACCCACATACTAGATCTAGGTTAACTCACCCCAACCAAGGAGTGCGACCTCACTTGGAGAGGCTAAGTTGCCTTGGGAAGAGGGTCAAATGGATGCCAATCCTCACCAAACAATAGATCCGAGATGCCGTGGATACTATAGAGGTGGGTTTTAAATGTCTTACCCAAGAAGCCACTAGATCTTAATAGATCTGAGAAAATGTAAAAATGGGGGTTTTAATTAATTAGGGTTTGAATTAACTTAGACAAGTGGATAGATCATGGAAAGAGAAATTACCTTGAGATCATACCTGAGTGATGAAGAGAGATGCCTTGTTGTTGAGGAAGACTCCAGCAAAGATCAAATGATAGATTGTTGAATTTGCTTGCCGAAAAGATTCGCTAGCCCACAAGTGCGACCTCCTCTACCTGTCAATCCAAGGAAAGCGATTTCAATTAGAAAGATCAAGTATGGAGGAAATACAAGCGAAGTGCAAATGTAACATGAAATAGAAGGTCCTGGGACAATAATACTCCCTGTTACCAACGAAGAACCCAAAGAAGAAGTAGGGAGGGTCCTCCCCTACCAATACGTCCTCCTTGAATGAATTCGGCCTCCACCTTTAGATGCAAAAATGGTACAAAAATATGGCAAGACAATATCTCCAATAACTCAGTGCAAAGGAAGAATCAACGAACGAACACCAAAAACATTCACCACAACACTTGGAGATAGATGCAATAATAATTTTCTATTCCAATAATCCAGAGCGACCAGTCCCCTTTACAATGAGAAGCTCTCTCCTTTAAATAGGAGGGAGAGAGTCCACAACCTAACCACTTTTTGAATGAGTGGCTAAGATTAAAAGATCAAAATATATAATCAATGGTTGAGATGAGCTCAACAATAAAATACATGGACCACTAATAAAATATAACAATAAGTGGACAAAATTGCCCTAGGAGAGGGGATCCCACCAAATCATGATGACAAATATAACAACTAGTTCATGGTGGGTCCAAGGGGTAATTTTAGACACCCTTGGTCAATCCCCATAGCAAAATAATAATAAAATAGTCATCAAAGTATGAAATCGTGCCTCTATGGACAAACCGTTAGCCTTAGGAGGCTCCAAAAATCATCAGAAAATGCCATAGGTGATGGATGTGGGTCCTGATGAAGTTGAAACTACTAGAGTAGGTGTGGAATACATCCCACTCATCATCACTGATCATCCCATGCCAAAAATTTACCTCAGTAGCCCAAATCGAATTCCTCTGTAGCCATTTCTATCGATTCTGAACTGCCTCGGGAAGCGTGAAACTGCCCAAACTGCCTCCTGGAGTGCCTGTGCTGTCAAGGTGAGGGCACCAGTGTGTCTAGGAGGGGGTTAATATGGTAAAATCAAGTGTCTGGACCACCCCCTTCATGCACAGTTCCCTATGTGAACCAAATAAAATGCATCTCTGCTCTAACAGGGTCTCCGACAGACCAAAACTGCACTAGGATAGCCTATTGATGCTCAATCATCACTTTAACTATCCGGAACTGAAAATAGATTGTCTCATTGGACTTAGAAGGTCCAAAACTATCCAAGATGTGTACTCATACACCATATGGATCTCTGCATGATCATATAATATATCCAATATGCTCGAACAGGTGAAATAATAATAATCTGTAAATGATCAAATAATGCTGTGAACCATAAATCATCATCATAAACCTGTAACTGATGCATAGAAACATCATGTACATGTACATAGACCATATATCATCTATCTGTATCATCACAAGGTCCAACCCTCTCATGTCCTGTGGTTGACCTTGGTCAAACTAGGTTTGACCAAGTCAACATGACCAAATATAACTCAGATTATCATCAAAAGCTGCTGCAAAGTGTCAAAGGTTAATACATGCTCTACAACTCATTCAAATAGCAATTATAACAAAAAGTAATCATTACTGGCGATCTAAATCCAAATATATAGTGTAATTAATTATTATTATGACTCAGACTAGACTTTCAAGACCATACTCACTTCATAGTTGTGATCAATTTGCTAGTGAAGGGGTGAAGGCTTAAAATAAATTGGCTAGGCTAAGGGGTGACTCACTGGCTCAACATTGTGACAATTCGGATATGGGAAAGGGAAAACACACTATAGCATATACTGAATGAGCAACAACATAGGGAATGGCGGTGTCTCACAAATGGATAAGTTGTTCAAAGAGGGTTTATTCACCTTTAACAGATGCGCACAATCCATAATACAAATGAAGCCATAAATTATTTTGATATAGCTTTTAAGTTCCATTTCTTTTGGGCTTGAAGTTTCCATACCCTTTGATCTATGTGTGTTTATAAACACATTGCCTAGATTTACATTTATTTTAGGCTTTCTACTGCAAGTATGTTTTTAAGGCACTTGTTTACCTGAGCACTTCTAGGTGTGTCACAAACAGCTTGTTTACCTAGGTATTTACATTTCACAATAGATATAACATTTTATTTCATAACCATTTTCATCGGGCTTGCCTCTCATTCATGTGTGTTTAAAAACACATTGCATGAACGGGCTTTTCATACAAGATATAACATTTCATTTCCATTCTTTGTATTCATGGAAACACTAAAAGTTTCAGGTTTAGAAAACACAACTTTAGTGACTAGGGGGATTTCTCAAGGAAATCCAACTCACCATGGGTAAGTTTGATCACCAACTCATAGCCGAGACACAATAAACAGGGAAGCTCATCCAACACAGAGGCTACAGTGGGGAAAAGTCCTTCATGCCACTAGTCAAGTAGTAAGTCAGGGTGATAAACTAAAAGGTAGGTCATGGATGGATGAAGACAATGAATAATGGATCCAACACTAGCAAGCCAAGGTATGGTGGAATGATCACCTCTATTCTCCCTCAGGAGGGTAAAACCAATGAGTATGAATAATGAACTTCTAAGTCTGAGTAGGGACAATATAATATATATAATAAGATCAACCAGGTCCACCTATCTATATGATCGCTAGATCATGATACTAAGTGTCAAGACGTGCCATAAGAATGAATGTAAAAGCAATCTAACCAAAACACCATGATATACCTGCTGAGTCATATACCTGAATGGTCATCCTCTGAGCCATCATCTGTCCTCTGAAACTGCTGCTATAACTCCAAGCACTACTGACTGCTCTTCACAAATGGTATAATGGCTACATCGGTCATCTCTCTGAGTGTCCTGAGACTCAGTCATGGCATGGGGAATATATATACTGTCCAAAATACTATAGTGATCCAACATAGATGCTCATCTCAGCATCTCAATGTAAGGGAACTGGCTGAATAGTGTACTGGAATCTGACAAAAAATGTATGGTAGCCCGGCTACTATATATGTGATAACAGGAAAGGAAACAAATAATTGTGAAATGCAATAGCAGAGCATAGGTGTAACAACAATAATTGTACAATCTAATAACACACTTGCAAAGAGAAACTACGCACTATTCAATCAAAATGAGAAAAGTTGTAATTGAAGATTCCTACTCTCAATACTCACACTGTTTCAGCAACTCGAAATTAAATATAATTGCAATTCCACACCAAACGAAAGTAAAGAAAATAAATAACTAGCTAATTGGGTAACTCTGAAAGAAGGTGGGCCCTTGCCTTCTAGCAGAGATGCCTCTACACACTACAAGAAATCAATACTCAGAAGCTCAAGAAAATACTACCAATTTCATTGATGGAATAAAGTTCTTATTTTGGAGTAACTCATCTTACGTGCTCAATGGATGGATTTGATGTATCCCCAAACTAGCATTCTATATGATTTAATTCCCCATGTGGCCTCACCCACAACATATTTGTCAAAACCTCCCCCATGACCACTTGTTGATGCATGATTAGTTCTATTTACCACACAATAGTTGATAAGTTAATAAATCAAAAGTAGTATATGTCTATTTAACAACCTACAGTGACACAACAAGTCCAAAATTCCTTGTCTCCTAACCAAAGTTCTAATATCATATCTGTCTAGTCCACAAAAAGGAAAGGAAATCAACAACCCAATGTAACATACCTGACCCCGAAACTAAGGTCATAGGAACATGTAAACCCAAAGGAAGGCTGAATAAAGGTATAACACAGTGGAATAAGGCCAACCAAAATCTAGGATAACATACCCTTGAGCCAATCAAAACAAACATATAGCCTTTAAAAATAATTGTGATACTTTAAAAACAATTATAAAACTCCCTGAAAGCTGATGCAGATGCAAGACAGTGCAAGCATGATAATGCAACCAGATTTACAAATTTTACTAAATTTGGACCTTAGCATTATTAAAATATTAAAGGTGAACATAATCAATCCAATGCTTCTAACTGATCATATTTATGGAATTATCTGCATACAATTACAAACTAAATCTTTCCGTCGTAAAACTATGCAATTTATGGCACTCTTGTCAATCCAATTTATGACACTTTTATTAACAGTTTTGCATTTCTCATCAACTTATATATGAAACTAACACCTACAGACATTCAATAATGTAAAATAGAAAATACAGATCTATCATATACAGCCATTAATTCATACGAAGATCAAATCTACTATTGCTATAAAAATCACTACTGGATCATCCAATAAGCATCCAATTCCTTGCAAAACCAACTGTGAGTCCCAAATAAAAATCATACCAGTTGTATGGATCTCTCTACAGCCACCGAGGGTGCACTATATAATTCACGTAAAACCATACAACATCATATATTCAATTATCTAGAGAAACTATCAATTCAATCTAGTTTTCTAGTAGAAACACACATTTTCTAGCAATCGAAACTCAGTATTTTCATCTGTGGATCATATAAAAAATATGATCAGCCATGGATGATGCACTTGTATAATATGATAAAACAAATAATACATTCATAAACATATTTAATTCTTCCATTAAGATCAGATCTCAAAACAAGGAGAAAAGTCCAATTTCCAAGCAAGATTCCTTAACTAGTGTTCCAAAAACCAAGCCATTTCAACTGTGAATTCATCTATAGATCTGATTAGTCATAGAGGGAGCATTTGTAGAGTAAGCTACAAAAAATAAACACATAAATCAAATATGTTAAGTTTCCATCAAGATTAAATCTCATCGTCAAGGAAAATGTACACGTTTCCGACAGTTAAACCATCAAATATGCATTCAACCATTGATACAAGACCATATACACTTGACTATGAATAGATCAGCCATCAAGGGAACTATATCAGCAATGGAAAATTAATATAAACATATTAATTAACATAAAATAAGCCACTTATATTAATGATAACAACAAATAGTGTAGGCATTTGTCTACTCTATTTTAGCTATTTTACTAAGAAGTGGCGAGCTTCTATGTCAACAAATGAAAATGATTATCACAAGTTATTATTAAGATCTAGATTCATTCATCAAACATGATAAGAAAAGCTAAGATCTAATGCCATTTGAAAATCTAAATCATACAAGATAAGCAACATTCAAACATTCAAATGGAACAAACTTGAATCATTTCATATTAAAACAATGAAGAGGTACATCCTTACCATGGATCTTGGTGTGAATCCCTCCTCCATTGCTATGGGCTTTCCTTTCTCCACCCTTGCTTTTGAAGAAATTGAGCTTTTCTTCCTCCTTCAAAATCTTTCCAACAGGCCTTTGCTCTTCCTTTGTGTACCTTACAATGCCTCATACAAGATAAGCAACATTCAAACATTCAAATGGAACAAACTTGAATCATTTCATATTAAAACAATGAAGAGGTACATCCTTACCATGGATCTTGGTGTGAATCCCTCCTCCATTGCTATGGGCTTTCCTTTCTCCACCCTTGCTTTTGAAGAAATTGAGCTTTTCTTCCTCCTTCAAAATCTTTGCAACATGCCTTTGCTCTTCCTTTGTGTACCTTACAATGCCCCAAATGCCTTTCTTATATAGCATTGGGAAGTGTGCTCTCAAGCTTCTCTTTTCAATATGGGATTGCTCTTTTTCATTATTTTAGATCATTTTCACTCAAAAACTCACTTTTCCATAGTTTTTAGGCTTTTTGCACAACTTAGCATACTTTAAGCACAATTAATGCACTTTAACGCATTCCTCTTCACTTTTTGATTGGTGTATCTTAGGTTTGGACCTTTTTTGAGCGGTTCAATTACTGAACTTGGTCTCCTTAGGTTCTTACTTTCTTCACCTAATCCTTCCATTTATGGGAAAAGTAATTAGATCAGAGAGGATTTCTCTCTGAATGTACTTGTGTTCTGTCTTCATGTTGCGGGTGCATAGTAAAAATATGTCTTTTCTGTCACATGACTAGGGGTGTTAATTTGATTGTTAACAGATGCCCCCTAATGTGTGAGGTCCGAAGCAGAGCTAAGGGACGAAATACATTACTGAAATTGATACTCTGTATACTAATACTCTTTATACTGCTACTCTTTATCATTCAAAGCAAGGATGAGGAAAGGAAAAACTCACGGGTGCAGGATTGAAGATCACACCTACAAAACATAGCAATTTCTCAAATATATAATATCTTCCTGAGGCGGGCATACCCATGCTCAGCAGTAAAAAAGCATGGCCACGAACCATACATAGTGGATCCATGTCAAATGTAACTTTTTCAAAAGTGTAAACATGCACTTTGATAAGCGCGAGAACAAGGTCTTCATCGAACTTCTGACATGGCAGTGTAATCTTGCGAAGCTCGGGTAGTGCATTGATGAGTGGTACAACTATTTTTCCCAAGGTCTTCAATACAAATTGACAATAGTACGAGTTTATATCATGTGAATAAATGATCTGATGTTGAGCATAATAAAACACCATCTGATTACCGGTCATTGATGTATACCGTTAACAGATGCAAAGAGATCCATCGATAATGATGATGGACTCTATGGTACTGATTACAAACTAGCAAGTGTGAATACATGTTCTGAAGTCGAACACTTGTAGAATCAAAGAATCATGGGTAATTGATGTATACCCACTGTTATTTGCGAGGAACTTGCCACTAATGACTGCAAGATCCAAGGTACTCTTGGATTTCTAGATCTATTTCCTAGATGATGATTTGATGTCGATAGGAATAGATCAGTTGGAAGGAGGGCATTAATGCATCCCACATAAACCGATATGAAACAAAGATTAATAGTTTGATATGATTTGGTAGAACTGCAAAATCCAACACTGTATACTGACACAAGCAAGGCCGACATGATTGGTCAAGAATATTTGAGGAATGGTCGACTCGGTTTGAACTTCCGTTGATCACATAACACGATGTAGAATGGACACTTGGAAACATAGGATTTTGAGTAACCGACCTTAATGAAATCCACTAAGGCCAGATGCATTAACGAAATCTCCATTGGTGACGGGAAAGATAACCCATCGGTGGAGATATGTTCAAAATACTAGTACAATTTCCTAAGGAAAATGAAGATGGTGTACTGATAGCGGATACAATATTATGTGCCATGTTCAAGGGTGACAAGGACTGACTGTTGCCGTTTTTCTTCAAAGTTTATGATATGAAGTGATTCAAGTCTCTCCCTTTTTGGATTTTTGTGTTTTTTAATTTTTATGCTTTTTCATTTTAAAAAAGAATAAAGAATGTTATATTACATAGGAGGGAATGAGTGTTGCATGGGCGTACACCTATTTTTCAAGGGCATGGGTTAGGCCAAGGAAAAGATCCATATTTCAAACAAGGGCTAAGCTAGTTGTGCACACTCTTATAGTTGTTCCCTCCCGAGGATGGATATCATAACATTGATATTCCATGTGACCAATGCGATTACAATACTGTCACTTTTCATTCTCATGCTCGACTCGAGCTTCTCGAAGGAATCCAACACTCTAGAAGTATATTCATTTTGAATAATCTAGGATATGAAATCTATTATCGTCATCATATCCTAGCCCATGTCGAATTTTGTTTACTTGTATTTCTTCCCAAGTTCTAATGAATGGCTTGGAAAGATATTGTTGAACTTGTTCATGTTGAACTTAGACAACTCCATCTTCATTTGCATCTGGAGTTGTCTTGCAGGGTTGTTGTTGAGTGCATTGTTGATTTGAGTGTCCATCATCATCATCATCATCATCATCATCATAGAGAGGATTGTTTTGAACAATGACTGCTTCATAATGCTTCATTAACTCGTGATTTTTGAGATCCCTTATTTCATCATTCATTAGTTGGGATTGTTCGCGAAGAATTCTAACTTTAGCTTGCATGACTTGCAAACAAGTTAGCACCGTTTGAAGAATTGTTTTATTGAGTATGGTCGTGTTGTCTTCAATAGTGATTATTAAAGTGTTTAGCAACTCTAATAATTCTAGACTTCTCTCCATTTGAATAACCTTTCTTGCAACTTGCTCACTTGCACTTCACGCTCACTTGATCTTGTTTCACATTTGCTTGCATTTATGTCACGCTTGCTTGATTTTGTTTCACATTTATTAGGAATGTTGGTTATTATAGATGATTTATTGAAAATTTCTCTAAGATAGCATCTCCTCTATTTACCTTACTAATGAAAGATGTAGAATTTATTTGGACAGATGCATGTCAGACATCGTTTGTAGAATTGAAGAAAATATTATCTACAACACCTATTCTACGTGGGCCTAATTGGGCCTTACCTTTCCACCTTTCTTCTGATGCTTCAGATACTGCTATTGGGGTTGTACTGGGATAGCAGGAAGATCATAATCCATATGCTATTTACTATATCAATAAGAATATGGCTCATGCTGAACTCAACTACACGGTAACTGAAAAAGAATTTATTACTGTCATATATGCCATCAATAAATTCAGGCATTATATTACTGAGTACCCTACCTTTGTGCATTATGATCACTAGGCTATTAGATATTTAATGAACAAGACTGTTACTAATGCTCGAGTGACTAGGTGGTTGTTGTTATTACAAGAGTTTGATATTGCTATTGTTGATAGACCAGGAAAAGAGAATGTTGTTGTTGATTTTCTTTCTCCACTGACCAATCATATTGATAATTCACTAGTTGATTATTATTTTCTTAATGAACATATGTTTATAGTATTAGTTCACTCATCGTGGTATGCATACACTGCTAATTGCCTTGCTGTAAGGAAGCTTCCATCGCATTTATCAAAAAGGGAAAGAAGAAGGATTGTACAACAAAGTGCTAGGTACTGTTGGATAGAAGGATACCTCTTTTACACAGGGCTAGATTTGGAAATTAGACGATGCGTAAGGGAAGATGAAAGCCATAGTACCTTGAAGGCTTGTCATGACAAACCTTGTGGGGGGAACTTTGCTGATAAAAGGACTGGACGCAAGGTGTTAAGAATGGGCTACTTTTGGCCAACCCTGTTTCGGGATGCAAAGAAGTATGTGCAATCCTATGATAACTTCCATAGGATGGGTCATCCTAACAGGTTGGATGAAATTCCATTACAACCACAATTTGTGGTTGAACCTTTTGATAGGTGGGCCCAAACTTTGTAGAACCCATCAACCCTCCCTCAAGACAAAATTTTTATATTCTGGTTTGCACAGATTACATGACTAAATAGGTGGAGGCCACAGCCTTGGTGAGAGCTACTGATCAAGCTGTTGTAGATTTCTTGTTTGAAGAAATATTCACTCGCTTCGAGGTGCCTAAGGATATAGTCACAGATGGGGGACCACAGTTTGTATCTCATAAAATTGAAGCTCTTCTGCAGAAATATCATATCCAGCATCGAATAACTTCACCTTATCATCCACAGGCCAATGGCCAAGTGGAAAGTACGAATAAAGTCATTGAAGCTATCCTTACAAAGACTGTGAAGAGTCATCGGAGAGATTGGGTTGAAAGACTTCATGAAGCATTATGGGCATATCGAACTACATGGTGTAACACCACAGGGTTCTCTCCTTTTGAGTTGGTGTATGGGAAAAATGTTGTCTTCCCCGTTGAATTCGAGATTAAAACCTTAAGGACCACTTTAGAAGCAAGCTTGGACTTGACAAAAGCCCAAACGGACTGGCTGAATCAATTAAAGGAACTTAATGAGAAGTGTGCAGCTGTTATACACCAAACTTTAGTAATTCAACAACAACATTCTAAGTGGCATGACTGGTTTATTAAAAAGAAGATGTTTCATGAAGGAGATTGGGCCTTATTGTATGATTCACGATTCAAGAGGGAATTTAAAGGGAAATTGTGCACCAGATGGTTGGGACCATACAGAGTGGACACAGTTTTTGACAATGGGACCATTAGATTGACCACAATCGATGAACAACAGACACCACTATTTTCTAATGGTCATCGACTGCGACTCTATCATAAGACACTCTAGAAAGATTCATTTGCTTCTCGTGTTGATTTTGATTCAAACTGTCAATTGGTAGAAGAACAAGAGCCCCCTCCTGTTTCCTTAAACCTTTAAATATTTTGCGCATTCTCCACAAAGAAGTTGTACATAAATAAACTTGTTTGATTTTATTCCTTTTGCTTTGATTTTCTTTGTTTGATAGATTGCTTGATTGGTTTGTTTATAGGAACTATGTGCAGGGATATATGCATAGGACCTGATCAAAAGAGAGTAATCGTAATGGGTTGATCGATTGTAGGAATTATAGGTGGTCCTCTGCAATTGTTGAATATCCCTTTACAAGGATCAGCGAAGAAAATTGTCAATTTCTGTCAAGTCCTTGAACTTCATCCGGACACTGCTGAAATTTTGTCTACGACTGAAACTCTGCCAACCTTTCCACTTTTTTCCTGAAACTCCACCAAATTTTCCTCCAAAACTCCGCTAAATTCTCGGTTGAAACTTCGCCAATTTCTCTACTATCTGTTCAAACTCCACCAATATTTCCACTTTTTTCCGAAACTCCGCCAACTTTTCCACCGAAACTCTGCTAAATTCTCGGCTGAACATATGCCAATTTCTTCGCTATCTGCTGAAACTCCGCCAATCTTTCCACTTTTCAGCCTGTATCATTTACAAAATTCATCATCTTTCCTCGTAACTGGTCAAAATATGTTTTGCAATATTATCCGAGGAAGATTTTGATGGGTTGGTAGCAGTCTTACTCTGCCAATTTAATAATCAGTACCATTTATGCTACATCTTTCCAAAGATTAAGCTGAAAACCTGCAAAAGCTTACACTCGCTAATACAATTAACTCTGACCTAGACACACTCATTTTTCTTATTGGACGGGGGCCTACAAATTTTATGAAGCCACGTGATGAGGGACGCCTTCATTAAGCGATTTGACAGAAAAAGTAGGCCACTTCGGATTGCTGACTATTTGTCACGGTAAGTGCAAAGGTACGGATCCGGACCACGGGTATGACTAGGCTTGAATTGACAAGTAATTATGATTATACTACCTTTGAGTATCCTTGTGAGCAATTTCTAGCTAATATTTCCAGCTGGAGGGACTTATCACCACATTCTCCCATACTTATTAATCGTCGATGTCTTGCCCAATCTATGTAATGACTTTTCCCAAGAGCCTATTCCATAATTATACCACCTTTCTAAAATAGCCAACGTAATCTCCCACTATTCACTATTGTCCCTGCATGTTGCAACTCTGGTATCTGAATTTGGATAATTTTTCCTACACCATTGAGATTGCTAAAGAAGGACATCAAGGGAGGTTTCTCAGTTCGACATGAACCAGAGACGATGGATGCCTTGTGTCGGAACGAAGAGGTTTTTGGGATTTTTGAAGAAGTAGGATGGACAACTTATTTCAAGAAGTTGAATGGGTTCGATGAAGATATTGCATTACAGTTTTCCCAGAATTTGATGGAAGATCATTCAGAGGTTGGGGGATTGAGGATTAAGGTCTCTGAAAAAACTATAGCAAAGGTGAAAAGTTTTCTTGGGACCAGGAGGAGATGGTTTGGTCGAAAGGTTCCTATTCCAAATTTAAAAGACGACTTCCTCGCAACAGGAGAGAATTTTCAACCAAGGGGACGAGGAACAACATTGGAATATTTGCCTCGCCCTTGGGACTAGGTTGCAGTATTCCTAAAGAAATACATCAACTGCGAAGGTAGGTACTGAGTTGTTTATACTTATGACTTTGTTTTTTTGTCTCATCTGTGTCATCGCACATTAATTAATATGCCCTATTACCTTTTGAGGTATCTGCAAAACATGGCACATTATGTGCGAAGGTATCACTATCCCCAAACTTTTGTTACCAACCATGGCCTCATCAAGTTATTAATATTAAGGGCACTTGAGAAAAGACACCAGTAGTGGAGGAAATTCGTTGTTGGGGCAACGGTAAACCTTGTGGCCATGGAGGAAAGTGATAGTGAAACATAAGACGAGGATGAGCGGAGCCTGTCAGAAAGAGAAAGGGAGGATAGGGAGTTTGGAGGAGTAGAGAAGGATCAAGAGAGGAATATAGAGGAAAATGTGACTACGGGGGATTCTCAAAATATAAACCCCCAGGAGCCTATTGGAAGTTCGTTCCAGGAAACATACAGTCAAGGGACAATTCCTGAAACTTTTCAAGGAATTGAGGAAGAATGCAACCCAGAGAAATCATGTGAAGAACCTAGGGCTCATGGTGATGAGGGTTTTCTTGAGTCAAGGGAAGAATCATCACAAAATGATGATTCTCCTCTTTCTATCCCAGAAGATGTCGAAATAATCATGGAGGGCTCTACTCCCCCTATGCTATGTAGAAATAAGAAGAGATTGTGTACCCAAGACCAGTCACCCAATCCACTGAAAAGAATGAGGACCTGAGCTTCTGTTGCAGTAGACATAGCACAAATGTACAAGGTAGATATTGGAATTCCAATTTTAACACATCGGCCACCCTCTGTAACACAAGAAACAGAAGGTGTACATATACAACAAAGGGTTGTTCCTGGAACACAAGAACCAGGAAGCATCTCAACTCCAATTCTGAGACCTGCCAATATACAAGAACCTGCTGCAAAAGTGGGTCAAGTTCAATTGGAAACTTTGCTCTTAGAAAATGACCTGTTGAAACAGGAGGTGCAGGTAATCAAGGAGAAACTACAAGGGTTGAAGGAGGTGCTAAAGAGTCAGGAAAATCATAGATTGAGCATGCTGGATGAAGTTGCTTATTGGAAGGGAATCCTACCCTCTGTTTCAGAATATATGGAGCATGATGAGTACATGTGCCCATAATGTGGGTACAAATTCAAGAATGAAGGGTACAAGGTCACTCTCATGGAACTTTCGGCCTGGAGACTTGTGCAACTAAAACAAGAAAGGGATGAAACGGTACAAACAGTGTCAATGGTGGGTGATGTGCAGAATCAGAACATGAAAGCAACTCCTTCGACCATGGACAAACAAGAAATATTGGGTAAAGATATTGAGGATATTATTGCACGGGAAGTGATGACACCTGACCAGGGAATACAAGAATCAAGGGAATCATTTCCTCAGCAGATAAGGGTCGCTAAAACATAAGAACTAGTGACCCAAGAAGGAGATATTGTGACACAAAAGGAGAAATAATCCATTGTAACATAAGAACTAGCGGCACTAGAAGAAATCACCGAGGTTCTAGAACTAGTGAGTAAAAAAGAAGTTGTTGAAACACAAATTTTAGTTGCTGCAACTCAAGAACTAGCAACTCGAGACCAACCTCTATCCAGGGAAGATGATGATGATACAAAGGTTCAAGAGCCCCTAGATATTATTGAATTGGACGAAGAAAATGAAAAGGCCCATGAGGTAGTAGAGGACGTTTCTCTGTTGAAGGCTTAAATGAATAAATGGAAATATCAGGCTACCCTATGTGAGGAAGGGATGATTCCCCTACATGTACATAGGAGGGTCATTAAGGAACTCAGATAGAGATGGGCCGAAGAATTAACCTTGAAAGGGTTTCACTGGGAAAAATTGCAGAAAGAGTTGAAGGAACTAATAAATTTTAAGGCCATTAAGCAAGAGAATGAGCAAATGTATGATTTAGTTTAGGAACTGCTAAGTTGCAGGGCCCCATCACATTCCTATTCAGTTTTACTATATGAACAATTAACTCTTTTTAAGCTAAAGGCTCTTAAGGATGGGAGGCCTCGTCAGTTTGTTACAACTTCTTAGTTTTTGGACACCTTTGTTCAAAGTGATTTCCCTGAACAAAATCTATTATGTGAATTATATTTACATGACTTAGCATGCTTCGTGGACCTTCGGTCTAATCATGTTCCTTATATAAGGGATATACATCTAAGGGAATTTAATTCCTTCATCACTAATCAGATGAATTGGTGGAATGCCTCTCAGACCATTCGAATAAATGAGGATAATTCTACTCTATGGATCCGAGGGAAACCACAATCCCCTGCTACTATTATTGAAAGACATCAAGAATAACTCTCCTCTCCCAAAAGGGATAATCATATAATAACACTTCAGCATGATGTTATATCTACATGTGTCAAGACCATATCGCAGTAAGAGCCCTATGCATTAGAAGGCAGTAAGTAGCCCTATGCATTAGAAGGCAGTAAGTACAGGTGGGAATCTTCCTCCGAGCCTATGAGAACAAGAGATCCTTACTGTTTTGAAAAATTTAAATATGCTTTATCTCGTGTTCTGTTGCAGCTGCAACCTGATCCCCAAAATTTTGTTAAATTGCAGGGCCCCTCCTTCGATATTACTCAGAGTTGGTTTCATCTTACTCCCAACACTTAGTTTTTCTTGAGAAAAATAACAAAAAGAAAATACTTTCCACAATTCTGCACTTCCGCAATGTCGCAATGCCGCAATCCCTCAATTCCGCAATGCCGGAATACGCATGCCCAAAGTTTCGATTGCGGATTGATTTTTTGGTTTGTTGAATAGTCTCCTACAATTCCACAATCTGCATGCCCGCAATTCTGACTGCCCGCAATTTTGCATCCCGCTTGTCCGCATTCTGCAACCCGCACCTCTGCATTCCCACATTTCTAATTGGGAATTGTGGGTTGTGGACTGCATTTTTTACTTTGGAATTGCATTCCGCATGTCCACATTTCCGCGTTTCCGCACTCCCGTAAGCCCGCAACCTCGCAATCTCGCATTGCGAATTGTGGATTTCATTTTTTATTGTTCGAAATTGGCACTCGCAATCCTACAGATCCGCATTACGGATTGTGGATTGCGGATTGGGGGGGGGGGGGGTGAATTTTTGGCCATTTTTTAAGCCTTTTCCGATTGCGGGAGGATGATTTTTGGGCCATTTTTTAGGGCTTTTCCGACTCTGGAAGGATGAATTTTTGGTCATTTTTAGGGCTTTTTCCAACCTTCCACCTCTGCGATTTTCACGCTGAAACTAGATCATGGAAGTTTAAATCTTGTTTTGCAAACCATATTGACGAATAAAGCTTCTGAAATTTATATTATGTTCATTATGATTGTGCTCAATAACGAGTTTGCTTATACATTGGTTTATTTGTTTCCTCGGGACGTGTGGAAGCTCGAAGACTATGAGCAAAAGGAACAACAGGCATAAAGGACAAGATTGGTAATCCAAAGGATGCAGAGGAAGCCTAAGTGAGAAATCATATGCGAAGGAAATTGAAATACCGCGCACAGAGGAAACGGTTGGAACAAGAGCCAAATTTGGTCTTAAAATGAAATAAAAAATTGAACTATGCAAATTTATCCATCGTTGAAAACTTAAAAAAATATATATATATATCCAACGAAATGGTCGGCATGATTAAGTAATCTCCAACGAAATGGTTGACATGATTAAGCAATTCTCTAGTGAAACGGTCGGCAACACTAAGTGTAAACACGCTGAAACTGTCGGCAGCACTCAACAAACCTCGCCGAAACAACGGAAAAACTCTGTTAATATCCCTGAAACAACGATTAAAATTGATGAGTTAACACTAATGAGATTTGATTTTACCCTGCAATGTTGTAGTGAAATTTCATGAGTTTACACAGGTGAAAAAAACTGAGGAATTTATGATGGATTATAAATTGAAATTATGTCTGAGATCATCAAAGATTATTTGATTCAGTCACTTGTCATCCAATACAGTTGATTCTCACACTGATATGCCACCACCGCATGTGCTTTTTAGGTTGAAATGGCAAGATTATCAAAATATAGGACACCCGAGCCATCCAACAAAGGCAATCAATAGAAAGGAATCAAATTTATTTATAAAAAAAAGACTTGGATCATCCCATGACATATGCTTGAATAACGTCAATAGGCCTTATTGTGCATAAAGTATTATATGAACTTCATAATGATGCGCTGGATTATGACATATGATTTGGGTTGTTCCTTCTTATGGATGTTGAACACGTTTGTTTGTTGTATATCATGATTGAGAATATATAAGATAATTTTGGGCTTAATCACCAAAGACTCCAAAGTAGTCACTATAAACAACCAATTCTTTTTTTAAGAGGTTTTGCATGCTCGTACCCTCAAGTCCGAATGATGATGGAAATAGATAAATGGATTAGAGTTATTGAAGGGCATGAGGATGAACCATTCTTTTTTTTTATAAGAAGCTCCAAGAAAACATGTACTATGTATTCATCAAGTAGGAGCGCCACCATGGTCATTTAAATTTCCACATGGATATCCTTTTGGGAAAGGAAGATTATGCATTTTTTTTTAGTCATGTCCAATCTCCAAGAAGAAAAGCAAGTGTTCGGGGAAGTTTCAATCAGGAAAGTAAAGTACGAGTATTTCATGAAAAATAATAGCGAGACTCTAAGACATCTTTGGAAAAATTGATCCTTAATCATGAAGCAGAGGAAAAGCATTGAATACATGGAACGACGATGACACTTCATGTAGAGAAATCATGCCACATCAAGATCGAATCATTCAACAAAGCACACCCAAATTCAGGAATGGAGTCAAAAGGAGCATTATGACGTGAAATACCATAATGCTTTTGAGAATGTTGAAGAATGACAGACAAGAAGATGGATCAAGGATTGGATATGACAACTACAAATAATCAGTCCACCACATCTAATGTCATGTACTGAAAGCATATATTTCATGTATATGGAAGAAATATCCACAGTAATAAATCAATAAAGTCAACATTGTCGCATGAAGACAAAATTAATAAAATCCCAAATCAGTGGAGTCTCAAAGGACAATCAAAGCTAAGTTAATTCAATTGTTGTAATAAATTTATGAAGAATATTCTAAAAGTCCCAAGAGGAGATGGAAGGCCAAAATGCACCAAGCCTTGGCTTATATATTGTAATCTCAATAAGTGAGGAAATGGAGGACTTTTGCTAGGGAATTAGAGACTGGATACATTGTGTAAGAGAAGCAATTTTATGCTAATGAGGAAAGGTCTATAGGGAAAAGCTTGCACGGATGTTTTCCTGGGACGTGTGACTGATAGATCAGAACTATTTATTTTTTGTTTATGTTCATGCTGTGAGATCTTTCTAACTTTATAGAACTATTTCCATGGTGATGATTTATTCCCTTATCTATGCAAATATCTATGTTTTAACAGAGTAATAAATTGTGTTAATTAAAATCAAGCTATCTTTGGTAATTTTCTGTTGGGAATGTGCATATTTTATCTTAATAGCTATCTATTGGATTTGTATGAGCATTTTCATATTATTACTCTTATTCAAATTCACTCCTTGCAAGGATAGTCTAGCTTACTGTAGAATAGGGTTAGATAATTGATAAGGTAGAAGCGGTAAGAACCTACGCATCGCTAGTGTGGTTTTTGCATGTCAATTATAGGTTAAATGCATTAGTTTAGAAGCATACCCTTAAACATAAAATATAAACGGTGGGTCGGGCCGCAACCGGTACATAAATTAAACAAACATACCTACGGTAGCTGGACCGTTAACCAGATGGATTCCCCATACCAAATAGTGAGTGATCTAATTGGGATTATTCATTGGGGAGAATCCCTACTGTCGATGCTAGGATTTTCGGGGCATCAACAAGTTCTTGAGTATGTCAAGTGTATTCAGACCTATGGACCAAGCTGGCTTGGATTGAGATTTAGATTCCCACTTATATGGTTTCCTGAGAAGTACAGGAGTATATATAACTTGACTAAAAAGGTAGAGAAGAAGTGTTGGGAAGAATTAGTTGCTTGCAAGGGATACATAAACAGGGGGGATAGGCCTGAATATTCCTTCAATCTAACTAACTTTCATAGGAGAATTTTTGACTCAGATTCACAGGAGGTTGTTGCATGAGGACATGCAACTGGACAGTTGGGGGGAGATGTTGGGTGCCAAAAATGACCATTTTTGCTCACTTCTCTTGTGACCATTTTTCTCTATTTCTCCTTATTATTATACCCAAGTCATTATCTTCCCTAAGGAAAAGCATGATCTTGAGCAGGTATAATTTATTATTACTTTGTTATATTAATGCCTAAAGTTTTCATGTGTTTATGGATTTTGTCTACTAATTTAGCTGACTTGTGATGGATTAATGAAAGCAACCGAGACCACGAGGAATTCGGGTGTATCGGTTTGTTGTTACACGTGGATGAAGAAGCACTTGGTAAGCAGTTATGCCTTTTCAGGGCTCTGGTTTAGGTAATTGCAGAAGTAGCCTAAATTATCCATCCAAGCGGCCTGGTGATCCTTCCTTTGGAACTAGGGATCATGGACAATCCTTCCTTTCAGAACCAGGGACTCAGTCCAACAAATCTGATGATCCTTCCTTTCGAAACTACGAATCATGGGCAATCCTTCCTTTCGGAACTCGGGATTCAGTCCAACAACTCTGGTGATCCTTCCTTTAGGAACTAGGGATCATGGAAAATTCTTTCCTTTCGGAGCTAGTGATTTATTCCAACAACTCTGGAGATCCTTCCTTTCAGAACTAGGGATCATGGACAATCCTTCCTTTCAGAACAAGGTATTTAGTCCAACAACTATGGTGATCCTTCCTTTTGGAACTAGGGATCATGGACAATCCTTCCTTTCGGAACCAGTGATTCAGTCCAACAACTCTGGTGATCCTTCCTTTCGGAACTAAGGATCATGGACAATCCTTCCTTTCGAAACTAGGGATTAAGTCTAACAACTTTGGTGATCCTTCCTTTTAGAACTAGGGATCATGGAAAATTCTTCCTTTCAGAACTAGGGATTAAGTCCAACAACTCTGGTGATCCTTCCTTTCGGAACTCGGTATCATGGACAATCCTTCCTTTCGGAACTAGGGATTAAGTCCAAACAACGCTGGTGATCCTTCCTTTCAGAAATTGGGATCATGGACAATTCTTTATTTCGGAACTCGGGATTCAGTCCAACACTCATATCTTATAGAATCCTTCCTTTCGAAACTCGGGATTCAATATAAGGATCAACATTTAAGACTATCCTTCCTTTCGGAATTACGAGATCATTGTCTAGGGATGATCAATCCCACCTGCATCATCATATCATCAGCACTACTCCCCCTTTCAAGGGAAGTCCTTGCGGACTACACCAAGCTTGTCACAGAAGTACTCAAAATTCACACGAGGAAGAGGCTTAGTCAACACATCTGCAACTTGCTCATCCGTGCTCACATATTGGAGATTTATAGCTCCCTTCTACACCATATCACAGATGTAGAAATACCGTATTTCTATGTGTTTTGACTTATCATGGAACACAGGGTTCTCTGTCATCTATATACAACTATGGTTATCACATAGAATCACTGTGGTATCTAACTCCAGATCAAATAGACATGATAACAAATTCTGAAGCCATATAGATTCACAACTAGTAGAAAAGGTTGCAATATATTCTGCTTCTGCAGTGCTGAGAGCAACACTGGCCTGCTTCCTACTTAACCATGAGATCATGGTTGACCTTAGACTGTAACATCCACTTGAAGTGCTCTTCCTGTCTGAGACACTTCCTGCCCAATCGAAGTCTATATAACCATATAGTCCGAAATCATGATCTCTAGAATAATTGATACCGTAGTCTATTGTACCTTTTAGGTACCTCATCATATGCTTTGCATTTACAATGTGAACACGTCTAGGCTCAACCAGATACTGAATCAAGGTGTTCACAAAAAAGAATATATTTGGCCTAGTATTCGTCAGATACATCAATGACCCAATAATTTTCCTGTATAGAGTCACATCCACTAATTATGACGAAGTATCAGATAGTAACTTCAAGTTGGTATCCATGGATTTACACTCCAACATATCAAATATTTTCAATATTTCTACTACATACTTCCCTTGGTTAAGGACGATTCCCTCTGGGCTCTTCCATACTTCAAGACCTAGAAAATAATGCATTAAGCCAAGGTCTCTCATCTCAAATTCTGCAACGAGCTTCTTCTTGCACTTTGATATTTTCTTCTCATTACCTGTCAGGAAAAAGTCATCCACATATAGCAATAATATGATTGGTTCATCACCCATAACCTTTAAGTAAAGGTTAGGATCAAATTTACTTTTGGTAAATCCCAAGCTCGTAAAAAATCTATCAATTCTTCCATACCAAGCTCTTGGAGCTTGCTTCAACCCATACAGAGCCTTCTTCGGTTTACAGACATGCGTCTCTTTGTTTTCAACCTCAAACCCTTGTGGTTGTTCTATGTACACTTCTTCTTCAATAACACCATTAAGGAAAGTTGTTTTCACATCCATCTGGTGTAACTTCCACTTCATTTTGGTTGCAAGTTCCATGATGGTTCTAATGGAAGTGTACCTTGCTACAGGATCAAATGTTTCTTCATAATCGATTCCTTCCTTTTGAGAGAATCCTCGAGCCACAAATCTATCTTTGTATTTTTCAATACTTCCATCACCAACATGTTTTATCTTGTATATCCATTTGGAAGATACCACACTTTTACCTTCTGGTTTGAGAACTATGTCCCATACATCATTCTTCATTATAGATTGGTATTCTTTTGTCATAGCTTCTACCCATTCTTTCTTTTAAATGGACTCTTCAAAGCAAGTAGGTTCTTTGTCTACAAGATCACACATCAAAGCCACATAACTAGAAAATGGATTTGGATTCTTGCTTTCTCTCGAGGAGCCTTCTGGAGCTCCATACCTCTCTATATCTTGAATAATTTATCGAGCCCAAGCTAGTTTTCTCTTGCGAGAGATATTCATGGATGGAGGTTCTTGGGGATCCAATATATCATGATCTTCCAGAGTCTCATCAACGGGAGAGGGTGCCACTTCTGCAACTCTAGCACCTACATCTTCTTCATATACTTCTTCATGTTGGCACTTTCTGGACTTCTTGAGGGTTGCATCTTCATCAAATGTTACATCCGTACTAATATCCATGTGATGATAGCCTGGTGTATATATTCTTAAGGCCTCAGAGACCTCACAGTATCAAACAAATATTCATTTATTTTTGGAAGGATCCAATTTGGTTCTTTTCTCTTTTGGAATATGAATATACAGTGGACAACCATTGTCACTTGTTCTACGGAACAAGTCTCATCATTCTTCATTTGTAGGTGATCGTTGTACGATACTTCCTACAATTCAAATTCAGTAGCATGGTTAGAACCATTTCATAGTTTTCAAAACATATGCATAAAACATAAGTCACAGTGTTATAATGCTATCTTAGCCAATAACACAACATTCATCGATACCCCACATTCATATGGTAACTTTCTAGATGCCTTCCATCTCTACCAGGACATTATTAAAAGCGTGCACTACTCCCAATATGTCAGCAAAGAGGTTTCATAACAATGGAATGGTGTATATCACCATAGGATACTTACCTATCACATGCATATCAATGCAAACATTCTAACACACATAAATGTGTACACAACTGGACAATATCATTTAAACAATTTGATAAAAATTGACAATTCAAATACTTATCTTTGTTTGTTTGGTAGGATCTCTTTTGATCCTAGTCTTCTTGCAGGGATTACTGGAATGTCTGATGGTGAGCTCTACTTCATCATCTGATTCTAAGGTCCTATGCCTTTCTTTCTCATGATTTATAATGTTGATCAAGACTTCTATCATAGATCAAAGTTGTTTCTAAGTGACCTTATGTGATCCACCTTCTTTTGACCCAATAACAACTGCATCTTTTATAAAAACAATTCTAAACTCTTTCTAGAAATGAGATATAGTACATACTTCTTCATCATCAGAGTTCTTGAAGCAAGCTTGTATGTTGCTTCTCCTATTCTCTTAGTGAAACTTTCTGAGGGGAGTCTGTTGCTTCAAGATTAGAGAGAGTGCTTTGAAGCACCACTATTACAAGACATATTCTTCGATTTATTCCTTTGGTAACTACCTAGGAGCTCCTCCTCCTCCTCCTCCTCCTCCTTCTTCTTCTTCTTTTTCTTCATCTTCAGCAAAATGAGCATGATGTCTTTTGTTACTCGTCTTCTTGTATTCTTCTTTTCTTACTGGACAATCTTTGGCAATATGTCCTATATTATCACAATAATAACATTGATAAGAAGAGAAGTCTCTCTTCTTGTAGTTTCCTTTCTTGTACTTCTGAAACTTTTTAGGAGGATGAAACTCCTTATGAGTTTCCTTCTGGTAGTGATATTTTCCTTTTCCTCTTTTAGTATGGGTAGCTAGAGCTTGATCATCCTCTCTGAGCAGTGCTTCTTGATTTTCCACTCTAGCCTCCTCTTGGACACATTCTTCCCATACAACTTCAAATAGTAGACTTTCCTCTCTTGCACACATTGTATGGATAAAAGAGTCCCAAGGTCTAGTAAGACCATTGAGAGAGGTCATCACTAATTCATCTTCATCAAGGTTGTCTCCAATTGCTTCTAGTTGCTATTTGAATTGGTAGACCCTTGTAAAATGTTCTTGGATGGATTCACCTTGATTCATCTTTGTGCTTTTGAGTTGAGTTCTCAAATTCATCTTCCGATTAATGTTTCTTCTTTCATACATTCTTGATATGGAATCAAACATATACTTTGGAGTTTTCTTGGAGGACACTTGAGGAATCAAGTGATCTTTAATGGAGTCTTCTATGATCCTCATAGCTCTAATCATATCCTTCTTATGCTTTTCCTTAGCTTCAACTTCTTTGGGTTCTCGTACAACTTCTTTAACAAACTTTGAAAGAACATTCTCTTATAGAATGAGTCCAATCCTATACTTCCAAGCATGGAATTTCTCTATGCCTTCCAACTTTTCATCAAGCTTAGTGCTTGGGGCCATCTTATCCCGGAGAGCAGAGAATAACCAAAAATTGAAATTTATCAAAATTAAAAACTAACCTCACCAAAAGATGCGCTTAACTGAGGTGAGTATGCTAGTACACTTGGTTTATGAAAAATCCAAAATTTCACCCTTGAAATTTGACTTGCGAAATTCTGGTCTGCAGTTTCTAGTTCTCCAATTTTCTGTTTTTCTGGTTGAGAGTCAAACTAAGGTTTGAATTTCCAGAAGTTTTATCCATTGAAAAACTTTGATCTTTGTTCCAATAGATGCGCCTAGGAGAGGTGCACTTGCCTATGCCACTTGCACTCAAAAATTTGACTTCTGAGAGAAACCCTAATTTTTATGCTTGGAGAGAGAGAGAGAGAGAGTTTTACCTTGTGAAAGTTGTTATTTTGAGGATAGCTCTGATACCATGTTAAGATTATATGCTACTATAGACTAGATTCTAAATTCATGGGAGTTCAATACAATTTCACAATATCATCATAATAAGGATCTCTGAAAGATGCATAATCACAAAGACACAACAATATATCCTGGGAAACCCTCAAGCGGAATAAAACCCAACTAGAACTTCCTCAATATAGATGATCAAAGTATAATGCCCAAAAATAGGTCTTACAAATAAGAGAGACAAAAGACTCAAACTCTAGACCCAATCCAATTCTCCTCCTCCTTTGCATATCTCTCTCTCTCTCCTCTAATGTGCAATGCACAAGTGAGTGAATGTACAAATGAGGGAAAAAATCCCTCTATTAATACTTTACTTTTCATTGGCCTTTAACCCTAACTGGTTCGACTCCTCTAGGAAGAATCAATATAACATTATATTATATTATTTTGGGTGCTAACAACCCGACTTACAATGGAGATTTAACCTCATGACCTTTACATGACCAAATGTAATAATGACATCCCCGAATGGAGTTAAAACATCCCCGACAGAGTTACAATAATAAAGTACAAGTAGAATATTCTTTGAAGTTACATTAATTCAACACCATGCACACAGGAAGCACTGCATGCAAGTCAAATGGAAATTAGAAGAGAAAGCGACCTAGTCATGCAAAAGTTAAGTAAGGCCATGTGAAAGTTATAAAAGAAAGGTAAAGTGAGTGAGTAAGGCCTGCTTATTTGATTATTGATTTGAGAAGTACATTTGGAGAGCTCAATGAGACATTTAGGATTGAGGGCACACCACTCAACCATACAGTGTATTTCGGCAATGAAATTATCTTCCCTAGTCACTATCAGGGTTGGATAATCCAGATTCAACATTACTGCTATCATTAGATATCACTCTTCAACATTCTGTGGGGTTCAAGCTTTATACAGGATCAAGAGAACTAGCCATCCTTACATGGGCGAATTGCACAAGTGAGGTATCTTCATATCTCATCACACAGGGATATTTTTGTCTGCATGTTGGATTCATCCTTCCGAGAGCACCACTATTACCCTAATCCTTGAAGACGAGCTTCCTATCAGGATCCATGATCAAGCTATCATCCACTTCACCTTTTAGAGGATGCCTTCTACTGCATGGGGGACTTTTCCTAGAGGAATCAACTCACACTAGGGCTCAGGCTTCATGCATAGTCTTCATGCTTACTCCATATCAGTCATAAGGGAAACATAACCCTAGTCCCAGCTTCTTGCAACATTCTAGCATCATTGGAGCCATTATTTACCACTTATCAGTCTGAAGAGGGCACATTCCTTACAAGGGTGCATTGTTGGAGAGAAACTCTCTCATATCTCATCTAATCCTAGGCACAATTCTTACATGCTGGTCTCATATTTCCATACATCCACTACTTCATCTGTTGGTACGTACATGCATATTTTCTATCCCTAGTTTATAGCATTTCTTATTATTTGGGTTATTTAGGGGTTGGAAAACCCATGCATTTGCATGCATGCTCATGCAAGCATAGTTCAGTACATGAATTCATATTTACTTCGAGTATTGAGCCCTAAAGACTACTAGCAGGCAATAGAAACTCCATAAACAGACAAAAATATCAGTTGGAGTATTACAGGAAGGATAGTGGAGCAATGTTGTTGACCGACACAAATCATTTCACAGGGTTCCAGGGTTGTCTCGAATGGGTAAAAATGTACAATATTTTTTAGCAATGATGATTTCTCGAAATATGATGAATACCTTTTAGTGTTTCAGAACATCAAAAGAGTGATATCTATTCTATCTCCACCAAGCCTTCAGTCTTACCCTATAATGCAGGGAAAATTTTAAGAACCCCCCCTAAATCTCTATGTATAATAAATGGGCGAATCCCAATGATATATAGGAAAATATGAAGGCTATTTTATCAATTTTATATTATGTATATATAATTTTTTGGTGAATCTCTCATTGAATTATATAATCTTGTAAAATATTGGCGAATCTTTCACTAAATTATAAAACCTTGTAAAATCTTCGTGAATTTTTAACTAAATTATAAAACCTTGTGAAGTATTGGCAAATCTTTCTGTAAGTTTCTCCTTGGCAAGTCATGGCCTCCTTCATGCCCAAATACATGGCTATGAATGAAGTCCCAACCCCAAGCATGAATCCCCAAACACCCACAAAAATGGTATCGCCACATCGACAATAACAAGATTCACAATCCCCATGTTTCTTTGGGAAACTTTGGATACAAGGTGATGGGATTTAGAACTCTCCTAGATTCCATTCTCATGTGGAAATTAAGAAACTTGCAAGACAAGATTCAACCCATAAAATCTTGATGAATGTAAATCTATCTTTGATTTCCATGATCGAAAGAAGGTGAAAGAGCCCCTAGCAACTTCCATTTATGGATATTAGGTGAGAATGGGAGATTCCTAGAAATTTTCTGTGGGTGAGGCTAGATTATTTTATCTGGGATCCCCTTTTTAAATTGGATGGGGCTAACCTCCTATCCATTAAAAATAAATAAATAAAATGTGGGCTAATCATACCTAACAGGTGTTTGATAAAAAATTAGCCCATTAAAAATTTAAAACCCCTAAATTTAGCCCATCGGATAAGATTAGCCCCTAAAATTTTCCATGCTATAATGACGTTGTGAGATGGATATTTCACCATATTGATCTCGAGGTTGATTTAGTGACTAATGAGGCTAGAATTTCTATAGCGTCTTTCAACCAAATGATATTGGTCAGATGTAGAAACTATGGAATCCTGAAGTTCTACTAAGTAAATTATTCATGGACACCTTCATAGCAGAAAACCCTAGCCTAGTTGAAATCATCAAACAATGGAGGATTGAATAGAAGACCTTCATAGAAATGGAAAATTAGATATACCTAGTTCAATACTTCAAATATTTGTATTGATTGTTAGTTGCCATGATATGTAGGTTGTATGGTGAAGAGGGTTCCATCCACTTCAAATTGGTATGGACGCCATTAGCTCACCATGTAGTTGAAATAGAACAGGTATTCAATTAGGTGCATAACACATTGTTCAATCTCCCAAATGACGTGAGAGAGAGAAAATAGGTACCGAGGAGGAAAACCCTAGGTTTTTACATGTCTACATTTTTATTGATTCAATTTTTCCTTCAAATTCATTTCCTTTGATGGGTTGGGACTTGAACCCTAGTATGACCCCTATACATGTCTATTGTAGTGAACCATGGGATTCAAATTTCAAGAAGAAATTCTACAAATCTGTGAAAATTTCATGGCCCCTCTATACTCCATCATCTTCAACCAACTAGCCCATAGACTAACAGAATAATCTAGGGAAACTATAAAGAATATAGGGGATTGGTGTACATCTAGGATTATTTCAGTTATATTAGGGTTTTTGGTGCTTAATTTTCCCACATTTACATCCTAAATATGTTCTTGATAGGTTACTTATTAGATAGATTTCCCAACAGACTGTAACTAAATGGATTACTTATTTTCTCTCGGCTCACTCAAAGAGAACATGGATGAAATTCCCGATCAAAGTGGGATTTTTTACTTTATTAAATGTTCCCCATGCCAAGAAAGACGTTGTTTCTCTTAAATAGCTTAACCTCTATACAAAATCAAGAAGGAAACATGGTTTGAAAGGGATAAATGAAAATCATTACAAGGTTGTTGGGTTAGCTCCCTCATATAGACATGATCCTAATCCCTAGGATATTATGTACTAGGGAGATATTACCAATGAGGAAGTACTAAATGGTATTGAGGATAATAAGATAAAGGAAGTTATACATAAATTTAAATAAGTAGCCATGAAGTTGGTTGTGGTTCAAAGAGAAGAATTAATAGCCAATGAAGAAGAACATGATACATATAAGAAACAAAGAGAGGCTTCTAGAAGAGAAACTTTATAAAAGAAAGCTATAGAGGCTGACGAACAATTAAATTAGAAAATTAATAGAGGATGCAAAAGAATCTAAAAGGCCAAAGACGGGAAGAAGAGGAAAGAAGAACTAGAGGCCAAGAAGAAAGAAGTTGAAGTTGAAGCAAAAAGACTCAAACAAAAGTAACTACAAGAGTCTAAGGCCATGGAATTTAAGAAATCCACTACTCTGTCTAGCAAGGACACTAGTACAACTCATGGAATTTCTATGTTGTCCTCCCCAATTAATCATGGAATACCAATTACTACTTTGGCATGTGTCTCTTCTTCTTCAAATCTAGTTGATATTGTGATGTTGTATTATCTTTGGGAGATTTTGTTTTAGTAAATATCGCAAAGGGATTGTAAAAAGAGCTTCCAAAGGGAAAATGGTTGAAGAAACTCCAAGCAAAGAAGTACGAAATCAGATGATAGTGTGGAACATTGCAACATATATAACCTTTGCTTTGAGTGCCTTTGTTGGTGATAATTGTATGACAACCAATGAGTTAATTGCTACAACATATAGGTACAAAGCTCAAGTATCTTTTTAGAAACTCAATTGGAGAAGCAAAGGATTCAAATGGAAGCTATACACATGCATCATGTCATTGAAAGCGATGAACAATATGAAATTCAGATGGATTCCCCAAAGAAGGAACATATGCTAGAAATTGAAAAATTAAAGTTAGAACATGAAGATCAAAAGATAACCGCTTTCGAGTAGTACGAATATCAAATTAAAGAACTGGAAGAAAATATGCATTCTCTAGAAGTTCAATTAGATGAGAAAAGGGTTGAATTGAATGCTTTAAAGGATGAAGCATTTAGGGAAAATGAAAATTTGATGGATGCTCAGAAAAGGTTCTTCACAAAGCTAGATGAATTCCAACAGTATTATGATTATTTGACTAAATTGTCTAATCAACAGAGGTATAGTTGGATAAAATAAAATCTACACATGATTTGTTTGATAAGATCATGTGCTAGCAGAAGTAGTACACACATGGCCAATAATCACTCCCTAGGATTAATCATAGGGAGAAAGGAAAAACTCAAGTTCTATTGGATTCATGGAAGGCCTCTTGAGAAGACATAGAAGAAAATGTTTGTGTAGCCACCAAATCATGTCTCAATATATGGAACTCAACAGATGGTATTTTGGGAAAATGTGGCATGTCAACAATAGATGATTTGAGTCAAGCTATTCAAAGCCAAATGCAAACAACAAAGGTGGAGAAGGTAAGAGCTAATAGAGAAGAACTTATTAGTCAACTATCAAAGATAAATGAGGATGTTTTGAGTAGTTTTCTGATTATGCTAGTCAAGCTTGCCACTTTATTTGATGCCTACATACAATGGGCCCATAAGGATCTAAAATGAGATATTTTCGAGAATATTTATGAGGGAGATCCGGATAGAGAAAGAATGAAGTCCAATTGTATTTATGAAATTACCGAGACTCATGAATAGTGGAAATCATATAGAGAAGGGGTGAATTGAGATTCTTTTTGTAAAGTTGGTATATAAAAATTGTTGTACTAAGTTGGTTACATTGGTTACTTCAACTTCCTTCGGACTTTGTTTTTGAAAAGGAAGACATTCACAGAACAAAAGGGGGGAGACCTTTGGGCATGAAAACCTTTGCAATATTTTTAGTTTTGAAGGAATAAAACACTAGAAGGACTTGTAGCTATTAAGTATTCCGCTATGTATATTTAAGATTGTTGACTTATTACAATTGGTATCAATTGATTATATTAGGTATAATCCATAAGATTTTTTTGTGTATGTTATTTATTGTAATTAATTGTTCAATACTTGCAACTAGATGCAAAGGTAATGATTCAAATTTAATAATAATTTTTATTCATGTTTTTGTCTCATTGTTGATTTAACATGTTGCAACAATCTAAATCTATTATTTTGTTTTTAGCATTATATTCTTTACTTTGTATCTAACCATGTTTAATCATAGCTCCATATTCATATTAGAGTAGGTTAGATTAATATTTGATTAGGGTAAATTAGGTCAGTATTTAGTTTGGTAATTTATTTGAGTAAGAGTAAATTAGCAACAAGACATTAGATTTTAGCATGGAATATGGTACCCGCTATTTTAGGATTCATAGAGAATGTTATCGTTAAAACTCTTAGTGGAAACCAGGCCCACATATCGGTCGTAGTCTACTATCCCAGATAAAAGTGAGGCTAATTGGGACTTGCCTTGGGAATTCTCTCTTATTGTTAATAGGGGTAATTTTACCCCATCAACAAAATTGGCGCGCAAAGGAGGGTGGTCGTAAAAATGAATGGACAATGAAGAAACATTTAACCCCTAGAATATCCATTCTACCCACTAATCCGCAAAAACCGTCATGCAAGGAACATCCCAACATAACCCCATGACACCTGGTTCTCCTTTGTTAGGATCCCTTAGAATTCCACAGTTATTCAAAACCTCATCCGCTATAACTCAAGCCTATGTAAAGAACATGGACTCTCACTTGTTGTATATCCTCCTCCTAGGAGACTCGGACCACCCCATGATCATACCAAGTAATTAACTCTAGTGCACCAATCGTTGCAACCACTCGTTATCACCTTTAGAATACTTCTAAGGGGATACAAAATCTTTCGGAAGGAAAACCAAAAGTTCAACTACAAGATGGTGCTAGTGGACCACCATCTCCCATTGATTCCCCTCCTAACACTCCTCAAAGTTCTTCGGAGGAAAACTCTTCAGGTGAAGAACCCTCAAAAGGAGACCCTTCAACAGAATCTTATGAAAACAATCCTAGATATTTAATCAACCAAATTGTTCTTCAAGAAGCATGGTTGATTCCATTATTATTGCCAATGTTAACAAACCTAGGCTAGCCTAGGATGTCGTTGCTATACCATGCAATGTGCATCCTTTTCCTGAAAACCCTGAAAAATTCCATCCTAAGTTTGATCTAGATAGAAAAGAATATGTTGGTGATCACATAAAGAAATTTATGCTTGTTGTTAGGCTCATGACTATTGAACATGAGGTATTTCTCCTTAAGACAAGGATCAATTACAACTTGGACGATACTAATACTGCCTTTATAAACAAATTTGATTATAATAAAAGCCCAAGGTGTTGCTTTTAGAACTATCTAAGATTAAGATGGACCCTAAAGAAAATATCAAAGGCTTTAATAAAGAATTTTTATATTAAAGAAATAAAATTCCAGATGCTTCTAAACCAGTAGAATATGTTACTATTAAGTTTTACACTACAACCTTACTAGTATCCATTGCCATGTTTGTCAAAAGGGATGAGAAGACTACAATTGAAGAAACCTTTGAAGAAGTAGTAAAGGATGAAAATGATACGATCAATTTAAAAGGTGATCCAAGGAGTGAAGAAGAACATGGTGTCTCTTCCAGTGAGAAGGAATCCCTTCATATCAAACCTCCTTCTGAAAAGAAGGAACAAGATTCTATGATTATGGAGAATCTACAAAAAATTATTAAAAAACTTTCTAACGAGATAATATACTTGAAGAGTGGCACGAGATAAAGTCCACCTACCAAAAATTATTTCATACCACCTTTTAAAAATAATTTCCCTACAAGGAATGAAACTATTCCTCCAACTACTAAACAAATTAATGTGGAGGATTTCACCAATTTATTCAAAGCCCTCGTTTTAGGGTCTGAACATTCTTCATGTATGCAAAATGATGAAGGGGAGAGGAAAGATAGTAAGGAGAAGAAGGACTAGATGAAGGAGAAGAAACATTAGAACATACAATTAATCACTTTCGGTATGCTTCCCATAACACATTTGAAGAGGATGATGATGATCTTCAACAAATCCATATGGCCCAAAATTCATACAATACCAGGAGTAAAAGCCTACCCACGACAACATATTATCCATCCACTGTCAATCCCATAAAGAAAAACTCAATGATCACCAAATCTTCCCTAGCCTTAGTAAAACCCTCTTCTTGTCCTGGTTTGCTTGAGTAAAACCCTCTTCTTGTCCTGGTTTGCCTGAGTAAAACCCTCTTCTTGTCCTGGTCTAGAATAAGATTTTGTAGAAGACATGAAGAAAACCCGAGCTAATATTTCTCTTTATGAATTACTCAAACTACCACAAACATAGGGAAATTTAATTAAAACTCTCGAGGAATCATCTTCTAAAAAAGTGAAAAACATCATTATTGGGGAAAAAGAGACACAAGAAAATCTACACAATATATAGAGTCGAGTAGGTTAAGTAGTAAGAAACAATCCATCGTTAATGCTTCCTTATCGATAAAAGATCTTAATCTAGCACACCTCCTTTCCTTTTGACATTTTAATTTTTTAACAAAAATGTGCATAATTGTATGGTTGATTCTGGGGCTTCCTCAAACATGATGCCCTATTATGTGTGTCAGAAATTAAATGTTGAACCTAAAAATGTGACACTCAAATTGTTCAATTAGAGAGATCAAATGTAAGTCCTAGGAGACCTTAAGAATGTCTTAATTTGATTAACTTCTAACCCCAAGTACATCAAGTGATTAATATCAATGTCATGGATATCCCTTAAGCTTATGGTTTGTTAGTCAATAGAGATTGGTGTGAAAAACTGAATTTGATACAATTATTTTATCTATTTATATCTTTTATTTATTTTGATATGTATTTTGTAATTAAAGTTTATTTCTATTTTATGAGAAATGCAATAATAATTTCTAAAATAAAAGGATTGGTTAATATATTTCCATTTTTTAGAAGAGAGGGAAATTTAGTTATCGATATTAAAATTATTTCTTATGTTAATATATATATATATAATATTTTATTTACTAAAAATAATAATGTATATTTAAAAATATAATAAATTATTATTTTTATTCAATATTAAATAAAATAAGTGATTGAAATCGTGTTTTTAGCTTAGTTTCCGATACCCGAAATAGGTCAAAAGCCGGAAAGGCAGGCCCATGGTAGAGGCGCCATGTTAAAGGCACGCCCACCATAGGCTCAATAAATACCAGCATTCGGGCTTTCGGGTGCTAAGAGCCTTCGTTTTGATCCTTTTTGTTTGTAGGTGTGAAATGGGTAAAATCCTTTCTCTTTAGGTGTGAAGTGGTCAGATGGAGAGAGTTGGTTGGTTCAAATTGATGATTTTTCCTTTTTCCTTTTGGTTGGTTCAAATTGATGATAAAATGCTAAAACGCTTTCTGTGATACAAGTTTAAACCAGGTGGTAGAGGAACTACAGTTGGGAGAAGATATGGATTCCAAGATATCAAGAGCTCCCCAGGCAGTTCCTCGACCACCTGGAGTAACACAGCCATTAATAGAGAAATGTTTTTAGCCAAAACCAACTTTAGGAAAGCTTCAAACGCCATAGGCAGTCAGCGATGTTTGCAACCCTGGATTAGGCAATGCAAAAATCTTTCTGTTAATATCCATATTGTAATATGATTATGTGAAGTTGCTTAAATTTATATTTTAGTTTATTTGAAACCTATGAAATTTAAATTTATATTGCTTGAATTTCGCCTGACTTTTCTAAGTCAACAATTTTGAACCCTTGCTTATCCATCTTGGAATTAAAGTCTTCCCATGGGTTGTTTTTCTGGGTTCCAATTTCACTGGATGTAAGGGGAACATTCCAATTTCACTCAATCCAACAATGCGTCAGTCCGAGATATTGAGAAATAAATCAAACTTAAAAGAATTAATCTTTATCAATTTTTAAGGGGCACTTCATCATCGGTCTCTATCGGCTCCTTATTCAAGCTTCATTGTTTTCATTGTCAAACATATTGTAACACGCAGCTCTAATTTGGATGAATGAAAGTTAAATTTTGTAATATTTTTCTATGTTCATTACTGAAGTTTCCAAAGGGGATTTGTGATGTTATTCTAAGGTTCATTCTGCCATAAATACAGGAGATGCAGTTTATTTCCCCAAATCGCCGTTGTGAGGACTTTGCAGTTCTATGTAATGGAAAGATATATATGAAATAACCATCTTGTAGAGAGAAGATCGCTGACAAATTCACTCTTTCACTGTCCTAGGATCTTCATCCTTCCTCTAATCAGCCATCATTTCAGTTACCCAAAGATTGTAATTCAAGACTGTAGCCAATCCAACTATTTTGGTGTTCTGTGTGTTTTTTCAGCAATAGTGCATCATAAGGAATTTAATAGAAATTCAATGTTACATTTATGTTACAGAAAGATCTGACAGCTCTAATTTTGTATTTTATCAAGTTCACAGGTAGTATATCCAGCTGGGCTATCTAATTACTTGGACTGGACTGAACAGAACAGGACAATGACTTGCCAAAAACTTTGGCAAAAGTTTGGAAAATAAAATTTTATGTAATATATTCAAAATTTCAACCAGAGAGCAAGAGAATTTTATTTGCTTTTACTAAATGTTTTATTTTGTTATAATAACTCATCAATATTCAGAACTCTTATGAATATGGGTTTAGTAATTAGTTTATTTAGTAATTCAAGACCAAAGTTTTCAACAAGATTATTTAATAATTAGTTTATTTTTGGGATTTAGATTCTCTGTCCTAAGAGGATTTATCCAGTCAAATTCAGTCAGCCAGGGCTCACAAAACATGTCAAAACTTGCAAAGTTGCAATGATTATATGAAATTAACTGAGTTTTTTATTCTCTTTGACTCTCTTTTTTCCCTCTTGCAAAGAGGATACTAGGAAATTTATTTTTACTGATATATAGTTCTGGCTGGGCTTTGTTGTTGTCATCGTGCCTTGCTCAATGACAAGCAGAACACAACTTACACATCTTGGCCATTATCATCTGATTCAGACACCAAACTGAAAACTGTAACAACTACGTCATGTTCCAATTTTCAATAGGTAAGGAGCATGGGAAGTTTGAGAAATGTTCTCGTAGTTTAGGGTCGGCATATGACAAACACAAAGACTTTGAAGGTCAATGTATCCTTGTTACATTAATCCCTCATTTGGCTTTGAGCAGGATTGTGCATTGCCAACAAAGGATATTCTTTGTTTCCTGATCTGATTGATCTGATTGCTTCACAGGAAACTTTGTTTGGCACTAATATTTCGAATGATCTTAATGATACATTCAAAGAAGAATGCCAAAACAAAGCTTCGTCTGAAGCATTTAAATAAAAAAACACAGAAAATATTTTTTTTGTAGGCAATGGACCACCCTTCTCATGCCCAAATTGGCCTTCCAGGCTTCTGGGGTTTGTCATTGTCACACGCTAACCCTAACAATGGACTACCAGAATATTTCTCAGAATGTCCATGCTCATTGTAGCTTTGAAAATTGTCATATGAGGCCATTGTTTATGTTTTCTGTATGGTATCTGAATGAGCTGATGATGGTGGCCAGGAGATGTAAGGCATGCACAATGCCAACTAGTGCAAAACTCATACAAACTATATTCTCTAAAAATAAATTTTACTGTCTCCTGCTTTTTGCAAAAATAAGAGATGGTGAAAAAGACTGATGAGATTATGTACCTCATTACCTGTGGTTCCACCCTAACATAACTTACGAGGAACAACCCCTTCAAGCAAAACCAGATAAATGACATGGAAACATTCCAATGTCGAATTTATGAGGAACAACCCCTTCAAGCAACACCAAATAAATGACATGGGAACATTCCAATGTCGAACTTATGAGGAACAACCCCTTCAAGCAAAACCAGATAAATGACATGGAACATTCCAATGTCACTGTATCCAGCAGTGGCACATTCCAATTTCACTGAATCTGGCAATGACACAGTGCAAGAAAACATGAAAAAAAAAAACCAAATTTTATCAATTTTGCATTTTCTAAAGGCAGTTCATCCATCGTATCCATCAATTCCTTATTCAGCCTTTAATGTCTTCATTGTTAAACATATTGTAACATGCAGTTCTCCTGCAAATAGTATCATTCTTTGGATGTATGAAAGGTAAATTTTGTATTATCCATAGAGGATTTGTCATGGTATTCCAACGTTCATACACGCACTCTTTCACGGCTAAGATCTTCTTCGTTCCTCTGGTCAGCCATGATTTTAGTTACCCAAGAACGTAATTTAATAGTGCAACCGATCCAAATGTTGGCCTTTCGCTTTTTCGCGTTCTGTGTGGTACCAGAAGAAATTAAGTCCACAGGTATAGCTGGGCTCTCTAATGACTTGGGCTGTACAATGACTTGCAAAAAAAATTGGCAAAAGTTTAAAATCTCAATATTATATAATAAATCCAAATTTCGACCAGAGAACAAGAGACTATAGGCAAGTTTTAGACTGAGTTTTATTTCCTTTTACTCAATGTTATATTTAGTGATAATAACTAATCAGTATTCAGAACTTGAAACCAATTTATGAATACGGATTTTAACCAAAGTATTCGTCATTGTAAAATTCTTTTAATGATTAATTTATTTTTGGATCTGTCGTATGAGGAGTTATCGAGTAAAATTCAGTGAGGAATCGCACCTGACTCATCTGTAATACTTTTGATCACAGTATTCACCATAACCAGGTTTTATGACTGTTTCATTGGCATTGCAAATGATTCTCATGGAACAAAAAGAACAAAATGCTTTTCATGGACAAATGATTTTCAAAGAACAAAAAACTGGCGATTGCTCCAGAAGCAGAGAAACACAGGGAAGAACTCAGAACACTCAAATAACATGGCCAGCCAGTAATTGACGATTAAGATGACATACAAGAAGAGTGAAATTCTATGAAGCATCAAATTTGTTTTCTTTCACTAGTAAAGTATTTTGCATAGCCTAAACGTTTGACAATTTCGCTGGTCCCCGATAGCATTTTTTGGGACTAATATAGTAAAAAAAATTGAGATTTTAAATGACTATGTTTAAATTTGTTTAGGCTAGGTGTATGGGGTATTTGAGGCGCATAATTCATTTATGTATTCAAAAATATGATTTGAACAACATAGAATTTGGTTTAAAAAAATAGTCGGATTCCGATGAAAAACTCAACAGACAGCTGAAATCGTCAAATGTTTAGACTCCTTGACAATAAATTCACGGTTTAAAGTTTGCATTCAACAATTTTGCTCATCTGATGAATTTTTGAGCAAAATCCGACATTTCTTTTAAATCCGGATTCTGTGTTTAAATAATGTTTTTGACTGCACGAATGGATTTAGCCCCTAAAACACCACAGGGCACTCTGCTTAAGCAAATTTAAAGACTGTTATTCAAAATCTCAATTTTTTTACAGAATTCGTGTTGGAAAATGTTGTCGTAAAATTGAGGAAACCATCAAAGGTTTTGGCTACTCACTTTTCATTTAGTTTTTGATATTTGATAGAGGAATATTTGATTTCTCAATAAATGTCAACGGAGTTACAACCACATGGGGCCTCTACTACTTGGCTTCTTTATAACAAAACTAATTTCACCGTAAATGCAAGATCATCATAGCCAACCAGCTCCCTTGAAGTTCCACCAAGGTCATAAATGACAAGGAAATACCCATCATGACGGCATGCGGGTCAATTCATTGCCATAACGATTTAAAGCTTCTTTACTAAGGAATCCGGAGGGTGGTGCGGAGAGTTCTATGTAAAAAATTAAACATTTTTTTATAGAATTGTGTAAATTTGTAAAGTTTTTGGTTGGTTTTTAAGAAGGTATTTGTTAATTTGTATATATTTTGTCTCTTTAATTATGTATATATGTCAAGTGGGAATAGTTTGGGTGGCTAAGATAGAAGTTTTCTTTTCCATCTAAGTTTAGTGTAATTTAAATTTTTGAGGATGTGATGAGATGTTTTCAAGTAATTTTTTTTTAAATAAATATATACATATCACTTCTTTAAATAAGTTAAGAGATAGTTATAAATATATGCTAGTTTGGAAGAGACACAGAGTTTCCATCCCACATCCAAAGCGTTCCCGTGTTTAGTGAGAAGGAAGATATCAATCATTCTCACCTAGATTGGTTGTGTATTATGTACTCACATAGGCACAAAGAATAAATTAAACAAATATCATTGGACACTAGTAAGAAACTGCATGGGCATCCTAGAAAGAAAGATAGGATGCCCTTGCTTTACCCATTTGAAAGATAGGGAATTGATTGAAAAGTTTGTTGCTTATGATGATAAACAAGTATGTTCTGAATGACAAAGATTACAAATCAAGATGTATGTGGAATAGCTATACCCTTTGTTGAACTGTGCAAAGAGAGAAGAAATGAAATGAGCAATCACAATAGCATTGAGTTCAAGGTGAAAGTGATAATCATGCTAGAGCGTACGCATGGAGAGAGTCTTGGAATAGGAAGACACTCAAATAATACAGGAGAATCTTCATCCTTACCCAAGGTACAATCTATGATTGGGTATGGATGATACGTGACATAACATTAATATACTAAATGAAAGAAATGTTAATATTCATGATATACAAGTCTCTCATCCTTAGTCCTTTTATAATTCCCTTGATGGTATGGTTGAATGTGTTAGGTATATAGGTTTAACTTATTTTTTAATTATGAGGCAAGAAAATAATATGAAATAGAAGATATATGTGGTAAATTAATATAACAATATCAACAAGTTTTATTTTATTTGCATAAACAAATTTATTCTCTTGCAAGACATATACCAAAAACACCAAAAACATCAACATTGGAAATTCTTTCGATCAAAACATAAGTCAAAAATATCATTATAAATATTTTCCTTGGTTTGGCACATTTGCAAGGTTCTTGGTGGTGGTTAAGTATATATTATTCAAAAAATAATTTAATTTGCAGCCTTGAAAACATGTCTTGGAACCTAAAAACACTTGTTTTTGCTTATTGTGTTGCTATGGAAGATCTTCCATTAAATAATAATCTAATTTACATGGGTGTTCAAGACCCACAATATCCACAATGTGAACAAGCCAAAAATCATAAACTAATTTTGTAATGTCCCCATTTTGACTCCCTTTTTCATTAAATCGTAAATGATGTAAATATTGTAATTTAATCATGGTGAGGAGCTCAAGGCCAAGGCCCCACCATTGATTTAGCATTTTATGTATCGACAATTAAAGAAATAGATGCCTATGGTTCTTGTGCTAGATAGGCACAATGTAAATAAGACATCATGTAAATACGAATTTTAATGAAAATACCCACAACTAGCTATGCAATGCAACAAAGAGATGGGGCATGATTCTACAAGGAATAGGGAGGGAAATTATTCAAACCCTTGAGCCAATGGTGTTAATCCATGTGTCAATGAGAAAACCCATAAACCACCAACTACCAATTTTGGGTTAGGGACCCAATCATTTAATTCTTCCAGAAATTGGTTGAGGTAGTTAATGCCTTGGGAATGAAGAGGTATGGCAGCCAATTTCATGCATGGGCAAGCCATCAACCTGGAAAATCGTATTTTGTCTCATTGGGCAAGAAAACACCCACGAAATGGTGCCCAAAGCCATTTTGAACAGTCAGTCTTTCCTCTCTCACGCAGTCTGAACTACTGGGTCTTTCCCCATCACGTTTTCCACCATTTTTCCTGCATTTTCCATGCCTGGGAGTCGTTTTTGCATTATACAGCAGCTGGGAGAGAAGGGCCACGATTTGGGGACTGTGATGGAGGTCGTTTTTGCCCCAAAATGCCCATGGACGTTTTTCTGAAAACGATCTCTGCTCTCCAGGGTTGTTCCCCAATTGCCATTTCGTTTTTGGGCTTGCCCACATTTTTCTGAATTAGTAGAAACCTCCTCTTTGGGCATCCCATTGAAGAAACGTTTTTTTTTCCTCATGCCTAGCCATTGTGGTTTTGCTGTTATGTGCATCCCTATTTTGGTTTGAATCTGTGAGCAAGAAACTTGGGGTGGTAGTGGACAAAATTGGCTTGATAAACCTAGTGGGGGGAGATAACCTCTCAAGAAGATCAAGAGGGCTTTGGCTACTCTTCTATGCACACCTTGAGAGCACTAGATGGGGAAGGTATGGCTTGAGGGACTGTGCAGCAGTGAAAAGAATACTTCCTTGTGTTGGGTGTGTAGGTATTGTGGGTGCCAAGCTAGATAGATCTTGTAAGGTTACCCCTGGCTCTGTGCTTGAGCTCACTAGCTTAGCCACTCTTCCTTTCCATTTCCTAGCAGCCTGATAAACCCAATTGTAGATTGGCTTGGATCATCTTGGTGTATGCTTGGCTATGTGTGAGTTTGTTGTTCCCTGGTTCCTTGTAGAAATCATGCCCATCTCGGGGGTGGCAGTTGTATCAAGAGGCTGATAAGCACAACTGGCCTATGGTTGGGTGGAACGTTGCAGATGCATAGTTGTTTGCTTGGGACGACTTTGCTATAAGATAAGTATTCTCTTTTATAAATTCTGCAATGTCTTTATTTAATGGCTGTCACAAATCATGTTGGATGTGTGTTAGATATTAAACATGATTTTTAATTCCGCTGTGTTTCTATAACATGCACATGTATATGTCTTTTTATCAATGAGTTTTTACTTAATGGATGTGGGGCTAGATGCCCAGTTTTAGCATCACGATCCTCTCTATCATGCTGATATGATAGGAGGGGACGTTACAAATTTTATTGTCCTACCCCCTTGTAAAGGCTACATAGGCCTACGCTGAATATTATGCCAATCAACATGGATGCTTATTACAATGAATATCTTCCTTTGACTATGGAACAAGTGAAATAGTGATTTGTTTAGTTCAAATGCCTCGTCATATAAAACTTATTTGTACGATGGTGCACTAATGTTTGCTACCATGTTAATGTAGATCATAGTACAAACATGAAAGGTGTTGTTTGTGTTGAAACATTTACAACAAATGGCTTCAGCACTGGCACAAAGCCCCAAGCACCATGAGTAGAGTACCACTTCAATAGTCCAGGCTAGTTATCCCACATGTTTTGCTAGAATGACTTGGCTATGTTAGATTTCATCATAGTAGGCCCCACCAATGGGGGGTTTGATAGGTGTGAGAGTGGTCAAAGTTGTCCCTTGGGCCTTGTTATCACACAACTTGTAGTTGTCCCTAAAGGTATCCCATCCGGGATGGTAGGAGTGATGGACAACTAAAGAGGTGACCCAAGAGATGCCACGGTTCCCAATGCAAACTGTGACTCACGTCAACCGAGGCACTCTTCACTTTAGATCAAGAAGAATCGAGACCAAGGGGGAGACCCTAGGCAATCAATGAAGATTAGCTAACACAAAGGTTCCTAGGGAAATGTGAAGATTAGGTTACGGAAACCAATGCGTGAGTTATATTAAGTGGACCCAAGAGTTTAAGTGTGGTTGAAGAGGCTTAGGAAGTGACAAGTGTTTCAACCAATGAGTGATAAGGGCCACTTTATGAAATTCAATTGAATTAGATCTAGTACCATTAAAAGACACAAGTGGGGCCCACTCCTTAAAAAGTGGAAATGGTCCAAATAGGGCCCACTTGGTTGAATCAGGGGTGAGATGGCACTAAGTGGGTGAGATGAGGTAGATCTATGGATCTAAGATGAGATAGACAACACCCACATATGGGATCTAGGAAAATGCCACTAACCCAAGGAGTGCGATTTACCCAAGGGAGACTAGTGCCTTAAATTGAGGGGGCAAATGGAGTCCAAATTCCACCAAACTTTAGATCGGGATAGTTAAGACAATTATCAAGGTGGGTTTTAAATGGCATGCCCTACTATGAGCTAGATCTCCATAGATCTAAGGTTGAAAATGCATCACCAAGTGACTCAAGTGGGGCTCTTCCCTCAAAATGAGGAATGGGGCCTACAAGGTGAAAATCAACAAGGTGAAGCACTAGGGGAAGGTTATCAAATTAGACCAATGCAAATCAAGTGGGATCTCACCTACCCACCACTTGGAACTAGCCCCACTAGCATTCCTCAAGGAGTGCGACCTCCCTTGGAGAGGCTAATGTGCCTTGGGAAATGGGTCAAATGGAGGCCAATCACCACCAAAATATAGATCCGAATTGCCATGGATGCTATAGAGGCGGGTTTTCAATATTATCCCCAAAAGCTTGCTAGATCCAAGTAGATCTAGAAAAATAGAAAAAATGAGGGTTTTGAGATCTAAGAGAGTAGATGGATAGGAAAGAAGAATATCATACCTCATGGAACATACCTGGAAGATGAAGATGGAAGAGGCTTGTGACAAGGATTACTTCCCACAAATATCAAATGCCAAACTTGATGAAGCCCTTCTTGCCAACGTTTTGCCTCCTTCAACCAAATCGGCCTCCCTATTCTTGTCAATCAAGGACACAAAGATCAATCAATAAACAAGAATGGAAGTAGATGCAAACAAAGAGATGAACAACATGAAATTGTTGGTACAAAGACAAAACAACTCCCTGTCACCCAAAACGTCCTCTTGAAGCTTGAAGGGTAGCCTCCCCACCAATTCGCACTCCTCAAAATCATCTTCTTTGCCTACAAAAAATGTTAGTTGAAGATAAAATCCAAGATGGCCACCAATATTTGTCAGTGCAGATGAAGAAACTCATTGATATGGCTGAAAGAATGGAAAAAATGGAACAAAAGCACCTTTCTCAAATGAAAGAGATGCAAAATCGGGTTATCAATGTTGAAAGAACTCAACCCCAACCACCTCCTAGGGTCTTTGCTGCAAAACCAACTTGGCTGAAAAAAATGCCCAATCATGAACAGAGGCCACCTAACCAATTAGAGGATGCTAACATGGTTGAATCATATAGGCCATTTTGTAGGCCATGCAAAGATTTCGACGAGGAATCTCATTGCTACTATGCATGCTATGTTCAAGAGCATGGTTATCCTAAGGGTTGTGGTCCTAGCACTTCTACAAGCGAGCCTGTTTTCATCAACCATGTGGGGAACACTTATGAAAATCCTAGGGATAATGGGACTCAAGCCAACCAGGGCCATCAAAGGGTTGATCACATAACTGAGATCTATGGTGAGATGCCACCTAGTATCAACAATAGCTAGAAATTCAAAGGGATGACATATCAAAGAAAACCGAAGGAGGGACCCTCTGTTCAAACTGCTCCTAAGGTAACAATTCCTAACATTACTCAAGAAATTAATAATGAAAAGGAGTCTGTTGCTTTAAGTTTTGATTTAGGTAGTTGGTTGGCCAACACTAAAGTTCCAGTCCCAGTACTTGAACTATGTAAAATTCCTGGTCAGAAAGAGAAGCTTTTGAAAATGTTAGATCCTCAAGCTGATGATGCTCCTCCTCCTACTTCAAAACCCATAGCATCTAAAAAGCCTCATCCACCTGCAAAGCATTCTACTCCTAAGAAGGTAACTTTCTCAGAGACTATAGAGAAACCTTCAACAAGTTATGAAAATGATTTTGAGGATCCTCCTATAATCCTACATACCAGGGAAACAAGAAAAGAAGCTCACCCGCCTTTCTACATATCATTGATGATAGGTGACCTTCTTCTACATAATTGTATGTTGGATACAGGATCTGGCGCAAGCTTAATGACCAAAACAGTTATGCAATAGCTTAACTTAAAAACCACTAGACCTTACCAGAATGTGTGTGCCATGGATTCTAGACCTTACCAGAATGTGTGTGCCATGGACTCTAGACCTGTTGAAGTTGAGGGAATGATTGAAAATTAACCTGTCAGATTGGCTAAGTATCCAAACATCCATGTCACCATGGATATCCTTGTCATAGATGTGCCTGATAAGTGGGGGATGCTACTATCTAGAAAATGGGGTGCTACTTTGGGTGGGTCAATACAATTAGATTTGTCTTATGCGACTGTTCCGGCATCCGAAAATTCTCTCGCCAAACTACACATAGAAAAAGAAAGAAGGTACCATGTTGAGAATCCTCAGAAACCATTAAATGAATATATCTGCAATACTGATGAAATAGGAACCTACCAAGTCAATTCCACCTTTTTAGATCATGTTCGTGAGGAAATGAAAGATAAAAAAGTTGATGGATTATGGAAAATGAGGTTTGATGGTGCTTTCTCTAGAGCTGGAAAAGGGGTTGGCATAGTCTTGACATCACCCAAAGGGAAGGTCTTTAACTTTGCTTTCAGACTTGAATTTGAAGCCACAAACAACATTGCAGAATACGAGGCACTTCTACTGGGCATAGAGATTGCTAAAGACATGAAAATAAAAATGCTTAGTATAAAAGGAGATTCTGACTTAGTAGTGCAACAGATTAAAGGTAATTTTGCATGCCACCGTAAAAGGCTTAAGAGGTATAGAAATGCAATATGGGACACCATGGAGTACTTTGATGCACTAAACATAAAAGCAATCCATAGGGAAGAGAACAGTGTGGCAGATAGATTGGCAATTGCAGCATCCACCCTCCAACCTGCAGAAGAAATGTTGAATGGAGACTGTACCCTTGATATTAATTATAGGCCATCAGTCCCAGACAACATAACCCACTGGAAAATTTTCAAAGATGATGAATAGATTCTGAAATTTATTAATCACTTGGATGAGTTCTCAAATTTCAAGATAAATAGGCAGGAGGAAGGCAAGTAGTATCGAGAAGACAGCCAAAACCTGAACCTTGTGTCACATGGATCTACTAAGCTAGAAAACATTTTTGACAGGCAGGATGGAAAGAGAAATAACATCGACCAATTGAAACCTGGTGATTACATTGAGGTGAACATTAGATCGGAAACAAATCCGAAAATCATAAAAATAGGAAAAGGAACTTCTGAAAAGGAAAGGAATGCTCTAATAAACTTGGTAAAAGAATATAGAGACATTTTTGCATTTACATATGACGAGCTAAAAGCTTATAGGGAGGATGTTTTCCAACATACCGTCCCTCTAAAACCAGAAATGCGAAATGTAAAGCCTTTCCGCTAAAAACTTAGACAAATAAATCCTAAGTTGGCCCCTGTTATCACCTATTTTGTACAAATAGTTGAAACCTTATTGAGCCGCCAGTGTTGGAACACATCAGTGTTCACTTCCAGAGTATCTGGGTTTCAGATTGCAGCAGTTAGCCAATTTTGGCTAGCCAGTTTTTGTTTTTAGTCGATATGACCATGGCCCCATGGGGGTTTGTAATAAAGTGTGCTAGTAGGATTTTGAGTGTCTCAGTCCCCCATGACTTGATTAAGCAACTAAGGTATTCCAGGGATTTTTTTCCCTCGTCAATTATACTTTGCCTATAGCCAAGCTATAATCGATGAGGTTTTCTCCCACTTCCTCCAAAGCTGGAATGCCCAATTTTGAAAATTTTAGCCATGGGGGGTTATTAGAGTCCAACTAATGTATATAAACCTACTAGACACTATTAGAATAGGTTTTGGTCATGTCCTAAGTCTCTAGGACCCTCAGAAAAAATTTCAAAATTTTTTTATCGGGTTCGTCGAATTTGGGTTTTTAATTATTTTTTAAATTTTAATAAATTTCTCTATAGTTTAAATAGAGAAATTTCAATTTGTAATATGTCAGTCATTCGGGATCCGATTTCAGTGATTGAAGGATCCAGACTTAAGCCAAAAATCATTCATGATCCCCGGACCAGCTAACCCTAAGTTTCAGACAATTATTTGGCCTCATAATTAATATTTTCTCAAAAAATCAAAAAATGAGAAATATTAATTAAAATATTCAAAAAATAATAAATTGGAGATAATTTAAATCTCTCCAAAAAAGGCCAAATTGAATAAAGTAAAAGTCAAAATGACATGGCAAAAAGAATTTATGATGATTGAAATCTTCACCCACCTGATTCAGATCAGTTTCGGAGCACTGGGAGTGATCTACAGTTGAGAAATTCGTCCACCTTCATGCAAATTCGTTTTTGTGATTTGGCAATTGATTAATGGGTTGTTGGATTTTGAAATCAATGCATGTGGGGCTCCTTCCTCACATTATGGGCTCCAAACTCAAGTTTAAAGATGAGTTAAGACTCCAAGCTCGATTTGGTTGGTGTTGACATGGATTTGATTGGTTTTTGATGGAGTTTTTGGCTCTCCTTATGCCAAATTCGAATTAGGGTTTTGGTAGCTAGCCTTTGCTATATAAAGAAGCCATTTGGGCTCTATTCTTCATGGAAATTTTGTGCATGAACACTCTACCAAAATACAATTGTAATATTTGTTTACTTTTTTGAATAATATATTGACTTTGGAGGTCTACACAAGTGGCTTTGGGGATTGCTTTCACATTTCTTGGTGATATTCTTCTCACCCTATCTCTCATATCAAGTTTTTGCAATATTTAATGTATGTTCTATTAATCATAGAAGTATATTATTCGGTTTAAACTTGTTTGGTTTAAGGGTTTTGCAGGATTCATTAGGGTGGAAAATGACTTGGAGATCAAGTTGCTTTTTGTAGTCAAATGGTTATTAGCACCTAATCAAAGTTTGTCTTGCAGGTTTCCAAAAGATTCATTGTTCAAAAGAAAGAAACACTTCTAAGGAGCCCTAGCCTCTTCCTCCATCAACAAACTTCTCAAGCTTTCTTGGTTACTTAGCTTACCTCTTCAAGCCCATCCTCATTAGGTTAGCCTCATTCACCCATTCATATTGCCCTTTCTCTCATTTGTCCTTTCGTTTTGCCCTAGATCCACCTTCTTTGCCTCCTTTCGTTTTGCCCTTTCAAGCTCTTATTACCTTTTCCATTTCTAGCTCCATCATCCTCCTTTCTCCTTGCCATTAGCTCCATTCGCTCCTCTCCCAAAAACAGCCCTAAAACACACAAAAAACCAAAAACGAATTGTTTAAGTTGATCATAGTTTCATTCTTAGTTTGCAAAAGTCATTGGTTAGAGTTGGTTTGTTTAAAAAGAGTTATTTAGTTAGATCTCATGCATTGAAGGAGTAGTCATAAAAGCATTCTAGATCTCTTCCTTTACACTAGTATAGCTTGCATTGCTTAACTTTAGTTTCCATTTCAAAGATAGATTTTTTTTATAAAAAATTTCTTAAAATTTTTATATCTTAGATCTCATTTCTAGCATATTTAGGGCAACTTTTGTTCGCTGGTCCGTTTTCCCATATAAACTTTTTCAAACAAAAATCTTATATTTTTCATGTTTTAGGCTTTAAATTTTTATACTAGACTTAGTAGTTTTCATATCTTATTTGTTTTGATTAACAGAATAATGGGTCCTTGAAGTTGATCTTCGTTGTAGGTGCTTGAAGTTGATCTTTGTTGTAGGCTCTTAAGAGAAAGATCCAATAAGAAGAGGAGCATTAAACCAAAGGGAAGATCTAAAGCCAAAGAGGAGACGAAACTAAGTTGTAAAACCAAGAAGATGTCAACCATGAAGACTTAAAACTCACTCTCCTTTGTAAAAAAGCTCTTTAAGAAGCTTCATATTATTTTTCTAGTTATTTGCTTCAAAGACCTTGCAAGGATCCCATTCCCAAGGCAATTGTACACGATAAATAAAAATTTCAAGTGGAGGAGGCCTCCACTTTTTTGGCTTTCTTCCCCATATGGGGAAGAGTGTTGTGATTGGTTAGATTAGATCTTTTACTTTCTGCTTTAGAGTAGTCTTTATTTTCATCATACTTCTCTTCCAAGTTTTGACCGGAGGTAGTATCCTTGAGATTTCATCTCAAGGGCAGGACCACATAACTTTGTGGTTGCTCCTCTCTCCCCGTTAGTTTCCTTGGTCAAAATCTCAACTAGTTGGGAAGTTCTCAAGTGCTAGTGGTTCTTAGTGGTTGACCTTGTTCGGAGGAAGACCCCACCTTAGATTAAATTTGTTGGTAGAACACTAAATCTTTTCTTTTATTTTGCAAGTAGCATGCTAGTTGTATTTTGCATCATTTGAGCTATCACATGTTTTAATTTCACAAAGCTTCTTTTTTGTTTCTTCACAACTGCTTTACTTTTTCACAAAATAAACAAAGCCTCTTGAACTTGGCCAAATCCAAGTCAAGAGCACTCTCTGTCGGAGAGCATTGTAGATCTGCATTTTTCCCTTGCATTAGGCATTTTAGAGTAGAAAGTCTCTTGAACTGTGGTCTTAATACTAAGTCAAGAGCGCTCTCTGTCGGAGGGTTGAACAAGTGTTCTTAATAATTAAAATACTTCAATCCACATTCCCCCTAATTAACTTACTTTGGTCGTTTATCCAACACTCGTATGCTCTGCCAACCGGAAACGGTTGGACTAATACTCAGAAAGGTGAAGGACTTGCTAAGCTCATAAGTGATAACTAATTAAAAATTTCACCCCATAACCAATGAACCGACGTTGTTCAAAAAGTATTCAAAGTAGTTCTCAGGGGAGGCGCCAGGTTGCCCATTCTGTGACACAGTCGCTGGTTAGCATTGCGTGCCTCGCTGTGATCCAGACAGGTCCGTCATGTCTCTTAAAGGATCCGCTTAGAATGTCTTTTCCGGACACTCTTTTGATATCCTTGGTTTTAGCCTTAATAATCAAAGACCATTAAAATATTCAATTTATCAAGATAATTTTCATAATAGTCTCACAAACAACATTATTTCAAGACCCACACATTCAGCATCACAATCATCTTTTCTGTGACTCCATAAGGCACTGGTATTTATATTTTATATCTTAAGCAAGACCATTTGTCCTTATGCTAATTTTCATATTGTGAATGCTTTATTTAATCGTAAGTCTTGAGGTATAATGTTAGTCTTGTTATTTCATTCTAGCAACGTGGATTGCTTTGTTATCTTGTGCTTATCTCATCTTTTAATTGGTCTCATCATAATAACTCCTAAACAACACCCATCCGCATCATTCACACTTAAAACCTAAAAAAACACAAGAGCCTTAGTAAAACTCTTTGTAGGGACTACCCCCCTTGGCTTCGTTAGGAGTTAGCCTAAACGGAGGAGCTGGGATTCAGGTGACAGTACCTGGCTTATTGCTTGCCCCCAAGGCCACACCTCTCCCCACTTTCCAGTGAGGGAGACAACTTTCGAAAGATTTCTGCTGCTGGTGTGCAGTTTGGCGAACAACAACCCCTATTGTCAAGCACGAATTAGAGAAAATGTTGGCAATAGGTATTATAGCACCCACTCAACATACATCATGGTGCTCCAACTTAGTTGTGGTAAGGAAGAAGAATGGGAGTATTAGGATATGCATTGATTTTGGAAATCTTAACATAGCCTGCCAGAAAGATAATTATCCACTCCACAACGTGGAGACCCTCCTCCAACGGTTCACTGGATCTACGATGATGTCCATGCTTGATGGATTTTCAGGTTACAACCAGGTTGTTATCAAAGAGGAGGATAGGCACAAAACAACATTCACAACCCCTTGGGGAACTTTTGAATATCTGAGAATGCCTTTCGGTCTCACAAATGCTGGGGCCACTTTCCAGAGGGCCATGGATTATGCTTTCAATGAATTGATAGGCAAAATTACTGAAATATATCAGGATGATTTGACTGTTTTTTCCAAGGAAAGATCCAACCATGTTGACAACCTTAGGAAAGTTTTTCAACGATGCAGAGAATATGGCATTTCTTTAAATCTAGCTAAGTCAGTTTTGGGTATTGAAGAAGGAAAACGTTTGGGTCACATCATTAACAAAGACGGGGTCAAGATTGAACCCAAGAGAATCGAGGCTATACAGAATATTCCCTTTCCAAGAAATGTTAAGGGTCTCCAATCATTCAATGGTCATATAAATTTCATAAGGAAATTCATTCCTAACCTTGCTGAACTCATGAAACCTATGCAAGCTCTCCTAAAAAAGAATGCTAAGTTCATATGGAAAGATGAAGGAAAAAGTGCTTTTGACAGCATAAAGGATTCCATCACTAGATCACTTGTCTTAGTTAGCCTGGATTACACGAAAGATTTCATGATCTTTACCTTTTCCTCAGAAGACACCATTGCCGGTGTGTTGCTCCAGAAGAACTTCGAAGGGTTCGAGCAACTGATTGCCTTTATGAGTAGAGCCTTGCAACATTCCGAGCTAAAGTACACAATCATGGAAAAACAGGCCTATGCCTTGGTCAAATCTTTGAAGCACTTTAGAACATATATCGGCTACTCCAAAGTTATAGGGTATGTTCCCCATGCTGCAGTAAAAGACATCCTATCTCAACAGGATTGCTTGGGAATAAAGGCACATGGGTTTCCAAAATCCAGGAATATGACCTTGAGATAAAACCCACCAAGTTAATCAAAGGGCAAGGTCTTGCTAAAATGCTCACTCAAAAGAATGAAGAAGCCATTGAAATGATTGTTGAAAACAACGTTCCTCGACCTTCCATGACTCCTGCACTCCAGGAACTTGACAACATCTGGTATTCCGACATCATTTACTTCCTTCTCCACTTCAATTGCCCTGATCACCTCAAAGGTCACAAGTGAAGGGCCTTAAGACTCAAAACTGCTAGGTATTGCCTTACCCAAGAAGGTTTGGGTTGGAAGAACCCAGATGGAATCATACTTAGGTGTGTAAATGAACAAGATTCCAAAAGAATCTTAACTGAGTTTCACTCGGTATTTTGTGGAGGCCATTATGCAGCAAATACAACTTCCCACAAAATCCTGAGAGCTAGATACTATTGGCCCACCATCTTTGCAGATGTTCACAAACATGTCAAGTGTTGCCAAGAGTGTCAGCTTTTTACTGGGAAGCAGAAATTGGCTGCACTTCCCCTTACACCAATTGTGGTGCTTGCCCCTTTTCAGCAATGGGGGCTTGACTTTATTGGCAAGTTCAAGGATAACTCTAACAATGGATTTTGTTGGATTCTTACGACAACCGATTACTTTACTAAATGGGTAGAGGCTGTTACCAACTTTTTTGTACCATAGTTGGATTTTCTGGAGAGCCGCCATTTGACAAACATGATAAATGTTTGATTCCAGTGTATCAGATGATCCAGCATGTTGTGGCTAGCCAGTTGTGGTTAGCCTGTTTTGTTTTTTGAGTCGACATGACCATGGCCCCATGGGGGTTTGTAATAAAGTGTGCTAGTAGGATCTGAGTGCCTCGGTTCTTCATGATTGGATTAAGCAACTAAGGTATTCCAAGGAGTTTTTTCCCTTGTCAATTATACTTTGCTTAAGGCGATGTATAATCGATGAGGTTTTCTCTCGCTCCTCCAAAGCTGGAATGCCCGATTTTGAAAATTTGGCCATGGGGGGTTATTAGAGGCCAACTAATGTATATAAGGCTACTAGACACTGTTAGAATAGGTGTCGGTCATGTCCTAGGTCCATAAAACCCTCAGAAAAAATTTCGAAAATTTTTTACCGGGTCCGTCAAAATTTGGGTTTTATTTATTTTTTAAATTTAATAAATTTCTCTATAGTTTAAATAGAGAAATAATAATTTGTAATATGTCAGTCATCCGGGGTCCGAATTCAGTGATTGATGGCTCGTTTCATAAGTCAAAAATCACACATGACCCGTGGAGCAGCTAAACCCAACTTTCGGATGTCAATTCAGCCTCGTAATTAATATTTTCTCTGAAAAGTCATTTACAGAGAAATTATTAATTAAAATAATAAAATTGAATATTTTGGAGATAATCCAAATCTCTCCAAAATTAATCAATTTGATTAAAATAAAAGGCTAAATGACATGGCAATGGGCATTTATGAGGATTCCAATCAACTCCAAATCATCCCAGTCAACTATCCAGTCACTAGAATGTTATCCATTCAAGGCAATTCGCCCTCCTCATGCAAATTTCGATTTGGTGTGTTGTCAATTGATGATTGGGTTGGTGGCTTGCATTAAAGCTTGAAGTAGGCGCCCTCATGACTCACCCAAATTCGAAGCTTGGCTCCCTTTGATGATTCGAATCTACACCTACCAAACTACCACATGTCTCCTCCATAACCAACTCGCATATCCTCAAACCCTCATGTCAATCCTCACCAAACTCACGTTAATCCTTGTTGGAGTGTGCTCATTGGTTAGTGGTACTATCACGAGTTAGCTTGGCTCTCATCTAGTTTCGAGTTAGAACCTACCTATGCCACTTGCCATCCCCATACTAGTTCGCATGCCTCCACAAGCTCACGCCTTTCCTACCCTAGCTGACGTCCATCCTCATGCAAGCTCGCATTTCCTAGTTGGAGCGTGTTTATTGGGTGATGGTACCACTCATACCTACCTCCAAGTCGAGTCTTGCCACCTCATGCCATCTTACCAACCAACAACCCGACTTTGACTATTGTTCACCTCTCCAAGCCCTTGATTGATTGGAATTTGACTTACCTATCCATTTTCCAATTCGACCTAGGGTTTAGGCTTAAGTTTTGAGCGTCTTTTACTATAAAGAGAGGCCCTTAGGGGTTATTATCTCATGGATTTTTATGCATCAAAACTCTGATGAAATTGTAAGCACCTTTTTATTGAGAATAAAGTTGAGACTTTGGAGGTCAAAAACGTGGAGGCTCTTGATGTGCATTGCTTCACTTGATATTTGAGGTGATATTGTTTTACATTCTATTTGAGGCTCTTAAGTTGTAGATCATGTTCAAGATGGCTAACAATCTAGCACAAGTAGCATGTATCTAGTTCTTTTCACTTAAATATTTTGTTTCAAATATATTATCCATGTTCAAGGTTCTTGCAGGTACATCTTCACTCTATAATAAGATCAAAGGAGTTTTGGCTTTTGGATTTGAGAAAGAAAAGGAGTTTGGATCTTCTCCATCAAACATTCAAAACACAATATTGGTTACTTGTTACTATAGGCTTCCATCTCTTCAAGCCTTCTAGTTTGCTCCTTGAGTTTTTTGCTTTGATTTGCTAAGCCCTTTCTAGCCCTTCTAGCCTTGATCCGAGATTGTTCTTGTCTTCAAGCCATAGATTAGTTTGCCATAGGGTTGAAGTTCCTTCAACCTTGGGGAATAGCTTGGGATTTGTTCCCTTGTGCTCTCTTCAACACTCGTTGTCGGCGTATCACCGGTTAACCGGAGGATTTCCAAGGCGGTGTTTTTACCATCTCAAGTGTTCCACTTGAAGCCCTTGCCCTAGATCTACTTCTCCTTGGTTTTGTCTTCATTCTACCATCCCTCCCTTTCGTTTTTCCTTCTTTGCTCCATTCGTCCTACCTCATTTAGCTTCTCCTCTCATTATTACCTTATCCCTCCTCTCGTCCCTCTCTTACTTCCTCTCCTCCTTCCATTCGTTTTCTCCTTGGTTTTTTGCCTCTTTTCCTATCGTTCATCCCCATTTTGCCTTACAACATAAAACAACAAAAAACAACAAATATTAGTAAGTAGTTAGTGTAGTTTTCATACTTAGTTAGTTGTTAGTTTTCTTGTTTAAAGTCTCAAATTGTTTGCTACATCTTGTTGTGTCCATTTCAAAGTTGGTAATTAGATCTCACTTTGTAGCATTCTGTTAGCCATATTTGGTTTTGCACTTGCATTATCACTAGATTAGATTTTCAACATTTGTTACTTAGTAGCTTCTAGTTCATGCTTTGGAAGTAGCATTTAGACTTGCATCTAGTTTCTTTCCTTAAAGGTTCTTAGTCTCATTTCAAAGATAAACAAATTGGCATATCAAGTAGTGTAAAATCTTGTGGTTGCATTCTCATTCCCACCATTTTTTAGAGCACATTAGTTTGCTGGTCCGTTTTATCATATTAATTATTTCAAGTCAAAATCTCATGCTCTTTCATGTTTTAGTCTTATTTTGCAAACTTAGAATTAATAGTTCCAAGTTTGATTAATTTTCTAACGCTAATGGGTGCATGAGTTTATTGGCTTATCTTTGTGATAGGATTGTGGAAATAGAAAGATCTCTTGAATCAAAAGATCAAACCAAAGAGAGAAGAAGAAATCAAGCATCATAAGACACATTTTAAAATACTTCTTCTTATCCTTTGTAAAAGTCATTAAGGGCTTCAAGCTTTCAGTTTTTATAAGTTTGTTCTAGGTAGCCATCAAAGACCTTTCAAGGAATTTTCCTTAAGGCACTTGTAAAATTTTAATAAAACTTATAGTGGAGAGGTCCTCCACTCTTTGGTCTTCTTCCCCATTTGGGGAAGAGTGTTGGGTCTTGTTGGATTGGCTTAGTTTAGATCTTTTTCATATGCTCTTAGATTAGTTTATTTCAAATAAGTCATCTTGCTTTATTTTTCCATATCGACTCACCCCCATGCTTTCCCGAGTAGGGTCTTTGACCTGAAAGATACTCTTGGGTAGATTAGATTTATTTTCATTTAAGTATTATCTTGTACTTCTCTTCCAAACCTTGTTTAAAGAATAGCTAACTTTGGGATCGTATCCCAAAGGCCACATAGTCTTGTGGTAGCTTCTCGCTCCCCCATCAACTTCTTGTGGACATCCAGCTAGTTGGAAGGTTTCCAGGATTGGTGGCTTCTAGTGATTGATCTTGTTCGGAGATCAATCCCACCTTTTAGATTAGAAGTTGTGTGGTAGAACACTAGATTTATTCAGTTTCATTTTATTTTGCAAATAGTATTGTTAGTAGTATTCATATCTTGCTGATCAATCATATTATTTAAATCTTTTCAAGTTGAGATATACTGCTTTTACAATTCATCTGCTTCTTAAAACGAACCAAAGTCTCTTGAACTTGGCCAAATCCAAGTCAAGAGCACCCTCTATCGGAGGGCATTCTTAGTTTTGCATTTTCCCTGCATTAGGCATTTTAAGCTTAGCAAGTCTCTTGAACTGTGGTCATAAGATCAAGTCAAGAGCGCTCTTTGTCGGAGAGGTGAACAAGGTTCGCTAATAATAAAATTTTCCACTCATACACCCCTTTAATTAATTTACCTTGGTTTCTGTCCTATACCCGTATGCTCTGCCAACCGGAAACGGTTGGGCTAGTACTCAGAAAGGTGGAAGACTTGTTAATTCACAAGTGAAAATCTAATTAAAACTTTCACCCCCATAACCAACGAACCGGTGTTGTTCATAAAGTATTTTAATCAGTTCTCAGGGGAGGCGCCGGAGTGCCCAATCTGCGACATGGTGGCTGGTTAGCATTGCGCGCCTCGCTGTGATTCCAGACAGGTTCCGACATGTCTCTTAAAGGAGTTGCTTAAAATTACTTCCCGGACACTCTTTGAACATCCTTGGTTTTAGCCCTAATAATCAAGAACATCTAAAACACTTAAAATTTACCAAGAACAATTTCAAAACGTTCTCACAAACAGCTACTTTCGACTTATTCTTTCAGCATCACAAGTACTTTATTTTGACTCCATTTGGCACTGGTCTTTAATATTTCTCACATATCTTTTGAATCTGGACCATATGTCCTTGTCACTTGTTTAATCTCAATCTTGTGGATGCTTTACTTTAAATTCTAAGTCAAAGTATACTGTTATCTTCTAAATTTGTATCTTGTGAAATTTGCAACGTGGATTGCGTGTTTAATTCTGTTCTAGTCACTATACAAAAAACTCCTAAAAAACACCCATCCGCATCACAACACCAAAAACATTTAAACATAGAAAGAGCCTTAGACAACTCTTTTTTAGGGACTACCCCCCTTGGATTCGTTAGGAGTTTGCCTAAACGGAGGAGCTGGGATTCAGGTGACAGTACCTGGCTCATTGCTTGCCCCCAAGGCCGCACCTCTCCCCACTTTCCAGTGAGGGAGACAGCTTTTGAAAGATTTATGTTGCTGGTGTGCAGTTTGGCGGACAACAGAGGCCATACCTACTAAAAAAGGCGATGAAAGAGTTGTTATAAAATTTATTGAAGAAAGAATCATCACCATATTCAACATCCCTTTAAAAATAACAACTGATAATGCCAAGGCCTTCAGTTCAGGAAAAGTCAATGACTTTTGTTTTAAATACGGCATTATCCTATCCCACTCCTTGGATTACTACCCATAGGGAAATGGACTTGCTGAGTCTACAAATAAAAATCTAATGAGTATTCTTAATAAAACTGTGGGTGATAATAAGAGGGCATGGGACAACAAGATTAAGTATGCTGTGTGGGCTGATAGGATAACCAAGAAGAGCTCTACAGGGAAGTCCCCTTTTGAGTTAGTGTATGGTCTTACAGCCACCCTTCTGGTTAGCATGCAGATTCCAATTTTCAGATTAATAAGTGAGTATGGAACGGAAAAGTTGGAAATGGAGCAAAGGATAAATCAGATCATAGAGTTAGATGAAGAAAGAAGAGATGCCCTTGATCAGTCCCTAAGACATCAAGAAAGTATGAAGGGCACTTTTGACAAATCAGCCAAGCCAAGACCCTTCTAGGTGGGAGATATTGTTCTCCTATGGGATAAAAGAAGGGAAAAGCCTAGGAAGCATGGGAAACTCGACAACCTTTGGAAAGGCCCATTTATTATCCATGCCATTGCTGGCACTAATTCTTTCTTGCTAAATACCATGGAAGGAGAGGAATTGAGCCTACCCAGAAATGGGCAACATCTGAAGCCTTTCTATCGAAGCAACATCCAAGATGACCAAGGGGTCATCTTTGGGCTTCTCTAAACCCATCCTTGTTGTATTTTTATGTATTTTACTTATGTACCATATTGATGTATCATAGCTTTTGTATCATATTTCATATATATGCTGGAAAAGAAAAGATTTTATTTCATGTACTTTTGATTATTGAAAAAAGCAAAAAATATTACATGTTGGTATTTCATTTTGGCATATTTTTATCATGTATGCATGGACTAAGACACTTCTGTTTCCATGCAGGAAACTGATATTCTGGGATTCTCGAGTACTCTTTTTGATCCATAAATCAAATGAGCACCCGTCTCGCAGTTGGAGCCAGATGTTACCAACTTATTTGTATCATAGTTGGATTATTTGAAGAGCTGCCATTGACAAACATAATAAATGTTTGTGTTCCAGTGTATCAGATGATCCATCCTTTGTGCCTAGCCAGTTTTGGCTAGTCATTTTTTGTTTTCAGTCGACATGACCATGGCCCCACGGGGTTTGTAATAAAGTGTGCTAGTAGGATTTTGAGTGTCTCGGTTCCCCATGACTTGATTAAGCAACTAAGGTATTCCAGGGAGTTTTTTTCCTTGTCGATTATACTTTGCCTGTAGCCGAGTTATAATTGATGAGGTTTTTTCCCGCTTTCTCCAAAGCTGGAATGCCCGATTTTGAAAATTTTAGCCATGGGGGGTTATTAGAGTCCAACTGATGTATATAAGCCTACTAGACACTATTAGAATAGATTTTGGTCATGTCCTAGTTCCCTAAAACCCTTAGAAAAAATTTCAAAAAATTTTACCGGGTCCTCCGGTTTTGGGTTTTTAATTATTTTTAAATTTTAAATAAATTTCTCTATAGTTTAAATGGAGAAATTTCAATTTGTAATATGTCAGTCATCCGGGATCCAAATTCAATGATTGAAGGCTCCAACCTTAAGCCAAAAATCATTCATGATCCCCGGACCAGTTTATCTTAAGTTTCGGATGTCAATTTGACCTCATAATTAATAATTTCTCAAAAAACCCAGTTACTGAGAAATTATTAATTAAATTATTAAAAATTATTATTTTGGAGATAATCCAAATCTCTCCAAAATAATCCAAATTGATTAAAATAAAAGGCTAATTGACATGGCACTGGGCATTGAAGATGATTCCAATGAACTCCACTGAGCTTCAATCAACTCTCCAATCAGCACAAGAGATCTCCATCAAGTGAATTCGCCCTCCTTCCTCAAAATTGCGAATTGGTGTTGTGTCAAGTGTTAAATGGGTTGGTTGGATGGCATTCAAGCCTATGGTAGGCACCTTCCTATTATTGTGCAATCGTGTGGGCTTGGCTCTCAACACAACTCATTACACATCCCTACATTCACTCAAGCATTAACACATGAAGGATTCACGCCACCTCCATTGAGGCTCACGCATATCTCTATTGGAACTCGAGTTTACACTTGTCCTTCATCTATTTTGTTAAGATTTAATATGCTAAGACATAAAATAGCAGCATTACATTCCATTTCACAATAATAGCATATACAGGATCACTGAAGAAACAACAAGCACAGCATAAACACAAGAGACAAAGATTTATCCTGGGAAACCCTCATGGGGTAGAAAACCCAGCAAAGCTTCCTCAATATAGATGACCAGCAATATACAAAGATGAAACCCTGAGACATGATCTCCTCCTCCACAATAGCAGACCTCTCCTCCACAAGTGCGCTATCCTCAAGTGTGTGAGTGTGTCAAATGAGGAACACACCTCCTCTATTTATACACTTCACTGATATGTATTTTACACAAGTACACGTAGGCTCGTATTTAACCAATGGGTTAAATACCCCACTACAACTAGCTGGGCCGACCCCTCTAGGGTGGTCTAATAACCCTTTGACCCACATAACACATAAAGGGCCGACCTCCACTAGGGAAGTCTAATAACCCGAGTTACCACATTCTGACGGAGGAATAAACATCTCCGGATATACAATAAGATCTTTACGGAGGAATGAAACATCTCCGGAATAATAAAGTACAATTATAATATTCTTTGAAGTTACAATATCTCAACACTCCCCCTTAACAAGAAGGATATTATAACAGCACCTGCACGAGCAAGGAGTCATCAACATCATACATGATACATCTATAAATCATTGGAAGCTTTCTCAACATCATCAGTAACTCAACCAGTTACTGGAACATCTTCAATACTGGAACATCAACATCATCAGAGTTGATAGTACTCAATCATTAGCATCGTCAACACACGATCAACAACATCGTCATCATACGATCATCAGCATCACGATCAATATCATCATCACACGATCAACAGCATCATGATCAACATCATCATCACACGATCAACATCATCATGATCAACATCGTCATCACATGATCATCAGCATCATCATCACACGATTATCAACATCGTCATCAGCATCACGATCAACATCATCATCACACGATCATCAGCATCGTCATCGCACGATCATCAGCATCGTCATCACATGATCATCAGCATCGTCATCAGCATCGTCATCCCACGATCATCGTCATCGTCAAGGAATGATGTAAACCAGTCATGTACCTTTTGAACCGAAGTCCAGGGACGATCCAGTCCTATCATTATCGAAGACATACGTCTACGACTCTTCTTTCGGACTGAGGTCCAGGAATGATCCAATCCCTTCTTTCTCGAAGACATACGTCTACGGCTCTTCTTTCGGACTGAAGTCCAGGAATGATCCAATCCCTTCATTATCGAAGACATACGTCTACGGCTCTTCTTTCGGATTGAAGTCCAGGAATGATCCCAATCCCTTCATTATCGGAGACATACGTCTACGGCTCTTCTTTCGGACTGAAGTCCAGGAATGATCCCAATCCCTTCATTATCGGAGACATACGTCTACGGCTCTTCTTTCGGACTGAAGTCCAGGAATGATCCCAATCCCTTCATTATCGGAGACATACGTCTACGGCTCTTCTTTCGGACTGAAGTCCAGGAATGATCCCAATCCCTTCATTATCGGAGACATACGTCTACGGCTCTTCTTTCGGACTGAAGTCCAGGAATGATCCCAATCCCTTCATTATCGGAGACATACGTCTACGGCTCTTCTTTCGGACTGAAGTCCAGGAATGATCCCAATCCCTTCATTATCGGAGACATACGTCTACGGCTCTTCTTTCGGACTGAAGTCCAGGAATGATCCCAATCCCTTCATTATCGGAGACATACGTCTACGGCTCTTCTTTCGGACTGAAAGTCCAGGGATGATCTCAATCCCCTCAACTGTCCACTAAGGACTTCATTCTCGGAGACCTCACGTCTACGGCTCTCTTTAGGACTGAAAGTCCAGGGATGATCCAATCCCCTCAACTGTCCACTAAGGACTTCATTCTCGGAGACCTCACGTCTACGGCTCTCTTTAGGACTGAAAGTCCAGGGATGATCTCAATCCCCTCAACTGTCCACTAAGGACTTCATTCTCGGAGACCTCACGTCTACGGCTCTCTTTAGGACTGAAAGTCCAGGGATGATCCAATCCCCTCACATGTTCATCAAGAACATGTATCCTCATCATCATAACATGTATCATCAATATTAAAAACATGTATAACCACAACATGTATCATCAACATCAAAACATGTATAACCACAACATGTATCATCATCATCAAAACATGTATCATCAACATCAAAACATGTATAACCACAACATGTGTCATCAACATCAAAACATGTATAACCACAACATGTATCATCATCATCAAAACATGTATACATCTATCATCAAAAGCATGTATACATCTAATCATCAGAAACTAACATCAAAAGAATGTATACATCTACTAACATCAAAAGAATGTATACATCTATCATCAGAAACTAATATCAAAAGCATGTATGCATCTATCATCAGAAATTAATATCAAAAGCATGTATACATCTATCATCAAAAGAAAGAATATAAGAGTCCTAAATCTAAATAATTCTAAGTGCAGTAAATCGGTAACCTCATCATTGATGAGATAGACTTGTTATCGGATACTGTGCTACTCCCCCTTTCGAGGAGGGTCCTATACCAAGCTTGTCTCGGAAGTGTTCGAACTTTACTCGAGACAGAGGTTTAGTTAAGATATCAGCAATCTGATCCTTAGTGCTTATATATACAAGCTTGATAGCTCCTCTTTGCACCATATCTCGTATATAGAAGTACCGGATCTCTATGTGTTTTGACTTATCGTGGAACACAAGATTTTCAGTCACATAATCACAGTGGGATCCATTTCTAAGTCAAACACTCCAAATCTTCTGAAGCCATACTGCTTCACAGCTGGCAGAGCAGACAGCCATATGTTCTGCTTCAGCAGTACTGAGAGCCACACTAGATTGTTTCTTGCTGAACCATGAGATCATGGCAGATTCAAGACTAAAACATCCACCTGATGTACTCTTTCTGTCTGAGGCACTTCCTGTCCAATCAGAATCTGAGTAACCATGTAAACGGAGTTCATGACCTTCAAGATAATATGGACCAAAATCTATTGTACCTTTTAGGTTCCTCACTACATGCTTTGTAGTTATTAAGTGAACCTTTCTAGATTCTACTAGATACTGACTTAGGGTAGTTGCAGCAAGGCATATATCTAACCTAGTATTCGTTTAGACACATCAATGACTCAATAATTTGTCTATAAAGGGTTAGGTCCACTAAATACGATGAGTCATTAACTAATAACTTCAAGTTGGAGTCCATGGGAGTGGCCATGGCTTTATACTCCAACATATCAAATCTTTTTAGAAACTTCACAACATACTTACCTTGATTTAAAAGATTCCTTTTGGATGTTGCCATACTTCTAGACCTAAGAAGTAGTGCATTAATCTGAGATCTTTCATTTCCATTTCTGCAGCCATTTTCATGACCTGTTTCTCATTCCTTGTTAGAAAGAGATCATCGTCATGCAATAATGGTATGTTAGGTTCATCATCCACAACCTTAAGGTAAAGGTTAGGGACAACTTTACTTCTGGTAAATCCCAAGCTTTGTCATGAAGCTGTCAATTGTCCATTATTCACACTCAGCATTGAGTGATCTTCTGCATATCTATCTGTGCCATCTCTCGTCAAAAGGGTCTACTAATATGAGCCTCAAAATCATTTGAACTCTGTGGTGAGTTCCTTCTTGCATTCCACATCACCCATGATGATCATTAAGATCATCAATTGACTATCGATCCTGGGAACCCATGCAGAACCTGATTACATTATTAAGGGAATGGTCTTATCTAGTCCCTTGGAGCAAAACATCTTGTAAAGGTTCTCTTTCCTCTTTCTAAGAGAATCTTCTAGCCATGAGCCTTCTATATTTTGTTTGATTTGTAAATCTTCTTGTTGAACATCCATCACTTGTTCGGTGTTCATCATTCTTCATGATCTTTCCTACAAAACAAGTTAAGTACATGATTAGTAATACTTCATAATCATGTAATCATGATAACCTATTATGCATACAGATATCATTTACATAGTTATGCAACTATTTTGACCAATACTTTGGTACAACACTTTCCCATATCTTGTATGCATACAGTGGCTATCTAGATGCCTTCCATCTCTACCAGAACATACTATCGAGAGTGTGCACAACTCTCAGCATGTCAGCAAAGAGGTTTCATTCTAGACAAGCAACAATGGAATGTTTGTCCAACTTACCAATCATATGCATATTGGTAGTATACTGTTCAATGTTCTATGAATATTTACACTTAGCATGACATATTATAGGAATACAAATATGCATACAACCTATTACAGGCAATATCATTTACTATTTCAAATAACAACTCAAATACTTATCTTTTATGTTTGTGTGGTTGCCTCCCGCTTGATCTTCTATATGTCTTTTGAACTTTTATTCATTATGTACCACTGTGCATGTTCAAGTGTCATCCTCATGATCTCATACACAAACATACACCCATTAGTATGTTCTAAATGTTATCAAAACATTATAGTTCTAAATAATATTGAGAATGTATAATCATGATTATAGTTAATAAACATTAGTATTCAAGATTTCAGGGAAGTCTTCTTTTACTCATGCATATCATCAATCAAGATAAAAGATATAATATGCATAATCCCTTGATTACTAACTTTATGAATAAGCATAACCAATCATTCCAAGTATACTTATATAGGGGATCCTAACACAAGGTAAGATTCATGGGAAGCATACCTGGATTAGTATGCCTACTTGTTTATGTACAACATACCTAAACAATCTCTTCAATGATTTAGAGATCCTGAGCTAGAACCTGCATGTCTCATAGGTTAAGCATAATATAACAAAGTCATACATACCTCGTAAGTAGAACAAAGATTGTGGATGAGTCTTTGTCTTCATGTTTTCATGGTCATGGAACCTGATTTGTCTTTTGTGATGTACCTGTATCTTATTAGCGGACAACATCAACCTCACACAACATCATAATGCATTAGTACAATCATAAGTGTCAACACCCTAACCAATGAATATCTTCTATCATGCATTCATAATTTTGTTAAGGTGATACAACAAATCTAAAAATCAAGATTGTACAAACATACCATAAACTTAATCATGAACAAATATCAAAACATACCTCGATGAGTCATACCTGTCGAGATCGCTTGTAATATCCTTATGTAAAGCTTTAGCCTCATTTCCCTCTAAAATAGGAACTCCTTCACTTATGCAGGTGACCAATCCATCTTCTTCTAGTATTAACCCTATCCACTTGATTTGCAAGAACTGGAGCTGGAGCTGGATATGGGTTTGTCAGAGAAACCCCAAAAATTCAAACTTTGAATTTCAAACTTCCGAAAGGATAGAAATATGCGCCTTGAAGAGCTGATCAAACTGATATATTTAGAATTTGAAAACTGCAAAGTTTCACTCCTCAATTTTGCCTTTGAAACTTTCGGATTCACTGGACGTGACCCTGAACTGGGGTTTGATAAATCCCACTCTTCTGCCCAATCAAAATGTTTGATCCAAAGATCTAAGCTTCTATTTTTCTGAGGAGCTTCCAGCCATGGTCACAGATTTCAAAAATTCCCATTTTTACAGAAGCCCTAATTTTTCCACTTTTGTGATCAAAGTCCCGAACTAGGGTCTAATCAAACCCGGCCTTCTGCCCAACCAAAAATTCTGATCTTGGTCTCTAAATTTATATTTTGATGAGTAGCATCCAGCCGTGGTCTCCGATTACAAAAATTCCAACTTTCTCTAAAGCCCTAAATTCCGGAAGCCATGAATGAAGGTACCAAAAATAATTCTGTTTTGACAGAAATATGTACCTGATTGTTTCTGGTGTAACTCCGAAATTTTTGATCCACAGGGTCTGAAAAGGTTTCCTGAGATAGCCTGACCTGTTATCTTTCCATCCTGACAGGTCTGACCTCAATTGGATTCTCTGAGAGAGAGTTATGCCAAATGTCGCAACGTGACCTGTTTTGGGATAAAACAGGAGAGCAAACTTGTACGGCGTGCCACGTGTCACTGTTTCAACTTCGGCCTCTGAAAAAGTTTTTTGAGATAGCTCGGCCTGTTACCTTTCCATCCTGACATGTCTGACCTCAATTGGACTCTCTGAGAGAGAGTTATGCCAAATGTCGCAACGTCACCTGTTTTGGGATAAAACAGAAGAGCGAACTTGTACGGCGTGCCACGTGTCACTGGTTCAACGTCGGCCTCTGAAAATGTTTTCTGAGATAGTACAGTCTGTGTACTACCTGTCACTTTTCACGAAATTTCATTTGGAGCTTCCTAGCCCAAGTTATGACCTTTTTCCCAAGGTCACCTGATTTTGACTCAGATCTGGAAGAGGCAAAAACCCTCTATTGTACAGATCATAAATCACAAAGTACAACGAATTAGAGGTTGTCCTTTGGACACAAGGTACCTGGAGATTTTAGCTTCATCCTGTAGCAATTTCAGATCCAAAAACTTTGCCAAAACGGATTTATATCGAAAGTGCTACGATGACTGGTTTTTGCTATGTAAAACCCTAACCTTCAAATTGTCGTAAGTAAAGCAAGTGTCTTTAGTGCCATACCTTGTCTTCCTTCAGGTTAGCTCTGATACCATGTTAAGATTTAATATGCTAAGACATAAAATAGCAGAATTACATTCCATTTCACAATAATAGCATATACAGGATCACTGAAGAAACAACAAGCACAGCATAAACACAAGAGACAAAGATTTATCCTGGGAAACCCTCATGGGGTAGAAAACCCAGCAAAGCTTCCTCAATATAGATGACCAGCAATATACAAAGATGAAACCCTGAGACATGATCTCCTCCTCCATAATAGCAGAACTCTCCTCCACAAGTGCGCTATCCTCAAGTGTGTGAGTGTGTCAAATGAGGAACACACCTCCTCTATTTATACACTTCACTGATATGTATTTTACACAAGTACACGTAGGCTCGTATTTAACCAATGGGTTAAATACCCCACTACAACTAGCTGGGCCGACCCCTCTAGGGTGGTCTAATAACCCTTTGACCCACATAACACATAAAGGGCCGACCTCCACTAGGGAAGTCTAATAACCCGAGTTACCACATTCTGACGGAGGAATAAACATCTTCGGATATACAATAAGATCTTTACGGAGGAATGAAACATCTCCGGAATAATAAAGTACAATTATAATATTCTTTGAAGTTACAATATCTCAACATATTTGTTGGGTGATACTTCCAATGGAGTGATGGGGGGTGCCTTGCCTAGGTGGAGGCCACCTCCCCATCCCACTTTACTTCAAACTCGAGTTATGTGGAAGGTTAAGCAGTCCAAGCTTGTTGACATGGATTTTGATTGGATGTGATTGGATTTTGATGGGGTTTTTGGCTCTCCTTGTGCCAAATTCGAATTAGGGTAGACTGATGCTTGTGTTTTGTTATAAAAAGAAAGGTATTCCTCCTCTCTTCTGATGGAGATTTTGAGCATGAACACTCTGCCAAATTCTTGTTGTAATATTTGTTTAAAGTATTGAATAAAGTTGAGACTTTGGAGGTCTATGCTGGAGTATTTGGGGTGTTCTTCACACTATTGGTGATATCTCTTTCACTTTGTCTTTGTTTATGCAAATTCTATATTCAATCTATGTTCTAGCTTTGCTTAGAAGTATTTTGTTGATTATTTGTGTATGCCATAACAAGGTTTTTGCAGAATTTTCTGCACTTATTGTCTGCTGGTTTGTGTTAACAATTTGTGGTTTTCACCTACAACCGGTTATGCATAGGCTGTAGGTTACTTATAAAATTTTTCTGTAACAGTCAAACACACAATAGAATGCTACTAACAGGCTAAAAACACATTTTAAACATTCACACATGAAAAGATAGACTCAGAGATTTTTGGCCAAAATCGAGCCTTGGAAAAACCCCCACGGGGAAAACCAGTTAGAGAGAGAGAGTTTATATTTCTTCAGCAATGTACAGTACAGAAATTTTTACAGTAAAAATTACTTATCTCCACCATATAAATTTACACCCAGAGGCTTCCTCGAAAACTGTGTAGCCTGCAGTCTCGAAATCTGTGCCAAATCAAACACCTCGAACTCTGTGCCCAATCTCGATTTTAGTGCTGGAAAATACTGCCTCGATTTCTGTGCAACAAGTACAGTCCGTACGGATTGTACAGACCTTGAAAACTGTGCCTGAAATTATAGAAACACGTGCCCAGAAAATGCTCCTCGAAATCTGTGCTGTACGAACAACATTTAATGCTGCAGTACGGATTCTTGGTTTCTGTGCTAAAATATCAGTTGTACGGTTTCTAGAAATTCGGGCCACTTCCCTGCTGTACGGTTGCCTTGAATACCGTGCCACTTCTCAGCAAATAATGGAAGCCTCGATAACTGTGCCAAACTGTAAACACTGCTTCCTCGATTTGCGTGCTGAAGCAAAAGAAATGCTCAAGCTGTCTCCTCGATTTCCGTGCATGAACTCTCCCTTGGAAGTCATGCCCTAGCTCTCTCTCTTCTTCTTTCTCACTTTTTCAAACTCAAAAAAGTGAAAGTGAAATGACCCTCCCTCCTCTTTTTGTCTAACCCTAAGTGGGTTCTAATCCAACGGTGGAAAAATGATCCAATCCAATGGTCTAGATTTGATGAGAGTAAAATCATCACTTTATTTAATTCACTTAAATAAATATTTACTCACCCACTTAACTTTAGAAAAGTGACTTTCATTTTATAAAGTCTCATTAAAGTGTTTTTAATGTGAGGGTCATGTTATCACACAACTTGTAGTTGCCCCTAGTGGTATCCCATCCGGGATGGTAGAGGAGACAGGCAACTAAAGAGGTGACCCGAGAGATGCCACGGTTCCCAATGCAAGGTGGGAGTCACATCAACCGAGGCACTCTTCGCTTTAGGTCAAGATGAAACAAGACCTAGGGGGAGACCCTATAACCAATCACAGTTGATTGGACCCAAACAAAGGTTTCTAAGAATAAGTAAATGAAGAGTTACGGAAACCAATGCAGGGCTAAGTGGACCTAGAAGTTGAGGTATGGTTGAAGGTGGTTTGAGAAATTGTTAGTGTTTCAACCTATGTATGATTTAGGCCACATAATTGGGTATGATGACAAGGTGTAGTACTTTATGTTTTTACAAGTGGGTCCTATTTCTTGGGATGTGTGAAATGGCTTTAAGTGGGTCCACAAGGTGAAGCTAGGGATGAAATTAATACTAGAGTTTATGAAATGAGTAGATCTATGGATCTAAGTTAAATTTAGGATTACCCATGTATCGGATCTAGTGTTTGACACAATTCCCAAGGAGTGCGACTTGCTTTGAGGAGGACTAGTGCCTTGTTGGATGGGCTAATGGGGTCAAAAGGTATGTCAAAGTGAAGATCGGGACACCTAGGACCGAAGTCAAGTGGGCTAAAAGAGATTGAATGGTTGGATCTTGCTAGATCTAGGTTTTCATGGAATGACCCTAAGTGGACCACAATCCCTTGAAACAAGGAATGCTACCCCTAAGGCAGATCATCACAAAATGATACTCTAGACCCTAGGTTTCAAGGCATGGCCGTTCCAAATCCACAAGAATCTCAACCACCCACTTCCTCAAAGTGGGCAAACTCACTCACCCAAGGGAGTGCGACTTTGCTCAAGGAGGGCTAAAAGGTGGGTTAAATGGACCAAATCAAGTCCAATGGCCACCAAACTGTAGATCCAAGTGGCTTGACCCCCGATCTATGTATATCCCAAAAATCAAGTCAATCCAAGGGTTAGATCTTAGTAGATCTGAGTTTTAAGGTGCCAAGAAAAACAAAAGGGGGTTTTAATCCCTTAAAACGTGGAAAGATTCCCACAAGGTAGAAATCACCAAAGTAACAATCTGGGGTTAGGTTATCAAGTGTCTAGAATGCAAATCAAGTGGGATCTCACCTACCCATGTGCTAGATCTAACCAAACAAGCCTCTCTTAGGGAAGTGCGATTTGGTTAGAGAGGGCTTTTTGCCTTGAAAAGTGTGTCAATTTTAACCCAATCACCACCAAACTATAGATCCCAATAGGGGTGGATACTATAGAGGTGGGTTCTTAAAATCTCTTCAAAAGCAAGGCTAGCTCTAAGTAGATCTAAGAAAAACAAAAAAAACAAGGGTTTTAATCAATTAGGGTTTTTATGATCTAGAAATTATGGATGATTCAAGGAAGAAGAAGATCATACCTTTGGAGCATACCTGGATGAAGAGATGAATGCTAGTTCAGACGAGGATTACTTTTGCCAAAGATCAAATGGAGAATTTGTTGAATCCCTCTTGCCAAATCGATTTTTCCAAGCCACATATGAGTCCCTCTAACCTGTCAAAACCGAGGAGCAAAGCATCAATCAGTTTAACATGTTGAAGGTAGATACAAGCAAGAGAGATATAAGCATAGAATAGTTGGCACAAAGACAAAACTACTCCCTGTTTAACCAAAACGTCTTCCTCCAAGCTTGAAGGGTGAGCCTCCCCACTAATTCGCACTTGTCCAAAAACGTCCTCTTAACCTGTAAAGAAGATATGGCAAATATGCAAGATAGCTACAATAGATCCTCCAGTGCAATGGACAAAAGCATTTACAATCGAAACAACCAACATCCACTCCAATCCAAGCATGTACTCCAAAAGATAGAAATTTTATTCCAAGAGCCAAGAGCCAAAAATCTCTAGATGATTTTACAATGAGAGGCTCCCTCCTTAAATATGATGGGGAGAGAGTACAATCCTAACCACTTTTTACATGAGTGGCTAAGATTAAAAGATCAAAAGATCTAATCAACGGCTAACAATAAATCATAACAATACATCACATGGATCACCCAATATAATGATGGCGCCCCCACTAAATGGTACAAAAGGAGGATGATGTCATCCACTAGAGGGGTAAAGGTACAAAGATCCACCTCATAATGACTAGGACATGATAAAATAAGCACATGGTGGGGCTAGGAGGCATCAATCCTTACTAGCTCATCCCAAAGGCACAATAAAATAATAAAATATGTCCAAGATAATATAAATGATCAAATCTGTCCTCAAAATCTGTGACAGACAAGCAGTAAAAGACCTCCTGTGATCAATGTGGGCATACCCACATGGTGAAAACTGGCTGGAAGATAGTGAGGTCACCCTGGAAGACTTCCGTGAAAACCAAATGCCAAAACCTTGCCTCAATTGCCCAAATCGAATTCCTTAGTGACCACTTTATCCCATTTTTTAACTGCCTCGGTAACTGTGAAAGTGCCAAAACTGCCTCCTAGGGCATCTGCGCTGTCCATCTGAGCCCACCAGGCTCTCCAGAAGCGGGGGTAAATGGTAAAAACAAGTGGTTGGAACACTTGTTTCAACATCATCAGCGCCCTAGGTGAACTGGCCTCTCATGGCCCCTATTGCTCAGGCTGGGAAATCAGCCCTAAATCTGGTCAACAAGTGTAAAACTACATCAATCACTGTCAAAAGTGCCCGAAACTGAAAGATAAGTGTCTCATTGGATCCAGAAGACACAAATACATTAGGAATGTGTACTCATACACCATGGGTTTCCCTAATGGGCCAGCTGTAGGGTCCACCATCTATGGACAATGCATAATCTGCTGATCTGAAGTAATAATAAAACCTGCTGAACTGCATCAATCATCATCTGCATATGATCTCATCATCAAGTATGTGGGACCATGAATCATCATCAATAAGCATATATATATGTCCCACATCATCACGGAACCCAAGAATATACAACCAAGGATAAATCACATCAGTAGACTAAGACATGCTTCTCTAATCATTCTCACAGCCAAGCTCAAAGTATAACATCCATTCAGTGGCATTGATCAAGTTAGCATATTCCTTTGTTATAAAATTACTTGCACAATAGTTCAATTGACAAACTCACCCATTGGATATGGTCAAACTACTAGTGAAGGATGAAGGCTAGGAACAAGGTTGGGCCAAGGGGTTGACTTGTCTAACTTAACTCAAAAATACTTTGGATTGGGAGAAGGGGGAAGCTACAAACTCTGTGCTGGAAAAAATAACATGGGGGATGGTTGTGCCTCACAAATGGATAAGTTGTTCAGAGAGTGCTTATTCAACTTAGGCATCATGTCTACATCAAGTTGATCTAGGTTCATTAGGATCATTCAATTTCATTTCATGGCCTTTTTGGCCTACATAACCCTTCGGATTTCAGGTGTGCTGATAAGCACAACTAGTTGCAGCTTGCATCCAGGCCATGTTTTTTTCAAATACATATAAGGTCAGGAATTGTTTAGATATAACTTTTAAGAGCCATTGCTTTTTGGACCTTTCTTATACTCTTCGAGGAGTATTTTTAGCTGTTCATCGCTCTTGCCCTTTTTTTTTTTAGTTTCCATGGGCGAATTTATAAGTTTCCATAGGTAGAACATGAGCTTTCAGTTTTAGCCAACAACATCTCAAGTGACTAGGGGGAGTTCGAGCCAATGCCAAACATCGGGACAACCGACTAGAATGATTTAGGCCTACAATCCAACTCACCAAAGGCAAGTTTTGTCACCAACTTAGAGCCGAGACACTGAACATACAGGGATGCGGTCCAAACACAGAGGTAGAAAAATGGGGAAGTCCTTAGTATCATAAAGTCAAATAAGATAGGTCAAGGTTTAAAGTCAAATAGGAAAGTCATGTATGGATGGAATCAAGTGGATATGGAGCCTACACTAGTAGACAACTGGTGTCATGAAAAACCATATCTATGTAAGGTGGAAAACCAGTGGGTTTTGTTAAATGACCTAAATGTGCAAGCAATTGTCCATTTTATGATTTATAGTTCATTTTAAAAAGTTTGCCACATCAGGAATAATATACCAAGCAAATGCTGTGAACATGACTAAATCAACAAGATAATAATCCACAGTCAGTGATAACATATCCATAGATCATACGACATCATCATAATAATAATCATCATGTACCATCTGAAACACTGTTGCAATACATCTCTAAGCACTGAACTGAAACTGTATGGGATAAAGGGTCACATCGGTCATAAAATTTGAACTCTCAAGGCTCAGCCTTGACACAAGGTCTAACATAAATCTGAATAATATACTGCTCTGATCATGAGTGATCCAATATATATATAGCCATGCTCTGGAATAATGGAAGCCCTGGAATGTGCAGATATCTGCTGAACAAGGATAGTAGCCCTGCTACTATAGTGTGATAACTGGTCACTTTTTCCCCCTTCTTAGTGACTTAGGCTAAAAATCACTAGGGGAACACTTCCCTAGGTACAAAACTAACACTCCCTCTTACCGAGGAAGGTGTTCCGCACCACTCCCAACTTATCTCTGAAGAAGACAAACTTCCCCCTCCCCAAAGATTTCGTCAGGACATCTGCAATCTGCTCATCAGTGGATATATACTGTAGCTCAACTGGCCCTCTCTGAACGTAGTCTCGAATGAAGTGGTACCTGATCTCAATGTGCTTTGACCTGTCATGGAAAACCAGATTCTCAGAGAGCTGAATGTAACTCTGATTGTCACAATAAATCACCGTAGGTCTCAGCTGCTGATCAAATAAATCTACCAATAACTTACGAAGCCACAGTGCTTCACAAGTCGCCTGTCTGGCTGCCATATACTCAACCTCAACAGAACTCAATGCAACAGACTTCTATTTCCTGCTGAACCACAACACTGCTACCGAGCCCAAGCTGAAACAGCAACCGGAAGTGCTCTTCCGGTCCCTCACACAACCTGCCCAGTCTGAATCTGTGAACCCAACCAAGCTGACTCCATCCGAACCCCTGTAGTCCAGACCATAATCCACTGTCCCTGCTAGGTATCTCAAGATGTGCTTTCTGGCTGCCCAATGCACACTCCTAGGCTTCACCATGAACTGGCTAAGAGTGTTGACCGAAAAGCACAAGTCTGGCCTGGTGTTGACTAGATACATCAACGATCCGATGAGCTGACGATATAGTGTGGGATCCACCAACTTACTCTCTGTAGCATGAAGTTGCTTCAAGTTGGTGATCATAGGTGTAGACATAGGCCTGCAGTCGTCCATCCGAAAAGTCTTCAGAATCTCTGCTGCATACTTCCCTTGTCCTAGGAAAATATGTCCTGGCTCCTGCCATACCTCCATCCCCAAATAGTAATGCATCAGCCCAATATCAGTCATCTCATACTCAGCAGCAAGATCTCTCTTGCACTGTGCAATAAGACGCTCATCTCCAGTGATAAATAAGTCATCAACATATAACAGAAGAATGAGTGGATCTCCACCAACCACAATGTAGTATAGGTTGGGATCAGCCTCACTCTTTTGAAATCCCATCGAAGTCAAATATGCATCTATCCTGGAGTACCAAGCTCTAGGATCTTGCTTTAGACCGTACAAGGCTTTCCTAAGCCTGCACACATGAGAATCTCTCCCATGTATCTCGAATCCCTATGGCTGCTCCAAATACACCTCCTCCTGCAGAAGACCATTAAGAAATGCGGTCTTCACATCCATCTGGTGGATCTTCCAACCCATCTCTGCTGCTATAGATATCATTGCCCTGATAGAGGAATACCGAGCAACTGGAGCAAATGTCTCATCATAGTCAACTCCCTCAACCTGTGAGAACCCCCTAGCCACAAACCGAACCTTGAATTTTTCCACACTGCCATCTGCAGCATGCTTGATCTTGTATAGCCACTTGGAAGTCACAACTGACTTCCCCTCAGGTTTTGGCACAATCTCCCAAGCATCATTCTTCATGATGGAATGGTACTCTTCCATCATGGCTTCTCTCCATACCTGATGCTGAGAAGCCTCCTCAAATGTAGAAGGCGCAGAGTCACGAAGACTCGCAACAAGGGCCATCCCATATCTGTCTGGCTCAACAATCGTCCTGATCGGCTCCTGAGGTCTACCAAATGCTTCTGCTTCCTTCAAGGTGTCCTGAAGCCACTTAGGCTTCTTCTTCCTTGAAGGCTCCTCCCAAACTGGTGTATCCTCATCTGAGGAAGTGCCAGAAGCATGAGGTCTAACACCCCGAGGACTTGTAGCTGATGAACTAGTCCCTGAGTACCCTGTAATCTGTGAGCTTGAAACCTGTGATCCTGAACCTGTACCAATCCCTGAACCTGTCCGTGTACCTGTCCCTGAAGTACCTGTAATCTAAATCACTGATCCTGTAGAAGCCGTGCCTGTACCCTGTGATCCAGTCACCCCAGAAACCTGCGGACCTGAAACCTGTATGGAAGAAGCCTGACTCAACTGAGGTGTGGGAGCTGGTGGCTCCCCCTGCTCCATCTCTCTCGACTTTCTGAAGGCCCTCTCCTCATAAAACTTCACCTCCCGCCTAACTACAACTCTCCTCTGGCCAGGAATGTAAAGCCGATATGCCTTCGAAGTCTCATCGTAACCCACAAAGATACCTCTCTCTGCGGTGGGCTCGAACTTCGTCCTCTTCTCAGAAGGGACGTGAGAGTAAGTCGGAGAGCCAAATATCCGAAAATGGCTCACCTCAAGCTTCTTGCCTGAATACATCTCCTCTGGAGTCATCCTCCCCAAAGCACGGTGAGGACTCCTGTTCTGCAGATACACTGCAGTGTTGCAAGCCTCTTCCCATAGAAAGAACGGTAACCCCTGATCATGAAGCATGGCTCTCGCTGCTCCAACGATCGACCTGTTCTTTCTCTCTGCTACTCCATTCTGCTCAGGAGTGTAGGGAACTGTCAACTGTCGCTGTATACCCTCCTGCCTGCAGAAAGCATTGAACTCCTTGGAGGTATACTCACCCCCATTATCTGATCTCAACATCCTGATCTTCCTCCCCGTATGCTTCTCCACAAGGGCTTTGAACCCTTGGAAGACACTCAATACAAGTGGGGACTTCTGGCTCCTCAAGAAGTAGATCCAGGTCTTCCTGAAGTAGTCATCAATGAAGCTGATATAGTACTCATGGCCACTCAGAGATACTGAGGACATAGGACCGCAAATATCAGAATGAATCAAGTCAAGCACTCCTGCAGCTCTCGTGTCACTGCTAGGAAAAGCAGTCTTGGTGTACTTTCCCAAAGCACACCCTCTGCACACTTCACTCTGCTCAGTGTCGAACTTAGGTAAACCTCTGACCATGCTCCTCAACAATCTCAGAGCGGGGTGATGTAAATGGGCCATCCTCCTATGCCATAACTCACATAGCTCACTGTTGCTGCTGCTGCTGTGTGCTAGAGCATGCCGTGGCTGAAACAATAACTTGTATAATCGTCCACATCTAACTCCAATATCCATGGGGGTAGATACACCTGTGGTCTTGGGAAACACCTGCACTCTCCCATCTGAGAAGCACACCCCAAGACCTCTGTCCTCAATAGTGGAAACTGAAACAAGGTTCTTTTTCATCCCAGGGACGTACAACACATCCCTCAAGGTCATGGGACTCATGGACTCCCTCTTAAATGTAATGGTCCCCTGAACCACTGCTCTAACAATGGTGTTGTCACCAAGTACCACCTCCACCTCTCTAGCTGTCTGTGATAGCTCGGAGAACAACTCCCGAGTACTTGTCAAGTGCCTCGAGGCTCCGCTGTCAATGTACCACGTACCAGTGGTGGATGGACCTATCCGATGCCCTGTCAACAATGAATGCTCGCTCTCCATATCCATGTCTGTGCTGGTGGCTAAGGAGACTCTCTCTCTCTCAATCTGTCCAGCATATAGGGAAAACTCCCTCGAAAACCTGTCACCAAAATCATCAATCTCTGCTGAGGCTGCTGTCTGCTGTCCCTGTCCCTTCTTCTTCTTCTTGCTTGGACACTGTGATGCATAGTGCCCAAACGCCTGACAACAGTAGCACTTGATTTTACTCAAGTCCTTCTTCTGTCCACCCTGTGGTTGTTGCTGCTGCTGCCCCTTGGCCCCATTCTTCTTGGGACCCTTCTTCTTCTTACCCTTGGCTGTCAGTGCCACGTTTTCCTCATCTGCCACACCACCTGATGAACTGCCTTGTATGAGACCCCTCCTGGTCTCCTCCTGCACAAAGTCATCCCACAGCCTCTCCCAAGATGGTAGGTTCTCTCTGCCCACTATGGCCTGCACAAATGCACTCTAGGACTTTGAAGCCCCATTCACTGCTGTGCGTACTATCTCAGTAGGAGATACTACTTCACCAACCGCTGACAGTTCATCCCGAACTGCAGAAATCTTAGTGAGGTAAGTTGTGACTCCCTCTCCTCCATTCATCTTGATACTCTTGAGTTTCTCCTTGAGAACCATCTTCCTGTTCTCATTGGAGCTCTCATACAAGCTGATCAAGGCACTCCACATCTCATATGCCTTGGTCTTCCCGGAAATGTGAGGGATTATGTGGTCTTTTACTGCATCTAGGATGATCCTCCGAGCCTTACAGTCTTTCTTGTTGAAGGTTGAAAGAGCTTGTTATCACATTTATAGTAGCCGGGCTACCATACATTATTTTTCTGATGCCAGTACATTATTCAGCCAGTTCCCCTACATTTGAGATGCTGAGATGAGCATCTATATTGGATCACTATCAGATTGTGGACAGCAGTATGTATTCCCCATGCCATGACTGAGTCTCAGGACACTTAGAGAGATGACCGATGTAGCCATTATACCATTGGTATAGAGCAGTCAGTAGTGCCCAGAGTCACAGCAGCAGTTTTAGAGGACAGATGATGGTACAGGTTGATGAGCAGTCAGGTATATGACTCAGCAGGTATATCATTGTGTCATGGTTATATTGCTTTTATATTTATTCTTATAGCATGTCTTAGCACTTAGTATCATGATCTGGCGATCATATAGATATGTGGACCTGGTTGATCCTATGATATATATATTATTATCCCTACTCAGACTTAGAATTTCACTATTCATACTCATTGGTTTTACCCTCCTTAGGGAGAATAGAGGTGATCATTCAACCATACCTTGGCTTGCTAGTGTCGGCTCCATCATTCATTGTCTCCGTCCATCCATGGCCTACCTTTTAGTTTATCACCCTGACTTACTACTTGACTAGTGACATGGAGGATCTTTTCCCCACTGTAGCCTCTGTATTGGATGCACTTCCCTATTTATTGTGTCTCGGCTCTGAGTTGGTGACAAAACTTACCTATGGTGAGTTGGAGTTCCTTGTGAATTCCCCCTAGTCATTAAAGTTGTGTTGGCTAAACCTGAAACTTTTGGTGCTACCATGAATACAAAATCTGGAAAAATGAAATGCTATATCTTGTATGAAAAGCCCATTCATGCAATGTGTTTCTAAACACACATGAATGAAAGGCATGCCAAATGAAAATGGCTATGAAAATAAAATGTTATATCTTTTGGAAAATAAATACCTAGGTAAACAAGCTGTCCATGACACACCTAGAAGTGCTCAGGTAAACAAGTGCCTTAAAAACACACCTGCAGCAGGAAGCCTAAAATAAATGTAAATCTATGCAATGTGTTTATAAACACACATAGATCAAGGCTATGCAAACTTTAGGCCCAAAAAGCAATGGAAATTAAATGCTATATCTAAACAATTGCTGGCCTTATTTGTATTATGGATTGTGCGCATCTGTGAAGGTGAATAAACCCTCTTTGAACAACTCATCCATTTGTGAGACACCGCCATTCCCTGTGTTATTGCTCATTCAGTATATACTATGGTGTGTATTCCCTTTTCCTTGCCAAAGTGTCACAAAGTTAAGTCAGTCAAGTCATCCCTTAGCCTAGCCAGTTATTTTAACCTTCACCCTTCACTAGCAAATTGATCACAGCTATGAAGTGAGTATGATCTTGAAAGTCTGGTCTGAGTAATATTAATAATTAATGACATTATATATTTGGATTTAGATCGCCAGTAATGATTACTTTGTGTTATAATTGTTATTTGAATAAATTGTAGAGCATGCATTAACCTTGGACACTTTGCAGCAGCTTATGATGATGGTCTGAGTTATATTGGGTCATGTTGACTTGGTTAGGCCTAGTCTGACCATGGTCAACCAGAGGACATGAGATGGTTGGACCTTATGATGACATGGATAGATGATATATGGTCTATGTATACATACATGATGATTCTATGCAGCAACTACAGGGTTATGATGATGATTCTTGGTTTACAACAGTGTTTGGTCATTTACAGATTATTATTATTGGCCCTGTTCCGGTATATTAGATATATATTTTGATCATGCAGAGACTCATATGGTGTATGAGTACACATCTTGGATGGATTTTGACCTTCTGAGTCCAGTGAGACAGTTTGTTTTCAGTTCTGGGCACTTACAGTGATGATTGAGCCTCAGTAGGCTATCCCAGTGCAGTTTTGGTCTGTCGGAGGCCCTATCAGAGCAGATATGATTTTTATCCGGTTGACCTAGGGCGCTGTGCTTGGAGGGGGTGGTCCAGCCACTTGTTTTTACCATATTACCCCCTCCTGGACACACTGGTGCCCTCACCTTGACAGCGCAGGCACTCCAGGAGGAAGTTTGGGGCCGTTTCACGCTTCCCGAGGCATTTTAGGATTGGTAGAAATGGCTATTGAGGAAATCGATTTGGGCTACTGAGGCAATGTTATGGCATGGGATGATCAGTGATGATAGATCGGGGTGCTGCACACCTTCTCCAGCAGTTTCAGCTTCATCGGGGCCCGCATCCATCACTTATGGCACTTTCTGAGGATTTCTGAGGTCTTTTTGAGGCCTACGATTTGACTATGGAGGCACGATTTGGTACATGGGTAATTATTTTATGATTATTGTGCTATGGGGATTGACCAAGGAGGGATAAAATTACCCCTTGGACCCACCATAAGCATCTTATTATATTTTGTCATCATGATTTGGTGGGATTCCCCTCTTCTAGGGCGATTTTGTCCACTCACATAATATTTTATTAGTGATCCATGTATTTTATTGTTGAGCTCATCTCAACCATTGATTAGACATTTGTATCTTTTAATCTTAGCCACTCATTCAAAAAGTGGTTAGGGTTTTGGTGCCTCTCCTTCCTATTTAAAGGAGAGAGCTTCTCATTGTAAGGGGTCTTTGGCTCTTGGATTATTGGTATAGAAAAACTTTCTTGTGGAAATTCTTGTGGTCTCCTTTGCATCTGGTGTTCTTAGATGGTGATTCTAAAGTCTATTGCAACCTAGCATTTGGAATTTGTGGTAAGATCTATCTTTTTTTGGAAATCATTGTTTGTCTACAGGAGGGCAACTTCAACAAGGGCGATTTTGCAAGGCTTCTTCAAATCGACTTTCTTGGCATTCGCTTGTATCAGGGGGTTATCATTAGCATCATTGTGATCTATGCTATCTTTCTGTTACTTCTCTTGTGGCATTAGTCTTATCTCTTGATTACATCAAATCTGATATTGTTGACGTTTGTTGTGCAGGAGAGAGGGCGCATTGGCTTCTTGGACCAAATCGACTTGCATAGAGAACTACCTCAAAGATTCTCAAATTGATCGTGTTTGCATAGATCATCATCATCAAGGCATCTACAAGGTTACCCAGGTAAGATCCACAGGTTTGTTTCTCTTATCTTGATCCAATCCATTGACATAGCTCTTAAACACCTCTTAAATTGATAAAACCCTAGTTATTTCAAAACCCCCATTTTACATTTTCTCAGATCTACTTAGATCTAGTGGGTTGTTGGGCATAATATTGAAAACCCACCTCTATAGCATCCACGGCATCCCGGATTTATAGTTTGGTGAGGATTGGCTTCCGTTTGACCCCCTTCCTAAGCCAACTTAGCTCTCCCAAAGCAAGGCACACTTCTTGGTGGTGGTGAGTTGACCTAGATCTAGGTGGTGGGTAGTTGAGATCCCGCTTGATCCTTAACCTACACATCAAATAACCTACCCCCAGATTGTCACTTTCTTGATTTTCACCTTGTGGGCCCTATTCCACATTTTAAGGGATTTAATCCCCATTTTGGACCACTTGGTACATTCAAACTCAGATCTAGTAAGATCTAACCGTCGGATTGCCGTAAAATTCTAGATCCACACTCCTACCTGACTAACCTACCTGGATCTAAAGTTTGGGTGCCATCGGACTTGTCTTGACCCACCTAACCCACATTTTAGGCCTCCTTGGGTAAAGTCGCACCACCTTGGAGAAGTGAGTTAACTCACTTCTAGGACATGGGTACTTGAGATTTTTGGAGATTTGGAACCGGAATAATTCAAAACCTAGGTCTAGTGTGTCATCTTGTCAAATCTTGCCTTGGGGACAACATTCCTTATTTTAAGGGATTGTGGTCCACTTTGGTCAAACCTAGATCTAGACCTATTCATCCATCAAGACCTTAATTTCCCACTTGTCTCATACTATAGGAGTCCTTAACCACAAGTCAACCCCACTTTGACTCCATTATCCCAATTTCCAAGGCACTGGTTGTTCTCCAAGTCAATTCGACTTTCTTAGATTTTTGGATTAACTTGTGGTTTAACCGTAGCATGGTGAACTAAACCCTTGAAGCCATCATGTATCATGATCAAGCTTGTCACTTGTACTAGTTAGCCCTAATACAACCCCTAAATTACCCTGCATTGGACACGGTTCCCAAGGCAGTGGATTTTCCAACATTGAACTAGTACTCTCATCCTAGATCTCATTGCAAACATTATAAGTCACTCACACATCAACCATGGACCAAAGCCATACTCAGTAAACCCCTCACTTGGCTTGTGACGTCATCCTAAGGTCTAGGATAAACCATACACCTAACTTCACTTAGAAATACCCTGATTTGGTGTCTTGGTTTTGATCTCTCCTGTCAGGAGTAGATCGGGTCTCCCCCTTTGTTGTCTGGGCTAGATAACATAAAGAGAAGGTTGCCTCGACTGGCGTGACAACCATATATTGGAGGTCGAGGTGATCGTGGTTGCACCTTTTGAGTTGCCCTTCCCTATTGCCATCCATGATTGGATATATCCATAGGGGTAGCTACAGTTTAGGTGATAACAGAGCTGTAGCATCTGTGCCATCCGGAATGGTAATGGGGTTGGTAGTAGTGTTCCTCACCACCTCCACCCATAGCTCATTCTCCTCCAAAAGCAACAAGATTCTGGCCTTCCAAGGCACAAAGTTTTCTGTCCCATTCAACCTATCTTCAATCCTCAAACCTGTAGCCATCTGAAAATCAACCCAATAGAACGCTGCCCACTAACAGAAGATAAAAATACTGAAGTTTCTGAGATCTGGAAATTATGTGTGTCTGCAAACTATCACTGTTTTCTGCCCCCTTTGCTCTGATACCATGTAGAATTTTCTGCACTTATTATCTGCTGGTTTGTGTTAACAATTTGTGGTTTTCACCTATAGCCGGTTATGCATAGGCTGTAGGTTACTTATAAAAATTTTCTGTAACAGTCAAACACACAACAGAATGCTACTAACAGGCTAAAAACACATTTTAAACATTCACACATGAAAAGATAGACTCAGAGATTTTTGGCCAAAATCGAGCCCTGGAAAAACCCCCACGGGGAAAACCAGTTAGAGAGAGAGAGTTTATATTTCTTCAGCAATGTACAGTACAGAAATTTTTACAGTAAAAATTACTTATCTCCACCATAGAAATTTACACCCAGAGGCTTCCTCGAAAACTGTGCATCCTGCAGTCTCGAAATCTGTGCCAAATCAAACACCTCAAACTCTGTGCCCAATCTCGATTTCAGTGCTGGAAAATAATGCCTCGATTTCTATGCAACAAGTACAGTCCGTACGGACTGTACGAACCTTGAAAACTGTGCCTGAAATTATAGAAACCCGTGCCCAGAAAATGCTCCTCGAAATTTGTGCTGTAGGAACAACATTTAATGCTGTAGTACGGATTCTTGGTTTCTATGCTAAAATATCAGCTGTACGGTTTCTAGAAATTCGGGCCACTTCCCTGCTGTACGGTTTCCTTGAATACCGTGCCACTTCTCAGCAAATAATGGAAGCCTCGATAACTGTGCCAAATTGTAAACACTGCTGCCTCGATTTGTGTGCTGAAGCAAAAGAAATGCTCAAGCTGTCTCCTCGATTTCTGTGCATGAACTCTCCCTTGGAAGTCATTCCCTAGCTCTCTCTCTTCTTCTTTCTCACTTTCTCAAACTCAAAAAAGTGAAAGTGAAATGAGCCTCCCTCCTCTTTTTGTCTAATCCTAAGTGGGTTCTAATCCAACGATGGAAAAATGATCCAATCCAATGGTCTAGATTTGATGAGAGTAAAATCATCACTTCATTTAATTCACTTAAATAAATATTTACTCACCCACTTAACTTTAGCAAAAGTGACTTTCATTTTATAAAGTCTCATTAAAGTGCTTTTAATGTGAGGGTCACTTTTTCCCCCTTCTTAGTGACTTAGGCTAAAAATCACTAGGGGAACACTTCCCTAGGTACAAAACTAACAGTTTTTTGCAGGGGTTTCCCCAGGTGGAGAAAAGCTTAGAGATTAAGTCATTCTTTGCTTAGCAGTGGTTTTCGGCACCTAATCAACATCTTTTGCAGGTCTTCAAAGCTTCTCCTCATTTCAAGAGAAGGAACATAGTAGAAGAGACTTGCCTCTTCCTCCATCAAGCAACAAATTTTTTTTAAACTTGGTTACCTTGGTTCTAAAGGCTCTTCTCTTCAAGCCTCCTCGTTTTCTCATTGATCCCCTTCTTTCTCTTTGGTTTTGCTAGCCTTTCTCCTCAAGCACTCATTTTTGCTTCATCCTCCCATTCGTTTTTTTCTCTCTAAAGCCTTCATCCATTCGTTTTTTGCTCTCTAAATCCTTCATCCATTCATTTTTCTTCCCTAGATCTTTGCCCTAGCTCTTTCCTCTCATCTCTTTTCCCTCTTTTCTCTAGCTCTCGTCCTCTCTCATTTCCTCCTTCCTTTCGCCTTCTTTCTCCTCCCATTCGTCTTCTTTCTCCTCCCATTCGTCTTCTTTCTCCTCTCTTCTTTCCCCTCCTACCTCCTCTCGTCCACCTTCTTTCAAGCCCTAAAACACAACACAAAAAAGTGGAACAAAGTAAAGTTTTGTTAATGGTTAAAGTCTCTTAATAGTTAGATTCATTTTTGTATCTTGTTAGTAGTTAGATCCCATTTCATTTATTTTTTGCATTGTTTAGATCTATCTCTTTTATTTAAGTTAGTTGTTTACTTGCACTTGTTATATCTTAGTGAGTACCTGTATCTAGTTTTATTTAGTTCCTTTTCAATAGTTAGATCTCAATTTTCAACTCTAAGTTTTGCATTGTTTGCTAAATTTATAGTTCGATTTCTTAGTTCATATCTATCATTTAAAAGTGAAAATTGCGCAACTAAATATTTTGTGTTTTAGACCTCTTTCCCATCATTTTAAGCATTTGTTTGTTTGCTGGTCCGTTTTCACATTTTCATAAATTCAAAGTTAAATCTCATACATTTAGTACTTAAGGTTTCATCTCTAGTTTCTAGACTTAAGTAGTTTTTACTTTTGTTTGATTTTCTCAAGAAAATCTAATGCTAAAGGGTGCCTTGTTGAGTTGATTTAAGCTTGTGTAGGTACTTTGAAGGAGAAGAAGGACTTGAAAAAGCAAGATTAAAAGAAGATCAAGACTATAACCAAAAAAAGAAGACTTGAACCGAGAAGACAATTTTACACACACTCTCCTTTGTAAAAGCCTTAAGGGCTTCTAAGTTTGATTTTCCGTAGTTGTTTTAATTCCTTCAAAAGACCTTTCAAAGATTTTTCCTATGGCACTTGTAATCAATTATTAAAAAGGCAAGGTGGGATAAGGCCTCCCACACTTTGGTTCTTTCTTCTCCATTTGGGGAAGAGTGTTTTGATGCATTGTTAATTTTAGTTTTGCTTCAATTTCATAGATTAAATCTCATTTTTGTACTTAGATTAGTTCTTTTCCAAGTCTTGACTTGAGATAGTATCCTTGGGATTTCATCCCAAGGGCAGGGCCACATAGTTTTGTGGTTACTTCTCTTTCTCTGTTAGCATCCTTGCGGACATCCAACTAGCTGGAAGGTTTTTGGGACTAGCGTTTCTAGTGGTCACCTTTTTCGGAGGTTGATCCCACCTGTTTATTTCTCTTAGATTAGTTTAAGTCTTGGCCGAATAGTTTGATTCCATTTTGTTGTAGAATGCTAGTTGTTCATTTTTGCAAGTGATATCTTTGTCTTTTATTTTCCCATCTTATTGAGCTATCACATGCGTTCATGCTTACAATTTGCTTCTATTTTAACAATGAACAAAACCTCTTGAACTTGAAATAACCCAGGTCAAGAACACTCTCTATCAGAGAGCATACTAGATTCTGCATTCCCCTTACATTAGGCATTTCAATCAAACAAGTCTCTTGAACTTTGGTCTTAAGACTAAGTCAAGAGCGCTCTCTGTTGGAGAGTTGAATTGTGTGCTTTAATAATAATAAAAATTTCAACTCACACCCCCATTAATTAATTTATCTTGGTTGTTATCCAACACCCGTATGCTCTGCCAATCTGAAAAGGTTGGGCTAGTACTCAGAAAATGTTGGATTTTGTTAATCTCATAAGTGAAAATCTAATAAAACTTTACCCCAACCAACGTGCCGGCGTTGATCTTTTTCGAGAAATACTTTTAAGTGGGAGGAAAAGATTCCTAAACCTGGTGGTGCTGGAGTACCGTTGTCAGGTTCGGGGTGGTTAAGTCATTGGACACTTACCTTTTGCAATCTGGATGGTTCCGACCTATCATCAGAGTGGAAGCCACTGAAAGTATCACTTTCCAGACTTTTGCTTATCTCCTTGTTCTTAGTCTAATAATCAAGACCACTAAAAACCTTTTAATTTACCAAGATAATTTGCACAACGTTCTCACAAACAGTTACTAAGACTATATATTCAACATCCCCCAGCACTACATTCAATCATTTTTGACTCATTGGTCCAATGGATAAGGCACTGGTCTTTTAAATTATTTATATATCTGTGGATGCTTTCACTTTACAAGTCTTTTTATACTATCAAACTTACATCTTGTTTGCAACGTGGATTGCGTTTTATCTTGTGTTTATTATAAAGTTGTGGATCTTTCATTTTTCAAAACTCCTAAACAACACCCATCTGCATCATCTCACATAAAAAACATTAAAACACATTGAGCCATAGTAAACTCTTTGTAGGGACTATCCCCCTTGGCTTCGTTAGGAGTTAGCTTAAACGGAGGAGCTGGGATTTAGGTGACAATACCTAGCTCATTACTTGCCCCCAAGGCCACACTTCTCTCACTTGTAGTGAAGAGACAACTTTCGAAAGATTTCTGCTGCTGGTGTGCATCTCGGCGGACAACATGGCCTATATGATCCCTCTAGGATTTCACATGTGCTAAGAAGCACAACTAATCGCAGCTTGCATCCGGGGCATATTCACATATACAAGGTCAACAATAATAGATATAACTTTTGAGTAACATTTTTTTTTGGACCTTTTTTTCATACCCTTCGAGGGGTATTTTAGCAGTTCATTGCTATAGCCTTTATTCACATGTGTTAAGAAACACATTCTAGAATTTTAAGTTCATAGGCTTTCATAATACATTTCCAATACAAGTAGTACATGAGCTTTCAGTTTTAGCCAACAACATCTCAAGTGACTAGGGGGAATTTTGCACAGTGCCAAACATAGGGACAACTGGCCAGAATGATTTAGGCATACAACCCAACTCACCAAAGGCAAGTTCTATCACCAACTTAGAGCCGAGACACAAAACAAACATGGATGCGGTCCAACACAGAGGTAGAAATGGGGAAGTCCTCAGTATCAAGAAGTCAAGAAGGTAAGTCAAGGGTGAAAGCCAAATAAGGAAGGTCATGGATGGATGGAGTCAAATGAAATGGTGCCTAAACTAACAAACAAGGATGTCAGAAAAGACCATATCTATGCTCATAGGAGGGTAATGAAACCGATGAGTATTGTCAGAAAACCTAAGTGTGCAAGTAATACATCCATTTAATAATTATGACATCATCCAAGATATTTCATTTTATTTTAAATAGTACTGCCACATCATGAATCATATACCAAGTCAATGCTTTGAAGATGACTAAAACAACAAAATAATAATCCAAAGCCAATAATCAGAAGTCCATAGGTCATATCACATCATAATAATCATCAATAAACATCTGAAATACTGCTGCAATAACATCACTGGGTAATGGAATGAAACTGTATGGAACAAATGGTCACATCGGTCATCAAATCTAAGCTCTCAAGGCTCAGACTTGGCACAAGGTCTAATAAAATTCTGATACAATGTACTGCTCTGATCCATGAATAATCTCAAATAACAAGCTCATCATAGTTGATCTCTGTAAAAGCAAAGCTCTGAAATGTGCAGATATCTGCTCAGGAAGAATAGTAGCCTGGCTACTATGGTGTGATAACAAACAACAACTTCATATTTTCTTGTACTCTTGAACTTCTAAAATCTAATAGAAGCATATATGCTTTGGAGAGTTTATGTACCCTACAAGGACTATTTCAAACTAAATTTTATCTCTTATCCCATGGTATCAGCTTTACCCACAGAATTGGAATTAGTGTATTTGTTATCATTTTAATTGTACTTGAAATTTGAATTGATTGCTTACAAAATTTAATATGTTTCGTTCTTCATATATAAACAACCAAGTTCAATTGACGTCATTTTCCAATAAAAGACACATTCAACAATAGTGATAATGGAGTACTCTAGTAGCTTTAATAAATGGTTTTTCATTTTTTTTCCAATAATGAAAAACAACAATTTTTTTACTGTGTTTTGGGATATTTTCACTTGGTCAAGTGCTTCAGGATATTCTTGACTTTGTATGTGTACGGTGTATATATAAAAATATGGAGAAAAATACAGCGTAGGCCATGCATGTTTGGCATACTTGTGTAATATTTTAGATACAGCAGGAGGTGGTATTATCAGTAATTCATTGAAGATTGAGTACAACACAAGTAGCTTTACTAAATGGTTTTTCATTTCTTGCTAATACTCCAGTAGCTTTACTAAATGGTTTTTCATTTTTTGCTAATACTCCAGTAGCTTTACTAAATGGTTTTTCAACTTTTTGCTAATAATGAAAAACAACAAATTTTTTACTGTGCTTTGGGATATTTTCACTTGGTCAAGTGCTTCAAGACATTCTTGGCTTTGTATGTGTACTGTGAATATATAAAAATATGGAGCAACATACAGGGTAGGCCATGCATGTTTGGCATACTCGTGTAATATTTTGGCTACAACAAGAGGTAGTATTATCAGTAATTCATTGAAGATTGAGTACAACAAGATTGGAGTTGGAGCGATGACATCAAAGGAGATGCACTTAGGAAGCAATGTGAAGATGTTCTTTTGCTATTAATATGCATTCAAATTGTTTTAGGAGTCAATATGGTAAAATATATCAACGACCTTATGGTCATTTAACCAAAAAATACCCTCAATACTTGAAAAGAGGTAACCATCTATTAGTATTTATTAAGTTATCAACATTTGTAATAATCTCCGTTACAGACTTGGAAGGTTCCTATTGTTGATGTATATGTAACTTCGGAATGTATTTCATCTATGTATTTCATATATATTTATTGTACCCTTATTAGAGATGTGTTATTCCTTTATAAGGAAGTGTCGTCATGTGGATTGACAAGTGTCGCAAGTGTGTGTACTTGCCGATGGGTTATTAGATCACCATGTGTGGGGTCGGCCCTGAAATATATATTATATTGTGGATGTACCTAGCTAGACAAGTCGGCCCCATAAGGTCATTGGAAAAACAGGTTAGTATAAATAGAGATCAGGTGATCTCTATTTAGATCACTCAGAAAAAGTATCTCACTCTCACTCAGAAAGTGGCACACTAGTGAGGAGGAGGATCATCTGCTACTAGGAGACTATCTCAGTGTATTTTGGTTGTACTTTGGTTGAGCCATTGCTCTCTCTATCTCTGAGGAAGTTGTGGGGTTTTTCACCTTAGGGTTTTCCCCACGGAAACTCTGTGTCTCTTGTCTCTCATGCTTTTGATTCTTGTAATGCTTGTCATGCTTATTGTGATTGTCATGCATTGATATACTGTATATGTTATTCTCTCAGTAAAGATCCTAGAGTATTGTGAATTAATGCTCAAAATTTAACATGGTATCAGAGCTAACCTGAGAAGAAGACATTTTGCAATGACAGAAACTTGAGTTTCTTGTTTATTGGGTTTTTCTCCATAGTTTTTGGAAAAGCAGTATAGTAGATTGACTCTACTCATCAAGGATAATCTATCTGTCCAATCAGAATTCAATTCTGAGCATTTTTAGATTTGGCCCTAAAATTTAGGGTTTCCACAAAAATAGGAATTTCTGAAATATGAAGCCATAGATGGAAGCTCCTTGCAAAAATCGAATTTTAGAGATTTGGAACGAGATTTTTGGCTGGGTAGATCTCCGAGAAACTCAAACCCTAATTCAGGGCTCTCCCTAGTGAACCCGGGAGGACAAAAAGGCAAATCCGAAGGGTAAATCTTTGCTGATCTCAAATTCTGAATACACCAGGCTGATCAGCTCATCAAGGCGCATCTTTATATCCTTTCAGAAAGTTGAAATTCACATTTTGAATTTTTAGGGTTTTTTCGACAAACCCTAATCCGGGACCAGATCCAGTTTTCAGCATTTCAAGTGGTAAGACCTAAATCTTTTCTATTTCATTTGAAGTACTCTTTAAGATGTCTCACCACACCAAGCTTGAGGATAAGCTTGAAGGGGTTGATAACTTCTGAGCTTGGAAGTATAGGATTGGGTTAATCTTGGAAGAGAATGAGTTGGACTCATATGTAAAAGAAGACATCCCTATCCCAGAGGATGAAGAGGCTAAGGTATTGCATAAGAAAAATTTGGTCAAGGAAAAGAGAATCATTGCTGATTCTATCAAAGACCATCTCATACCCCATGTGTCTTCTCTAAAGACACCCAAGGAGATGTTTGACTCTTTGACCAAGCTATTTGAAGGGAAGAACATAAATCGGAAGATGACCTTGCGGAACCAATTGAAATGAGTAAAGTTTCAGAATGGAGAAACCATTCAATCTTATTTTTCAAGGGTCTCCCAGATCAAGGAACAACTAGAAGTAGTGGATGAAATGGTGGAGAATGGTGAAGTGGTGATGACCACTCTAAATGGCCTACCTAGGTCATGGGATTCCTTTATTCAAGGAATCTGTGCAAGGAAGAAGTTGATCTCCTTCAGCAGATTGTGGGAAGAATGCTCTCAAGAAGAAGCTAGGCTTGTGGCCCGAGAAGAAAAGATGGAAAATGAAGATCAAGCTCTCTCAACACATGCCAGGAAAGGAAAGTCCAAGAAGGAATCATCTCATAACATAAGATTCTCACTCCACCATTATCATAAAGATAAGAAATATCTCAGATGCTTCAATTGAAATGAGAAGGGACACTTTGCTTCAGATTGTCCCAAGAAAAAGAAAGACAACAACAACAACTTCAATAAGAAGAAAAAGAATAACAAAAGAAGATCTCATGCTCATGCTACCGAAGATGATGAACCCCCAAAGAAGAAGGCTAGGGCAGAAAGTGATAGTGATGATGACTCATCAAGTGAAGAAGAGTATGTTCTAATTTCTGCTCTCACAGGTACTATCTCCCATGGTTGTAATGATTGGTTGATTGACAGTGGGGCTTCCAAACACATGACTGGGTTTAAGGAATCTTTTGTGAATCTATCTGAACATGAATCACCCCATAAGGTGAAACTTGGCGATGATTATCAATACCCAATCAAAGGAAGTGGTGAATCCTCCTACAACCTAGATTCTGGAAAATCTTTGAAGATGAAAGAAGTCCTTTATGTACCTGGGCTCAAGAATAACTTACTCTCCATCTCTGCATTGGATGCAAAAGGTATGAGGGTTGCATTTGTGGATGGCCAAGTCCTAATGTGGCCAAAGGGAAAGAACATAGATGATGCAGTAGTGATTGGAGAGCAAGAGGGAGGTTTGTATAAATTGAAGGGACAACTTAAACATGCCATGGTACATGAATCCATGGAGCCAAGTGAACTTTGGCATAGAAGACTTGCTCATATGAACTATAGGGCACTTCCAATTGCAAGCAAGGCTGTAGAGGGTCTTCCTGAGATTAAGACCAAACATGAAGGTGTTTGCAAAGGATGTGCAAAAGGTAAGAACATTAAGAAGGCTTTCCCAAGCAATGAAAGCAAGGCAAAAGACATCCTGGAAACCATCCACTCAGATGTATGTGGTCCTATGTCATCCAGCTCTCTGAGTGGGTGTGTTTACTATGTCTCATTTATTGATGACTTCTCCAGGAAGACTTGGGTATACTTCTTGAAGAGAAAAGATGAGGTGTTTGATAAATTCAAGGAATTCAAAACCTTGATGGAGAATCAAACTGACAAGAAGATCAAAACATTCAGATCCGACAATGGTGGAGAATTCACCTCAGGTGACTTCAAGAAGCTTTGTAGTGATTCAGGGATTAAGAGGGAGTTGACTGCTCCTTATAATCCTCAACAGAATGGAGTTGCAGAAAGGAAGAACAGAACAATCATGGAAGCAGCAAGGGCAATGTTGCATGACCAGGATCTACCTATGCATCTATGGGAAGAAGCAACTAGAATAGTTGTATATGTACAGAACAGAACACCCCACAAGATATTGGATAACAAGACACCAGAAGAGGTATTTTCTGGTAAGAAACCTGAAGTCAGTCATCTCAGAATATTTGGTTGTCCAATATACACTCATGTCCCAAAGGAAAAGAGGACTAAACTAGATCCTTTAGGGAAGAAGGGTATCTTTGTGGGTTACAGTGAAAGCTCAAAGGCTTACAGAATATACTTTCCAGGGTTCAAGAAGATTAATGTCAGCAGGGATGTAACATTTGATGAAAACTCAGCCTTCATCAAATCAAGGAAGGCACCTATCGAAGTTTATGAAGAACCTAAGGAAACTAGATTTCAAGACACTACCATGACTGAAGCAGTTCCAGAAGTTGTTCGTGAGTTTGAAGATCCGCAAGAACCTGTAGATCCACCCCGTGAGGATAACTCTCACAAGAGGAAACCTGCATGGGCTAGAGAGCTCATTCAAGATGCAGAAAGATTTGGCATTCCAGAAGAAGAACACAGAGCAAAGAAGAGAACCAGATCACATACCAGCTATGTTGCTTTACTCTGTGACATTATGAACAAAGAGCCTTTCAGTTATGAAGAAGCAGCGGAAAAGAAAGAATGGAAGGATGCCATGGTTGAGGAATACCAATCAATAATGAAGAATGATGTTTGGGATGTTGTCCCAAGACCTAAAGAGAAGTGTGTTGTGCCTTCCAAATGGATCTACAAAATCAAGCATGCTGCAGATGGCAGTGTAGAGAAATACACGGCAAGATTCGTAGCTCGTGGCTTCTCTCAGAAAGAGGGAATAGATTATAAAGAAACTTTTGCACCTGTAGCCAGATGCACTTAGGAAGCAATGTGAAGATGTTCTTTTGCTATTAATATGCATTCAAATTGTTTTAGGAGTCAATATGGTAAAATATATCAACGACCTTATGGTCATTTAACCAAAAATACCCTCAATACTTGAAAAGAGGTAACCATCTATTAGTATTTATTAAGTTATCAACATTTGTAATAATCTCCGTTACAGACTTGGAAGGTTCCTATTGTTGATGTATATGTAACTTCGAAATGTATTTCATATATATTTATTGTACCCTTATTAGAGATGTGTTATTCCTCTATAAGGAAGTGTCATCATGTGGATTGACAAGTGTCGCAAGTGTGTGTACTTGCCGATGGGTTATTAGACCACCATGTGTGGGGTCGGCCCTGAAATATATATTATATTGTGGATGTACCTAGCTAGACAAGTCGGCCCCATAAGGTCACTGGGAAAACAGGTTAGTATAAATAGAGATCAGGTGATCTCTATTTAGATCACTCGGAAAAAGTATCTCACTCTTACTTAGAAAGTGGCGCACTAGTGAGGAGGAGGATCATCTGCTACTAGGAGACTATCTCAGTGTATTTTGGTTGTACTTTGGGTGAGCCATTGCTCTCTCTATCTCTGAGGAAGTTGTGGGGTTTTTCACCTTAGGGTTTTCCCCACGGAAACTCTGTGTCTCTTGTCTCTCATGCTTTTGATTCTTGTAATGCTTGTCATGCTTATTGTGATTGTCATGCATTGATATACTGTATATGTTATTCTCTCAGTAAAGATCCTAGAGTATTGTGAATTAATGCTCAAAATTTAACACCTATTAGATGAGTATGGGGAACATACATTTTGGTTGTTTATTGTTAATGTTCGCATGTCTTTTTTTTTTGGAATTATTATGTTTTGTGAATTACTTGTCATCTAATATTGTGGTATTCCACTATTTCATATCATTTATGGTTGGATGCACCGTAATTGGGCAATTATCAATTGAAATATTATATGTTAAGCACCTCTGCATAGCTCAAACTACCATTTGACTGAACCAAAACATAAATAATGACTTTCTGAATATAGAGTATAATAGTTTTGACCATCGTCCTTAACTGGGAACATGGGGCCTTAAAAAAAAATGCATTAATGGGTTGGCAATTTTGGAAATATCCCCCAAAATTATAAATGAAAGGTTAAATTATCTTATGCATAAGGAGGGGTGATGGGAATATTGGCATGTCTGCAATCTATAATTCAACACCAAAAGTCAAATTCTTTATTAAATTTGCATTGATGGTTGGGACATAATTAAGCTCTGAACACCAAACTCTTGTGGAAGTTGGGGACTTAAATTCAACACTAAACATGTTATGGAAATTGTGCTTAAATTTAGGGACTTATGATTATCAAGTATATCACTTAATGCAACACTTTATTCAGTTAAAAACTTAAATCCACAGCTCAAGCACTCAACTCTAAATGGTGAAATTCCGAAATAGTGAATGTTGTCAGTTAAGCTGTTTATAATTTAGTACTGAATGTCCAACTCTTACATAAAGTGAAATAATATGGTAGTATTTACTGTAATTTCTAAATTTTTTGTAATGAACATGAACTCTAATAGTTCAACAACCATCTCATTTGACAGGAAAAGTTATTAAACTTTTGGGATAGGTCAACCTTAATCTTGTTGAGTTCATGCATCAGATTGAAAAGAGTGGAGGTCTTATTTTGAGGCTCTACTGTATTTTTCAGAATTTTGGACTCCATATGCATTTCCCTTTTCCTTAGTTATCTGCTGCTTATCTCTCTCAATTGTATGATCATGTTCAGGCATTTTTGGTGGAGTAATCTGGGACTTTTCCTTCTGCTTTGAATCAGGAGTCTTTAGAGTCTGATTACTTGCGTTATCTCTTGGCCTGAGGTAATACTTATGGTGTAATTCATTTTGTAAGGCATCGAAAAACAATCAGTACTGTGCAAAAATGTAATCACCTAGTCGATCTTAGTCGATCTTCATTTGGATGTAAAGATAGATTATTAATATACAAAGACTCTTCATTATCCTCCTGAGTGAGATGAACCTCATTTCCTTCCCCACCCAACCAATTAATATTATCATGTGACTTTTTCTCTTCAACGGGTCCCTGATCCTCATCCTCGTTAGGGTAATATTCCTCAACCAGATTATTGGTATTCCTCAATGGTGGTTGTACAGGTGGGTCTTATGTCCTCCTTTCTCGGGCAAGTAATTGTCAATTAAAAGGTCTCCTATAAGGATGCTGATTCCTAGCAGGAAAATTTAGATTTCTTGCTCCCACATTCAGAGGATTATGTAGGGAATTGTTCCTAAAGGTGATGCGAAGAGCCAGCTGGTTAGTGTCAAAGAAGAGCTGTAGTGGGGATGAATTGTTAATTGTGGAAGAAGTGAATTTTGCAATGGAGAATTGAGGAAGTTTGTAGCATAATAGGTAGCATGTAGGATAGAAAAGAGGCAATTTGAAGTGTATGTAATTAAAAAAAATCTTAGTCTTCGAAGCTTATGATTTCTGGAACATATTTTATTTTCTGGACATAGAAAGGTTTTCTTAAGAATATTTTATTATTATGAAATTTAGTGCATGTCATTGTCAATTAATTGATTAGATTGGCATTGTGATAGGAGTCATAGTTTCTGGACATTATTACTGTATTTATTTATGAATTCAAGGTGATAAGAAGCTAGATTGGCATTGTGATAAGAGTCATAGTTTCTGGACATTATTACTGTATTTATTTATGAATTCAAGGTGATAAGAAGCGGTAGAGTAAATTGGGCAGAGAGTTTGATGTTAATGTACTTTGGCATTGAAGATATTATGGGCATTTCTGTTTTCTACATCTTCCCCTTTGAAGTAGGTTCAATATGGTTGATGGCCTACATGACAGATAAGATGAAAGGGGGATGTAAGACATGCTCAGATGGAAAGCAATACAAAGAAATTAACAACATGGGAGTAGGAAAAGCATTGAAGCTTGTAGATGTTGAAGGGGCTGGTTGGCAGCTGCATATTTGTTATGAAGACATTGGAGATTGAATAATTTGAAGAGATCATCCTCTTCTATGTTCTTTGAGAATCATTTGCCCATAAGAAGCATTTTGTTCTTTTTGTTCCAAGAGAAACATACATTTGTAGTACCAATGAAACATAGCCATAAAACATGGTTATGTTAACACCTTATTGTTCTGTGATCAAAAGTTCTGTCTTGCTTGCTTGTAAAACATAGGCATCACTGGCTTGCTGTCTTATAACACCTACTCGATAACTATTCATAGGACTCAGAAATAAATTAAGTACTAAAATATCAATATTCATAAATTGGTCTCAAGTTCTGAAAACTGATTAGTTATTATTACTAATTAAAACATTCAGTGAAGTAAATAAAACTGTCTAAAAACTGTCTAAATAGTCTCCTGCTCTTTGGTCGAAATTTGGATAAATTACATAATAATTTGAGAAGCTAAAGTTTTTGGCAAGTCATTGTCCAGTCCAAGTCAAACAAATATGCCTAATTAGATAGCCCAGCTATACCTCTGGACTTCATTTAGTTATGATACAATATTGGCTTACAAAACTCACGCAACACAAAAAAAAAACACAAGACCTCAACCTTGGCCAACGACTGGATTGGTTGCATTACTAAATTACGTTCTTGGGGTAACTGAAATCATGGCTTACCTTAGGAAAGATGAAGATCGAAATAGTGTGTGCAATATATGTATAGATATATATATGTTATTAGAATACAATGGTAGAAATGATAATACAGGTTTATGATGGTAAATTTGTCAGCAATCTTCTCTGCAAGCTGGTTATTTCAAGTATATTATTCTATTATCAATCCAAGTTATCTATTGGATAAAGATGCAAAGTTCTCATTGCATTGTCTTAGTATTTAAACTGGGATTTTTTTATTATTATCAATCCACGTTATTTATCTAATAACGATGCAAAGTCCTCATTGCATTGTCTTTGGTATTTAAAGGCAGATATTTGGGCAAATAAGCTGTAAATCAAATGCAGAATGAACCTTGGAATATCATAACAATTCTCTGTAGAAACTTAGATTAATGAACATAGAAAATATAATAAAGCTTGGTCATCAAAGAAAAGATGAAAGGCTTCCACATGGGAGAAATGCAAGCGCAGAATGTGAGAGATTGCATCCTCGGACCTCCACCCACTGGTTGTCTACGAAAAAAAATGGGGAGAGCTTGAGTATAAATATGTAAGTGTCGGCATATCTCCAGCGCATTGAGATGATAGAACATCTGATGGCCTCTCGAATGTGGATTTTACAAAGGATGAGGCCCAGGATTTCGTTTGGAAGGGTGGACAATCTTTCTTTTATTTCCTTTATGATTGATAGAATTTTCCTGAAACCTTTGAATGCACTTCCTTCTCTCATTTTTATGTGTCAAGAAGAAAATGCATTCAAAGATTTGAGGAGAATTCTGTCTATCGTGAAGGACTTGTCCACCCTTCTATACAAAATCCTGGGCCTCATCCTCCCAATTAGAGAGGCCATCAAATGCTCTATCCTCTCAAAACGATGGAGATTTGCCTACACCTATATTTATACTGGTGGAATTTGTCAGCGATCTTCTCGCTGCAAGCTGCTTATTTTATATATATTTTTCCATTACAAACCCACGTTATTTATTAGATAGAGATGCAAAGTCCTCTCAACAGAAATTTGTGCAAATAAACCGCAAATCCTGCATTTATAAATGAATGAACCTTCGAGTAGCATGACAAATTCTCTATGGAAACTTAGAGTAATGAATATAAAAAAAATACAAAATTTAACTTTCATTCATCCAAAGAATGATAGTCTTTGCATGAGTACTGTATGTTACAATATGTTTAAAGATGAAGACATTGAAGCTTGAATTAGGAGCTGATACAGACAGTCGATAAAGATTGATTCTTTTTATTTGTTTCTTTCATGTTTGATCTATTGCTAGTTCTTCTCTGATTGTGACATTGCTAGATTCAGTGGAATTGGAATGTTCCCCTGACATCCCCTTTTAAGCAAACGCAGAAAAACAACGCAGGGGAAGATTCTATTTCCGACTCCATCAATCGCACATTCCAACAATAAGCAATAGATCAACAGGACACTTCAACTACCGTCCCAATCGCTCCTTTCTGCATTGAATAGGGTATCGATTTTTTCTTGAGTATTGAATACAGTAGCTACCAGGAACTAAAAATATTTCTTGAGTATTGAATACAGTAGGTATTAGGAACTAAAAAGCTCTGTCAACCAGCCAACCAAAAACCCTGTCAGCCTAGCCCACAAAAAAGAAAAATTGAAAAATTGAGGCTAAGCTGTTAACAACAAAAGAAACCCTTCAATCTAAACCAACCAGCTATCAGGGGCTAAAAACTCTGTCAAAAATGGATCGAAACTATCCATTTCACACAGATGAACCCCATCAATCTGATCACTCTTCGAAACTCAAAACCCTCTTCAATCTGATCACTCTGTCCCATAGGTTGGTATTTATAGAGCCTAACGGGGTGTGCCGGGCTGTGCCTTTACCGGATTTTGACCATGTCAAATCATAAATGGAGATTTATTATTTTGGGTTTCATTAAGCTAAAAACACAATTTCAAAGTGACATCGTAAAAAAAAATTAAAGTAAGTTTTTTATATATTATATAATAATATAATATATTATATAAGTTTGAAATTTTTTTAAATCACGGTGGAAATATGGATAACAAATTTCCTTCTTTTAAAAAAATGGACATATACTAAAAAGTCTTTGCAATGTACAAATTATCTTTTTATCTTACAAAAGTTTCAAATACATATCATTGTACAATTTTGATTAGAAAATATATATCAAAATAACCAGAAGTTATAAATATGTAAAATGATGGTACTAAGTAATAAACCATAAGTTTAAAAAATATCCACAACAATGATATCAATTACTTGATGTACTTTGCAGTTAGAAGTTAATTGGATTAATACATTCTTAAGTTCTCTTGGGACTTTGAAGTTGATTTTTTTAGTTGAATAATTTGAGCGTCACATTTTTAAGTTCAACATTTAATTTTTGCCACACAGAATAGGGCATCACATTTGAAGAAACCCCTGAATCATCCATACATTTATGCACATTTTTGTTAAAAATTTCAAATGTCAAAAAGAAAGGATGTGTGTTAGAGTTAGATCTTTTATTGATCAGGGAAGCATTAACGATGGATTGTTTCTTACTACTTGACCTATTTGAGTATATATTTTTGCATATCTTTTTGTATCATTCTTTTTTATGCTTTTCCCTTTCTCAAAAGATGATTCCCTAAGGTTTTTAATTAAATTTCCCTGTATTTGTGGCAATTTGAGTAATTCATACAGAGAAACATTAGCTCTAGTTTTGCTTCATGTCTTCTACAAAATCATATTCTAGATCATGACAAGAAGAGGGTTCCACTGAGGTAGATCGAGGAAAGAAGAGGGTTTTATTGAGGCTAGGGAAGATTTGGTGGTCATTGAGTTTTCCTTTACATGATTGACAACAGATGGAGAATTTGTTGTTGTGGGTAGGCTCTTACTCTTGGTATTGTATAAATTTTGGGCCATATGGATTTGCTCAAGATCATCATCATCTTCTTCAAACATGTTATGGAAAACATTTCAGAAGTGATTAATTGTATGTTTTGATGTCTCTTCTCCATCTACTTCTTTTTCTCCTTCCTCTCTTTTCTCTTCCTCTTCATCATTTTTCCTACTTGAAGAATGTTCAGACCCTCAAACAATGGATTTGAAGAAATTGATGAAATCCTCCATATTAATTCCTTCAGTAGGTGGAGTAGTTTTATTAGTTGGAGGGAAGTTCTTTTTAAAAGGCAGCCTGAAATCATTTTTGGTAGATGGACCTTCTCTCAAACCTCTCTTCAAGTCCATTTTCTCATTTAAAAGTTTTTTAATAATTCTTTGCAGATTTTCCATATCCATAGAATCTTGTTCCTTCTTTTCAGAACGGGGCTTGGTTTGAATGGATTTATTCTTTCTGGAAGAGACACCATGTTCTTCTTCACTCTCTGGATTACCTTTTAGACTCAGCATATCCTTTTCAACATTTACTGCTTCTTCAAAGGTTTCTTCAATTGTAGTCTTCTTAGCCCTTTTGACAAACACAACAGTGGATAGTGGTAAGGTTGAAGTTTAAATCTCAATAGTAACATCTTCTACAGGTTTAGAAGCATCTGCATATTTATTTCTTAAAGATAAAAATCTCTGATTAAAGTCATTGATCTTTTATGTAGGGTCCATCTTGATCTTAGATAATTCTAAAACCAACACTACTGTTGACACACTATTTTTCAGTTTTAAATGGGGAAAAGAAGTGGTATAAATGGGCTTGATAATAATGAAAAATGGTGGGAACAACCCCAAGTCCTGTAAAAATGCTTCATATGCCCGTTAGCTATACCAAAAGGGAGCTAAAGGGTCAAGCGAAACGCCTTGGATATCATTCGAAGTGATCAACGGTCACTATTGCATTAGAAATAGATCAACGAAGGAAATGAGGTTCCGCTGGGAAAGAAGCGAGGCAGATAACATGATAAAACCTTGTTGGAGAAATGAATAAGGAGTTAAAAGGTGCGAAACTCTCACCGTTGATTGATTGGTCAATCGATGGATCGATGGCTAATATTCGTTTCGCACTGCTAAGTTGCACAATAAAGCGAAGCCATGAGCGGTTGCGAAACCTTATACTGCCTTCCATGTGTCAACGTCCCAACATTTCGCAAATTAAGAAGGCGGTAAAAGAAACCACCCAACCACATTGTGAAACCGCATTTGGAGCATATATAAGGCTAAAGACACGTGATAGTTGACATTTGTCTTGTGAAGCGTCAGAAGGTGATAGTTGACATTTGTCTCGTGAAGCGTCGGAAGGTTCGAAACGTGTGCAAGCTGAGAAAATGACAGAGCACACCCTATTTCAAACTCATCAATTCCAAGTAAGCTTTCGATACTTGTGCAAGTAGTTAAGAAATATCTACATAATGGAGGAAATGAAACAAACAGTACATGCAGGTGGTGAGAATGTTAGAATAGAGGAAATGCTAGAGGACGGAGATAAAGATATTTATGATCCCATGGCTAAATTATCAGTTATAGATATTAAAGACAGGTTGGATAGATTATATAAGGAAAATTCATATGTGGATAGAGTTTTTGAGTCCACGTTCATTTACTTTTGTCTAGACCAGACATTAGGGTTTCCAGATTTCATTTCATGGTGTGAATGAATTACTCACAGAGTGAAAAAGTAATTATGAATGTGTCTAAAACCAAATCATTTGCCCCATTGAGTCTTCCACTGTTAGAAATTCCTTAGAAGTACCTCTGTTTCAGCCTCGTGAGTAGGAAAACTTTGCCGAATAAGCCATAGTTAACCATTACCGACAGTTGTCCCCTGAAACTAAGCATGCTTTCCTAACCAATTGGCTCAAGCTAGACCTCGCAATTGATGATACCCCTTGCCCACTAGATATGAATTTCTTTGATGAGAATGCACAGTTGGTTCTATCACTAATATCCCAGTTTCTAGGGTTAGATAATGATACAATAGTTACAAAAGTTCAATTGAGTCTACTCTTTATATAGGTTATGTTTTGGCATACTAGGTAAAGAATACAGCCAAGTACCATGTCTTAAATTTGATGAATTCCTAGCTGAAAGTATTCACTTTCATCTATTGAATTTCCACAACACCAGGCACTTCAGATTCCAAACTTACTTAATGAAAATGCTTCTATTTTCAAGCCAGAAGGATTTGTAGTTTTAACAAGCAGTGTTTTCAAATACATTGGAAAACAACATGTTTAATTTTATGAACCTTATCCTATCAGAAGTGTACAAATTAATTTTTAGAGAAGATTTACCAAGGGTACTGCCAGAAATGAAGATATTGATGCAGTTGAAACCAGACAAGGGAATAGGGGATTGGTTTTTGTTGAAGGAGCATACAGTTATCGGACTTTATGGGTTTATGAAGGAGCCTTATATTCTGCTAGCATTTTTAACTTTAAGAATATTTGCTTTGGATTTTATCAGGCAGAAACTAATTCTTGAAAATGATCACTTTCTAGCTTTCAAAAAGGCTCCTGATATAAAATTTCCTTTGAAAGTTGGACCTTTCATTATCAAAAATAAGAATGCCCTTTCTTTTATAGAAAAATAGTTAGAAGAGTTGAATTTAAAAAGGAAATTGCTAAGAACTATGATCCTTGTCACATCATTTCTCAAATAAGACAACAAAATAAGAGAAAAGCATTTGACCATTAAGAAGTTGAAGGGTTAGCAAAAATGGCCAATCTTCTACAATAGGAATCTGACAAAGAAGTTTCAGCATGTTCACAGTCAGACCCTTCTTCCCCAACAAAATATTCAACTGAAGTAATACCTACCCCAGGTAAGATGGAAATTGTTAGCAAAAGGAGTTTTCAAGAGATCACTAATATAGAAGTTGAAAAACAAGAAAGAGAAAAGAAGTTGAAGGCAAATTCTCAAGGTGATTTCGTAATGTTTGTAAGTGGGAAAGAGAAAAAGAAAGAAAAGTATCAAGCTCCAGAAGTTCAAATACGTGAGTACAAATTTCATGAAGCAAAGGCTGCAGATGGCATTGATAAATTTTAGTCAAGGGCTGAAATGTATGTTAAATATGGACAAGACAAGCAAGCGGCCCCAGAAAAAATATATAAGTTATTTCCAAAAGTTAGAAGTGTAGTTGACTCAGAGATCACCTTGATGACCAATAGAGATCCTGTGGAGAATACTTCGAATTTGGCTGTATCATCCGATTATAAAGTCATAGAGATGAAACTGAATTTGAAAAAAATAGCAGTCCCGAATAAAATTCATTTGCACAGGCAAACTGGGGAATTTATTTACACAGACTTGATGAAGGTCACCCTTCAATGTTTCTGTTATTACTAATGTTGAACCTAGACTACTGGGGTTCAAGCTTAGGAAAATCTTAACAGTAAATACAAGATATTTAGGATATGATTCTATGGAACTTGGTGGTAGGTAAACAATCATTACAGAAATCAAGTAGATTTAAATATTAAACAACAGGGAATGTATCAACAGAGAATGGATATTAATAAGACATACCTATGAGCATAACTTTGTGAAAGAAGTGAATCGGGTTCTGTATTCCAAGCATTAAAGATTGTTTCATATTAATCAAGAGAATCATGGCATGGATTGATAAGACCACACACAGACAAAATAATGATAACATGTAACATAGTTATTAAAACAGAACAGGCTCATATGATCACAATCATTTCAAAATAGCCATCTCATATTAATATAAAGCAAAACATATACATGCCTGCAATTCGAGCTTAGAGTTTGACTTCCATAATATGTTCCAACCTCTATCATATTTCCTCACTGTCTATTATATACAAAATTCTTCAAAGTTTGAAACAGTTTGAAGATCCTATTTTCATGGATCGACCTTCCCAAAAATAGTAAAGTCTTTACAGCTTTAAACTTTTAAATTAGACAAGTGTAATCAAAATAAAAACAAATATTTTCTACTGCTAGCTGTCGAATTCTATCATCTATGAACCAACTAGCTTATAGATTCGACAGATTAAAGACTTTTGGAAGCTTCTGCTAAGACAATCATATCACTCAAAACCTGGGATCTCTTTTGCAATATGGAGTATTCAGCATCTTTGTTCTGCTCTCGATTATGCAATTCCTTGTTGTGGATCTTCATTTGCTCATACTGTTTCTGAATGGCCCTTTTCTCCTTTAAGATGTCTTTGGATACAAGAACAAGCTTTTGATAATCAATCTCCTTTTCTTCTAAATCTTCTTGTAATCTTTTGTTTGTAGACATCATATTTTCATTTATGCTTTGAAGATACTTATTCTGCTCCTTGTAAGATTGTAAAGACTTCTTAATTTGATTTAACTCTGTCAATATTTCAGTTTCTTCTATATCCATAAAAGCTTCTTCCACTTGCAAAGATTTCGAAACTGATCCATTTTCATTCTCAGAATAAGCTTGTTTATTTATGCAAAATAATTCAGGTATATTTCCTGCATTCCCTTGAAGATCTATGAAATTCTCATTTTCTGAGAAGTGCCCTTCCTGTATGTTTTCTTCACTAAAAGAATCATTCACAACAACAATTTCGCTATGCACCAACTTCAACTCTGCTTCCAATTTACTTCTTAACCTGGTCCTTGGTTTTAAACTCAAGTCTTTTGCATTGAGGGTTTCAGCCTGCTTTCCTTCCTCCGAACTTGGATTTTTTACAATAATGCTAAGCATGTCAGGGTTCTTCAAATCCTCTTTCATTTGCTTAAACAATGTTCCCCCTGTAACTGACACCCCTAGAAACAAATCGGTTGCAACATTAGATTCTTCTGCAAGATCTTTACCTTCGTCTACAGCCTGCTCGATTTGTTCTACAAGCTTCTTAATCTGCTCACCTGCGTCCTCTGTTTGCTTGCATGAACTCTCTGGCTTCTTTCCTTTTCCCTTTTCTTTAGAAATCTTTCACTTTTTAACTTCAAACCCTGATTCAAGGAGAAAACTATCCCAATCTCATCCATTCTTATTCAAGTGAGAAATTATAAGCAACTTAATCAAACCCTGATGGAAAATGGAATGGGCAGTATGTTTTGGATGGGTCTGAACTCATGCAATCATCCTTTGCAGAATTTTGAACAGATAAAATGGTAAATTGAGCTTTAGACTTCCACTAAGATGCATTAGCAGTCGTAAATGACACCTAAGCACTCTGTCATAACGACCCTCGCAAGTGATATAATTTTGCACCATTTCTAATGGAATCTACCAATCTGGCTTAAGCTTGCTTATATGAATTCCATTTTTCCAATTTAACTTCTCAAACCCTGGTAACGGAAATTCACCATTATCACCATTAAACTCTTGTTGTTTAAACCATTTTTCTCCCTGTGCTAGAACACCGATGGCCTCTGCAATGGATTCCTCATCAACCATAACCTTTAAGCTTTTAAAATCCACAACTCCATCTCTGTTATTTTTAATAAAGGCTTTGGTCACCTGAACGTTATAGCCCTGCAATATCTGACAAAAAGGAAACCATACAACATCTTTCATTAGCTGTGCTGATCTTGGAAACTGGGTGATCCATTGTATATTATCTGGATCGAGCCTGCAAATCAAACCTCCGGGCCTCTTCTTTGCCATGCTGTGTGAGATTTCATCCATATTTACCCTAAATTTTTTGAAGATTCCATACAATGCAGGCTAAAACATGGTCAAATTACACAATAACAAAACATTACAAAGTTGAATTAGAAACTTAATAATTCCTATCCATCATGTGCGATGATATCGCTTCCTGTATGTACAACTTTGAAATGAACACTTCATACTTGGAGACCGCCACGATTCCAATGGTATTGTATATGCTTTAATGAATAAGCATGGTTCATTAAAACCATAGTACAAGATCTTGCAACCTGTATCCATCAATAAATGTGCATATTTGATCACTGGCAACATTATAACCCTTAACATTTTAATATATGCTGTCAGGTTACAATTCATTAATCAAATGAATTTTACCAATGTTTCGAGCATGATAATACTATTTGAAATAGCATTTGATCAAGGAATAAGACCCCTTTAGAAAATTAATGTGAACAATGAGCCTTGTTTTATTTTAATAAGTGAAACATTTAAATCAAAACAAACTAGGGTAAAAATGAAAAGAAAGAAAACAAGACTTCTAAAGGAAAATAAGTTGGAAAAGAAGAGTTACTATACAAGGATGGACATTCTAAAGTAAATCTAGGAAAGCAACCCTAGAGATAACATCTGGCTCCGATTGGGGATAAAGTTCTCCTTGTGAGACTTTAAGAACATTTTGACCTGTGCCTTCTGAAATCTGCTAGAATCACATTTCTGTCTCATTGGGCTGGAGTCTATTCAAAATCTGAAATGATATGTACAATGAATACATACAATGAACCTGTTCACCTTAATATGTATGAAACAGTTTTAGAAATCGTCCATTTACTAGATCTGCAAGTTCATCACCATTCAAGGTCTGTAAAACAAAAGTATTATTCCCCAAAATCTTAACAATTATGAATGGTCCCAACCATAAATTGTCAAACTTCCCATGTTTACCTTTGTCCTCATTTCTAGCATTCCACCTTAACACTGCATCACCAATTGAGAAAACATTGTGTTTTGATCTTCTTATCAAAGCTATCTTTTATCTTTTTTTATGTGCACTTCATCTTTTTCCATAATGGCCTCTCTTTCTTGTTGCAATTGGATGTTCTGAAACATTCTTCTTCTTTTTTCTTCAGGTTATTCCTCAGTTTCCTGCACAAATTTAATTACTGGAGAAGCTAATTGAATAGGAAATAATGCATCCACTCCATATACCAACTGAAAAGGGGAAGTTCCAACTGATTTTTTTATGGTAACCCTATCTGCCCATAGAGCAACTCTTAATTTGGTGTCCCAATTTCTTTTATTTTCCAATAACATTTTCTTGATACTAGTCACAATACTTTTATTACTGGATTCTGCTAATCCATTACCTTGGGGGTAATAAGGTGTAGACTATCTCAAGCTAATATTATTTTCTTCAGAAAATTTTATCATTTTTCTAGATTTAAATGTTGGAGCATTATTGGTGATTAACTTTCTTGGACATCCAAATCGACTAAGAATGTTGTCTTGAATAAAATTAATGATAAGTTGGTTTGTTGCTTTCCTTGTTGGGATTGCCTCTATCCATTTGGTAAAAAAGTCTGTTCCAGTTAAAATCCATTTGTGTTGGCCACTAGATATAGGATGGATCTCACCTATAAAGTCTAAACCCCACTGTTGAAATGGAGCATTTAGTGCTATAGGTTTTAAGGGTAAAGACTGTAACTTATGCCTACCTGCAAATTTCAGGCACTGCATACATGCTTTGACCCGTTGATACACATCTGTGAAAAGGGTGGGCCAATAATAATTGGCTCTCAAGATTTTAAATGCAGTGGATTTCCAATAATTATGTCCCCCACAAACACCACCATGTAACTCTGCAGTAACAGCATCAACTTCTGCTTTATCCAAACATTTCAGCAATATACCTCCAGGATCTTTCCAGTATAGAACTTGATCCATTAAAACATATTTAAGAGCTTTCAGTTTTAAAGATCTACACTCATTTTTATTTAAATCTGGAGGACATTGTAAATGAAACAAGAAATATACAATATTTTCATACCATGAAGAATCACAATACCTGCTGTAAATCTGTTTCTCATTCTGCTCTACTGAAACAGCTTGCTCTGAACTTTCAGCCATGAGATGAAGATCTAATACCTGACAGTTTGATTCTGCTAGAAGCTTGGTTAAACCCCACCCTTTCACCAGCTTGGTAGGTTTAATGTCAACATCATACTCCATAACTTTGGTTATCCATCTGCCTCTTTTGCCTTCACTGTCAGGCTGTACCAATATTTCCTTAATTGCTGAAATTTAAACATAGGCCAGAATTTTTGATTGCAAAACATAAATTCTGAAAAACTTAAGAGCTTTCACCAGTGCATATGCTTCTTTTCCATTGTATTATATTTAAGCTCTGAGTCTCTTAATGTTTTGCTGAAGAAAGACATTGGTTGTTCTAAGCCATCTGAATTTTTTTGGAGTAAAACAACAGCTATGGTATCTTCATATGCAAATGAGAAAATTGCAAAATCCTTGGTATAATCAGGAGCTGTTAAAACCGATGCTTCTATGAGTGCCTACTTTATCCTTTCAAATGACTGTCTAGCCTCATTTGACCACTTAACCTCCCCGTCCTTTTTAAGCATCTCAGTAATATGTTTAATAATCTCTGCAAAGTTTGGAATAAACCATCTTAAGAAATTGATTTTCCCAATAAAAGATTGAATTTCCCTTTTATTTCCGGGGATGGTGATTTTCAAGATAGCCTTTACTCGTTCTGGATCTATCTTTATTCCTTCAACATAAACTATATGGCACAAGAGTTTTCCCTCTATTATGGCAAAATGAGACTCTTTTGGGTTAAGTGATAAACCAACTTTTTTGCATTTAAGGAAGGTCTATTTCAGATGCTTTAAATGTTCTTCATCAGACTTAGAAAAAACTGTGATATCATCCTGATATATGACAAAAAAAAATTCATTTTCACCCACGAAGGCTATGTCCATTGCCGTCTGAAATGTAGAACCTGCATTCATGAGCCCAAAAGGCATCTTATCGTACATAAATGTACCCCAGGGAGTTGTGAATGTTGTCTTCTCTCTGCCTTCTGGCTGTACTGCAATCTGGTTATAACCAGAAAACCCATCAATCATTGAAATCCTCTGGGAACCTACCACTCTTTGCAAAATTTGATCAATTTTAGGCAATGAATAATTATCTTTAGGCAGGATTTATTCAAGTTGCGGAAATCCACACAGAACCTTATCTATCCATTTTTCTTGCACACTGGCACAATATTTGCTACCCAAGATGAATACCTGAGAGGTACAATAATTTTTGCATCCAACAATTTTTTCACTTCTTTTTCAATAATTAGCAGTAACGCTGGATTAAGCCTTCGAAGTTTTTGTTTAAAAGGCTTAGTGTTTGGTTTCAATGGGATCTTATGTTAGATAATACTAGTATCATAATTTGTAAGATCCTCATATGACCAAGCAAAAATGTCTATAAATTCCTTCAGCAAACTGATGTATCTTTTCCTTTCCCTTTCTGAAAGTGTCTTAGATATTCTGATCATTTTGGGTTCAGCTTCAGAACCAATATTACAACTTAAAACATTTTATTCAGTGGTCTGTAAGTTGGGTTTCAACAATGTTTCATCCTTTGAGAACAACCTTTCCAATGGGACAAGTCCCTTAGGAATGAAGTTATGTTTTAAATCAACAATTTTCTGATTAGCAATTGAATTTTTTGTATAAGCAGTAAATTCAGCCAAATTAACATCCTCATCTTGATCAACCCAATCATCAAAAAATTCTTCTATCAAATCTAAAAACTCCTTTATCTCTTGATCATCCTGAAAGACTTTCCAGTGTTTGATGTCATCTGGAACAGATGGCCTGTATCTTACATCAATGGGATACTTCAAATGTGTTAATTTTGGAACTTTGAAGTAAGCTGTTGCCAAAGCTAGTGACTCTGCTATCTGATTATAATCTCTTGGGATATAGGTTATATTGAAAGCCAAGAAGAAATTATTTATCAAATCCCAAACTTCATTTCTATAGACTTTCAACAATTTCTGTTTTACCTGATAAACATTCTTGACCTGCTGAACAATCAATTCGGAGTCGCCAAATACAACAAGTTTTTGAATATTTAAATCTTTTGCAGCTCTCAATCCCAGAACCAATGCCTCATATTCAGCAGTATTATTAGTTGTTTGAAATTCCAACTTATACATGAGAGAAATAATTTCACCTCCAGCAGAAATGAGCACAACACCTGCTCCTACCCCTTCCTTACTTGATGCTCCATCAAAATACATTTGCCATATACCTTCGTACTCTTCCTTCTTTTGTTGAATAAAATTATCTTTCTGCACTTGCAAAACCTCTATAGAATCATCCTTCCGAATTGGTAACACACCTATAACATCATCATTCAAATGTAATATGCAAGAACCCATACCTACTTGTACTGAGTAAATAGGATGGTTCGTAGGGTTCTTATCATCACTTACCAAGAATGCCAGTTGCACTTCTCTATAAAGCCTTCTATATTCTCCTCCAAATATAGGTACTGAAGCATAAGATAAATCCATCTAAAGGGTTCCTTCTACCCTTTTTTCCCATGACCATGATAACAACATACCAAATCTAGGATCTACATCAGCTACAACAACATCCATAAGTATACTTTTCATGGGGAACTGTGCAAGGATGACAACCAGATCTTTGATGACTCCTAGACATTTCACGGCTCTAGAATCAAAGGTATACAAGTCATGATAAGGTTTAGTAACAAAAAGTCCGAAAGATTCCATGATTTCCTTAGGCATGAGATTATGTGAAGCGCCTGAATCTAGGAGACAGTTATGTAACATTTGATCATGAATAGTGAGTGTGATATAAAATGGAGGAGGATAAACAGATTTAGCATCTGGCTGATCAGTTGTTTTTGAACCGGTACTAATAGTTGGATTTTCTTCTTGCAAATTAATCACATCTGAAGGAATGGAGGCAACTGAAGAATTTAAAACTTTAAGAGTAGGATTTCTATATGATTTGTTCCTAACCAAATCAGTCAGTGGAATATGAATCTTAATTTTGTTGATTTCATGTTCTAAATTAAAATTAACATGCTTGCTTAACTCTTTTGTTTCTATGACTTTACTCTTATCCTTTTGTGTTTCTTGCTTTTTCTCAAAAGGAAAATGTTCTTTAGTAGGAAAGGTCCTTACCTTTTTTTTGCCAATTGCTGCTTGCTTCACTCCTGACCTAAGACCATATGACTTCTGCTGTGCTTCTTGATAAATTTTTGTTTCCTGCTCAAAACAATCTGACTCATAATAATCTGCCAACTTTGCATCATGATAATCAACCATAGTTACAAAATTAGAAGAAGAAAACTGATCTAATTGATTAATATCAGGGTCTAAATCTTCAATTTATTCTACTGGTATTTCATAAGCCTCATCATCCCTTATCAAATTGTTTTGAAAAGGTGGTTGTACCCTTTGATCCTCATTGTCTCTCCTCTCCCTTTGAATATCATTATTCCTTCTTTCTCTTGGAATAAACCTAAGGGGAATAGGTCGTCTAAACTGATTTGGGTTTCTATTATCATTGTCTTGAACAGGCCTTTTTTGACTTTTATTTTATGTTTCCAACCTACTAACCTTTGCAGATAAATGTTTTATGATCTTACTCATTTCATCCATCTTACTTTCTGAGGCCTTTCCTGTAGGAATAGATGGAACCATTTCCTTCTTTTGTTTTCTATCAACCATTTGACATTCCGCCTCTTCTTTAAGTTTATTTGAAGCAAGTATGTTGGATTCAACTTCTAAGGCTGCTTCATGCATTTCAATAGAGACAAATATTTTCTTTCCCTTAACCATAAAGAAAACTGATAATCAAAAGCATTTGCATAGGTTAACTTTGTTGATGTTTCAATAGGTTTTATTTCAGCTGGAATCCTACTATACATTTTGTTGAAATGCTTAGAAAAATCTCCAACAACCTCATCCTTCTTTCTTTTCAGTGCTCCAAACTCTGTGATGTAATACAGATAATCTTTAGTATCTCCCCATTGTTTCATAAACACTTCCTGCAAAGCATCAATACCATCTATGGAATTTGGTGGCAATTCTCTAAACCATTTTCGTACTTCACCATCTAAACTTTGAACAAAAATCCTCATCCACACATCTTGATGTTCAAAGTTATGATTATCAGCATAACTGAGATATGTATTCTAGTGCTCCTCTGCTGTAACACCTCCCTGACCATTGAATCTCGGGAGATATTTCTGATAGTCTCCACCTAGGAGAGCATTTAAAGGCTGAGGTAATACTAGAGGGGCATATCTAGCTGGCACCATAGCAGCCATCCTATCTAGAGGTTGACCAACCATATTTGGTGGATTAGATAGCTGTGAAGAAGATGGTTGATGTTGTGGAGATGGTGGTTTAGTATGTGGAGGAGATGGAACTTCAATTTTCAATTGGCCAATAAGAATTCTGCTAGTGAGACGTATATAAGGTGTTGTCAAAGACTTTAAGGTGAAGGTTTCCTTTGGTATATGCTTATGTTCAGAAGTCAAAGGATTTGAATAAACCTCAAATCATCAATCTAAGTAGGATTAAAGTCTTCGAATTCATGAATGCACACAGATAAACTTGATTTTCTTTTTTTCTTGAGTATCCAACAATTCAGATGGTATAGTTGTAGTTGAAGAATGCCGAGGGTTACTAGATGATGGGAAATCAATTTTCTTTTTTCTAGCTTCTCTTAGAATCCTTTCTGGATTAGAAACCCCTGAGTGCAGAGGAGATGAAGGATTTCCTCGAGTCCCTATCTGTCTTGAAGCCACTGTAACTTTCTGAAATACAAGGTGAATGTGTAGTCTGTAGATAAATTATACTGATCTTGTCACCCTCCAAAATCATATGTAAAATACCCAGGGAATATGTACTTTTGTTTCTCTGTCGCCGGCAACAGCGCCAAAAGATGTTATCTCTAAAGTTGAACCTAGACTACTGGGGTTCAAACTTAGGTAAATCTTAACAGTAAATACAAGATATTTAGGATATGATTCTATGGAACTTGGTGGTAGGTAAACAATCATTACAGAAGTCAAGCATATTTAAATATTAAACAGCAGGGAATGTATCAACAGAGAATGGATATTAATAAGACATAGCTATGAGCATAACTTTGTGAAAGAAGTGAATCAGGTTCTGTATTCCAAGCATTAAATATTATTGCATATTAATCAATAGAATCATGGCATGGATTGATAAGACCACACATAGACAAAATAATGATAACATGTAACACAGTTATTAAAACAGAACAGGCTCATATGATCACAATCATTTCAAAATAGCCATCTCATATTAATATGTTCCAACCTCTATCATATTTCCTCACTGTCTATTATATACAAAATTCTTCAAAGTTTGAAACAATTTGAAGATCCTATTTTCATGGATCGACCTTCCCAAAAATAGTAAAGTCTTTACAGCTTTAAACTTTTAAATTAGACAAGTGTAATCAAAATAAAAACAAATCTTATCTACTGCTAGCTATCGAATTCTATCATCTATGAACCAACTATCTTAGAGATTCGACAGATTAAATACTTTTGGAAGCTTTTGCTAAGACAATCATATCACTCAAAACCTGGGATCTCTTTTGCAATCTGGAGTATTCAACATCTTTGTTTTGCTCTCGATTTTGCAATTCCTTGTTCTGGATCTTCATTTACTCATACTGTTTCTGAATGGCCCTTTTCTCCTTTAAGATGTCTTTGGATATAAGAACAAGCTTTTGATCATCAATCTCCTTTTCTTCTAAATCTTCTCGTAATCTTTTGTTGACAGACGTCAGATTTTCATTTATGCTTTGAATATACTTATTCTGCTCCTTGTAAGATTGTAAAGACTTCTTAATTTGATTTAACTCTAGAATTATTTCAATTTCTTCTATATCCATAAAAGCTTCTTCCACTTGCAAAGATTTCAAAACCGATCCATTTTCATTCTCAGAAAAAGCTTGTTTATTTATACTAAATACTTCAGGTATATTTCCTGCATTCCCTTGAAGATCTATGAAATTCTCATTTTCTGAGAAGTGCCCTTCCTGTATGTTTTCTTCACTATAAGAATCATTCACAACAACAATTTCTCTACCCCTTACAGAGCTATGCACCAACTTCAACTTTGATTCCAATTTACTTCTTAACCTGGTCCTTGGTTTTAAACTCAAGTCTTTTGCATTGAGGGCTTCAGCATGTTTTCCTTCCTTCGAACTTGGATTTTTTACAATAATGCTAAGCATGTCAGGGTTCTTCAAATCCTATTTCATTTGCTTAAACAATGTTTCCCCTGTAACTGACACCTCTAGAAACAAATCGTTTGCAACATTAGATTCTTTTGCAAGATCTTTACCTTTGTCTACAGCCTACTCGATCTATTCTGCAAGCTTCTTAGTCTGCTCACCTACGTCCTCTGTTTTCTTGCATAAAATCTCTGGCTTCTTTCCTTTTCCCTTTTCTTTAGCAATCTTTCACTTTTTAACTTCAAACCCCGATTCAAGGAGAAAACTATCCCAATCTCGTCCATTCTTATTCAAGTGAGAAATTATCAGCAACTTAATCAAACCCTGATGGAAAATGGAACGGGTAGTATGTTCTGGATGGGTTTGAACCCATGCAATCATCCTTTGTGGACTTTTGAATAGATAAAATGGTAAATTGAGCTTCAGACTTCCACTAAGATGCATTAGCAGTCGTAAATGACACCTAAGCACTCTGTCATAATGACCCTCACAAGTGATATAATTTTCCACCATTTCTAATGGAATCTGCCAATCTGGCTTAAGCTTGCTTATATGAATACTATTTTTCCAATTTAACTTCTCTAACCCTGGTAACAGAAATTCACCATAATCACCATTAAACTCTTGTTGTTTAAACCATTTTTCTCCCTATGACAATCAATGTGAACAATGAGCCTTGTTTTATTTTAATAAGTGAAACATTTAAATCAAAACAAACTAGGGTAAAAATGAAAAGAAAGCAAACAAGACTTCTAAAGGAAAACTAAGTTGGAAAAAGAAGAGTTACTATACAAGGCTGGACATTCTAAAGTAAATCTGGGAAAACAACCCTAGAGATAACAGTTTCAAAATTACAGAACATGGTTAACAGGTTAGAGATTCAATTGAGACAAGAAAAAATTGAGAACAAAGCTCATCAACAACAAATTAAAAGATTGCAAATAGACTTGATGGAAAATAATGATGAGAGTAACAAAGGTGAAGCAAGCAAAAGGATTTTAAAGAGAATGCCATTCAATTACTCAAGAAAAAGATCAAAATACGAGCAACGCAGTTAATTCAAGCTTCTGAATTGATTGTGTTGGAATAGGAAAAGAAAATTTGTCACGGGAATTGGATGACAGTAAAGCTAAGTTGCTTAAGTTTGTAGAAAAGGAAGTGAGTTGGGAGAAAGATAGATTGAGTCTCAAGACTCAAATTGAAGACCTTAAAGCAAAATTGGCAGATATAGCACAAGAGAAACATGGAACTAATCAAACCAGCAATGAAGCAAGTACAAAAGACATGATCCAAGCTATGTCTCAAGTTAGCTTGAAAGAGGTGGTGATTAAGGAGCGAAAAGAAGAAAAACAAAGATTAGAAGAGGAAAAAAAAAAGAAGTAAAGTTGGAAGATAAGAATAAAGAATTAATAGATAGAAATCAGAGATTCATAACCCAAGTAACAGGGAAGTTTCCAATGCAAGGTGCAAAACACTTAATTTGGGATTCAATTATTAATGAAGTTGCCAAGTTCAGACCTTATTTAATTTTTATGAAGACAAAGGAAGTAATAGTAGATGACAACTTACAAAGTTGTACAGCAATGAGATAAGTCTTAGATAAGAAACCAAAAGATACAGCCGAGAATACCATAAGTTTCTTAAATACCCTGACAAAAGATGATCTGAAGGCAATGGCTATCAAAAACATGGTAACGGTCGTAACTTGGGATAGGAGAGTCCTTGGGAAACATTCTCACATTGAGAATGTTCAGGCTAGAGCAAAACACATGAAGAAACAGGTTGAAAATTTCAAAAAAGGATATGAAAAGTTAATACAAAAAGGACTACGCTCTTGATGGGATGAAAATAATAAGTTAATTTCCCAGAATAATTATAAAGATTTACTATTTGACATCAGGATGGACCATGAGAAATTTGAATATTTGACTCATCTTCTAACAGGGAAAATTTTACTGGAGAAACTCTCAGATGATTTTGAAATTTTAAACCAGCTGGTCATGATAGGTGAAAGGATACCTCCAATTTCCGTTGATGAAAGTTTTGGTCAAAGAGATGACAAGTTATGAAATACCCACTATAGAACAATGGAAGACAATAGAAAGATATGAGAATATGAATTACATCTTGCATGCTTGAAGACTTATGTTCAAGGGAAAAGATTTGTTAGCAGCTACAACCAATAGAAAGACTTCAAATACTATATTTTGAGAAATTTTGGAAAATTGTATAAATTTCGATCGAAAGGGAATGTAATAGTTAGTTTATATTTTGTTATTTTTAGTTATGAAGCAGTTAGGATTTTACTTTGAGAAATTTTTTGTATAAAAGACACTTTTGACAAGGTAGTAAGGGTTGGAACCCATGGAAGAGACTTACATTTTTGTATCGATACTGTTTCAGTTTTAATAAAGAGAGCCATGCAGAGTTGAGCACATTTTGAAGAGCAAAGATTCATATGTTGTTTAAATTGCAGTTTGTATTTTCCGTTCCTTTATGTGATTCATTCTTTCTAGTGAAATTCTTTCCATAATGTTTTTCCTTCATGCTTTGATGAGAGTTTTGTTTAAATCAGAATTCATGTAACTATGCTCTGGTTTAATTGGATTAAAGTATTCATATTTTTCCCTCTAAAGTCAATGTTAGATTCATCCATGATTGATGTCTGATGTTGATGGACTGTCATTCTTTATTCACATATCACCTTCCAAACAAGAACTTGACTATGAAATAACAACTACCTTGCCTTTGTGCAAAACCCTTATTGCTTAAATTCTGTTGATATTTAAATATTCATATTTAATTCCATGCCCAATGTTATTCATAAGTTTCAGCCTCTTACAAATTTTAAATAAAATCAGTTTGAAAATATTTCTAGTCATTGTGTCTATTTTTGAGAGAGCCCTCTCTGGTAGGAAAAAAACTAGTTTTCCTCCTAAAGATAGGTTTGAAAGAGTTACCTTAGGATTATCCTTCCACAACCAAAGGTTAAATTTCGAGTGCTAACATTTTGGCGTCGTTTCCAGGTAGCGAAGGTTCAGATTTTCCCCGGGAATAACGACATTTTAAATCAAATTTTTGTGGGCAAAGAAGTTTGATATTTGTTCTTGGTTGTGTTTTTCCCTGGTGACTTCAGTTTAAAAATTTCAGTTTTAAAGGCGAATCCAAAAATAAATTGTGGCTTCCAGAAAGATTCATACGAGGAGCAATCCAAATTCCTGGTCATTCCAAGCGGTAGAAAGTCCTGAAAATATTATGAGAAGGATTAAAGGGAAATATCAAGAAGGTACATATCAATCAAAAACTTTGTTCCCTCCTTTTCAAGAAGAACTATTAAGTTTTGAATAAATTGGTTTAGGTGAAAGGTTTGAACAATATTTGTTTAGATCTAAGTTGGAATCAGATTTAAAAGAAGTAGATATTGATCAGAATAGATTTCAGCCATATCTATTACATTCTCTTTGGGAAGATTTACACAAATCTGGAAAAGTTGAGTTGAAAGAACAAAAAATTCATAGACCACCACCACAAACTCATAATACTTTTCAAAAACCCCCAATAGTCATGGCTGCTAGATTTGCCCCACTTGCCTTGCCTACTGTTTTACATGATCTCCCTCAAAATTATGCACAAAGGATTACACTGTTTGATGGGGAAGGAAATTACACAGCCCAACAACATATTGACATGTTTAGTGATTTTATCGATCTTGAGGAAGTAGATTATGATGATGCAAAAATGAGGTTATTGGCTCAAAGTTTGTCAGGAGAGGTTAAAAAATGGTTTAGAACTCTTGTTTCAAGGTCTATTCTATCATATGATGAGTTTGTAAATCATTTCCTTGAAAGATGGGAAGATAAAAAGAACCCTTTGCAAATTTTAACACAATATAATAATCTGAAAAAGGGGGTTTTGAGTCCGTTCAAGAATTTTCTGGGAGGTTTATGAGTGTCTATAATTCAATTCCTATCGATGTTAAACCTCTAGTAGGGGATACCAAGTTACATTATGTAGATGTTTTTGATGGTGATTTTTCTTGTATGTTGATAGAAAGAAAATCAGCTACATTACCAGCTATGTTAAAAGATGCAGTAGAAGTAGAGGAAATTTGATGGCTTCTGAAAAAATGAAACAGAAAACATACACAGATAGAAGAAAAAACAGAGAAGAAAACCTAGCTTCAACATCTTCTTCCACTAATGATAAATTTGATATTATGATGAAAACTATGGAAAGACTCATGGATTGATTAACCTTGGAAAATAAACCTCAAAATAGAGACCAACAAGAGCCACATTTTAGAAATCCGAATTTCAGAAGACAAATTCATCCACATATAAGACAGAGATCAAAGGAATCAAAGAAATGCAGAAGATCATCAAGTAAGACCTCCATTTCCTGAGAATTTTGTTGATGAAGAAGGAGAAGCTGAAATTGTGGAAAGCGAGACACATCATTTTGATGATCTTGACTCTGAGGTTTATTTGACTAAGATAGAACATGACATGTTTTCTAAAGAATGGGAATGTAATACTTTCGAATTAGAAACAGAGCAATATATCAGATTGGGTATCAGAATGCAATGAATGACCTTCAGAAAAAATATCAACCTTAGAAGCAGAGATGTAGTTGTAAATAAATGGAAGGGTCCTATTGATCAACCTTCAACCAGTCAGCATAAGAAAGAAAAACAAAAATAAGATGTAGTGAAGAAGATTCCAGAGAGTAAAAGAGATTCAATCAAAGAAAGCGAAAAAACACTCATTCCTTTCAGCTTGCAAAGTGAAATTTCAAAAATCAAAATTTCTATCCCATTTAATGAGATATTGAAAAACAGTGAATACAAAGAACATATTTCAAAGATAGTTAGGAGTGAAGGAAAAATAGAACCTAATACATTAGAACTGAATGATGATGCCCCAACTATTCTTTTGGGTTCTAAAATGGAAGATAATAGTTTGGAAGAAGTTCCACCTTTCTATGTGAATTTGAATGTCCATGATATGATTCTTCATAATTGCATGATTGATTTAGGAGCCTCACATAATTTGATTCCAAAAGTTGTGGTGGATAGTCTAGGTTTAGAAATCACAAGACACTACAAAGACTTGTTTTCATTTGATTAAAAAAAGGTCAGATGTTTAGGATTGATCAAAGACTTAGTGGTTTCCCTCACTAAAATCCTAGCTAGAAGTATTGTCATGGATGTAGTTGTGGCAGATATTCCCCCTAAATTTGGTATGTTATTATCTAGGTCTTGGGATTCAAAACTCAAGGGGACTTTGCAGATGGATATGTCTTTTTCCATAATCCCAGTTTTTGGTGAATACAGAAGGTTATACATAGAAAAGAGACTTGCATATGTGGTGAGCAATAAAGATAGTCCAGACAATCATCCAATTTATGCAGTAGACACAGATTTAGGATCTTCCATTTTTTACAATGATTTCCATCTTCAAAAAGAAACACACTCTGATAATCAGAAAGAAAACAATGATGTGATCATAGAACAAAAATTCCTTAAACACAAGCAAGAAGATGAAGGAGTTTGGACTATGCATTTTGATGGATCCATAAGTAAGGAGGGTTTTGGTGCAGGTTTGTGTATAATGTCTCCATATCGAGAGTTCCCGATATATTCATTCAAATTGACTTTTGAATGTACCAATATTGTTGCAGAATATGAAGCTTTAATCTTAGGATTGAATGTGTTGAAAGACTTGAAAGCAAAGAAGATTGATGTGTTCGGAGATTCCGAGTTAGTAATAAATCAAGTAAATGGAAGTTACCCAACAAAACATCCAAGAATGAGAATATAGAAATGAGGTTTGGGACGTAGTTGGAAATTTTTTTGATGAACATAAGATGGTGGTAATACCCAGGATTAAAAATTCAATAGCAGATTCTTTAGCTACTACTGTTGGTGCCTTTAAAGTTCCCTCTTTCAAACAAAAAATATGAAATAGAAGTGATGAATAGACCTTCTATTCCTGATAATTCAAAATATTGGCAAGTTTTTGAAGATGATTTGCAGATTAAGAATTTTTTGGAAATGACGGATGAATTTGATAATACAACCATTGATACCGATGATCAGAATATAGAAGAAACTATTAATCATGAAGAATTTTCAAAAGAACAAGAAAGATTCAAAAGGGAAATTAGGGGAAAATAAATCATCCATCTTAAAAACAATTTTATTCCAAAAGGTCTTATACCTTTGGAAAGGTTGTTTGATAGGAATGATGTAGCTAAAAATCCAAAGGTAGAACCCCAGGAAAGAAAAATTAAAGACTGCAATATTGGGACAAAAGAGAAGTCCAAGATAGTGAAAATTTCTAAGAGTCTTCCACCATAAGAATAAAGGAATTATGTTGAGTTAATGAAGGAGTTTTCAGATGTATTTTCCTGGAGCTATGAAGATTTGAAAGAGTATGACACTTCCATAATTCAGCACACAATTCCCATCAAGCCAAATGAAAATCCTTTCAAACAAAATATAAGAAGAATAAATCCCTTGTTGCTTCCAGTGATCGAGAAAGAAGTTAAAAATTTGTTTGATGCTAAAATCATTGTATCACTGAGATTTTCCAGGTGGGTAGAAAATCTAGTCCCTATGAGAAACAAGAATGGAGAGATAAGACTGTGTGTAGATTTCAGGAATCTGAACAAGGTATCTTTAAAATACAACTACCCATTACCTAAGATGGACCACATTTTGCAGAAGGTTGTTGGAGCAAAAAGAATTTCCATGTTGGATGGTTTCTCAGGCTATAATCAGATCAAATTTCTTCTAGAGGATCAAGAGAAAACAACTTTTACAACACCATGGGGGACTTTCATGTATGTAAAAATGCCAATTGGATTAATGAATGCAGGGGCTACATTTCATAGGGCTGTGGATATTGCATTTGCAGAAGAGAAAGACAAGTTTTTGGTAGTATATATGGATGATATAACAGTCTATTCAATGTCAGATGCAGATCACTTGAAACATTTGGAAAAAGGTATTTTTGAAGCGCAGGAAATTTGGTATATCTCTAAATCCCCAAAAGTCAAATTTTTCCATGAAAGAAGGGAAATTGCTGGGACACATTATATCAAAATATGGTATTAAAATTGATCCCGAGAGAGTGTCATCCATTCAAAAAATCAGAATACCATGGAGTAAGAAAGAAATTCAATCATTCATTGGCAGAGTAAATTTATTGAGAAGATTTGTTCCTAGTTTTGCAGAAATTTTGAGGAACATTTCAGACATGTTAAAAAAGAACAATAAAATTAAGTGGACTATTGAAGCTAAGAAATATTTTACAGATATCAAAAAGGCTCTTACAGAGGCCCTTGTCCTTATTAGTCCACATTTCTCAAAAGAATTCATTATTTTTTCTTTTGCTTCACAACATACCATAATTGTATTTTTATTGCAGAAAAATCATGAGAACATGGAGCAACCAATTTTCCTTTGCAACAAGATTTTAAGGGATGGAGAATTAAAGTATGACATAATGGAGAAACAAGCTTATGCACTGATCAAGTCTTTGAAGTATTTTAGATTCTACATTCTACATTCACATGTGATTGCCTATGTTCCAACTACTGCAGTTAAAGATATACTCACTCAAAAAGAGCCAAATGGATTGCAATATTGTTGGAGTATAATATGGAGATTAAACCTACGAAGTTGATAAAGGGACAAGGTTTGGAAAAGCTAATGACTGAAACAAATTGTGATTCTTTAGACATGAATTTAATTTTTGACCTTTCAATTGAAACAATTCTTGATCTTCCAGTGGTTAAAGATTTTTCCCTGTATCCTTGGTACGGTGACATTGTTTATGTTTTACAAAATATACAGGAACCTCCTAAATTGAGCAAGACCAGGGAAAGATCTGTAAAATTAAAGGCAACAAAGTTTTGCATTTTAAATTAATATCTATATTGGAAATATCCAGGGGGAATTTTTCTAAATTGTCCGATTGAAAATGAAGGAGTGTGTGGAGGACACCATTCATGGAAAGCTACGATGAACAAAATCCCCAGATCATGATTCTATTGGCCTACTATTTATTCTGATGTGTATAAAGATATTTCAATATGTCATGAATGTCAATTTTTTTATGGAAAAAACAAAATTTTACCCTTTCCTTTGAAACCAATTTCAGTAGAAGCACCCTTTCAGCAATGGGGATTAGATTTTGTTGGAGAAATCAATCCAAATTCTTCTGGTCAACACAAGTGGATCCCGACTGCAACATATTATTTCACTAAATGGATTGAATCCATACCTACTAGGAATGCTAAAGACATGGTGATTATCAAATTCCATGAAGAAAATATCCTTTCAAGAATTGGATGCCCTAGAAGGATAGTGTCAGATAATGCACAAGCTTTCAGATAAAAAAAGATGATTAATTTCTATCACGATTATCATATCCATCTGAATCATTCAACTGCATATTATCCCCGGGGTAATGGATTGGTAGAATCCTCAAATAAAAGTTTGGTAAGAATTATAAAGAAGCTATTGGAGGAAAACAAAAGAGAATGGCATACTAAACTCAAATATGCATTGTGGGCAGATAGGATCAATACAAAAAGGGCTATTGGTATGTCACCATTTCAGTTAGTTTATGGAACTGAAGTAATATTTCCAGTTTCTTTGGGATTTCCAGTCATGAAATTATTACAAGATGTTGCAGAGGAGCCGAATCATATGCAGAGAAGAGTGAATCAAATGATAGAATTGCATCAGATGAGAGAAAAGGCATATAATAGAACTCAAATACATCAAGAGAAAATGAATAAGACATTTGATAGGAATTTCAAAGAAAAACATTTCCAGATTGATGATTTAGTTCTAAAGTGGGATGCTAGGAATGAAGACAAGCATGGGAAATTTGAACATTTACGGAAAGGCCCAGACATAATTTTTGCTTACTAAGGAGATAAATCTTTTATTTTACAAGATCAAAATGGAGAGTTTGTTATAGGATGCTTAGTGAATGGAAGGTATCTCAAACACTATCTTTCTTAAAGAAAGTGGAATAAAGGAGAATTTTGTACATAAATTGTATATATGATATTGCTTTTCATAGAAGTTTACATATGTTGACGTAGAGTCTATCAACAGGGGTTCACTCCGCACTGTCGCCAACAAACTATCAACCCAAAATTCCTTATACACTGGCCCGGAAAGGTGAAACCCTTCACAACAACACTTGCAGAGCAGGTGCAGTCTCACCCGAGGTGGATAAGAGGGCTGCTGGAACCAAGCTTCCGCAGTTATGTAGAGGATATGCACACATTACCTTCGCACTAACCAGAGATTATAGCATTCATAGTTCATACTATATTATTAACTAATCATTCGCATCATATATCATTCATAGTTTCTAACACATACATTTAGAATATACTCAACAACGTATTCGCATTAATCAACAACAACAACATATTCACATTAATCAACATAAAGCATTTACATAACCCATTATTCATCATCGCATCATTGCACGATAACCGAATTCATATCATAACCGAACATCTTCATTCATTCATAAAAACCTGTGGAATAAACCTCGCAGAAACTGTCAAGTCATCATATTACGGATACAAATTACAAACCCCAATAGATAGGATCAATATCCGAAACTATGATGCCCTTAGGATTACAATCCTACTCTATTTATATTCTTCTATTCTATTACAACATGGCCCACATGGCAGACTTGACTAATCTAACAAATCTTATGCTTCCGCAAAAATGGTGAAAGGTCTTTTTTCCACGGAATGACCCTTTCGCATCTGTCGGCTTATCCCATGCCAACAGGCCCCCAACACAATCTTGTGGCTCGTCCCGAGCCACCTTAGCTGGACACTCCTAGTTTGTTCCCATTTGTCATGGTGCACAGTTTCTGAAACTATTCTTGCTATCTGGAACTCGTTGTTGTGTACTTCTCGTTTTCATTCGTCGATTTATGGTTCGTTGTCATGTACTTCTTGCACTCATCCTCCAGTCTCTGGAAACCTTGGTCATCTACCTCTTCATAGTCAGTCGGTTAGCTCCATGTGCATTCCAGACTGGGAAGAAATTCATCGACGTCGCTAAGGTGGGAAACAGGCTGGCTTCTCCGTCACATCTGTTTCACACCTTGGATTGCTTCCTACCGGGGCCAGGGGGATGCTACCCCTATTCTTCTGGTGTTCACTGGGGCCATGAAGCTTTGAACTAGTAGCACGTACTTAGACATCTCAGATGAAACCTCATCTCTGTGACACCTGAGTGCCCAGGCTTTTTCCTGCTCAAGGCGCTCATGCACACTCGTCGTTCTGGCCTGCAGTGTCCCTGGTGTGCTGCCACACGAAATAAAATGGATCATTTCCACAACCTCCTTGGAATTCCTAACATATGCAATTACCTGACCTACTCACAGCATGTATTACTTGCTTATGGTAAATACCTCTTTCCTCTGCTTAACCTCGGTGCCTGTATTTATGCATTTTTGTCGTCCGGGACGCCTGCTTCGAAAACCCTCTGCGAATCCTTTCACCTAATGTGCCGATTCTGTCATCATTTCTCCCGTGTGTGATGACCGGGATTCCTACGTGCTTGATGGGTGACCATACTATTCCTGGATGCCCTTCGTGTTATCCCCGTGTGAACTATCATTCGTGGTGCCATCGGCCATGCTGCCATGGCATGTTGCTATGTGTCTGGCGCTGGCACTGATCCAGGCCAACTAATCATCATCTCTGTCAAAAAGACCTGTTATCTGAAAAAAGGTCCCATCCACTGATGATTCAGAATGCTTACTGATGTGATAGGGTCGCAATCCCGTTGTTGTCGCAATCCAAACCCCAAACTGCGATATAACCCCTCCTTGTGCACATTCTCCTCCAACTGGTGCGCCATCTTCCGCATTGTATCTACTACTTCTAGGTACTTTTTTTTTTTCTCATCTGCTCTGCGTCGGATCATGGTGATAGGGCTTCAACCTACTCCCATTGACTAATTTAGGTAACAATACCCCATCCAAGCTCTTTAACTGTGCTGCGCCTCCATTGGTGATAAAGGTGATAACATATGGTCCCAACTAGTACATTTGCAACTTGCTAGTGTGTTTCACAAATTTTCTATCATACAACAGAACTGTATCCCCCTTCTGGAGGTGTTTCATCTTGACATACGGGTCGTGCCATGCCTTCTGGCGATCCTTTTCTACCTTCTGGTGAAACCCTGGGATGAATTGATCTTCATCCAGCTGTATTAGTTGTGTCAAGCATTCCTCCAGTGTGCTATCATCGCTTATATCTGTTGCTGCGGCGATGCACAAGCTGGGTACTATGTATTCCATTGGCATCACTGCTTCCTGGCCATAAACGAGTTTAAATGGAGTCTATCCATTCAATTGCTTGCATGTGGTGCGATATGCCCAAAGGACCACTGGGATTTTTAGGTCCCAGTCGTTGCGGTTCACATTGCACACCTTGGTGAGAGCATGCTCCAAGATCTTATTGAACGCCTCAATTGTCCCATTCACCTGAGGGTGGTATGGTGTACTCTGCTTGTGTTGGATTTGTAATTCCTCCGTCATCGCAACAATTGTTTGGTTAACGAAGTGTGTCCCTTGATCACTTAATAATACCTTTGGGAAACCAAACCTAGTAACCACATTTTCAAATAGGAATCGTGCTGCAGTCGCAACAGTACAGTCTTTTACCAGTGCAGCTTCCGCCCAATGCGTCAGGTAGTTTGTTGCAGTGATGATGTAACGCGACCCTGTCCTCTTCCTAGGTGGGTTGATAGGTCCCACAAAATCGACAACCCATTTATCGAAGGCCTGCAGCATTACTTGTGGTACTAGTGGCATTTTGTCTTGTCACAAGGGATTCCTGGTTCATTGACATACATCGCAGCTCCTAGCATAATCCGCAACATCTCCATGTAGGGTTGGCCACCATAGTCCTACCCGAAGGATCTTCCTGGAAGTCGCTTATCCGCCATAGTGTCCCCCAGCAATTCCATCATGAGCTTTTGATAGAATTTGTTCTTGTTCATGCGGAAGGACGTGTCATCGCAAAATCTCATATGGGCCCATTTTATATAACTCTCCTGCAATGAGTTGAAAGTCTGTGGATCGGACAACTAGTTGCTTCTTTTGGCTGGTAGTTAGCTCGGTCGGTGCCTCTCCTGTCGCCAAAAATTGAATGATTTCTTCATAGTGGTTATCAACCATGCTGATCCTAAAAAACTGAGTGTCTGGCAGTCCTTCATCGATGCTCCTTGGTTCCTCCCCTGATTCTATTCGTGAGAGATGGTCAGGTCCTGCGTTCAATCGTCCCAGTTTTACGATAATCTCAAAGTCAAACTCCTGGAACAACAATAGCCAGCGGAAGATCTTCCCCCTCAACACAGGCTTGCTCACCAAGTATTCAATGTAGAATGATTGGTTAACATCTTAAATTTCCCCCCCAAGAGGTAGTGCCTAAATTTCTGCAACGCATAGACCATCACTAGCCCTTCCCTCTCAGTGGTCGTATAGTTCCTTTTTGCTGTAGACAGTTTTCTACTGGCGAATGCTATCGGGTGGTCGATGTTGCCAGTTCCGGGTTGGGCTAAGATAACGCCTAGTGCAACTGATGACGCATCAATGTGTATGTGAAATTCTTTCATCCAATTCGAAAATGCAAGGATTGGGGCCTCGACCATCTTTTGTTTCAATATATCCAAAATTTTCTGACATTCCTCAGTCCATTCGAACTTAGCATCCTTCTTTAGTAACTTCTCCATGGGTGCCGTGATAGCTCCATATCCTCGGATGAATTTCCGGTAGTAACCTGTGTGTCCCAATGTCGCTCGCAGTTGTTTAGCTGTTGTCGGTGGTGGGAGGTCCACAATGATGGCAATCTTCGCCGGATCTACCAACATCCCTTCACGACAGACAATGTGTCCCAACAGTATGTCGAACGGAGCACAAAAGATACATTTCTTGAGGTTCAGGGAAATTTGGTGTTGTCCACATCGTTCTAGGATAAGTCTTAAGTTCCCGACATGATATTTGACTAGCCCATATACTATCCAATCATCCATGTAGACAACGAGGAAATTATGAATGTAATCCTTGAATGCCGCTACATTATTCTGGAAACGATTGCGGGAGCATTCTTTAATCCAAACGGCATCATCATGTACTGGAAGTAGCCCCACTTTGTGACAAATGTAGTCTTGTGTCGATCTTCTTTTGCAATCTTGAAAGGAGTATATCTCCTGGCTGCCTACTCCAGGAGATATACCTCTTGGCCGCCTACTCCAGGAGATATACCTCCTGACCGCCTACTCCAGGAGATATATCTCTTGGCCGCCAATTTGGTGGTAGCCCGAAAATCCATTTGTAAAGGAGTATATCTCCTGGCCGCCTACTCCTTCAAGCATTTAATCCACGAATGGGGTTGGAAATGGATCATGTAGGCATGCATCATTCAATTTTCTTAGGTCGACGCATATTCGTACCTCTCCAGTTTTCTTGTCCTGAACGACCATTGGACTGATCCATTCTGATTCATCGACTGGTTTAATAATTCCTGCTTCCAACACTCTTTCAATTTCGGCTTGCACTCGTTCCTTGTATCTTGGGTTCAATCGATATGGCCGCTGCTTAACCGGTTTCGCACTAGGTTTCAGGGGAATCCTAATTTCCCCTAATTCTCCAGAAATTTCCTTTATCTCTGAGAATTTCGTTGGAAACAAATCCTGAAACTCATGTAGTAGGTCACTCATTTTTGCAATGGTTAACTCGTCCCAGTAGTCACCAATGCTTGCGAACTTGGGGTTTTCCTCCAACCCAATATTCACCTTCTTGATCTTCAATGGCTACTGAAATTTATCCGACGGTATGTTTGGTGCCACAACACTGTTCTCCAGTGACATTGTAACACTCCATCAACATTTCTGGTGTCGTAGTCCATTGGAGTGCCATTGGTTTTCCGGTTGGTACCACTTCAAATATATTTCCGCGGATCACCTATAGCACGGTGTGGATTAAGGGATTTATGTCTATGAATGAGAACGTTTGGCTGAAGCCTATCGTAAGCTGCTCCCAAGATGTTGTCCCACGTCGCAGTTCTGCTGCAACATACCAGCTTCGCAGTACCTCATCCAACGTGTCTACAAATGAATGTACCCACTCGTGTCATTCTCTCGATCCCCATCGATGTTGACATGCATTTATATGTTCCTTCGGGTCTCCCTTTCCGTCATATCACATCTAATCTTCCTTCGCGGCTTCGCCGAACTGAACCTCCATGAGGTGTTGACATAGTGGCCAAGATGTGATGTTTGATTTATGCGCTACCCACCATCGCGCAAGAGTATCCTTCAGGGCCAGAAGACACTGTGGCTCTGCCACCTTCTCCTCAAATTCGGTGAGGAACATGTCCAAGTTGGAAAATCCTTCATAGGTAGGCAACGCATACTCCTCTCATGATACCATTCGCAGGGACTGTTTTATCCGCGCACATCTTCGAAAGGACACTTCATGCATCTGGTTCTGCCAATTCTCAAGGGCCTCATCTAAATTAGAGGATGTTGAGTTGTCACTGTGCTATCCTAATTCTCCATTCGTGGTGATATCGAGATCCATGCAGAGTTGAGCACATTTTAAAGAACAAAGATTCCTGTGTTGTTTAAATTGCAGTTTGTATTCTCGGTTGTATCTTTTGGTTTTTTATCTAAGACTTATCTCATTGTTGTACAACTTTGTAAGTTGTCATCTGCTATTCCTTCCTTTGTCTTAATAAAACTTAAATAAGATATGAACTTGGTAGCTTCATTAATAATTGAATCCCAAATTAAGTGTTTTGTACCTTGCATTGGAAGCTTCCCTGTTACTTGGGTTATGAATCTCTGATTTCTGTCTATTAATTTTTTATTGTTATCTTCCAACTCTTTTATTTCATTTTCTTTTTTTCTGATTTTCCTCTTATAATATTTGTTTTTCTTCTTTTAGCTCCTTGATCTACACCTCTTTCATGCTAACTTGAGACATATCTTGGATCAAGTCTTCTGTACTTGCCTCTCTGCTAGTTTGACTAGTTCCTTGTTTCTCTTGTGCTATATATGCCAATTTTGATTTAAGGTCTTCAATTTGAGTCTTGAGACTCAATCTATATTTCTCCCAACTCACTTCCTTTTCTACAAACTTAAGCAACTTAGCTTTATTGTCATCCAATTCCTGTGACAATTTTTTTTTTCCTGTTCCAACACAGTCAATTCAGAAGCTTGAATTAACTGTGTTGCTCAGATTTTGAGCTTTTTCTTTAGTAATTGAATGGCATTCTCTTTTTCCATTAAAATCCTTTTTCTTGCTTCACCTTTGTTAGTCTCATCCTTATTTTCCATCAAGTCTATCTGCAATCTTTTAATTTGTTGTTGATGGGCTGTGTTCTCAGTTTTTTCTTGTCTCAATTAAATCTCTAACTTGTTAACTGTGTTCTGTAATTTTCAAACCTTCAGGGTGGCCTTCATCAAGTCTATGTAAATAACTTCCCCAGTTTTCCTATGCAAATGAATTTTATCTGGCACTGCTATTTTTTTCAAATTCAGTTTCATCTCTGTGACTTTATCATCGGATGATACATCCAAATTCAAAGTATTCCCCGTAGGATCTCTGCTGGTCATCAAGGTGATCTCTGAGTCAACTACACTTCTAACTTTTGGTAATAACTTATAGATTTTTTCTAAGTTCACTTGCTTGTCTTGTCCATATTTAACATACATTTCAACCCTTAACTGAAATTTATCAGTGTCAACTGCAACCTGTTGTTGCTGCAACATCCCCCCAAAATTTTGAAAAATATTGGGGCCCCTCCTCCTACACTTTTGTATTGATTTTGCTTTCTCTTTCTTTTGAAGCTTATCCTACTCTAACTTGGAAAAACTTTAACACTTGTTTCCCAAAGAAGTTTTCTAAAAACTTTTCTAAGGCAAAGTCACCTTTAGCCTTCGGTGCAAGTTTTAACCATAAGTATTCCGCCTTTGGGCGCAAATCTTAAACCAAACTTTACTTTTTCGACGAAAGTCTTAACTATAATTTGACCATTGTTTTTCTATCCTCGCTCTCGCAAATTTTAGATTTAAGCTGCCCGTTTATCGCGCAAAGTCTAAAACTACCTTGGCTGCTTTAGGAGCACTTCAAGAGCTCACTTCGGCCCAACCATGGCACTTGTCTTAGTCTTATTTTGGCCACCTTTAGCACAATTGCCTAGCATTATTTTGGCCGCCTTCGGCGCAAAGTTTAACTTCATAAAGGACGCCGGCACAAAAAATCTTCTAAGTCTTTGGAACTCTTTAGCGCATCTTTAGCATTAAGCGCATTTTTTAATGACAACTTTTGCGACAGAAGCGCAGGAGTTATTTTATTTTGGCTGACACCGGCGCGGGCTTAGCCTTAAAATCATCGATGGGAGGATTTTTTATGACCAAATTCCGCGACAAAGTGCAAATGTTAAAATTAATCCTTGCGCTGTGGCACAACTTCTAACGATATTTTTGCGACTTTTTGCAAACCATCCAGCGCAAGTCTTGATGATATTTTCTCCACTATGGCGCATAAGTTAGCCAAAAATCTGTCGCTACATTCACGATCCTATTGACTTGGTCGTTGGCGCATCTTTTGGGCACAGGTCCTAGTGATAATTCCCCTGCCGCGATTGCAAGTGCTATAATTAATAATGCCGCCACACCGTTTGCGACCCGTCGAGCGCAAGTCTTGATGATATTTTTCGCTGCTATGGCGCATAAGTTAGCCTTAAAATCGCCACTATTGCGCCACTCCCAATCATATAATGCCGCCCGGGTTTTTAATTGTAATCTTCCCGTCCATTGCGCATTGGTTAATGATATCTTCCCCACCATGGCGTAGCCCGCATGTTTCGGTATGCATGTAACTACACATTAATTAGAACTTATGGCAGCCGCGTTAAATCAACCACCTTTCCACTTTGAGCCCCGTGCCTATTAAATTGGCCAACCTATGGCCCAAGCGACATAAATGTGTCCCTTTTAAATATAATGAGGCTTGAGGTGTGCAAATATTCGTTTAAAGTCTTTGTCAAAATATTTACTTACGTTATTTCGCTATTGCAGGTTTTGACATGCTTAGGAAATCTGCCCAGTGCAAAACTAAGCTCGTGGAGTCAGAATCAGACGTAGAAAGAAAATAAGAAGCCAAGCAGAAACAGGAGGCCAATGTAGTTGAAAAGGAAAAATTAGCAAGACTGTAGGCAGAAAAGGAGGCAGCTGAATTGGCAGAGGTGGCAAGGCTGCAAGCAGAAGAAGAAGTCAGAAAGGCAAAATAACAAGGTCCATCTAATCCACGACCCATGGAATTATATCTGCCAAAGAAAGATCCACGAGGGATAGATGATACTGGAGTTGTTCCTACTGATGAATTAGCACTAACCCTATACAACCCCAAGCAGCAACGCCAAGTGGCCAACCTGGATTCCGTTTATTTTCATGAAAGGAAGAAGGATATTATTGGTAGATCGGTTAAGAAAGTGGAAATTGGGTCGGTTATATTCAGTCAGTCGAGCCACCCACACAAGCCGAAGTAGAGCAACCATTGGGAGTCGTAGAGCCGGCACAAGCGAACATCCACGCTGAAATCGGTGCACCAGAAGAAGTTGAAAATTCAGCAAAAGCTATTGATACATCCGGTCCTTAGTTGGTTTTAAATGAAATAACTGGACAAGCACAACTGGAATTTATTTTTTTACATATTTTGTAAAAGGAAAACTCTATTATTAGTTTGTCTTATTAGTCACTAGAAGACAAAAATTTTGTTCCCTCCTAGGTTTAGGTTTAGGTTTTGGGAAAAGGAAAGCATTGTATATCTATAAATAGATAGATAGAAGAGAATGAAGGGACTTTTGACAGGCAAAGAAAAAAGGACTACGCTATGTATGGGAACTATTTTCCAGATATAAAGATACAGGAGTTTGTTTTTGTCTATTGAAAGCCTGCACGGCATTTGCTTGGGATCTGTGTAAAGGTACGTGGAACTATTTCGACTCTCTTACCACTAGTTTATTGTGAGATCATTCTAGCTCATTGTGGATTACTCCATTGCTGTGAATGTTTCTCATTTTCTGTGTATTATGCTGTGTACTATGAGTGGTGAAATTGTTTTAATTCATTTGAGCTATCTTGAATGTATCTCCCTTTCTGTTGTAATTTACATTTAAACTGGTTCAAACAGCTATCTACATGACCCTTATGTGTATCTATAGCACGCTTCTCATTCTCTTATTTTGGCTCCTTGTGAGGATAGAATAGATTTTCTTATCACAATTTTAGATTAAGATTTGTTTCAGCTTTGCATTTAGATTAAAGTAGCTTACAACACTTGCATCTCATACATAAATTTAAAACACATAAATGGTGGATCAGGCCGCAACCAGTAAAGAACACAACAAATCTTAAATCTTACACGGTAGCTGGAACCGTTAACCGAACGGATTCCCCACACCAAACGGTGAGCGATCTAATTGGGATTGCCTACCGGGGAGATTCCCTTGTTGATTGATGCTGCAATTTTCGGGGAATCAACACAACCTTTGCTTCATGAAATTTGTACTCACATATTTGAACTTCTGGAGCTTGATACTTTTCTTTATTTTTCTCTTTCCCAATTACAAACATAACCAAATCACCTTGAGAATATGCCTTCACCTTCTTTTCTCTTTCTTGTTCTTCAACTTATGTATCCATGATCTCTTGAAAAATCCTTTTGCTAACAATTTCCATCTTACCTGGGGTAGGTATTACTTCAGTTGAATATTTTGTTGGGGAAAAAGGGTCTGACTGTGAACATGCTGAAACTTCTTTGTCAGATTCATATTGTAGAAGATTTTCCATTTTTGCTAACCCTTCAACTTCCTGATGGTCAAATGCTTTTCTCTTATTTTGTTGTATTCTTTGAGAAATGATGTGACAGGGATCATAGTTGATAGCAATTTTCTTTCAAAATTCAAATCTTCTAATTGTTTTTCTATAAAAGAAAGGGCATTCTTATTTTTTATAATGAAAGGTCCAACTTTCAACGAAAGTTTTATATTAGAATCCTTTTTGAAAGCTAGAAAGTGATCATTTTCAAGAATTAGTTTCTGCCTGATAAACTCCCAAGCAAATATTCTTAAAGTTAAAAATGCTGGCAGAATATAAGGCTCCTTCATAAACCCATAAATTCTGATAACTGTATGCTCCTTCAACAAAAACCAATACCCTATTTCCTTGTCTGGTTTCAATTGCATCAATGTCTTCATTTCTGGCAGTACCCTTGGTAAATCTTCTCCAAAAATTATTTTGTACACTTCTGATAGGATAAGGTTCATAAAATTAAACATGTTGTTTGCCAATGTATTTGAAAACACTGCTTGTGAAAAATGCAAATCCTTCTGGCTTGAAATAAGAAGCATTTTCATTAAGTAAGTTTGGAATCTGAAGTGCCTGGTGTTGTGGAAATTCACTAGTTGAAAGTGAATACTTTCAGCTAGGAATTCATCAAATTTAAGACATGGTACTTGGTTGTATTCTTTCCCTGGTATGCCAAAACTTAACCTAAAGAGTAGACTCAATTGAACTTATGTAACTACTGTATCATTATCTAACCCTAGAAACTGGGATATTAGTGGTAGAACCAATTGTGCATTCTCATCAAAGAAATTCATATCTAGTGGGTAGGGGGTATCATCAATTGCGAGGTCTAGTTTGAGGCAACTGGTTAGGAAAGCATGCTTAATTTCAGGGGACGACTGTTGGTAATGTCTGACTATGGCTTCTTTGGCAAATTTTTCTTGCTCACGAAGCTGAAACAAAGGTACTTCTAAGGAATTTATAAAAGTGGAAGACACAACATGGAAAATTATTTTGGTTTTAGATGCATTCATAATTTCTTTTTCACTCTGTGAGTAATTCATTGCACACCATGAAATGAAATCTGGAAACCCTAATGTCTGGTCTGGACAAAAGTAAATGAATGTGGACTCAAAAACTCTATGCACATCTGAATTTTCCTTATATAATCTATCCAACCTGGCTTTAATCTTTGTAACTAATAATTTAACCATGGGATCATAAATATCTTTATCTCTGTCCTCTAGGGTTTCCTCTATTCTAACATTCTCACCACCCGCAGGTACTGTTTGTTTCATTTCCTCCATTATGTATATATTTCTTAACTACTTGCACAAGTATTGAAAGCCTACCTGGAACTGATGAGTTTGAAACAGGGCGTGCTCTGTCGTTTTCTCAACTTGCACACGTTTCGAACCTTTTGACACTTCACGAGACAAATGTCAACTATCACCTTCTGACGCTTCACAAGACAAATGTCAACTATCATGTGTCTTTAGCCTTATATATGCCCCGAAGGCGGTTTCACATTGCGGTTGGGTGGTTTATTTTACCACCTTCCCAATTTGCAAAATGTTGGGACGTTGACACGTGGAAGGAGGTATAATATTTCGCAACCGCTCATGGCTTCACTTTATCGTGCAACTTAGCGGTGCGAAACGAATATTAGCTGTCAATCCGTCAATCGAAAAATCAATCAATGGTGAGACTTGCTCACCTTTTAACTTCTTCTTATCCATTTCTCTGACGGGGTTTTATCCTGTTATCTGCCTCGCTTCTTTCCCAGTGGAACCTCATTTCCTCCGTTGATCTATTTATACTGCAATAGTGATAGATGATCACTTTGGATGATATCCAAGGCATTTCGCTTGACCCTTTAGCTCCCTTTTGGTATAGCTAATGATCATATGAATCAATTTTCCAAGACTTGGGGCTGTTCCCACCATTTTTCATTATTATCAAACCCATTTCTACCACTTAGTTTCCCCATTTAAAACTGAAAAATAATGTGTCAACAACCGGCTCCAACTGGGGATGGTATCCTCCCAGTGAGGTAGCAAATAACTCGTAGACCAAGTGCCTAATACATTGTACTTGTTCCAAAACACTAATCTGCAACCTGTTCTATAGTCTATGATCTACAAACTATGCAAGTGAACTTTAACTGGCAATCCAAACTGAAATAACAACATTCTTCTGAAAACAAACTATACACTATTGAAAGAAATGCTCGTCCAACAAGCTTATTTATATGTTGTTGGCACGGGATAGATCCGCAGTAAGTGCGAAAGCCGAAAGATGCGAATGGGTCATTCCGCAGAAAAAAGGACCTTTCGTCGTTTTTGCGGAAGCATAAGATTTGTTAGATTAGTCAAGTCTTCCATGTGGGCCATGTTGTAATAGAATAGAAGAATATAAATAGAGTAGGATAAGGGCATCGGAGTTTCAAAGATTGATCCTATCTTTTGGGGTTTGGCATTTGTATCCGTGATATGATGACTTGACAGTTTTTGCGAGGTTTATTCCGCAAGTTTTGTTGAATGGATGAAGATGTTCGATTATGATATGAATTCAGTTATTGTGCAATGATGCAATGATGAATAATGGGTTATGTAAATGATTTATGTTTATTAATGTGAATATGTTGTTGCTGTTGATTAATGCGAATATGTTGTTGAGTATATTCTAAATGTATGTGTTAGAAACTTTGAATGATCTATGATGCGAATGATTAGTTAACAATATGGTATGAATGCTATAATATCTGGCTAGTGCAAAGGTAATGTGCGCATATCCCCTACATAACTGCAGATGTTTGGTTCCAGCAGCCCTCTTATCCACCTCGGGTGAGACTGCACTTGCTCTGCAAGTGTTGCTGGGAAGGGTTACACCTTTCTGGGCTGGTGTATAAGGGACTTTGGGTTGATAGTTTGTTAGCGACAGTGCGGAGTGAACCCCTATCGATAGACTCTGCGTCAACAAATGGTTCCGTTGCCGGGACCCTAAGGAAGAAAAGAGGGTATGCTGTGGCACCTGAAAAAACCAGAGATCCAAGAGTGGTTTGATAAGAAGGCGGAAGAATTCGCAGAAAGTGAGAAGTGAGATCCTAAATAGACAGCAACCGATTGGTTATAAAGATACATTTATTCAGATATTCACGAAATATTTTTCTGCAAATTTCTGGTGTTATTGTATGAGTGGCTAGCACAACTGACATTCCGCAAGAACCACTACCAGAAGACTGAGCTTGAGTGTTGGACTCCGGAGTTGGTGCGACAACTAAAGCAGGTCAATAACAAGGTATCACGAGCTGTTGATTTTTAGGTAGACAGTATCCTTGAAGGGTACATAACTAAGTTCGCAGTAGATACTATCAAGTCATACAGCGATGTTGAAAGAAATTTTTTCAGGGGGCTAAGAGGAAGATTTTTGTGATCATTAAAAATGTGGATTAAAATGCTTGTCTGCGAAAAAGGAATACTGAGGATGTCTTTTGATGAGTAGAAGAATTGGTCTGTGAGGGTGAAGGTATCACGTAAATGCGAGTCTGATGGAAAGATGTGGTATATGGACATGAGAGATGACGAATTTGAAAGGGAAGCCGATGAAGAGTGTGGTCTCTTGAGAAGTGGAGCAATATTTCGGCATCCTAAGAAGAAGAGGAGGACTGAGAGAGAGTCTCCTGTGAGGACCAGAATAGAAATCGGTGTGTTGATCTGTGATCTGTTTGTGTGAAGTGGTTTCTCTTGGTGTTTGGTCCTTTGGTAGTACCCTGTGTACCCAAACATGGTGTCATAGCTTTTATGAAGTGTCGCTTCCGGTTATGATCTAGATCTTGAACTGTTGTTGCCGAAACTCGAAATGGTTTCTAGTTCTAGTATTTCTGTGCATTTCTAGTATGTGGGAGGTGTTCCATTACGTCCGGAGTGTCATTTCCATTAGGAAATAGTTTTTGTTTGATCGAAAACGGTTCCCGATTGCTCCAAAAACGCGTATTTCATCAGATTTGAAGGTATAATGTTACAGTGACGCATTTCTTTATTTTCTATTTTTAAAAGAAAAAAAATCTCATATTTTATCATTTTTTATTGTTAGATTTTTTTTGGGTTCGGATTGTTGCTTTCCCGTCTGCGTATGCTCTTTTCCGTGCACCTTGAGCGATCTCGGCAAATCAGAAACAGAAAGGGAAAGGGTTTTTCTCCGCTGCGTATGCACTTTGCCGTGCACCTTGCGCGATCTCGGCAAATCAGAAACAGAGAGAAAACGTAGACTTTTCAGGCAAGCTAACGAGATCTAACTCCACAAGTGTGGAAAAATGTTTTTTGTTTCGATTTGTGGTGTGTTTTGCAGGAAAAAGGGCAAGCACACAAACCGAGCAAGAAGAGTAAAAAAAAAAAAAAACCCTTCCTCATTCCCATATTTTACATACCTTTTAATCTAGCTTTCTTGGTTCAAAGTTGCGTTATTCCTTAATAGGTCTTGAGTTCAAATCTTAGGAAGTTACTTTTAAAAGAAAAAGTGCATGCAATTTCTATTTTCAAGTTACTTTATTGTAAAAGTGCATCTCACTTAAATACTAAAAAATAAAAATACAAGTGAGTCATTTAAGTTTTTTTTATTGTTGCACTATTTAAAAGTAATATCATTGTAAAAGCGAAATCAATTATTTTACAAAAGTGGTTCACTTAAATCAACTTTCTTGTAAAGTGATTGTCAAAAGGTTCATCTTGGGAAGAGGTGGGTTCTTTTTTTTTGCTGGACATTCTCTAGCTGCCACGTCACTATTGGGGACATCTTCAACAGTTTCTTTGTTCAAGCATAATTTCATCATACAGAGTTAGTTTTCAGTGCCGTTTTTTTTAAATTGCCTATTTTTTCGAGCTCTTCACATCCAAACTATTGGTTTCTTCTTTTACAACCATTAATTTACAAATATGGCCGCCCCTTGTGATATTCTATTTAACAGTTCCAACTATTTCTCATGAAAATCTCGTATGGAGGATGTTCTACGAAGTAGGGGACTTTTCAGAATTACCTCAGGGAAAGAAACCAAACCCACTGATGATGATAAGAAAATAAAATGGGCAAATAGATGTTATGAAGCTCGTGGATTGATTGGAATGTCAATCTCTACTGATTTGCGATTCCACATATCTAGAATTGATGAACTTGATGTTGCTTGGGACAAGTTGGAATCTGTGTTTGGTAAACATAATGAAATTCGAGGTGACCAACTCAAAAATGAGTTGATTTCTTTAAATCCAAGTGACTTTTCATGCATTCAAGATTATTTATCTAAGTACAAAAATCTTAAACTCTTATGTGCAGAATGTAAGATTAAGAGGGAAGACAAGCAATGCATTTATCATATTCTTTCCAAACTTGGACCTGCATATTCTGTTTTTGTATCGACATTTTACTCCATGAAAGAATCCTTGAATGCAGCTAGCTATCAAGAGCCTAGTCTTGAATCCTTTTGTGATTCCTTGATTAGAGAACAAGATAAACTCATTCATCTTGGAATAATCAACAATGCAGATACATGTGGGAAAGCCTTATTGTCCCAACAGAAAGAAAAGTCCAAGCCTCCCAAGAAACAAAATTTTTGCAATAATAAGTCAAACAAGGGTCCAAAACCCTCTCAGTCAGCTCCTTCTTTAAAAAATGACAAAGGATCCAAGCCAAAAGGCAAGAAGACTTAGCGTCATTGCAACTATTGTGAGAAATATAATCATGATGAATCTAAGTGTTTCAAGAAGATGGCAGCCTTGGAAGCAACAATGAAGAAGCACCACATCATCCTAGATTCGCCTTCAGAATCTGCCTCTCATGGACATGCACTTTGTGCTTCTGGTTATTCTTATAATGCATCTTCTTCTTCTACTTCAAATGAATGGCTCATTGATTCTGGAGCATCTTATCATATAGCTAAGGATCAAGCCATCTTTTCTACTATGCATGAATGTAACACCAAACAAATATTTTTCGGTGATGATAGATCTCTAAGTGTTGTAGGAGATGAAACAATTTCAGTAGATAATGGTCATTTTAGTGATGTACTATGTGTTCCAAGAATTTCCTGCAATTTGTTATCAGTCTATCAGATCACTCATTCTGGTGAAGGTAAAACTGTGACCTTTACACCTCACCAAATTGTAATCAAGGATTTTAAAGATCCTCAACAGGTCCTAGCTACCGGAATTGTTGATGATATTACCAAGTTGTACAAGTTTAACAACTTTGGGTCATCACCTTTCCCTTTAGGTTTTGTTGCTCATAGTGATAACTTGAGCAAACTTTGGCATGAGCGATTTGGTCACTTAAATTATCGCTCATTGCAACAACTATGTAAAGAAAATATGGTGACAGGTCTTCCGATGGTATCTTGCAGAGATAGTGTTTGTTCCGGTTGTGTACTCGGAAAACATCATCGAGACAGTTTTGACAAACGTGCCTCTTGGCACGCCTCGGTTCCCTTGAAGCTTGTGCATAGTGATTTGTGTGGTCCTCTTCCATCTGCTTCCTTTTCTGGTTTCAAATATTTCTTAACTTTCATTGATGATTACACCAGATGCACTTGGGTTTATTTCCTAAAACTTAAGAGCGAAGTATTTAACATGTTCTTGGCCTACAAGGCCCTTGTTGAAAAACAATATGGTCATCATATTATTAAGTTAAGATTTGACAATGGAGGAGAATATGTTAACAAAAAGTTCACTACTTTCTGCACTAAACAAGGCATCCAACAACAACACACTATTCCATATACACCACAACAAAATGGTGTAACTAACCGGAAGAACCGCACTTTAAAAGAAATGGCTAATTGTATGATCCAATCTAAGGGACTAAGTCTTCAATTTTGGGCTGAAGCCATAAATTGTGCAAATTACATAGTTAATCACACCCCCACAAAAGCATTACAAGGTATAACACTGGAAGAAGCATGGAGTAAAACTAAACCTGATGTAAGTCACTTTCGTGTGTTTGGTAGTGAAGCATGGGCTCACATTCCAGATGAAAAACGGAAAGCATGGCAGCCTAAAAGTGAAAAGTGCATATTTGTTGGATATTCTGAAGATGTAAAAGGTTATAAACTTCTTCAACCACATTCTCATGATATAATAATTAGAAGAGATGTTAAATTTGATGAAAATCTCTTGTCCTGCGAGCCTAACTCGGTGATTGTGCCATCTTTGGTCTGCGAGCCTGATTCAGCGTTTGTGCCTTCTTCTTCTTCTTCCAACTTCCTTGACAGGTTTCCAACTCCAGTTTCTTATAATGACAGTGAGGATGAAAATCCACCTCCTCCTGCTCATGTTCCTCCAGTTGCACCAACACAAGTGCTTCCTTGATGGGTCCGTTCAACATGTGAAGCAGCTGGTGATCTTGTCGGTGATCCTAGAGATCAACATTGAACACGTTCTCAGTTTCAACGAGCCTCTTCTCTTTTGGCTCAAGTTTCTGAGAATCGTGATCCATAAAATTTTGCAGAAGCTTCAGGGAATCCAGATTGGGATGCAGCCATGGATGAAGAATATCGTTCCTTAATGGCGAATGATACTTGGGATCGTTTACCTCTTCCAAAAGGAAGAAAACTTGCTAGATGTAAATGGGTCTATAGAACTAAGTATGCATCAGATGGAAGTGTTGAAAGACTTAAGGCAAGGTTAGTTGCCAAAGGTTTTTCCCAAGTTGAAGGGATTGACTACAATGAAACCTTTGCTCCCATCGCAAAAATGAACTCCATCCGCCTTGTTCTTTCCCTTGCAGCCTTACATAACTGGGAATTCCATCAAATGGATGTCAAGTCTGCCTTCTTACATGGTGATTTATAGGAGGAAATTTACATGGAAAAACCTCCTGGCTATGTTTAGAATTACTCTAGCCTTGTCTGCCGCCTTAAGAAATCCTTATATGGCCTTAAGAAAGCTCCTAGAGCTTGGTATGCCAAAATGGATAACTTTCTCCTTGACACTGGTTTTTCTAGATGCCATTCTGACCCCAATGTCTATACCGAGAAAGTAGGAAACCATCTCATCATACTTGTTCTATATGTTGATGACCTTATTCTTACTGGTAGTGACCCTAAGCTTATAACCCATGTGAAATCTAGTCTTAAACAGAGTTTTGAAATGTCAGACTTAGGACATTTGCATTATTTTCTTGGTCTCCAAGTCCTGCAAACCAAAGAAGGAATCTTTCTTTCTCAGTCTAAGTATGCTTGTGACCTTCTTCGTCGCTTTCACATGGAAGATTGTACACTAGCCCCTTCTCCCTTCCAGTCTGGAGTCAAAATTTCTGCCACGTGTACTTCACCTGAAGTCGATGCCACCTTATATCGTCAGCTTGTTGGTAGTCTCTTATACTTGACTCATTCCCGTCCTGACCTTTCCTTTGCCGTTGGTCGTGTTGCCCGTTATATGCAGACACCTCATGAAAGTCACTAAAAAGAAGCTAAAAGAATACTTCAATATATTCGAGGTACAGTTCAGCTTGGGATTCATTACAGAACAGGGGGGAAACCTTTGTTGGTTGGTTTCACTTATTCAGATTGGGCCGACGATCCTGATGATCGAAAGTCTACTACAAGTTATGTTTTCAGTCTGGGATCTGGACCTATTACTTGGGCTTGTAAGAAACAACAAGCTCTTTCTCTTTCTTCAGCAAAGGCAGAATATCGAGCAACAGTTAATGCTAGTTAGGAAGCTTTATGGCTTCGACAGATCCTTTCAGAGTTTGGATTTGAGCAGCAGCAGCCTACTCCACTTTGGTGCGACAATCAAAGTGCCATCAAGCTTGCCAAAGATCTAGTTCTACATCAACGCAGAAAACACATTGAGCTACATATGCACTTCATCAGAAATCTTGTTCATGATCGTGTTCTTGAAGTGCTCTTTTTCCCTACAGATGATCAAGTTGCAGACATCTTCACCAAGTCTCTTACAGAAGCGAATTTTTCTAAACTTCGATCTATGTTAGGAGTTCAAGAACTTGTTATTGAGGGGGGATAGGCTCTAATGCCTCCTTCCTTCTCCTAATAGTGTCACTTTTGTAAATCCTTCAATCCTATCCCAAGTTGTTCTTAAGGGGGGATTTAGGATATTTAGACACTTAGGAGTTAGTTAAGATCAACTTGTGTAATATATCCGTTAGGGATAGTGTTTTTCTTTAGTATGCATTAGTATGCATTTGTAAATACTTAATCCGACGGTCACGATATGTTCCCGACATAGAGTGATCCGACGGCTCAACTTCTCTTAGATCAAACCTAACCTTGATCCGTGGCTTAACACCCGATTGGTCCATGATCTCTATTTAAAGAGCATGGAGGGTCATTGTTTAGTTGATTGATTATGAGAAGCTCATTTGTAACTTTCTTTCTTTGCATAATAAATTGTCCCGTAGAAGCTATTTGGCCAGGGCCGTGGAGTGTTTCCCTTAAGAGGGTTTAAACCACATCAAAACATCGGTGTGTTGATCTGTGATCTGTTTGTGTGAAATGGTTGCTCTTGTTGTTCGGTCCTTTGGTAGTACCCTATGTACCCAAACACATCTAAGCCGTCAAAATCACCCGGGGATCGCACCCGGCCTGGACCGCACCAACCCTTAACATGGTTGGATTTTTTGGTATCCACGAGATAGGAACCGGCGAACTTTCCACTTAGGGGGCATCTTAACCATACCCCGCCACCAACTGCTCTACATCTCACGGATAACAATTGAATACATGTTAGTGTTTATAATGGTTTTTATATTTAGAAATTATTCACTAATATCAAATTTGTTTATAATTTTCATTTAATATTAAAAGTGAAAAAAACTTAATGAATTTGTTAATTGTCAATAAGATATTAAATATTCAGATAGAAATTTGAAAATTATTTATCTGAAATTTTCAAAAAATATTTATAAAATTTTTAGAAATATTCTTATTTAAATTTGGCAAAAGTTGTAAACAAAATGACATATTTCAAGTGTTCTATAGAAATTATAGAAATTAGTAAATGAAAAGACATATTCCACATGTTCTATAGAAATTTCAAAAATTATTTATAGGCAAACTTCACTTTTGGTCAACATTGGTTGTAGACTTTAATGCTAAACTTGCCAACCATTGCGCACCATTTTACCTTATCTTTTTTTGACCAGGGCGCGTTTTGTTTTTGACTTATTACCCGCCGATCGGTTGTGGCATTTAACCCCTGTTGCACCGACTGTTGCGCAGTCTCTAAGTTTATCATCGCCAACCATTGCACATTGTTCTGGTTTATCTCTTGTCGACCAGTCGTGACCTTCTAGCTTATATCTCGTCGATCATTATGCGCTTGGTTTTTGTCTTATCATTCACCGCTTGGTCACATCCTTTAACCCCAATTTTGCGGGCCGGTGCGCAAGAGACTAACCTATGTTTCGCCGACCAGAAGCCTCGCAGAGAGACTTGATCGTCCCCTCATCGCATCCTTTTAAGCTCTTTTCGGCCGACTAATCGCAGCGTTTGATCCCTTCTCTCCTACCGTTGCACCATTCCAAGGCCCATTTCCTCCGATCGTTACGCAGGAGTTAGCATTTGAGTCGCCAACCATCGGCGCAATCCATTTTTTTTGGAAAGTGGAGAGGTAAGTTGGTGGAGAATTCAATTTTACCCCATGAATATTTATTGATCTTTTCATTGATCCTTGTGTGCATTTAATGCCCCAACTGTCCATCCTGCGGGAAATTAAAAACTCCTGTTATATATACATCAAACGAGGTTTCTATTTTTCCATTCCATATTTGTTGACACCGAGAGCATTCGTTGTTTTCCATTGGAAGCCTCAAACTGTCACCAGTCATGGTGCTCACAACGACCCCAGTGGCCTCTCTAGTGTTGACAGGTAGGATCTAGAGAACCCTTTTCCGTTTTGTTACCCGTTTGGGATCTTGGTTGTTTTTTTTAAGCTCACGCTAGTCGTTCTCTTTCAAAAGGAAAAAGGGAAGTTGAAGTTCTTTTAAAAAACCAGAATCCCTCATGCTCCATAACAATGGAAGAGTCTGTTTTTCGCCTCGGATTTGTCCTTACCTATACCCGGTGTCCCTGCCAGTAATTCATATGCTCCACGCAGTCCATCGCAGTTGTCCTCTCTGGTTTGGTCAAGCCATGAGTCCGGTGCCCTTTAAGAAGCTTCCTATCCTGAAACTCTACAAGCTTGATGCCCTTGAACTTCACCAAAGTCTTAAAATTCCGATAGCAAAGTTAACTGTGTTTTCTAGTTTTACTTCTCAGCCAGCTGAAATTGTCCCCTATTAAGAGATGTCATGGTGGGAAAGGTTCACACAGTTGCTGTGTGTCTTTTTTGTTGTCCCACACACACGTTCCTTTAAGCTTTCTTGTCAGTTGTGTTCGGTGTTTCACCCCGGTTGTTTGCGCAATTGGTTTCTCTTTCATAGTTCATGCATTTAAAAGAAAATGTTGCTCGCCCCTCTTTTGTTACTCAAAAGATAAGCTTCCCATTATGAAAAAGACTCGGTTTGCTTCAAAGCTTCTTTTCTTCCATTAGCATAGACATTGCGCATTCTGAAAATTATAACATAATTCTAATAATGCTTCCTTGCTCATTATTTATGACGATGAAATAACGCTGGATGATCTCCAATAGCACTTTCTTTTTTGTTTTAATCATTCTCATTAGAGATTTTGCATGGATGATTGTGTGTTGAATGGAAGATAATACTCATACTAATCCACATATTTTTTTTATACCATGGATATAAGCACTATGTCGCCCACAAACTATGAAATCCCTCATTTGTCCTTCACTGTCATTTTAGGTATGATATGCACAAGTGGTATGCCAAGAAGAAAGCCAAGTTAGCCGAGTCAGATTCAGACGTGGAAATCCTCTTGGACACCTTGTTGGAAACGATGTTCGGCGATACAAAGGCTATCACAGGAGGTACTCTAGAATATCAATGGGGCGAGCTGTACAGAGTCATAGAAGATCAAAACTTTCCCGAGGCCTCCTTGGAAGAACAAATGGTGTACAGGAACATAAAGAAATCCGGTGTCCACAAAGCAGCGACCTGCCCTAAATTGTTCTCATGCTCTAAGGTCATCGGTTGGATCATACCCCAATTAAATATTGACTCCCGGTTCATCACAGATGTAAAATGGATGAGCCTTGCATCATTTGTGCCAGAACATATCATGGCAGCATACAAGCTGTCACACCCTAAGTTTTTCCAAAATGATGAATGGTTATCCCGACTGAATTTGGACCTTTTGGAATGTGCTAGAAAGATGACAATTGCCGAGAGGAAAATAAGGCAAAGAAACAATGGAGAATATGAGAGCAATATCCTAAGGAATCCCTACAGACTCATCGCCCTGATGTTGAGTCGGGTGTTCGGCGTGACAAATGGGAACATATACAAACTAGGCTGGGTGCCTCTGATGTTCGACATAGCTACGCAGGGTGCGATTTTCAATTGGGAATACATCACATCAGATTACATGGCCTCTCTTATAACCGTTTACCAGGGAGGAATGACCCAAAATAAGGCTGATTTTTTCATCTCCTCTTATCTGGTGGATTGCTTACTCGTAAAGCACCCTTTCCCTAATTTGGGATGTGTCTGGAAGAGCAAGGAATCTCCCCTCCATGTGGCTTATCAGATAATCTGGGCACACAAGTATGCGAGCCATTATACTCAAATATGTGAAAGATTCATCATGCCCCTATATCAACTGATTTTCAGAGAAGAACCTCGCTGCCTATCAGAAAATTCCATGCCCATCATAGAAACATATGGAGATTACTACTTCTCTAAGGAAGGGACATACTTCAGAATGTATGGAGGTAGTCGTGATCCGTCCTTATTACCCCTCTATGCTACAGATTATGTCGTACACAAAGAGGCTGTAAGGAAACTCTTTATAGATGGAGTCAGCAAAATACTTAGTGATAAGAAGAAGGTTGCATACCCGCCAATGCCATTTATCATTGGAGCATACCAGCTCCCCAAGATGAAATATGGTATAGATTTCACTAAATATTTAGAGTCCTTCCATTTCGGGACAAAGAGATTTAATAGGCATGACCCTGAAGGAAAATTTGTTGCTCACTGCCTCAAGCTCAAAGTTAATTTTGAGTATGCACACCATTTTGACAAGGACGAAGAGTTATTTTGAAGTGCCAAGAATATGACCGAGTTGGGAAAGCGCTACCGCCCTAAAAGTGGAGCCAGCTCCAATTCCAAACCTGTGGGGTTAATGAAAAAGGAGCAGGAGGAAAAGCAACACCAAGAGGAAGTGGCAGTGCTACTAGAGGAAGCTGAAAGAAAGAAGAAAGAGGAGGTGGATAGGCTTAAAGAATAAGAAAGTTAAAGGCTTCAAAAGGAGAAAGTAGAGAAGTAGAAATAGGAAGCATAAGGGATCCAAAATAAACAAGAGGAAAAACATCGTCAAGATGCAGAAGCTGCTAAGATCCAGTAAGAACAAGCTAAGAGATTGCAAAGAGAAGAAGCCGAAAGGATAAAGAGAGAAATGGCTGAAAAGCTACAAGAAATAAGGGAGAAAGCAAAAGCGGAGCGGCAAAATTGCAGAGGTAGAAAGAAGAAGCGGAGAAGTCCAAAGAAGATATGGATCAAGGAGGCTCAGGCATGCAAGATATGGACTTGGGTGCAATAACAAAAACCTCAAATGGAGTTGTCTCATCTCAATAACTCCCTCTCACCCCATACACCCCCTCGAAGTAGCTCCTAGTGTCAAATATGGATTTTGTCTTCTTTGATTCTAGAAAGAAGACTATCATAAGTAGGTCTGAAAAGAGGATGAGAACTGGATAAAGCCGAGAGGAAGTTAGAGTAACTCAGGTTCCGCTCTTCAAAGGGACTGATAGTGACCCTGAGTTCACAGCAACATGCAGTGTAGCTTCGGCTCACGAAAGTGCCAATAATGTAGTTATGCTAGTGGAGGAAGTAAAGAAATACAGAGACAAATGTTTCAAGGTTAAAGATAATCTAATACAAGAAGTACACCTGGGAAAAGAGATGAAATGGAAGTATTCCAACCTTCAAGAAGAAAAGGTAGAGATGGTGGTTAAGGATGCACTCAATACACATCTTATAGTCCTAGAAGGTGAGAAGAGGAAATTAGAAACTCGCTTTAAAGAATTGGAAGAACATGCGGTCAGCATCAGGAAACAACAGTTAATAGCCACAGAAGGGTTAGAAGCTCACATACAAGAATTGTGTTAGGAACCCATGTATTTACTTTGTTAGTATGTTGTTGTTGGACACATATGCTTTGTAAGTCGTCCCGTAGTATTTGTTGATCAATAGTTTGTGTTATTGTTGTTGGCGCATATGCTTTGTAAGTCGCCCGTAGTATTGTTGATCCATAGTTTGTAACGGCCCATGGTTTTGACCCATAGTATTGGCGCCTAGAATTATTATATAAGTGTGTGTTGAGACCTATGAAGGCACCGTGAAGTTATTTGTATTGAGCTTGCTCATAGGAGGTTTCCCCCTCGAAGTGGCCTGTGATAAATATAAAAGTGATTCTGAGTTCTGTCATTTCTGCTATTTCACATATTCGTATTAATTAATTGTTGCAGGTGCATCACATCTGGTATCAGAGCCTCCACCCAGGTTCAAGTCACAGAGCGGGTGGCAACGCCGACATTGCAGTGTTCTCCCAGGGCTCGTATGGCGCAAAGGGGACACCACCGTACGGGCGCACATCCAGCCCAGAGTCTGGACTGCGGAGCGTGGTGGGATGTTAAGATCCTGGTGGGAGGCCTTCACTAACATCTCGAGGTTTTGGTGTAATGGTTCGTATCAAATTGGAGCAGCATGAAGCCAACAACAAGCGGCACATTGAGTTCTACAAGCCCCAGGTCGAAAGGCTGAAAAAAGAAAAGGAGTAGCTAAAAAGGGAAGAAGAGAAGAAACAGGACCTAATCGCATTCCATGAGCAAAGATGTGATATGATAAAGACAGTTCATCAATCGCTAGAACTAATCTCATAAGAGGTTTTCCAAGTGAAAGGAATGATTTCAAGGATGAAAGCGATTGAGGTGGAGGCACTAAGACTTAAGAGAAGGTATGTGCACCACATAGAGTAAATCAATGGACGGTTTGAATGGAGGAAAGGGAAATAAACATTCCCGAGAAACCTAAGTGTCTTGTCCGTGGAAGAATTAGACTTGGATTTGGGAGTCCTGGAGTTTTGTAGAGACTGTGGTACAAAGATAAGCATTGCAATCCAGAAAACCATCAAGAAATGTACTGAACTCTACTTAAAAATTTGAGAGATCCATGGGAAATGCCACATGGCATTACCTGAAACCATATATGATTTTCCAGAAAAGGATCAGCGCTTGTCAGACTTGCATAGCAAGCAAAATGAAAAAATAGAATACCTAAGCAAGATAGATATCCCGACTCTAGAAGACTTCCACCGGTTGATTGGGAAAACTTCTATCCATGCCTATTTCCTAGGGGACATCACCCAGGAAACAACAATAGGAGAAGTAAACATTGAATCAGATATGGGTAAGCATGAGATAGCACTAAAGATGATGATTTCTGCGCGGGAAAATACCATTTTACGAGAAATCAGCTAATGGGCCAGCTTCATCACAGATGTGGACAGACCTGCTGAAGTAAGCCAACTTGCCGAAGTGGATGGGGCAGCTGAAATAAAAGGATCAACTGTAGTAGCGGGACCATTTGGGAATTAAATCCGCTTTATTGTATTTTGTAGAAAAGACAGCTGAGACTGTTCTTATTGTATAAATGTTTTTAAAAAGACAGTTGGAATTGTTTTTTATTGTATAATGTTTTAGAAAGATAGCTGGAAATTACTTTTGTATCTTTAGGCACTAGAAGACAAACTTTTATGTTTCCCTAGGTTTAGGGTATGAGAAGAGACAAATTCTTGTAAAAGTTATAAATAGAAGAGGAGAATAGAAGAGATAGGACTTTTGGCATGTGAAAGGGCGGACTTATGCTGTATGTGAATTATTTTTCTGCATCAATAAAGAAGGACTGATTTTTACCTGGGAAATCTAGCATTGCGTTTTGCTTGGGATGTGTTGAATGTTTGCTGAACTATTTATGCATTGTTGATACATATGTTGTGACATTGTTCCTGACTATCCTGAATTAATTCTTAGCTGTGAATGCTTTCATTTTCATGTGCAAATATGTTGTGTTAAATGAGTAATGGAATGCTTTAAATTTTGTCAAAGCTATCTTTGATATCTTTTAATTTTTGCTGTGAATGCATCTGTGCTATTAAACAGTTACTTGTGAGACTCTTGGATGTATTTCAGTTTATTACTCATATTTCAGTTTTGCTCCCTGGAGGGATAGATTGATTAGCTTAGATAATTCTTAGATCAAATTTGTTTTAACAACATGCATTTAGATATAGCATATGCATATCATCTTTAAGAATAAAATACATAAACGGTGGATCGGGCCATAACCAGTGAAAGGAAACAAATCTTTAAATCTTATACGGTAGCCGGGCCATTAACCGGCCAGATTCCCCACACCAAACAGTGAGCGATCTAATTGGGCTTGCTTACCGAGGAGAATCCCTTGCTGATTGCTGCTATGAATTTCGAGGCATCAACAAGTCTTAGGCCAATCCACTTGTATCCACATTTTTTGATACACTCAACATATATATATCTACTCATTGGAATGCTAATATTGGGTTAGAAGGATTAAAGGCATCACTTGTTCTCATTTCATTAGTGGCACTATCCCACCTATGTTTGCAAGTTACCAGAGCATTATCCTTCAGAGACTTAATATGCTTGACATAATGGTAGATTGTTTCTTGTTGATTTGCAGTAATGATATAAACATGTGGAGTGGATGCAAGTAATTTATAATGGAATTGAAGGACAATTTTGGGGTTGTGGAATTCACCTCTTACCCATAGTCTACAATCTCATTGATTTTGTTTAGTAGTGAAATGATCATATCTCCACTAGACCTGGTGACTCAAAAAGGATGTGAAGTCCCTCAAGCATACATCAACAACAAAATGGTTTGGATTCCTTTCTTTATCATGTTGTAAAATAATTTCATTATGATACAATTCGCATAACAAAATTCTTTCTTCATTACTGCTTCTGTAATATCCCTCAAGGAATGATTCTACAAAAATTTACACTATGGGGTCTATTTGTGGCCATTTCCTTAAGATGAAATAGTAAATTTATTTCATATAGAAAAATAGAGTAAACAAGGGATGACCCTCTGTAGCTAAAAATGGAGTCGGCAAGAGAAGCCATATCCCATTTTTATTCCTTCAAACTGTTTACTGAGGAATCTAATCCCTAATCCTTTTTTGTGTCTTGCTTTCCACTAATCCCACATAGAATGGCACACAAACAATTTTTCAACCCAACATTTTCTTAAGCTATGAATAGCCTACCTACATTCCTCTATAGGAACCTCTCCATGATCATAAGCGTTAGTTGCGGCCTACCATTTTGAAAGTTGTTCCCCCAACAAAAGATTTTCATTAGATTTTATAGGTTCTATATGTATTCCCACTGAATAAACAACAGGCTTTGTGTCTTCTATTTGAGTTTCTTTGGCTTGCATAAAGGTTTTCTATATCTAAATGCCCATGTCCAAGATGGAGGATACCTCCATATAAACCTCCTTATCCTGAATGAGGAGTTCCTATGTTTGAACCCCAACATTAGTGTACTTAGTTTTTGGAGAATTTGTGGGAATGACTTCTTCACAATAAAGTAGGCCTTCCTCTTTGCCAGTAGATGCATTGTTTGTTGGCTAAGGACCAAGCTTAGGGTCAGACTCTGAACTAGTAACCATGTGAAGGAATTCAAGAGGAGTAGCAACAAATCTTGTTGCTCCTTCTTTACACCCATCAATAGATGACTGAGCACACTACTCAAAAGATTGGGGAAGAATTTCTAGCCCTTCTTGTGATTGACACTCTTGCGACTTTTCCTCAATATTTTTTAACTTCATCCCTAAATCATGAATTTTCTTTCTTAATTCATGAATTTTTTTTACAAGTATAGCATACGAGGGTGTCATATTTGGTTTACTTGGGTGGTACATGAAAATATCCATTTTCCTTTCTTGGTAGGTTTCCTCAAGCTTATCTCCTCAACAAGTTCTTGTGGATCAACATGTATCCCTTATTCCGAAACTAGTGTTGGTTCTTGTGGAGCAACAAGTATTCCTTGTTTTAGAACCGGTGTTGGTTCTTGTGTGGCAGCATGTTTCCTTATTCTAAAACTTGTGTTGGTTCTTATGTGGAAGCACCAATACAAGCCTATAGATTTGTTGCTTTTGCTTTGACAAAGGAGCATGTCCTTATTTTCCTCAACATTTCTACAATAAGTGTGCTTCTTCTTTCCTCATTGATCAAATTATATCCTCCAAAGGAGAATATTTAATGATATCTACATCATTTTCACATGGAATTGAAATAGGGGAGACTACCTCCTAGTTCTACTCCTCTATATTCATTGATCATTTCCTTCATTATTCTCCCCTGGACAATGTAAGTCTATCTTGTGCCTCAAATTTCTCATGTGTCCTTTGTTTTGTCATTTCTTGAGATGAATGATCTAGAAAACCTTCCCAAGTTAGTCCTTTACTCATCAGGGCATGGATCACCAAAATTTTAATCAAATTGTGATTAGTAACATAAACCAAGAGATTCCTAGCAGCCTTAATAGTGTTTTCCATGTGTTGCAATGTTTTCATAAGAAAATAATGCATATTGATAAGACTTTTTTGGCAAAGGTGAGTAAGTAGTTTGAGGTGATACCCAAAAATGGTGTCATATATACCTTAATAGCTAATGTACTTCTACACAAAATATGTGACATCTTACCATGGATGATGTGGATACTTCCAATCAAACCCCTTCCCTTACTTGACTAGGGTTTCATCTTCCTATAGAAATTCTTATTTGGTTGTTGAGAGCATTGTTTTCCGTTCAAATCATCGATCACCAACCTATGGCATCCCTATAATCGTATCCAATACTTCCTCTATTAATTAAAAGTGAAACCCTTGAACTTTAGTCCACATATTCTAAATATTTTTAGAAAATTCCAAAGCTATATCTACATCAATCCCCTTCAATTTATCAAGGTATGTCACCCATTGTGCATCCTGAAAAAATATGGTATACCCTTTCATTTTTCTACACCGGTTCTATGGTCTCTAGTTCATGTCTAATAATGGATCCCCAAGGAAATTTTCATAGTAGGAGTTGATTAACATAGTTGCAGCATAGTACATTCAAAACTTCTTCAAGTTGAAGCAAGAAAGGTGGCCACAACCTTTTCCAACATGGGAATGAGTTTGACAACACAACAGAGCGTACATGATAAAAAATGGAATTAATCTCATTAATGGTGACAAGGTGATAGGATAATAATTCCCCCCCCAACTGAAAGGAGTAACAATCCTTGGTTGATTTAAAATGGAGCATGGGGAGTGGATAGGTAAGTTTCCCAAAAATCATGTCATTTAGTCAAAGATGCTAGAGATGAAGGAAATTGTACCTTACTACACTTACCAACATGTCACCGAAATGATTTGTGATGTGTATGGTAATGGTACATGTGATGGAAAGATATGACATGGAATACAACACGTGGAATACAATGGTGTTCAAAGTTGCAGCATGATGGGATCGGATTTGTGGTGGTTTTTCCATAGTTGCAATAGTTTTGGAACATTCAAAGTAGTAGTAGCTAAGTTGTAGTAATTTTGGAATGCCCAAAGTTGCACTCGCTCATTTGCAGTAGTTTTGGAATGGGAAGAAATCCAATATTTGTGGCGGAGTTGCAACAAGAGGGTAGAGTCCACTGGTGTGGTAATCCATGAATTTCTATGAATCAATAGTTGAATTTATACCTTCAAAATAGATGCTAAATGTGCATTTCATAAAATTTAAGGATGGGGATTGTTTTTAATTCAATTGGTGAGATCATGTCATTGATGCTAATGGAAATGATTTCTTCATCGCATCAACAATCTTGAGATATTCACTACACCATTAACTTTGTATATTCCCCATGAATTCCTCCTTGGATAATGGATTCATGTAGAGCCTTAGGCGATGTCTTTTGGACATCATGAGAGTATTTTCCTCATCAATGATGCATAGCTTCACAGTCCCATTATCATATATAGTATCTATTTCGTAGTGTCCCAACATCGAGTATGAAACTTCCCTTTGAATTCTTTCAATCTAGAGTAGTATAACAATTCCCAGTCGACTTTCTCGAATTTTTTTTATGAATTTGTCATTTCATCTCTTCCGTTGATGTTGAACAACAAAGGTTTGGTGCAAGGAATATTGATGAAATTCATCCAATTCATTTAATTTCTCTAGGCGATTTTCTTGTGATGTAGGGAGATCAAAATCCACTTATAGAGTAGTTCTTAATGTTTGACTTCAAATTTAATTGGGAAAAGGGTGCTTTTACCATACACAATCTCATAGGAATGAAACATGTAGTGTTTTTCCATGTCATTCTATATTCCCAAAGAGCTTCTAAAATATTGGTTCCTCAATCTCATCGGTGAATTTGTATAGTCTTGGTGAGAGTGGACTCTATTACTTTATCGGTGCTCTCCACTTGTCCATTGGCCTGCAGATGTTAAGGTGAAGAGATTCTATGATAAATTTTGTATCTTTTAGTAGGATCTTGGATCAACCGAGAAGTGAACTAAGCTCTCCCATCAGAGACTCTCTTGTGTGGTGTCTTAAAATGAACAAAGATCTCAAGAAGGAATTATGCTATAGCTTGCTTGGTGGCTCTTGGAAGTGCTTTAACCTCTACCCATTTTATAACATAATCAGTGAAAAACAAGAAGTGGGATTTTAGATGAGACATGGGGTTGATTGGCCCCATGAAATATAAGTCCCACTTCTAAAATGGTTTAATGACAAGTTTGGGTTGTAGTAGCATTTCATCAGGCTGTTGGTCGACCCATTCACTAATAGCTATCACAAATCTACACATACATGTTTTCATACTTGAATAAGTTAGGGAAAAAATAGTCCAGGAGAAGTACTTTGTAAGTTTCTCTTTTGTCATTAAAGTTCCCACCACAAGGGTCATCATGAAAATCCTTAAGGATATCATAGGTTTCATCCTCTCTTACACAAGATCAAACTGCTAGATCCAGCCTTGTATGGAAGAGGAATCCATTTATCCATGAATATCTAGCACTTTTCCTAATAAAGTGGTTTCCTTCTTTCGTAGATAAGTGGTTCGATAGTTTCCCTGTAGCCAAAAAATTAGTGATATCTACATACCAAGGTGTGTAAGTAGAAACTATAAAAAGATGTTTTTCGGGAAATAGGGAGTTTGGAAAGGAAGTATATAATAGAATTATCCTTCCCAATCTTCGAATGGGTTTCCGGATAATCCACGGTCGGCATTTTTGTTGTTGACATTTCGAATCCTAAGCTGGATTCATCTTCAGGACAGAATATGTGTAGAAGAGTTGCTAACCAGGCGTATAAATAGTTAGGGATGCCCGGTCCTTTCCCATTCTGACCTAACCCTTCATCTTCTCCGAGAATTTTTAATAGAAACTTAAAAAATCATGAAACCCTAGTTGATGATTATTACAAAAATGATCATTAAATAATTTTTAAGATTATTCATTCATAAATGCTATTAAAATGCTATTATTAATCCTTAAAAGGATATTAGATAATCATTGTAAATAATAAATAATGCTTAGTAATAATCATAAGTGTTATACATAGTGATAATAATATCATCAAATTAAAAACATTCAAGGGATAATCTTTGTTCAGATAATTATAAGTAATTATTAATAATTCCATAATCAAAATTCATTCATAAATGTTAATAAAATGATATCATTATTAATCCTTTTTTAAAAGGATATTAAAAATATATTTTCAAAAAGATTATTCATAATTAACCATAAATAATAATCAATGTAAATAATTAGTAAATATTTATAGTGATAATAATATCATTAAATTACTAACATTCAAGGAATAAACTTTGTTCAAGTAATTTCAAAATAATTATTAATAATCCATAATCAAATTTTAAAAATAATTATTAATAATCACTAAAGGTAATAATCATTATAATTGGAAATCAAGGCAAATTCATGATCACAATTCCTTTATCATTATCAACTAAAACCAAACGGAGATTAGGTTAGTGATACTGACAAAAATATTGTGCAGGAGGGTTGTAAAACATACCTGGTTCTAACCATTACCTTCCTTATTGATTAGAGGCACCCATCTCTCGCTTATTTCAATCCCCTTGTTGACACAGCGACTATCAACAGGGTTTCACTGCACACTGTCATCAATAAGCACCAACCCAAAATCCCTTAGGCACCGACCCAGAAGGGTGTTAACCCTTCCAGCAACACTCATAGAGCAAATGAAGTCTCACTCGAGATGCACAAGGGGGCTGCAGGAACCAAGTTTCCGCAGTGGATTTGAGGGCATGCATCAAACATACATTGCATTCGCAGAAACCAAGGATTATGCCATTCGCACTATGCTAACATTTCACTATTCGCAGATTCATCAACCGCAGCATCAACATATTACAAATATTCGCACCAACATGATATAATTACTTATTAGCATAAACAATGATGACTAAACCCACAAAACATTAAACATTCCATTAGACATTCGCATCCATCATTCAATAGAAACAAAGACAGAGATGAAACCATAATCTAACATCTTCATGCATTCATTAAAACCTGTGGAATGACCTTCGCAGAAACAGTCAATACATCATATCGCGGATACAAAATAGATCAAAACTCACAAAGTCGATAGCTCTATCCATCAATGGATCTTCAATTACATCCCATGTGATTCAATGAAATTCCATGATGTTCCCTTAGGCTTACAATCATTCTCCTATTTATACAAAACTACATGGTTACAAAATGGTCCACATGACCCTTTTCTAACTAATTAACTACTTATGTGCTTTCGGGTTATCCGTGAATGACCCTTTCTTCTGCGGATTCTTCGTTTCGTAGCTTGTCGGCTTCTGCACTTCCCGCGGATTAATCCCGTGCCAACAAGCCCCCAACACAAACTTGTGGCTCACCCTTGAGCCACCTCAGCTGGACACCGCTGGTGCATGCACCTTTTGTCGGAAGTCATCATATTCAATTTGAAGCTGAACGACCAGTTCCTTCACAGATGCTCGAAGCTATGCACATTCTTTTTCCTGCTCCTCCGTTGGGTGTTCTCAGCCCTTCTGTCGTGCTGCCTCTAGTTGCGCCTTAACTTGTTTCATGACCTCTACTACCTGTGTTATGAGGACTGTGGATTTCATTTGGAGCTTGTCCAGTTGTGTGGCCCTTTGCTGCTGTCATTTGTGGGCCTTTGTTACACATTATTGCATACTTTTTCATCTCCGCCTCCTTTGTCATTCGCACCATTGGGGCCATCTCTTTGAGCGATCCCTTAAAGGTATCTAACTGTGCTTCCGCCTCACTAAGTTTTCCCTTCAGCGCAGCCAGCTGGTCATCCTCGACTACGCCGCCCCAAAACTCTGTGATGCCTTCTGCGACTGTCTATGCCACCTGTTCCATCTCCTGGATCTCTATTATTGCATCCTCGATCTCTGTCTACCGACTCTAAATCTATTCCGGCTGTGTGTTGGGTGTCACCCTAACCTGGAGCTCTGCATTTTCCTTCCTTATCTCAATGAGATCCACCCCTAACATAACCGCTTACGCTTCTAGGTCTACCTTTGTATCTAGTACTGCCGTTTCGCATGCCTTCACAAGCGCTTTTTCTAATTTGGCTTATTCCTCTACATCCTTCTCTTTCGCAGCCAGTGCTGCAGCTTACTCATTTGAAGACGCTATGCCTCCATCACTTTGGCATGTAGTTGCTTCTTATATGCGACCACCTTTTTGTGCATCGCAACCTTGTGGTCACAGATTTCCATGCTTGCTGCTGCCTGGGTTCGGTGTAATGTCAACTTCGAAAGCAGGTTGAAATTTACCATAACCTGGTCGGCCTTCTATACCCCAGAATCCAAAGCCTCATCACCTGTTCTGATGGCATGGGATTCTATTTGGACTATCCGCGGTTGGTTTCCAACTTCTACCTCTATGCTGGGTGTCAACCAATTTTGCTGAATATCCCCATGCGGGACGCTTGTATTAATTATTGTGTTCGCCATCGTATTTAGTAGCTCGCCTATCTATTGGAATCGCTCGGTTGAATGCTGTGTAATTTGATCACGTCTATTTTTTGCCACTTTTGTAATGCGCTCCAGGAGTCGGTTGACCTACTGCGCAGTGAGCCCTTCCCATGTGCTTCTGCCAGCACGGTCCATCCTTTTATTCATCCTTAGCTCCTCGTACTGTGCCTCCAACTCTGAATCTGTCAAGGTGTTCGTTGTTGAAGTTCCATCGTGGCTGGATGCCTCCAACTGATCTTCCGCAGGGTTATTTTTTCATGTGCCTTGCTTTCGACTGTCTGAAACTTCTTCTACCTTGGCCAAGTTTGGTTGACCTATGTTCTAGCCATTCACTATGTCCTTTTCCACAGTTCGGGCCTTCCATTCCTCCGGCCACTTAGCGATAATGGCATCTATCTCTTCCTCGGTAAGTTTGTACTGTGTCTGTAGCCATTGATTCCCTAGATCTCTATGGGCTTGAAGGTAAATCGTCTGCGCTTTGACTGATAGATGTGTGATCGATCAATACTTTGTTGTTTCTTGCTCCGGTATCCGCGATATCATCTGTGGATCTATCTGCATCCTCTCCAGTAACACATAAAACTGCACAATGTTTTCGTTCTGTCGCACTTTATCAGTAGTAGTTGCCCATAAATTTTGGTACTGCGCCCCTTCGCATACCCGAGCTTCTGGGGTGTCCATACCCTGATAGTGGTTGGGTTCCCTCCATCCTGCTAACGCAATGAGGATGAGGAGCCAAGAGTATGTAAATGCCTTCCCGTACTCTTGGGCATCGTGCACATCGTCGATCAACTCATGGAGTAGGAATTGGGACCAATTCATCTGCTCGCCTGCTACGCACCATTCCGCGGTAGAAATGACCCCTGAATTGCATTCCTTGGGCCTGTTATTCTATTTCACTTTGACTACTAGTATCTTGGCCTTGACCCTGACAGCCTGGTTGTTGATTTGTGGATGAGGTATCCTCGGGAATCTTTCAACACACCATACTTGGTCGTTAACTGTTCCACAAGCTTTTTGTCGTTATCCTTCCACTGGAAAAATTGGGAAGGGTCGGCTCCGTCTTTAGGCAGCCCCGTGATTCTTGCGATCAATTTGACTTTGATGGGGATCCTCTCATGTAGCAAAAGAGACCCGCCATGAAAACAGGTAATCAGTTGTTTGACACATGCATTGACATGTGCCAACCGCCCGAAGTGCGACAATTGGGTGAGGCTTAACATCCTCGATCGTTCCAATCCCTTTTCCCATGCCGCAGGTTCCTTAGTGGTTGGGCCTCCTTTGTGGGGGACATCAACGTAGCCTTCTGCGTATTCCTGGAATTTTGCGAGGTCATGGTCGGTATACTGCAGCCTCTGCAGTTTGGACATAATGTCCCTGGCATGAGGAACACCCTCTGGTACCAGAGGCACCTCAATATTATACCTTTCGTTCTAAATTACTCGTAGCACGAGTGCTGCTTTCTGGCACGGCAGAATGTAATCTGGTAGCATTGGGCCATCGTGCCCTCCTTGCAGTACTTTGGCACCTAAGGGGCCCGCAGCTCCATCGGTGAACCTTGCTGAGGCCCGGGTTCCTTTCTTCTTGGCACAGCCGGTGTCTGGAGGCCGGTTCGTGATTTTATTTTTTCAGACCAGTATGTTGGACATAACTTCTGGCTACTCCTCTGTAACTGGCGTCGGCTCTGGTCGCTCTGTACTGGTGCTTGAAACATAAACCTCCATATAGCTTTGCAACCTCTTACTCAATCACACAATGCCTTTTCTTTGCCCCTTTTTCCCGTATTTATAGCGTGGGTTGGCCGCATCCGACCGATTTTGGACCATGATTACTGAATCCGGCGGTAATTTTCCAAATCTACCACATGCATTGGATATTAATTGCCAATTTCTCATTTTTGCTGATGTCCGTTGTGGTTTAATTGTTGTATTTATGACAAGATTTGACTCATTCACACCAAGTCTGTCATACTGCGATTCCTTTTCCGACTAGTGTTGTTGCTGTCGATCAATACTTGCTTGTCGAAAGATGCCTGTGGCTGTCTTTTTTTTTTCCATTGGTTGATTAGTAGTGCGGCCACTTTCGCAGTGCCGCGGTGTCGCACTTTGTTTACGTTTTCACAGTGCATGCAGTTGTCTCCAATGCCTTCCAACTTCATTGGTGTGGGGTCATGTACTTCTTGAACTCATCCCTTACTATCTCTTTACTTCCTGTGTCCAGCGTTCTCCTATTCTTGGCCTGTACTGTCTCTGTGTGCCTTGGATTCAACCGATAGGGATGCTGCTTGACTGGCTTCGCATCGGGTTTCATGGGAATCTTCATTTCGCCTAAGTCCCCAAAATTTCCTTTCATCTCTGAGAATTTTGTTGGGAACAGATCCTGAAACTCATGCAGCGGATCTGTCATCTTCGCAATGGTGGACTCATCCCAATAATCCCCAATTCTTTCAAACTTCGGGTTCTCCTCCGTCCCAATGTTTACTTTCTTGATCTTCAGCGGTTCCTGGAATTTGTCGGAAGGAATTTCTGGTGCCTCGACACCATGACTACCTTCTGATTCCGGCACATGCGTATCCCTTGGATCGTCCTCATCGTCTGACTCTCCTATGATGTTGTAGCACTACATCATCATTTACGGTGTCGCAGTCCACCAAAGTTCTAATGGTTGCTCTGTTGGTACTGCTTCAAATATCTTGTCGTGGATCACCTGTAGCGCACTATGGATGAAGGGGTTCTCATCTGAGAAACAAAACGTTTGGCTGAAGCCAAGTGTTAGCTGCTCCCAAGAAGTCGTTCCGTGTTGCATTTCTCCTATGACATACCAACTCTGTTGTATTTCATCCAAAGTGTGAATGAATGCATGGACCCACTCCCCTTTTGCTCGTAATCCCCATTTTATTTCGCACTCAGCCAAATGTACGTTCGGGTCGCCTCTGCCATCAAACTTCCTTCTGCATCACCTAACCTAACCATCATTAGGTGGCGACATAGTGGCCGGGTTGTGATATTAGACTTGTGCGCTGCCCACCAACACGTAGGAATAGGCTTCAAGGCTTCCTCCAAGGCTAATAAACATTGCAGCTCCGACACTTTCTCTTCAAACTCTGCAAGAAAGGTGCTCAAATTAGGAAATCCTTCGTACGTTGGTAGCGCGCACTCCTCTGTGGCTACCCATTGCAGTGACTGTGTGATCCTTGCGCATCTCCTAAATGGAATTTCATGCATCCGTTTCTGCCAATTATCGAGCACCTCATCTGAATCCGATGATGCTGAACTGACACTGCGCCAACCCAATTCATCGTCTATGGTAGGATTAATGTAATCCTCAGATATATTATATATATTATCCCATCCCTCCGTAAATTCATCTCTCCCCGGTTCAACATATCGCTACCCTTCTGCAGGATCCACAGGTGCGATGACCCTCATCTCGCGATTCTCAAATGACATTGTCTGCTTCTTAAAGTTGATAACTGCTAGATTATCGATTTCCCATTCAATCCCTAGCAATGTTGGGTAGAGACTAGTGTTGTCCACAATTTCAATTACTTTGAAATCGACATAAGACTTGAGGCCGTCAATCTCAACGAGAAGTTGGTACACCCAACCAATTGGAGTAACCTTACTCTGGTTTGCTAATCGCAACTGTATTGGTGACTAGGCCAACTGCGTTTTCCCCATGGTTTCCCATGTCTGCTTGGTCAGAATGTTGACATCTGAAGCTAGGTCCAAGATAATTGAGTTGACATCAAAAGCTCCAATTTGTGCCGAAATTCGCATCTCTCTCCCTGTCTTCCTCTTGTGTATGCGATTAACTCTTTGTTCCTGGCGTACACCCTCCCATCAAGTCAATAGAGTGGATATCTCCTCCAGCGCATCCTGATCCTTAGCCAACTCCAGATAACTCTTTAAGAAGGCTTTTAGGGTATTAGCATTCCCTGCGACTTCATCTTGTCGAACGTCGGTGACATATTGTAGATAAATTCTTCCTGAAGAGGTAATTGCCTCCTCTGTCTCATCTCCTCCTACGCTTCCAAGAAGATATCCCTTTCAGCCTATGCATCAAAAGTGACATGTTTCCATACTATTGGTAGGACAATAGTTCGTGGCCCATCGGCTCCTGTTTTCGCTCCTCCTTGTGTCACCACTCCAATAGTCGCATGTTGTTTTCGAGCCTCCGTCGATATCATCTACACAGCTGGTGGATTTTGATTCTGGTTCTGTGGAGGTGGTGGATGATTCTTGGTCTACCATTTCACGATGAGCTACGGACAATCTTCAATGCCATGATCCACAGCGCTGCAATACGTGCACTGCTATGGTGCTGGATTTGGGAAATCCCTTTTATAGGCCCCTGTTGCCCACAATTGTAGCATATAATTGGTCCTCGCCCTCGTCTAGTAGCTCCTCCTCGTCATGCGCTAGGACCTCGACCTCCGTGGAATCCTCCTCTAGCCCCTCCACGCGGTGGGCCATATTGCGGGTACTACAACTTCCCGTACTGCGACTGTTGCGGTGGTCCATATGGTGGGTACTGCGGTAGAAGATACTACGGTGCCAGATACGGCGGTGTCGGATATTGTGGTGCCGGATACTACATTTTCCCATACTGCCCCTGTTCGTATTGCTATGGTTGGTGATTATACTGGGCCGAAAGCTAGTTATACTGCTGCTGTTGCTGACCCGGTGCCTGTTCTTCTCCTTCCATGAAATATGTCACTGCAGTTCTCTCATGGAGTAGGCCATAAGCTCTGCAGTTGTTGTCATCGTGGCCAACCGATTTACAAAACTTGCAATACAAGTTATTTGGTTTCGACACCATTTTCTACAGATAGACACACTCTTCTGGTCAATGGCCTCTCATTTGGAATATACGACACCAAGGAAACCCTCCCTGACTGAGGGGATTTGGTGCACCGGATTGCAAATAGTCTCAGAAGTCTGGGAATTGATCCTTGTGGTGTCCCTTTTTCCTACACCTAGTACACCAAATCTCTTTGCAAGCCTCTTTCCCTTTCTTCATGTCTTGTAATTGGATTATCAAGTTTTCTAGCTGTGCTTGTATCCAATCCATACCCAACCCTGTTTCACCGATTGGTGAATCCTCCAGCTTCATCGCAATCTCCAATGCTTCCGCTTGGGTCGCAACCTTCTATTGCATTAGTGGTCCGAGGATGTGTGGTAACAGTCCTGCGATGAACCACTCCCTATGTTGCATATCATTTATCCCAAAACTCACCTTCACTATCAACGTCTTGTATCGCTGATCAAATTCCCAAACCGGCTCATTTGGGTATTGCTTGATTTCTTTGAGCTTGGTGACATACTGCGATTCCGACTTTGGCTTCCTGAATTCATAGACAATGCCTGCTTTGATCTGTGCCAACATCTTGGCTAGTGTTCCCATCAAAACCCTTGTAAACTTCATAAACCAATCCAACGCACGACCCCTAAGGGTCGTCGCTAACTGTACTTGTTTAATAGCTTCATCCTGGACCTGCTTGACGGTCCATACGGTTTCGCACAAAAACCAAAATTTCTCGGGATCCTCGGTCCTATTTCCTTGGAAATAGGGAATTTTTGTGTCGTATTCCATTCTAACATTCCTACTATTGGTTTTTACTGATGCGCTACTTTTACCGCTACACGTAGGGAAACTCTGCGAATAGATTTGGTTTCTTGCGAAATTCTGGGTAGTGTGCGGGGTTGCAAGTATGTTGTAACTTACGATCTGCGTCTCTTCTGCTTCTAGGGTAGCCTGGTCACCATCTTCATTGCAATAGGGTCGCTTTCTCCCTTGTGGTCCTGTTTCGCAGCCTCCTGTTCCATCCCTCTCAAGAGACTCTCTCTCAATCCTCCTCTTCTTCTCAGGACGCCGGAATATCGCTCCACTCCTCAAGGTACCACACTCTTCTTCAGCTTCCCATACAAACTCATCATCGCTCATGTCCATCTACCCCGCATCTTTCTATCGGATCCGCATTCATGTGACACCTACAACCTCCGCACACTGATCTTTCTACTCGTGGGAAGTCATCCTCAAAATTCCCTTTTTGCACACGAGCATATTAATCCACAGTTTTAGCAACAGTAAGAACCTTCCCCTTGGTCCCCTAAATAAATTTCTCTCAGTGTCGTTGTATGACTTGATCGCGTCTACTGTGAACTCAGTGATATACCCTTCTAGGATACTATCCACCCAGAACTCGACAGCCCTTGATACTGTGTTTCCGACACGTTTCAGCTGTCGAATTAGTTCTAGCGTCCAATACTTAGGCTCAGTCTCTTGGAAATGGTGCTTCTGGAATGTTAGTTGTGATAACTACTCATGAAACAGTACTGGGAATTCACAGAAAAATATTTCGTGGATATCTGAATAAATGTATTTCTACAAAAAACTGCTTATCGTCTGTCTGCGGTTTTTCTTTTCTCTTTCTGCGAATTCTTCCATCTTTCTGTCAAACCACTCTTGGATCTTTGGTTTCGTCGGATGCCAAAGCATATCCTCTTCTTTTCCTTTTCAAGGTCTCGGCAACAAAATCATTTGTTGACATAGCGACTATCAACAGGGGTTCACTGCACACTGCCATCAACAAACACCAACCCAAACTCCCTTATGCACTGGCCCAGAAGGGTGTTAACCCTTCCAGGAACACTCGCAGAGCGAATGAAGTCTCACCCGAGATGCACAAGGGTGTTGTAGGAACCAAGTTTCCACAATGGAGTTGAGGACATGCATCAAACATACATTGCATTCGTAGAAACCAGAGATTATGCCATTCACACTATGCTAAAATTTCACTATTCTCAGATTCATCAACCGCAGCATCAACATATTATAGATATTCACATCAACATGATCTAATTACTTATTAGCATAAACAGCAATGACTAAACCCACAGAACATTAAACATTCCATCAGACATTCGCATCCATCATTCAATAGAAACAAAGACAGAAATAAAACCATAATCGAACATATTCATGCATTCATTAAAACCTACGGAATGACCTTTGCAGAAACAATCAATACATCATATCGTGGATACAAAACAAATCAAAACTCACAAAGTCGATAGCTCTATCCATCAACGGATCTTCAATTACATCCCATGCGATACAATGCAATTCCATGATGTTCCCTTAGGCTTACAATCATTCTCCTATTTATACAAAACTACATGGTTACAAAATGGTCCACATGACCCTTTTCTAACTAATTAACTACTTCTGCGTTATCCGCGAATGACCCTTTCTTTTGCAGATTCTTCCTTTTGCATCTTGTCGGCTTCCGCACTTCCTGCGGACTAATCCCATTCCAACACCCCCCGTCTCTATTCAGGTTTTTTGGGTGCTTCATGATTTCCAAGTCCTCTCTCACCCTTCGTTTGTAGTAGTGGTCCTCAACCACGAGCAGCTCCGTGTTCTCCAGGAAAACATGGTGTTTTGTTTTGTGAGAATGCTCTGCAAGCATGGAGGTATTCGTCCTTTCTTTCCTTAAGCCATCCCCATGTTCCTTCAACCTTATTTGAAAGGATCGACCCATCTCCCCTATATAGCTCATTCCACATCAACAATCTACCTTGTACACCCCCTTATATTGATTCCATTCAATCTTGTCTTTCACCGACCTCATTTTTTGTCTAATGGTTTCCATTGGCCTGAAGGATGTCCAAACTTCTTTCCTTCTTAATACCCTTGCAATTCTTGCAATAATAATAACCACCTAGTTTTCCATTGGATGTAGCTTGGGTGGTTGGGAGGAATGATTGTTACCCTCAATTCCTTGTAAGTGACATGTTGAGCCCTTAAGTGGGTCTATAAGATGCTCTTGCTATTGAGACCCCACTATATTGAAAATTCTTGGCCACCCCATGTTCTCCTGCATATTTCGGGTAGTTTATCCATGGATGTAGCAAGCACTGATATCCGTTTCCGTGAACCACATAAAAAAAACACCTAGTCACTCTAGCATTGGCGATAGATTTATTCATTAGATATCTAATAGCCAAGTGATTAGTGTGTATGAAAATAGGATAATTGGTTATGCAATGGAAAAACTTATTAATAGAGTAAACAATGGAAATAAATTCTTTTTCCATTACCATGTAATTTAATTATGTAGCTACCAAGTTTTTTATGATGCAGTAAACAACATATGGCTTCCTAATTTCTTCTTGTTGACCTAGTACTGCTCTGATTGTTGTGTCTACGGTGTTTGTAGAAATGTGAAATGATATGACAAATTGGGTCAATGTAGGACAGGAGCCTCTAAAAGATATTTTTTAAGAATTTCAAAAGAGGATTGGCATTCATCATCTACACAAATTCAACATTTTTAGTAAGCAATAAGTACATAGGAGTTGCAATCCTAGTGAAATGTTTAATAAAACGACGGTAATAGCCAACATGTCCCATAAAAATTTGTACCTCTTTTTTCATTATTGGACTGAGAAGATGTAAAATTATGTCAATTTTCATTGGAACAACTTTAATACCTGCAGAAGAAATATGATGACCAAGGACTATGCCTTCTTTGAGCAACATTTTACATTTTTCATTACTAAGAGCAAGGTCAATTTCTTTGCATCATTAAGCACTTTTTCTCGATTTGTTAGAGCCTTCTCAAATGTATTACTATACACCATATACACCTTGACACAATCGTGAATGATATCATAGAAGATATCGAGCACAACTCTCTAGAAGGTAGCTAGTGAATTACAAAGTCTGAAAGGAAGGACTCGATACACATAAGTTCCCTACTAGAATGTGAAGGTAATATTGTATTGATCTTTAGGATAAATTTAAATATGATTATATCCACTAAATCCATCGAGAAAGGAAAATGATTATAATTTTTCTTGCTAAGGTGTTGAGAACTCAGTCAACAAAGGGAAAGGGAAAATGATCCTTGTTTGTAACCTTACTTAGTTCCCTATAGTCAACACAAATCCACCATTTTCCTTTCTTATTGGGAACTATTAAAATGGGATAGACCCATTGGCTATTCGAAATGGGATAAGCGAAGATGGAATTAAGCAATTTTTGTAATTCTTCTTTGACTATGACCCTCAAGGCTAAATTCATGTAGTGTTGAGGCTGTCAAACAGGTTGGAAAACATCTTTAATGTAGACATTGTGTATATAGAAATAAAGGTAAATTCCCTTCATATCTAAGTACTCCCATGCAAATGTGCACGTATATGTTCTCTTAAGAGATGGGATAACTGCTCTTTTTGTCAAGGGGGTAGATGTGGACCAACTTTTAAGGTCTTCCCAAGCTCAATTTCTATTGAAATGTTGTCAAATTGGGGACTAAGGTGGGGAATCACGGACATAGGATTCGTGGCATTTTCTTGAGTGGAGGTGATCATTATAGAGTCCACAATTTGAAAGATTGGTTGGGGAATTGGAGGATATTTTATAAATCTATTGATTGCATCATCTTCTATTTCATCCTTTAAATGCAGTGTTTCCTCTATTGAAAGTGGTTTCCTATCTTCATTTTTATATTCTACCCACGCAATATTTTCATGATCCATACTAGGCCTAGTGGCCGGAGGGTATATTATGAGATTCTTTGTGGAGTCACCATGGGATATCATCATATTACCTGACCTATAGCCGATATATGCATCGACAATGGCTAGCCATGATAAACCTAGGATTAAAGGGTGACGACAGTTCGAGATCTAGGATGCTATACTACAAAATTAGTAGGATACTTCTACGAATCTGCCGAGACAACCACATCATCTAAAATTCCTTCAAGTCTAATAGTGGACCGATCTGCTAACTAGGACTGTAGGAGTCTTCCTGAGGTTTTCTAACCTGAGCATCTTCCTAGTTTCCTTCATTGTTATGTTTATTGTGGTGCCCAAATCAACTAATGTGTTTGATATGGTTACATTGTTTATTTGGACGCTAACCATTGGAGAACCAAGATTCTCATATTTTCTAGTAATATGATTTTCCTCAAGCATCAAAATTTCAAATTCGCCTACTACATGGATGGTAGGGAGATCTTTTGGTTTTTTTCCAAGCTTCTGTATGCACATCTTCTTGACAATTTTGGCGTATATTGGAATGTACTAGATGGCCTGGAAGAGAGGAATTTTCACACACACATTCTATAACTCTCCCAAAATGTTGGTTGAGTGGGAGGCTTAACTAGATTCAGTCTTTCTAGGTATGGAATAATTCCAGAAGGAATTAACTAGTCTAATTCTTTTTCCAGACCTGGTTGTTGCATATCGGGAGGATGGTTCTCATATTTTTGTTTGGAAGGGTTTAATTTTTTATTGGCATTCCTCATCTTCATCTTCTATGAAAATCATAGGAGTTTTTTTATTAAGAAATTTCCATGATCTAAGATGGATTTCTTGACATTCCAAGGGGGAAATAAAATATGTAGAACAATGGTGCACTTCAGCAATGTAAGTCTGTTGAACATTTTTATTGTTGTTAGGATTGGGATCAGGTTTTGCAACCATATGTGGTGTAAGATAAATATCAATTCAAGGTTGTTTGAGAGCAATTGTAGTGGTATTTGTTGGGGCAACTGAGGTTGTCAGATTGGAAATCGTTGGCTCCCAATAGTAGGTCCTTGCCATCCTTGTGGCTAGGGATAAGATTGTGGTTGTTGGGTTGACCATTGTGGAAAATTCATAGGGTAAAACCAAGGTTGTGGAGGATACTACATTTGTTGAGAGGGAAATTGTGGATTATTCCAATAAGCATTGAAAATTTTATATGAGTATTGATTCATACTTGTTGGTTGTGGTTTCCAAGGTTTCTTTGGAGTGATGAAACATACTTGTTATCTTTCCTCATATGATTCCTAATATGTTGCATTAATATTTGGTAGTGAAGCACAACTTTTCATGTTGCGATCATGTTCACATATACAACAAACGTCTATGGTGTTGAGCTAGCATTCTCTTAGGGCCTACTTTAATCTACATCTTAGGAAAATATGGATATTTCCTTCTCATCTTCCACCTATTTCTGCTTTACCTGCAAAATATCCTATTGTGAAGCTACTGAGATTAAAATATTAGTTTTAAAATCATCTAGTAGGTTACCTATTTCTTCTAGGGTGACCCCTCCTGAAGTTAATTTCATGAGTCTAGCAAATACATACCTCGTGTTCTTACCATGCTTGGAGACTACCCTAGAGTATTTTTTGCATAAATCACTTAAGTGATCATACTTCTCATTCCTCTTAACATAATGGTTCGTTGAATGTTCTTGTCCAATTTTATTTTGGACCTCTAGAAGTTATATTGGAATCTTTCGACATAATCTTCCATACTCTCGTCTCCCTTTTCTATCATTTAAAAAATTATTATTGAAGGTCTTTTCCTCTACATCAATCTTGATACTTTAGGAGAAATTTGTTGCTTTATGTTGTTCCATGAGTTAACGGATTTCCTATGTAGCCCCAAAAACCATAATAATGCCCAAATTTTAAGGGTTGTAGTTAATAGATTCAGTTTTTGGATATTAAATACATAATTGTAAATGTAACATAAAACATCAAACTCAAAAAAAAAAACTATCAGGGTCTTCACTTGATAAATCGTGGAAATTTGGAAGAGTTGAGAGGGGAATTGTCTTCATTGGAGCCTTGCCCTCAATTTCTCTGCTTGAAAATTCAAAAGTAAAGTTAGAGGCTACATATTCATCCATGTTGTTCCTTTAGGGTTCTTTGAAATTAGGCCTTTCAAATTTCAACTCTTGTGAAGGAACAAGATTGTAGACTCGGTTGAGTTGAGAACTTTCCCCAAAATTTATCTGCTTGTTGATTAGTTTTCATGTTCTTCCTTGTCCTTCACAAGGGGGTATAGTTTCTTCTTTTGTCTCTAGATATGATTTGCAAGGAAATAGTGCCACAAATTTCTCGTATCCCTTGGGTGGTCGTCCTCTTTGTCCTCTCGTCTTATTTCTTCTAATCCCCAAAATGAAAGGTATGAGTGATGAGGTTATCAAAAGTATGAATCAACTGTCTTGTGAAGGCTCCCACAACAATCTACCTTGTAGGGACTAAGGTTATCAGAAGTATGAATCAACTATCTTCACACTTTTGGGAATGAGCGGTATTAGATTTTTGAGAATGTGTAACATAGAAATGGACAAGGGGTTTATTTCACACTTTTCTACAAAATGGATAATGATGAATGGTCAATGAAATATGGAATGATGAGGAGGTAAAATAAAGGAGTAAAAGAATGAATGGAATGGAATGAATGAATGCGTGAAATAAAGAAACTTCACAAGTTTTAATGTATGAATTCCCAAGTGAGATTTGATTTCGTACCCAAACCTTATTTTCTATGGTGTATGGTGATATGAAAAATAAGTATTGAACTCTGTCTGCATGGTATGAAAAGAAATTTATTGAAAATCAAATGGAAAGAACTCATACTAGTATAGGAACACTAAATACTTATTTGTTGGATTATTGAAAAAGTATGCTAATGTTAAACTTTTGAAGAGGAAGGACCAAAAATATGTAAATGTAGCGGTAAAGATAGATTGTTGCATAAATGAACAAGCATAGATCATTATTTTCAAAGTTTGTGACAAGACAGACACATGTAAGGCTGAAACAATCTCTGTTGTACTTTTTGAAACTTCTACTTTGCTCATTCCAACAATATTTTTTGTGTTTGTTCGATTGCTCGTCACTTGGGACCGGTAGCAATGAACCATTGGTTTAGAACCACAACCCAGGGGAATCCAAGCGGTCAAAGTCACCCAGGGATCGCACCCGTCCTGGGCCACACCAACCCTTATGATGGCTGGATTTTTTGGTTTGTCCTCCCAACTAGCTCACCCCTAAGGGGAATTGAACTCAAGTCGCCCTGCTGGCGAGACCCACACCTTAACCGAATGAGCTAGCAAGAATTGACTAAAATGTTAGGAGGACATAGGGGTGGTATTTGATCCACTTATGTGTCCATGGGTCACGAGATCATTTTATACAATCTCTTTGGGTGGAACCACACATTCGACCAATACCTCAAGATGCCCCCATGGCTCCAGGTTCGGCCCTCATTGGAATTGAACCTTTCCCACTGGTGAGAAACTCATCACTCTTCACCAATGGATCCAACCCCTTTGGGATGCTCATTCCAACAATCAATATGCCCCTTTTATTTCCAAAAATCAATGGAATATGCAATTATTGTATACAAGATAAAACCATGAAGTCTTCAAACATTCTAAACCAATGGTACAATCTCTTCCATGTGAATAAATGTGTTGAGGTCAAACATGGGAAAGATTCATTGGATTACCGACCATTAGTGTAATTTATTAACCAATGCAATACAACTCACCTTTGATGTGAATGAGCACGAAGGTACCTTAGTACATCTTGCTAGGTGTCAATAGATGAGCTAAAGTCAAGTCACCTGCAAGATCTAATCATCCAAGGACATTAATGTATTCCAACTATCATCGGCGAGAGAACCTTCCATTAAAGGTTGCAATCCTTAAGGTACTATGAAAAATATATAACCTTGATCCTAGATAATGTGATGAAGTCGATAGGATAAGGTTTGTTAGCAGGACGACCCTAATGAATCCCCAATCAACTAACGCGGGTATAACAAAATATTTTTTGGAAAAGCATGATTTGAAAAGAACTAAACCAACACCATGTTTGCAATAAGTTTGAATTCTACCCGCTAGAAATTGTTTTCAAATAGAACCCATGCCTAGATACACCAAAGGATTGGTTTTCACAACTAGTCTTTATTCTTATCTTTAATTTTTTCTTTTTAATTTTTTTTTCCTTTTAGTTTTACTCAAATGGAAATAATTTTAAGGAAAAGAAGTATGAGTAGGAAGGTTTCCCTCCTCACTTACCACCTTCATTCCATTTCCTTGAAGTACATCTGCAATAAACTTATCTTTGGACTTTGGTTTGTGGTATAGCCTTAATCTATGCCCATTCGCCAGGAAGGAGACTTGTTCTTCACCAATTGTCTTGATCTGGACTTACCCATTCTCAAAAACAATATCCACTTCATAAGGCCCCAGCCAACGAGTGGTCAATTTCCCTTTGAAATTTTTGAATTTGGAGTAAAAAAGGAGAGCCCAGACACCTGATTTGAACTAATTTTCCTTGATAAATTTATAGTGCCATCTCATTCTTTCTTGTTGGAAAAGAGTGGTCTACTAAATGGCATTTTGTTTAATCTCATCTAATTCATTGACTTGTAGTATCCTTTGTTGTTGCACATATAACATGTTCATTCTCAATTAAACTATGGTTAATAAAGTTTTGACTTGAAACTCTATGGGGAGAAGGACTTGCTTTACATAAACCAACTAATAGGGCATAAATCCTGTAGTATTCCTCCAAGTGGTCCTATACATCCATAATGCCTCAAGAAACTAATTTTCCCAATCTTTGTGACGAATCTTATTGTTTTTGTCAAAATGGATTCTTGTACCTTATTGGTGGATTCTACTTGTCCATTTGTTTGTGGATGGTATGGAGAAGAGGTCCTATGCTTGTTTTGGTACTATTACGTGAAAGACTATATGAGATTTGATGTAAAATGAGTCCCTTGATCTGTAACAATTTCTCTAGGCACACCAAATCGAATGAAAATATCCCCATAAAGAAAAGATACAACCGATTTTTCATTAGCTTTAAGTAGAACCTTAGCTTCTACCCATTTAGTAACATAATTAGTGCAAACAAGAATGTACCTTTTCTTTTTTGACATAGGATTAATAGGTCCAACAAAGTTCAAATCCCACTTTTCAAATGGGTTAATAAGTAACTAAGGGTGCAATGGAATTTCGATAGATTATATCGGTCGGCCTGTCCTTTGGAAACTATCAAAACTCTTGATGTACTTCTTGACATCCTTAAAGGTTAGGCCAATAGTACCCTAAACACAATACCTTGTAAGTTGTTATGTTGTGGATGAAGTTCCCCCCACATGGTTCATCATGTCATGCCTTCAAAATACCAAACATTTCATCCTCTCGGACACACCTTTATATGATGAGATCTGGTCCCATATGGAAAATATCACCATCAACCCATGAGTAGGTGGCACTTGCTTTGACAATTTTTTGTTTCTCCCTGGATGATAGATGTTGTGATAGCTTTCCTGTAGCAATGCAGTTATTAATGTCTGCAAACCATATGGAGTGTGTGGATATAGAAAATAGAGTTTCATCTGGAAAGTTATTATCTACATGAATAACATCACCTTAATTATGTATTCTAGAAAAGAAATCTACAACTAAAATTTTCTTACCAGGCCAGTCTACAATGGTGATATTGAATTCTTGTAGTAACAAAATCCATCTAGTAACTCTATCATTAGTGATTATTTTATTCATGAAATAATGAATGGCATAATTATTAGTGTGAATAAAAACTTCATAACCAATCATGTAATGTCTAAACTTCTTTATTGAATGGAAAACTACCAAAAATTCTTTTTCAATGACATTGTAATTAAGTTCAGCAAGTGTAAGGTTTTTACTGACAAAGTGAATGGCATAATAAAATTGTTTCTCTTTCTCCCCTAAGACAACTCCAAAGGTGGTTTCAGGGGCATCTATAGAGATATGAAAGGGAAGAGACCAATTTTGTCCCCTCAAAATAGGTGTAGATGAAAGTTTTTATTTTAAAGTTTCAAATGCATGTTGACAAGAATCATCCCAAAATAAATCAACATCTTTAGATAGTAGCTTAAACAATGGTGTAGCAATTCTCATGAAATTTTCAATAAACCTTCTATACTAACCACTGAGACCAAGAAAATTCCTAACCTCTTTCGTAGTTTTAGGAACTAGATGCTTTGAAATCCCTTCTATTTTTCCTAGATCTATCTCAGTATATACAAAAGAAATAACATGTCCAAGAACAACCCCTTTAGTCAATAACATGTGACATTTTTCATGGCTTAAAAACAGGTTGGTTTCCTGGCACCTAATTAAGAATTTTTATACGTTCTCTAATGCTTCTTCAAATGAGTCGCCATAGATGGTAAAATCATCCATATATACCTCAACGCTATCATGAATAAGATATGAAAAGATTCTTAGTATTTCTCTATGGAATGTGGAATGGACATTACATAGACAAAAGGGAAACACTTTATAAGAAAATGTCTCCCTTGGGCATATGAATGTCGTTTTGTCTTGGTCCTTAGTGGACTTGCAGAATGCAATTCTTAGTGGACTTGCAGAATCTGAGTTTGTAAAGGTTATGCACTGTACATCAGCCAAAGAAATGTGGGACAAATTGATAAGTTGTTATGAAGGTGATGAAAAAGTAAAGAATGCTAAACTCCAGGTTCACAGATTACAATTTGAACAGTTGAAGATGAATGATGATGAAACAATAAGAAGGTATTTATTGAGAGTTGAAGAACTTGTCAATCTTATGAAGGGTCTTGGTGAAACAATAGTTGATGATATCTTGGTTTCGAAAATATTAAGATCTCTTACTAAGAGATTCAACCCTAACGTTTCAACTATAGAAGAATTAGATGATCTTAAGAGTCTGACAATTGATCAGTTGCTCGGAACCCTAACAACTTATGAAATGAGGATTGTTAAAGAAACAAATACTATGAGGGAAGCATCTTTTAAGGATGGAAAGCAAAGAAAGGATAAAGAATCTGATTCTGATACAGATGGAATTGTGGCAAAATTTGCTAGAAGACTAAAAAGGGGATAGGAAAATATCAAGGTAAGTTTCCCTTCAAATGTTTTAATTGTGGAAAGGTTGGTCATTTTGCATCCAAGTGTCCATACATAAGGAAGGACTATGAATCAGAGAATCAAGAGAAGATCAATAAAGAAAAGAAATATCAGAAGAAAAGTCTTTGTATAAACAATAATGATAGTTCCTCAGAAGATTGGGATAAAGGTTTCTCAGATGATGATGAATCAAATGAATTCATGCTTATGGCTGTAGAATACCAGTTTGACATGAATGAAGAAGAAGCTGAAGTAGATTTGGAAGGTGAGCTTATCAGTGCTTTGGAAGAAATAGACAGGCTTAAACAAAAGAAAAGGAAACAAAAGGAATTGTTGAGTAAATATGAGAAAGATGGACATGAATCTAATGATGCCCTTATTTCATTAAAAATTGAATTGGAAGAAGCAAAGAAGATAGAGGATGTTCTCAAGCAACAATTGTATGAGAAAATAAAAGAGTGTGATAATTTAGAAACATAAGTGGTTTCTGTCAGAAAAGAATGGGAGAAAGTTCAAGTACCGTCTCATCAAAATATGACATATGCTCAAGCAACTAAGAAGTTGGATAATATTCTGGACAGTCAAAGATCACCATTTCTGAAAAATGGTCTAGGCTATGAAGTGAGTTCAAGCAAAAGCAAATCAGAAAACACAGGACCAGTCAAGTTTATCACAGAAAGTATTAACATCAGTAAGAATGAATTTGCAAACGGATCGGTGGAAAAAAATGATCATATTCAGCAATAAAGGAAGTATGAAGAGGGATCAACTATTCTAAAAAATGAAACTAATAGAGATCAATTAGCTCTTGATCTAGAACACAAACACCAAAGACTCAGAAACTCATTTGCACAAAGACAGTCAATTCTCAGGTACCAAAATTTCTTCTATGGATATTGTTTTTGTTGCTCAGAATTTGGTCATAAAGCTATAGAATGCAATTTTAATCTTAAGAATTTGCAAAAGAACTATCAAATGTCATATCCAAGAATAGGTCATCTATCAAAGGAAAGAAAAATAAATGACAGATCTAGTAATCCATATGCTCTTCTATACAATGAGCCAGAATGTTATATATGCCATAACCTTGGACACAAAGCATTGGATTGTAGACTGAAGTTTTACAAATCAGAACTTCAAAAACCTCATATGTTTGAAAATGTCAAAATATGGAAGAAGAAAGATGATAGTAAGTGTGGTTTGGTTCTTTCTGCTCAAAAACAAAAAAGATTCCTGGTATATTGATAGTGGATATTCAAAACATATGACTGGTGAAAAACATAAATTTTTTACTATAAGTGAATCTAAGTCTGGAAGCGTAACTTTTAGAAATAATCATCCAGGAAAAATCAAGGGAAAAGGATTAGTTAGCTTAAACAATGGTTAGGGCAAAGCAACATATGTTCTATTTGTTGATGGATTGAAACATAATCTTTTGAGTGTCAGTCAGATATGTGATAAAGGCTGTGAAGTAATATTTACTGCCAAAGATTGCAAAATAAAGTCATTAAATACAGGAAATATTGTTGCAAAGGGAATCAGAACATAAAATAATGTTTATGTGTTAAAAGAAGATAGAGAGGAATGTCAATTGAGCAGATTTGATGAAAGTTGGTTATGGCATAGAAGACTAGGGCACTTGAATTTTGACCATCTTATTAAACTCAATAAGAACAATGCAACTAAAGGTTTTCCTAAAATAGAAAAGCCACATAATTTTGTGTGTAAACCATGTCAAATGGGAAAATTGACACGTACTCAATTCAAAACAAAGAACCAACCATCTACAAGCAAGTCACTTTAGCTAGTTCATATGGATTTATGTGGACCTTCTAGAAAAGAGGGAACTGGAGGAGAATGGTATTTTATGTTAGTCATTGATGATTTTTCAAGACTAACATGGGTAGCCTTTCTAAAAGAAAAATCAGAGGCATTTGAGAAATTCAAAGTCTTCAAATCTTCGACTGAAAATCAAACCAGGCAGAAGATAAAGTCAGTAAGATGTGACAGAGGAGGAGAATTCTATTCAGGAGCTTTTAAAAAACTATGTGATGAACATGGAATTAAAAGAGAATATACTATTCCAGGTACTCCTCAACATAATGGAGTTGCAGAAAGACAAAATAGATCAGTTTAGCAAATGGCCAGATCAATGATGAAAGAAAGAAATGTGTCTCAAACCTTTTGGGTGGAGGCTATTCATACAATAGTTCATATCCTTAACAAAGCACATTTAAGGCCTGAAAGTGACAAAAATCCTTATGAACATTGGTTTGGAAGACCACCTTCAATAAAACATTTTAAAGTATTTGGAAGTAAATGCTATAGTAAAAATAATGATGAAAAACTCGGCAAATTCGATGATAGGGTTGATGGAGGAATTTTTCTAGGTTATGCATCAAACAGTAAAGGATATAGATGCTTCAATAAAAGGTTGCATAAGATGATGGATTGCATTGATATTTGTGTGGATGAAGAACTTCCTTTTCAAAGCAGACAGATAAGGAGTGTTGACATAAATGATGAAGAAACTAATGAAACTGATGAACCACAATTCAAAGAATTGGAAGATCATGAAAAATATGAGAAAGATCAAGAAAATTCTAGTAAGCAAACTGAACAAGAACAAAAAAATCCTTCCAGAATTATTCAAAAGAATCATCTAGAGAGTCAGATTCTTGGTGATAAAAGTAAAGGAGTTCAAACAAGAAGAAAACTTATTCAAACAACAGAGCAGTCACGGATTGCTTTCATTTCTATAAATGAACCCAAATTTTTTGCTGAAGCAAGTAAAGAAGATAGCTGGATAGAAGCAATGAATGAGGAGCTTGATCAGATTGAAGAGAACAATGCCTGGGAACTTGTTCCAAGACCTAAAAATAAAAACATTATAGGCTCCAAATGGGTGTTTAAAAATAAGTTAAATGAACAAGGACAGATTGTGAGAAATAAAGCAAGATTGGTCTGTAAAGGTTATGCTCAGGTAGAAGGAATAGATTTTGATAAAACCTTTGCTCTTGTGGCAAGATTAGAAGCTATTAGAATGTTTCTTGCATATATCCTGTCATAAGAATTTTAAAATATATCAAATGGATGTCAAATCTGCTTTTCTTAATGGAGAATTGGAAGAAGAAGTATATATGGAGTAGCCTGAGGGAATTAAATTATCAGAAGATTTTGATTATGTCTGTAAACTGAAGAAGGCATTATATGGATTAAAACAAGCACCACGTGCTTGGTATCATCGTCTAGATACATATCTACAGCAGCAAGGTTTCAAGAAAGGAGCAGCTGACAACAACTTGTACATAAAGTCAAAAGGTGAAGATATTTTAGTCGTTTTGGTTTATGTTGATGATATAATATTTGGGAGTAACAATTCTTCATCGATTCAATGGTTTGCTACTGCAATGCAATTAGAGTTTGAAATGTCTATGATAGGAGAATTGTCTTATTTTCTTGGTCTGCAAGTGTGTCAACAATTAGAAGGCATAATCATTTTTCAAAGTAAGTATCTTAAAGAAGTGCTGAAGAAGTTCAAGATGGAAGATTCCAAGCCTGTTAGTACACCTATGGAGGTGGGATGCAAGCTTAGCAAAGATTATCAGTCACCAGAAGTTGATCAGAAATTATATCGCTCAATGATAGGAAGTTTATTGTACCTCACAGCATTTAGACCAGATATAATCCAAGCTGTTGGTATGGTAGGAAGGTATCAATCTGCTCCAAAATAGAGTCATATATCAGCTGTCAAACGTATATTCAAGTATTTGAAGGGCACAATGGACTATGGTTTGTGGTACCCAAAGAATCAGAGTCTGCAATTAACATCGTATTCAGATGTAGACTGGGCAAATTGCTTGGATGACAGAAAAAGTACAAGTGGTAATGCATTCTTCTTGGGAGACTTTGTAGTTGCTTGGCTGAGTAAGAAACAAGGTTCCATTTCTTTATCTACCACAGAAGCTGAATACATTTTTGTTGCTTCCTGTTGTGCTCAAGTGGTGTGGATGAAACAAGCACTTGAAACTTTGGAGATAAAATATGATAGCCCTATTCCTATTCTCTGTGATAATACTAGTGCTATTAGTATTTCAAAGAATCTTGTTCTACATTCCAAAACAAAACATATTCCTATCAAATATCATTTTTTAAGGGACCACGTGGCTAACAAAATTGTTCAAGTAAACTATATTTCTTCCAAAGAACAGATTGCTGATATATTTACTAAACCACTAGCAAAGGCACAATTTGAATATCTTTGTCAGAAGCTTGGTGTAAGATCCTTTTCCTCAATAAATTGACTCATTCAGTCAGGAGGAGCCGTTCTTCTAAAGAAAACTGACATATGTGTGAAGAATTAGAGATTTCTGCTAGATATGAAATCATGTAGCCAGGGGAATGAATGTTTTTCCAATACTAGATCAGAAGGTGCCATGCAGGCAAGGGGAGCTGTTCATATTTATCAGAATACCAGGGAATTTTTTTTTCCATTGATGTCAAAGGGGGAGAAGAGCAGTGGGTATACAGAAAAGAGCAGTGGTTAAAGGAATAGTTAAAGGAATAGTTCTTCTCTCTTTCTTACATAGGGGGAGATCATGGTCATCAATGGAAGTTGCCATCAATGACAAAGGGGGAGATCGTTGGTCTAATTTGAATAAGTTGCCATTGATGTCAAGTTACAGGTCATTACTATCAAGTTACATGTCATTACTATCAAGTTACAGGTCATTGCCATTGATATCAAATAAACTTCATGGTTATAATTGTGTGGATCCCTTGTCTTATTTAATTGGAGGTTATTATTGAGTGCATTTTGTCATTCGAAGCAGAACTTGAACCGTTGGCAACTCGAACCGGCCCAGAACTTGAACCGAATGGATGTAGGGTATTCCAAGAGACAAATCTATGATGGGTGTCAAGGATGTGTGGAGTTTTTAAGCCAAAAATCGAAAATACAGTGTGTGAGGTTATTGTTGGAGCTGCGTGGATGTAATGGACATTGCTGGTGTTGTGTTGGTGTAATGGACAGAGCTGGAGCTATGTGGGTGTAAATGGACAGAGCTGGAGCTGCGTGAGGGAAAATGGAGAAAGTTGGGGTTGCGTGAGGGCAATAAGAGAAAGCTGGGTCTACGTGAGGGTAAGAGGAGCAAGCTGGAACAAGCTGGGGCTAAATTTGGGCAATAGGAGAGTGCTGGAGCTGCGTGGGTGTAAAAGGAGTGTGCTGGAGCTGCGTAGGTGTTGAAATGAGGTAGCTGGGAATGCGTGGGAGAGATTAGGACAAGAAAAACATTTGTTGGGACTGCGTGGGAGTGTTTGGGAGACTACAAATACAGAGGTGAATGTGTGTTTTGGAGAATGTGTAGGCAGATACAAAGATAGCAGAGGTGTGAACAGAAAATTAGAAGAGAACAAAGTATCCATGAAAATAATGGAGAAAGAAGGTTGATTGCATAGCTATGAAATAGAAAAAGAGAGAAGAAATAAAACTAACCCTGACCAGAGAAGCATTGAAATGATTATGAGCAGGCTAATGTACAACAAGTCGATGCTTGCAGAGTTGGTGCTCTTTCCAGGTTGTAGCCTGAGAGTTTGATGCATAAATTGAGTTGGTGTTCAATGTTTGTACTGTACATGACTTGAAGCTTGCTTGACATTCCAAGAAGAAGAGGTTTTCTCCCTTATGGGTTTCCTCATATATCTGTGTCTCTATCTATGTTACTTGTGAGTATGCTATATGTTTTACTACAATGAGATATTGCTTCAACATAAATTAAAGATGTATTGCATGAGTTTAAATTGAAGATTAAGCTTTGAAAGAAACTGATTCAACCCCCCCCCCCCCCCCACCTCTCAGTTTCCTTAATTAAGTTCAACACTTTGGGATCAAAAACATTTGCAATATTTTTTATTTTTGAAGGAATAAAATACCAAAAGGACTTGCAGCCATTGGGTATTCCACTATGTATATTTAACAATTATATTTTATTACAATTGGTGTTAATTGATTGTAGTAATTAAAATGCATATGAATTTCTTCTATGTACATTATTTATTGTAATTAATTGTTCAATGGTTCAGCTGGATGCAAAGGCAATGCTTTAGATTTAAAAATAATTTTTTATTAATGTTTATGTAGCATTGATGATTTAACCTATTAACAACAGTGAGAATTTCTTCTTGTGTTTTCGACATTATATTCTTTACTTTATATCTAACCCTATTTAATCATAGCTCATGCTCAAGATTATAGTAGGTTAGATTAATATTTGATTAGGCTAAATTAGATTAGTATTTGATTTGATAATTTATTTGAGTAAGAGTAAATTAGCAACTAGACATTAGATTTTAGCATAGAATATAGTACCTACTAGTTTAGGATTCATAGAGAATGTTATTGCTAAAACTCTTAGTAGAAACCAGGCCCACATACTAGTCGGATTCTACTATCCCAAACAAGACTGAGACTAACTGGGAGTCACCTCAGGCATTCTCCCTTATTGTTGACCTAGGTCATTTTGGCCCATCAACAAAATTGGCATGAAGAAACATTTAACCCTGAGAATATCCATTCTACCCACTACTCCACAAAGAACCCTCATGTAGTCTATTGATCACCAAGCCTCTCAGTCCTGGATAATCTTCAATCCACAATGGTCAACACTTGTTTAAACCCCTATCTAATTTCTCAATTATCGAAGCACATCCTGTTATCAACTATTTTGTACAATAGTTGAACTTCCGACGAGCTACCATTTGATGAACATGATTTATGTTCATATCCAGTGTATCAAAAGTTCTAGTTGTCTTTCCTATCCAATTTCGGCTAGTCACTTTTATTTTTCTGCTGAAATGACCATGGCCCCACAGGGTTTGTAATAAGTGTGCTAGTAGGGTTTTTGAGTGACTCGGTTCCCCATAACTTGACTATCAACTAAGGCATTCCAGGGAGTTTTTTTCCCTTGTCAATTATGCTTTGCCTATAGCCGATTAATAATCAACGAGGTTTTCTCCTGCTTCCTCCAAAGCTGGAATGCCCGATTTTGAAATTTGAGCCTTGGGGGGTTATTAGAGCCCAACTGATGTATATGAACCTACTAGACACCATTTATGTCTTAGATGCTCATTTCCTAGGTCCCTCATCCATTAAAAACAATGTCCGAAATTTTTTTACCGGACGCGTTGGATGAGTTTTTTATTTTTTATTATTTTTCCAAATATTTAATTGGAAAAATTCAATTTGTAATAACTAAGTGGTTTGGGGGTGGATTTAAATTATTGGAGGCTCATTTCCTAAGCCAAAAATCCCAGTTAAACCCCAAACCCACTTAGTCTAAATTTCAGACAATTATTTGGCCTCATAATTAATATTTTCTCAAAAAAATCAAAAAATGAGAAATATTAATTAAAATATTCAGAAAATAATAAATTGGAGATAAATCAATTCTCTCCAAAAAAAGCCCAAATTGAATGAAGTAAAAGTCAAAATGACATGGCAGGAGACATTTAAGATGATTGCAATCAACTCTAGGTCAGTTCAGTTAGCAATCGGAGCACTGGGAGTGATTTTCAGTCAAGATTTTTGCCCTCCTCAAGCATGCTCATGTTTTTCCTTGTTGGCACTTGTTTATTGGTTGGGTGGAGTTCACAAGGCTTGGGGGTGGGCGCCTTGCCTAGGTGGAGGCCACCTCAACCCCCATCCTACCTTCCAACACCCACTTAACTCATAAATCATGCTTGTGTGGTCTCCTCTCATTGGAAAACTTGAATTACTTGGCTCTCTCTATGTCAATTCGTTTTAGGGTTTTGATCATTAGTTTTTGTATAAATAAGAGGCCTTTGGGCTCTCTTAAGGGTGGATTTCTTGTGCACAAAAACTTTGGCAAAATATTGTAATACTTTTTATGTGGAATAAAGTTTAAGGCTTTGGAGGCTCATGGTGTGTTATTTTGGATCAATGCTTATGGAATGAGGTGATATTGTTTTATACTTTCAGTTTTGTTATTCAATATTGGTTAGCTAATTCATGCTTAGGAAGGCTTATTCAAGCACATAAGTTCAAATATTTGTAGTCTCAAGTTATTTGAATATTCATTATCTTTAGAGATCTAAGAGTACATGCATATTACTAGTTTGTATTTCATGTCTTTTGATCTCCATTGATGGATAATACATGACTAACTTCCTATCTTGTTAGCATTTGATTGTTTATGTCTACAGATCTTCTCATCCATTCGAGTAAGCTTGTGGAGCTAGGTTGCATCCCCTCTTCTCGAAGGTAAGCAAAAGATCCAAAACAAGCATAAAGTGGACTTTAACTTCTTCAAAAAATATCCAAAAGAGCTAAGTATCGCACTTCAATCCATCTCTCAAAATTTCAAATTTATTCTTGGTTACAATTTTCCTAGCTTAAATTTCTTCAAGCTTTGAGTTTGATCTTTGATCTCTCGTTTTGATTGGTTTTTTTTTTCATCATTTTTTCCATTTACTGGCTTCCTCTAAGTGTGCCCTAGCTGGGCCACTTCTCCCAAAGTGTTGGGCTTTTTCCATTCTCCCAAGTTTGAGTTTTTTGCCCATCATTTCCAGCTTGCCTTAGCCCACTGTTTGGGTCAACTTTAACCCATTGTTGGGCTTCTTTTACCCCACTATTTGGGGTGTCTTTTGGCTCACTGTCTTACCTTTCCTCTACCCACTGTTTGCTGCTCCTCTACCCACTGTTTTACTGCTATTTTACTCCATTTTTTGCTCTCTTCTTATCTCTGTTTTTGACCTTCATTTCCAACTTGCTTAGGTCCACTTTTGGGCCCTCTTTAGCCCACTGTTTGGGCTTGTCTCAACCCACTGTTTGGGATGCCTTCTTTGCCACTATTTGGGCTGTTGCTTACCCTATTGTTTGGGCCGCCTTCTTGCTCACTGTTCTTTGCTTTGTTCGCTTCCCTATCTCCTTCCATTGGCTTTCTTCTTCCTTTGTTTGTAGCATCTTCTTTTCTCCTCTGACAGTCATCTTTCTTCTTCTTCTTTGACCCCCTTCTCCTATCTTCTATTTGTCTCTTGCCTCAGTTTATTCTCTAGGTTGCATGCATTTAGTTTAGACTTCATTTTTGTACTTAGTCCAAGTTTGCATCTAGTTTATTTCTAAGTCTCGTCTTGCATTTAAAATCGGAAAGTGCATTGCATTTCAAAGTTTGATTTTCATAAATAGATTTAACTTTTTGCATCTAGTTCCAATTTGATTTATTTCATTGGTTATTTAGCTTGTGTTTGATTCATTTCTAATTTTAAGTTTGCATTGGGTTGGTTTAGATAATTGCATATAGTTTCAAATTTTCATTATCATTCAAGACATGCATCCATTTTACTTTTAAAAAGTTGGATCTCTTTTGCATATCAAGTAGATAGTTTGCATTACATTTAGAGTCTAAAGTTAGTTTGGTTTCATTTTACATTTTATTAACTTGATCTTAAAACACAAATGATAAAAACACTTTGATCATAGTTTCCATTTTTGCACTTTCTAGATTTGGGTTTACTTTTGATCTTCTAGCCCTAACAAGTTAACGAGTTGTTTGAGTTTTGGTGTGTGAAGAGCTTTCAAAGATCCATATAAGAATATTTTAGCCCAAAGGCTAGATCCAAGATCAACAACAAGTGCATAAACCAAGGATATCAAGCAAACCTTGTACCTTCTCCTAAGTGACTCCAAAAAACCCAAAAAGAGATTGTAAACCATAATAAAAGAGCAAGTGGGATTACGGCTCCCACATTTTCTTTTACTTCCCCTATTTGGGGAAGAGTGTTGTGTTTTGTCCCCTTTTTTCATCTTTAGCTTAGATTTCATTTAATTATTTAGCTTAGTTGTACTTTGATAAAGTAGTTTTATTTCCACTAATTGCTAGTTGCTTGTTTCTTGCTCAAAAAATTCATTTTTATTTGATATAAACTGATAACTGTTTAAAGTAAAAATCTCTTGAATCTCACCAATAGTGGATCAAGAGTGCTCTCTGTCGGAGAGTTGCTTTTACTTTCGTTTTTACTCACCCCCATGCTCTCCCGAGTACGGTCTTTGACCTGAAAGAGATTCTTGGGTAGATTAGACTTTACTTTCAGTACAATACTTTAATTACGTGCATCATAAGACTCTTGAAGCTCTGTCATAAGACAAGGTCAAGAGCGCTCTCTGTCGGAGAGTTTTTTCTTGTGTTGTAATAAAATTCGCAACTCATCATTCCCCATTAATAAAATTTGAATTTATTCATTGTTTCCTTGCCGGAGTATGCTCTGACCTGTCCAAAAAGCAGGAATACTCAGAAACGGTATTGGACTGTTAATCTTGCAAGATTCAAACATAATAAAATTTTCACCCCATAACCAACGAACTGACGTTGATTCGATAAATACTCAGGTAGTGGGAAAATTCCAAGTGTGGGCACCGGGCTTCCTAGCCTGAACACTCGCTGTTAAATTCTCTGAACACCTAGCTTGTGCGTCAGGTAGGTCCGTCATGTCTTCGAACGGAGCCACTGAAAGTATTTTCGGCTAGATTTCCAGACACCTAAAACAAGTTCACTTAAAATTCACAATAAAATAAACCAAGAACAATTGCAAAACGATCTCACAAACACACCTCTCGAACTTTTGTATCAAGCAACCCAAGCACTCAGACATTTGACTCCATAAGGCACTGGTCCTTGACACCATCATTTTATTTTCTTATTATCTATATGGAGCACTTGTTATTTAATTTCCATATTATATTGTGAGTGTCTTGTATTTAAGTTCATCAAGTGGTTGTACATCTCAATATCTTGCAATTGTATCGTTGATTATATATTTTGATATTGGAAATCTTGTGATCATCATAAAAACTCCTAAACAACACCCATCCGCATCACCTCACATTTCAAACATTATAAAAACACAAGAACCTTAGAAACTCTTTGTAGGGTCCACCCCCCTTGGCTTCATTAGGAGTTTGCCTAAACAGAAAAGCTGGGATTCAGGTGACAGTACCTGGCTCATTGCTTGCCCCCAAGGCCACACTTCTCCCCACTTGTAGTGAGGAGACAGCTTTCGAAAGATTTTTGTTGACGGTGTGCATCTCGGTGGACAACACATCCCAACATAACCCCACAATACCTACTTCTCCTTGGTTAGGAATTTAGCGTATTTTTAAGGATTCTAAGATTACACTTAAGTATAGTATTCTAGGCAATTATTTTGGATTGGAAAAAAACATAGATATAAGATATGTAGGCGAATATTAAATACAAAACCTACAATTTACTACTGAAAAGTGTAAATTTTGGCGAATATTATGATTAAAAAACATATTTTATGTAAATATAGGCGATATCAGAGACTAAAAATGACCAAATAACAAATTTATTTTTTGAAAAAAAAACCCCAAAAATAGCCAATTGGCGAAATTTTGCCCCTAAAAATTACCCTGGTAGGATACCCTAGAATTTCACACTTATTCCAAACCTCTTGGGCTATAACTCGAGCCTTAAGTAGGGAACATGGAATATCGCCTATTATACATCCTCTTCTTGGGGGACCCAAACCACCCCGATCATACCAAGTAATTGACACCAATGCACCAACTGTTGCCACCCCCTGATTATCACCTCTCGAATACTTGTAGGGGGATACAAAATCCTTCAGAAGAAAAACCAAAAGTACAACTACAAGATGGTGCTAGTGGACCATCATCTCCCCTTGATTACCCTCGTAACACTCCTCAAATCTCTTCAAAAGATAACTCTTTGGGAGAAGAACCCTTAGAAGGAGACCCTTCGGGAGAATCTTCTGAAACTAGTCCTAAACATAGTCAACTAGATTCTTCTTCATGAAACATGGCTAATGCCAATGCTAACATACCTTGTCTAGCCCAGGATGTCATTGTTGTACCAAGCGATGTGCATCCTTTACCTAAAACACCCTAAAACAATCCTTCCTAAGTTTGATCCACATAGAAAAGAGTCTACCTATGATCACATAAAGGAATTTATGCTTGTTGTTAGGCTCATGAATGTTGAACATGAGGATGTACTTTGTAGGCTATTTCCCTTATACTTTTGAGGGGAAAGCTTCAACTTGGTATTTCTCCCTAAGACAAGGATCAATTACAAGTTGGGCCAATTTTGATATTGCCCTTTTAAACAAATTTGGTGATGATAAAATCCTAGTAGTGTTGGTTTTATAATTATCTAAGATCAAGATGGATTCTACATAAAAGATCAAAGACTTTAATAAGAGATTTTTTATCTTTAAGAAATAAAATTATAGATGCTTCTAAACCTGTAGAAAATGTCACTATTGAGCTTTAAACTTCAACCTTACCACTATCCACTGTTGTGTTTGTCAAAAGGGCTAAGAAGACTACAATTGAAGAAAGTTACCTTTGAAGAAGCAGTAAATGTTGAAAAGGATATGATAATTCTAAAAGGTAATCTAAAGAGTGAAGAAGAACACGGTGTCTCTTCCAAAAAGAAGAAATCCCTTCAAACCAAGCCCCCTTCTGAAAAGAAGGGACAAGATTCTATGGATATGGAAAATCTACAAAGAATTATTAAAAAACTTTCAAATGAGAAAATAGACTTGAAGAGAGGTTTGGGGAGAAGGTCCATCTACCAAAAATTATTTCAGGCCGCCTTTTAAAAAAAACTTCCCTCCAACTAATAAAACTACTCCACCTACTGAAGGAATTAATATGGAGGATTTCATCAATTTCTTCAAATCCATTGTTTCAGGGGTCTAAACATTCTTCAAGTAGGAAAAATGATGAAGAGGAAGAGGAAAGAGAGGAAGGAGAAAAAGAAGTAGATGGAGAAGAGACATCAATTAATCAATTCTGAAATTTTTTCCATAAAATGTTTGAAGAAGAAGACGATGATCTTGGGCAAATCCATATGGCCCCAAAATTCATACAATAGCAAGAGTAAGAGCCTACCCACAACAACAAATTCTCCATCTGTTGTCAATCCTGTAAAGGAAAACTCAATGACCACCAAATCTTCCCTAGCCTCAGTAAAACCCTCTTCTTTCCTCGATCTACCTCAGTGGAACCCTCTTCTTGTCATGATCTAGAATATGATTTTGTAGAAGACATGAAGCAAAAACTAGAGCTAATGTTTCTCTGTATGAATTACTCAAATTGCCACAAATACATGGAAATTTAATTAAAAATCTTAGGGAATCATCTTTTGAGAAAGGGAAAAGCTTCACTATTGGGGAAAACAATGATACAAAAATATATGCAAAAATATATACTCAAACAGGTCTAGTAAGAAACAATCCATCGTTAATGTTTCCTTGATCAATAAAAGATCTAACTCTAACACACATCCTTTCTTTTTGTCATTTGAAATTTTTAATAAAAATGTGCATAAATGTATGGATGATTCACGGCTTCTTCAAATGTGATGCCTTATTATGTGTGGCAAAAAATTAAATGTTGAACTTAAAAATGTGACACTCAAATTGATCAACTAAAAAAAGCAACTTCAAAGTCCCAAGAGAACTTAAGAATGTATTAATCCGATAACTTCTAACTACAAAGTACATCAAGTAATTGATATCATTGATGTGGATATTTTTGAAACTTATGGTTTATTACTCAGCACTATCATTTTGCATATTTATAACTTCTATTTATTTTGATATGTATTTTCTAATCAAAATTGTACAATGATATGTATTTGAAACTTTTGTAAGAGACGGAGATAATTTGTACAATGCGAGGACTTTTTAGTATATATCTATTTTTTAAAGAAGGAAATTTGTTATCCATATTTCCACATTGATTTAAAAAAAATTTAAACTTATATAATATATTAGATTATATATATATTATATTATTATCTAATATATAAAAAACTTACTTTAATCTTTTTCTTTTTTTACGATCTCACTTTGAAATTGTGTTTTTAGCTTAATGAAACCCAAAATAATAAATCTTAAATGACATTTTATGATTTGACATGGTAAATCTGCATATAGCATTTATGATTTGACATGGTCAATTTACTATGTATGAATTCTATTTGAAAACACGTCAAAATCCGGTAAAGGCACAGCCCGGCACACCCAGTTAGGCTCTATAAATACCGACCTATGGGGACAGAGTGATCAGATTGAAGAGGGTTTTGGGTTTCGAAGATAGACCAGATTGAAGGGGGTTTTGGGTTTCGAAGAGTGATCAGATTGATGGGGTTCATCTGTGCGAAATGGATAGTTTCGATCCATTTTTGACAGATTTTTTTAGCTCCTGATAGCTGGTTGGTTTAGATTGAAGGGTTTCTTCTGTTGTTAACAGCTTCGCCTCAATTTTTCTTTTTTGTTGGCTAGGCTGACAGGGTTTTTGGTTGGCTGGTTGACAGAGTTTTTTAGTTCCTAATACCTACTGTATTCAATACTCAAGAAATATTTTTAGTTACTGGTAGCTACTGTATTCAATACTCAAGAAAAAATCGATACCCCTATTCAATGCAGACACATAAGGGAGTGATTGGGACGGTAGTTGAAGTGTCCCTGTTGATCTATTGCTTATTGTTGGAATGTGCGATTGATGTAGTCGGAAATAGAATCTTCCCCTGCGTTGTTTTTCTGCGTTTGCTTAAAGGGGATGTCAGGGGAACATTCCAATTCCACTGAATCTAGCAATGTCACATTCAGAGAAGAACTAGCAATAGATCAAACTTTATCGACTGTCTGTATAAGCTTCTAATTCAAGCTTTAATGTCTTCATCTTTAAACATATTGTAACATACAGTACTCATGCAAAGACTATCATTCTTTGGATGAATGAAAGTTAAATTTTGTATCATTTTTTTATATTCATTACTCTAAGTTTCCATAGGGAATTTGTCATGCTACTCGAAGGTTCATTCATTTATAAATGCAGGATTTGCGGTTTATTTGCACAAATTTCTGTTGAGAGGACTTTGCATCTCTATCTGATAAATAACGTGGGTTTGTAATGGAAAAATATATATAAAATAAGCAGCTTGCAGCGAGAAGATCGCTGACAAATTCCACCAGTATAAATATAGGTGTAGGCAAATCTCCATCGTTTTGAGAGGATAGAGCATTTGATGGCCTCTCTGATTGGGAGGATGAGGCCCAGGATTTTGTATAGAAGGGTGGACAATCTGTCCTTCATGATAGACAGAATTCTCCTCAAATCTTTGAATGCATTTTCTTCTTCACACATAAAAATGCGAGAAGGAAGTGCATTCAAAGGTTCCAGGAAAATTCTATCTATCATAAAGGAAATAAAGGAAAGATGGTCCACCCTTCCAAACGAAATCATGGGCCTCATCCTTTGTAAAATCCAAATTCGAGATGCCATCAGATGTTCTATCATCTCAATGCGCTGGAGATATGCCGACACTTACATATCTATACTCAAACTCTCCCCATTTTTTTTCGTAGACAACCAGTGGGTGGAGGTCCGAGGATGCAATCTCTCACATTCTGCGGTTGCATTTCTCCCATGTGGAAGCCTTTCATCTTTTCATTGATGACCAAGCTTTATTATTTTTTCTATGTTCATTAATCTAAGTTTCTACAGAGAATTGTTATGATATTCCAGGTTCATTCTGCATTTGATTTACAGCTTATTTGCCCAAATCTCTGCTTTTAAATACCAAAGACAATGCAATGAGGACTTCGCATCATTATTAGATAAATAACGTGGATTGATAATATAAAAAAATCCCACTTTAAATACTAAGACAATGCAATGAGAACTTTGCATCTTTATCCAATAGATAACTTGGATTGATAATAGAATAATATACTTGAAATAACCAGCTTGAAATAACCAGCTTGCAGAGAAGATTGCTGACAAATTTACCATCATAAACCTGTATTATCATTTCTACCATTTTATTCTAATAACATATATATATCTATACATATATTGCACACACTATTTCGATCTTCATCTTTCCTATAGTAAGCCATGATTTCAGTTACCCCAAGAACGTAATTTAGTAATGCAACCAATCCAGTCGTTGGCCAAGGTTGAGGCCTTGTGCTTTTTTGTGTTGCGTGAGTTTTGTAAGCCAATATTGTATCATAACTAAATGAAGTCCAGAGGTATAGCTGGGCTATCTAATTAGGCATATTTGTTTGACTTGGACTGGACAATGACTTGCCAAAAACTTTAGCTTCTCAAATTATTATGTAATTTATCCAAATTTCGACCAAAGAGCAGGAGACTATTTGGACAGTTTTAAGCTTCTCAAATTATTATGTAATTTATCCAAATTTCGACCAAAGAGCAGGAGACTATTTGGACAGTTTTAGACAGTTTTATTTACTTCACTGGATGTTTTAATTAGTGATAATAACTAATCAGTTTTCAGAACCTGATACCAATTTATGAATATTGATATTTTAGTACTTAATTTATTTCTGAGTCCCGTGAGTAGTTATCGAGTAGGTGTTATAAGACAGCAAGCCAGTGATGCCTATGTTTTACAAGCAAGCAAGACAGAACTTTTAATCACAGAACAATAAGGTGTTCACATAACCATGTTTTGGCTATGTTTCATTGGTACTACAAATGTATGTTTCTCTTGGAACAAAAAGAACAAAATGCTTCTCATGGACAAATGATTCTCAAAGAACATAGAAGAAGAGGACGGTCTCTTCAATTTATTCAATCTCCAATGTCTTCATAACAAATATGCAGCTGCCAACCAGCCCCTTCAACATCTACAAGCTTCAATGCTTTTCCTACTCCCATGTCGTTAATTTCTTTGCATTGCTTTCCATCTGAGCTTGTCTTACATTCCCCTTTCATCTTATCTGTCATGTAGGCCATCAACCATATTGAACCTACTTCAGAGGGGAAGATGCAGAAAACAAAAATGCCCATAATATCTTCAATGCCAAAGTACATTAACATCAAACTCTCTGCCCAATTTACTCTCCCACTTCTTATCACCTTGAATTCATAAATAAATACAGTAATAATGTCCAGAAACTATGACTCCTATCACAATGCCAATCTAATCAATTAATTGACAATGACATGCACTAAATTTCATAATAAAAAAATATTCTTAAGAAAACCTTTCTATGTCCAGAAAATAAAATATGTTCTAGAAATCATAAGCTTCGAAGACTAAGATTTTTTTTAATTACATACACTTCAAATTGCCTCTTTTCTATCCTACATGCTACCTATTATGCTACAAACTTCCTCAATTCTCCATTGCAAAATTCACTTCTTCCACAATTAACAATGCATCCCCATGACAGCTCTTCTTTGACACTAACCAGCTGGCTCTTCGAAGCATCACCTTTGGGAACAATTCCCTACATAATCCTCTGAATGTGGGAGCAAGAAATCTAAATTTTCCTGCTAGGAATCAGAATCCTTATAGGAGACCTTTTAATTGACAATTGCTTGCCCGAGAAAGGAGGACATAAGACCCACCTGTACAACCACCATTGAGGAATACCAATAATCTGGTTGAGGAATATTACCCTAACGAGGATGAGGATCAGGGACCCGTTGAAGAGAAAGAGTCACATGATAATATTAATTGGTTGGGTGGGGAAGGAAATGAGGTTCATCTCATTCAGGAGGATAATGAAGAGTCTTTGTATATTAATAATCTATCTTTACATCCAAATGAAGATCGACCAGGTGATTACATTTTTGCACAGTACTGATTGTTTTTCTATGTCTTACAAAATGAATTACACCATAAGTATTACCTCAGGCCAAGAGATAACGCAAGTAATCAGACTCTAAAGAGTCCTGATCCAAAGCAGAAGGAAAAGTCCCAGATTGATCCACCAAAGATGCCTGAACATGATCGTACAATTGAGAGAGATAAGCAGCAGATAACTAAGGAAAAGGGAAATGCATATGGAGTCCAAAATTCTGAAAAATATAGTAGAGCCTCAAAATAAGACCTCCACTCTTTTCAATCTGATGCATGAACTAAGCAAGATTAAGGTTGACCTATCCCAAAAGTTTAATAACTTTTCCTGTCAAATGAGATGGTTGTTGAACCATTAGAGTTCATGTTCATTACAAAAAATTTAGAAATTACAGTAAATACTACCATATTATTTCACTTTATGTAAGAGTTGGACATTCAGTACTAAATTATAGACAGCTTTACTGACAACATTCACTATTTCGGAATTCCACCATTTAGAGTTGAGTGCTTGAGCTGTGGATTTAAGTTTTTAACTGAATAAAGTGTTGCATTGAGTGATATACTAGATAATCATAAGTTCCTAAATTCAATCACAATTTCCATAACATGTTTAGTGTTGAATTTAAGTCCCCAACTTCCACAAGAGTTTGGTGTTCAGAGCTTAATTATGTCCCAACCATCAATTCAAATTTAATAAAGAATTTGACTTTTGGTGTTGAATTATAGATTGCAGACACGCCAATATTGCCATCACCCCTCCTTATGCATAAGATAATTTAACCTTTCATTTATAATTTTGGGGGATATTTCCAAAATTGCCAACCCATTAATGCATTGATTTTTTAAGGCCCCATGTTCCCCGTTAAGGAGGATAGTCAAAACTATTATACTCTATATTCAGAAAGTCATTATTTATGTTTTGGTTCAGTCAAATGGTAGTTTGGGCTATGCAGAGGTGCTTAACATATGATATTTCAACTGATAATTGCCCAATTATGGTGCATCCAACCATAAATGATATGAAATAGTGGAATACCACAATAGTAGATGACAAGTAATTCACAAAACATAATAATTCCAAAAAAAAAAATACATTCAAACATTAACAATAAACCTCCAAAATGTATGTTCCCCATACTCATCTAATAGGAACCTTCCAAGTTTGTAATTGAGCATGACTTCTTTGGTATAATGTCTAATCATCCTTCCATCTTTATCCCATTGGAGAAACTTCTATGTTATTTTGATAGGTGGTTCTAAGGGCGAATATTTCTCTCCAGTGTGTTTCAATTTGAATTTGAACCACATATAGTTCCGATGAGCTACAATCATGTCAACCTAGAGATGCAAAATAAAATTAGTTCATCTTTGTACCCAATCTTTTCTAGGACAAAACTTATCAAGAAATACTTTTGTCCATCTTGACCATTTTTGTTGAACTAAGGAGGATGGATCTTCGCAAAATATGATCTCTCATTGTTCTCTACAAAATTGTAGAAACAGATGGTAACATGTCCATGTTAAATAGCCAGGGCCTATATAAAAAAAAACTTTCCCATCAAACTCAGCAGTATCTAGCCAAATATCATTTAAGTCTGATCACTTATAATATGCATTTCTGAGATTTAGAAATGTTGTTTTCTCCCATCTTTTTAAAATTTCAATTTTCATAGGAGAAGAGTGAATCTATCTTATCAATGAGATGGCCAGCTGCTTGTTTGCTTCTTTTTTGTTGTCATATTCCAGAAATGCTAGGCGCTCTGGAGAACACATGGGGTCTCAAAAAATTCTTTTTCCTATGGATTTCTCCAGATCATGCTTGATGCCTGCTCTCTTATCTGACGGTCCAGCATCTAATGCACCGACGTTGAACATGTTGAGACTAGGCTAAGATTCTTCTCTGATTAGCATATCAACAACACAGTTAAGATAACCAGGTTTATATACAATATCGAAATCAAAATTCCGAAGCCACATAAACCATTTAAGAAATATAGAATTATTTTCAGCCATCAAACTTCCATTCTTAAAAATTCCTGGCATGATTTCTAAATCTATTTTGATCAAGAATTTTACAAATTTCATATATGTTTGAAATGGTTTACTACCTTTTTGATAGCAAGAATCTCTTTGTGGCTCGAGGGGTGGTTTAATTCTGCACTCTTAAAAGAACCTGAGGCATATCCACAGATTTCTTCTTTATCTCCATGCTTTTCTATCAGGACACCTCCCCATGTTTTGCTGGAGGCATCTATTTCTATGACAAGGTTTCCCGTACCTTGGGGAAGGGAGAGAGGAGGAAGTTGTTTTACTTTTGCTTTAATTATTTTAACAGCTTCGGTCATTTCATTGCTCCATTTGGAGGGTGTTTCTTCAATCTTTGTTGTAGAATATGGATATCATCAGCTTGGCCCTTTTAGAAAGTTCGGATATAATTCATGCTCCTTAAGAAGCATTGCAACTGGAATTTCTCCCATATTTGATTCAGGAAATGATAAAAAACCTTAAGAACATGCTCTTGGAGGATTACTTGGCCTCTAGTGATCTTTAGACCAAGAAACTCAATTTTTGTCTTCCCAATCTCCATTTTGCTTTTGGAAAGAACTAAGCCATGTTTATATACCAGCTAGTAGAACTCTTGTAGATGCTTTAAATGTTCCTGCAAATTTTTAGAGCAAATTAGGATATCATCAATATATACAAGTGCCCATTTCTTTTCCCTGAAAATATCTTCCATTCTCTTCTGGAATTCAGAAGGAGCATTATTTATTCCAAATGGGAGAACTTTCCACTAATACTGACCATGTTGGACAACAAAATCCATTTTGAAGCGATCCTCTGCTTCAATCCCAATTTAGTAAAATCCAGATTTTAGATCAAGCTTACTAAAGATCGTACAACCTGCAATTCTTTGTAAAAGGATTGACTTATCAGGAAGAGGGTATCTAACATGTTGGAGGGCTGCATTCAAAGGTTTATAATTTACAACTAACCTTGTCTTTCCTCTCTTAATTTTTGAATGCTTGTTTACTATAAAATTTAAATGCACGACACGCCCAAGGGCTCCTAGAGTGTTCGATGAGACCTTTAGAAAGCAAGTCTTTGATTGCATTGGCACAAAACTCTTTTTCTGTAGGACACATTAAGGCTGCAGAGGCTCGTTAGGCTCTAGGATTAACCAAAGGATCATACAATAGAGAGACAAAATATTTTTCTCTGGTCCAAAAGGAATTAGAACTTTCGAAGGTACAATCTTTCTCAAGCTTTTCTGAATCTGAGATAAGGAAGAGTCTTTGTGCATTTCTGCATAAGCTATACACCTTTCCATTTTGAAAAATTCTGCGATATTAGGTAATGCTTTGTCTTGGAAGACACAGAAGGTTCATATCTCCCCCCAAGTTACTTCACCCCGAAGTGCTGGAAATGCATTTCAGCATTTCAGAAACATCTCCATGTAAGAGATGGATCTGAAGCACTGCTGAAATATTTCGGTGACGTTTCAAATCTTCACGTGTTGTATTCTCCGTTTGAGATGGTGGATGGATTGTTTTAGCGAACGTTATGACCATTTCAACAGACATTTTGGTCAGTGTATACGCTCGTTTCAATCACTGCCTTGGTCACTAAAATGAAAACAAAATCTAAAAATAAAAAAAGATTGTTGACACTAATTTCTTACAAATCAAGTTATAAATAGAGAGCTTGGGCCTTTCTTAATGTTAAATGTTATTTGTTTGCTTTATTTTCAAATTCAAAATACATGAACGATATTTTGAAATTTTGTCTCCTAGTTTCTTTGATATATATACGTATGGATGCATGAATGTTTGTATTTGACATATCCTAGTTGTCTCATATCCTGATTTTCGGATTTTCTGAAAATTGGTGTATCCAATTCAGATATTGTATCCGCAACTTTACAATTTAGTTGTTGTGTTAATCAGATACTGTATCCGCAACTCTACAATTTAGTTGTTGTGTTAATGTGGTGTTGGGTTTTGTAGCTCCCCATCAATAATTAAAGTGAAATTGCAATTTAAAAATATATAAGCAGTGTATGTCACTGTATGCAAGGCAGTGCTTGTGTGTTATTATTATTTTACAAGTGCTTCAAGAAACATTCCAGGAGAGGCCACACTGCAAATAGCAGGTTTACGTTGTGGTCAAGAGTGAAGGGACTGTTATACCCACTGTTCTGTAATTTATTCTATAGAAAAAGGGGGGAGAGAGTCTAGGTTTTTCTATTCCCCCTTCATCGTTTTTTGTTGAGGAGGCTAGCATTGAAAATTCTCTTGGAGTTAGAAGCTCCATCAAAGAATATATAGTATTTTTGATGAGATTTCCACCATACTTCAAAGTCTTCTTCAGGTTTCCTTATCTTCTAGGAGGCTAAACTTTGACTGCAAGATATAGAAGGGGAGGGGCGAGGAAGGAATTCTATGGAGTAAGAAGCTCCATCAAAGAATATACAGTATTTTTGCTGAGATTTCCACCATACTTCATAGTCTTCTTCAGGTTTCCTTATCTTCTAGGAGGCTAAACTTTGACTGCAAGATATAGAAGGGGAGGGGCGAGGAAGGAATTCTATGGCCCAAAGAAGCTCATCAGCTAAGAGAACTGACACAAGAGAGAGAATTCCTTTTGTTTTGATACTTTCAAAGAGAAGAGCCTTGGCTTGAGCTGCAACCACCATCGGAGGAGTGACCTGATTGCGGAAAATAATGTTCTTCCTTGCCAACCATAATTTCCACCATATAAAATTTGGAAGAGTCAACCAATATGTTTTAAGGGGCTAAGGGGCTAACCAGCCCCTTCCAATGGGGGAAGTAGCATAGAACCAGACCAAAATAGAGTAGGAATACTAAAAAGAAATGCTTAATGTTTCACCACATGAAGCACACAAAGGACACCTGAATGGGCCTTGAAGTCCCATTTTGTTAAGGTTATCCCCTCTGAGGAGTCGGCCTTGGGAAAGAAGCCAACAAAATAAGGAAATTTTTTAATATTTCCTTTACTCCACACTCCCTTCCAAAGAGCGAGGTCCGGATTAGAATATTAAGAGAGTGAAACAACCTGATATCTGTGCAATATCGAGTAGTGACTAGTGGATCCTCAACCCCTGCAATCCTTAGCTCTTTTGCTTATAGGAGCCTTTCCACTTAAAAGATATTGGACTCCATGCCCTTGACGCGATTCAATTCGCTGCAAGTTCAATTTCACCCACGCACTCCATGCCCTTGCTGCCGAATCATACCAGACTAATATATCCCAAAGATTTATATAACCAGCTTCTATCATTCAAGCTTGTAACTTCTAAAGGTTTCTATGTTCTCCCATGGTCGGATTATTTAGAATTTTGTCCTTCCATAACTTGATCCTTTTTCCATTCCCAGAAATCCAATATAATTACTTCTAAAAAAATGCCACGCTTTGAAACATATATAGCTTCGAAATCTAAGACACTTTTTGGAGAGGAGGGGGAGTGTCGAGACATCTTAGACAGGTACCTTTCAGGTATTTCCAGTTCATTACTCGCTTTACCCAAGAAATTTTCCCTGACACCAGGTTCCGTAAAACTTTAGATCCTATTGCAAGGTTGTTGTTACTGAGATCTCAAATCTGAAGGCCCCCTTCACGAGTTGGTTTCTTGATCTTCTTCCAGCTTACGAGATGAAATTTTCTTTCGTTATTCTTCCGACCTCTCCACAAGAAATTGCACATCAAGTTTTCCATTTCCTTGATAATTGAGACGAGAGTTAACATTAAGGAATATTTAAAAATGGGAAGAGATGATAATACCGATTTGATTAAGACAAGCTTCCCTGTTGATTTTGCCAAGATGCACCCCAACCTGTAGCTTTGACTTAAATTTCTCTATTAAATAGCTCTAGGTTCTCCTCCGGGGAGTCTTGCGAACAATAGGCAGGCCTAGGTATTTGAATTCTTCCCAATCAAGGCTCCCCAAGAAACCAAGAATTCTAGAGATCTCTCTCAATTCTCTTGGAGAGATATGCCATCCAAAAATTGAGCTCTTCCCATTATTCATTTTGCTTCCAGATGTTGAGCAGAAGCCTAAGAGAATCCTATTAAATATGACCGCTACAAGGATTGAGGCATCCTCTATCAGTAGAGTGTCATCCGCAAATTGAGCGTGGTTTATGTTCTCGAATCCTCTCATGATTTGAATTCTAGGAATCTCCTCCCTTTGCCTATCTTCTTCGATCTTTTTACTGAGGGCATCAACCATAATAATATATAAGAAGGGGAAGTGTGGACAATATTTCATGAGGCCCTACTGGAATAAAATAAAAGGGCTTCTCTCCCATTGACAAGTTGAGCAATCCATGGAGCACCTATACAGGCTCTGATCCACGCAACAAAGAATTGAGAAAATCCCATTTTAGCCATAACTTTAAACATAAATTTATGCTGAACCCGGTCGAATGCATTAGCCATATGTATTTTGATGGCCATTCCTTTTTCTTTTCTTTTGATACTGAAATGAATGACTTCTTGGATCATAATTGCATTATCCATTAACTGTCTCCCCTTAATGAAACCTCCCTGGTTTTCTGAGATTATCTTTGAGAGCAAGACTTTCAAACAATTTTCCAGGATTTTCGTAATGATTTTGTAAAGTGAGTTATAAAGGGAGATGGGTCGAAAGTGAAAGAATGAAGATAGGGTTGATTCCTTGGGGATGAGGGCCAGAAAGGAATAGTTTGTGGCCCCTCCAATTTTTATGTATCGTTGTGATTTACTAACCATCCATTTTGTGCAGATCCTTTTCGATGATTTACCAGCATCCTCGGAAAATCCTAATTGAAAAAATGTCTGGTCCTGGAGGAAGCATAAGTCTATCATTGTAATAGTATAATTGTTTTTTCAATAGTTTAGATATCATAATTATATTATTTCATAAAAATCGTATACAATTGGCAGCAATTACTTATTCATGTTTTAAGTAATTTAATTTGTATAGGGCATATTATTTTGAGTTTTATGTAGACATTTATAAAGTTTTGTAGGTTAGTTTGAGTAGTTAAGTATTTTCCGTTTCATGTAGGAGATTTCAATGTCTGTTATAATATAGTTTGGTGGGTTATCTTGAATAGTTAAGTATTTTTTGTTTTATGTAGGAGATCTCATGATGTATTATAATAAAGTTTGGGGCTTATCTTGAGTATGGTGGTAGTTAAGTATTTTGAGTTTTATGAAGGAGATCTCATGGTTAATGCCCCAGACTAATTTCCTATGTTGCATGCCTCAATCACTGTTCTTATCAAGTTAGGTATCATAACTAGAACTAACAATGTCATATTGGGTTTATTTAGGCACTTGTAATTTTGGAGGGTTATCTTCAGTAGTTAAATATTTTGAGTTTTATGTAGGAGATATTGTGGTCTATTATAATAACAATTTGACCTGAGCCCCATCCATTAGTAGGAGGCTCTAGGGGCTTGGTCTCCTCTAAAATGACGATAGCAAAAGTCAGGCATTGTTTGTCATTGTGTGGTGGGCCTATTATCACACCATAGTAGCTAGGCTACTATTCTTGCCGAGCATATATCTGCACTTTCTAGAGCTTTGCCTTTAGAGAGATCAGCTATGATGAGCTTATTATTTGTGATCACTCATGGATCAGAGCCGTATATTGTATCAGACTTTTGCTAGACCTTGTGCCAAGGTTGAGCCTTGAGAGCTTGGATTTGATGACCGATGTGACCTTTTGTTCCATACAGTTCCAATTCAGTGCCCAGTTGTACTATTGCAGCAGTGTTTCAGTTGTTCATGGATGATGATGATTATTTTATATGATATGATGTGACCTATGGACTTGTGATTATTTTCATGGACTATTATCTTGTTGTTTTAGTCATCTTCATAACATTGACTTGGTATATAATTCAGGATGTGGCAGTACTATTTTATAAAGTAAAATGAAATATCTTGTTTGAATTAAATAATAATTGGGATGGTATTACTTGCACTTTAAGGTTTTCTGACAATACTTGTTGGTTTCATTACCCTCTTGTGAGCATGGACACGGTTTTTCATGACATTCTTGTTAGATAGCCTAGGCACCGCATTCACTTGACTCCATCCATCCATGACCTTCCTTGATTTGGATTTCACCTTGACTTACCTTCTTGACTGCTTGATATGGAGGAATTCCCTTTTTCTACCTCTTTGTTGGACCGCATCCATGTTTGTTTTGTGTCTCAGCTCTGAGTTGGTGACAGAACTTGCCTTTGGTAAGTTGGATTGTATGCCTAAATCATTCTGGTGGGTTGTCCCGATGTTTGGCACTGTGCAAAACTCCCCCTAGTCACTTGAGATGTTGTTGGCTAAAACTGAAAGCTCATGTACTACTTATATTGGAAATCTATATATATTCGCCCATGGAAGTTGAAAACTCTAGAATGTGTTTCTTAACACACGTGAGTAAAGGGCAAGAGCAATGAAATGCTAAAATACCTCGTGAAGGGTATAAGAAAAGGTCCTAAAAGCAATGGTTAAACAAATGTTATATCTAAATATTGCTGGCCTTATGTAAATGTAAATATGCCCCAGATGCAAGCTACGATTAGCTGTGCTTTTTAGCGCATGTGAAACCCAGAGGGGTCATATAGGCCAAAAAGGCCAAGGAAATGAAATGAATGATCCTAATGAACATGGATCAAACTTTATGTAGACATCATGCATAAGTTGAATAAGCACACTCTAAACAACTCAACCATTTGTGAGGCACTGCCCTTCCCTTTGTTATTTGTCCAGCACAGAGTGTAGCTCCCCCTTTTCCCTGTCCAAAGTGTCATTTGGAAAATTTGGTCAAGCCATCCCTTTTGCCTAGCCTTCTTTCTTAGCATTCACCCTTTGCTAGCAGTTAGGCCATGCCTATTGAATGAGTCTATCATTAAAACTTGGTGCAAATAAAATATAAATAACACTGAATTATATATATGTATTAATTGCCACTGAATGATGTTATACTTTAATTTAAGCTGTGAATATGATCTAAAGGAACATGTCTTAGTCTTTGTTATAATCTAGTCCTTGGTTATATTTTGACCTAGTCAAACATAGTTTGACCATGGTCATTCTTGGGATCCGTGATGAGATGGACCACTTGTTCTTATTGATGATGATTAGTGGTCCCACATATACCTATTGATGATTCCATATGGTGGACATATGCTTCAGATGATGGTTGATGCAATTCAACAGTTTTATTATTACTTCCAGATCATTAGATTTTACACTGTCTAGATATGGTGGACCCTACTATTGACCCCTCAGGTCAACCCATGGTGCATGAGTACACATTTTTAGTAGATTTGGGTCTTTTGGATCCATTGAGACACTTACCTTTCAGTTTTGGGCACTTATGACAGTGATAGATGCAGTTTTCCACCTGTTGACCAGTTTTGGGCATGCTGACCCAGCCTGTCCAGCAGAGGCTTGAAGGCTAGTCGTTGTCTAGGGAGTTGTGTCTGAAGGGGGTGGTCCAGCCACTTGATTTCCACATTGTACCCCCATTCCAGACACCCTGGTTCCATCAGTTTGACAACGCAGGCACCCTGGGTGGCAGTTTGAGCAGTTTCAAGGTTTTTCAGGAGGATTAAAAATGGAATAAAAAGGTCACAGAGGAATTCGATTTGGGAAATTGAGGAAAGGTTTTGGCACTTAGTCTTCACAGAGGTCTTCCAGGGTGAACCCCTCATCTTCCAGTCAGTTGGCATCAGTCAGTGGGGTCCACAATGGCCATAGGAGGCCTTTTACTGCATGTCTCTCATAGATTTTGAGGACCGGATTTGATCATTTGTGTTATTTGGACATGTCATGGTCGTATTATTTTATATTATTATGCCATGGGGATGAGCTAGTAAGGATTGATGCCTCCTAGCCCCACCATGAGCTTCTTGAGTCATGTCCATGTCATATTAGGTGGGCCCATGTATATTTAGCCCCTTTGAGGGATGACGTCACCCTCCTTAGTCTTTTTGAGGGATGACGTCACCTTACTTTTGAGTGATCCATGTGATATTATGTTAGGCTCATCTTAGCCATTGATTATGTTGTGAGATCTTTTAATCTCAACCACTCATTTCAAAAAGTGGTTTTGAGGCCTAGGGTTTTGGTCTTTATTATCCTATATAAGGAGGAGACCCCCTATTGTATTTTTCATCCAGAGATTTTTGGCTCTTGGCTGTTGGGTAAAGCGAGTCATGAACGGGAAAAACCTGGTCGCTGCTTCAGAAGTAGAGAAACACAGGGAAGAAATCACAACACTCAAACAACATGCCCAACCAGTAATTGACGATTAAGATGACATAGAAGAAGAGTGAAATTCTATGCAGCATCAAATTTTTTTTCTTTCACTATAAAGTATTTCACATAGCCTAAACGTTTGAGAATTTCACTGGTCCCGATAGCATTTTCTAGGATCAATATAGTAAAAAAAATTTGAGATTTTGAATTATTGTTTTAAATTTGTTAAATTTGCTTAGGCTAGGTGCATGGGGTATTTGAGGGCGCAGAATTCATTTATGTATTCAAAAATATTATTTGAACAATACAGAATCCAGATTTTAAAAAAATAGCCGGAAGGTTCTTCGCTCTCCAAAGCCAGAAGGTTGGTATTTATAGAGCCTATGGTGGGCATGCCTTATCGGCTTTTGACATGTTTTCCGATAGAATTTGTACACGGTAAATTCGCGTAGGATAAAAGACAACCAAAACGCCCCGATTTTCTGGTGATTTTGGGATAAAAACGGGTTAAAATTATTCCTGGAAATTGTTATTTTCGCATTCTTGTAATTTCAGCGATTGGGATTTCCTTTTCTAGACTAATTGCCCAATTTTAAAACTACCCGGATCACTGAAATTGCGATCTGAACACTCCAAATTGTGGTTTTGGCAAAAATTGCTTTGTTGGATTCCGGCGAGTCGGGGGCGTTTTAGTTAGCCCTTATACTGCTACGGGTAAATTGACCTTTGATATTAAGATTATTTTGGGTATCATAAACTAAGCTAAAAACACAATTTCAAATGTTCAAAGACACTTATTTTATTTAATATTGAATAGAAATAATAATTTATTATATTTTTAAATACACATGATTTTATTAAATAAAATTATATATATATAATTTTTTTGGAGTAGTCTATTTATTTTATGTTTTCGACTTGGTAGGTTTTAGTCGGAATCCGGTAATTTTGTTTTGGTAAAATCCAAATTTCTATGTGTTTAAATTGTATTTTTGAATCCATAAATAGATTCAGCACCCTCAAATACCCCCATGGAACCCAAATTATGCCATTTCCATCGCTAATATATGTAATTATAAGATTTTTTAAAGATTTCCAACAGGAAAAGGTTGAAAACGTAGAATATTTAGACTACACCATTTTTTTAACATAGGAAAGAAATGTAATGTCAATAAGTAAATTTCCCTCTCTTCTAAAAAATGGAAATATATTAACCAATCATTGTATCTTAGAAATTATTATTGCATTTCTCATAAAATAGAAATAAACTTTGATTACAAAATACATATCAAAATAAATAAAATGATTGTATCAAATTTAGTTTTTCACACCAATCTCTATTGACTAACAAACCATAAGCCTCGGGGATATCCATGACATTGATATTAATCACTTGATGTACTTGGGGTTAGAATCTAATCAAATTAAAACATTCATAAGTTCTCCTAAGACTTACATTTGATCTCTCTAATTGAACAATTTGAGTGTCACATTTTTAGGTTCAACATTTAATTTCTGACACACATTATAGGGCATCATGTTTGGGGAAGCCCCATAATCAACCATATAATTATGCACATTTTGGTTAAAAAATTCAAATGTCAAAAGGAAAGGAGGTGTGCTAGGTTAAGATCTTTTATCGATAAGGAAGCATTAACGATGGATTGTTTCTTACTACTTAACCTACTCGACTCTATATTTTGTGTAGATTTTCCCGTGTCTCTTTTTCCCCAATAGTGATGTTTTTACCTTTTTTAGAAGATGATTCCTCAAGAGTTTTAATTAAATTTCCCTATATTTGTTGTAGTTTGAGTAATTCATAAAGATAAATATTATCTCGGGTTTTCTTCATGTCTTCTACAAAATCATATTCTAGATCAGGACAAGAAGAGGGTTTTACTCAGGTAGATCGGGACAAGAAGAGGGTTTTACTAGGGCTAGGGCAGATTTGGTGATCATTGAGTTTTTCTTTATGGGATTGATAGTGGATGTATAATCTGTTGTCGTGGGTAGGCTTTTACTACTGGTATTGTATGAATTTTGGGCCATATGGATTTGTTCAAGATCATCATCATCTTCTTCAAATGTGTTATGGGAAACATCCCAGAAGTGATTAATTGTATGTTTTAATGTTTCTTCTCCTTCATCTTGTTCTTCTTCTCCTTACTATCTTTCCTCTCCCCTTCATCATTTTGTATACGTGAAGAATGTTCAAACCCTAAAACAAGGGCTTTGAATAAATTGATGAAATCCTCCACATTAATTTGTTTAGTAGTTGGAGGAATAGTTTTATTCCTTGGAGGGAAATTCTTTTTAAAAGGTGGTATGAAATAATTTTTGGTAGGTGGGATTTCTCTCGTACCACTCTTCAAGTATATTATCTCGTTAGAAAGTTTTTTAATAATTTTTTGTAGATAATCCTTATCCATAGAATCTTGTTCCTTCTTTTCAGAAGGAGATTTGATCTCAAGGGATTCATTCTCATTGGAAGAGACACCATGTTCTTCTTCACTCCTTGGATCACCTTTTAAATTGATCATATCGTTTTCATCATTTACTGCTTCTTCAAAGGTTTCTTAATTTGTAGTCTTCTCATCCTTTTTGACAAACATGGCAATGGATACTAGGAAGGTTGAAGTGTAAAACTTAATAGTAACATCGTCTACAGGTTTAGAATCATCAGGAATTTTATTTCTTTAATATAAAAATATCTTATTAAAGTCTTTCATATTTTATTTAGGGTCCATCTTAATCTTAGATAGTTCTAAAACCAACACCTTGGACTTTTATTATAACCAAATTTGTCTATAAAGGCAGTATTAGTATCGGCCAAGTTGTAATTGATCCTTGTCTTAAGGAGAAATACCTCATGTTCAATAGTCATGAGCCTAACAACAAGCATAAATTTCTTTATGTGATCACCAACATATTCTTTTCTATCTAAATCAAACTTGGGAAGGAATTTTTTAGGGTTTTCAGGAAAAGGATGCACATTGCTTGGTATAGAAACGACATCCTAGGCTAGCCTAGGTCTGTTAGCATTGGCAATTATAATGGAATCAACCATGCTTCTTGAAGAATAATCCGGTTGATTATGTCTAGGATTGTTTTTGTAATATCCCTTTTTCAAATTTTATTAAAATGCCCAATTTTCCACTTTTTTTCCCAATTTCGACCTTTGACTAGTTTTACTGTTTTGACCTCCAAATCAACCCAAATGCTCCCAAATCTTCTGTAGGAGTGTATGAATGATATTTAGACTTGAATATAAGGTTCAGGGATGTTTTATGGCCCTCCAAATACTGCTGCAAACTTGATTTGTATTCTGATCAATATATGTAATTTTGACTAGTAATTTGTGCATCAAATCCCCCTTGGGTAACACTGCAAATGGCCTTCCAAATGCCTCCAAACTCCCACAAATTTATGAAAAGAGGTATATAATGTGTTAAGTATGTGATTAAGGTCTCATATGCACCATTAATTGATTTTTAATACTGTTCTAACTCTCTCACATTCAACAGCAAAAACCCCCAATTCGACCCTTGGGGAAATGGCACTATTTCACCTCCCAATACAACTAAACTGAGTAAAAATGCTTCAAATGCTCAAGTACAGTACATGAAACTTGTAGAAGACATCCATGGCAATATATTTATCACAAATATATCAGATAATCATCCATACATTCGAAATCATCATCAATACATTGGCTCACAACAAGGTAGTGGGGAAATGGCATTGTTCTTCCATTAAAAATGAGATTTATACATTTCTACTTGGAATTTCGACCTGAAACTTTCTGGAGATGAAGAACAGAGTATTTAATTCATATTACAAAATAAATTGGGCATTAGAAGCTCCCCCAAAGAGTACAATAGCTCACCAAAAACGCCCTCCCTCAAGGATCAAGAATATGCCATCAAAACTGGAAATGGTTGAAGGAGCGAGCTGCAATAGAAGAAACCATGAGCTGCCCTGTAGCTTACACCTGCAAATAAAGACTCCATTAAAGCTCCAAATGAAAGGTCTGAATGGCCTTTCCAATTGCCAACTTGGATGGGAATCTTTCACCCTCGAAATTGGCTAAGGCAAGAAACTAGTCATCCACTAGCTCTCCCTCTTCACAAATGCAATTGCAAATTCTACAAATGATCAAAAGCCATTCTCATACTTCATTTCTACATTTTATAACCAACATTAGCCTTCTAAGGGTCGAAATCCTCTCAATAGATTCAATAGATTTCCATTTAGGAAATATTCCACATTTGCCACTTGTCTCCTAGTTCCAACCTTCCATCTTCTCCCAAATTCGATTTTGGGTCTCTTTGGCTTCTCCAACTCCCAAATTCGACTTCCTTGAGCCTATTTTTGGGGCTGACATGTCATAGTGGTCATATGTCAGAGGTCAGGTCTGCAATTTGTCATAGTTGTCATAGATGCTCCATCATTGGTGTCATAGGGGCTAGGGAATCTAGCCCAAGTGTCCACAAACTTCCACTTTGACTCTTTATCTTCCATGGAGGTTACCAATCCTTCCCAATTCGACCTAAGATGCTCAATGACATGTGTTATGACTTACCAACTCACCCAAGAGTGTTCACATTCCCATTAATTCGAATTTGCAAAAGAGATATACCATGTATTATGAAAAATCAAGCTAGTGTGGGTCCCACATCCTCCATATGTCTCCAAAACCATTTGTCACTTAGGATTTCTCTTGAATTTCTTTATTCACTCTATTTATTAAATACTTGAACCCTTCTAATGTCTAAACATCATTTATTATCCCCCTTATTCCAAATCCCAAAGCTTCCACCCCAAACCTAGGAAACTAGTAATTTTCCTCCTTGGCAATTATTTGACCCTTAACATCAATTTTACAAACTCTAATGAATATGGCTAATGTGATTAGGCCATTGTGACCCAATTCCAAATTTGGGACATGAAAAATCCTCCCTTCCCAATATTGCTTGTCCTCAAGCAATTTAAAACATGGGTGTTGAAGAACCTGCTTTCTGTATAATTCTTTGAAGTTGCCATTGAATTGCCAAACCTTGAGTCTTTGAGTTTCCATGAATATTTTAGAGAGAAACCACCATGCTTGCTGCTGCACTAATCTTATTAAAATCACTTTATTAAGTGGGGAATCTATCTCCCCTGCTGCTTGCTTCCCCAAAAAAAATGAAACCAATGAGACAAAAATTATTCCAGGGTCCCATTGCTTGTATTGCACCCCAACAATTAAGAGTGCTCTCCAACCTACACCATTAGATAAGAGGATTCCTGGATCCCATTTTCTTGTATGCATTCTTCCAAACATCATGAGTACCAAATATATATCATCAAAGTACATAACAACATAATGAAAATGTACATCAAGGATATGCTTCATCAAAGAGTCATGAAAGTGCTTATACCTCCAAGCAAGTAGACCACCATTTTCCAAGTGTATACAAGCTTCAAGTGACCAATCAAATCTGCTCCAATGACATAGGTGAGGATCCCATGTCCTATAATGCTGCTCCAAAAGGATGTGATATGCATCAAAATATTCAGCCATGTATTCTTTCATCCAAGAAGTGAATGAAGAATCTCCACTAAAATCTGAACCAAATAATGAGTAGGAAAAACAAGGAGAATTCAAAGGACTCAAAGAAGTCTCATCCATACATCCATGAGGATGTGTATCATCATAAGGTAAAGCAATATGTTGCTGCAATTCTAAACAATGAGGTGCTCTATTCATGTCATCATCAAAAGGAGAGGTAGGAGTTTCATACCCCTCATGTGGCACCACTAGGAAAAAACCTTTCACCCAATTTTCATCCCAAAGTGATGTGGCTGGAAAAGAAGTGTGGGGTGAGGAATTATGAACCAACTTTAATTCTTTACAACTCTTAACCATTGAAATATTTAATTCATCTTCTCCATAATTGGCTGGTCCAACTATTGTGAGATCATGTACCTCTTCCAAGGCTTTGCAACTCTCTCCATGAGGCAACTCATAATCCCTTTGAACAAGGACAAGTGCTTGTCCTTCTTCTTGTTTTAGTGTAGTATCTTCAAGAACCTGCATATCAACATGTACCTCATGTTCCACAATTACATTAGGCTCCTCTTTTGTGGCATAAATTGTTTCATCCTTTTCCTTGAAAAGAGAACCATTGCTCATTACTTTTTCCGAGTTGCTTCCAATTTCACTAAGCAACAATCTGAACTCTTGAAAGTATTGTCTCCAATTGTCTTCAAAGGATGGTTCAAGTAATTTCCTAAACTTCTCATTCTCCTTTAAGGTTCCTTTCTCATCCTTACTCATGGTGACCAATGAATGCACTTCTTCTCCTACTTCTTCCCTTTCACCAAAGTACATCCAGTTTCAGTTTCTAAGGGTGGTGGATTATTTATTTGACCCCTGGTCTTCATTAATGTTATACCACATCAGGTGTCAAGACCATGCTCTGATACCACTTGTAATATCCCTTTTTCAAATTTTATTAAAATGCCCAATTTTCCACTTTTTTTCCCAATTTCGACCTTTGACTAGTTTTACTGTTTTGACCTCCAAATCAACCCAAATGCTCCCAAATCTTCTGTAGGAGTGTATGAATGATATTTAGACTTGAATATAAGGTTCAGGGATGTTTTATGGCCCTCCAAATACTGCTGCAAACTTGATTTGTATTCTGATCAATATATGTAATTTTGACTAGTAATTTGTGCATCAAATCCCCCTTGGGTAACACTGCAAATGGCCTTCCAAATGCCTCCAAACTCCCACAAATTTATGAAAAGAGGTATATAATGTGTTAAGTATGTGATTAAGGTCTCATATGCACCATTAATTGATTTTTAATACTGTTCTAACTCTCTCACATTCAACAGCAAAAACCCCCAATTCGACCCTTGGGGAAATGGCACTATTTCACCTCCCAATACAACTAAACTGAGTAAAAATGCTTCAAATGCTCAAGTACAGTACATGAAACTTGTAGAAGACATCCATGGCAATATATTTATCACAAATATATCAGATAATCATCCATACATTCGAAATCATCATCAATACATTGGCTCACAACAAGGTAGTGGGGAAATGGCATTGTTCTTCCATTAAAAATGAGATTTATACATTTCTACTTGGAATTTCGACCTGAAACTTTCTGGAGATGAAGAACAGAGTATTTAATTCATATTACAAAATAAATTGGGCATTAGAAGCTCCCCCAAAGAGTACAATAGCTCACCAAAAACGCCCTCCCTCAAGGATCAAGAATATGCCATCAAAACTGGAAATGGTTGAAGGAGCGAGCTGCAATAGAAGAAACCATGAGCTGCCCTGTAGCTTACACCTGCAAATAAATACTCCATTAAAGCTCCAAATGAAAGGTCTGAATGGCCTTTCCAATTGCCAACTTGGATGGGAATCTTTCACCCTCGAAATTGGCTAAGGCAAGAAACTAGTCATCCACTAGCTCTCCCTCTTCACAAATGCAATTGCAAATTCTACAAATGATCAAAAGCCATTCTCATACTTCATTTCTACATTTTATAACCAACATTAGCCTTCTAAGGGTCGAAATCCTCTCAATAGATTCAATAGATTTCCATTTAGGAAATATTCCACATTTGCCACTTGTCTCCTAGTTCCAACCTTCCATCTTCTCCCAAATTCGATTTTGGGTCTCTTTGGCTTCTCCAACTCCCAAATTCGACTTCCTTGAGCCTATTTTTGGGGCTGACATGTCATAGTGGTCATATGTCAGAGGTCAGGTCTGCAATTTGTCATAGTTGTCATAGATGCTCCATCATTGGTGTCATAGGGGCTAGGGAATCTAGCCCAAGTGTCCACAAACTTCCACTTTGACTCTTTATCTTCCATGGAGGTTACCAATCCTTCCCAATTCGACCTAAGATGCTCAATGACATGTGTTATGACTTACCAACTCACCCAAGAGTGTTCACATTCCCATTAATTCGAATTTGCAAAAGAGATATACCATGTATTATGAAAAATCAAGCTAGTGTGGGTCCCACATCCTCCATATGTCTCCAAAACCATTTGTCACTTAGGATTTCTCTTGAATTTCTTTATTCACTCTATTTATTAAATACTTGAACCCTTCTAATGTCTAAACATCATTTATTATCCCCCTTATTCCAAATCCCAAAGCTTCCACCCCAAACCTAGGAAACTAGTAATTTTCCTCCTTGGCAATTATTTGACCCTTAACATCAATTTTACAAACTCTAATGAATATGGCTAATGTGATTAGGCCATTGTGACCCAATTCCAAATTTGGGACATGACAGTTTTCATAAGATTTTCTTGAAGGGTCTCCTTCTGAGGGTTCTTCACCTGAAGAGTTTTCCTCTGGAGAACTTTGAGGAGTGTTAGGAGGGGAATCCATGAAAGATGGTGGTCCACTGGAACCATCTTGTAGTTGTACTTTTGGTTTTCCTTCCGACGGATTTTCAATCCCCTTAGAAGTATTCCAGAGGTGATAATGAGTGGTCGCAATGATTGGTGCACTAGAGTTAATTACTTGGTATGATTGGGGTGGTCTGGGTCTCCTATGAGGAGGATATACAATAGGTGAGCATACATGTTCTTTACATAAGGCTTGAGTTATAGCAGATGAGGTTTTGAATAACTGTGGAATTCTAAGGGATCATAACAAAGGAGAATCAGGTGTCATGGGGTTATGTTGGGATGTTCCTTGCATGACGGTTCTTTGCGGATTAGTGGGTGGAATGGATATTCTAAGGGTTAAATGTTTCTTCATTGGCCATTCATTTTTACGACCACCCTCGTTTTTGTGCCAATTTTGTTGATGGGCTAAAATTACCCTTATTAACAATAAGAGAAAATTCTCAAGGTAAGTCCCAGTTAGCCTCACTTTTATCTAGGAAGGTAGACTACGACCGGTATGTGGGTGTGGTTTCCACTAAGATTTTTAACGGTAACATCCTCTATGAATCCTAAAATAGCGGGTACCATAATCTATGCTAAAATCTAATGTCTTGTTGCTAATTTACTCTTACTCAAATAAATTATCAAACTAAATACTGACCTAATTTAGCCTAAGCAAATATTAATCTAACCTGCTCTAATATGAATATGGAGCTATGATTAAACATGGTTAGATACAAGGACATCAAGGATGGAGCTCTATCGGGCGAAAGCGAGGGTATGAAGGGTTTTTACAGCATACCAATCCCGCACACGGCGCCGACAGGTAGCAGGAAGGGTTTCAGAGGTGGCGGCTACCATGTTGACGCAGAGGGTAAGCATGTCAACCCCATCCTCGGGACCTTCGGATCTGGCCACGGATGAGGACATGGGTATTGGCAGTTCAAGCGGATCGGAGGAAGGGATGAAAAAAAGTGTGGGCCAGGGGGGTTGCCTCCCTAAAACCCTCACCATACCTGCTATACAGGTTAAATTTGACAAAATAAGAGACAAGATCGAGCAATGGAAGGAGAAAGATTTGATTGGAAAATTTGTTGGGATCTGGCTGTGTGAGAAAGATCTGGTTCGATGGATCAAGAATACTTGGAACCCCTAAGGACATTATGACCTGCATTTGGGAGCCAAAGGTTTTTTTTCCATTATCTTCTTTAATCTGGAAGATAGGGATAGGGTTTTGGAAGGAGGCCCTTATTTCTTTCTCTCATCGAATCTGTATCTTAGGCCTTGAAAAGAAAGGTTTAACCCAGAGACAGAGGATATGAAAGTAGCCCCAGTCTGGATCAGGCTTTACTCTCTCCCTTGTGAGTATTGGGATCTGGAGATCCTGCAAGACATTGGCAATACCTTGGGGGAGTTTGTCAAGGTTGCAGAGCAGAAAAAACTCCAAATGTATACTGCCTGTTCCCTCATCTGTGTTTATATGGATCTGTCCAAAGACCTTCCTGAGGAAATCAGTCTGAACTGGGAAGATGAAGAATGGATCCAACCTTTGTATTATGAGTAGCTCCCATTTAGATGTAGAATTTGCCATGAATATGGTCACTTTGGTAGGAATTGCCCTAAGATACCTCAGGCACAGTCACCTACCAATCCTGCTCAGGAAGGTGCGAAGGATAAATATGGATTTACCCAAGTTCGCAGTAAGCGGAAGAATAGAACGGGGGATCAATAGAAGAAGGGAAAGGAGAAGGTCGAGAAAGGGATCGCGGGCAAAAACCCCTTTTAGATCCTGGAGGAAGTTGTCGAGGATGACAAGGTTGGAGGAAAAGGAAAGAATCATCAGGAAAACGTAGAAATGGAAGAGGAAATTGCAAAGCCCCAAGTAGCTTAGCCTGAAAATCAAATGGTGGTCATGGAGGAGGATGAGGGCGAGGAAATAGAACTGGGGGAACTTGACCTAGATGAGATCAAGAAAGAATGTGAAAAAAAGGGTAAGGTCTATGTGTCTCGGCGACAACTAGAGCTTCTGCAAGAAGCTATTACCAAATCTAAAGCAAGCCAGCAGCTCGGGATCTCATCGGACCCTCACAAAGTGAGCAAAAGGAAATCCCCAGAGGAAGAATTGAAACGGGGCAGGAAATCGAATAGGCAAAGAATTGCGGATATTGGAGTGAAACTCATCGAATCCGGCCAGTACCCAACGATAAGGATGGCCTTTTCTAAAGCCAATAAGGTTACCCAATGAAGCTCATTTCTTGGAATATCTGAGGGTGTAATCATCCGAGGAAAATAAAAATGCTGGCAAGAAAGATTAAGAAGGAGAAACTGGATGTTCTATTTTTACAAGAAACTAAATGCAATTTTGAAACCATGGAGAAGGTGGGGCAAAGGATCTGGAAAGGCTGTAAAGTAATGTCAACGGATTCTATAGGTATGGCTGGAGGATTAGCAGTCTTATGGCTCCCAGACTCTTCACAATTGACAGATTAGAGAGCCAATTAGTTTTCTATTTCTTCTAATTTTACAATCATACGTTCCGGGACCAAAGGAACGTTGGTAAATATTTACGGCCCAAGTGCCTTTCCTCACAAACAATCCTTTATTAGATTTCTATCTTGGTTAGCTAAGCAGGCTGTTTCTGGCTCGTGGATTGTGGGAGGTGATTTTAATCTCATTACCTCCCTTAGTGAGAAGAAGGGCGGCCGAAGGGTTTTGGATAGATTCGAGGAAGCTCTCAGGGAGCTGCTATCCAATAGCCCGTTCATTGATGTTGAAACATGAAATGGGTGGCATACTTGGAATAACAAATGAGGAGGCCAACACCTTGTCGCATCCACAATTGACAGATTTTTTACTACAGAGGACATTGCCCATGGAACTAGCGAGGTCAGTTCTAGTGTAATTCCCTCATCAGGCACTTACCACTGGCCCATCTGCCTCCATTGGGATTGGTCCAATAATGTCCTTTATAAACCTTTTAGATTTGAGCAGTTTTGGTTGGAGCATAAAGAATTCAAAGATTTGGTGGGGCAGTGGTGGCAAGAGCTGGTCCCCCCAAAGGGTACTGGAATGTTCCAATTTCAAAAAAAACTTCAAGCACTAAAATCCAAAATTCGTACTTGGAATAAAGAATATTTTGGTAACATATTCCAGGACAAGAAAAAGTTGATGGAGGATCTGGAGCATACTCAACATAGAGGTATGGTGAAAGGCTGGGATGAAGCTTTAAGGGAGCAGGAGCAACATTTGCTGGAACAACTGGAAGCCATAGAAGGCAGGAGGAAATTTTCTGGAAGCAAAAATCCAAGAACCAATGGTTCCAAGATGGGGAGAAAAACAAAAAATTCTTCCACAATACGGTCATTCAAACCACCACAGATCGAAGATTTTCAAACTCAAGAGAAATGATGGAAATCAAGTGGAAACTAGATGAGAGATTGAAGATGAACTAGTTAACCACTTTGCTTTAGTCTTAAAGGAATATAGGGTTGATCGGAGTGTAGCTATTTCCCAAATCACTCACCTCATCCCCAGACTTGTCACCAGGGACCATAACGAGCTGTTGAATAAACCTGTTTCCATGCAGGAAGTTGAGGATGCCATGAATCAGATGGCGCTAGGGAAGGCCCCTGGACCGGATGGTTTTACTACAAACTTCTTCCATTTCTTCTAGGATATGATTAAAGAAGAGGTGATGGCCATTATGGAGGAATACCACAGGTGTTGTGGGGTTTTAAAAGCTTTTAATGCGACCTTTCTTTCTCTTATTCCGAAGGAGGAAGGAGCTGACTCCCCCGGTAAGCTTAGACCGATAGCCCTGTGCAATGTTATTTACAAGATTATTACTAAAGTGATTGCTAACAGTCTCCAGCCTCTACTTCCTCTCCTTATTAGCCTGAAGCAGTCGGGGTTTGTTGAAGGCAGGAAAATTGTGGATGGAATTATTTTGGTTCATGAAACTATTCATTCCTTGAAGTTCACAAAGAAACCTGGTATGTTAATCAAGTTGGACATTGCAAAATCCTATGATAAGCTCAGTTGGACGTACATGCGTAGCATATTGGCAACCTTTGGGTTTGAAAGGACTTGGGTGAACTGGATTATGAATCTGATCTCCACTCCTTTCTTCTCCATCTTGCTTAATGGCTCCCCCTCTCGTCTCCTACAGGCCTCTCGAGGTATTCGTCAAGGTTATCCCCTCTCACCTTTCCTCTCCAATCTTATGGCTGAAAGTTTGAGCAGACTTTTGTAGAGCTTAGCAAGTGATGGTAGTATCAGAGGCCTTCAACTCCATCCTGGTTTGGACAAGCAGACGTACCAACAATTTTTTTACAACACCATGTTAATGGGGAACCCTTCAGTCCAAGAAGCTCATACCTTCAAAAATGGCCTAAAGCTCTTTGCGAAGGCATCCGGGCTTGAAGTCAATCCTACTAAGTCTAAAGTGTTCTTCTTTAATACTGCAGAAATTACCCAACGGAACATTCTTCGGATTTTGGGATTTGCAAAAGGTTCCCTTCCATCCAAGTATTTGGGAGTTCCTTTATCATAAGGCACCATTTGTAATATTTCATGGCAAGACTTGATTGATAGGATCTGGAGAAGACTAACCAGTTGGACTCTCAGACCTTTAAACCTCCCTAGTCATTTGGTTCTGGTAAAGTCTATTCTCCAAGCTATGCCTGTTTACCTCTTTTCAATGCTCTCTGCCCCCAAATCGGTTCTTAGAGAACTAAGGAGTATCCAACGAAAATTTATGTGGGGAGGCAAGGAGGAAAAATCCAAATTTGCATTGGTTGGATGGGATAAGATCTGCAGACCCAAGGACAAAGGTGGTCTAGGCATTAGAGATCCTGAGATTCTTATCAAAGTCTATGGTTCTAAGATATGGTGGAGATGGTGCAATCACAATTTGGAACCATGGGCACGGTTATGGCACGTGAAATATGCCAGAGACATGCCATAGGGGAATCTGATCCGTTTCAATGAAGTTAGAAATGGATCCCATATCTGGGTAACAGCCTTCATCGGTCGAAAATTAGTGCAAAATCACAGCTTTTGGGAAGTCTACAATGGTGAATTAGCTCAATTTTGCGATGACTCGTGGAATCAGTTACCTAAATTAAGAAACAATCCTAGGTGGTAGGAAATAAGGGATAGGGGGATGGAAGACGGAAAACTCAAACTCTGTGACTATTGGGGGGAAATCCTGGTTGAAGGTCATATACAATGGTCGGATTGCAGCTGGATGGAAGGACCAATTAATAATGAGGATATTAGGGCCTTCGAGACCATGCTCCAGGAATGATTCATTCACATAAAGAGGGCCATGGCAAGCTTCGTTGGGGTTATAGTCAGAAAAGAATTTTTAACATAAAGGAAGCCTATGAGATCATAATAACAATGAAGAAGGAGGCGACATTTTCTGGAAGAAGATCTGGGGGACGGATCCATGGCCTAAAATTGTGGTCTTCTGTTGGCTGGTTGCCTGGGGAAGAATTTTGACCAGTGAAAACCTTCAGAAAAGAGGGATTCATGGACCTTCTCGTTTCCCCTTATGCTTCCTCTCTGAAGAAACCTCGGGGCATTTATTGGATAGCTACACCTTCACCTCCATGTTATGGGATCAGGGAGCCATGATTTTCAGAAGAAGTGATCGGGTTAGAAATTACCCGGATCAAACCATTAAGGAATGGAACTCTAAAGCCTTTTCAAATTCGATCATCCTTACTCTGTGGAAAATGTTCCCAGGGATGGTCATATGGAATGTTTGGAAGGAAAGAAATCATCGTATCTTTAGGCACAAAATTCATGACTTTGAAGAAATATGGACGAAGCTAGTCATGAACATGAAAGAAACTATCAAATCCATGAGATGGGGGGACAAGGACATAGATCTTTCGGAGGGAAATCTGAGCATTGCTCAGTGTTGGAGGTTATGCAGAACTGATCAAGAGGGTCTGCGCGTCAATTCCAAGTTATTTCATCCTTCCAGTCCGAATGTCTAGTCCCATCCTATGGCGCAGGTCTTCAAAGTTAATTTTGACAGGGCTTCCCATGGTAGTCCGGGGGTGGTAGGTTTCGGTGGTGTTTGCAGGAATGCGGCTGGAAATATCTTGAAAGTTTTATTTGGCCACCTCGGAATTGGCTCCAACAACTCGGCTGAGTTGGAGGGCCTTATTCAAGGCATCCACCTGGTGATCAACGCAGGCTGGTTTCTAGCAATATTGGATGGTGACTCACACATTATTATCCACATGGCCAAGCAATTGGCTAACGGCCAATCCCCAGCCAAAATATCCACCAGCTGGCATTTTTTGCATAGACTAGATCATCTGAAAACCCTACTTTCTAAGTTCAGTGCCATCAAGTTTAGCCATGTCCGTCGGGATGCCAATAAAGTTGCGAATCTTATGGCCAACCAGGGTATCACTGGAGGTGGGGCCCTCCCGATCGGTACCTTGGAAGACTACAGGAAAGACACCTGGAACATTAACTGCCGCCACTTGGCTAGATCTGATCTCGATAAATGCCGCCAGTAGGAAGATGGCGCCTCTCCACCTCCGAAATTTTGACAAGGGGCGTTTGGGGAGGAGTAATGGAGAGTCACATCATCGTGGGTTTCCACGCGAAGAATGACATTCATCTTCAGTTTAAAAACCGAAATCGGTACTAGTGCGTACAAGTCCTGGCAAGATCCGAGCGAAAGGAATGCTCTATATCTCTTTCCTTATCTGGTCATTAGTTTCTGTTTAATGATCTTTTATGGTGATGGTAGCTTAATGATGGATAATCTGTACGAGATGAAGAATCATCGAATAATTGTAGGTGGGTTGTTAATGACACCTCTAGTTATTTATAGCTATGCGGAGGAGAGTCTGAATGGCAAATTTCTGTTACGTCTTAGGGTCATTCCTCCTTCTGTGAGTTGCAAGGAATATTAGGGGAGTGTGGGTGATATTTTTTATTTATTTCGCCCACCTGATATCTCTAGGGCTAGGGGGATGGCGCCCAAGCATAATGTCTGTTTCAATAATGCTTCGGGCTCTGGTTCTGGTGAGTGGCATGGTACTGCCAAGCGTTCTGCTGAGATGGGAAATGTTAGGGGTCAGGTTACTAGGGCGCAGGCTAGGGACTAGGAGGCTGCTCTATTTTTCCGTCAACGTAATCCCTCTCTGTTCCGGGACGAGTTAGACCATATTGAGCAATGACTGTGGGACACTACGCGAACCATTCATGTGGACAATTTGCGCCGAGAGGTGGAAGATTGGGTGGTCGACCTTGGAACTATAGCAGGTAGAGCCTCTGCCTACAACTGGATGGTGATGGTTTATTGGGTCATCAAGAATCTCCTGGCTCATGTCTCTATGGCTAGATATCATAAACACCAGGGAGACAAAGATCTGGTCCGGGCTTGGAAGGCGCACAATGCCGATGCTCGTTTGATGCACCTTAAGATAGACACAATTTCCAAGAAGATTGGCCTGAATTTTGTCTATATTGGCATGGAAGACACTGAGACAACTGGTCCCAACACTCGTCGCAAGAAAGCTACTACTCAGAAGCCGTAGGCGGACAAGAGAGAGGGTCAAAATGAGAAAGGTAAGCAGAAGGTGGTGGACGGTAATGACGACGTAGCTGCTCCCTGATGTTGCAATGCTGATTAAGGACGACATGGTGGTTTCTAATTGCTCTTTCTTTCATTTTAAGCTTTATAGCTTATTCTAGGTTGATATTTTGGGTAGTCTGTATCTAGAATTATGGGGATGTCATTGGGGCCAGTTTTGTTTATGGTGCTCTGGTTGTTATGCTAAAGGTTTTTTGGCTCAGAAGGACAATGAATTGTAAGCCTATGGCAGTGATGTAAGCGCCTTTTGTAATGCATTCCAAGCAGTAATATAGTTCTTTTTTATTTACAAAAAAAAACATGGTTAGATACAAAGTAAAGAATATAATGCTAAAAGCAAAAGAATAATTTTACATTGTTGCAACTTGTTAAATCAACAATGAGACAAAAGCATGAATAAAAAAATATTATTAAATTTGAATCATTAACTTTGCATCCAGTTGCAAGTATTGAACAATTAATTACAATAAATAACACACACAAAAATATCTTATGGATTATACTTAATATAATCAATTTATACCAATTGTAATAAGTCAAAAATCTTAAATATACATAGCGGAATACCTAATAGCTACAAGTCTTTTTGGTGTTTTATTCCTTCAAAACTAAAAATATTGCAAAGGTTTTCATGCCCAAAGGTCTCCCCCCTTTTGTTTTGTGAATGTCTTCCTTTTCAAAAACAAAGTCCAAAGGAAGTTGAAGTAACCAATGTAAACAAATTAGTACAACAATTTTTATATACCAACTTTACAAAAAAATTCTCAATTCACCCCTTCTCTATATGATTTCCACTATTCATGAGTCTTGGTAATTTGAGAAATAAAATTGGACCTCAATATTTCTATATCCGGATCTCCATCATAAATCTTCTCGACAATATCTCATTTTAGATCCTTATGGACCCATTGTATGTAGGCATCAGATAAAGTGGCAAGCTTGACTGGCATAATCAGAAAACTACTCAAAACATCCTCATTTATCTTTGATAGTTGACTAATAAGTCATTTTCTATTAGCTATTACCTTCTCCACCTTTGTTGTTTTCATTTGGCTTGGAATAGCTTGACTCAAATCATCTATTGTTGACGTGCCACATTTTCCCAAAATATCATCTGTTGAGTTCCATATCTTGAAACATGATTTGGTAGCTACACAAACATTTTCTTCTATGTCTTCTCAAGAGGCTTTCCATGAATCCAATAGAAGTTGAGTTTTTCCTTTCTCCCTATGATTAATCCTAGGGAGTGATTATTGGCCATGTTTGTACTACTTCTGCTAGTCCATGATCTTATCAAACAAACCATGTGTAGATTTTATTTTATCCAACTGTACCTCTATTTGATTAGGCAATTTAGTCAAATAATCATAATACTGTTGGAATACATCTAACTTTGTGGAGAACCTTTTCTGGGCATCCATCAAATTTTCATTTTCCCTAAATGCTTCATCCTTTAAAGCATTCAAGTCAATCCTTTACTCATCTAATTGAACTTCTAGAGAATGCATCTTTTCTTCCAATTCTTTAATTTGATATTCGTACTACTCGAAAGCGATTATCTTTTGATCTTCATGTTCTAACTTTAATTTTTCAATTTCTAGCATATGTTCCTTCATTGGGGAATCCATCTGAACTTCATATTGTTCATCCCTTTCAATGACATGGTGTATATGTATAGATTCCATTTGAATCCTTTGTTGCTCCAATTGAGTTTCTAAAAAGATACTTCAGCTTTGTACCTATATGTTGTAGCAATTAACTCATTGGTTGTCACATAATTATCACCAACAAAGGCACTCAAAGCAAAGGTTATATTTGTTGCATTTTTTTGTAGATCTTGACTGGAAATGTTCGACACTATCATATGATTTGGTACTTCTTTGGTTGGAGTTTCTTCAACCCTTTTCCCTTTAGAATCTCTTTTTACAATCCCTTTGCAATATTTACTAAAAAAAATAATCTCCGAAAGATACTACAACATCATCAATAGTAACTAGATTTGAAGAAGAAGAGACACCTACCAAAGTAGTAATTGGTATTCCATGATTAATAGGGGAGGACAACGCAGAAATTCCATGAGTTGCACTAGTGTCCTTTCTAGACAGAGTAATGGATTTCTTAAATTATATGGCCTTAGACTCTTGTAGTTGCTTTTTTTTTAGTCTTTCTGCTTCAACTTCAACTTCTTTCTTCTTGGCCTCTCGTTCTTCTTTCCTCTTCTTCCCTTCTTTGGCCTTTTAGATTCTTTTGCATCCTCTATTAATTTCTGATTTATTTTTTCTTCAGCCTCTATAGCTTTCTTTTCTAAAGTTTCTCTTCTATAAGCCTCTATTTGTTTCTTATATGTATCATGTTCTTCTTCATTGGCTATTAATTATTCTCTTTAAACCACAACCAACTTCATGGCCACTTATTTAACTTTATGTATAACTTCCTTTATATTATTATCCTCAATACCATTTAGTACTTCCTCATTGGTAATATCCCCCTAGTACATAAGATCCTAAGGATTAGGATCATGTCTATATGAGGGAGCTAACCCAACAACCTTTAAATGATTTTCATTTATCCCTTTCGAACCATGTTTCCTTTTGGATTTTGTATAGAGGCTAAGCTATTTAAGAGAAACAACCTCTTTCTTGGCATGGGGAACAATTAATAAAGTAAAAATTCCCACTTTGATCGGGAATTTTATCCATGTTCACTTTGAGTGAGCCGAGAGAAAATAAGTAATCCATTTAGTTACAGTATGTCGGGAAATCTATCTAATAACTAACCTATTAGGAACATATTTAGGATGTAAATGTGGGAAAATTAAGCACCAAAAACCCAAACATAAGTGAAATAATCCTATATGTACACCAATCCCCTATATTCTTTATAGTTTCCCTAGATTCTTCTGGCAGTCTATGGGCCAGTTTGTTGAAGATGATGGAGTATAGAGGGGCCATGAAATTTTCACAGAGTTGTAGAAGTGCTTCTTGAAATTTGAATCCCATGGTTCACTACAATAGACATGTATCAGGGGTACACTAGGGTTTGAGTCCCAACCTATCAGAGGAAATGAATTTGATGAACAAACATAATCAATAAAAAAGGTAGAGATGTAAAAACCTAGTGTTTTGCTCCTCGGTACCTATTTTCTCACTCTCACATCATTTGGGAGATTGAACAATGTTTTATGCACCCAATTGAATACCTGTCTTATTTCAGCTACATGGTGAGATAATGGTGCCCATACCAATTTGAAGTGGATGGAACCCTCTTCACAATACAACCTACATATCATGGAAACTAACAATCAATACAAATATTTGAAGTATTGAACTAGGTATATCTAATTTTCCGTTTCTATGAAGGTCTTCTCTTTAGTCCTCCATTGTTTGATGATTTCAACTAGGCTAGGGTTTTCTGCTATGAAGGTGTCCATGAATAGTTTACTTAGTAGAACTTCAGGATTTCATAGTTTCTACGTCCGACCAATATCATTTGGTTGAAAGAATCTATAGAAATTCCAGCCTCATTAGTCACTAAATCAGCCTCGAGATCAATATGGTGAAATATCCATCTCACAACATCATTATAGGGTAAGACTGCATGCTTAGTGGAGATAGAATAGATATCACTATTTTTTATGTTTTGAAACACTAAAAGGTCTTCATCATATTTTGAGAAATCATCATTGCTAAAAAATATTGTACATTTTTACCCATTCGAGACAACCCTGGAACCCTGTGAAATGATTTGTGTCGATCAACAACATTGCTCCACTATCCTTCCTGTAATATTCCAACTGATACTTTTGTTTGTTTATGGAGTTTATATTGCTTGCTAGTAGTCTTTAGGGCTCAATACTTGAAGTAAATATGAATGCATGTACTAAATTATGCTTGCACCAGCATGCATGCAGATGCATGGGTTTGCCAACCCCTAAATAACCCAAATAATCATAAATGGTATAAAATAGGGATAGAAAAGATGCATGTACGTACCAACAGATGAAGTAGTGGATGTATGGAACTCTGATACCAACATGCAAGAATTGTGCCTAGAATCATACGAGATATGCGATATTTTCTCTCCAACAATGCGCCCTTGTAAGGAATGCCCCCTCTTTAGACTAAGAAGTGGTAAGTAATGGCTCCAATAATGCTAGAAGGCTGCAAGAAGCTGGGACTAGGGTTATGTTTCCCTTCTGACTGAGATGGAGTAAGCATGCAGAATATGCATGAATCCTGAGCCCTAATGCGAGTTGCCTCCTCTAGGAAAAGTTGCCCATGCAGTAGAAGGCGTCCTCTAAATGGTGAAGTGGATGATAACTTGATCTTGGATCTTGATAGGAAGCTCGTGTTCAAGGATTAGGGTAATAATGGTGCTCCATCATGCAAACTGAAATATCCCTATGTGATGAGATATGAAGATACCTCACTTGTTGAATTCGCCCATGCAAGGATGGTGAGTTCTCTTGATCCTGTATAAAGCTTGAACCTCGCATAATGTTGAAGAATGATATTTGATGATAGTAGTAATGTTGAATCTGAATGATCCAACCCTGATAGTGACTAGGGAAGATAGATTTCACTGCCGAAATACACTGAACGGTTGAGTGGTGTGCCCTCAACCCTAAATGGTTCATTGAGCTCTCCAAATCTACTTCTCAAATCAATAATCAAATAAGCAAGCCTTACTCACTCACTTTACCTTTCTTTTATAACTTTCACATGGCCTTACCTAACTTTTGCATGACTAGGTCGCTTTCTCTTCTAATTTCCATTTGAATCACATGCAGTGCTTCCTATGTGCATGGAAGCTCAATAAAGGTGTTTCAATGCATGCAACACGAAATATGGTCCACATGCCATGCATGCAGGTGTCCCCTAGTTCTTATGGCCCTTATTTATCTACTAATGATCTAATAACCATGATTAAGATCTTCTTATGGTGTAAATGGAATCAGTCCTCATTTAATTCCCTGAATGTCAGTGCGCGCTCGAACCTATGGGAATCAGATACATTAGCGGGATGGTCCTTGGTGCTTAAGCAGAAGAGGACATTACACTTCCCCTCGTGGGAAATTTCTCCTACTTCACTCTTTTGTGTCGCTCCCTTGCAACGTTATAGTTTCAACATTTTAAATGTTGGAATCCTACAATGAAAACATGCATCAATAATTCTCAATTTAATAAAATAACACCAGTCAATGCAGGAATTTTGAGCTCCGACCAATTCTACTTTAACTCTGAGAAATTAATCTAGCGAATTCCAAGAAGTAGAGAAAGGACAAAGAAATCTTAGTTTTCCTAACAAATAAAAAAGAGAACAAAGGTAAAGAACTCAATGGAAAAATAGTCCCTATAACATTCAAAATACTTACTCCCTTCAATTAGTGTCATCATGGGGGAAGATTATTGGTGGCCGTAGTCTCATGCACAATGGGTATGGGATAGAAATTTCTCAAAATTAAACGTATGAAATGCTAGATCCAAGAGGGTATGTCATGATGGGTTTGTTGAGAATAATTTTTACAATGGCTAGCTCGTAAATTCAATGAGGGGAGACCAAATATAACATTGGATAAGAGATCTCAGAAGTGTGTCATAGAGAATTCTAAAAAAAAGGTGATACTAAGGAAGGATCCGATAAAACAAGTCTTATAATTTGACTCCAATAGCGAAACATCGCTTATCAGATAAAGTAGTAAAATCAAATGATCCCAAAATTAACTTAAAATTTTGAAAGAGATAATTTGATCCGATAATCCTGATAAAGGCCATTGAGTGATCATCATTAAAAGTGTGTTATTGGGAATTTAAAGAAGGAGCTTACCATGAAAATTATGATGGGACAAGCACGATATAATGAGTCCAATAAATTTCATTGGGAGATCCTCGTGAGAAGTGTGTCATTGAGAATCTAATAACGGAGTCAACCATGAACAATCTAATACAAGAAGCATGATATGATTAGTCTAATAAATCCATCGAAAAGAACATATCTGATAACATAAAATCAGTCCAACTAAGTGGACTCGATGAGTCTAACTTCAAGAAACACTAAGACATTCTAAATAGACAAATGATCTAAAAATCAATCAGCCCTCACCATTGATGCATTTTTAGCAAGAAATCGTCATAAATCCCAAGAAATAGAGACATCAAATCTAATCAAACACATGAATCTTTGGCTTGAATTGATAAATATAATTTTTCATCATAAGTATGGTAATAAGCAATAATAAGAGTCAAAATATCAATGAGATTAAGGCCAATAGTACCATTCATCAATCAAATCCTAAAATCAAAGAACAATTTCAATCCATAATAAAACCATTAATGTGGATTTGATTAAACCATGAGTAAGACTTGAAAGAACAAGATCATAATAAAATCCAGACAAATAATTAGATCATAATCTTGACTCATGATTGTTCCCCTTAAATTCTTATTGTGAAGTGGCAACCTTAGTGTATTTTATTATGAAATCATACTGATGATTGTAAGTGTGAAGTGCTTGCAGTACCTAGTATGATAGACATTGAACATCTGCTTCCACTCCTTTGGAGAGTATCCTCCTTAGCATGTATACTTTCTCATCTAGATGTTGTTGAATGAGGGTTATTGTATTTATATCTTTCACACCTTCCTTGATTTTGTACTGTGACTTAATATCTCCCATGACTTATCTTTGGAAGGATTTCTTTTCTATCTCTTTACTAATCAAATCAAGACTTTAACCATTCTATCTTATTTTTGGAAGAGTAGAATTGCTTGTTGTTGCCTACATTTTTTAGAATTGAGTGTGTTGTGGTTGTGTGCATGTTTAGTTGGCCCTAGGTGACTAATCGAGTTTTATTTTTTGTTGTATAAGCTAGTATTTATAGTGGATGACTAATCACTTCATTGTTCTAGGAAAAAGAGAGGAGACTCTTCAGTTTATGGATTCTTCCCCTATATGGAGGCTATTAAACTCTCCCAAAACTGTTCATGACTACAATTCAGAAAAAATAAAACCTACACACCATCCTTGAGAACACAATTAAAGAAACCACTTCTCATTTGGGATACAATCCAGTCTCGTCGTGAGATTTTGATGAACTAGAGATCAAAACCATTGAAGACCTACTTCAATCAATTTCAATTATTCCTTGACAAGCACTTATGGTCACATTCTAATTCAAGTCAATGAAACTCCACTACCAGAGTCATTGTCCTATTTATGCACTTGGAATCACTAGAAGTCAATCCCAAGTGCCACACCCAATGCGAAAGGGAGATAAACCCACTAATCCTTCATTGGTTAAAGGTTCCAAAAGTTTTCACTTCATACCATCAGATAGTGGATCCCATTTATATCCAAGCAAACCAAAAAGAATGGGAACCCATCCTTATGGAATGCCCCAAGTCATCTCATAGATTCCAACTCAAGGAATCCCATCTATTTTGACTATCCCCCAAGCACTTTGGTGTCGATCACAAGCTTTCCTAGTTCAACATTTGGGATCCCTATAGGTGCCTCCACCACTCCAAACATGGGTTATCCCTATGTATGGAATGCAAATTAATAAATTTATCCCCAACCTAGTACTAGTTACATTCCAAGAAGTTCCAACCTTCCTTGGAATAATGCTATGTCATGGGTTGGCACCACACCAAGTGGCCATGCTCCACTAGGGAGAAACAGTACAACTTGGGGTGGATATTTTCCAAGAAGAAACAACCCTTCTTGGGGCCACAATGATTTTGGGTTTTATTTAGTTTTAGTGGCACACCCAAGTCCCTCTAGGAGGTTATTAATTTCCACCTAAGGGCAACCAAGTCCCTAGGCCCAATCAATTTTCAAGACATAATCTTTCTCCTTGGGGCAGTAATTCCTCTGGGTTTAATAGATTTTTGGGATACACTCATGTACCTATAGGGAGTGTTAATCCTATTTGAGGTAGCAATTCCTCCAGATCAAACCAATTTCAAGGGGGAAACCAAGCTCCACCTACCAATAATCCAAACACTTATGCTCAAATTCATTCACCATTTTTGGCCACATTGAAATTACTAGACTTGTCCATATTAACCAATGATCCCGTCCAACATAATTTGGGATGGACCTCCATCCTATGTAAGTTGTCATCCAACATTCCCAAATGTGATGGATAGCTAAGAGAAGAACCTTTTACCCATGTTATGAATTTCCATCTATTGTGTTTGTCTAACTCTCTAGTAGATGATAGCATTCATTTACGTATTTTCTAGCATACACTGATGGGAAGCACTACCAAATGGTACATTGAAATACTTCATAGCACTCCTTTCGACTTCATTTCTTTGGCAATGGTATTTCTAACACATTTCTGGTTACCTATCTGATATGAGACATGGACTGAAATTTTGACATCGCTTCTCCAAAATACTTTGACCCATATTTCCAATCATATTCATGAATGGAGACATCATCGTATGGTTATCAAAGATTAAATCCCTGATGAATTCTTAATGGATTGCTTTGTGAAATATTTGTTTCCTAAGATCATGAAAGATGTTACTATGTTTGGAATTCTTATTGTGGAGTAACTCATCTTACATGCTCAATGGATGGATTTGATGTACCCCCAAACTAGCATTCTATGTGATTTAATTCCCATGTGGCCTAACCCACAACATATTTGTCAAAACCTCCCCCATGACCACTTGTTGATTGCATGATTAGTTCTATTTACCACACAATAGTTGATAAGTTAACAAATCAAAAGTAGTATATTCCTATTCAGCAACCTACAGCGACACAACAAGTCCAAAATTCCTCGGCTCCTAACCAAAGTTATAATATCATATCTGTCTAGTCCACAGAAAATAAAGGAAATCAACAACCCAATGTATCATACTCGACACCGAAACCAAGGTCACAGGCACATGTAAACCCAAAGGAAGGATGAATAAAGGCATAACACAATGGAATAAGGTCAACCAAAGTCTAGGATAACATACCATCGAGCCAATCAAAACAAACATTAATCCTTTAAAAATAAATGTGATACTTTAAAAACAATTATAAAACTCCCCGAAAGCTCATGCAGATGCAACACCGTGCAAGCATGATAATGCAACCACATTTACAAATTTTAATAAATTTGGACCTTAGCAATATTAAAACATTAAAGGTGAATATAATCAATCCAATGATTCTAATTGATCATATTTACGGAATTCTCTGCAAACAATTACAAACTAGATGTTTCCATTGTAAAACTATGCAATTTATGGCACTCCTGTCAATCCAATTTATGACACTTTTATTAACAGTTTTGCATTGCTCATCAGGTTAGATAAGAAACTAACACCTACATCCATTCAATAATGTAAAATGGAAAATACAAAGCTATCATATACAACCATTGATTCATACAAATATCAGATCTACTATTGCTATAAAAATCACTACCATATCATCCGGTAAGCATCCAAATCCTTGCAAAACCAACTGTGATTCCCAAATAAAAATCATACTAGTTGTATGGAGCACTCTACAACCACAAAGTGTGCACTAGATAATTCACGTAAATCCATACAACAACATATATTCAATTCTCTAGAGAAACTATCAATTCAATCTAGTTTTCTAGTAGAAACCCCCACTTTCTAGGAATCAAAACTCAGTATTTTCATCTGTGGATCATATAACAGATCTAATCAGCCATGGAGGGTGCACTTGTAGAGTATGCTACAAAAAATAAGACATGCATAAACATATTTAAAGCTTCCATTAATATTAGATCTCAAAACAAGGAGAAAACTCCAATTTCCAAGAAAACAAAGCCATTTCAATTGTGAATTCATATATAGATCTGATCAGTCATAGAGGGAGCATTTGTAGAGTAAGATACAGCATATAAAAACATAAATCAAATATGTCAAGCTTCCATCAAGATCAAATCTCATAGTCAAGGAAAATGTACAAGTTTCCAACTGTCAAACCATCAAGTCTGCATCCAACCATTGATACAAGACCACATACATTTGAATGTGAATAGATCAACCATCAAGGGAACTAGAGAAGAAATGGAAACTTAATTTAAACATATGAATTAACATAAAATAATCCACTTATCTTAATAATGTGCAACTTGCATCATCTGGACCACGTTACACCTAGCCAAAGGCACTACCAAGCCAAATCCTCTTGGACAGGCCACCCCCGAGCTTAGCCCATTGATCCACAACCATAGGTAAACTAAAGAATAGCTCAAAAATATCATTTTTAGAAGCCACAACTCTATTTATAACCACCTACTTTCTCCTCCACCCCACTACTAGGTGCAATGGTAATCCCTTCACCACCTAGGTTCCTCAAGACATCACCATTCACCATCAAAATTTATGTGCAGGTCCAGGACGAAGACACGCAATGGACACGGAGGAACTACACTAGAGTTTCTCAAGATTACATCAAACAAAATATCACAATCCCTTCAAGCACATAGTTCACACACATAGTAGAGCATGCATGGATTTCCAAGCTCACAAGCATACCAAGCTCTCAACATTAATGGCATGAACAACCAAGCCCAACCAACAATAACAAATGGAACCAAGAACCATCCAAGAAACATCAACAAGGAGATCAACCATGGATTTATATACCAAAAAAGGTAATTCAATCCTAAGGGGGTCAAATCAAACCAAGGTAATCCAACTTGAGTCAACCCAAGGGGGGTTAAGTCAACCATAAGAGGCTAACGCGAATCCAACCCAAGCAATTCAAATTTCAAGGAGAGTGGCTCCAAGTCACTCTAGCTAACACAAATTCATGTGTGGACACATCATCCATGAAGAGGAATCAAAATTAGTGAGGTGAGGAGTTACACAAACCAAGGCATCTTCCTAGAATAACAAAGGAGGGGTTACACAAAGCAATGCTAAACATAGGCAATGAGGGTGCACTTGTGTGAATGGGGGTTACAAATCCAAGTGGAACCTCCAAAAATGAGTTACAAAACCACCAAAGGGGATCAAATGCCAAATGGGATCCATCCAAGCACCAAGGAGCGTGTATTCACCAAGGAAGGCCCACTAAACCATGAATTAGGCTCGATAGTACCAACATAGGCTAAAATAATCAGAAGTTGGGTCTGTTGTACAATGTTTATGTGACCATCAACAATAAAGTCACCAAAGCATTAATAAGAACCAATCTCAACCAAACAAGTTCTAAAGTGCTAGGAATGTCCCCATTCCCCCTCACCATGTGGATCTAAGCCTCCCATACTCTTTTGTGGTCTCTCTTGTGCCCGTTGTTTTCAATAATTAATTATTTACAAAATAATAATGTCCCTATGTCCTTAAAGACCCTTGTCTTGGAACCTAGTGCCACAATAATAAACAATTACAACATATTACATATGTCTAGGGGATTAACATACGGGGCATAACACCCAATGGGAAGAAAAAAATATAACAATTTTAATATGGGACAATGGGTTGCATCGAATCCAAATACCAACACTGGGGGAAGCAAAGAGATGAAAAAACTCAATTTTCCTCACAAAATTTGTCAAGGGGACCATCTCACTCACTAGTTCCCTCAGATAGAGGAGATTCACCCATGCGTGGCTGAATGGGGTGCTTAACAACAACCTTCCATGTTAAGTCAACCATTTCCTCCACAATAGAAACAACATTTGGTTGCTGCAAATGTGGCGCCTCCACAAGGTGACAACTAGGAAAACCCCTCGCAAGGTGGAAACACCATGAATGCTAACATTTTCATGTGTGAAAAAGACATCTTGATATAGACTAGAGATCATAGTTACAATGCTCTCACCTCAGGATCCAATGAATTCAGTCCATCCATGTCCTAGCCAAGTGGCTCTCTACACATAGAGAATCCATCTAATGACACAATGCCTTGCCCTCCCATGTGTGTTTTACTAAGGACTACACATAATACTAATGCACAAGCTGCTCAAAATTACAACATAGTTGAAGATTTAGCTCAATCTCCTTGTGTGATGTCTTCTTTGGAAGTCCTTCAAAGCTATCTAATGCAACAAAAGCCATTGCTGACAACTATCAAGGGATATTATCTCTCAAATAATCAATTAATCACTTTTGATGACGAGTCCAACATATGACATGTTTTTGGCAATGTTATGAAGCATAAACAAATGTTTTGTTTGTGCTACATGAGGAATTATATGATCATTATTATCTAGTTTGTGAAAATCATGTAAAGTAAGATAATACCAAATTTTGAATAAATAAACCATAAATAAGGAATAATAATAAATATATTAGTCGGAATTATTTTTCAACTGATATTGGTAGGATATAAAATAATATTAGCTGAGATTATATATCAACTAATTTGATTTGAGAAAGTAAAACAATTTGTAAGGAATAGTCACTACATTTGTCACTACATTTGTCAGAGTTTAGATGGTGCTAACTTTGGGGCATTTTTCACAAACTTAGGCAAAGAGTTGATGACAGTTTATAAGCCTACTCCCACTTATTGCTACCACGTTTATGATTTACCTTCCATAGGTTGACATACGTATACCCTCTAGTTACCGCTTATACATCGAACCTTAAATAGTTAAAAAAAGGCCAAAACAGACTCATTCACCCTTGGTCAATAAAATATCCTTTTTCAGAGGGAAGGTCGGAACTCAGGGCCCCTCATCGGCTGGATGATAAGAGTGGCTGCTTCATAGTGCTGGAACACATACAATATAGTGGGATCTACACCTCCCTGGCTCTACTAGCAGGAAAGAGTCCTGGCATTGATTGAAACCAGGGCCTTATTTGTTCGGGTGTTTTAGGATGACGTGAATCAATCTCAACCTCATCATCAAGGCGGCCAATGGAAAATATTTGAACATAACTCCTTAGGGGTTGCCAGTGGAAAATGTTGAAGGATTTTGAGGGTCCCGAAATGGGTTCGTGCTGCCATTATTCCTACTGTTTTCTCTTTGGTTTGCAACAACGATTCCATGGGCATTGCACATATGCTCGTATGTTCATCCTCATTTTAATAAAACATTTCATCAAAATTATGTATAGAGACATTTATGGCATCTACACATAAACTATAAAATAGAGTAACCAAGTAATTTATTCAGGTAAAAATTGTTGTCCACATACAAAATCCAAGCTATCTCCAAATGATTATAATAATGCAGAGGCATGTCAAGTGTTTGAGAAAACTGTACTAATGGAGAGAAGTATCAAAGTTTTTTCAACACAATATCCCAATTCGTATATGGGTTTTCACCTTGCAAATTTGTAATTTCAACTCCAACAATGATTTCAGAGGGCTTATCCAATGGACTTTTCTCTGCATTTGATTAAGTGCACACAATGTGGAATTTCACAGATAACAACAGTGCAAGCTTGTAATTACAGGCGAGGAAATTCATGTTGGGCATATTAGGACAATGAAGATAAAGTGTATAGGGGTGCCCTAAGAAGACAAAATTTGAACTTTTCAAAGGTTGTGTAATGACAAGGTGTAGAAGATGGGATTTGGGTAGTGAAGGGAGAATTGATACACGAAGTACAAGCACTTAAACACATGTTTTCCACTCCATCTGGCTTCTTATGTGGATACATAGTGATCCATTTCCTGCATATGATCAGAGAATGACTTGAAAAGAAAGAAATGCAGATGATCTGAAAGAGACCAATGAGAATAATGTAGAAGTTCTTAGGAACGAGGAACACAAGAGCAATGAGCTGTTTAGAAAATGTTGCTTACAAAACTGGTTTTCAGATGGGTTAGATGTCGTTTATAAAAGTTGGGGATGGGCTAATGAAGTTTTATTTGCAAAATGAAGTTTTATTTGGAAAATGTATAGGGAGAGGGATAATTTTGAAAGAGGTCGAATAGGAGAAACACATGATTCTATCATGGATCTGGTTATTGGGTTTAGTGGCCATTTGGGTGGTGCCCGGACTAGTTCTTCGGCTAGAAAACCAGGGCTAAAGAGTACTAGGTTTGCAGAATTTCTCAGACAAGATCAGGACTTGATAGAAATCACATTGGATATTATTGATGATTATGTTTCCATCAGCAGTATAAAAAATGCACCTAAGGTGGTAGAGGATCCAGAAATAACATTTTAGCTAGGAAATTGGAGAAGAAAACTTCATTTGGTTCCTCGGTCATTAATGCAAAAATAAAACAGGTTTCACATGAGCTCCATATAATTGCATCCCTGTCTTCAAGAAAAAACCCATCCCCAAGGGTGGATAAGACAGAAACAGGCGCAAAACATGCATTACAAGGATTAAAATTTATCAGCAAAACTACTTATAATTGACCAACAAGCATTTTTGAAGAGATTTGATGACCTTGCTGTTAATGGTCTGCTCTCACGTTCATATTTTGGGGCCTGTATTGGTAGGAAATCTGTTTCTTATTTTTGTTATTGCTGATCTGCAGATTTTGTCCCCAAAAGCCAGAAATTGGTATTGACCACTGCCATAATCTGTAATCATAATAAACTGATTTCATGAACGATTTGCTAGTAGATTGAATCATATGATCTCTCTTTTTTCGTCTACAAACTATGTTTTTATGTTTTACATCTTTTGGAGACAGAGTATGTTGTTTGGATGCAACAAAGAGAGTAGTTCGAAGCTGCTTTAGAGGTTATTGTTTGGTTATTTTATCATTTACAGTTTATGTTCTTGTTTTTCTACAGTCCTTAAATCATAATGACTATAGAGTCTGAGGTTTGTTGTCCATTAAATTAGCATGTGCATTAGAAATAGGTGCATAATGTTTCAAAATTCTGAAGATGTTGATGTTAAAGAAATCTGGGCTTGTTCCGGAAGATTTTTTATGTGAAATTCATGGTAAATTACAATAACTATACCTTGAGTTTATTGACTGGCAATATATCAGAAGGTTACTAATTAAAGTTTGTTACATCTTCTGGTTTGGTGGCAGTGGAGTGTGGGGGTTGTGGAAATCAGAGAATTGGCAGGGAAAAAGGCAAATCTTGTAGCTGCAGATCTTGCAAAATTATCAAGACATGCTTTTGGTAAGAAATTATTTTGGTCAGGAGCCCATTTTTTAAGAGATTAACTGATGGAGTTGATAAAGCTGGTGAGCAGTGCTTTGCACTTTTCTGTGTTAATATGGGATCACCTTCTGTAAGATATATGTATGGAAATGCCACTATATTGGGCATATCTGGCATGGCTTCATTGTGGAACAAACACAAGATTTCCTCAAATTGACCTTTTTGGTGCAATGTGGTATTAACTCTATAATTGCTCTTATGCTCATGTCTAAATAGTTTCTTGTAGAGTTTGTGGACCGTAGAGCCTCATGTGTATACTGAAGTGGTAAATTGAAATATGAGCTATCATGTTGTCAAGTTGTATGTGGGGGTTTGTTCATTTGATCTTGAATCTTTATGCTTTTAATATGCATTGCACTTATAGTGTAATAGATGAACTATTTCTTCCAACTTAACCTAGTGATTGAAACATTTGGTTGGATATTTTCAAGTAAAACTCAGTCATTCATGGGCATTCCATGACTAGTTATTTCCAACAAGTTTCCAGTAGGTGACAACAGGAATAGAACCCTGGATCGAATTTTAAAAGTAATACATGGACTGAGTATATCTGTATGTCAATGCATATTATTGACATAGGTAAGATTAATGAGAAAACAGTTTTCATAAAAATTCAGCATTTTCTAATAGATGTGCCTGTTTGTTTTGATAAGGCACTATTTGATCTTTATTCTAGTATTTTCCAAATGAAATGGAAGAAAGTTCATCAGCTACACAAAGAAGAACACCCATTTCCAAACAGAGACCCCCCATAGCAGTGCCAAAAGACCCCCATAACAAAGAAGCAAAGAAAATTTTTGAAGCTAGGCTATGGGCAGCAGTCAAATGCACTCAATCATACAATGTAGGAACTAGTGGTACAACTGGTTCAAAGGTTTGGTTTTGCCCTTACTATAAGGTGCAAAAGTCAGGGAGTCTAGCAAGAGTTCGATGTCATTTGCTTGGAATGGGGAAAAAAGAACAAATCAGTGTATGCATGAGTGTGCTTAATACAGAGAAAGCTTCAATACAAATTTAGTTTAATAGCTCCCCCTATCAACATGCCAAATTGTATCACCTCCGACTTACCAAACTTCATCCCTGCCTTGCATTAACTTTCCTTCTGTCAATGTTTGCAATCCGATTCTAGGACCTGTTATTTTGCTTGGAGTAGTCATCAATTTCCCTTGAGTCCATCCTCCAAATTTCATGCTCTCAATATGTATCTAAGGTCTTTAAAATACCTCAAGTTTGGCTTACCACATGGAAGCCATCTTCTCTGCTATGATCAACTTCATTCAGATTTAACAACACATTCTTTTTCATCCATACCTGAGAATGTCCTTGGCTGTGATTACATTTATTTTTGGCTTTAAATTTTCCTGCATGATTCATCTTCCAAGATTCATTGACTTTCCTTACTGATGTATATGAAGAACTCCTCATATTTTTTCTTCTTGGACTTGCACAGTCTTGGGCTTTGTGACCAAAGCCACTGCTATTGTAGCATCTCATCGTATGGCATTATGCAACAATATGGCCAATATGGTTGCATGTCCAACATTTAATTGTATTGTTGGGAGACCCAACACTTCTTGCATGAGATGTGAAATCCAATGCCCTATGACCAAATTTAGTACATGAAAAGAAATAACCATTGAAACAGTTTTCATACCTGGGACTTTGGTTCCATATTAGATTTGGTTCCCTTCTGAATCTGCTTTGAGAAGTATGACCAAGTTCTTGATGTATTCTGGATCTTCCAAGGATTTTGTTGTCATGTGTAGGTACATGAGGAGCAACTTTGCTCTCACTTTTGAAGGATGAGGGGCTTGCTTAAGGAGTCTTGGGGAACCAAGTACCAACATCAGATTTTCCTTCTTCTTTGTTGAAGCCAAGATTGGATTTGTCAAATGGAGATCTTTGACAATCCAAGATCTCATCCAGGATAACTGAGTTGTTTTTGAACTTGACATATGCATCAAACTTTTCATTTTTCTTCTTTAGTCCAACCACTTCCATTTAAAGCTTTTGACAAGTCTTCTCTTTCTCATCCAGTTGATGATTCAAGATTTCTTCTACTCTTTTGACTTCCTCCAACTGAGTCTTCAAATCAATATTGGCCCTTCTTGTTTCTTCAAGATCTTTAGGGTCTTTACTAGTCTCTTCTTGATTGGTAAGATTAATCTTTAGTATTTCAACTTCATCAACTTTGTCTTATAGCTCAGCTTGCAAACTGGTCATCTTGTGATTGAGTTTCTTGAGCAAATCCATAGTCTTCTTTTGGTATTTTTCAAAGGACCCCAAAATATTCTTTTTAAGCCTCAAATCATATTTGAGATCGATGTCCATCAAAATTTGTGCTAGGCAATCTTTCTTAACATCTACGAGATCATTTTCAATGTCATCATAATCAAAACTACCGTAATCAGAATGATCCTTACCTTCACGAATGTCTAAAGCATGCACCTCCTTTTCTTCTTGCTTCACAACTTTTGTAGACTTGACTTCTGCTTCAATCTTTGTGTCTTGGTTTCCTCCTTGATACTCATTTTTCAGCTTGAACCAAATATCTTTGCAACAAGTGTATTATCCTACACTTTCTTTGACAAAGCTTGAGAGTCCATCCATTAGAAACTTCAAGGCAATGTTGTTGTATTTCTCAGCATCTTTCTGTGGAGCTGACTTTGTCTTTTTGTTGGACTGAACAGGTGGATTGACCACAATCTCCCAAACACCAAACCTCTTCAAGTAAGCTTTCATTTTGCTTCTCCAGCCAAAATAATCTGATGTGTCAAAAATTGGAGCCTCATTGTTAATGATCTCTGCTTGTCCTTCCATTTTGTGTCCACGGATCTCCTTCAAGCTAGCTAGGTTTGTGCAGAAGCCTAGCTCTAATACCAATTGTTAGACACAATGGCACACTCAGAGGGGGGGTGAATCAGTGGGCCATCACTTTTTACCAATTTCACTTCTTCAATACGTGAACAGAGATCATCAATTGCAAGTTACTAAATGCATCAACATTAATTAATCAATACAAACCATTAGAGACTCATCACAAGATAAGTGTTGTAAACTTTATTATATTTAATTTGATATGATTTACAATGGAGGCAACAACCTTCAATTTGCATAAGCTACAACTAAATGAGAAGCACCAACTTCTGTTCCAAGACCCAGCTTGGCATTTACTTAGATCCAACTAAGTAAAAGGTGAGAAAGACCTAGCTTGCAATTACATACAGATTCTTGTCTTATTACGTTTCATCAACTATGTCATGTGACATTTCATCAACCTGTCCACTGTTAACACAATCATGTCATCAATCTGTATAATCAAGTCCTTCACTGATCATTTCTTCGTTATGCTTATCATATCACCTAACATGTCATCATTTGACATTTTGTCCAGTCATCTTCATATACTGTTGCTGCCTGTAGTATCCACGAGCTGCCTCAGTCTCTTTCTATCTCGAAATTCAGAGAAAATAAACTTCATTAAGTCTATTGCTATTTCAGTCTTCCATCTGTGGCTACCTCTTCTTCACTCAAATTCAGAGCTATCTTTCTTCCACTGAAAATTACATCTTACAGAATTCTTTACTTCATCAGCTTGCAGCAGCTGCCTCAGTGCACCCCCGAAAATATCATAGCTCTCCTCCCACTGAAAATCCACACAAACGAATTAGAGTATTGGCTCTTATTTATACACATTTCCATAAATTTTAGGGGCCAACCTGATAAATATATTTTATATTTTTATTTCTTTTTGGATTATTTTGTGGAGCCGACTTCATATTATTTTCAAATTAAAATCATTTTTCTTAGGAAAGCCATCTTTGCTTGATATTCTCACAATAAATGTTTGCCAAGTTGTTATTTAATAATTCTAGATGTTATGTGAACATCTCCTCGTTCAATCCATTAACCATCAATGCTTCAAGTGTATGCAGGCATTCTTTAAAGCTTTGTGGGCATTTTAATCAATGGTGGTGGGCATTTTTCTTCCAAATGTGAGCATAATGCCTAAGGGCCTGCGAGCATCTTCTATCACTATTGGCGGGCATTTTTCCTTAAGCATGCCGACATCTTTTGTCACTGCTGGCAGGCATTTTTCATAAGTCTGCTAGCATCTTTTATCACTTCTAGCAGGCATTTATTTAGTCTTTACTCGGGCATTTTAGTGATGAGCCTGCGGGCATTCTTTGTCTAAGGCTATAAGCCTGCAGGCATATTTGCTCACTCATGTGGGCATTTTCCATTTATCAATCAGGCATATTTCGTTGCTGCGGGCATGTCCTTATTTCCTGCGGGCATATCCTTTATGCCAGGTGGGCACCTTTCCATGTGTTCCTTCCTTCATATCTCTTCAACAGGCATTTGGTTTCCATGACTCCATCAAGCCACAAATGACACGCATAATGGGTCATTTGGACCACCTAGTGTTCTAATGCCCATTCATGCCATGTCATCAACCTTTATTACTCCTTTTTCATTAACCTTTGTATTTCTTTTTCATTAATGTGTTCTCATCAATGACAACCTTGCTCATCATCTTTTGCATCTCTGAGTCCTAAGGAAACAACAAAGTCAATGTATAAGCATACTTTCATGTTAAAGCAACAGATTTTAAGCAATATGCAAAGGTGTCATTTATCAATATTATTTACAAGAAACCAAAGTTAGGAGATTCTTACTTCCATGATGTCAGTTGTATTTGGTTTTGAATAACTTTTCATGATTCCCAAAATCAAAGTTACTAATCTTGGTGGTCTAACCTAAAAAGGAAAATTCTTCGCTTAAGGTTGGATATGTTCGATTTTCTGGAATGCAGTTAATATTTTACCATTGGCATTATGTTGTCACCACTTAGTTCTTGTCTCCCAAAATATTCTATGCTATACTAGCTACCAGTTCGAACACTATTGTCCATTATTTAAGTAGGATAACTGATGTATTTGGATTTCAAACATCCCAATGAAATTTTCTCGGATAAGGGAAAAGTGAGGGATAGACCAAAATGCCAATGACGAGGGCGACGAACAATTCATCTAATCTACGTTCTAAATAAAATGTCCATCTTGACACCTCACTTTCTCACACTATTGGTCAAGGTTATATCTATATCTAGCCTAGTGACCCCTGCCATGAATTCTAAACGTATTTAAGTTGAAAAACTCTAGAGCACGACACTTACGGCTACCCATCCCTAGTGAGGGTTCGAAGATCTGTATCAAAATTTTACCCTATGATACCCTGGTCAAAAATGCCCCTCCTGACTTGGAATATTTACTTAATTGTTCCTTCATGCTTGTTAAAGATAGATTGTTTTATGTTCTTGCATCTTAACCTTTATCTAGACTAGGGAGGAGAGCTTCGCCTAGGTTTCCGGTTTTTGCCTGGTTTTTATACTTATAAGCTACAGGTATGCATACATTTTTGAAACGAGTCGGGGCTTATCATTGGAACTAGGGCACACCACAAGCATGGAGACTAACCAGCCAATGGTCGTCCAGTCTCCACCTGCTCGAATAAATATGGGTGGAAAACCTTTTCACAACAATAATATATAGATACGGTGGGGCTTAATGCCATTTTAACCTTAGGGTAAAAGGATAGAAATAATAAAAGGAAACATAAAAGGCATCTCCAAATCCTGTACCAAGGAATTAGAGGTACCTACCTAGCAGTGTGCGAATGGTTGAAAGAAAAAACCAACGGGGTTCCTTTAGCGTCCGTGAGTGCTCCGCGATGCAATTGCAAATGTTTGTAAGCGAGGTTAAAAAAAAACTTATACATATACCTTAGCAAACCTAACATTTAATGTGCTTAGGCATTCGTGCAAAATGGGCCCTTTTAACATTTTGGGAAAAACTGTATCAGAGCATTTTTCCATTTGACAACGACATGCATTGACCGACTTTTTTTTGGCAGCGATTTGTTTCGGCGTCTCTTTCAAATTTACGCCGTTCCATTTTGCGAAATGAAAGTTTCGGAGCACTTTTCACTTTGACAGCGAATCGTTTCAGAATCTTTTCGCTTTAGCATCGAGACGTTTCAGCGTACTTTCCCATTTTATGTCAATCCTATTTTGGAGGTTATTTCCTTTTGGAACTAAATCATTTTAACGTCTTTTCAACTTTACACTGATCTAATTCGTGCAGTGAAATTTTTAGAGCATTTTTTTTTTGTTAGTGAACGTTTCGACGGACTTTTCAAATTTATGCCGATCCGTTTCAGCGTGAAACCGATAACTTCTTTGAATGGGCCCATATTCCTTTGCCCTTCGATCGTTTCGGCGTGACTTTGGATTGTTCTACGAAACACAAATTTCAACGACAAAGCCTAAGTGTTCCGACGCCTTTTCGCACCCGCACCAACCGTTTTGGCGGAGAATTGAATGTTGCTCCGATTCAAAAATTGCCTTTTCTTTTGTTTTCAAGAAAAATTTCTAAGTGTCAAAATTAAGCATATCAAATATGAAACAAAATTTCAAGTAAATTAAAAATAAAGGAGGGGCCCTACAATTTTATAAAAAAAAGTGGGGATCAAGTTGCAACTGTAACAGTAAATTAGCTTATTATTTAATGGAATATCTTCCATAGTAGGACACTAAGCAAAAACATTTGATTTTAGGTTCCAAGACATGTTTTCAAGGATGCAAATTAAATTAATTTTTCAATAATATATACTTAACCACCACTAAGAACCTTGCAAATGTGCGGAAAATATTTACAATGATATTTAATTATGTTTTGATCGAAAGAATTTCCAATGTTTGTATTTTTGGTATATGTGTTGCAAGAGAAATAAATTTGTTTATCTACATAAAACAAAACTTGTTGATATTGTTATACTAATTTACTACATATATCTTCTATTTCATATTATTTTCTTTCCTCACAATTAAAATAAGTTAAACCTATATACCTAACATATTCAACCATACCATTAAGGGGTTTATAAAATGTGCTTAAGAGACTCTCATACAAAGGACTAAGGATGAGGGACTCGTATATCATTAATATTAGCATTTCTTTCATTTTAGTATATTAATGTTATGTCACGTATCATCCATACTCGGTCATAGATTGTACCTTGGATAAGGATGAAGATTCTCCTATATTATTTGAGTGTCTTCCTATTTCAAGACTCTCTCCATGCGTATGCTCTAGCATGATTATCACTTTCACCTTGAACTCAATGCTATTGTGATTGCTAATTTCATATCTTCTCTCTTTGCACAATTCAATAAAGGGTACACCTATTCCACATACATCTTGATTTTTAATCTGTCATTCGGAACATACTTGTTTATCATCATAAGCAACAAAATTTTCAATCGATTCCCTAACTTTCAAATGGGTAAGGCAAAGGCATCCTATCTTTCTTTATAGGATGCCCATAAAGTTTCTTACTAGTGTCCAATGGTATTTGTTTATTAAATTATTCTTCGTGCCTATGTGAGTACATAATACACAACCAATATAGGTGAGAATGATTGATATCTTTCTTCTCACTAAACAAGGGAATGCTTTGGATGTAGAGATGGCAACTATGTGTCTCTTCCAAACTAGCATATATTTATAACTATCTCTTAACTTATTTAAAGAGGTTATATGTATATATTTATTCAAAAAGAAAATAGTTGAAAACACCCTCAAACATTTAAATTACACTGAACTTAGATGGAGAAGAAAACTTCTATCTTAGCCACCCAAACTATTCCCACTTGACATATATACATAACAAAGGAGACAAAAGATATACAAATTAACAAATACCTTCTAAAAAAACCTACCAAAAACTTTACAAATTTACACAATTCTAAAAAAATGTTTAATTTTTACATAGAACTCTCCACACCACCGTACGGATTCCTCAGTAAAGAAGCTTTAAATCATTATGGCAATGAATACCTGCATGTCATTGGTTGGCTATGATGATCTTGCATTTACGGTGAAATTAGTTTTGTTATGAATAAACCCAGTAGTAGTGGCCCCATGTGACTGCAACTCCGTTGACATTTATTGAGAAGGTAAATATTCCTCCGACAAACACTGAAAACTAAATGAAAAGTGAGTAGCCTAAACTTTTGATGGTTTCCTCAGTTTCTTTTTACAGCATTTTCCAAAATGAATTCTGTAAAAAATTTGAGATTTTGAATAACAGTCTTTAAATTTGCTTAAGCTGAGTGCCCTGTGGTGTGGTGTTTGAGGGGCTCAATCCATTCATGTAGTCAAAAGCATTACTTAAACAATAGAATCAGGATTTAAATAAATGCCGGATTTTTCTCAAAAACTCATCAGATGGGCAAAATCGTCGAATGTAAACTATAAAGCGTGAACTATATTGTCAAGGAGTCTAAACATTCAACGATTTCGGCTGTCTGTCGAGTTTTTCACTGGAATCCGGCTTTTTTTTTAATCCAGATTCTGTGTTATTCAAATCATGTTTTTGAATACATAAATGAATTTTGTGCCCTCAAATACCCCATGCACGTAGCCTATGCAAATTCCCAAATCTCAATTTTTTTTTACTGGATTGGTGCCGGAAAATGCGGCCAGGGACTAGCTAAATTGTCAAACGTTTAGGCTATGCGAAATCTTTACTAGTGAAAGAAAACAAATTTGAGCTATCTCTGAGAGAAGATCGAGATTGTAAGAAGTGTGCCTTCTTATTAGAAGCCATTCTCAAGTGTTTTTTTTTAACCATGGGAACAACAACCTCCCAAGGGTATATCCAACACCCCACAAGCCAGATATACCAGGAAGCCATTCTCAAGTGTTAAGTGATATAGGTGGAGGTTCTATAGGTACTTCAAGTGGGTTTGTGGAGGTTCTATTATTATCTCAATTGGGTTTGTGGAGGTTCAAGATTCTGAACATTTGAGGTATTTTGTCTTCTATCTTCATTTTATAAAAGTTTTTGACATAAACTAATTCAAAGAATCTTAAACTAGTTCAAGGATCTAGACGAATCTTTGAATTAGTTTATGTCAACAACTTTTATAAAATGAAGATAGAAGACAAAATACCTCAAATGTTCCGAACCTTGAACCTCCACAAACCCATTTGAGATAATAATAGAACCTCCACCAACCCACTTGAAATACCTGTAGAACCTCCACCTATATCACTTAACACTTGAGAATGGCTTCCTGGTATATCTGGCTTGCGGGCTGTTGGATATACCCTTGGGAGGTTGTTGTTCCCATGATTAAAATAAAAACACTTGAGAATGCCTTCTAATAAGAAGGCACACTTCTTACAATCTTGATCTTCTCTCAGAGCTAGCTAAATTGAATTTCACTCTTTCTTCTATGTCATCTTAATTGTCAATTACTGGTTGGGCATGTTGTTTGAGTGTTGTGAGTTCTACCCATGTTTCTATGCTTCTGCAGCAGCCGCCAGTTTTTTGTTCTTTGAGTTTCATTTGTTCATAAGAAGCATTTTGTTCTTTTGAGAATCATTTGTCCATGAGAAGCATTTTGTTCTTTTTGTTCCATGAGAATCATTTGCAGTGTCAATGAAACAATCATAAAACCTGGTTATGGTGAACACTGATCAAAAGTATCAGAGATGAGTCATTCCTCATTGAATTTTATTCGATAACTCCTCATTAAATTAATCACTAAAATAACTTTGCAATGACGAATACTTTGGTTAGAATCCATATTCATAAATTGGTCTCAAGTTTTGAATACTGATTAGTTATTATCACTAAATATAACATTGAGTAAAAGGAAATAAAACTCAGTCTAAAACTTGCCTATAGTCTCTTGCTCTCTGGTTGAAATTTGGATATATTACATAATATTGAGATTTCAAACTTTTGCATAATTTTTTTTGCAAGTCATTGTACAGTCCAAATCAAACTTAATACCACACATCCGGATTGGTTGCACTATTAAATTACGTTCTTGGGTAGGGTAACTGAAATCATGGCTCACTAGAGGAAAGGTGAAGATCTTTAGCAGTGAAAGAGTGCATGTATGAACTTTGGAATATCATGACAAATCCTCTATGGATACTTAGACTAATGAACATTAAAAATAATACAAAATTTACCTTTCATACATCCAAAGAATGATACTATTTGCAGGAGAACTGCATGTTACAATATGTTTAACAATGAAGACATTACAGGTTGAATAAGGAGCTGATGGATACGATGGATGAGCTGCCTTTAGAAAATGCAAGATTGATAAAAGTTGGTTCTTTTATTTAATTTTTCTCATGTTTGTGTCATTGCCAGATTCAGTGAAATTGGAATGTGCCATTGCTAGATACAGTGACATTGGAATATTCCCGTGTCATTTATCTGGTTTTGCCTGAAGGAGTTGTTCCTCATAAGTTCCGCATTGGAATGTCCCCATGTCATTTATCTGGTGTTGCTTGAAGGGGTTGTTCCTCATAAGTTCGACATTGGAATGTTCCCATGTCATTTATCTGGTTTTGCTTGAAGGGGTTGTTCCTCATAAGTTTTGTTAGGGCGAAACCATAGGTACTGAGGTACATAATCTCATCAGTCTTTTTCACCATCTCTTATATTTGCAAAGAGCAAGAGACAGTAAAATTTATTTTTAGAGAATATAGTTTGTATGAGTTTTGCACTAGTTGGCATTGTGCATTGAGAAACAACAAGAGCAAAACATGCCTTACATCTCCTGGCCGCCATCATCAGCTCATTCAGATACCATACAGAAAACATAAACAATGGCATCATCTAACAATTTTCAAAGCTACAATGAGCATGGACATTCTGAGAAATATTCTGGTAGTCCATCTATAGGGTTGGCCTATGACAATGACAAACCCCAGAAGCTTGGAAGGCCAATTTGGGCATGAGAAGGGTGGTCCATTGCTTACAAAAAAAAATATTTTCTGTGTTTTTTTTATTTAAATGCTTCAGACGAAGCTTTGCTTTGGCATTGTTCTTTGAATGTATCATTAAGATCATTTGAAATGTTAGTGCCAAACAAAGTTTCCTGTGGAGCAATCAGATCAGGAAACAGACAATATCTTTTGTTGGCAATGCACAATCCTTCTCAAAGCCAAATGAGGGATTAGTGTAATAAGGATACATTGACCTTCAAAGTCTCTGTGCTTGTCATATGCCGACCCTAAACTACCAGAACATTGCTCAAACTTCCCATGCTCCTTACCTATTGAAAATTGGAACATGACGTAGTTGTTGCAGTTTTCAGTTTGGTGTCTGAATTAGATGAAAATGGCCAAGATGTAAGTTGTGTTTTGCTGGTCAATGAGCAAGGCACGATGACAACAACAAAGCCCATCCAGAACTATATATTAGTAAAAATAAATTTCCAGTGTCCTCTTTGCAAGAGGGGAAAAAAGAGAGTCAAAGAGAATAAAACACTCAGGTTATTTCAGATAATCATTGCAACTTTGCAAGTTTTGACATGTTTTGCAAGCCCTGGCTGACTGAATTTTACTGGATAAATCCTTTTAGGACAGAGTATCTAAATAAATAAATAAAAACTAATTACTAAAAAATCTTGTTGAAAACGTTGGTTTTGAATTACTAAATAAACTAATTACTAAATCCATACTCATAAGAGTTCTGAATATTGATGAGTTATTCTAACGAAATAAAACATTTAGTAAAAGCAAATAAAATTCTCTTGCTCTCTGGCCGAAATTTTGAATATATTACATAAAAATTGATTTTCCAAACTTTTGCCAAAGTTTTTGGCAAGTCATTGTCCTGTCCAGTCCAATCCAAGTAATTAGACATCCCAGCTGGATATACTACCTGTGAACTTGAAAAAATACAAAATTAGAGCTGTCGGATCTTTCTGTCCATTTATATTACATAAATATAACATTGAATTTCTATTGAATTCCTTATGATGCACTATTGCTGGAAAAACACACGGAACACCAAAATAGTTGGATTGGCTACAGTCTTGAATTACAATCTTTGGGTAACGGAAATGATGGCAGATTAGAGGAAGGATGAAGATCCCAGGACAGTGAAAGAGTGAATTTGTCAGAGATCTTCTCTGAACAAGATGGTTATTTCATATATATCTTTCCATTACATAGAACTGCAAAGTACTCACAACGGCGATTTGGGGAAATAAACTGCATCTCCTGTATATTTATGGCAGAATGAACCTTAGAATAACATCACAAATCCCCTTTGGAAACTTCAGTAATGAACATAGAAAAATATTACAAAATTTAACTTTCATTCATCCAAATTAGAGCTGCGTGTTGCAATATGTTTGACAATGAAAACAATAAAGCTTGAATAAGGAGCTGATAGAGACAGATGATGAAGTGCCCCTTAAAAATTGATAAAGATTGATTCTTTTAATTTATTCTTTCAAGTTTGATTTATTGCTCATGCATCTGGGACTGTCCATATCTGGATCCAGTGAAATTGGAACCCAGAAAAACAACCCATGGGAAGACTCTAATTCCAAGATGGATAAGCAATAAATCAACAAAGAATTGAACAAATAGAACGACCTTTATCAATGTTTCAAAAGACACTTCAACTACCGTCCATATGTTGCTGAATTAGATAGAGTATTGAATTTCTTTCGAGTATTGGATAGAGTTTATAGCTATCACGAACTAAAAACTCTCTCAGGTATTGGATACAGTGTTTAGCTATCACAAAAAGCATTTCACACAGACAAAAAGGAAAAATCATCGCTATCAAGAACTAAAAACTCTCACGAATCTCTCTCGAGTATTGGATAGAGTTTATAGCTATCACGAACTAAAAACTCTCTCAGGTATTGGATACAGTGTTTAGCTATCACAAAAGTATTTCAATTTGAAGAAAAATAATCGCTATACTCAGAAGAAACCTTCAATTTGAAGCAACCAATTATCAGGAGCTACGAACAAAATGAGCAAGAAAATCTTCGCACCCCAAAGCCCGAAGGTTCTTCGCTCCCCAAAGCCCGAAGGTTGGTATTTATAGAGCCTACGGTGGGCGTGCCTTTACCATGGGCGTGCCTTACGGTGGACGTGCCTTTACCATGGGCGTGACTTACCGGCTTTTGACATGTTTTCCGATAGAATTTGTAAATTGACCTCGATATTAAGATTATTTTGGGTATCAGAAACTAAGCTAAAAACACAATTTCAAATTTTCAACACTTATTTTATTTAATATTGAATAAAAATAATAATTTATTATATTTTTAAATAAACATTATTTTTATCTTATATATATAATATTTTGGGACGTTTTCCACTTTACTATAGGTTTTAGTCAGAATTCGGTAATTTTTTTTTGGTAAAATCCAAATGTCTATGTGTTTAATTTGTTTTTTTTAATTCATAAATAGATTCAGCACCCTCAAATACCCCTATGGCATTCAAACTATGCAATTTCCATAGCTAATATATGTAATTCTAAGATTTTTTAAAGATTTTCAATCAGAATATGAAAAATATTAGACGGAAACGGTTGAAAAAGTAGAATAGTTAGACTACACCATTTTTTTTAACATAGGAAAGAATTTTAATATCGATAACTAAATTTCCCTCTCTTCTAAAAAATGCAAATATATTAACCAATCCTTGTATTTTAGAAATTATTATTGCATTTCTGATAAACTAGAAATCAATTTTTATTACAAAATTGTACATATCAAAATAAATAAAAGTTATAAATAGATAAAATGATTGTATCAAATTCAGTTTTTCACAACAATCTCTATTGACTAACAAACCATAAGCTTCAGGGATATCCAGGACATTGATATTAATCACTTGATGTACTTGGGGTTAGAAGCTAATCAAATCAAGACATTCTTAAGTTCTCCTAGGACTTACATTTGATCTGTCTAATTGAACAATTTGAGTGTCACATTTTTAGGTTCAACATTTAATTTTTGACACACGTAATAGGGCATCATGTTTGAGGAAGCCCCAGAATCAACCATACAATTATGCACATTTTTGTTAAAAAATTCAAATGTCAAAAGGAAAGAAGGTGTGCTAGATTAAGATCTTTTATCGATAAGGAAGCATTAATGATGGATTGTTTCTTACTACTTAACCTTCTCGACTCTATATTTTGCGTAGATTTTCATGTGTCTCTTTTTCCCCAATAGTGAGGTTTTTCCCTTTTTTAAAAGATGAACCCTCAAGAGTTTTAATTAAATTTCCCTATGTTTGTGGTGGTTTGAGTAATTCATAAAGAGAAATATTAGCTCGGGTTTTCTTCATGTCTTCTACAAAATCATATTCTAGATCAGGACAAGAAGAGGGTTTTACTCAAGCAAATCGGGACAAGAAGAGACTTTTACTAGGGCTAGGGAAGATTTGGTGATCATTGAGTTTTTCTATATGGGATTGACAGTGGATGGATAATCTGTTGTCATGGGTAGGCTTTTACTCCTGGTATTGTATGAATTTTGGGCCATATGGATTTTTTCAAGATCATCATCATCCTCTTCAAATGTGTTGTGGGAAACATCCCATAAGTGATTAATTGTATGTTCTAATGTTTCTTCTCCTTCATCTAGTTCTTCTTCTCCTTACTATCTTTCCTCTCCCCTTCATAATTTTGCATACATGAAGAATGTTTAGGGTCGAGGGCTTTGAATAAATTGATGAAATCCTCCACATTAATTTGTTTAGTAGTTGGAGAAATAGTTTTATTCCTTGGACGGAAATTCTTTTTAAAAGGTGGTATGAAATCATTTTTGGTAGGTGGACTTTCTCTCGTACCACTCTTCAAGTATATTATCTCATTAGAAAGTTTTTTAATAATTTTTTGTAAATTCTCCATATCCATAGAATCTTGTTCCTTCTTTTCGGAAGGTGGTTTGATCTTAAGGGATTCATTCTCACTGGAAGAGACACCATGTTCTTCTTCACTTCTTGGATCACCTTTTAAATTAATCGTATCATTTTCATCCTTTATTGCTTCTTCAAAGGTTTCTTCAATTGTAGTCTTCTCATCCCTTTTGAAAAACATGGCAATGGATACTAGTAAGGTTGAAGTGTAAAATTTAATAGTAACATCTTCTACAGGTTTAGAAGCATCTGGAATTTTATTTATTTAATATAAAAATATCTTATTAAAGCCTTTGTTATTTTCTTTAGGGTCCATATTAATCTTAGAAAATTCCAAAACCAACACCTTGGGCTTTTATTATAACCAAATTTGTTTATAAAGGCAGTATTAGTATCGGCCAAGTTGTAATTGATCCTTGTCTTAAGGAGAAATACCTCATGTTCAATAGTCATGAGCCTAACAACAAGCATAAATTTCTTTATGTGATCACCAACATATTCTTTTCTATCTAGATCAAACTTAGGAAATAATTTTTCAGTGTTTTCAAGAAAAGGATGCACATTGCTTGGTATAGCAACGACATCCTAGGCTAGCCTAGGTCTATTAGCAATGGCAATTATAATGGAATAAAAAATGCTTCTTGAAGAACAATCTGGTTGATTATGTCTATGATTTTTTTCATAAGATTCTCACAAAGGGTCTCCTTTTGAGGGTTCTTCACCTGAAGAGTTTTCCTCCGAAGAGCTTTGAGGAGTGTTAGGAGGGGAATCAATGGGAGATGGTGGTCCAATGGCACTGTCTTGAAGTTGTACTTTTGGTTTTCCTTCCAAAGGATTTTGTATCCCCTTAGAATTATTCCAGAGGTGATAATGATAGCATATTTCATTGGTTACTTGATGCTTTTATGCACTTGGAAAATGGTGGTCTACTTGCTTGGAGGTATAAGCACTTTCATGATTCTTTAATGAAGCATATTCTTGATGTTCATTTTAATTATGTTGTTATGTACTTTGATGATATATATTTTGTACTCATGATGTTTGGGAGAATGCATACAAGAAAATGGGATCCAGGAACTATGAATTGGAGAGCACTTCTAATTGTTGGAGTGCAATACAAGCAATGGGACCCTAGGATAATTCTCAGTCTCATTGGTTTCAATTTTGTGGGGAAACAAGGAGTATGGGGAATGGATTCCCCACTTAATAAAGTGATTTTAATCAGAGTAGTGCAGCAGCAAGCATGGTGGTTCCTCTCTAAAATCTTCATGGAATCTCAAAGACTCAAGGTTGGGCAATTCAATGGTAACTTCAAAGAATCATACAGGAAGCAGGTTCTTCAACACCCATGTTTGAAATTGCTTGAGGACAAGCAATATTGGGAAGAGAGGATTTTTCATGTCCCAAATTTGGCATTGGGTCACAATGGCCTAAATCACATTGGCCATATTCATTAGAGTTTTTCAAATTGATGTTAAGGGTCAAATAATTGCCAAGGAGGAAAATTACTAGTTTCCTAGGATTGGGGGTGGAAGCTTTGGGATTTGGAATAAGGGGGATAATAAATGATGTTTGAACATTAGAATGACATAAATATTTAATAAAGGAGCTAAATAAATATGTACAAGTGGAATTGAAAGTGGCATTTGATCATGAAGACACATGGAGGAAGGGGGACCCACATATGGCTAGATTTCCCCACTACACTTGGCATCATTCTTTCACCAATTCGAATTCAAGGTGAATGGTAACATACTTGGGGGATTTCAAAAGGTATTATTCATTGCATTACTCATCCAAGGTCGAAATGTAGAGGAATAGTAACTCCCATGAAAGAGGAAGAGGCAATTTGGAGCTAGTGAGACACTTGGGCTAGATTCCCTAGCTCTATGACAACAATGATGAAGATGCTATGAAACCTATGACACAAATCAGATCTGAAGGCTGACATATGACATATCTAACATTTCAGGGCTAAAAATAGCCTCCAAGAGGGCGCTCAATGGAGTTAGGGCAGCTAAGATGCTTCCACATGTGATTTGGTGGAAGTGGGAGACTAGGAATTGTTGTACAAGTGGCGTTCTTTGGAATCTCTTGCCAACTTGAGTTGGCATGAGTCTCTTGGAAGGAATTCGACCCATGGAGGAAATTAAAAGTTTACAAATGTCCATAACAAAGAATGAAACTAGCTTTTGATGATTTGAGAAATTTGCAATTGCATTTGTGAAGAGGGAGAGCTAGTGGATGACTAGTTTCTTGCCTTAGCCAATTTCAAAGGTGAAAGATTCCCATCCAAGTTGGTAATTGGAAAGGCCATTCAGACCTTTCATTTAGAGATTTAATGGAGTGTTTATTTGTAGGTGTAAGCTACATGGAAGCTCGTGGTTTTGTTTAGTGCAACACCATCTCTCAACCATTTCCAGTTTTGAAGGCATATTCATGCTCCTTGAGGGAGGGCGTTTTTGGTGAGCTCTTGTGCTCCTTGGGAGAGATTCTATTAATGTATTTATGATTGTAATAAGCATTATATGCTCTGTTCTTTATTCAGAAAGTCTCAGGTCGAAATACCCACTGATTGTATGCAAAAATGTTGATTAATGAGCAAACAATGTCCATTTCCCCACTACATTGATGTATATCATTATAATGTTGATGATTTCAAATGAATGGATGATTCTCTAATGCATTTGTGACTAATAGACTGCAATGGATGTATTTTACAAGTTTCATGTACTGTACTTGAGCATTTGAAGTATTTTTACTCAGTTTAATTGCATTGGGAGAAGAAATAGTGTCATTTCCCCAAGGGTTGAATGGGTGATTTTTGCAGCTGAATGGGAGAGGGTTGGAACAGATATAATAATCAATTAATGGTGTACATGAGACCTTGATAAAATACTTAATACGTTCCCTACCTCTGTTCATAAATTCAAGGGATTTTGGAAGCATTTGGGAGGACATTTTCAGTGTTACACAGGGGGGATTTGATGCGCAAATTACTAGTTAAACTCCCATACATTGACCAGAATATAAATCAAGTTTGCAGAAGTCTTTTGAGGGTTATAAATAATCCATGAACCTAATATTCAACTCTAAATATCATTCATATACCCTTACAGAATATTTGGGAGCATTTGGGTTAATTTGGAGGCCAAAACAGCTAAACTAGTCAAAGGTTGAAATTGGGCAAAAATTGGAAAATTGGGCATTTTCATAAAATTTTAAAAAAAAGTCATTACATTTGGGCAAGTTCATTAAAGGTGCTCATACCAGTGGAATTATCTGTTGACCTTTTTCGATCTCACTTTTTCTCTTTCATGCTCTGGATATGAAATATGAAAGAGATTCCAAGCACTTTCACATTGCATCGGGCTTGTTAAAATTAAGTAAAAAGTGTTGAGCTCAGTTTGCTTTACTCATGCTCGTAAAACGATGAGGAAAGTATCATCCTAGTAGTATTTTATCTCTTTTTTGGACTAGGGTGATTAACTCACGAAAAAGGAACCCCTGGAGTTTCCTTTAGGCTCTTATCAGACTCTCGAAATAAGAAAAGGTCTCCACGTGAACTTATGTCTTTCGGTGGTAGTTTATCCCTTTTCCGGACTCCTTAGACTACTTACGAAAAAGGAACACCTTAGTCAACATTTAACTAGGAGAGTTCCTCTAGACATTATTTTATACTTTTTTGGGTTTGGGGACTAGTTTTTATGAAAAAGTCAATTCTTTGAGTTTCCTTTAGGTTATTTCAGACTCCCTAAACATGAAAAATCATTGAGTTTCCCTTCTTTGGACTCGCAAAATGAAACATTGAAGGATCCTTATGAGACCAAACCTCTCTTTCCTTGGGTTCGTAAAATGTGTAAGGTTGGACTCATCTAAAGGTGAGCTATATCGAGCATTTGTTATCCTCCTTGAGCTCGTTAAAAAACAAAGGGGTACTTGTCAAACATGATGGGGGAAAATGGGGTGAATAAGTCGAGTTTAACTTTTTGGCAACCAATGAGTCGTTGCCTTTGAAAATGGCATATTTCCACATCTTGTCCCACACTTGGGTATTCAGTATGTTTCTGGATCATAACTAAAGTCATGAGTCGTCTTCCTTATTTGAGTCATCCAAAGAACACCTCAGTTATGGTTATGTCACGTCCTATTCCATGCTTCTAGCTCATATGTCATACCGTCATATGTTCAAAGGAAAGTGCCAACCTGAGTCAACTTTCTGCAATATCGTTAGCCTTTACACCCTTGTGTCAGTCCATACTCATCTGATTCATCATTTCATCCTGCCACTTTCGTGTCGATGATGTGGGATTCATTATGGCCCTCCTTTGACGAGTCTATTCCTGTCGAATTCAACTCATCATCTAGGAATTGGACTTAGAAATCAACCTTAGTACCTTGGTACCTACATGCCTCAATGGCAGGTTTCCTCGTGTTCGACAATAGGCTTTCATCATTGACCTCTGATCAAATGATCTCGCGGATGTTCGAAGTCAACTCATCTATTCACATTTCGTCAGGATGTACGATGATACCTTGGGGATCATTTTCATCATAAGTGATTTCCCTCATGCTTGTTAACGATTCACACCATTGACCGCTAATCAAGTGGTTTCTTCCATGTTCAAATTCAACACCCTATAATCGCATGGTTAGATTCGTATCAATTCGGGATCGGGTAGATGAACCTAGATGGTTTTGATGTCTATTTAGCACATCCAGGTTTGCGATGGTGATTTTTGAGTAGGTTCCCACATAAACATTATGTTGGTGACCTCATTGATCTATTGTCACACATATCCACTCTTGTATTGGTCGTGGTTGCGTTGTTGTCATATCATGGATCTACGATTGTGATCTAGTACACATGGTTTCAGTCATGTGTTGAGTCTGTACTATCATGGATCTGTGATGTATTGGTCGGCAGCCATGCTTCAATTCAGTTGTTCTGAGCATGGGTATACCTACCTTGGAGTTATTAGACTTATTGTTGATGTTTGATTGCAACTCTTCTCTAGTTCTCTTTTAGATATCCCTGCAAACTTAATTATTGGTAAAGTATTTTGGCCATTAGATTCCTTCTAACCTCACACTTTAGGGGGAATATGTTATACCTCAAATTTTCATACCGTGTACCATTGAGAGTCTTCATGTCATATCACCATGAGAAACATGATTTATTTTCCTTCTAAGGGTGTTAGGACCTTTTGTTATTATGTTGGTCCCTTTCCTAGTCATACTTGGAAGTGCATCCAACAACTTAGGGGTGGAAAACCACTTGACCTAACACACTCATTAGCCTCCTAGAGATATTTTTGTGCCCTACTAGTGATTCAAGGCACAAAAATTACAACCTTTTCGCGCTTTGCTCAGTTGTAGGGGCGCACAAATCCTTGAATAACCATTTTCCGTAGATCTTGGATCCTAGATCTCGAGGATATTTTCATGGGATGAGGTCCCCCTTCGAATCCCATCTCACATTCCCTCCTTGGCATGATTCAGATCCTTGATCCACATCTCCCTCACTTGGATCCATAATATACTCTTAGTGGTTGGTCTCCCAAATCCTATAAGAAGAAGGCCATACATGAGCTAAGGGGAGGTGGACCTTGGAGGCATCAAACCTACGATCTTAAGAGTCTTGCAGAGGTAGTGAAAGAGAGCTTGGAGGATGGTCATGTTTTGACAATATCAGATATAATCCATTTTGATGTTCATGTCTTCATGGCTTTCTATTAATATAACTTAGCCTATTCCTCCCATTCTCATGTTTTTATGATAAATGCATGAAATTGTCTCCATTTTCATAGTTAGCTCTTTGTTTATACATATATTTCTTTCAATAAGGTGTTTTCTTCCTTTCATAAACAGGTTCATAAACCCGTGATCAAAGGCTGGAGCCAAAGCAACGTAGGGATACCGAGGACAACCATCAAAGCAAGGTACACCATTTACCTGCTTTGTCTTTCCATAGCTTGTTAATTGTTGTATGAGCTAGATCTTGGAGGACTTTAGTGTCTATTTGTTTACTTTATGTCTTGGGTAGGCAGTTAGGGGCCTTTTTTAATCCCAAGGGGATATCTACCTATCTGTAGGGAGATTTTTGTAGCACAAATAGCAGCATTTGGTTCATTTTCTAGCGCCATGGTGACTCTATAGAGACCAATACTTCGAAGTAGGACCTCCATTTTGGCCTTCCATTCAAAATAATTGAATGGAGTCAGGATCACGGCTTGAATCTGATCCATACTTTGCTAATGCGCTCCTGGTGAGACAATAACTCGCAAAAAACACTCTGAAAACACTTCAAAAGAAAATTTTGTATCAACACACTCAATCTCTACTTCGAAACTGAGCACATTTGGGAGTGCCTCACACCTGGGAATATTTCCTTGGAAGAGCCAAGGATATCAAGGTTATTTCCCCAAGAATTTTCTGTGGAACCTCCGCTGATTCTGGTGCGTCAATGGAAGTATCCGATATGAACTAGATAACTGGAGCACTCTAATACCATGTGAAAATTGTTTCGCAGGTAGATATCTGGCAACAAAACTAACCTCTCAAGTTTTACATAGATCTACAGGAAAATAGAGAACAAATAAAGTGAAAGACACAAGAAGATTGGAACTCAATTGGAATACTTTCCATGCATCTATTATTCATCATTGCGTATACATTTTTAATACATATTCAATAGAGAAATTTGTGAGCCTTAATAGGCAGTTGGAATTCCATTGAAGAGACAGGCTTAGTTAGCATGAATCCATCTCCAAACAAGAACTAGTGGCAAATCATCTTGGAAGGCGAGTTAATTGAAGAAGTTTGGTGCATGAGGGAGTCACTATGCTAGAAATTAGGGGAGAAGAACTCGAGGAGGCGCATTAGGTGACTTGTAGCGGTCAAAGAGGCGCAACTACACTCAAACTCAATGAATCTAGTTAGAAGGGTCAGTTAAATAGGTGAGACTGGGGACAAGGGGCCTTAAATCAAGGGAACCAACTCAACAACTCCTAAAATCATGCATGGGGGTGCATTAGGTCCTAAATAATAGGGATAAGGTGCTTTGACTGGATAAGGAGGCCAATAATGAAAAAAATTAAGCACTAGGGGGTCAACAACATAGTCTAGGCGCTAGGAGGTTCAATTATTAATGCATGGAGTGCATGACTAATGCATGGAATGCATGCATGCATGCATGTCCAAGGTCTATATGGATAGAATGTTCCAACACAAAGAGGAGACCCATTTGCTGTCAAAAATTAGGTAAACAAATTTGGCATCGAGGAATTTTTGCAATTCATCCTTAACAACTTCCATAAGTGTCGCATTCATACACCTTTATGGTTGCCTAATAGGATGGGCATCAAGGTGAATTCCCTTCATATCATGGTATCCCATGATGATGCTTTTGACTGTCTTTGCAAAACTTGGACCAATTTTTCTTGCTAAGATTTAGAAAGCTGAAATTTTACATGCAAAAATTTACCTTGGTTGATCTCAATAGGCATGTTGCGGCACTCTGTTTTTTGCGTGGTGGTTGATACAAGATTAAAAAATTTAGATAATGTGGTTGGATCACTGGTTTCCTGCACATTCTCCAAAATATGTTCTAATGGAAGATAAAATAAGTCAGAATCTTGTGAAAAAACATAATTGCAGAAAAAGGTGTTGATTTGAATTTCCTATATATGTTCTTTAAAATTCACTACCTAATCCAATGTAAAAACTGGCTATACAAATTCTCTATCTCTACTTGCATTATCATGCCAAAAATGTTTTCTATCTCAGTGAGATATTTTTCTGGTGGGTATAGTTTTACGCATCTCCATGTGAAATAAACATATTTCTAGACCTGCATCCTATAAAAGCATCTGCGGTGTCAAATCATGGCCTACCAAGGATCACGGGATGTCCTCTAGAAGGGGATATGGGTTGCAATACCATGAATTCTACAAGGTACTCCCAAGAATCTAAATAAACAATTACACCATCCAGTACTCCTAGTTTAATCTTAGATATGTTAGCCAGTTTGAGGGCAATGGGGGTTGGACGAAGGTTTGGGAAATTCAATTGTTCCATGATTTGCATGCTCATGATTTGTTTGGTTAGAAATTTACTCCTCTAGTTCCTCTACAATTATGACAGGAGATTCTTTTTGAAATACTTTTCCCAATTGCAAGTGGATATCCTACAGTCCTACTAGTGTAACCAAATAGGTGGGAAAAGGTTGTAACTTAGTGTTAAAAGAACACTAAGATACTTTATCATTTGGGTTAGGAACAGGCTAGACATAAAGTTGATTTGGCCTTGGAGGCTCTGTAGAAGCAAGTTGTAATTTGTGAGTAGGTGATTGTGTAGGATGAGGCATCTGTGGTGGATATTGTTGTTGAAATTGTAGAGGCTAAGACTGTTGTGATTGCATATGATAGGAATGCATAGTCCTGTAGTTAAGCCCTATCCACCCTTATTTCCATGGATGGTCTTGGGTTGGTCAAGGCCATTCTTGCTAAGAATTCCAAGGTGGATATGACTAGCCAAAATTATATGAATAATTTTGAAATGCAGGATCTCAGAACATACCTGGTGGTTGAGGGTTCCATGGCCTCTTTGATGCTAGTGTACACAACTATTCTTTTGTTTCACTTTATCCTTGGTACATTGCTTTAATTCTAGGCAATGAAGGATAATGATCCATTGGATGTTCACCTGCACAAATAGCACATATAGAAATGTTACTTAGGGGACATAATTTTAATGTGTGCTTCTTACGACATTTGGGACAAAAAATAGATAGATTTGTGAATCTATGATCTCCTCCTCTTGCTTCTTCTTAAATTGTAAAGTGTCTAATTGTAACCTAAGATGACCAAGAATATAAGTTTTAAAATTTTCAAGTAGATTACCCTATTCAATCCTAGTTACACCACCTGTTGCATTTTTAGTAGCTTTTGAAAAAGTGTCTTGGAGTCCCTTACCATATTTGTCTTTGATCCATCAATACTTCTTGCAAAACTTGCATTTTCTTTCAAAATATAATTGAGAGACATCCCCATTCCCCATTACCCATTAAATTGAGCATAATCATAGATTCATATAAGACTCCCCTTAAAAATATAATTTTAATGATGTCTGGAACTAATCTATGTTGTTTAGAACGTTGAAGATTATATTGAAATATCTCGATATAATCTTCTAAGCTCTCTTCCTCTTTTTGTTCAAATTAAAAACAAAAAAATCTCTTAATTCCCTAGCCTTACAAGATTTGTTAAGAAATACCTTTTGCATTTCATCCCATGTTCTAGTTCTATCCCCTCCTAATCCCATAAACCAATAAAATGTTGAGTATTTGAGAGTAGTAGGGACTAATTTGAGTTTTTGTGCATCATTTGAGTAATCGTAACTTCGACATAAAATATCAAATTCAAATAAGAAAGCATCAAGATCATCACTTACCCTTCCATGAAAATGAGGCATCGTTGATGGAGGAATATTTTTTATTTGTACATTTGTAATAGGATCTGTAATAGGGAAACTGAATGTTACCTCTTCTTTATTTGTTTGTTCATCTTCTATATGCATATGCACTTCGAATTCTCCTTCTACCACACCTTCTCCCACAAACAAATTGTGCTATGTTTCTATATGTGAGGAATTTGATTCAAAGACTAAGTTTGAATCCCTCTTCAAATTCCAGTTTCCTTTCTAATTCAACCACAATTGCTTCTATTGTAGGAACTACCAAAACGATTGGAGGTTCCATGACAGTAGATCTATTTTATTTTAAATATTTTGGAGTAGGTGTTCTCTTAGGGTATGTTGTTGAAGCCTTACTTACAGATGTTCCTTTTAGATTCCTTCATGCCTGTGAGTAAGTAGATGTGGATAATTTTACCATTCTTCCAAATGCGACAGTTGGAACTGGTCTACTTTTACCTTTAAGAAACCTACCTTTATCATCCCTATCGCTATTCATGTTATACCAACATATTCTATAAAATGAAGTAGCGTTGCTATTTCACCATGTCTAGTATGAGGGCACCAAAACCAATCATATGCAGAAATAAAAGGAAATCTTTAAAAATAAAAAATAAAAACTAATCCCTTTAACACCTCTCTAGAAATGACACCAAAAATGTTGGGCAATCTAATTTTTTAAATTGCTTGTACATTAAATTATCAATCTGAATGATCATAAGCTAATGAGGTGTAAGCAAAATATATGCAAGACTTGGTAATGGGAACTCTAAGCTATCATACTAAAATTGAAAGTGCTAATGTTTCACAAGACACTTCCAAGAACCAAAGCTATATATATAAGTATAATAATTTTTAATAAGTAACCAATCATGATACAAGCTTGCTTGTTAATCTAACTAATTCTTGTAGCTTAATCAAACTGAAAAATGAAAATGTTATAAATAAAAATAGAGAACCCCAACATTGTTGTTTCAAGTCATGTGGTTTTGCAACTCTTTCAAGATCTCCGAGTTAACAAATGTTTGAGATTTCTATAGCAGTCAAAACACACATGCTACCAGAAGTGCGTTGTCACACTTCGATAATTAAAGTGGAAATTCAAAGCATAAATGAAAGAAAGTAATTGCAGAAACTAAATCATGATTTCAAGGAATGATTAAAAAAAACAACACAACTTATCTACTGAATCAGATATGAGAAAAATGCAATACAAAAAAACCTATAGTAAATGAAATCATGCGATGTATACCATAGAGGGAGCCCTACCTCCTCTAACACAAACTGCAGAAAACTATAGTACGGTACTAGAGATCGACAACAATCAAGTCCTTTATTTTAATATCCAAAAAGAATTACAGAGCGTATTACAATTTCAGAGCAGTAGTGGTTCTAATCAATACATGAAGAATCACTAAACTACTCTATAGAGATAATGGTGTTGCATATATATACTTGCATATTACAATATATGAAAAGAAATGAGATACAATTGTATAATCGAATCCCTAAATGGAGAGATTGCTCAACCAATTTTCCTTTGGGATGGTTACAATCTACTGACTCAATGATGAAACAGGGAAGTCAGTTTTCTTATCCAAATCATCCAAATCAAAGTGGATCACCTACCTGGAGGTAGTGCTCACAAGAATCGGTCTATTACTTAATTGCGTTGGATATGTTGACTGTAGATTGGACCAATGATCTATGCTTGAGCTAAAGGTGGTAGAGTTCATTTCATCATTATGAAGGCATGACGACATCACTCCCCACGATAGCCATGTTCCTGATTCTTCTCATGACATCTGTAAACATGCAAAACAGGGAAGTGCTACCATATTCTAATTCTGGAGATGAAGCGTTATCGATATTATGGGAATGAGCACTACCGGAATTATGGGAATAAGTGCTACTGGAATTCTAGGGGTTCTGATTTGTTATGAAGGTGTTAAGAGCTTCTATGAAAATGTCATGAAGGCTACTTGTGACCTGTAAAGGTAAGTTAAAGAACCACAAATTCCATACCAAATAATCATCAAACATGGGAAATTCATCAATTAAATGCTCTTATCTTCACATGAAGCATCAATGAATGGAAATGGGAAATGTATAATAATTATGTAAGAATGAGGGTATAAAGTGATCAAAGATGAATGAATAACTAAGGAAACGTTATGCTTAGTGGTTGTTAAAAGTTGATGAAATAAAGGCTCAACAAACAAAAGGCATGAATAATGGAAAATAACATATCCTATAAAAACTACTACATGAGAGAGTCCATAGGGATCTAAAACTTTTGAGAATATTTACCATGGAGAACTGCATATAGAAATAATGAGGTCCAATCAAATTTCTCAAATTACCAAGGTTCAAGAATTGTGGAAATCATATAAAGAAGGGTGAATTGATTTTTTTTTGTAATCTTTGTATAACAAAACTATTGTACTAAGTTGGTTACTTGAACTTCCTACAAACTTTGTTTTTAAAATGTAGACATTCAAAGAAGAAAATCAGGAGACCTTTGGGCTCAAAAACATTTGCAGTATTTTTATTTTTGAAGGAATAAAATACCCGAAGGACTGGCAGCCATTGGGTATTCTACTATGTATATTTAACAATTTTATTTTATTACAATTGGTGTTAATTGATCGTAGTAAGTAAACTGCATATGAATTTCTTCTGTGTACATTATTTATTGTAATTAATTGTTCAATGGTTGCAACTGGATGAAAAGGCAATGGTTTAGATTTAATAATAATGTTTTTATTAATGTTTATGTAGCATTGATGATTTAACCTATTAACAACAATGAGAATTTCTTCTTGTGTTTTCGACATTATATTCTTTGCTTTATATCTAACCCTATTTAATCATAGCTCATGCTCAAGATTATAGTAGGTTAGATTAATATTTGATTAGGCTAAATTAGGTTAGTATTTGATTTGATATATTATTTGAGTAAGAGTAAATTAGCAACTAGACATTATATTTTAGCATAGAATATAGTACCTACTAGTTTAGGATTCATAGAGAATGTTATTGCTAAAACTCTCAGTGGAAACTAGGCCCACATACTAGTCGGAGTCTACTATCCCAAACAAGACTGAGGCTAATTGGCAGTCACCTTGGGCATTCTCCCTTATTGTTGACCTGGGTCATTTTGGCCCATCAACAAAATTGGCATTGGAAGGAGGGCCATTGTAAAAATGAATGGCTAAAGAAGAAACATTTAACCCCAAGAATATCCATTCTACCCATTACTCAACAAAGAACCCTCGTGTAGTCTATTGATCCCCAAGCCTCTAAGTCCTGGATAATCTTCAATCCACGAAGGCCAGCCAACACTTGTTCAAACCTCTATCTAATTTCTCAGTTATCGAAGCACATCCCAACATAACCCCGCAACACCTACTTCTCCTTGGTTAGGATCCATTAGAATTTCAGACTTATTCCAAACCTCTTGGGCTATAACTCGATCCTTAAGTAGGGAACATGGAATATCACCTATTATACATCCTCTTCTTGGGGGACCCAAACCACCCCGATCATACCAAGTAATTGACACCAGTGCACCAACTGTTGCCACCCCTGATTATCACCTCTCTTATACTTTCTAGGGGGATACAAAATCCTTCTGAAGAAAAACCAAAAGTACAAATACAAGATGGTGTTAGTGTACAATTATCTCCCCTTGATTACCCTCGTAACACTCCTCAAATCATTTCAAAAGATAACTCTTTGGGAGAAGAACCCTTAGAAGGAACTCTTCGGGAGAATCTTCTGAAAAATGTCCCAAACATAGTCAACTAGATTCTTCTTCATGAAACATGGCTAATGCCAATGCTAACAGACCTTGGCTAGCCCGGGATGTCATTGTTGTACCAAGCGATGTGCATCCTTTACCTAAACACCCTAAAAAATTCCTTCCTAAGTTTGATCTAGATAGAAAAAAATCTACCTATGATCACATAAAGCAATTTATGCTTATTGTTAGGCTCATGAATTTTGAACATGAAGATGTAGTTTGTAGGTTATTTCCTTATACTTTTGAGGGGAAAGCTTCAACTTGGTATTTCTCCCTAAGACAAGGATCAATTACAAGTTGGGCCAATTTTGATATTGCCCTTTTAAACAAATTTGGTGATGATAAAATCCTAGTAGTGTTGGTATTAGAATTATCTAAGATCAAGATGGACCCTACATAAAAGATCAAAGACTTTAATCAAAGATTTTTATCTTTAAGAAATAAAATTACAGATGCTTCTAAACCTGTAGAAGATGTTCCTATTGAGCTTTAAACTTCAACCTTACCACTATCCACTGCTATGTTTGTCAAAAGGGCCAAGAAGACTACAATTGAAGAAACCTTTGAAGAAGCAGTAAATGTTGAAAAGGATATGGTAAGTCTAAAAGGTAATCCAGAGAGTGAAGAAGAACGCAGTGTCTCTTCCAGAAAGAAGAAATCCCTTCAAACCAAGCCCCTTTCTGAAAAGAAGGAACAAGATTCTATGGATATGGAAAATCTACAAAGAATTATTAAAAAAATTTCAAATGAGAAAATAGACTTGAAGAGAGGTTTGGGAGAAGGTCCATCTACCAAAAATTATTTCAGGCCTCCTTTTAAAAAGAACTTCCCTCCAACTAATAAAACTACTCCACCTACTGAAGGAATTAATATGGAGGATTTCATCAATTTCTTCAAACCCATTGTTTCAGGGTCTGAACATTCTTCAAGTAGGAAAAATGATGAAGAGGAAGAGGAAAGAGAGGAAGGAGAAAAATAAGTAGATGGAGAAGAGACATCAAAACATCCAATTAATCACTTCTGAAATGTTTTCCATAACATGTTTGAAGAAGAAGATGATGATCTTGAGCAAATCCATATGGCCCATAATTCATACAATACCAAGAATAAGAGCCTACCCACAACAACAAATTCTCCATCTGTTGTCAATCTTGTAAAGGAAAACTCGATGACCACCAAATATTCCCTAGCCTTAGTAAAACCCTCTTCTTGCTTCGATCTACCTTGGTGGAACCCTCTTCTTGTCATGATCTAGAATATGATTTTGTAGAAGACATGAAGCAAAACTAGAGCTAATGTTTCTCTGTATGAATTACTCAAATTGCCACAAATACAGGGAAATTTAATTAAAAACCTTAGGGAATCATCTTTTGAGAAAGGGAAAAGCATCACTATTGGGGAAAACAATGATACAAAAAGATATGCAAAAATATATACTCAAATAGGTCAAGTAGTAAGAAACAATCCATCGTTAATGCTTCCTTGATCAATAAAAGATCTAACTCTAACACACATCCTTTCATTTTGACATTTGAAATTTTTAACAAAAATGTGCATAAATGTATGGATGATTCAAAGGTTTCTTCAAATGTTATGCCCTATTCTGTGTGGCAAAAATTAAATGTTGAACTTAAAAATGTGACGCTCAAATTGTTCAACTAAAAAAATCAACTTCAAAGTCCCAAGAGAACTTAAGAATGTCTTAATCCGATTAGCTTCTAACTGCAAAGTACATCAAGTAATTGATATCATTGTTGTGGATATTTTCGAAACTTATGGTTTATTACTTAGTACGATAATTTTACATATTTATAACTTTTGTTTATTTTGATATGTATTTTCTAATCAATGTTGATTTCTATTTTATTAGGGATGCAATGAGAATTTGTAAAATACGAAGATAATTTGTACAATGCAAGGACCTTTTAGTATATGTCCATTTTTAAAAGAAGTTCCACCGTGATTTAAAAAAAATTCAAACTTTTATATATATATATATATATATATATATTATTATCTAATATAAAAAAAAACTTACTTTCATTTTTTTTTACGAACTCACTTTGAAATTGAAATCTGCATATAGCATTTATGATTTGAAAACACGTCAAAATCCGGTAAAGGTACAGCCCGGCGCACCCGGTTAGGCTCTATAAATAACAACCTATGGGACGAAGTGATCAGATTGAAGAGGGTTTTGGGTTTTGAAGATTGATCAGATTGAAGGGGGTTTTGGGTTTCGAAGAGTGATCAGATTGATGGGGTTCGTCTGTGTGAAATGGATAGTTTCCATCCATTTTTGATAGAATTTTTAGCTCCTGATAGCTGGTTGGTTTAGATTGAAGGGTTTCTTCTGTTGTTAACAGCTTAGCCATAATTTTTCTTTTTTGTTAGCTAGGCTGACAGGGTTTTTGGTTGGCTGGTTGATAGAGATTTTTAGTTCCTAAGGAGCGATTGGGAAGAAAAAATCGATACCCTATTCAATGCAGACACATAAGGAGCGATTGGGACGGTAGTTGAAGTGTCCTGTTGATCTATTGCTTATTGTTGGAATGTGCGATTGATGTAGTCGGAAATAGAATCTAGCAATGTGCGATTGATCTATTGCTTATTGTTGGAATGTGCGGTTGATCTATTGCTTATTGTTGGAATGTGCCATTGATGGAGTCGGAAATATGATCTTCCCCTGCGTCGTTTTTGTGTCACTGAATCTAGCAATGTCACAATCAGAGAAGAACTAGCAATAAATTAAACATGAAATAAATAAATAAAAGGAATCAATCTTTATCGACTGTCTCCATCAGCTCCTAATTCAAGCTTTAATGTCTTCATTTTTAAACATATTGTAACATATAGTACTCATGCAAAGACTATCTCTTTGGATGAATGGAAGTTAAATTTTGTATCATTTTTTTTATATTCGTACCATTTTCCAAAGGGAATTTTCCATGCTACCCGAAGGTTCATTCAGCTATAAATGCGGGATTTCCAGTTTATTTGCACAAATTTCTGCTGAGAGGACTTTGCATTTCTATCTGATGCAAAGTAATGGAAAAATATATATAAAATAAGCAGCTTGTAGCGAGAAGATCTCTGACAAATTCACCAGTATAAATATAGGTGTAGGCACACCTCCAGCGTTTTGAGAGGATAGAGCATCTGATGGCTTATCTAACTGGGAGGATGAGGCCCATGATTTTATATAGAAGGGTGGACAATCTCTCCTTCATGATAGACGGAATGCTTCTCAAATCTTTGAATGCATTTTTTTCTCCACACATAAAAAGGCGCGAGAAGGAAGTGCATTCAAAGGTTTGAGGAAAATTCTATCTATCAAGAAGGAAAGATTGTCAACCCTTCCAAACGAAATCCTGGGCCTACAAAATCCAAATTCGAGAGGTCATCAGATGTTCTATCATCTCAATGAGCTGGAGATATGCCGACACTTACATATCTATACTCAAACTCTCCCCATTTTTTTTGTAGACAACCCCATTGGTCTCTACCTACCGGTGGGTGGATGATGCAATCTCTCACATTCTGCGGTTGCATTTCTCCCATGTGGAAGCCTTTCATCTTTTCATTAATGACCAAGCTTCATTATTTTTATATTATTTTCTATGTTCATTAATCTAAGTTTCTATAGAGAATTGTTATGATATTCCAAAGGTCATTCTGCCATAAATGCAGGATTTACAGCTTATTTGCCCAAATCTCTGCTTTTAAATACCAAAGACTATACAATGAGTACTTTGCATCATTATTCGATAAATAACGTGGATTGATAATAAAAAAAATCTTAGTTTAAATACTAAAGGCAATGCAATGAGAACTTTGCATCTTTATCCATTAAATAACTTGGATTGATAATGGAATAATATACTTGAAATAACCAGCTTGCAGAGAAGATTGCTGACAAATTTACTAAACATATATTATCATTTCTACCATTGTATTCTAATAACATATATATATCTATACATACTTTGCACACACTATTTCACTCCCAAATATCTTCAGCTTTCCTATAGTAAGCCATGGTTTCAGTTACCCCAAGAACGTAATTTAGTAATGCAACCAATCCAGTCGTTGGCCAAGGTTGAGGCCTTACGTTTTTTTTTGAGTTGTGTGAGTTTTGTAAGCCAATATTTATCATAACTAAATGAAGTCCAGAGGTATAGCTGGGCTATCTAATTAGGCATATTTGTTTGACTTGGACTGGACAATGACTTGCCAAAAACTTTACCTTCTCAGATTATTATGTATTTTATCCAAATTTCGACCAAAGAGCAGGAGACTATTTGGACAGTTTTAGACAGTTTTATTTACTTCACTGAATGTTTTAATTAGTGATAATAACTAATCAGTTTTCAGAACTTGAGACCAATTTATGAATATTGATATTTTAGTACTTAATTTATTTCTGAGTCTATGAGGAGTTATCGAGTAGGTGTTATAAGACAACAAGCCAGTGATGCCTACGTTTTACAAGCAAGCAAGACAGAACTTTTGATCACAGAACAATAAGGTGTTCACATAACCATGTTTTATGGCTATCATTGGCACTACAAATGTATGTTTCTCTTGGAACAAAAAGAACAAAATGCTTCTCATGGTCAAATGATTTTCAAAGAACATACAAGAGGACGATCTCTTCAATTTATTCAATCTCCAATGTCGTCATAACAAATATGCAGCTGCCAACCAGCCCCTTCAACATCTGCAAGCTTCAATGCTTTTCCTACTCCCGTGTCGTTAATTTCTTTGTATTGCTTTGCATCTGAGCATGTCTTTCATCCCCCTTTCATCTTATCTGTCAAATAGGCCATCAACCATATTGAACCTACTTCGAAGGGGAAGATGTAGAAAACAGAAATGCCCATAATATCTTCAATGCCAAAGTACATTAACATCAAACTCTCTGCCCAATTTACTCTACCACTTCTTATCACCTTGAATTCATAAATAAATACAGTAATAATGTCAAGAAACTATGACTCCTATCACAATGCCAATCTAATCAATTAATTGACAATGGCATGCACTAAATTTCATAATAAACAAATATTCTTAAGAAAATCTTTCTATATCCAAAAAATAAAATATGTTATAGAAATCATAAGCTTCGAAGACTAAGATTTTTTTAATTACATACACTTCAAATTGCCTCTTTTCTATCCTACATGCTACCTATTATGCTACAAACTTCCTCAATTCTCCATTGCAAAATTCACGTCTTGCACAATTAACAATTCATCCCCACGACAGCTCTTCTTTGACATTAACCAGCTGGCTCTTCGAAGCATCACCTTTTGGAACAATTCCCTTCATAATCCTCTGAATGTGGGAGCAAGAAATCTAAATTTTCCTGCTAGGAATCAGAATCCTTATAAGAGACCTTTTAATTCACAAATACTTGCCTGAGAAAGGAGGACATAAGACCCACCTGTACAACCACCATTGAGGAATACCAATAATCTGGTTGAGGAATATTACCCTAACGAGGATGAGGATCAGGGACCCCTTGAAGAGAAAGAGTCACATGATAATATTAATTGGTTGGGTGGGGAAGGAGATGAGGTTCACCTCACTCAGGAGGATAATGAAGAGTCTTTGTATATTAATAATCTATCTTTACATCCAAATGAAGATCGACCAGATGATTACATTTTTGCACAGTACAAATTGTTTTTCGATGCCTTACAAAATGAATTACACCATAAGTATTACCTCAGGCCAAGAGACAATGCAAGCAATCAGACTCTAAAGAGTCCTGATCCAAAGCAGAAGGAAAAGTCCCAGATTACTCCACCAAAAATCTGCAGCAGATAAGTTGATAACTAAGGAAAAGGGAAATGCATATGAGAGTGATAAGCAGCAGATAACTAAGGAAAAGGGAAATGCATATGGAGTCCCAAAATTCTGAAAAATATAGTAGAGCCTCAAAATAAGACCTCCACTCTTTTCAATCTGATGCATGAACTCAGCAAGATTAAGGTTGACCTATCCCAAAAGTTTAATAACTTTTCCTGTCAAATGAGATGGTTGTTGAACCATTAGAGTTCATGTTCATTACAAAAAATTTAGAAATTACAGTAAATACTACCATATTATTTCACTTTATGTAAGAGTTGGACATTCAGTACTAAATTATAGACAGCTTAACTGACAACATTCACTATTTCGGAATTCCACTATTTAGAGTTGAGTGCTTGAGCTGTGGATTTAAGTTTTTAACTGAATAAAGTGTTGCATTGAGTGAAATACTAGATAATCATAAGTCCCTAAATTTAACCACAATTTCCAAAACATGTTTAGTGTTGAATTTAAGTCCCCAACTTCCACAAGAGTTTGGTGTTCAGATCTTAATTATGTCCCAACCATCAATGCAAATTTAATAAAGAATTTGACTTTTGGTGTTGAATTATAGATTGCAGACACGCCAATATTCCCATCACCCCTCCTTATGCATAAGATAATTTAACCTTTCATTTATAATTTTGGGGGATATTTCCAAAATTGCCAACCCTTTAATGCATTGATTTTTTAAGGCCCCATGTTCCCAGTTAAGGAGGATGGTCAAAACAATTATACTCTATATTTAGAAAGTCATTATTTATGTTTTGGTTCAGTCAAATGGTAGTTTGGGCTATGCAGAGGTGCTTAACATATGATATTTCAACTGATAATTGCCCAATTATGGTGCATTCAACCATAAATGATATGAAATAGTGGAATACCATAATAGTAGATGACAAGTAATTCACAAAACATAATAATTCAACAAAAAAAAAGACATTCGAACATTAACAATAAACCTCCAAAATGTATGTTCCCCATACTCATCTAATAGGAACCTTCCAAGTTTGTAATTGAGTATGACTTCTTTGGTATAATGTCTAATCATCCTTCCATCTTTATCCCGTTGGAGAAACTTCTATGTTATTTTGATAGGTGGTTCTAAGGGAGAATATTTCTCGCCAGTGTGTTTCAATTTGAATTTGAACCACATATAGTTCCGATGAGCTACAATCATGTCAACCTGGAGATGCAAAATCAAATTAGTTCGTCTTTGTACCCAATCTTTTCTAGGACAGAACTTATCAAGAAATACTTTTGTCCATCCTGACCATTTTTGTTGAACTAAGGAGGATGGATCTTTGCAAATTATGATCTCTCATTGTTCTCTACAAAATTGTAGAATCAGATGGTAACATGTCCATGTTAAATAGCCAGGGCCTATATAAAAAAAAAAAAAAATTCCCATCAAACTCAGCAGTATCTAGCCAAATATCATTTAAGTCTGATCACTTATAATATGCATTTCTGAGATTTAGAAATGTTGTTTTCTCCCATCTTTCTAAAATTTCAATTTTCATAGGAGAAGAGTGAATCTGTCTTATCGATGAGATGGCCAACCGCTTGTTTGCTTCTTTTTTGTTGTTCTCCAGATCATGCTTGATGCCTGCTCTCTTATCTGACGCTCCAACATCTAATGCACCGACGTTGAACATGTTGAAACTAGGCTAAGATTCTTCTCTGGTTAGCATATCAGCAACACAATTAAGATAACCAGGTTTATATACAATATCGAAATCAAAATTTCGAAGCCGCATAAACCATTTAGGAATTATAGAATTATTTTCAGCCATCAAACTTCCATTCTTAAAAATTCCTGGCATGATTTCTAAATCTATTATGATCAAGAATTTTATAAATTTCATATATGTTTGAAATGGTTTACTACCTTTTTGATAGCAAGAATCTCTTTGTGGCTCGAGGGGTAGTTTAATTCTGCACTCTTAAAAGAACCTGAGGCATATCCACAGATTTCTTCTTTGTCTCCATGCTTTTCTATCAGGACACCTCCCCATGTTTTGCTGGAGGCATCTATTTCTATGACAAGGTTTCTCGTACCTTGGGGAAGGGAGAGAGGAGGAAGTTGTTTTACTTTTGCTTTAATTATTTTAACAGCTTTGGTCATTTCATTGCTCCATTTTGGAGGGTGTTTCTTCAATCTTTGTTGTAGAATATGGATGTCATCAGCTTGGCCCTTTTAGAAAGTTCGGATATAATTCATGCTCCTTAAGAAGTGTTGCAACTGGACTTTCTCCCATATTTGATTCGGGAAATGATAAAAAACCTTAAGAACATGCTCTTGGAGGATTACTTGGCCTTTAGTCATCTTTAGACCAAGAAAGTCAATTTTTGTCTTCCCAATCTCCATTTTTCTTTTGGAAAGAACTAAGCCATGTTTATACACCAGCTAGTAGAACTCTTGTAGATGCTTTAAATGTTCCTGGAAATTTTTAGAGCAAATTAGGATATCATCAATATATACAAGTGCCCATTTCTTTTCCCTGAAAATATCTTCCATTCTCTTCTGGAATTCAGAAGGAGCATTATTTATTCCAAATGTGAGAACTTTCTACTGATACTGACCATGTTGGACAACAAAATCCATTTTGAAGTGATCCTCTGCTTCAATCCCAATCTGGTAAAATCCAGATTTTAGATCAAGCATACTAAAGATCGTACAACCTGCAATTCTTTGTAAAAGGATTGACTTATAAGGAAGAGAGTATCTGACATGTTGGAGGGCTGCATTCAAAGGTTTATAATTTACAACTAACCTTGGATTTTCGCTCTTAATTTTTGAATGCTTGTTTACTATAAATACACGACATGCCCAAGGGCTCCTATAGTGTTCAATGAGACCTTTAGAAAGCAAGTCTTTGATTTCACTGGCACAAAACTATTTTTCTGCAGGAGACATTAAGGCTGCAGAGGCTCGTTAGGCTCTAGGCTTAACCAAAGGATCATATGATAGAGAGACAAAATATTTTTCTCTGGTCCAAAAGGAATTAGCACTTTCGAAGGTGCAATCTTTCTCAAGCTTTTCTGAATCTGAGATAAGGAAGAGTCCTTGTGAATTTCTGCATATGCTATACACCTTTCCATTTTGAAAAATTATGCGATATTAAGGGCAGGATTGAGCTTCTTTACAGGAGTTGGGAATTTGGATTTAGCTTCAAAGGACATCGGACAAGACACTAATCTACCATTTATTGTACATTTAAACAACATTTTATTATTATCAATAGTAACAGGACTAACTCTAGTCAAAAAATATGATCCTAAAACACAATACTCTTTTATATTGTCTAATCTATTTAAAGACAAAACTTCTGGCAAACCTTCAATCTTAATTGGGAAGTCTGGAACTCTTCCAAGCAGTTGTATGGGAGTTCCTTCAATTGCTACGTCGTGATCAGAAGTTTGTTCCCAATAAAATGATGGTATGGCACCTCCTTTTGCCAAATTCATCTGGAAGCTAGAGCCTATCATGCAATCTAATTGGTATGGCTTGAACTCTGGAGGGAAAAATTAGAGTTTTATATATAACTTAGGACCAATAAATAGTCCTAGAATTGGCTCTAGATTTGGAGGAGGAAACAGAGTAGGTTCGTCATCTTCTTCTGCTGAGATTTCTTCTTTGATACTAGGTGTGTTTCTATCTTTGGGGCTCTTAAGAGCTTCTTCATAGGCTTTGCACATTTCTTCTTCCGAGCACTGATCTTGCTCTCTTATAGTTATTTCTAGAATTCTTTTTAGCTCTTCTATTTCTCTGACAAGCTTCTTCAAAGAGCTTTTTTTTTCTTTGATCTACAACCTGAGTAGATGCTCTTTATCTTTTCTCAATCTCTGTCTATCTTCATGAATATCGGGATATTCTTTGTAAAGCTCTACTGGATTATAGAATGTTGGATTCATGCTGATATTAAGAGAGAAAGAGCCAGATTTGGTCGGTTGCTTCTCTTTAGCTTTTAGTTGAGCTAAAAGATTGTTCTTTTCATCTTTTAATTCTTTTCTTAGAACATACTGATATGTTGGTGTTCAAGATAAAATTTCAGCAATTCTGATTTGAGGAGAAACCCTTGATGTGGAAAACATATAAAAACAAAATTCTGGAGGACCATCACACCCTCCTAAATTTGCATCCTGACTGGAATCAGAAGAGGAGTCAGTGGATTCTGCAAGATCAAATCTATTCATGGAAGGATCTAAGTCATCTGAATCAGAGGATCCTGTTGAGCATGGTTGTCATTGATGACAAGCCATTAATGACAAAGGAGTAATTAAGGTTGATGATATGGGTGGTTTGGGCATTGGAACACTAGGTGGTCCAAATGACCCATCCTGTGGTCATTTGTGACTTGATAAGGTCATGATCCCACACACACGGTTGCTAGTTGACTTGTTTTCCCACAAGCTAAATGGAGGTACCTTGATGTTGTTCTTGTAGCCCATGCTCATGTGAATGATATGAGAAGCCCTTAAAAAACATGTTGAAGCCCATGCCCACTTAAAAATCCCTTGATAAACAAGTCCTCTAACCCTTGATGTTCACATATGTATTTGATGGCTTGATGTACATGTTGTTGAAGCTCATGATAATTTATGGATATGCATGATGTGGCAAAAAATGTTTAACTAACTCCTTGACATGGTGAACATGGCACACTTGTTTGGTGATGGTTTTATCTTGTTGAGAAAGCCCTAAAGAGTGTGGTATTATTACCCTCACCCTTTGGGTTCTTGGTGCCATTGATGAAAGCCCTTTCTTGTTACATTAGATGGATCAAAGAAACCTTGTTTGATTAAAGAAGTTGGCCCAATATTCTAACAAAGCAAGGAAGGTAAAAAGAATACCAAGTTACCCTAACATGGCAATTCCAACATGGTTATGATAGCCTAGTTAAAAAGGGATAAAACAACCCCAAAATAAGGAAAGGACTACAATAACTTACAAGTCGGCTCAGCTATCATTTTATAATTTAATCAAGAATAAAAATTATATTTTTACTTTTATGTGAGGTCGGCCCAGTAAAAAATAAAAATGAAAAAACAAATATAAATACACTTTAAAAATTCATTTTTAGCAGAAAAATTTGGTGGAGCTCTGTGGAATTCATGGAGAAGTACAGCTCTGATTTTCGGGTACTGTAGCAGGCAACTACAGTGGACAATATTTTTTTGGCTTTCATCTTTGATTTGGGGCAGCAGCTACAATAAGAAGAAATATTTTTTTAAGTCTCTTTCTTTCTGAATTTCGGGTCTATAAAGCAACTACAGAAAATTCGGACTGTCTCTTCTGAGAAATTTCGGCCTGTTTATTGAGAAATTTCATGGACAGCAGCAGGAGCAGATATAGGAGTAGAAAATCAGTAGTGAAAAAGGTTCAGTTTATCTCTGATTTTCTGTGGTAAAAATTCGTGATAACAGAGATAGGGTTTGGGTGGATTTTTAAGACTTGGTTGCTTCTTCTGTTGTGTGGATTGAATAATGACTATATAGCTGGTTTGTGACTAAGTTATAAATAACTTCTTATGAATGAGCAGTCACAACTCTGTGAGTAGAAATAATTTTGAGTTTAGGCAGACAAGAAAGCTAAATTAAATATGAGTTAGAGCAACTGTGTAGAAGTCATCTGTACAGGACAATGGAAGACTTGTGAAAATACCTAAGTTCAATATTATATTGGAACATGGATGTAATGGACCTGTGAAGTTTATGGTTGGAGTGGGTCTTGTGAAGTTTGGCAGATTAGACAGTGTTTGAAGGCAATGATGATGTGATCTGTGACAACTCAATGATAGTGATGATGTTCAGATGTATAATCAGATAGAAGCAGCTTGATAGTGACATGACCTTGATGACAGTGACATCTACAGAAGAATGTCATAACAGAGATAGCTTGATGACTTTGACAGACTAGTCATATGATTAGTTTGATGACATGTGGCATGACAGTGATTAATATGTGACAAATGTTGGTATGTAATACAAGCTGGGTCTTGTAGTCATTTTTCTTAGTAGGATCTAAGAAAAAGACCAAGTAGTGTCTTGGTTTGGAAGTTGGTGCTTCTGTATCAGTAGATGCTGATTGACCTCACGTTTCTAGTCATTGAACTAATACAAAATATTACAACTATATCTTGTGTCTCTTGTACATTGTGTTGATATGTTTTATTTGATAAAATGACATGTGGTTGGTAGATAGTTAAATGATGAATATGATTTTGATGTGAATATGAAATGATGATATAAGAGTTAGTGGTTGAAGAAGTAAAATTGGATTAAGTGTAGGCTCACTGATTCACCCCCCCCCCCTCTCAATGAGCTATTGTGTCTAAGAGATCCTTCATCTGGGAGAAAAACTATTTCTCCTTCAGGACATTGGTCAACATCACAATAGTCAAGATCCCACCAAGAAGGATCTAATTCATTAGTAAACATTGCTGCAAGCCAAGGCTTAGATTTTCTCTTGGGGCATTTATTTTCCCAGTGGCCTTTCTTGCCACAAATAAAACATTTTTCAGTATCAGGAAATAAACAATGTGAAAAACATATTTCTACATTAGACCCCATCCAATTTTGCCTTTAAAAGATATGAAACAGTCCTGAGTTATAAATGACCATAGCTTAGTTAAATTAAGCCTAATTGCCCGTGGAAAAACAACCCTTAGTGGAACAAAACCCTGAGTATTCAAGTTCTTGGATCCGTCCCCGCTACTCTTCTCCCATAGCAACGTCCATCTTTCAGCGTCTATGGTTTTTCAGACTTTTAGCTTAGATTGATACTTGATTTTTTGTATCTTGTTTGCTTTTTATAAGAGTTGTTTTAACTCTCCTACTTTGTAATGACATATTGTATCCAGCAATTCCATTTACCTACTATAGTGGTCATTAGTTGGACATTAATAAAATTATCTTATTGTATATTATATCTTACATAACAAAGAGCAAAATAGTTGCATAGCTTTCAAACAATTAACTTATGTCGGATTACAATTACTGCCATTTCATTTCAAGTATTAAAGATGGCAGTGAAAAAATCTTACAAGAAACCAAATTTGCAGACACCAACAAAACTGATATGATTGTCAATATACCAAATCTTGAAGACCTTTACTTTAACAATGAGAGTTAGAGTTTCAACTACCAAAAGTAACCTCATTGCAAAAATTAATGATTAATGTTTTGCCATCTTTTGCAACCATTAGCATTAATTTGCAGTGAATGTTGGGGATTAACCCATGGTGAAGAATTGGTAAAGGTAATGCTTTTTCTTGGGAGACACGGAAGGTTCATATCTCTCCCCCAATGCTAAGGTGGGTTTGTACTGTATGTTACCAGTTACTTCAGAAACATCTCCATGTAAGAGATGGATCTGAAGCACTGCTGAAATATTTCGGTGACGTTTCAAATCTTCACGTGTTGTATTCTCCGTTTGAGATGGTGTATGGATTGTTTTAGCGAACGTTATGACCATTTCAACAGACATTTTGGTCTGTGTATACGCTTGTTTCAATTACTGCCATGGTCACTAAAATGAAAACAAAATTTAAAAATAAAAAAATAAAAAAAATTGCTGACACTAATTTCGAACAAATCAAGTTATAAAGAAAGAGCTTGGGCCTTTCTTAATGTTAAATGTTATTTGTTGGCTTTATTTTCAAATTCAAATTACATGAACGATATTTTGAAATTTTGTCTCCTATTTTTTGATATATGTAAGTATGAATGAATGTTTGTATTTGACCTATCCTAGTTGTCTCATATCCTGATTTTGGGATTTTCTGAAAATTGGTGTATCCAATTCAGATATTGTATCCGCAACTTTACAATTTAGTTGTTGTGTTAATAAGATACTGTATCCGCAACTCTACAATTTAGTTGTTGTGTTAATGTGGTGTTGGGTTTTGTAGCTCCCATCAATAATTAAAGTGAAATTGCAATTTAAAAATATATAAGCAGTGTATGTCACTGTATGCAAGGCAATGCTTGTGTGTTATTATTATTTTACAAGTGCTTCAAGAAACATTCCAGGAGAGGCCACACTGCAAATAGCAAGAGTGAAGGGACTGTTATACCCACTGTTATGTAATTTATTCTATAGAAAAAGGGGGAGATAGTCTAGGTTTTTCTATTCCCCCTTCATCGTTTTTTGTTTAGTAGGCTAGCATTGAAAATTCTCTTGGAGTTAGAAGCTCCATCAAAGAATATACAGTATTTTTGCTGAGATTTCCACCATACTTGACAGAGGAGGAGAACCGCTTGTGCTTGGTGGAATAGGAGGGGAGGCACTAGATGGTGCATTTCTCCCTCTCCTTTGCCCCCTACCTCCTGCCCTAGCTGATTGAGACATTCCTTTTGTTGTGTGAAGGTTGAGCTTGCAATCCTCTCCACAAATCCACCGGAATGCACTTGGAATTGCTTGGATAGCCTTCAAATCGCCTTCAAATCTCCTTCACCTGCACATACAATCACTCTCAGCCAACTCCTTCCTTGCAAATGACAAAAAGAAACTCAAATTTTGGTTTTAAAACATACCGGCCGCACTTTTCCGGTTTTTAGCACACTTTACGTGTCCTGTTTTAGGGACACGTGTCCGACAGTGGGGACACGTTAACAATTCGTGTCCGATTCGCTTCAACTGCGTGTCCGAAAACAGGATTCGATGAAAGTTCAAATCGAACACGACCTCAGGTCGAATCGTGTCCGATTCGATAGGGACACGACACGCCGAGGGTTTTGAACGAATCCTATTTCTTAGGTTCCAAGACATGTTTTCAAGGCTGCAAATTAAATTAAGTTTTGAATAATATATACTTAACCACCACTAAGAACCTTGCAAAACCAAGGAAAATATTTCTAATGATATTTTTGACTTATGTTTTGATTGAAAGAATTTCCAATATCGATGTTTTTGGTATTTTTGGTATATGTGTTGCAAGAGATTAAATTTGTTTATGTAAATAAAATAAAACTTGTTGATAGTATTATATTAATTTACCACATATATCTTCTATTTCATATTATTTTCTTGCCTCATAATTAAAAATAAGTTAAACCTATATACCTAACATATTCAACCATACCATCAAGGAGTTTATAAAAGGACTAAGGATGAGAGACTCGTATATCATGAATATTAACATTTCTTTCATTTAGTATATTAATGTTATGTCACGTATCATCCATACCCAATCATAGATTGTACCTTGAACTCAATGCTATTGTGATTGCTCATTTCATTTCTTCTCTTTTTGCATAGTTCAATAAAGGGTACAGCTATTCCACACATCTTGATTTGTAATCTTTGCCATTCAGAACATACTTGTTTATCGTCATAAGCAACAAACGTTTCAATCGATTCCCTATCTTTCAAATGGGTAAGGCAAGGGCATCCTATCTTTCTTTCTAGGATGCCCATGAAGTTTCTTACTGGTGTCCAATGATATTTGTTTATTTTATTCTTCGTGCCTATGTGAGTACATAATACACAGCGAATCTAGGTGAGAATGATTGGTATCTTCCTTCTCACTAAACAAGGGAACGCTTTGGATGTAGGGATGGAAACTCTATGTCTCTTCCAAACTAACATATATTTATAACTATCTCTTAACTTATTTAAAGAAGTGATATGTATATATTTATTCAAAAAAAAAACTTAAAAACATCTCACATCCTCAAAAATTTAAATTACACTAAACTTAGATGAAAAAAAAAACTTCTATCTTAGCCACCCAAACTATTCCCACTTGACATATATACACAATGAAAGAGACAAAATATATACAAATTAACAAACACCTTCTAAAAACCAACCAAAAACTTTACAAATTTACACCATTCTAAAAAAAATGTTTATTTTTTTACATAGAACTCTCCGCAGAATCCGCACCACCCTCCGGATTCCTTAGTAAAGAAGCTTTAAATCGTTATGGCAATGAATTGACCTGCATGCCGTTATGATGGGTAGTTCCTTGTCATTTATGACCTTGATGGAACTTCAAGGGAGTTGGTTGGCTATGATGATCTTGCATGTAGGGTGAAATTAGTTTCGTTACGAAGAAGCCAAGTAGTAGAGGCCCATATAACTGCAACTCCGTTGATATTTATTGAGAAATTAAATATTCCTCTATCAAATATCAAAAACTAAATGAAAAGTGAGTAGCCTAAATCTTTGATGGTTTTCTCAGTTTTACGACAGCATTTTCCAACACGAATTCAGTAAAAAAACTGAAATTTTGAATAACAGTCTTTAAATTTGCTTAAGCTGAGTGCCCTGTGGTGTTTGAGGGGCTAAATCCATTCATGCAGTCAAAAACATTATTTAAACACAGAATCTGGATTTAAAAGAAATGCCGGATTTTGCTCAAAAACTCATCAGATGGGCCAAATCGTCGAATGTAAACTGTAAACCGTGAACTATATTGTCAAGGAGTCTAAACATTTGACGATTTCGGCTGTCTGTCGAGTTTTTCATCAGAATCCGGCTATTTTTTTTAAAATCCGGATTCTGTATTGTTCAAATCATATTTTTGAATACATAAATATATTTTGCACCCTCAAATACCGCATACACCTAGCTTAAGCAAATTTAAAGACAGTAATTCAAAATCTCAATTTTTACTATATTGATCCCAGAAAATGCTAGCGGTACCAGCGAAATTGTCAATCGTTTAGGCTATGCCAAATACTTTATTAGAGAAAGAAAACAAATTTGATGCTGCATAGAATTTCACTCTTGTACTATGTCATCTTAATATAGAATTTCACTCTTCTTCTATGTCATCTTAATAGTCAATTACTGGCTGGGCATGTTGTTTGAGTTTCATGAGTTCTTCCCTGTGTTTCTCTGCTTCTGCTTCTGCCGCAGCCGCCAGGTTTTTGTTCTTTGAGAATCATTTGTCCATGAGAAGCAATTTGTTCTTTGAGAATCATTTGCAGTGCCAATGAAACTGTCATAAAATCTGGTTATGGGGAACACTGTGATCAAAAGTATTAGAGATGAGTCAGGTGCAATTCCTCACCGAATTTTACTCGATAACTCTTCATACGACAGATCCAGGAATAAATTAATCACTAAAATAATTTTACAATCCAAAAATAAATTAATCACTAAATAATTTTACAATGACGAATACTTTAGTTAGAATCCATATTCATAAATTGGTCTCAAGTTCAAGTTCTGAATACTGATTAGTTATTATCACTAAATATAACATTGAGTAAAAGGAAATAAAAATCAGTCGAAAACTTGCCTATAGTCTCGCTCTTTGATCGAAATTTGGATATGTTACATGATATTGAGATTTCAAACTTTTGCCAATTTTTTTTGCGAGTCATTGTACAGCCCAAGTCAAACTTATGTGCCTAATTAGAGAGCCCAGCTATACCTGTGGACTTAATTTCTTCTGGTACCACACAGAACGCAAAAACGCGAAAGGCCAACATTTGGATCGGTTGCACTATTAAATTGCGTTCTTGGGTAACTGTAATCATGGCTGACTAAAGGAAAGATGAAGATCTTTAGCAGTGAAAGAGTGCGTGTATGAACTTTGGAATAATATAACAAATCTTCTATGGATATTTAGACTAATGAACATGAAAAATAATACAAAATTTATCTTTCATACATCCAAAGTATGATACTATTTGCAGGAGAATTGCATGTTACATTATGTTTAACACTGAAGACATTAAAGGCTGAATAAGGAGTTGATGGATGAACTGCCTTTAGAAAATGCAAGATTGATAAAAGTTGGTTCTTTTATTTACTTTTTTCATGTTTTCTTGCACTGTGGCATTGCCAGATTCAGTGAAATTGGAATGTTCCATTGCTGGATACAGTGACATTGGAATGTTCCCATTTCATTTATCTGGTTTTGCTTGAAGGGGTTGTTCTTCATAAGTTCTGTTAGGACGAAACCACAGGTACTGAGGTACACAATCTCATCAGTCTTTTTCACCATCTCTTATATTTGCAAAGAGCAGGAGACAGTAAAATTTATTTTTAGAGAACATAGTTTGTATGAGTTTTGCACTAGTTGGCATTGTGCATTGAGAAACAACAAGAGCAAAACATGCCTTACATCTCCTGGCCGCCATCATCAGCTCATTCAGATACCATACAGAAAACAGAAACAATGGCCTCATCTAACAATTTTCAAAACTACAATGAGCATGGACATTCTGAGAAATATTCTGGTAGTCCATCTTTAGGGTTGGCGTATGACAATGACAAACCCCAGAAGCTTGGAAGGCCAATTTGGGCATGAGAAGGGTGGTCCATTGCCTACAAAAAAATATTTTATGTGTTTTTTTTATTTAAATGCTTCAGACGAAGCTTTGTTTCAGCATTGTTCTTTGAATGTATCATTAAGATCATTCGAAATGTTAGTGCCAAACAAAGTTTCCTGTGGAGCAATCAGATCAGGAAACAGAGAATATCTTATGTTGGCAATGCACAATCCAACGCCAAATGAGGGATTAGTGTAATAAGGACACATTGACTTTCAAAGTCTCTGTGCTTCTCATATGCCGACCCTAAACTACCATAACATTTCTCAAACTTCCCATGCTCCTTACCTATTGAAAATTGGAACATGGCGTAGTTGTTACAGTTTTCAGTTTGGTGTCTGAATCAGATGATAATGGCCAAGATGTGTAAGTTGTGTTTTGTTTGTCATTGAGCAAGGCACGATGACAACAACAAAGCCCAACAAGAACTATATCTCAGCAAAAATAAATTTCCTAGTATCCTCTTTGCAAGAGGGAAAAAAAAGAGTCAAAGAGATTAAAAAACTCAGGTAATTTCAGGTAATCATTGCAACTTTGCAAGTTTTGACCTGTTTTGCGAGCCCTGGCTGACTGAATTTTACTGGATAAATCCTTTTAGGACAGAGAATCTAAATCCCCCAAAAAAACTAATTACTAAATTATCTTGTTGAAAACTTTGGTCTTGAGTTACTAAATTATCTTTTTGAAATCTTTGGTTTTGAATTACTAAATAAACTAATTACTAAATCCATACTCATAAGAGTTCTGAATATTGATGAGTTATTATAATGAAATAAAACATTTAGTAAAAGCAAATAAAATTCTCTTGCTCTCTGGTCGAAATTTTAAATATATTACATAAAATTTGATTTTCCAAACTTTTGCCAAAGTTTTTGGCAAGTCATTGTCCTGTCCTGTCCAATCCAAGTAATTAGATAGCCCAGCTGGATATTCTACCTGTGGAATTGATAAAATACAAAATTAGAGCTGTCGGATCTTTCTGTCCATTCATATTACATAAATGTAACATTGAATTTCTATTGAATTCCTTATGATGCACTGTTGTTGAAAAAACGCACATAACACCAAAATAGCATAAGGCCTCAACTTTGGTCAATGGTTGGATTGGCTGCAGTCTTGAATAACAATCTTTGGGTAACTAGAATGATGGCTGATTAGAGGAAGGATGAAGATCCTAGGACAGTGAAAGAGTGCATGCAACACATGTTTGTAAAATACTTTATCAGAACACAATTATAAAAATGATAATACATATTTATACTAGTGAAGCAATCTTTTCTCTACAAGATAGTTATTTCATATATATATCCATTACATAAAACTGCAAAGTCCTCACAACGATGATTTGGGGAAATAAACTGCATATCCTGTGTTTATGGCAGAATTAACCTTGGAATAGCATCACAAATTCCCTTTGGAAACTTCAGTAATGAACACAGAAAAATATTACAAAATTTAACTTTCATTCATCCACATTAGAACTGTGTGTTACAATATGTTTCACAATGAAAACAATAAAACTTGAATAAGGAGCTGATAGAGACAGTGGAAACAGAAAATGATAAAGATTAATTCTTTTAAGTTTGATTTATTGCTCATTCATCTTGGACTGACCCATTGTTGGATTTAGTGAAATTGGAATGTTCCCCTTACATCCAGTGAAATTGGAACCCAGAAATACAACCCATGGGAAGACTTTAATTCCAAGATGGATAAGCAAGGGTTCAAAATTGTTGACTTAGAAAAGTCAAGCGAAATTCAAGGAATAATGCATAAAGTTTCATAGGTTTCAAATAAACTAAAATATAAATTTAAACAACTTCACATAATCATATTACAATATGGATATTAACAGAAAGATTTTTGCATTGCCTAATCCAGGGTTGCAAACATCATTGACTGCCTATTGCGTGATTTTTTGTGATGTTTATGGAACTATTGGCGTTTGAAGCTTTCCTAAAGTTGGTTTTGACTAAAAACATTTCTCTATTAACGTACTTGGGACCTGTATTAATGGCTATCAAGGAGATGAACAGTGAAGAGGTCTTCACATTATTTTATTTCAAGCCATTGTTGATGAGAACAAGATTGTCACACATTGATAATGTCTAACCGCATTCCATAAATGAGAGAATTTCATCAATTCCAGGTGGCCGAGGAACTACGGTTGGGAGAAGATATCTTCAAGATCTACTTCGGGCGCTCTTGGAATCCATATCTTCTCCCAACTGTAGTTCCTCGACAAAAAGGAAAAGTCATCAATTTGAACCAACCAACTCTCTCCATCTGACCACTAGACAGGATTACCCATTTCACACATACAAACAAAAAGGATCAAAACGAAGGCTCTTAGTACCCCAAAGCCCGAAGGCTGGTATTTATAGCCTACAGTGGGCGTGCCTTTACCATGGGACGCGCCTTTACCATGGGCCTGCCTTACCGGCTTTGGGTATCCGAAACTAAGCTTAAAATACAATTTCAAATTGTCAAAGTCACTTATTTTAATTAATATTGAATACAAATAATAATTTATTATATTTTTAAATATACATTATTTTTAGTAAATAAAATTATATATATATATTTTAATATAGGAAAGAATTTTAATATCGATAACTAAATTTCCATCTTCTAAAAAATGGAAATATATTAACCAATCCTTGTATCTTAGAAATTATTATTGCATTTCTTATAAAATAGAAATCAACTTTGATTACAAAATATATATCAAAATAAATAAAAGTTATAAATAGATAAAATGATTGTATCAAATTCAGTTTTTCACACCAATCTCTATTGACTAACAAACCATAAGCTTCAGGGATATCCATGACATTGATATTAATCACATGATGTACTTGGGCTTAGAAGCTAATCAAATTAAGTCATTCTTAAGTTCTCCTAGGACTTACATTTGATTTGTCTAATTGAACAATATGAGTGTCACATTTTTAGGTTCAACATTTAATTTCTGACACACATAATAGGGCATCATGTTTGAGGAAGCCCCATAATCAACCATACAATTATGCACATTTTGGTTAAAAAATTCAAATGTCAAAAGGAAATGAGGTGTGCTAGATTAAGATCTTTTATCGATAAGGATGCATTAACGATGGATTGTTTCTTACTACTTAACCTACTCGACTCTATATTTTGTGTAGATTTTCCCGTGCCTCTTTTTCTCCAATAATGATGTTTTTCCCTTTTTTAGAAGATGATTCCTCAAGAGTTTTAATTAAATTTCCCTATGTTTGTGGTAGTTTGAGTAATTCATAAAGATAAATATTAGCTCGGATTTTCTTCATGTCTTCTACAAAATCATATTCTAAATCGGGACAAGAAGAGGGTTTTACTCAGGAAGATCGGGACAAGAAGAGGGTTTTTCTCAGGCAGATCAGGACAAGAAGAGGCTTTTACTCAGGCAGATCGGGACAAGAAGAGGGTTTTACTAAGGCTAGGGCAGATTTGGTGATCATTGAGTTTTATTCCTTGGAGGGAAATTCTTTTAAAAGGTGGTATGAAATAATTTTTGGTAGGTGGAATTTCTCTCATACCACTCTTCAAGTATATTATCTCATTAGAAAGTTTTTTAATAATTTTTTACATAGATTCTCCATATCCATAGAATCTTGTTCCTTCTTTTCAAAAGGAGGTTTGATCTGAAGGGATTCATTCTCACTGGAAGAGACACCATGTTCTTCTTCACTCATTGGATCACCTTTTAAATTGATCATATCATTTTCAACCTTTATTGCTTCTTCAAAGGTTTCTTCAATTGTAGTCTTCTCATCCCTTTTGACAAACATGGCAATGGATACTAGTAAGGTTGAAGTGTAAAACTTAATAGTAACATCTTCTACAGGTTTAGAAGCATCTGGAATTTTATTTCTTTAATATAAAAATCTCTTATTAAATCCTTTGATATTTATTTAGGGTCCATATTAATCTTAGATAATTCTAAAACCAACACCTTGCGCTTTTATTATAACCAAATTTGTTTATAAAGGCAATATTAGTATTGGCCAAGTTGTAATTAGTCCTTGTCTTAAGAAGAAATACCTCAAGTTCAATAGTCATGAGCCTAACAATAAGCATGAATTTCTTTATGTGATCACCAACATATTATTTTCTATGTACATCGAACTTAGGAAGCAATTTTTCAGGGTTTTCAGGAAAATGATGCACATTGCTTGGTATAGAAACGACATCCTAGGCTATCCTAGGTCTGTTAGGATTGGCAATTATAATGGAATCAGCCATGCTTCTTGAAGAACAATCCGGTTGATTATGTCTAGGATTGTTTTCATAAGATTCTCTCGAAGGGTGTCCTTTTGAGGGTTCTTCACTTGAATATTTTTCCTCCGAGGAGCTTTGAGGAGTGTTAGGAGGGGAATCAATGGGAGATGGTGGTCCACTAGAACCGTCTTGTAGTTGTACTTTTGGTCTTCCTTCCAAAGGATTTTGTATCCCCTTAGAAGTATTCCATAGGTGATAATGAGTGGTCGCAACGATTGGTGCACTAGAGTTAATTACTTGGTATGATTGGGGTGGTCTGGGTCTCTTAGGAGGAGGATATACAACAGGTGAGAGTCCATGTTATTTACATAAGGATTGAGTTATAGAAGATGAGGTTTTGAATAGCTATGGAATTATAAGGGATCCTAACAAAGGAGAATTGAGTGTCATGGGGTTATGTTGGGATGTTCCTTGCATGACGGTTCTTTGCGGATTAGTGGGTAGAATGGATATTCTAGGGGTTAAATGTTTCTTCATTGGCTATTAATTTTTACGACCACCCTCCTTTTCACGCCAATTTTTTTGATGGGCTGACATGACCCCTATTAACAATAAGAGATAATCCCCAATGCAAGTCCCAATTAGCCTCACTTTTATTTGGGATAGTAGACTATGACCGGTATGTGGGCCTGGTTTCCACTAAGAATCCTAAAATAGAGGGTACCATAATCTATGCTAAAATCTAATTTGTCTTGTTGCTAATTTAATCTTACTCAAATAAATTATCAAACTAAATACTGACCTAATTTATCCTAATCAAATATTAATCTAACCTACTCTAATATGAATCTAGAGCTATGATTAAACATGGTTAGATACAAAGTAAATAATATAATGCTAAAAAGAAAAGAATAAATCTACACTCTCAAAACATGTTAAATCAACAATGAGACAAAAACATGAATAAAAAAATATTATTAAATTTGAATCATTACCTTTGCATCCAGTTGCAAGTATTGAACAATTAATTACAATAAATAACATACAAAAAAAAAACTTATGGATTATACTTACTATAATCAATTAATACCAATTGTAATAAGTCAAAAATCTTAAATATACATAGCAGAATACCTAATAGCTACAAGTCCTTCTGGTGTTTTATTCCTTCAAAAATAAAAATATTGCAAAGGTTTTCATACCCAAAGGTCTCCCCCCTTTTGTTATGTGAATGTCTTCATTTTCAAAAAAAAATTCTGAAGGAAGTTGAAGTACCCAACGTAACCAACTTAGTACAACAATTTTTATATACCAACCTTACAAAAACAAATCTCAATTCACCCCTTCTCTATATGATTTCCACTATTCATGAGTCTCGGTAATTTGAGAAATACAATTGGACCTCATTCTTTCTATATCCAGATATCCATAATAAATCTTCTCGAAAATAGCTCGTTTTAGATCCTTATGGAACCATTGTATGTAGGAATCAGATAAAGTGGCAAGCTTGACTGGCAGAATCAGAAAACTACTCAAAACATCCTCATTTATCTTTGATAGTTGACTAATAAGTTCTTTTCTATTAGCTCTGACCTTCTCCACCTTTGTTGTTTGCATTTGGCTTGGAATAGCTTGACTCAAATCATTTATTGTTGACATGCCACATTTTCCCAAAATATCATCTGTTGAGTTCCATATCTTGAAACATGATTTGGTGGCTACACAAACATTTTCTTCTATGTCTTCTCAAGAGGCCTTCCATGAATCCAATAGAACTTGAGTTTTTCCTTTCTCCCTATGATTAATCCTAGGGAGTGATTATTGGCCATGTCTGTACTACTTCTACTAGTCCATGATCTTATCAAACAAATCTTGTGTAGATTTTATTGTATCCAAATGTACCTTTATTTGATTAGACAATTTAGTCAAATAATCATAATACTGTTGGACTTCATCTAACTTTGTGAAGAACTTTTTCTGAGCATCCATCAAATTTTCATTTGCCCTAAATGCTTCATCCTTTAAAGCATTCAAGTCAACCCTTTTCTCATCTAATTGAACTTCTAGAGAATGCATCGTTTCTTCCAATTCTTTAATTTGATACTCGTAATACTCGAAAGCGGTTATCTTGTTCCGGCTTTAATTTTTCAATTTCCAACATATGTTCCTTCATTAGGGAATCCATCTAAACATCATATTGTTCATCCCTTTCAATGACATAGTGTATATGTATAGCTTCCATTTGAATCCTTTGTTGCTCCAATTAAGTTTCTAAAACAATGTAATATCCTGATTTTGACCATATTGCATTAAAATTGTAATTGATATAAATATCATTATTAAATCATGGTGAGGAGCTCAAGGCCGAGGCCCTGCCATCGATTTATCATTTTATGTATCGACAATTAAAAATAGATTCCTATGGTTCTTGTGCTAGATAGGCACAATGTAAATTAAGACATCATGTAAATACGAATTTTAATGAAATACCCACAACTAGCTATGCAATGCAACAAGAGGTGGGGGCATGATTTCACAAGGAATAGGGAGGAAAAATATTCAAACCCTTGAGCCAATAGAGTCAATCCATGTGTCAATGAAGGAACCCATGAATCCTCAACTACCCATTTTGACTTATGCACCCAATCATTTAATTCTTCCAAGAGTTGGTTGACGTAGTTAATGCCTTGGGAATGGAGAGGTATGGAAACCAATTTCGTGTATGCGCAAGCCATCAATCTGGGAAATCGTATTTTTGTTTCTTGGGCAAGAAAACACCCACGAAATTGTGCCCAAATCCATTCTTCACCCATGGTATTTTCTCTCTCACGCAGTTTGAGCTAGCTGGGGCTTTCTCCTTCACGTTTTCTACCATTTTCCTGCATTTTCCATGGCTGGGAACTCGTTTTTGTATTACATAGTGGTTGGGAGGAAGGGAGTCATGATTTGGGGGTTTATGGAGGCCGTTTCTGTCCCTTGAATACCCACAAACGTTTTGTGAAATCAATTCGCTCTTCCATGGCTGAATTCCCCATCTACCAATTCGTTTTGATTTCCCACGTTTTTTTGAAGCTAATGGAAACCCCATTTTGGACATCCCACTGTAAAAACGTTTCCCTTCATGCCTAGCACTTGTGATTTTGCTGTTATGTGCATCCCTGTTTTGGTTTGAACCCATGAGCAAGAAATTTGGAGTGGAAGTGGACCAGAATTGGCTTGATAAACCTAGTGAGGAAGGTAACCTCTCAAGAAGATCAAAAGGGCTAGCTACTCTTCTATGCACACCTGGAAGAACACTAGAATGGGAGGTATGGCCTGAGGGACTGTGCAGTAGTGAAGCGAATACTTCCTTGTGTCGGGTGTGTAGGTATTGTGGGGACCAAGCTAGATAGATCTTGTAGAGGGCATCCATATCTTTGTGGTTGAGCTCACTAGCTTAGCAATTATTCCTTTCCATTTCCTTAGCAGCCTGATAAACCCAACTGTGGATTGGCTTGGCAGATTTTGGTGTATTGTGGCTATGTGTGAGTCTGTTGTTCCCTTTTTCCTTGTAGAATCATGCCCAGATTGGGGGTGGCCATTGTGTTGAGAGATTGATGAACACAACTGGCCTATGGTTGGGTGGAACGTTGCAGTTGCATAGCCAGCTGCTTGGGACTACTTCGTTTCAAGATAAGTACTCTCTTTTATAAATTCTGCAATGTCTTTATTTAATGGTTGTCATGAAAATGTTGAATGTATGTTAGATATTAAGATGATTTTAATTCCGCCGTGTTTCTACAATATGCATATGTATATGTATTTTGTTATCAATGAGTTTTACTTAATAATCATGGGGCTAGATGCCCAGTTTTGGTGCCATGTCTTCTCCCTATCTCGGTCTGATGGGAGGAAACTTGACAGTGTGGTATCAGAGCCATAGGCTACAGCATTGGGCCTCTTTGGGCCAAATATGATCAAAGTCTCATAGGCAAGACCCCTTCCTGATCACCACAGGTTACAATGTTGGGCCTAAATGGGCTAAGTTGAATAGTTTGCAGAGGTAAGGTCACCTCCTGTTGAGGAGTGATCATCACAGAAAGAAGGACAAATTTCAAAAAAAATTCTAAGTGTTTTTGAAATTTTTCCTAAGGCTGTGTCGGCGAAAATTATGCTAATCTTCTGCAATGCGGTCGACAGAAATTAAGCTAATTTTCTGTGATGCGGTCGACAAAAATTTAGCTAATTTTCTATGACACGGTCGACATAAATTAAGATAATTTTCTGCAACGCGGTCGACAAAAATTAAGCTAATTTTCTGCGATGTGGTCGACAAAAATTAAGCTAATTTTCTGCGACGTGGTCGCAAAAATTAAGCTAATTTTCTGCGACGCGATCGGTAAAAATTATGCTAATTTTCTGTGACGCGGTCGGCAAAAATTATGCTAATTTTCTGCGACGCATTCGGCAAAAATTATGCTATTTTTTGGCAACGTGGTCGGTGATTTTTCGCTTAAAAGTCGGTAGTCGGAAATTTTAACCTTAATTGTCGCGACACGGTTGGAGGAGATTGGTCGGCGATTTTAACCTTAATTTCCATGACACAGTCGGGGGAGAAATTGCTAAGTCCGCCGAAACGGGGAAAATACAGCAGCTTTTCAGTGAGATTTTCAGGTGCCGAAAATGGAAAAATTGCCATGAACTTATGGGACAGATTGCGCGAAATCAAAGGAATTATTAAAAAAAAAAAATGAGGGCGCTTCCCATAAGGGGGAAATCCTTCTTGACCCCCGTCGTCCCCCTGAGATAGTCGTTGATTGTGAGAAAAGTCTATGACTGGACAAAGTTGTCAATATAGGATTTTCCCACATACATGCAAATAATTTATGATATTATAATGCAGCTAACAATTGTGTCCATAAACACATTTTGCAGAATAATAGTCACATCAAAGCAACAATTCCAGATAGTGCAATTGGAAAGTTTTGGTCTTGGTTGGGCCAAGAATATCAACATCATGGATGATGCACAGGATCCCTATGAGCCTGAGACAGATGCCATGGGGGAAAACATACATGTTGAGAATGCTGAGACAGAATCTAATGGGAGAAGAAATTGAGAGACTCCCCCAGATATTGCAGCCACCATGAGGAGCCTAAGGGTGGAGTTGCAAAGTTATAGGGAAGATAATGAATGGATGATTAAAGCTCAGGAAGAACAAAATTAGTTAAATGCAGCCATGTTGCAGAGTTTGACATATATCCAAAGGCAAATTAATTCTGGGCATCAGTCAGAAAATCCAGAAAGGAGTCGGAGTAGTTCAAGGAGAAATTCCCGCAAGAGGTCCAATATCTCAAGAAGAGTTTCTAGAGATAGAACCTATACTCCGTAAATCTCTTCTAGTGGATCATCTGACTCTGAAGGATCCATTGAGGGTTCAAGCTCTTCATCTCACAGGAGTAAAAGGAAGAGACATCACAAGAACAACTCACATGGGGAATTTAAGAAGGAAAAACCTCCTACATTTGATGGAGAGGTAAAGTCTGGTCAAGAAGCTGAAGCTTGGCTTCTTGGATGAGAAAGTATTTCCAAGTACAAGACTAATCTGGAAATATGAAGGCAAGGGTCGCCATCTTCAACTTGAATAGAAGAGCATCTATATGGTGGGATCACATCAGGAAAGTGAGGAATATCAATGAAAGAAAAATTGTGTGGAAGCAGTTCAAGAAATATTTCAAGCAGAAGTACCTCTCTGAAAGGTACTATGATGATAAGATCAAAGAGTTCCATGAGCTGAAATTGGGACAATTGACCATGGAAGAGTATGCAAATAAGTTCTTGGAACTCCTGAGGTATGTCAGGTATATTCGAGATGATAGGGTGAAAATTCAATGTTTCCTATGTGGGCTACCTCAATCATATAAAGATAGGATTGAATTTGATGAACCTCGAACTCTAGAGGAGGAAATAAGGAAGGATAAGTATTACTATGATCAAAACAAAAGCAAAACTGATTTCTATAAGGCATGGAAGGACAAGAAAAATGAGAAGTTTGAACAAAGGAAGAAAGGTTTCAAACCTCCTCATCTCAGAAATCAGCAAAGGCAACCATCACAGGTTGTGACTAAGCCAACTAGGATGATGGGAGACAAGCCACGAGATCCAAAGGAGCCAAGAGAACCGATTCAATGTTGGGGTTGTGGAGGAGACCACATGCTTAGGATATCCACATCAGAATGGGAATGCAAATCAAGTTCACAACATCCAAGGAGCCGAAACTGTGGGTCAGGTGGCGAGGACAATCCCTAGAATCTATGCAGCACTAGACGACTGCTAGGCAGATCATCAATCAACTGTGGTTGAAGTTGAAGGTAAGATTGCTAAGTAATATGTTTCTATTTTGATTGATCCTGGATCTACTCACAGTTATGTCACTCCTAAAATTGTTGAGATTTGTGCTTTTAAGAAATTAAAGCATAATAAATCTTGGTTAGTTCAACTAGCCACTGGAACTAGGAGAAAAGTTAGTGAAATTGTAGAGAAATGTCCATTAGAGATGGATGGGCTATTCACTTATGCAGATTTGAATATTTTGTCACTTGGTTCCTATGATATTCTAATTGGGATGGATTGGTTAGAAGCACACAAGGTTAAACTTGACTGCTACAATAATACTTTTGAATGCATGGACGAAGAAGGAAACCCAAGGGTTGTAAAAGGCATTCCAAAGGTGATTTCTGTTAGACAGGTTTCATCCATGCAGCTGAAGAAGTTCTATAGAAAGGGTTGTCAATTGTATGCATCACATGTTTTGGAGTCAACAGAGAATGAAAATCTTAGGTTGGAGGACTATCATGTATTGCAAGAATTCAGGGATGTATTTCCTGATGAGGTTCCTGGACTTCCTCCAAAGAGAGACATTGATTTTACAATTGAACTTGTGCCAGGAGCTGCACCAGTGTCTAAGACACCCTGCAGGATGAGTAGACTGGAATTTCTAGAATTGAAAATGCAATTACAAGAGTTGTTGGAAAAGAAATATATCTGGCCAAGTGTGTCCCCGTGGGGAGCACTTGTTCTATTTGTGAAAAAGAAAGATGGAACACTCAGGTTATGTATTGACTACAGGCAATTGAACAAGGTCACTATGAAGAACAAATTCCCATTGCCCCGAATTGATGACCTTTTTGATCAAATGAAAGGAGAAAAGGTATTTTCAAAGATCGACTTGAGGTTTAGTTATGTAATGTCCCTTATTAGGAATTTTATTAAAATTGCAATTTTCTACTTTTTTTCCCTTGTTCGACCTTTGACTAGTTTTGATCTCTAGGTCCCAAATTTGCCCCAAATGATCCCAAATATTCTGAGAAGGTGTATGAATGATATTAGAACATAAATATGTGTTTCAGGGATGCCTTTGGACCTTTAAAATACTTCTGCAAATCCTCTTTCAATTCTGATCAATGTAGGTAACTTTACTAGTGATTTTCCTTTGACTAGTATTGGTCTCTAGGTCTCAAATTGACTCCAAATGCCTTCAAATATTCAAGGAAGGTGTATGAATGATATTAGAACTTGAATATGATGTTTATGGATGACATATGGCCACCAAAAGACCTCTTAAAACTCTCTTAATATTCTGGACCAATTATGCAATTTTACTAGTAATTTGGGGTTCAAATCCCCCTGGGGTAAACAATGAAAATGGCTTCCCAAATACCTCCAAACCCACTCAAATTTATGAAAAAAGGTATGTAATGTGTTAAGTATGTTACTAAAGTCTCATATGCACCATTAATGTATTATTACAATTGTTCTCACCCTCTCCCATTCAACTGCAAAAATCCCCAATTCGACCCTTGGGGAAATGGCACTATTTCACCTCCCAATACAACTAAACTGAGTAAAAATGCTTCAAATGCTCAAGTACAGTACATGAAACTTGTAGAAGACATCCATGGCAGTATATTCATCACAAATATATCAGAGAATCATCCATTCATTCGAAATCATCATCAATACATTGGCTCACAACAAGGTAGTGGGGAAATGGCATTGTTCTTCCATTAAAAATGAGATTTATACATTTCTACTTGGAATTTCGACCTGAAACTTTTTGGATATGAAGAAAAGTGTATTTACTTCATATTAAAAAAGAAATGAGGCATTAGAACCTCCCCCAAAGAGTACAATAGCTCACCAAAAACGTCCTCCCTCAAGGATCAAGAATATGCCATCAAAACTGGAAATGGTTGAAGGAGCGAGCTGCAATAGAAGAAACCATGAGCTGCCCTGTAGCTTACACCTGCAAATAAAGACTCCATTAAATCTCCAAATGAAAGGTCTGAATGGCCTTTCCAATTGCCAACTTGGATGGGAATCTTTCACCCTCGAAATTGGCTAAGGCAAGAAACTAGTCATCCACTAGCTCTCCCTCTTCACAAATGCAATTGCAAATTCTACAAATGATCAAAAGCTGGTTTCATTCTTTGAAGTTATAATGTCCTCCATGGGTCGAATTCCTTCCAAGAGATTCATGCCAACTCAAGTTGGGAAGAGATTCCAAAGAATTCCACTTGTACAACAATTCCTAGTTTCCCACTTCCACCAAATCACATGTGGAAGCATCTTAGCTGCCCTAACACCCTTGAGCGCCCTCTTGGAGTCTAGTTTTAGCCCTGACATGTCATATATGTCATATGTCAGCCTTCAGGTCTGATTTGTGTCATAGGTGTCATAGCATCTTCATCATTGTTGTCATAGAGCTAGGGAATCTAGCCCAAGTGTCTCACTAACTCCAAATTGCCTCTTCCTCTTCCATGGGAGTTACTCTTCCTCTATATTTCGACCTTGGATGAGTCATGCCATGAATAATACCTTTTGGACTCCCCCAATTATGTTACCATTCACCTTGAATTCGAATTGGTGAGAGAATGATGCCAAGTGTAGTGGGGAAATCTAGCCATATGTGGGTCCCACTTCCTCCATGTGTCTTCATGATCAAATGCCACTTTGATTTTCACTTGTATATATTTATTTAGATCCTTTATTAAATATTTATGCCACTCTAATGTTCAAACATCATTTATTATCCCCATTATTCCAAATCCCAAAGCTTCCACCCCAAACCTAGAAAACTAGTAATTTTCCTCCTTGGCAATTATTTGACCTTTAACATCAATTTTACAAACTCTAATGAATATGGCCAATGTGATTAGGCCATTGTGACCCAATTCCAAATTTGGGACATGACAAGTTACCATCAAGTAAGAATCAAAGAGGAATATATTCATAATAAAGCCTTTAGAACGAGGTATGGACACTATGAGTTTGTGGTGGTACCATTTGGTCTCACAAATGCACCTGCTACATTCATGTGTCTCATGAATAGTGTTTTTAGCAAGTATTTGGACAAGTTTGTTCTTGTTTTTCTAGACGACATTCTTATCTATTCTAAGAATGAAGAGGAGCATGAAGAACATTTGAGAATGACACCACAATTGCTAAGGGAGCATAAGCTGTATGCAAAGTTAAGCAAATGTGACTTTTATAAAGATAAAATTCATTATTTGGGTCACATCATCTCAAACAAAGGAATATTTGTGGACCCTGAGAAGATTGAAGCCATTATGAATTAGCCAACTCCAAGGAATGTGACAGATGTGAGATCCTTTATGGGACTCGCTGGGTATTATAGGAGGTTCATTGAAGGATTCTCCAAGGTCGCACATTCAATCACTTCTTTGCAAAAGAAGGGGATGAAGTTTGAATGGTCACCAAGATGTGAGGAAAGTTTCCAACAGTTGAAGAATCTTCTTACGAGTGCACCAATCTTGAAAATTGTAGACCCAGAAAAAGACTTTGTGGTATGTACCGATGGATGCAATCAAGGACTTGGAGGAGTTCTTATGCAAGACAACCACGTGGTATGCTATAAGTCGAGAAAGTTGAAGGAGCACGAGAAAAATTATGCTATTCATGATTTAGAACTTGCAGCCATAGTACATGCTTTAAAGATGTGGAGGCATTACTTAATGGGCAGGAAATTTGAACCAAGGAAAGACCATTGTGGGATGAAATACTTATTTGATCAGCCAAATTTGAATGCTAGGAAAGCTAGATGGTTGGAATTTTTGTGTGAATTTGATTTTGAAATCAAACACATAAAAGGGAAAGAAAACAAGGTGGCTAATTCACTTAGCAGGAAAGTACATGAAATGCATGTGGCAGTGCTTAGTACTTGCCAACCAGATTTGAGGCAACAGATTGTTAACCATATGGTTGAGGATGAAGTGTATGTGCAGATAAAGGACAAATTGCAATAGTAAGACCTTGAAAATAAGTATGAAGAATACCATTTGGAAGAAGACGGACTTCTTACTTATAATAATAGAGCCTATATTCCAAATGTGGCAGATTTGAGGAGGATTGTTATGGAGGAAATCCATAAAGCTCCATACTCTGGTCACCTAGGATATCAGAAAACAATTGCTACAGCAAGAAAACATTATTTCTAGCTGGGGATGAAGAAGGAAATCGCTAAGTACATTTCTAGGTGCATGAAATGTCAGCAAGTGAGGGTTGAACACCAACACCCAGCAGGTTTATTGCATCCATTTCCAATTCCAAAATGGAAGTGGGAAGTAATTTCCATGGATTTTATTACAGGATTGCCAATGACGGTGAGACAACATGATTCCATCATGGTGGTGGTGGACAAGTTAACAAAGGTAGCACATTTTATACCGGTTAAGTCCACACATAAAGCTGATGCCATTGCAATTATTTTCATGAAGGAAATTTTCAGATTACATGGATTGCCCAAGGCAATAATTTCTAACAGGGATACCAAGTTCACTTCCAATTTTTGGAGGGGTCTCTTTGTAGATTTAGGTACACAGTTGAACTTTAGTACCGCATACCATCCTCAAACAGGTGGGAAAACAGAAAGAGTAAATTAGGGGCTTGAAGACATGCTTCACATGTATGTTATGGACAAACCATCCAAGTGGGAGGATTATCTACTCTTGGTAGAGTTTGCATATAACAATGGGAAACAACATCATTGGGAATAAGTCCATATGAGGCTTTGTATGGCATAAGGTGTAGGACACCAGTGACTTGGGATAATCTAGTGAACATAATTGTACTTGGGCCGGAATTGCTTGAGGAAATGGAACAAGAGGTTGCAAAGATCAGGCAGAATTTAAAAGCATCACAGGATAGACAGAAAAGCTATGTAGATAAGCATAGAGTGCATAGAGAATTCAGTGTTGGGGATCATGTGTATCTTAAAGTGAGGCCAAGGAAGAGTTCCTTGAAGCTTGGGAGTTGTGCCAAGCTATCACCTAGATATTGTGGGCCATTTGAAGTGCTTGACAGAATATGGCCAGTTGCATATAGACTTGCATTGCCTGCTAGCACTAGAGCTCATAATGTTTTTCATGTCTATTTGCTTAAGAAGTATGTACATGATCCTAACCATGTGATTAATTGGGATGTTATCCAGGTGGAACCTGAGGGAGAGTTCCAAACCGACCCATCGCACATCCTAGACAAGAAGGTAACTGTTATCACACAACTTGTAGTTGTCCCTAAAGGTATCCCATCCGGGACGGTAGAGGAGATGGAAAACTGAAGAGGTGACCCAAGAGATGCCGCGGTTCCCAATGCAAGCTGGGAGTCACGTCAACCGAGGCACTCTTCACTTTAGATCAACATCAATCAAGACCTAGGGGGAGACCCTATAACCAATCAAAGATGATTGGACCCTAACAAAGGTTCCTAGGGATATGTAAAAGACAAGTTACGGAAACCAATGCAAGGTTAGGTGGACCTAGAAGTTTAAATGTGGTTGAAAGAGGCTTAGGGAATAACTTATGTTTCAACTAATGAATGATTTAGGCCACATGATGAGATAAGATGACAAGACCTAGTACCATTAAATACACAAGTGGGACCCACTTCCTTGGGATATGAAAATAGCTCAAATGGGACCCATAAGGTGGAGTTAGGGGTGCAAATGGTACCAAGGGGTATGCAAGGGATAGATCTAAGGATCTAAGATGAAATTAGAGATACCCACATGTGGGATCTAGGACTTGACACAACTCCCAAGGAGTGAGAATTACCCTAGGTGAACTAGTGCCTTGATAGATGGGTTAATGGAGTCAAAAGCGATGTCAAATTGTAGATTGGGACACCTAGGATGCAAATCAAGTGGGCTATTCAAGATGTGATGGTTGGATCTTAGTAGATTTAATATTTCACTATGTGACCCAAGTGGACAACAATCCCCAAAATGAGGAATGATACCCCAAAGGAAGAACTTCACAAAGTGAGATACTAGGTAGGGGTTTCAAGGTATGCTCTTTCCAAATCAAGCGGGATCACAACCACCCATGTCCTAGAAGTGGACAAACTCAAACACCCAAGGAGTGCGACTTTGCCCAAGGAGGGTTAAAATCATGGAAAGGTGTGTCAAATCAAGTCCAATGGCCACCAAATTGTAGATCCAAGTAGTTTAGGCAAGTATCAATGTGGATCTTGAAAATCAAGGGCATCCAATGGCTAGATCTCCATAGATCTGAGATTTAAAATGCATAACCAAATTGACCCATGTGGGGCACAACCCTCAAAATGAGGAATGGGGCCCACAAGGAAAAAATCAACAAGGTGAAGCACTAGGGGTAGGTTATCAAGTGTGAGGATCATGAATCAGGTGGGATCTCACCTACCCATGTCTTGGAACCAACCAAACTAGCTTCTCCCAAGTGGTGCAATTTTGTTCAAGGAGGGTTAAGTGCCTTGGAAAGTGTGTCAAATGGAACATAATCACCACCAAACTATAGATCTGAATTGTCGTGGACACTATAGAGGTGGGTTTTCAATATCTTTCCAAAAACTAGGCTAGATCGAAGTAGATCTAAGACAAAGTAAAAATGAGGGTTTTAATCAATTAGGGTTTTTATGATCTAGAAGTTATGGATAAGCCAAGGAAGAAGAAGGCCATACCTTTGGAGCATACCTGGTTGAAGAGATGAATGCTAGTTGAGATGAGGATTAATTTTTCCAAAGATCAAATGGAGAATTTTTGAAGCCCTCTTGCCAAATCGATTTTCTCCAAGCCACATGTGTGTCCCTCTAACCTGTCAAAACCAAGGAGCAAAGCATCAATCAGTTTAACATGTTGAAGGTAGATACAAGCAAGAGAGAGATAAGAAAAGAATAGTTGGCACAAAGGCAAAACCACTCCCTATTTAACCAAAACGTCTTCCTCCAAGCTTGAAGGGCAAGCCTCCCCACCAATTCGCACTTGTCAAAAATGTCCTCTTAACCTGTAAAAAGATATGGCAAAATATGCAAGATAGCTATAATAGATCCTCCAGTGCAATGGACAAAAGCATTTACAATCAAAGCAACCAACATCCACTCCAAACCCAAGCATGTACTCTAAAAGATAGAAATTGTATTCCAAGAGCCAAGAGCCAAATCCTCTAGATAGCTTTTACAATGAGGGGGTCTTCTCCTTATATAGGATAATAAAGACCAAAATCTTAGATCTCATAACCACTTTTTGAAATGAGTGGTTGAGATTAAAAGATCTCAATACATGATCAATGGATAAGATGAAACATAACAATATAACACATGGATCACTCAAATAATGATGACGTCATAGCTAAAAGTTACTCATGGAGGGTGACGTCATCCACTAAAGGGGGTAAAAGTACAAAAGCCCACCTCATATGACTAGGGAATGACACATGGAGCTCATGGTGGGGCTAGGAGGCATCAATCCTTACTAGATCATCCCCATAGCACGATAAAATAATATAATATGTCGAAAATAAATATAAATGATCAAATCTGTCCTCAAAATCTGTGACAGACAAGCAGTAAAAGGCCTCCTGTGGCCTCTGTGGACCCACCCAAGTGGTGAAAACTAGCTCGAAGATAGGGGGTTCACCCTAGAAGACCTTTGTGAAAACCAAGTGCCAAAACCTTGCCTCAATTTCCCAAATCGAATTCCTCAGTGACCCTTTTATCCCATTTTTGAACTGCCTCGGTAACTGTGAAAGTACTGAAACTGCCTCCTAGGGAACCTGTGTTGTCAAACTGAGTCTACCAGGCTCTCCAGAAGGCGGGATAAATGGTAATAACAAGTGGCTGGACTACCCCCTCCTCATACAACGCCCTAGGTGAACTGACCTCTCATGGCCTCTGCAGCTCAGGCTGGGAAATCAGCCCCAAATCTAGTCAACAAGTGTAAAACTGCATCTATCACTGTCAGAAGTGCCCAGAACTGAAAGATAAGTGTCTCATTGGATCCAGAAGACCCAAATGTACTAAGAATGTGTACTCATACAACATGGGTTGCCCTGATGGGCTAGCTATAGGGTCCACCATATATGGACAATGCATAATCTGATGATCTGAAGTAATAATAAAACCTATTGAACTGCATCAATCATCATATGAATCATATGTCCATCATATAGAATCATCATCAAGAGTATGTGGGACCATCAATCATCATCAACAAGTATATATAGCCCACACCATCACGGATCCCAAGAAATGACCATAGTCAAACTAGGTTTGACTAGGTCCATATACAACCAAGGATAAGCCAAATTAATAGACTAAGACATGTTCCTCTAATCATACTCACAACTTAACTTAAAGTATAACATTATTCAGTGGCATTAATCATATTTATTCATTTTGTTGTTATTTATATTTACTTGCACAATAACTTAAATGACAAACTCACCCATTGGACATGGTCTAACTGCTAGCTAAGGATGAAGGCTAGGAACAAGGTTTGGTAAAGGGGGTGACTTGTCTAAACTCAACTAAAATATACTTTGGACTGGGAGAAAGGGGAAACTACAAACTCTGTGCTGGACAAAATAAACATGGGGAATGATTGTGCCTCACAAATGGGTAAGTTGTTTAGCGGGTGCTTATTCAACTTAGGAATCATGTCTACTTTTATGAAAGATGATCCAGTTTCATTAGGATCCATTAATTTCATTTCATGGCCTTTTTGGCGTACATAACCCTTCGAATCTCAAGTGTGCTGATAAGCACAACTAATTGCAGCTTGCATCCAGGGCATGTTTACATATACATATAAGGTCAGCAATTGTTTAGATATAGATTTTACGAAACATTGATTTTTTGGACCTTTCTTATACTCTTCGAGGAGTATTTTTAGCAGTTCATCACTCTTTCCCTTTTTAGTTTCCATGGGTGAATATATATAAGTTTCCATAAGTAGTACATGAGCTTTCAGTTTTAGCCAACAACATCTCAAGTGACTAGGGGGATTTCGAGCCAGTACCAAACATCGATACAACCGACCAGAATGATTTAGGACTACAATCCAACTCACCAAAGGCAAGTTTTTTCACCAACTCAGAGCCGAGACACTAAACATACAGGGATGCGGTCCAAACACAGAGGTAAAAGAAAGGGGAAGTCCTCAATATCAGAAAGTCAAGTAAGACAAGTCAAGGGTTAAAGCCAAATAAGGAAAGTCATGAATGGATGGAGTCAAGTGAAGGTGGAGCCTAAGCTAGCAGATAGGAAATGTCAAGGAATACGATATCTATTTAAGGTGATAAACTAGTGAGTTTTGTCAAACAACCTAAATGTGCAAGTAAATGTCCATTTTATAGTTCATCATCAAGATAGTCCATTGTAAGTTTTACACATTTTGCCACATCATGAATTATATACGAAGCTAATGCTATGAACATGACTAAATCAACAAGGTAATAATCCACAGTCAATGATAAAACATCCATAGGTCATACAACATCATCACAAGAATAATCATCATATATCATCTGAAACACTGCTGCAATACATCTCTAGGCACAGAACTGAAACTGTATGGAATAAAGGGTCACATCGGTCATCAAATCTGAACTCTCAAGGCTTAGCCTTGACACAAGGTGTCACATAAGTCTGAATAATACACTTCTCTGATCATGAGTGATCTCAAAATATAAATTCATCATAGCCAAGCTTTGAAAAATCCAAGCTCTGGAATGTGCAGATATCTGCTAAGCAAGAATAGTAGCCCTGCTACTATGGTGTGATAACATCTGGCTCCAGCTGGGACCAGCGCTCTAAGGGAGAGAGCGCTTGAGAACCTCAAAATATCTGGTCTCGAACTGCTCTGCATCAATCTTCAATCTAGCACTGTACCATCCTTGCTTTTAGCTTTTATTTTGCACCTGTATCTGCGCTCACAAACACTAGAATACCTCATGGAGCATGTATGGGTGATATATAAAATAAAAATGAAAATGAAATCCATTCTAGGACAGAAACTGAAATGCATAAAAGAAATTTTAATCTAACATTGCATGTATCATTTTTCATCATTTATTATTTTTTTACTGTGCAGGAGGGCAAAGAAGACTTTTTCAGGAAGGCACACTCAACTCAACTTGCATAGGAAGCCAAAAAGAAAAATCAAGCAAACTAACCACTCTTCAATGCATGCAGGAGGTGAGACAAGCTTAGGAAGGAGCAAGACTCACTCAATCAACAACTCAGCAGGCAACCGGACAAATTCAAAAAGAAAAAGGAAAAGGCAATACTCAGCAGAGAGAGAAAGAAAAAGCACACAAGTCCTACTGCTCAAGTGAACTTATTCAAGACCTACCTACCCTACTCTAACCAGTTAGCACAAATGTTAGGTAAAATCATAAATCCAGTGCAACCATTCATCAAATAGGTTAATGATTCTTATTTGATTTTTGATAATAGAACAAGTCAAGATCGGGCTAAAGATTAACAAATTTGAGGGCACAATATTCCTGATTTGTTCAAAATTGAAGAATGGTTTGAATGATGCAATATGAAATTATTCCAAGGAGAAGACTGATTGATGCAAACATCCTCCATCAAAGAACCGATAGGATCATAAAATCTATGCAAGTTAAACTCAGAGATGGATGGAGGAAAGACATAAGACATGTGATTCGATTCATTTTCACACAAATTAACTTCTTCATTTACTTCTCTCACGTACTCAATTTGATTCTCCTTGGGACTGATGATCAAAAAACCAAGTGGGGATAAATTAAAACTTAGAAGACGAAAAATCAAAATCAAGCCCACTTGATGCTCAAAAATGGATAAAAGATGAAATTGCTCTTTAAACACCTTTTCTAGCCACCAAAAATGATTGATAACTTGACAACAAGCATTATGGTTCCACAGTGACTGAAAAGAGAGATGAAGTGCCTTTTCTCCCAACAAGTAATTATGCATATATTTCTTATTGAATTCAAAAGCAAAAGACTGACTAGACAACCAACCCAAAGATGATTGAAAGAGTTGGGAAGGGAGGGTGGATTGCAAATATGAATAGTCTACTAAATGGATAGAAAAATTTGGCCTTGGAATTTGACAAAATGAAAGGCCTTTCAAAATAGCACTAAGAATGACTTCAAGCTTTTGACTAAATCTAATATTTACAATTTGAGGACAAGATTCTAACTCTAACAAAAAGCTATCTTGACTTAAGGATGGAAAAAGAAAAATTTAAAGATTCATTATAAGAAGTGGAACAAAGATTAGAGCATCTAGTGCGATTCACTAATTCATCCTCATCTTGAAGTTGACCTTCTATTGATTCATCATTAAATGCATATGAGGATAAACGATCATTTTTATTTAAATTGTCAGGGAGAAAATTAACAAGTTCACTTAAAACATCCTGATTATTTACACCATGATCATGTGAAACCACTACTGAAGGATCTTGATCGATGTCCCTACTTTCTTCTTCTTCAATCATGTGATAAGGAATTGAATGATCAATAAATATAGAATGACTAATGAGTTTCTTCGAGGGAGGAACTTCAATACACTGATTGAGTAAATGCTCACCCTCAGAAATTTCCTTAGGATCAGGACTAAAGCTATCTAAAAAGAAATTTGAAAACTTATGATTTATACAATGATTATGGACTTGACTCTCGATTTACTAAGAAGTGGAAGACTCATCCTCAAAAGAAATTGGGCAGGAGGGGTCATCTTTGGATGTTGACAGTTCATTTCATATTTGATTATTGATTGATTCAACGATAGTATCGGAAAGGAGAAGGTTTTGATCTTGGATTTGAATTGAAGAATAAATATCATCGAGTTCACTTCCCCATTTTTCTAAGATTTTATTCTCAAACATGTCGTATCTAGAAATGCTATTGGTCTTTAAATTTAGGAACCATAGCTCAGCTCTTCCTTGGAAAGATGAGGCCAATAGTTTCATACATACATCCTCAAGGGTTATAGACAATTCATTAAAAATTTCCCTACAGGTGAGAAGGTGCCTTTTAGAAGATACTTCATGACTTCCATTTAGAAAACCTTTCACGAGCTTGATGAGGAATATGATGAGGATACCCAACAATTTTTAGAAGTCAAAAACTTTCAATCGACCGAAAGTCCTAGGCCGCTTAGAAGCAGCCATGGATGAAATTTTTTTTTTTTTTTTAATTTAAATCAAGAACCTAAATACAAAATGAAGTACCCCATGGGTTCTAGATAATCACAGGATCGATCACCAGGGGAGTCGCTTATGTGGAGTCGCCGGGCAAATTTCAAAACTCTTCTACCAAGATGTATGTCATTAAAATGCAGGGAGAGAATGAGTGACAAATAGATGGATATGCTTTTAATTAAGGATTGAAATGATAACCATCTAGATTAATCCGGATGCAACAAGATATGAATTACGCATGGATAATCGCAGACACCTAAAGTAAGCCTTTACCTCCCCGGCAACGGCACCAAAAATGTTATCGCACAACTTGTAGTTGTTCCTAAAGGTATCCCATCTAGGACGGTAGAGGAGATGGACAACTAAAGAGGTGACCCAAGAGATGCCACGGTTCCCAATGCAAGCTGGGAGTCACGTCAACCGAGGCACTCTTCACTTTAGATCAAGATGAATCAAGACCTAGGGGAGACCCTATAACCAATCAAAGATGATTGGACCCAAACAAAGGTTCCTAGGGATATGTAAAAGACAAGTTACGGAAACCAATGCAAGGTTAGGTGGACCTAGAATTTTAAATGTGGTTGAAAGAGGCTTAGGGAATGACTTATATTTCAACCAATGAATGATTTAGGCCACATGATGAGAACATATGACAAGATCTAGTACCATTAAATACACAAGTGGGCTATTCAAGATGTCAAATTGTAGATCGGGAAACCTAGGATGTAAATCAAGTGGGCTATTCAAGATGTGATGGTTGGATCTTAGTAGACTTAATATTTCACTATGTGACCCAAGTGGACAACAATCCCCAAAATGAGGAATGATACCCCAAAGGTAGAACTTCACAAAGTGAGATACTAGGTAGGGGTTTCAAGGTATGCTCTTTCCAAATCAAGCAGGATCACAACCACCCATGTCCTAGAAGTGGACAAACTCAAACACCCAAGGAGTGCGACTTTGCCCAAGGAGGTTTAAAAGCATGGAAAGGTGTGTCAAATCAAGTCCAATGGCCACCAAATTATAGATCCAAGTAGTTTAGGAAAGTATCAATGTGGATCTTGAAAATCAAGGGCATCCAATGGCTATATCCCCATAGATATGAGATTTAAAATGCATCACCAAATTGACCATGTGGGGCATAACCCTCAAAATGAGAAATGGGTCCCACAAGGAAAAAAACAACAAGGTGAAGCACTAGGGGTAGGTTATCAAGTGTGAGGATCATGAATCAAGTGGTATCTCACCTACCCATGTCTTGGAACCAACCAAACTAGCTTCTCCCAAGTGGTGCGATTTTGTTCAAGGAGGGCTAAGTTCCTTGGAAAGTGTGTCAAATGGAACCCAATCACCACCAAACTATAGATCCGAATTGCCGTGGACACTATAGAGGTGGGTTTTCAATATCTTTCCAAAATCTAGGCTAGATCCAAGTATATCTAAGAAAAAGTAAAAATGAGGGTTTTAATCAATTAGGGTTTTTATGATCTAGAAGTTATGGATAAGCCAAGGAAGAAGAAGACCATACCTTTGGAGCATACCTATATGAAGAGATGAATGCTAGTTGAGATGAGGATTACTTTCGCCAAATATCAAATGGAGAATTTTTGAAGCCCTCTTGGCAAATCGATTTTCTCCAAGCCACATGTGTGTCCCTCTAACCTGTCAAAACCAAGGAGCAAAGTATCAATCAGTTTAACATGTTGAAGGTAGATACAAGCAAGAGAGAGATAAGCAAAGAATAGTTGGCACAAAGACAAAACCACTCCCTATTTAACCAAAATGTCTTCCTCCAAGCTTGAAGGGCAAGCCTCCCCACCAATTCGCACTTGTCAAAAACGTCCTCTTAACCTGTAAAAAGATATGGCAAAATATGCAAGATAGCTACAATAGATCCTCCAATGCAATGGACAAAAGCATTTACAATCAAAGAAACCAACATCCACTCCAAACCCAAGCATGTACTTATTCCAAGAGCCAAGAGCCAAATCCTCTAGATAGCTTTTACAATGAGGGGACATCTTCTCCTTATATAGGATAATAAAGACCAAAATCCTAGATCTCATAACCACTTTTTGAAATGAGTGGTTGAGATTAAAAGATCTCAATACATGATCAATGGATAAGATGAAACATAACAATATAACACATGGATCACTCAAATAATGATGATGTCATAGCTAAAAGGTACTCATAGAGGGTGACATCATCCACTAGAGGGGGTAAAAGTACAAAAGCCGACCTCATATGACTAGGGCATGACACATGGATCTCATGGTGGGGCTAGGAGGTATCAATACTTACTAGATCATCCCCATGGCACAGTAAAATCATATAATATGTCCAAAATAAATATAAATGATCAAATCTGTCCTTAAAATCTGTGACAGACAAGCAGTAAAAAGCCTCCTGTGGCCTCTGTGGACCCACCCAAGTGGTGAAAACTGGCTCGAAGATAGGGGGTTCACCCTGGAATACCTCTGTGAAAACCAAGTGCCAAAACCTTGCCTCAATTTCCCAAATCGAATTCCTTAGTGACCCTTTTATCCCATTTCTGGACTGCCTCGGTAACTGTGAAAGTACTAAAAATGCCTCCTAGGCAACTTGCACTGTCAAACGGAGCCTACCAGGCTCTCCAAAAGGGGGGATAAATGGTAATAACAAGTGGCTGGACCACCCCCTCCTCAAATAGCGCCTTAGGTAAACTGGCCTCTCATGGCCCCTGCTGCTTAGGCTAGGAAATCAGCCCCAAATCTGGTCAACAAGTGTAAAACTGCATCTATCACTGTCAGAAGTTCCCAGAACTGAAAGACAAGTGTCTCATTGGATTCAGAAGACCCAAATATACTAAGAATGTGTACTCATACACCATGGGTTTCCTTGATGGGCTAGCTGTAGGGTCCACCATATATGGACAGTGCATAATCTGATGATCTGAAGTAATAATAAAATCTGCGGAACTGCATCAATAATCAAATGAATCATATGTCCATCATATAGCATCATCATCAAGAGAATGTGGCACCATCAATCATCATCAACAAGTATATATAGCCCACACCATCACGGATCCCAAGAAATGACCATATTCAAACTAGGTTTGACTAGGTCCATATACAACCAAGGATAAACCAAATTAATAGACTAAGACATGTTCCTCTAATCATACTCACAACTTAACTTAAAGTATAATATCATTCGGTGCCATTAATCATATTTATTCATTTCATTGTTATTTATATTTACTTGCACAATAGCTTAAATGACAAACTCACCCATTGGACATGGTCTAACTGCTAGCTAAGGATGAAGGCTAGGAACAAGGTTGGGTAAAGGGGGTGACTTGTCTAAACTCAACTAAAAGATACTTTGGACTGGGAGAAAGGGGAAGCTACAAACTCTATGCTGGACAAAATAAACACGGGGAATGGCTGTGCCTCATAAATGGGTAAGTTTTATAGAGTGCTTATTCAACTTAGGCATCATGTCTACTTTTATAAAAGATGATCCAATTTCATTAGGATCCATTGATTTCATTTCATGGCCTTTTTGGCCTACATAACCCTTCGGATCTAGGTGTGCTGATAAGCATAACTAATTGCAGCTTGCATCCAGGGCATGTTTACATATACATATAAGGTCAGCAATTGTTTAGATATAGATTTTAAGAAACATTGATTTTTTGGACCTTTCTTATACTCTTCGAGGAGTATTTTTAGCAGTTCATCACTCTTTCCCTTTTTAGTTTCCATGGGCGAATTTATATAAGTTTCCATAAGTAGTACATGAGCTTTCAGTTTTAGCCAACAACATCTCAAGTGACTAGGGGGAGTTCAAGCCAATGCCAAACATCGGGACAAGCGACCAGAATGATTTAGGCCTACAATCCAACTCACAAAAGGCAGGTTTTGTCACCAACTCAGATCCGAGACACTAAACATACAGGGATGTGGTCCAAACACAGAGGTAGAAAAAATGGGAAGTCCTTAATATCAGAAAGTCAAGTAAAACAAGTCAAGGGTTAAAGCCAAATAAGGAAAATCATGAATGGATGGAGTCAAGTGAAGGTGGAGCCTAAGCTAGCAGACAGGAAATGTCAAGGAAAACCATATCTATGTAAGGTGATAAACCAATGAGTTTTGTTAAACAACCTAAATGTTCAAGTAAATGTCCATTTTATAGTTCATCATCAAGATAGTCCATTGTAAGTTTTACACATTTTGCCACATCATGAATTATATACCGAGCTAATGCTATGAACATGACTAAATCAACAAGATAATAATCCACAGTAAATGATAAAACATCCATAGTTCATACAACATCATCACAAGAATAATCATCATATATCATCTGAAACACTGTTGCAATACATCTCTAGGCACTGAACTGAAATTGTATGGAGTAAAGGGTCACATCGGTCATCAAATATGAACTCTCAAGGATCATCCTTGACACAAGGTCTCACATAAGTCTGAATAATACACTGCTCTGATCATGAGTGATCTCAAAATATAAAGTCATCATAGCCAAGCTTTGAAAAATCCAAGCTCTGGAATGTGCAGATATCTACTAAGCAAGAATAGTTTCCCTGCTACTATGGTGTGATAACAGTAACATTCCTCCGGAACCGAGCCATCGGACAGGTAAAGGTGTAATGGGAGAACTATGGTCTTGATGAGGCTACATGGGAGCTGGAGGATGCCATGAGAGTGGCATATCCATTTTTGTTCAATTTTGATGAGCACCGAGGACAGTGTTAATGTAAGGGGGAGGGGAATGTAATATCCCGATTTTGAACCTATTGCATTAAAATTGTAAATTATGTAACTATCGTTATTAAATCATGGTGAGGAGCTCAAGGCCAAGGCCCCACCATTGATTTATCGTTTTATGTATCGAAAATTAAAAATAGATTCCTATGGTTCTTGTGCTAGACAGGCACAATGTAAATTAAGACATCATGTAAATACGAATTTTAATGAAATACCCACAACTAGCTATGCAATGCAACAAGAGATGGGGGCATGATTTCACAAGAAATAGGGAGGGAAAATATTCAAACCCTTGATCCAATAGAGTCAATCCATGTGTCAATGAAGGAACCCGTAAATCCGCAACTACCCATTTTGACTTATGCACCCAATCATTTATTTCTTCCAAGAGTTGGTTGAGGTAGTTAATGCCTTGGGAATGGAGAGGTATGGCAACCAATTTCATGTATGGGAAAGCCATCAATCTGGGAAATTGTATTTTTGCTTCTTGGGAAAGAAAACACCCACGGAATTGTGCCCAAAGCCATTCTTCACCATGGCCTTTGCTCTCTCACGCAATCTGAGCTAGCTGGGGCTTTCTCCTTCACGTTTTCCATCATTTTCCTGCATTTTCGATGGCTGGGAACTCGTTTTTGTATTACACAGTGGTTGGGAGGAAGGGAGTCATGATTTGGGGGTTTATGGAGGCCGTTTCTGTCCCTTGAATACCCACAAACGTTTTCTGAAATCGATTTTCTCTCCCATGGCTGAATTCCCCATCTACCAATTCGTTTTGGTTGCCCCCATTTTTCTGAAGCTAATGGAAACCCCATTTTGGACATCCCACTGTAAAAACGTTTCCCTTCATGCCCAACACTTGTGATTTCGCTGTTATGTGCATCCTTGTTTTGTTTTGAACCTATGAGTAAGAAATTTGGAGTGGAAGTGGACCAGAATTGGCTTGATAAACCTAGTGAGGAAGGTAACCTCTCAAGAAGATCAAAAGGGTTGGCTACTCTTCTATGCACACCTTGAAGAACACTAGAATGGGAGGTATGGCCTGAGGGACTGTGCAGTAGTGAAGGGAATACTTCCTTGTGTCGGGTGTGTATGTATTGTGGGGACCAAGCTAGATAGATCTTGTAGAGGGCATCCATATCTCTGTGGTTGAGCTCACTATCTTAGCAATTATTCCTTTCCATTTCCTTAGCAGCCTGATAAACCCAACTGTGGATTGGCTTGGCTGATTTTGGTGTATTGTGGCTATGTGTGAGTCTGTTGTTCCCTTTTTCCTTGTAGAATCATGCTCAGCTCGGGGGTGGCCATTGTGTTGAGAGATTGATGAGCACAATTGGCCTATGGTTGGGTGGAACGTTGCAGTTGCATAGCCAGTTGCTTGGGACTACTTCGTTTCAAGATAAGTACTCTCTTTTATAAATTCTGCAATGTCTTTATTTAATGGATTTCATGAAACTGTTGAATGTATGTTAGATATTAAGATGATTTTAATTCCGTTGTGTTTCTACAATATGCATATGTATATGTCTTTTGTTATCAATGAGTTTTACTTAATAATCATGGGGCTAGATGCCCATTTTTGGTGCCATGTCCTCTCCTTGACTCGGTCTGATGGGAGGGGACTTGACAAACGATACTTGAGCTTTGTACCTATGTGTTGTAGCAATTAACTCATTGGTTGTCACATAATTACCACCAACAAAGACACTCAAAGGAAAGGTTATATATGTTGCATTTTTTTGTGGATCTTGACTAACAATGTTCCACACTATCATCTGATTTGGTACTTCTTTGCTTGGAGTTTCTTCAACCCTTTCCCTTTATAAGCTCTTTTTACAATCCCTTTGCGATATTCGCTAATAAAAATAATCTCCCAAAGATACTACAACATCATCAATATTAAATAGATTTGAAGAAGAAGAGACACCTGCCAAAGTAGTAATTGGTATTCCATGATTAATAGGGGAGGACAAAATAGAAATTCCATGAGTTGTACTAGTGTCCTTGCTAGACAGAGTAATGGATTCCTTAAATTCTAAAGCCTTAGACTCTTGTAGTTGCTTTTGTTTGCGTCTTTATGCTTCAAATTCAACTGCTTTCTTCTTGGCCTCTAGTTCTTCTTTCATCTTCTTCCCTTCTTCGTCCTTTTAGATTCTTTTGCATCCTCTATTGATTTGTGACTTAATTATTCTTCGGCCTCTATAGCTTTCTTTTCTAAAGCTTCTCTTCTAGAAGCCTCCGTTTGTTTCTTAGATGTATCATGTTCTTCTTCATTGGCTATTAATTCTTCTCTTTGAACCACAACCAAGTTCATGGCTACTTATTTAACTTTATGTATAAATTCCTTTATCTTATTATCCTCAATACCATTTAGTACTTCCTCATTGGTAATATCACCCTAGTACATAAGATCATAGGGATTAGGATCATGTCTATATGAGGGAGCTAACCCAACAACCTTATAATGATTTTCATTTATCCCTTTCGAACCATGTTTCCTTCTGGCTCTTGTATAGAGGTTAAGTTGTTTAAGAGAAACAACCTCTTTCTTGGCATGGGGAACATTTAATAAAGTAAAAATTCCCACTTTGATTGGGAATTTCATCCATGTTCTCTTTGAGTGAGCTGAGTGAAAATAAGTAGTCCATTTATTTACAGTATGTTGGGAAATATATCTAAGAACTAACCTATTAGCAACATATTTAGGATGTAAATGTGGTCAAATGAAGCACCAAAAACCCTAATATAAGTGAAATAATCTTAGATGTACACCAATCCCCTATATTCTTTATAGTTCCCTAAATTCTTCTAGAAGTCTAGTGTCCAGTTGGTTGAAGATGATGGAGTATAGAGGGGCCATGAAATTTTCACAAATTTGTGGAAGAGCTTCTTGAAATTTGAATCCCATGGTTCACTATAATAGGCATGTATAGGGGGCATACTAGGGTTCGAGTCCCAACCCATCAAAGGAAATTGATTTGAAGAACAAACTGAATCAATAAAAAAGGTAGACATGTAAAAACCTAGGGTTTTGCTCCTAGGTACCTCTTAGCACCCCAAAACTCGAAGGTTGGTATTTATAGATCCTATGGTGGGTGTGCCTTTACCATGGGACGTGCCTTTACCATGGGCCTGCCTTACCGGCTTTTGACCTTTGATATTAAGATGATTTTGGGTATCGGAAACTAAGCTAAAAACACGATTTCAAATTGTAAAAGTCACTTATTTTATTTAATATTGAATAAAAATAATAATTTTAGGGTAAAATAATAATAAAAACACGATCGCCTCAATAATAGCTTCATCTGAGGGTAAAGTATCATTAAGGCAATCGTGCGAACGAGACAAGTCGGCTGCCCAAACTGGCAGCGTAACCGGATCTTCCTCATATGTCCGAGAAGAAGAGAGATCCTTCTCTGCAGTGGCTTGTTGAATATCCTGGTAAGCAAGCTCAGCTACAGACAGTGGCATAGACATCCCGACGTACGTAATGTCTCCAAACGTAGAACTCGTGGATGGTAAAGTCCACGGATCATCAAAATATGAAGTCTGGAACAGTACATTATGCAATGGAGGAGACGCATTGTCGGAAATGGTTCCAATAAAATTAATAGGTGCAGGGAAATCATAAGATCCCATTAATGAAGGGTACATACCAATACCCATGTTCCCAGTTTTCGGCTGAGAATCTATAACCTGCGGGACTAGGGATCCCATGGATGCTGTGGGAGGAGGATTGACGAAATCCAGCTGATCGATTGTCACAATCTAGCCTTCGTGTGGAAAGCAAATAACTCTGAATATAGCAGATGTGACAGTTTTCATAGCATACATCCAATTCCGACCCAGTAAAAGGTTGTAGTTGATGGGTGCATCAACCACTTTGACTTCAATAGGAACAGGTTTTCCTCCCAAGCGGACATCAAGGGAAGGGATAATCCCATGCGGCATAAATGAACGACCATCAAATGCAGTGAGCATGGTTCTAGACGTGAGTAGAGGAGGAGAGTCGAGAGCTTTCCAACAAGTTAAGGACATCACTGACGTGGAAGCACCTTTGTCAACCACGGTTCTCCTGATGAAATTCTGAAGGCACTCCACATGGATTTGAAAAGCCACGTGGTAAGGTAAGCGAGGTTGAACATCAGTAGTGTCAAACTTGATAACACTGGGACTTGCCCCATCCTGAACTCCTAACGCACTCAAAAGGGCATGCCTTTGAGAAGGACACATTTGTAAAACTTCAAGAGCCGACATGGCACACGGAGTTTGGCCCAAATATTCTACAATGGAGTAGTTATGGGCCGCTCGAGCATTGGGATTATGCATAGAGCACTTAAGAACACCTTTCGGTATCCGCGACATAATAAAGGGCTTCTCGATATGCAAGGAATTATCAGGAGAAGGGGGAGGCTCACTCCCCATATTAGGTTGTGGTGCACCATAATCACGTTGATGAGTAGCAACACTAACCTCCGATTGAACCATATTCACACATCCATAATCACTAGTATTGGAAGAAGACATTGCAGTCTCATTAGGTCCATAACCAGTGGCGGGAGAATGCAAAGCCATGTTTTGATGATGAGGAAGGGTATCCTTCAACACAGCCAGGCTCTATGCAAGATGCTTTGATGCTTCTTCGATTCAAGGACACAAGTGAGTAAGATGATCTTCCCCACAAAGCTTACAAGGAAATTTCACCTTACGCCTAGGTTTACGGTCCTCACCAGCATTTCCGCCTTCCCAAGGAGGGTCGGCATTCTCCTTACGAGGGGTATTGCGATTGCATTATTGTTCCCATTGTTTCCACCCTTACGGTTGTTTCTCCCCCTCTTCTTACCACCAGGTTGCTGGTTACCCGATGGGTTCGTTGATTACACATTGTGTACATCGTACGACGGGGTGGAAGTGGACAAGGTGTGGACCTGTTCGGGAATAGACTGGTTAAGAGACAAATTTTTCATTTGATTAGCCACCAAATCTACAGGGTGAGTACTTGTGGATCCCACAATGCCATCAGCATGTGGTCCAGGAACTGACTTGGGCTCATGTCGTGTTCGTGGTGCGTCAGGAATAATGTCGTACAAAATGCCAGACTGAGAGTATAGTAAATCTAACTGCTGGAATTTTAAGATGGCTTGTTCCTCAGCCACAATGCCGGACACAGAAACATCCTTAGCAATATCTGGAATTAAAGACTTGAAGAACCATTCCAACATAAACTCTGGAGGAATGTTGGCTTTCACTAACCTATTTCGCCGACGCCACTCTTGAATGTGGTCAGAAATATGTGTGGCCTTATTCTGATGGAAGGTAGACAAAAGTTCAGTACCAGTATCCTAACGAACCAGTAACTGGAAATGATCCAAGAAAAGCAATGCGATCTCATTGAAACCCCTATAAGTGCTCCCAGGCAACTCAACATACCACTTCGCGGCTTCCACTGTGAGGGTGTGCTGAAATAGTCGTAATCGAATGGAATTGTGATTCAACGAGTTGGAATAGCACCAAAGGTGAAACGTTGTGACATGGTCACCCGGATCCTCACCACCTTTCCCCTCAAACTTAGGAATGTCCGAAGGGATCTTGGTAGGGACCGGAGGCCAATTAGGGTCGTGACACACTAGATCATTCGTGAGCTTCGAAAGATCCGGAAGATTCAAACGTGCAAGGAACGGGAGCTGCGGCTGGAAAGCTTGATTATAAGCCCCCATAAAAGGTTGGTTGTACGGAACCAAATTATAAGATGGACCAAATGCTTGACCATGAGCATTAAACTGCTGATTATACAGACCTGACTGACCATAAGCTTGACCATGGCCATAAGGTTGATATCCTCCTCCGACCTGACCCGTGTGAGAGTAAGCAGGTATATATGTGTTTTGGGCACCATATTGAGGTGGGTTGTACTGGTGACCAGTACCGACTGAGTTGTAGTAAGGGTTGCCACCATAATTATGGGGCTTATACATACTATTCGCAGCGAGAACCATGATTTAATGACCATGATGGTAAGGTATGTTCCCACCCCCAGCATAAGCATTAGGATTGGCGTGAGCAGTCGTGTGGTGACCATAAGCATGAGATGTATTCCCAACCCCAACATTGGTGTTACTAGTAGTAGGAATGGTGGTGTTATGACTATGAGGATGAGGTATATTCCCACCTCCTACATCATCATTACTAGTAGCGCAAGCGGACGCGAAAGTATGTGGTATATGTCCACCCCCATGGTTGGGAGGAGCATTAACATTCGTGAAAGTGGTCCTAGGTTGACGGGTAGCGGCATGTGTATTAGGTTGTGGATGGAGAGTCGTGTTGCGAATAGTGTTCCTATTAGGTTGCATAGCCCTATTAGGTTTGTGTGAATTTGATTTTGAAATCAAACACATAAAAGGGAAAGAAAACAAGGTGGTTGATGCACTCAGCAGGAAAGTACATGAAATGCATGTGGCGGCGCTTAGTACTTGCCAACTAGATTTGAGGCAGCAGATTGTTAACCATATGGTTGAGGATGAAGTGTATGTGCAGATAAAGGACAAATTGCAGCAGCAAGACCTTGAAAATAAGTATGAAGAATACCATTTGGAAGAAGACAAACTTCTTACTTATAAGAATAGAGCATATATTCCAAATGTGGCGGATTTGAGCAGGATTGTTATGGATGAAATCCATAAAGCTCCATACTCTGGTCACCCAGGATATTAGAAAACAATTGCTACAGCAAGAAAACATTATTTCTGGCTGGGGATGCAGAAGGACATCACTGAGTACATTTCTAGGTGCATGAAATGTCACCAGGTGAAGGTTGAACACCAACACCCAGCAAGTTTATTGTATCCATTGCCAATTCAAGAATGGAAGTGGGAAGTAATTTCCATGGATTTTATTACAGGATTGCCAATGACCGTGAGACAACATGATTCCATCATGGTGGTGGTGGACAAGTTAACAAAGGCAGCACATTTTATACCAGTTAATTCCACACATAAATCCGATGCCATTGCAAATATTTTCATGAAGGAAATTTTCAGATTACATGGATTGCCCAAGGCAATAATTTTTTACACGGATACCAAGTTCACTTCCAATTTTTGGAGGGGTCTCTTTGCAGATTTAGGTGCACAGTTGAAATTTAGTACCCCATACTATCCTCAAATAGATGGGAAAACAGAAAGAGTAAATCAGGTGCTTGAAGACATGCTTCACATGTATGTTATGGACAAACCATCCAAGGGGGGGGATTATCTACACTTGGTAGAGTTTGCATATAACAATGGGAAACAAGCATCATTGGGAATAATTACATATGAGGATTTGTACGGCAAAAGTTGTAGGACACCAGTGACTTGGGATAATCTAGTGAACAGAATTGTACTTTGGCTAGAATTGCTTGAGGAAATGGAACAATAGGTTGCAAAGATCAGGCAGAATTTAAAAGCAGCCCAAGATAGACAGAAAATCTATGCAGATAAGCATAGAGTGCATAGAGAATTTAGTGTTGGGGATCATGTATATCTTAGAGTGAGGCCATGGAAGAGTTCCTTGAATCTTGGGAGTTGTGCCAAGCTATCACCTAGATATTGTGGGCCATTTGAAGTGCTTGAAAGAATAGGGCCAGTTGCATATAGACTTGCATTGCCTGCTAGCACTAGACCTCATAATGTTTTTCATGTATCTTTGCTTAAGAAATATGTACATGATCCTAAACATGTGATTAATTGGGATGTGATCTAGGTGCAACCCGAGGGAGAGTTCCAAACCGACCCATTGCACATCCTAGACAAGAAGATAACATTGCTCCGGAACCGAGCCATTGGACAGGTAAAAGTGCAATGGAAGCACTACGGTCCTGATGAGGCTACATGAGAGCTGGAGGATGCCATGAGAGTGGCATATCCATTTTTGTTCAATTTTGATGAGCACCGAGGACAGTGCTAATGTAAGAGGGAGGGGAATGTAATATCCCGATTTTGACCCTATTGCATTAAAATTGTAAATGATGTAAATATCGTTATTAAATCATGGTGAGGAGCTCAAGGCCAAGGCCCTGCCATTGATTTATCATTTTATGTATTGACAATTAAAAATAGATTCCCATGGTTCTTGTGCTAGACAGGCACAATGTAAATTAAGACATCATGTAAATACAAATTTTAATGAAATACCCACAACTAGTTATGCAATGCAACAAGAGATGGGGGCATGATTTCATAAGGAATAGCGAGGGAAAATATTCAAAACCTTGAGCCAATAGAGTCAATCCATGTGTCAATGAAGGAACCCATAAATTCTCAACTACCCATTTTGACTTATGCACCCAATCATTTAATTCTTCCAAGAGTTGGTTGACGTAGTTAATGCCTTGGGAATGGAGAGGTATGGCAACCAATTTTGTGTATGGGCAAGCCATCAATCTGGGAAATCGTATTTTTGCTTATTGGGAAAGAAAACACCCACGGAATTGTTCCCAAAGCCATTCTTCACCATGGCCTTTGCTCTCTCACGCAGTCTGAGCTAGCTGGGGCTTTCTCCTTCATGTTTTCCATCATTTTTTTGCATTTTCCATGGCTGGGAACTCATTTTTGTATTACACAATGGTTGGGAGGAAGGGAGTCACGATTTGGGGGTTTATGGAGGTCGTTTCTGTCCCTTGCATACCCACAAACGTTTTTTGAAATCAATTTGTTCTCCCATGGCTGAATTCCCCATCTACCAATTCGTTTTGGTTGCCCACATTTTTCTGAAGCTAATGGAAACCCCATTTTGGATATCCCACCGTAAAAATGTTTCCCTTCATGCCCAACACTTGTGATTTTGCTGTTATGTGCATCCCTGTTTTGGTTTGAACCTGTGAGCAAAAAATTTGGAGTGGAAGTGGACCAGAATTGGCTTGATAAATCTAGTGAGGAAGGTAACCTCTCAAGAAGATCAAAAGGGCTGGCTACTCTTCTATGCACACCTGGAAGAACACTAGAATGGGAGGTATGGCCTGAGGGACTGTGCAGTAGTGAAGGGAATACTTCCTTGTGTCGGGTGTGTAGGTATTATGGGGACCAAGCTAGATAGATCTTGTAGAGGGCATCCATATCTCTGTGGTTGAGCTCACTAGCTTAGCAATTATTCTTTTCCATTTCCTTAGCAGCCTGATAAACCCAACTGTGGATTGGCTTGGCTGATTTTGGTGTATTATGGCTATGTGTGAGTCTGTTGTTCCCTTTTTCCTTGTAGAATCATGCCTAGCTCGAGGGTGGCCATTGTGTTGAGAGATTGATGAGCACAACTAGGGCATCCATATCTCTGTGGTTGAGCTCACTAGCTTAGCAATTATTCTTTTCCATTTCCTTAGCAGCCTGATAAACCCAACTGTGGATTGGCTTGGCTGATTTTGGTGTATTATGGCTATGTGTGAGTCTGTTGTTCCCTTTTTCCTTGTAGAATCATGCCTAGCTCGAGGGTGGCCATTGTGTTGAGAGATTGATGAGCACAACTGGCCTATGGTTGGGTGGAACGTTGCAGTTGCATAGCCAGTTGCTTGGGACTACTTCGTTTCAAGATAAGTACTCTCTTTTATAAATTCTGCAATGTCTTTATTTAATGGCTGTCATGAAAATGTTGAATGTATATTAGATATTAAGATGATTTTAATTCCGCCGTGTTTCTACAATATGCATATGTTTATGTCTTTTGTTATCAATGAGTTTTACTTAATAATCATGGGGCTAGATGCACATTTTTGGTGCCATGTCCTCTCCCTGACTTGGTCTGATGGGAGGGGACTTGACAAACGATACTTGAGCTTTGTACCTATGTGTTGTAGCAATTAACTCATTGGTTGTCACATAATTACCACAAACAAAGACACTCAAAGCAAAGGTTATATATGTTGCATTTTTTTGTGGATCTTGACTGACAATGTTCCACACTATCATATGAGTTGGTACTTCTTTGCTTGGAGTTTCTTCAACCCTTTCCCTTTATAAGCTCTTTTTACAATCCCTTTACGATATTTACTAATAAAAATAATCTCCCAAAGATACTACAACATCATCAATATTAAATAGATTTGAAGAAGAAGAGACACCTGCCAAAGTAGTAATTGGTATTCCATGATTATTAAGGGAGGACAACATAGAAATTCCATGAGTTGTACTAGTGTCCTTGCTAGACAAAGTAATGGATTCCTTAAATTCTATGGCCTTAGACTCTTGTAGTTGCTTTTGTTTGCGTCTTTCTACTTCAACTTCAATTGCTTTCTTCTTTGCCTCTAGTTCTTCTTTCATCTTCTTCCCTTCTTTGTCCTTTTAGATTCTTTTGCATCCTCTATTGATTTGTGACTTAATTGTTCTTCGGCCTCTATAGCTTTCTTTTCTAAAGCTTCTCTTCTAGAAGCCTCCGTTTGTTTCTTAGATGTATCATGTTCTTCTTCATTGGCTATTAATTCTTCTCTTTGAACCACAACCAAGTTCATGGCTACTTATTTAAATTTATGTATAAATTCCTTTATCTTATTATCCTCAATACCATTTAGTACTTCCTCATTGGTAATATCACCCTAGTACATAAGATCATAGGGATTAGCATCATGTATATATGAGGGAGCTAACCCAACAACCTTGTAATGATTTTCATTTATCCCTTTTGAACCATGTTTCCTTCTGGCTCTTGTATAGAGGTTGAGTTATTTAAGAGAAACAACCTCTTTCTTGGCATGGGGAACATTTAATAAAGTAAAAATTCCCACTTTGATCGGGAATTTCATCCATGTTCTCTTTGAGTGAGCCGAGAGAAAATAAGTAATCCATTTATTTATAGTATGTTGGGAAATATATCTAAGAACTAACCTATTAGGAACATATTTAGGATGTAAATGTGGTCAAATGAAGCACCAAAAACCCTAATATAAGTGAAATAATCTTAGATGTACACCAATCCCCTATATTCTTTATAGTTTCCCTAAATTCTTCTGGCAGTCTAGTGGCCAGTTGGTTGAAGATGATGGAGTATAGAGGGGCCATGAAATTTTCACAAATTTGTAGAACAACTTCTTGAAATTTGAATCCCACGGTTCACTACAATAGGCATGTATAGGGGGCATACTAGGGTTCAAGTCCCAACCCATCAAAGGAAATTGATTTGAAGAACAAACTGAATCAATAAAAAACGTAGAGATGTAAAATCCTAGGGTTTTGCTCCTAGGTACCTCTTAGCACCCCAAAACCCGAAGGTTGGTATTTATAGAGCCTATGGTGGGCGTGCCTTTACCATGGTCTTGCCTTACCGGCTTTTGACCTTCGATATTAAGATTATTTTGGGTATCGGAAACTAAGCTAAAAACACGATTTCAAATTGTCAAAGTCACTTATTTTATTTAATATTGAATAAAAATAATAATTTATGATATATATATGAATTTTAATATCGATAACTAAATTTCCCTCCTAAAAAATGGAAATATATTAACCAATTCTTGTATCTTATAAATTATTATTGCATTTCTTATAAAATAGAAATCAACTTTGATTACAAAATATATATCAAAATAAATAAAATTTATAAATAGATAAAATGATTGTATCAAATTCAGTTTTTCACTCCAATACCTATTGACTAACAAACCATAAGCTTCAGGGATATCCATGACATTGATATTAATCACTTGATGTACTTGGGGTTAGCAACTAATCAAATTAAAACATTCTTAAGTTCTCCTAGGAATTACATTTGATCTGTCTAATTGAACAATTTGAGTGTCACATTTTTAGGTTCAACATTTAATTTCTGACACACATAATAGGGAATCATGTTAGAGGAAGCCCCATAATCAATCATACAATTATGCACATTTTGGTTAAAAAATTCAAATGTCAAAAGGAAAGGAGGTGTGCTAGATTAAGATCTTTTATCGATAAGGAAGCATTAACGATTGATTGTTTCTTACTACTTAACCTACTCGACTCTATATTTTGTGTAGATTTTCCCGTGTCTCTTTTTCTCCAATAATGATGTTTTTCCCTTTTTTAGACGATGATTTCTCAAGAGTTTTAATTAAATTTCCATATATTTGTGGTAGTTTGAGTAATTCATAAAGAGAAATATTAGCTTGGGTTTTCTTCATGTCTTCTACAAAATCATATTCTAGATCAAGACAAGACGAGGGTTTTACTCAGGAAAATCAAGACAAGAAGAGGGTTTTACTAGGACTAGGGAAGATTTGGTGATCATTGAATTTTTCTTTATGGGATTGACAGTGGATGGATAATCTGTTTTCGTGGGTAAGCTTTTACTCCTGGTATTTTATGAATTTTGGGCCATATGGATTTGTTCAAGATCATCATCATCTTCTTCAAATGTGTTATGGAAAACATCCCATAAGTGATTAATTGTATGTTCTAATGTTTCTTCTCCTTCATCTATTTCTTCTTCTCCTTAATATTTTTCCTCTCCCCTTCATCATTTGCATACCCGAAGAATGTTCAGACCCTAAAACGAGGGCTTTGAATAAATTGATGAAATCCTCCACATTAATTTGTTTAGTAGTTGGAGGAATAGTTTTATTCCTTGGAAAATTAAAATGGGCATCAAGGCACAAAGTACAATCATCAGAGTGTGAATAGATGTGTTGAAGTCGAACACTAGGATTTATCCATTTTATTCCTTGGAAAATGAAAATGGGAATCAAGGCACAAAGTACAATCATCAGAGTGTGAATAGATGTGTTGAAGTCTAACACTAGGATTTATCCATCGATCAGGGGACATTGATGTATTCCCGAAACTGTCGATGGCGAGAGAACTTACCACTATTGAATGCAAGCCTCAAGGTACTCAACTGAACTCTAAGCCTCAAGTCTCCGAATAAATGGGTTGAAGTCGATGGAATGAGACTCACTAGAAGGAGGTCATTAAGGCATCCCCCATCAACCAACACGAGGTACCATCTACACTGAAAGATTTGGAAGATCTCAGGTGAAACGGACTAACTCAATAAGGATGGCCGACATGCAATAGTCAAGAAATCTGAGGAGTGGCCGACTCTGGTTTCAGGACTTCCTTTGAACAAGAGCATGATCAAATGGATAGGCGCAGGCAACATAGACTCAACATATACTGTGCGATGCAGGAGGCACCACAAAGGGCTCCATAATGACTGGAAGATTAACCAATCGGTGGAGTAAACTGAGAAACAAGTACAGCTCCTAAGGTCCAACTATAGTCCTGACTCATAATATATGGAGTGGAATGAATGCTCTGTTCAAAGGCGACACAACAGCTGCCAACTTGAAGTAGTAACCATAATCCCATCCGGCTTTTTGGAATATTTGATTTTTTGGCCTTTTTCATATTTGGAAAATCTTGAAAAAGAATAAAATTGTTTATAGTACAACAAGTGAGGGAACGAGTGTCAAATAGCAAGTAGACTAGTCCCAAGCAGTGGAACATACCTAAGATCAATGCAAGGAAGCATGAAGGATGTGGACACTCGGGGGGGGGGGGGGGGGGGGGGCTGTTCCCTCAGGGTCAAAAGGTCATCAAATTGTGAAGGGCAAATGGAAGCTCTGCGGGGCTCGACAGGAAAAAGTGCTCAGGCACCAGGCTAACAACTGAGTGAGCGGGAGCTGGCACAATGCTCAAGCGGCAAGCAGGATGATGCGATGCAATCACAACTTGATATAACTGGGGGAGTCCTTATGGGAGATGGCTAGCTTAAGACAAAGTAGAGTATGAATATTTTATCGCAAAGTCATGGCATAACTACAAAGGACTCCCAATCCTCAGGACAAACAACGACATGGGCACCATAATGCAAAAAGGGGTTCTAACTAGGGTACCCATGTTCGGAAAGGCCCTACCGCCACATAACGACACTTCTATAATAGTGTGAAGGTTCTGTGTCGGTTAAGAAGCGAGGTCGCACCTAGGGTTTATGAAAATGGTCAAATGGTCAAATGCATAATGCATGTGAAAATGACATCTAACCTATATGCCAGGTGTGAATTATACCTACCGTAGGCGCGAAATGGTCCAAAACAACTCTCGCCGAAGAAATCTGGTAAAAAAAAGCTACTCCAAGACATTATATTAGTCCAAAACAACACATAATGGTGAAAACTAAAGACAAGTGGGTTTCAAAAATTATAAATAGTAATAAAAATTTACAATTTACAATGCATTTTTACTATTCACCCATTTGGAGTTTTGTGGTTAGTTTCCACCTCGAAGTTCAACTATTGATTATGGGAGCTACGGGAGTCCAATCATCGAACTGTTAGGAGTAGGTTGGTAGTCTCATCCATACCTTTCATTTCAATGCTTTTATTTTGATTTTCATCAGTTGGATTTTTTATGTGGCCAAGCCCTAAATGGTCACGGCGGTATCCGCGGGCTATAACTATGCGGATCGTGGGTAGGGCTAGGTACTCACAGTCAACGCATGCGTTGACCATGGTTACCTGCCTCTATGAGCAAATTAGCTCGCAGGTACGACCGTGGAGTTGGTTTTTTAAATGAAATTGACTAAATTCTTCGGTTTCTCTTCCTCCAGGATGGTTCTAGAGTGGAGAGAGAGGGAACATGACCTTGTGGATGAGGCCATCCGCAATGGTGTGCATGCGCAACAAGATTTACAAGCATGTGGGCTATACAAATTTTGGAACATAGGGGGTTTGAGGGCCCAAAACCTATTGCTCCGCCGTTTGATAGACTACTGGGACATCGATGCACAAAACATCAATCTAGACGGAAAAATACTCACTCTGGAAGTGGAACATACTTACTTCATTACTGTTTTTTCCCGCCGAGGTGAGGTTCCAAGCCTTCGATCTCGTTCCGTGGGTGGTGGGATCACCATCCCCAAATATATAGAGCGGCATTGTTTTCCAAATACTTGGACAGTGGGGAGTCAGGTGCCCATCAGAGCCATAGTTAATCTGAGCATGAAGATTATAGTGGCTACCTTAGTGCGGATTACTGGTTCAAAAGCGCTTCACCAAGCATCCAAGCCAGTGATGTTCTATGTGTCATAATGTATGCAACCCATGATATTTGACTGGTGCACAACGCTACTGGGGTCCATGAATACCTACTTGACAGAGTGCAAGCAAGGGGAGGCAAAAAAATTTGGATACAACAGTATCTTATGCAGTTTCTTCTTTGAGTGAGTTCCAGGGCCCAGTCCGAGGGTTGAGGTCCCTCCTCATAGTATCCCCGACCCAGCCCTGACCCAGTGGGCCGAGGTCCTGACGCGACAGGGTGGTGGCCGTCAAGCGTCACCATACACAGAGGAGTTCTTTAACTAGTGGGACTGACAGGTCATAGCTATAGATGACTATCCCTATGCAGGGATAGACTTTCGTCAGGATCGTGACATGCCACTTCCACTAGATGCAGTGTTCAGATACATTGGTGAGTACTCCTTTTATGTTTTCTGTGTATTAAATTTTTATGGATTTTTTATTATAGATGTAAATGCAAAAAATATTTTTGGGGATAGTATCATATATTAATGTTTTACTGTTTGCTCGCAGACAAGGGTCCGGTGAGACCTGAGGGCTTCCCAAGGCATCGTCGCCGGGACAAGTGTGATGAGGCAGTGGGTGCTGCAGCAGAGCATACACTACAGACACTGTGGGGAAACCTATCACGGATGACCGCCAGGGTACCACAGATAGAGGTGGCGCGACTACCAGAGGAGATGTAGCGCCAAGTCATGGGGGTGATGGGTAATTGGGTACGACTACTGCAGCGTATAGCAAATGCAGTACAATATTATTGTCAGACACATCCTATCAGGGCGGCAGCTAGGCCTCCTCTTAGGGATTAGACATCTCAGAGTCCCAATTTTGTATCGATATGTATATTTTTGAGGGCTACGGGCTCCAGTTTTGTATTATGATACTACCATTTTGGACATATTATTTATGAAAACTCTGGTTCTTCGGTTCTACTATATGTGTGTATGTACAAATGTATGAACGTCTCCTTTATTTGTGTGCTTCATTGTGAATGTGACAAATGCCAATCTAGGACATAGTTAGCATATGCATCAGATATGTGATTAAAACTTCTCGGAACATGAATGTATGTAATTGAAACAAAATGTCGTTCCAAGAGTCTTACCCTTAAGAATTTCCGTAGTAACGTAGGATCTCTCACACGGTACCAACCATTCAACTGAGACACAACTAGTTGTGAATCCAGGCGGAATTCTAAAGACTAGATACCATGTGAAATAGCATCCCGAAGTAGCTCAATCACGGCACTATACTCAGCCACATTGTTAGATGTAGGACCAAGAAAAGCACCTCCTGAGGACACAACTAGGTGGTCAGGTGAATAAATAACCCAAGCAGCAGAAGCAAGCTGCTGCGTATGACGGCTAGCACCATCCGCAAACCCTAAGAACACAGGAGATTCCGCTGACATCTGTCAATCAAATGGAAACGAATTAGCAGACCTGAAAACCAAAATAAATCTAAACTATGTACAAAAACAACTATACAATAGTGTACAAAAGTATTATCTTGAACTAGAAGTTCAAGCATAATACCGCTTGAGGTAGAACCCATTCCTAGGCTCCTTCAAGACATTCCCCTCATAGTCCTCTAATTCATAGGCTCCTTTTTCCAGGACATGCTTCACAACGTAAGGACCGTGCCACATGGGGTTAAACTTGCTTGCCCCCAGGGCTTTTTTAGCTTGGTCATATAAGAGGACCATGTCACTTTCAGCATATTTTCGGGGACAGATAGACCTATCATACTGAACCTTAACACGTCGTTTATTGGAATCTATATCCATAGCGGCATCTCGACGTTGCTCGTCAAGTTGTTCGAGGTGGATTAAACGTTGCTCAATACCCGTTGTATCAGGGAGGAGCTCTATGGCCAGTTTAAGTGGAGGGAATTCGCATTCAATCGATAAAATCGACTCGACACCGTGTACCAACTGAAACAGTGAGAACCCGGTGGCAGTCTTGACTGTAGTTCGATATGCCCACAAAGCAGGATATAACATAATATGTCAGTTGTTCTGTCTTTTTTGGATGGTACGTTGGAGAATGGTATTTAAAGACTTCTTGACTGCTTCAACCTGACCATTCGCTTGGGGATAGTAAGAAGATGAGTGTTCTTGACAAAACCCAAGCTTGAGTGACAAATCCTCCATCATTTTGTTCTGAAAGTGACTTCCATGGTCAGTGACAATCTCTTTCGGAATACCGAACCGAGTAATAATCTAATTGAACACAAAATGAGCTGTTGTAGCACCATCGGCTTTTACGGTAGTCATGGAGTCAGCCCATTTGGAAAAGTAGTCCATGGCCACTATGATATGGTGATTCCCCCCAGCCGAAGCTGGTTTGCAATCCATGAAAACCACCCCCCACTTGGTGAAGGGACCGACGGTGACGACCGGATGAAGGGGTGCTGGATGCGAGCGTATATTCCGAGAAAACACCTGGCAAGGGTGACATCTCTTCACAACGTTCATACAATCTTTAAAGATGGAAGGCCAAAAGTAACCAACTCGCATAATACGTTGGTCTGTAGCAAGCCTGGACAAGTGACCGCCACATGCCCCAACATGGTAATCATTAAGCACACTCTCCGCTTCTTCATGAGTCAAGCAACGACGGAGAATAGAATCCTTTCCTCGACGATACAAAGTGTCACCGACGATAGTATAATCTTTAGCTTGATGTTTCACACACCATCGCTCATCCCGCGAATAATGCGGAGGAAACTTCAATTTTTGGAGATATATAATGACATCCCCATACCAAGGGTCCTCTGATGAGATAAGGAACAAGTGTTCATCCACAAAGGAATCTTCATGGATGACATCCTCATCAAGTCTCAGAAGGTCTGACATAAGCTCAGCAAACACCAACGATTTACCGACTTCACCGAAGCAAAATCGAGATCGAACTACTGAAATATCACAATCCATTATTGTACTTCCCCCCTATAAGGCGTCGTGAGAGCATGAACTGAAACAGATTGATATGCGCTACAACTGTGGTTGTTCTAAGCAAAATATAGTGTCGTTACCATTGGACTGCATGGACAGTGGTTGCAAGTGCCAACTTTTCCACATGAGTATATCTCAGTTTAGCTTCTACTAAATTTCAACTAAGGTAATAGATCACATGCTCGACGAGCATATCATCAACCTGAACTAAGACCATGCCAATCGTCTCCTGAGACGCAGCCACATAAAGTATAAAATCTTGTGCGAAGTCGGGTGGACTAAGCACAGGGGCTGATACCAAATTTTTCTTAAGGGCATCCAAAGACTGTTGGGCTCGCTCATCCCAGATAAACGGTGTGTCTTTCTTCAATAAGCGCGCGAAACCTTTGGTAAGATTAGAATAATTGACTACAAAGCGATGTAGAAAAGTAGCTCTCCCTTGGAGGCTCTGAAGCTGAAACAAGTTGCACGGAGGAGGCAACCGACGTATTGCCTCAACTTTAAGAGGATTGACTCTAATACCCTCTTTCGAAACTATGAATCCTAGAAGGAGACCTGACCTCACCGAAAAGATGCATTTATTGGGATTCAAACAGATCTTGTAGCGTATACATCATTCGAGAATCCAACAGAGGTGCTTGGGGTGGTCCATTTTCTTGCGAGAATGGTCGGTAAGATCATCCAAGAAAACCTCCATTATACTTTTTAAGGTCGAGAAAGGCATAGGTCATGGCACGCTGAAACGTAGCTCCGGTTTTTTTAAGGCCGAAGGGCATTTTCCAGAATGAAAACGTACCCCGAGGACAAATGAAAGTAGTCTTATGTTGGTCCTTAGGTTTGATTTGAATTTGGTTATACCCCGAAAAGCCATCCATGAATGAAAAAATCTCACTTCCCGCACAAGCATCCAATATTTGATCAATAAATGGCGTGGGGAAATTGTCTTTCGGACACACACGATTCAGGTCTCTAAAATCAATGCATATGCAGATCGTTCCTTGCTTCTTATCAGTAGGAATAGGGTTTGACACCCATTCACTAAGGGGAATGGGGTAGATAAAACCCTCTTTGAGCAGTTTCTCCACCTCTACCTTAATAGCTACTGCCTTCCTAGGGTTAACAACACGAAGCCGTTGTCGAACCAGTTTAGCGTGAGGATATGTTCTAATCTCATGTTCGACAATACTAGGGTCTATTCCTGGCATCTCCTCATATGACGAGGCGAAAGCTTCCCGAAGTTCTGTAAACAAATCAGTGTAGATGGCAACCTCCTCAGGAGAGCAATCAACACCGTTGTAAACATTTTCAATCTTTCCGGGAGTGCGATAGATGTTGATCAGTATAGTCGGGGAAATATTAGCCATGTTCCAGTCTGCGAAAATCTCATGTGAACCCAAAAGAGCCACAGGGTGACCAACCATCTCGGCAAGAGTCATCCTAAAATATTCTTGCTCAGCGAGATAGAGGTTGGGAAGGAAATAAGAGTGATGGTGCATATCCTCCCAAGGCCTCTCACTACCACACATGGCCTCAATAATAGCTTCATCCAAGGGTAAAGTATCATCAAGGCAATCATGTGAACAAGACGAGTCGGCTGCCCAAACTGGCAATGTAACGGGATCTTCCTCATCTATCCGAGAAGAAGAGAGATCCGGCTTTGTAGTGGCTTGTTGAATATCCTGGTAAGCAAGCTTAGCTACAGACAGTGGCATAGACATCCTGATGTGCGTAATGTCTCCAGACATAGAACTCGTGGACGGTAAATTCCACGGATCATCAAAATATGAAGTTCAGAATGGTACATTATGCAATGGAGGAGACGCATTGTCGAAAACGGTTCCAATAAAATTAATATGTGCAGGGAAATCATAAGATCCCATTAATGAAGGGTGTTAGAAAAACAGGATCACAGAGCAATAAAAATAAACAGAAATGCAAATATAATAACACATACACATTACAAGAGAGACACACATATATCGTGGTTCACCCAACTTGGGTTACGTCCACACTGAATTTGCCAGTCCTTATTATTATTACCATCCAGCAAGTCGAAGGGATACAACCTGCAGCACAACCGTTGCACTTCCTCTTCTCTGTTTCACAGTCTCTCTCCTGATCTCAAAGATCTTTTACAATGCATAAAACCTAATACATCAACCACCCTAGCCGTATTACAATGTCTTTCTTTTATAAGGGAAATACAATGGGAAAATACCACAGGATACCCAAAACCATGGGCCCGCAAAACAGCTGGCGAAAATAGCCCCAAAAAATTTCCTTCGGTGGCGTTGCCCCCGAACCCCCCAGCCAGGGGGGATGGGGCCCCCTGGAACCCCGTGGGGGGACAATGCCCCCCCACACCCCCCCGCTGGGGTGAGTGTATAGTCCACCTACATATCATATAGAACTAGGGTACAAACACGGCTGATACAATATCATCTATGAGACTAGAAGATCTGGCTCCACAACCAACAATCTCCCACTTGGAGACTGATCACAACAACTCCACCGCTGCTGCACTTGCTGGACTTGGACTTGGCAAATTTCTCCTCTTCACCTTCATGCTAGAAGGCCAACTGAAACCGAGCACGAACTCAGTTTCTCTCTGGTCACTACCTTTGTGAACATGTCTACAGGATTCTGGCTAGTATGTATCTTTTCCAACTTTAACAATTCATCTTCCAGAACAGAGCGTATGAAATGGTACTTGAGCTGTATATGTTTAGTCCTGGAATGGAATGCTGAGTTCTTTGCAAGGTGAATGGCACTCTGGCTGTCACTATACAATCTGCTATCCTTCTGCTTCTTACCCACTTCCTCCATAAACCTTTGCAACCAAATCATCTCTTTACTAGCCTTTGTAATGGCAACATACTCTGCTTCTGTTGTTGAAAGTGCAACAACCTTCTGTAGTTTCGAAATCCAGCTTACTGCTGTTCCACCTACAGTAAACACATACCCTGTGGTACTCCTCCTGCTATCCTTGTCACCTGCCATATCTACATCAACATATCCCTGTAGAACAGTGTCTGAACCTCCAAAACATAATGCCTCAGTGGTAGTACCTCTCAAATACCTGAGAATCCACTGTACTTCCTTCCAATGTTCTTTACCTGGATTGTTCATATATCTGCTCACAACTCCCACTGCATGTGCAATATCTGGTCTTGTGCACACCATGGCATACATCAAACTGCCAACTGCTGATTGATAGGGAACCTTGGACATGTAATCTGTCTCTTCTTGTGTCTTGGGACACATTTCCTTACTTAGACTGAAATGGCTAGCCAAAGGTGTACTTACAGGTTTTGCATTCTGCATTCTGAACCTCTCCAACACCTTTTGTATGTACTCACTTTGAGACAATGTCAATTTGCGATTTTTCTGTCTCTCATTATTCTCATACCAAGGATTTGCTTTGCAGCACCCAAATCCTTCATCGCAAATGAATTAGCTAGCTTCCTTTTGAGTACATTTATATCCTGCATGTCAGACCCTGCAACAAGCATGTCATCCACATACAATAACAAGATAATATATCTTCCATTGTCTAGCTTCTTGAAATAAACACAGTGGTCAGAATGACATCTACTATAACCTTGTTCTGTCATAAACCTGTCAAACTTTAGATACCACTGCCTTGGATCTTGCTTCAAACCATACAAGCTCTTTTTCAACCTGCATACCAGATCCTCCTTACCTTTGACCTCATACCCTTGTGGCTGCTGCATATATATTTCTTCCTCCAAATCCCCATGGAGGAAGGCTGTTTTTACATCTAATTGTTCAAAATGCAAATCTTCTACCGCCACTAGACTTAAGATAGTCCTAATTGAAGTCATCTTAACAACAGGAGAAAATATTTCATCAAAATCTATACCTTTCTTCTGTGCAAACCCCTTTACAACAAGTCTGGCCTTGTACCGCTTCTTACCTCCTTCTTCTTCCTTCAACCTGTAAATCCATTTGTTTTGCAATGCTCTTTTACCAGCAGGCAACTGAACCAAATCCCAAGTCTGGTTTCCTACCAATGAGTCCATCTCCTCATTCATGCCTTGCTCCCACTTCTTTCTAGTTTCCACCTGCATTGCTTCTTCATAACATTCTGGTTCACCAGAATCAGTCATCAATAAATAATACATTGAAGGAGAGTATCGTTCAGGGAGTCTACTTAACCTGGTAGATCTTCTTATAGTTGCAGGAGTTTCAAGTACTTGCTGCTGCTCTTGATTTTCTGGCACCTTCGGAACTTCATTTTCTTTAAATTCATCAAGCACTATGTACTCTGTGCTTTCCTTTTCCTATTTCGTTCCCTGCAACTGATCTTTATACATGACCTTTTCATTGAATATCACATCTTTACTCCTGATGATTTTGTTATTTTCATAATCCCATAAACGATAACCAAATTTATCAACCCCATATCCAATAAAGGTACATTTCTTGGATTTAGCTTCAAGCTTTGTTCTATTTTCTTTATCAATATGGACAAATGCTTCATAACCAAACGTTCTCAGAAATGAGTAGTTTACCTTTTTATCTGTCCATGCTTCCTCTGGAATACCACCATCCAAAGCACTTGAAGGTCCTCTGTTTATTAAATAAACAACAGTATTTACAGCATCCACCCAAAACTGTAAGAGCAACCCTGCATGCAGTCGCATACACCTTGCACGCTCCATGATCGTTCTGTTCATCCTTTCTGACACACCATTTTCTTGTGGTGTTCCTGGGACTGTCTTCTCTCTACGAATCCCATGGTATGAACAGTAACTATCAAACTCCTTGCCGTAGTACTCACCTCCATTATCAGATCTGAGACACTTCAACCTTTTTCCTGTCTCATTCTCAACCAAAGCTTTCCACTTCTTAAAAGTAGCAAACACATCAGATTTCTGTCTAATGCAATAAACCCAAGTTTTTTTAGTTGCATCATCAATAAATGTAACATAATAATGAGAGCCACCAAGAGATTGTACCTGAGCCGGTCCCCATACATATGTATGCACAAGCTCTAATTTTTCATTCTTCTTCTGTTTCCCAACCCTGAGAAATCTAACTCTCTTCTGTTTTCCAAAAACACAGTTTTCACAGAATTCCAAACTTACCTGCTTCAAATCCGGCAGCAACTTCCTTGAGTGGAGAATCTGCATCCCCTTCTCACTCATGTGGCCAAGCCTATGATGCCACAATGTTGTATCTGTTCCTGTGGAAGCTAAAGAGATAGAATGGTCAGTATTATGAGGACATAAATACAACGTACCTACTCGGTCTCCTTTTGCTATCACCATTGATCCTTTAGTGATCTTCCACCACTTTTCTCCGAACGTAGATAGACAGCCGCCATCTCCCAACTGCCCTGTTGAGATCAGATTTCTTTTCATAGCAAGAATATGCCTAACATCTTTCAACAACCAATCAGTTCCATTCTTAACTTTTATCCATACCTTACCCATTCCAACAATTTTACATGGCTCATCATCACCCAATAAAACATGTCCAAAATCGCCAGGAACATACTCATGAAAGTATTTCCTATGGGGTGTAGCATGACATGAAGCTCCTGAATCTACTACCCAATAATCACTAGTATTATCTAATGCAAGAATCAAAGCATCTTGTAACACATCACCTGCTACATTTTCTTCCTGGGTAGTTTCCTTCTGTGCATCTCCTTTCTTCTTTAGAGATTTGCAGTCTTTCTTCAGATGTCCTTTCTTTCCACAGTTCCAACACTCTATCTTTCCCAGTCTGGACTTGGATCTGCCCGTTTTAGACTTTCCACGATTACCTTGGCTCTTTCCTCTCTCCTTTTGTCTTCCTCTGCTCTCCATGGTCAACGCATTACCTGATGTCTCACCTGATCTTTTTCTTCGCATTTCCTCGCTAAGAATAACACCAATAACATCATCAAATTTCAAGGTGTTTGAACCAGAGACAGAGTTACTTACAGCCATGACCAAGCTATTCCAGCTTTCTGGCAATGAACACAAGATTAGAAGAGCCCTAACCTCATCATCAAAGTTCACACTTACAGAACTTAGCTGATTTGTAACCGTATTAAACTCATTTAAATGATCAGTAACAGATCCACCTTCATACATCTTCATATTAAATAAACGCTTCATTAGAAATACCTTGTTGGAAGCCGAGGGTTTTTCATACAGCTTACCCAATGCTTTCATCAAACCCTCTGTTGTCGTTTCTTTTGAGATATTGAAAGCCACCGACGAAGCCAGGCTCAATCGTATTGTTCCCAGAGCCTTTCTGTCAAGAACCACCCATTCTTCGTCCTTCATAGTCGTCGGCTGCTTTGCTTTTCCTCCCAACGGTAGGAATAGATCCTTCTGGTATAGATAGTCCTCCATTTGCATCTTCCATAACCCGAAGTTTTGGCCGTTAAACTTCTCGACCTTAAACTTTCCTTCTTCTGCCATTGCTCCCACTCGAACCAGAAACCCTAGCTTCCTGCGGGTTTAACTGCCAAATAGACCTTTGGCTCTGATACCAATTGTTAGAAAAACAGGATCACAGAGCAATAACAATAAACAGAAATGCAAATATAATCACACATACACATTACAAGAGAGACACAGATATATCGTGGTTCACCCAACTTGGGCTACGTCCACACTGAATTTGCCAGTCCTTATTATTATTACCGTCCAGCAAGTCGAAGGGATACAACCTGCAGCACAACCGCTGCACTTCCTCTTCTCTGTTTCACAGTCTCTCTCCTGATCTCAAAGATCTTTTACAATGCATAAAACCTAATACATCAACCACCCTAGCCGTATTACAATGTCTTTCTTTTATAAGGGAAATACAATGGGAAAATACCACGGGATACCCAAAACCATGGGCCCGCAAAACAGCTGGCAAAAATAGCCCCAAAAAATTTCCTTCGGGGGCATTGCCACTGAACCCCCCAACCAGGGGAGATGGGCCCCCCTGGAACCCCGTGGGTGGGCGATGCCCCCCCGCTGGGGTGAGTGTACAGTCCACCTACATATCATATAGAACTGGGGTACAAACACGGATGATACAATATCATCTATGAGACTAGAAGATCTGGCTCCACAACCAACAAAGGGTACATACCAACACCCATGTTGCCAGTTTTCGGCTGAGAATCTGTAACCTGCGGGACTACGGATCCCATGGATGTTGTGGGAGGAGGATTAACGAAATCCAGCTGATCCATTGTCACAATCTTTCCTTCGTGTGGAAAGCAAATAACTCTGAATACAGTAGATGCGACAGCTTTCATAGCGTACATCCAATTCCGACCCAGTAAAAGGTTGTAGTCGATGGGCGCATCAACCACTTCGACTTCAATAGGCACAGGTTTACCCCCCAAGCAGACAACAAGGGAAGGGATAATCCCATGCGGCTTAAATGACCGACCGTCAAATGTAGTGAGAATGGTTCTAGACATGAGTAGAGGAGGAGAGTCGAGAGCTTTCCAAAAAATTAAAGACATCACTGACGCGGAAGCACCTTCGTCAACCACCATTCTCCTGACGAAATTCTGAAGGAACTCCACATGGATTTGAAAATCCATGTGGTAAGGTAAGCGAGGCTTAACATCAGTAGTGTCAAACTTGATAACACTGGGACTCTCCCCATCCTGAACTCCTAACGCACTCAAAAGGGCATGCCTTTGAGAAGGACATGCTTGTAAAACTTCAACAGCCGACATGGCACATGGAGTTTGGCCCAAATATTCTACAATGGAGTAGTTCTGGGAGGCTCGAGCATTGGGATTATGCGTAGAGCACTTAAGAACACCTTTCGATATCCGCGAAATAATAGAGGGCTTCTTGATATGAAAGGAATTATTAGGAGGAGGGGGAGGCTCACTTTCCATATTAGGTTGTGGTGCACCATAATCGCGTTGACGAATAGCAACACTAACGTCCGATTAAACCGTATTCATGCATCCATAACCACTAGTATTGGAAGAAGATGTTGTAGTCTCATTAGGTCCATAACCAGTGGTGGGAGCATGCGAAGCCATGTTTTGATGATGAGGAAGGGGATCCTTCAACACAGCCAAGCTCTGTGCAAGATGCTTCGATGCTTATTCGATTCGAGGACACAAGTGAGTAAGATGATCTGCCCCACAAAGCTTACAAGGAAATTTCACCTTACGCCTAGGTTTACGGTCCTCACCAGCATTTCCTCCTTCCGGAGGAGGGTTGGCATTCTCCTTATGTGGTGTAATGCGATTGCTATTATTTTTCCCATTGTTTCCACCCTTTTGGTTGTTTCTCCCATTCTTCTTACCACCAGGTTGCTGGTTACCCGATGGGTTCGTTGATTGCACACTGTGTACATCAGACGACGGGGTGGAAGTGGACAAGGTGTGGACTTGTTTGGGAATAGACTGGTTAAGAGACAAATTTTGCATTTGATTAGCCACCGAATCTACATTGTGAGTACTTGCGGATCCCACAATGCCATCGGCATGTGGTCTAGGAATTGACTTGGGCTCATGTCATGTTCGTGGTGCGTCAAGAATAATGTCGTACAAAATGCCAGACTGAGAGTATAGTAAATCTAACTGTTGGACTTTTAAGATGGCTTGTTCCTCAGTCACAATGCCGGACATAGAAACATACTTAGCAATATATAGAGGTAAATACTTGAGGAACCATTCCAACAGAAACTCTGTAGGAATGTTGGCTTTCACTAACCTCTTCCCCCAATGCCACTCTTGAACGTGGTCAAAAATATGTGTGGCCTTATTCTGACGGAAGGTAGACAAAAGTTCAATACCAGTATCGTAACGAACTGGTAACTGGAAATGATCCAAGAAAACCAAAGCGAACTCATTGAAAGCCCTATAAGTGTGCCCAGGCAACTCAACATACCACTTCGCGGCTGCCCTCGTGAGGGTGCGCTAAAATAGTCGTAATTGAACAAAATCATGATTCAATGAGTTGGAAGAGCACCAAAGGTGAAACGTTGTGACATGGTCACCCGAATCCTCACCACCTTTCCCTCAAACTTAGGAATGTCCAAAGGGAGCTTGGTAGGGACCGGAGGCCGATTAGGGTCGTGACACACCGGATCATTCGTGAGCTTCGAAAGATCTATAAGATTCAAATGTGCAAGGAACGGGAGCTGCGGCTGGAAAGCTTGATGATAAGCCCCCATAAAAGGTTGGTTGTACGGAACTGAATTATAAGATGGACCAAATGCTTGACCATGAGCATTAAATTGTTGATTATACGGACCTAACTGACCATAGGCTTGACCGTGGCCATAAGGTTGATAGCCTCCTCCGACCTGACCTATGTGAGAGTAAGCAGGTATATATGTGTTTTGGGCACCATATTGAGGTGGTTTGTACTAGTGGCCAGCACCGACTGAGTTGTAGTAAGGGTTGCCACCATAATTATGGGGCATATGCGTACTATTCGTAGCGGGAACCGTGTTGTAATCACCATGATGGTAGGGTATGTTCCCACCCCCAGCATAAGCATTAGGATTGGCGTGAGCAGTCGTGTGGTGACCATAAGCATGAGATGTATTCCCTACCCCAACATTGGTGTTACTAGTAGCAGGAATGGTGGCGTTATGACTATGAGGATGAGGTATATTCCCACCTCCTACATCAACATTACTAGTAGCGCCAGCGGACGCAAAAGTATGCAGCATATGTCCACCCCCGTGGTTGGGAGGAGCATTAACATTCGTGAAAGTGGTCCTAGGTTGACGAGTAGTGGCATGTGTATTAGGTTGTGGATGGTGAGTCATGTTGTGAACAGTGTTCCTATTAGGTTGGGTAACCCTAGGAGGCGGTCATCTTCCAACATTCACATTGTTAGGAGGAATATGACTAGTCCCCATTCTATGTGTGTGAGTGGACAACGTGTTGCCCCTGGTGAGGGTATTTCCCCCAGTGGGTGCAGTGTGGCTAGTACCATGACTAGTGCCAGCATGACTACCAAAAGTAGTGGGAGGATCAACTGTATTGTAATTAGGCATACCATATGAGAACGCGGTAGGGTTTACCGTAGGGCCTGTGTCATCATGTAACTCTGGCATCCAATATAAATAGTTATGTTGAAACGAAGGATCGAACGGGTCGTCCTCGGGTGGATCTAGACCAAACAAACTAGGTTGAGTCTCAGGTGGATCCAAACCAAACAAACTAGGTTGGGTCTCAAGTGGGTCACCCCCCCACGCCTCTCGAGGGGTAGGGGTGTCTGAAGTGTGTTCGACTCTACCCGATGGACTAATAAAGATTTCTCCCATGCCAGAATGTGCAGTCATGACATCGATAACATATGTCTCGTAAGAATCCAAAGATTCGGAGGGAGCCTGACGGCGTCCCTTCTTGACACGATGTGAAAGCTCGACAACTGGTAAACCAACCAACCGACGAGATCGACGGGGAGCAGGACTCCATGCCACGATCTCTCCAGAGAGACTATAAAATCAAAACGTCCCCTAATGGCCATCTATCGATCAAAAACAGTAAATCAAGAGCACACACCTAGAGAAACTACAGCCAAGAGAAGACAAACAGAGTGGCTAAATGAGCTCCCGACACAAGAGCTGGTATGTCTCTCCTAGGAGAGGCTTGTGACTCCCAAACTCTAGCTGGAGGTAACAGAATCAGTTATAACAACCCCCAGACTTCACTGCATGCACCGAGTCAAGTCCCTATACAACAACAACTGTGTTGTCCGACCCCTATCTGACTCAGGACATAAACAGTATAACCACTGCAAGTACCCTATGCGATACCTAGGTAAGGAAACTATGGTCACCTCAATATAACCAATGCTCAGGGGGACAATCGCAGGTGGGATCCATCGTATGGACAGGGTAGCTAAGCTCGAAGCATAAGAGGGAAAACATCTGGTACCCCCAGATACGAACAAACCCTGGAAATATATCTCACGTTTAGCCGGTATTGGAGGGATATCTCTGCAACCAACCTCCCGTGACCTCGTGCTTAGCTCTGGTCTGAGTAGAGCTTCCTGAGAACACCGATGTATACCATGGATTTCACCACTCCCTGGTCAGACACATAATGTTTCGTCTAGTAGTCTTGGATTGTTTACTCACAATGATCCATTCCAAGACTCTAAACTTATGCTAGTTGGTGTACCCTATAAATAAAATCGTTCTAATAAATTTTAAGATTAAGCGTTAATTTTAATGGCTGTGGTTACTCAACGGATATGGTCGTGAAACTAGTGATGTATGTGACTCAATATTATGCAAAATCGTCAAACTCTAGACTCATCTATCCAATAAAAACAATGCCACTAACATGCAAAATCAATCCAACGGTTTTCGAAATAAAAATGAAACTCTTTTATATTTTCAATGCACAATCAGAACCTAAATGAAAGCAGCAAGCACTCAATGCAAAATGCAGTCCATAAAAGTAATTTTTTTTTTGTATTTTCTCTTATAAGCAAAAGGAAAATGCAAAACTTTTTCTTTTTGTATTTTTCAATATAATGAAATGAAAAATGCAAGCAAAATCCTACTATTTAGTTACTGAAATATAGAGGAGATCACTAAGACAACCCAGCAAATCCCAAACAATAAGACTCAGCCAACGGAATAAGCTATATGGGTAAAAACCAACAAGGCAAAATCCAAGGATGGGAAAAAACCAACAAGGCTCAAACCAATAGAAGAGAAGAGTTCTGGTCATGAACAAGGCATGGAACAGTTAAGAATCAGGCCAATAAAGACTCAGGATCATCCAAAGCCAACCCAGCAACAACCAAGGGTCATGAAACAACCAAAGCTGGAGTTGTACGCGACTGTACTTCTAAAACCAGCGGGTAGATGCGGGCAATAGTGTAAACAGATGCGGGTAGACGTGAGCAGAACAAAGCTCACCCGCGTAAAGGGAAGGAAAAATGAACCAAAGAAGAGTCCAACAGCCCAGAAAAAAACCAATTTTCTATATATAGTGTATCTCAACGGCCAATCAGTGACACAGAGCTTCGACAAACAACAACTCTAAATAAGGACTAATGCTTAAAAATCCTGAAAAATGGATGCTTTCCTTAGCGGAGTCGCCATTTCCGTGTTGGAGAAAACTTCCTATGGCTTGGGGTGGACCACAACAGACAGCTGACTACCAGAAATTAACTCAATTCTCAATACTATGCTATATAAATGACAATGCTAAGATAATGAAGAATATAACCAACCTCGATCCAAATGTTTGATGTAGATCCCCATTGGAGCTTTCAACTCGTGCGCTTGAACCTGCAAATTAGTCTTGACAGCCAATATACAACAAGAACATATAATATATAAACAACATTAACATCATCAATAGAAATGACCTATGATATTATAAGTAAATGCAACCCAATGTAATATAAACAACATTCACAACATTAATGGACGAGAATATGAGTATTTCTATTAATAAATAACAAGAAGTACAATGTGATACGACCTCTTGCCGGCAACCAATCTGAACCAAGATCTAGGTCAATCCACTTGTGCCTCCACCACTTCAATCCTCCATGGAATGGCAAACTCAAACTATGATAGGAGTTTGGAAGGTGAACATAAAGGGTTCACAACTACAAGGATCAATGAGTGTAGACTCAAGATAGGGAAAAATCCACTAGAGTTCTCTTGCTCTCCTTTCTCCCCCTATCCATAAGCCATATGTGCTCAATATATAGTCCTCCCAAAGGTAAGTGAAAGGACACATCGAGGCATTTCAGGGAAAATGGAGGGCCAAAGATCACCCTATGACCACTTTTTGGGAGTAAAAAGTAATTAACTAGTGATTTTTACCATTTTACATGCTACCTGCGGGCTATAGTGATGCAACTCGCGAGTACACCCACTGTCGTGATGCAGCTAGCATACAGGGGAAAAAATAGGGAAATAATGTGTCTGAAGGATATAAAGTGGATTTGAGTCGGTGAAATGGATCCTGCAGGCCAAAGAGTGTTGAAGCTCACAAGGTGGAAAATTATGTTGTAACAGCTCTTTGCCTTCAGACAAGGTTCGTCGACACACTTTACACACTGATAAGGTGCGCCATCGGTGCTCTTTCCCTTCATGCAAGGTGCGCCAACCCTCAATGGCTCTCTGTCTCTTCATGCAAGGTGCGCCAGGGGTGTTTATAGGAGAAAACTCGAAGTTTCGAGGCCCTTCTCGAAGCTTGTTGAGGTGGAAGGTCATCCCTAACTTCTAGGTTAGGTGGCATTTCGGTTCTTAACCTAATGGGAGGATCCCTTATACCTCTCCCCCTAATCCTCAACCTACTCTATCCCCTTTAGCCTTATAAATACAACCCTTTTCTCCATTGAGAAAGGGGGGAAGGTCTATAGTACTCTTATGCTGGTGGATTTCTAGGTGGTCCCTATCATCCTTTGGGAGGCATCATTCTTTGGAGGCTTGGCATGGATTGTCGGGGGAAATTTCAAATCCCTCACCGGTTGGTTCGATCTTTCCATCCTTGATCACCTCACCTGATCTTTTTAGATCTGTTCAGATCATTAGATATGATCTCCAAACCCTTCCTCCACTCAATCATTGAGTTTTGATCACATTTGGTATATTTTGAGCCTTTCTTGAGTGCCTTTGAGTTGTTTGGGTGCTTGTCATTTTTCTTTGGGAATTTCTGAATGATTAGAGTGCTGTAGATATTATCTCACTTTCTGTATATAGATATGAAAAGCGTTTAGTTATCAAGTTCCATTTTTGATACATGCGTTAGAAAATTGAAAGTGCTTCATTATTTTGTCTTATACATTGTTAAGATTTGTCGCATCTTTCATTCTCTTTGTGTTGTTTGGCTTATTATTGTAGAAAGTTAGAGTTATTGCACTCTAGGAAGGAATTCTTCTTTTCGTTACTACTTAAGTACTTTTTGGTTTGAAAGAAAGAAAAATCTCTCCTTACCTTAAGTAGTTTTCATTGAAAAGGAAAGGAAAATGTGCATCGTCATATAGCTAGGATTTGCATTCTTTTTACATTTACTGTCTATACCTCATGCATCCACTTAACCGCATAAGATAAAATTAACGCTAACTTAGGTTAAAATCATTTAGTAATTGTGTGTAAGTTAAAGACGTGTTCCGATGTCGTAAAACGTGGTAGCCGTCGTTATTTTCCTGCACTGCATTCTAAGGGCACTGTAGTTCTTCCACGTACCAACCGGTATATCAAAGCTCTTTCTCGTACCAACCAGTATATAGAAGGCTCTTTCACGTACCTTAGGGTATATCGAAAGGCACTTCACGTACTCGGAGGATATTAAAAGGTGTTTCATGTACTCGGTAGTATATCGGAAGGCTCTTATCGTACGGTTGTGCATTAGACAACACCAGTATGGATTTGAGCTCCCACGTACTTTGCGTATATCGGGAGACACTCCTAGGATTCCTGTGACCAACTGAGTTAACCATTTGGCCGTCTTGGAATCACAATACACCGAGAACAACACTCGAGGAGATTACTACGCACGTATCGTCCAGGTAATCGAAAATTCATGCAAGTGTATGGTACCAATCCTTCTTGTCCCGTTTTACTGTTGGACCCTGCGGTATATAGTGAGTTGTGGCACCTTGACAATCTGTGAGGATCCTGACTTTTCATCCACTTTTATTCACACAGTTTTCTTGTTGCTTTTAGACTTGAGTAGTGTTTGATTTGTGTGGTACATCAGAGACTCCTAGATATGGAAGACCATCCTGGGACTACCAACCAAGAGACCCCTTTTCAAGGTATGTCTTTTGTAGCACCCCCTTGTGGAAGTGTTGGTCCTCCCTTTATGGCCACATTGAATCTTCCCGAATTGACTATAGGATTACCTGTGTGGTTATTCTCCAATAACATATACCAAATGCAACATTTGTGTCGGATCAAGGTCCTTCTCTACATGAGTATCAACCTCCTGTCGATCCTTCTCCTTCTTCGTCAAATGTTGAATTGGCTTCCCTTTCTTCCTCTTCGCCTATTGAAAACTCTGATGTTAGTAAATGGGTGGATAAGAAGAAGACGAAAGGGAAGGCTAAGAAGAAGAACACTAAGTAGAAGGTCACAGTTCCAACCTCTAACCATCATGTTGGGAACCCACCAGCCGCTGATCATCATGCTGGGAGTATTGATGTACCTGTTTTGATTTTGCGTAAACCTAAGTTCCCTTGCAAGCTTTGCAAAGGGCCCCATTTTCTTAAGGACTGTCCTGGTCTTTCCATGGTCTTAGAATTTTGCTTGCAAAATTCGGAACCACCTATGTATTCAACCTCTAGTCTTCACGTTGATGATGCTCCCTTGACTAGTGACTCTGTTGTGAAGAGTCGGAAGGGTAATGTCAAGAATCCTTTCTTGTTATGTAGGTAAATGCACTGTACTTATCTTTGTCCTCGCATGGATGAAGCTTCAAAGTTGTTGGAAGACATTACTGTTCCTTATCAACGACTTCTAACAAGTTATCATAGGTTTCCTATTGACCCCCCACTGGTTGACCAAGTGGCCGATTCGGTTTCATCCTTGGTCGATCCCACTCTTCCTTCCGAGAGTGAATCTAAAGCGGTCATTTCGGTTTCATCTGTAGCTGATCCCACTCTCCCTTCCGAGAGTGAACATGAAGTGGCCGAGTCGGCCTCACCTCCACTCGATCCCACTCTTTCATTGGAGAAAGGCCAGATTGAAGCAGACACCATGACACAATATTCATCTCATTCTTATCTTCCAAGTGAGAGTGAATTGGAAACTACCGATTTTTTCCTATTCGGTGTAGGGGAGATCCTGTCCATTTCAATAGGACCCCCTCCAAGTACTGAGGTCATTTCCTTCGATGGGAATGGGATAACAGTGGCTCGTCTTCCTTCGAGTGTTCCTTTTCAAATATTTGTAGGAGTTTTTTATAAGGAAATATTTTGTACGATAGTTGATGAGGGAGACTCTGTTAGTATTTTATCCACAACTTATTGGCAAGCTATAGTTTCTCCTCAGCTTGTACCAGTCACTGACCAGGTTTTGGTTTTTCAGAGAAGGCCTACTGGACCTTTAGGGATCCTTCCTCAGTTACCTATCACTTTAGGAGGGAAAACTGTCTGTATTGATGTTATGGTAGTCCAAGGTCCTTTAGATTTTAATCTGCTCGTTGGACGTGATTATGTCTATTCTATGAAAGTTGTAGTGTCCTCACTCTTTCGAGTGATGTATTTTCCTCATCCTGGGAATATGGTGACCATTTATCAACTTTCCTTTGTAACACCCACTCATCATATGACTCCCAGTCATCTAACTTCCCTGAATGTTCCGTATATTTTAGTGGTTTCCTCTCCCTCGTGATGGGGGGAAGGTCTCCAACCTTTGGGCATCATGTTGGAGTTGTTCCCCTAGCTTATTATGCTGGGGGGAACCCTACCAACCTCTGTACATCATGTTGGGTAGGGCTGATGTTCAATTAGAGTTTCCCTTCTGATTTCAAGCTTGTTTAAAAATGAAACCATTCCATGTGAGCATAGTTTTATTCTCTTTCAATCTCATTAAAAAATGAAATAGACCCTTCCAAGCATAGTTTACCTTTGTATTCAAGCACCATCTCCCAGGAGCATAGTTCCCTTTTTGTGTCAAGCTCGTTAAAAAATGAAACAGTTTGTTTGGAGCATAGTTTCTTTCTGTTTTAAGTTCGTTAAAAAATAAAAAGGGTCCTTTCAAGCATAGTTATTGTCTATTTTTCAAGCTTGTGTAAAAATGAAATAGATCTTCCTCCTGTTAGTTCGAGTCTCTCGCTAGAGTTCGAAGCATAGTTGGGTAGGAAACAATCCCAAGCATAGTTTACATTTGGTTTCTAGCTTGCCTAAAAATGAAACCAAGTCTTAGTTCTGAGCATAGTTCCCTTTCTATGTCAATCTCGTTAAAAAATGAAATAGGTTCCCCTCAGCATAGTTCCCTTTCTATGTCAAGCTCGTTAAAAAATAAAATAGGTTCCCCTGAGCATAGTTCCCTTTCTATGTCAAGATCTTTAAAAAATGAAATAGGTTCCCATGAGCATAGTTCCCTTTCTATGTCAAGCTTGTTAAAAAATGAAATAGGTTCCGATGAGCAGAGTTCTATTCCTATGTCAAGCTCATTAAAAAATAAAACAGATCCTTTTCCATTGAGTAGAGTCTTCCCATAGACTTAGTACCTGAACCTTGTTTTCATCCTCCTATGTCATTTTTATCTTCGTTTGCCTCTGGTGAACATCTTCATATTAGTAACCAGAAGTTTAATCGAGTGAAGATGTAGATTAGGAGAATGAAATGAAGCTTGGGGGGCATGTCTTCAACCTCTAAACATTATGTTGAAATCAACTCGTTCACCTCTCCACACCTTGTTGGAGTTAAGTCACTTACTTCTAGCAATCATGCTGAGGGCATGTACCAACCTTTGGATATCATGATGGGAAATAATCCACCAATGGGAATATTTTTTAGCATACTTTCTATTGGGTTTCGAGCTTGCTAAACCATGAAAATAATCCCGAGCATAGTTCATTTTATGTTACAAGCTCGTTAAAAAATGAAGCAGACATCATGAGCATTCTTTTCACCTGTCTTCGAGCTCGTTAAAAATAGTAAGATGGTATTAAGCTTACTTTTCACTTTTTTCGTGCTTTGGTTGAAACATGAAAAGTGGTTTGAGCTTACTTTTTACTTTTTCGTGCTCTGGTTCAAATATGAAAAAGATTCCGAGTGCTTTTGATACCATTATCGTGCTTGTTAAAAATTTGAGTTAAAAGGTGTGTCTAACGAGTATAGGTTTATCACTTTATCTAGCATCGCTAGACTATTTACAGAAAAGGCATTGTGCTGAGTTTACTTTTTCCTTTGTCGTACTCGGTCACCAACCATGAAATTTTTTTTCATGGAGTCCTCTTTAAGCTCTTTTCAGACTCCCTAAATAGGAAAAGATCGCCAAGCGAACTCGATGCGTTCACGCTTGTAAAAGTATTTGAATGCTCGTCTTTCTGGTGATAGTTTACCCCTTTTTCGAACCAGTAGGTACTACTTACGAAAAAGGAATACTCCAGCCAATCATGACTGGAAGAGTCCTCTCTCGCGTTGTTTTACTCTTTTCCAGGTGAAGAGGCTAACCTTATGAAAAAGGACCTTTGGAGTCTTCTTTAGTTCTTTTCAGACTCTCTATTAAAACATGAAATGACACCAAGTTTACCTTCTATGCACTCGTTAAAATTCAACATTGAAGGGCCCATTATGGGATGAACCCCTCATTTCTTAGATTTGTAAAACATTTGGGATTGGACTCATCCATGGGATGAGCTATACCGAGCATCTATTTACCCTCCTCAAGCTCGTTAAAAAACAAGTGAGGCACCCATCAGTCATGATGGGGAAAAAGGAAAGGTTTTGTGTTACACTTGAATTACGGCAATACATAGTAACTCTTGAACATGGCACCAGTTTGCATTTGCATCCCATAATTGGGTAAATCCGTTTGTCTTCGAGTCCTACTGATTTCATGAGTCGTGTCACTCCTTTGGGTCATCCAAAGAATGCTTCTATTATCGGTCGCATTGGAGGTTAGTGTCATCCTCGTCATGTCAATATTTCCAAGTCATGCCATGCCCATGTTCAAGAGATGTTCATTGCTCATCATTTGCAGTCAGTACACCTTCCATCATGTTGGTATGTCTACCTTGAGTCAGTCATTGGACATTACTCTACCGTTCGATCTACTCCAAACATCTGTTATCGAGTTTCGTGTCGTTGATGGGGGATTCATCATGGCCCTCCTTCGACAGATTCATCCTTGTTGACTTCAGCACACAATCCACAGACTGAATCTAGAAACCAATCAAGTACCTTGGGCACGCATGCCTCAATGGCAGGTTACCTCGCTTTTGACATGGGTTTACATCATTGAATCTTGATTGAAATATTTCATCGAGCGTTCGACCTCAACTCATTTATTCACGTTCGGTGATTTGTACTGTGATACCTTGGGGACCATTGACATTAATGGTGATTTCCCTCACACTTGTTAATGGTATACATCAATGACTGGTAATCAAGTGGTTTCTACCATGTTCGACTCCAAAAAATTGTAATCACATGGATAGATTCGTATCATTTTGGGTTCGGCTTGAAGACCCTGGGGAAGTCATATTCTACCAAGGTTGCGATGGAGATTGTTTGAGTCCTATTACACGGATCCACTTTTGTATTTGTCATGGCTATGTTATCATTTCATCATGGATCTACGATTGTGTCTAGTAGCCATGATTTTGTTCAGCCGGTCTTTACTACCACGGATCTGCAATGTATTAGTCGGCATCCATGTTGTGAGTCATGTGAGACTTATATCTTAGAGTTAGTTGTACTGTAGCAACATCTTCCAAACAACATCCTTTCATTCGGTTTCTTCAATTTTCCAAGCATTTCACCTGTCTTGTTTTGCCATCTTCATGCTTTGGGGGGCATCCCGTTACACCAAAATCTCGTCACCATGAGCCATGTGTCAACTTTGTGCCTAATCCCTGAAGTTCCCTTAGCTAAAGTGCATTGAGTTTGGTGTTTTCCATAGGTTTTTCCTTCTCGAAGTACACCGACGCCCTTTCCCTTCAGACAAGGTGCACTGACACACTTTGCACACTGACAAGGTGCGACACTAGCACTCTTTCCCTTCATCCAAGGTGCATCAACCCTCAGTGGCGCTATGACTCTTCATGCAAGGTGCGTCAGAGGAATTTATAGGAAAAAACTCGAAGTTTCGAGGACCTTCTTGAAGCTTGTTGAGGTGGAAGGTCATCCCTAACTTCTAGGTGAGGTGGCATTTCAGTTCCTAACCTAATGGGAGGATCCCTTATACCTCTCCCCCTAATCCTCAGCCTACTCTATCCCCTTTAGCCTTATAAATACAACCCTCCTCTCCATTGAGAAAGGGGGGAAGGTCTATAGTACTCTTATGCTGGTGGATTTCTAGGTGGTCCCTATCATCCTTTGGGAGGCATCATTCTTTGGAGGCTTGGCATGGATTGTTGGATGGAAGGTCACAATGTTGAGGCTTAGGTTGTAACATTCTTTCTCTATGTAATTCCCACTTTTATACAGTAATACAAAACTCTTTCCATAAATGTCTTGTTGTTCATTGATACTTATAGTTTACTTCCTTAACCGTTTACTTAGATCAATTATTGTGTAGATGTACTATTACTGCTTGTTTGTCTCTTGCATGTTCTAACAGGTATTGCAACTACATATCTGACGATCGTGGAGCTTGGAGCGACAAAGGAGAAGGAGATCTACAGATCTAAAAGGTAAGATGTTTACATAACTTAATCTCTAATTTAATATAGGAAGATAGATTTGTATTCTGTCTGATTTGTTCTAGATTCGCATTGAAATAGGGAGATCATGCCTTAAGTCCTCTTTCGATAGATTGTCTGGTAACAATTTAGGGTCCATCTTAATCTTAGATAGTTCTAAAACCAACACCTTGGGCTTTTAATATAACCAAATTTGTCTATAAAGGCAGTATTAGTATTGGCCAATTTGTAATTGATCCTTGTCTTAAGGAGAAATACCTCATTTCAATATTCATGAGCCTAACAACAAGCATAAATTTCTTTATGTGATCACCAACATATTCTTTTCTATCTAGATCAAACTTAGGAAGGAATTTTCCAAGGTTTTCAGGAAAAGGATGCACATTGCTTGGTATAGAAACGACATCCTAGGCTAGCCTAGGTCTATCAGCATTGGAAATTATAATGGAATCAGCCACGCTTCTTGAAGAACAATCTGGTTGATTATGTCTAGGATTTTTTTCATAAGATTCTCTTGAAGGGTCTCCTTCTGAGGGTTCTTAACCTGAAGAGTTTTCCTCTGAAGAACTTTGAGGAGTGTTAGGAGGGGAATCAATGAGAGATGGTGGTCCACTGGCACCATCTTGTAGTTGTACTTTTGGTTTTCCTTATGAAGGATTTTCTATCCCCTTAGAAGTATTCCAGAGGTGATAATGAGTGGTCGCAACGATTGGTGCACTAGAGTTAATTACTTGGTATGATTGGGGTGGTCCGGGTCTCCTAGGAGGAGGATATACAACAACTAAGCGTCCGTGTTCTTTACATAAGGCTTGAGTTATAGTAGATGAGGTTTTGAATAACTGTGGAATTCTAAGGGATCCTAACAAAGGAGAAACAGGTATCATGGGTTATGTTGGGGTGTTCCTTGCATGACGGTTCTTTGCGGATTAATGGGCAGAATGGATATTCTAGGGGTTAAATTTTTCTTCATTGGCCATTCATTTTTACGACCACCCTCCTTTTCGCACCAATTTTGTTGATGGGTTAAAATTACCCCTATTAACAATAAGAGAGAATTCTCAAGGCAAGTCCCAATTAGCCTCACTTTTATCTGGGATGGTAGACTACAACCGGTATGTGGGTGTGGTTTCCACTAAGAGTTTTAACGATAACATAAGTCCAATAACAATCTAATACAAGAAGCATGATATGATAAGTCTGATAAATCCATCGAAAAGAAGAAATCTGATAACATAAAATCATTCCATCTAAGTGGACTCGATGAGTCTAACTTCACTAAATACTAGGTCATTCTAAATAGACAAATGATCTAAAAGTCAATCAGCCCTCACCATTGATGCATTTTTAGCAAGAAATCGTCATAAATCCCAACAAATAGAGACATCAAATCTAATCAAACACATGAATCTTTGGCTTGAATTGATAAATATAATTTTTCATCATAAGTATGGTAAAAACCAATAATAAGAGTCAAAATATCAATGAGATTAAGGCCAATAGTACCATTCATCAATCAGATCCTAAAATCAAAGAACAATGTCAATCCATATTAAAACCATTAATGTGGAGTAGAGTAAACCATTTGTAAGACTTGAAAGAATATGATCATAATCAAATCCAAAGACAAATAATTAGTACTATGGAAACTACTTGGATCCAAAGAATTATTCTTCCAATCCACAACTAATCCAAACTTAGTAGAGAGCCCATAGATTTTTCCGTAAGGAGGAAAAAATCTAATGGGAGTTGTTGTAGGCACACCGGTCCATTCATCCATGGAGACTAGTCATTGCATATAAAATCACAACATCCCATGGTATTGTATCATCATCTCATTTATTCTTTTTTTTGTAAGTAAGTACCCACGAGGATTTGAACTTGCGACCTTCCATTTACAACTTCTCATCTCAATTACTCATTACCAATTGATCTAACCCCCATGAGCTTCCATTTCATTTATTCTTATTCATTATATATATATTTTATTGTCCTTTATGGTTTATTGTACTTTAAGAGTATTTATGTTGGATGTTTTCATAGTAGATGAACTTTATTCTTTTCATTTGTTATTAGAGCTGTGTTTTTGACCTTGACTTTTGCTCACTCATTAATTTTCAAAGTTTCTTAGAATTGCTAGGCCTTTGGCCACTTATATTATTCAAAGTTTACTTGTTTGCAAATTTTTTACCACATAAATCCTTTGGCCTTTACAGTTCAGAAATTAGTTGTGGCATAAATCATTCCGCTACAAATTTAAGGAACATTAGAAATAAAAAAGGTTAAATCATTAAGGAGTTATGAAAGAAAAAAAAAAAAAAAAAAATTCTACAAAACACAAGCATCAATTGCAAAGTTAAGCTCTTCAACCACAGTAAATATCTTATTCTATCAAATAACATAACATCAATTTTTCCTCCATACTAGTCAATCTAAATTTAATCAAATACCAAACTCTTATGGATTCCCAAGTCGACGGTTGTGGATCCCCAACTCCCCTCTATCCAACCAAGCGTGATGTTCTCAAATAAAGCCAATATTCTCAACTAGAATATCCTAAAAAGAATAGCTCGGGGTGAACAAATTCTAGTTCTAGTTCTTAATTCTTTGTTTGCTAGAGGCCTTGAATAGAAGAAAGAGTGGTTATCATCTAACTCAGAACTTGTTGCAAATAAGAGGTATTAACCATCAAAGGTAAAGTCATCAAATCCAAGGTTTCAAAAGGTTTCAATGTATTATCAAAAGGTCATGGGCTTGAATAGAGTAAGCCCCATTTGAAAGGTGATGAAAAACTAATCGAAATGACATATACCTAAGTCTAGGAGTACACCCTTTTAAAAACATCTCATAACTATTAAATAATATCTAGTTGTCTTTTATATTATTCCATGATAATCAATATATAATACAAGAAAAATAGATGCAAAGCAGCTAGTCCCTGCTCTAAAATAATGTTTATAATTTGTTAAATTGTTTACAAAAAATTTTAAAAAATTATTAGAGAAATTTAGTTAAGTGTTCACAATTTCTTTAAATCTAATATATAACATTTAAATTGTTCCATTATTTGAAATAGAACATTCGAATTTTCTCATTATTTGATTTATTGCATTTAATGCAAAGTACTCAAATATTTGCATTAAAAGTTAATTTGGACTTGGCTTGGTGTTTTAAGTTTGAGCACTATTCATTGATCCTAAAATTTGATTGCCAAATTTTTGACATTAGATCCTAAAATTTTTGTCTCATGTAGTTATAACAGAAAAAAAATTTCTTGACTTTATCAATCATCAAACATTCCTTGGCTGAGATGTATAAGTTCCATATATATTGAAATAACATGCCATTGTGAGGAAGCATTTAGAAATTTTGTTTGTAGTTTAATTTCAACATGTTCTTTATAGGTTTTGTCATTGGGATTGACAGGACTAACAATATGGTTATGAGATCCCAAATAGCAACATAGCAGCTTTGAAGGTTGATATATTGTAGAATAGATTTGAACATGGAGAATAGTATGAAGATCCTATTAGCATTGAAGGTGGGTATGTTGTTGAATCAATTTGAATTTAGAGAAAGGAATTGAAATCCTAAGAGTATTGAAGTCTCATATCTTTTACCAAAAAATTGAAACAATTTGAATTTCAAGTGGAGAAGACAATTGAATACATGTTTTTTTTGTTGGCAAAGTGGTGGAACCTCCTTGACTAGCAAGTTTTCCTTTGGCTAAGTTGCCAAGAACCAAGGGCATCTAAGCCGTCAAAATCACCCGAGGATCGCACCCGGCCTGGACCGCACCAACCCTTAACATGGTTGGATTTTTTGGTATCCATGGGATTAGAACCGACGACCTTTCTGCTTAGGGAGCATCTTAACCATACCCCGCCACCAACTGTTCTACATCTCACGGATAACAATTGAATACCTGTTAGTGTTTATAATGGTTTTGATATTTAGAAATTATTCACTAATATCAAATTTGTTTATAATTTTCATTTAATATAAAAAATGAAAAAAACTTAACGAATTTGTTAATTGTCAATAGGATATTAAATATTCAAATAGAAATTTGAAAATTATTTATCTGGAATTTTCAAAATATATTTATAAATTTTTTAGAAATATTCTTATTTAAATTTGGCAAAAGTTGTAAACAAAATGACATATTTCAAGTGTTCTATAGAAATTATAGAAATTAGTAAATGAAAAGACATATTCCACATGTTCTATAGAAATTTCAAAAATTATTTATAGGCAAACTTCACTTTTGGTCAACATTGGTTGCAGACTTTAATGCTAAACTTGCCGACCGTTGCGCACCATTTTACCTTATCTTTTTCTGACTAAGGTGCGTTTTTTTTTTACTTATTACCCGTAGATCAGTCATGGAATTTAACCCCTATCGCACTGACCATTGCGCAGTCTCTAAGGTTATCATCGCCGACCGTTGTGCATTGTTCTAGTTTATCTCTCGTCGATCGGTTGCAACCTTATGGCTTATATCTCGTCGATCATTGTGCGCTTGGTCACATCCTTTAACCCCAATTTTGTGGACCAGTGCGTGAGAGACTAACCTATGTTTCGCCAACCAGAAGCCTCGCAGAGAGACTTGGTCGTCCCCTCGTCGCATCCTTTTAAGCTCTTTTCATCTGACTGATCGCAGCATTTGAGCCCTTCTCTCCGACCGTTGCACCATTCCAAGGCCCATTTCCTCCGATCGTTAAGCAGGAGTTAGCGTTTGAGTCGCCAACCATCGACGCAGTCCATTTTTTTTGGAAAGCGGAGAGGTAAGTTGGTGGAGAATTCAATTTTACCCCGTGCGGATTTATTGATCTTTTCATTGAGCCCCGTGCGCATTTAATGCGCCAACTGTCCATCCCGTGGAAATTAAAAACTCCTGTTATATATACATCAAACGAGGTTTCTAGTTTTTCCATTCCATATTTGATGACACCGAGAGCATTCATCGTTTTCCATTGGAAGCCTCGAACTATCACCAGTCAGGGTGCTCACAACGACCCCACCAGCCTCTCTAGTGTTAACAGGTAGGATCTAGAGAACCCTTTTTCGTTTTGTTACCCGTTTGGGACCTCAGTTAGTGTTTTTTTTTTAAGCTCACGCCAGTCGTTCTCTTTCAAAAGGAAAAAGGGAAGCCCAAGTTCTTTTAAAAAACCAAAATCCCTCATGCTCCATAACAACGAAAGAGTATATATTTCACCTCGGATTTGTCCTTACCTATACCCGGTGTCCCTGTTAGTAATTCATATGCTCCATGCAGTCCATCGCAGTTGTCCTCTCTGGTTCGGTCAAGCCATGAGTCCGGTGCCCTTTAAGAAGCTTCCTATCCTGAAACTCTGCAAGCTCGATGCCCCTGAACTTCACCAAAGTCTTAAAATCCCAATAGCTAAGTTAACTGTGTTTTCTAGTTTTACTTCTTAGCCAGCTGAAGTTGTCCCCTATTAAGAGATGTCATGGTGGGAAAGGTTCACACAGTTGCTGTGTGTCTTGTTTGTTGTCCCACACACGCGTTCCTTTAAGCTTTCTTGTCAGTTGTGTTCGGTGTTTCACCCCGGCTGTTTGCGTAATTGGTTTCTCTTTCATAGTTCATGCATTTAAAAGAAAATGTTGCTCGCCCCTCTTCTGTTACTCAGAAGATAAGCTTTCCATTATGAAAAACACTCGATTTGCTTCAAAGATTCTTTTCTTCCATTAGCATAGACATTGCGCATTCTGAAAATTATAACATAATGCTAATAATGCTTCCTTGCTCATTATTTATGACGATGAAATAACGCTAGATGATCTCCAGCAACACTTGCTTTTTTGTTTTAATCATTCTCATTAGAGCTTTTGCATGGATGATTGTGTGTTGAATGGAAGATAATACTCATACTAATCCACATCTTTTTTTTATACCATGGATATAAGCACTATGTCGCCCACAAACTATGAAATCCCTCATTTGTCCTTCACTGTCATTTCAGGTCTGATATGCAGAAGCGGTATGCCAAGAAGAAAGCCAAGTTATGCGAGTCAGATTCAGACGTGGAAATCCTCTTGGACACCTCGTTGGAGAAGATGTTCGATGATACAAAGGCTATCACAGGAGGTACTCCAGAATATCAATGGGGCAAGTTGTACAAAGTCATAGAAGATCAAAACTTTCCCGAGGCCTCCTTGGAAGAACAAATGGTGTACAGGAACATAAAGAAATCCGGTCTCCACAAAGCAGCGACCCGCCCTGAATTGTTCCTGTGCTCTAAGGTCATCGGTTGGATCCTACCCCAATTAAATACTGACTCTCGGTTCATCACAAATGTCAAAGGGATGAGCCTTGCATCATTTTCGCTAGAACATATCATGGCAGCATACAAGCTGTTGCACCCTAAGTTTTTCCAAAATGATGAATGGTTATCTTGGCTGAATTTGGACCTTTTGGAATGTGCTAGAAAGATGACAATTTTTGAGAGGCAAATAAGGAAAAGAAACAATGGAGAATATGAGAGCAATCTCCTAAGGAATCCCTACAGACTCATCGCCCTGATGTTGAGTCGGGTGTTCGGCATGCCAAATGGGAACATATACAAACTAGGCTGGGTGCCTCTGATGTTCCACATAGCTACGCAGGGTGCGATTCTCAATTGGGAAGACATCACATCAGATTACATGGTATCTCTTATAACCATTTCCCAGGGAGGAATGACCCAAAATAAGGCTTATTTTTTCATGTCCTCTTATCTGGTGGATTGCTTACTCGTAAAGCACCCTTTCCCTAATCCGAGATGCGTCTGGAAGAGCAAGGAATCCCCCCTCCATGTGGCTTATTAGATAATGTGGGCACACAAGTATGCCAACCATTATACTCAAATCTGTGAAAGATTCATCATGCCCCTATATCAACTGATTTTCAGAGAAGAACCTGGTTGCCTATTAGAAAATGCCATGCCCATCATAGAAACATATGGAGATTACTACTTCTCTAAGGAAGGGACATACTTCAGAATGTATGGAGGAAGTCGTGCTCCATCCTTATTACCCCTCTATGCTACAGATTATGTCGTACACAAAGAGGCTGTAAGGCAACTCTTTATAGATGGAGTCAGCAAAATACTTAGTGATAAGAAGAAGGTTACATACCCGCCAATGCCATTTATCATTGGAGCATACCAGCTCCCCAAGATGAAATATGGTATAGATTTCGCTAAAGATTTAGAGTCCTTCCATTTCGGGACAAAGAGATTTAATAGGCATGACCCTGAAGGAAAATCTGTTGCTCACTGCCTCAAGCTCAAAGTTAATTTTGCTTATGCACACCATTTCGACAAGGACGAAGAGTTATTTCTAAGTGCCAAGAATTTGACCGAGTTAGGAAAGTGCTACCGCCCTAAAAGTGGAGCCAGCTCCAGTTCCAAACCTATGGGGTTAATGAAAAAGGAGTAGGAGGAAAAGAAACGCCAAGAGGAAGTGGCAGTGCATCTAGAGGAAGCTGAAATAAAGAAGAAAGAGGAGGCGGATAGGCTTAAAGAATAAGAAATTCAAAGGCTTCAAAGGGAGCAAGCAGAGAAGCAGAAATAGGAAGCAGAAAGGATCCAAAAGGAACAAGAGGCAAAACAACGTCAAGATGCGGAAGCTACTAAGATCCAGTAAGAACAAGCTGAGAGATTGCAAAGAGAAGAAGCCGAAAGGATAAAGAGAGAAATGGATAAAAAGCTACAAGAAATAAGGGAGAAAGCATAAGTGGAAGCAGCAGAATTGCAGAGGCAGAAAGAAGAAGCAAAGAAATCCAAAGAAGATATGGATCAAGGAGGCTCGGGAATGCAAGATATGGACTTGGGTGCATTAACAAAAACCTCAAAAGGAGTTGTCCCAGCTCAATAACGCCCTCTCACCCCATACACCCCCTTGAAGCAGATCCTAGTGTCAAAGATGGATTCCGTCTTCTTTGATTCTAGAAAGAAGACTATCATAAGTAGGTCTGAAAAGAGGATGAGAACTGGATAAAGCCGAGAGGAAGTTAGAGTAACTCAGGTTCCGCTCTTCAAAGGGACTGATAATGACCCTGAGTTAATGGTAGCATGCAGTGTAGCTTCAACTTAGGAAAGTGCCTATAATGTAGTTATGCTAGTGGAGGAAGTAAAGAAATACAGAGACAAATGTTTCAAGTTTAAAGATAATCTAATACAAGACGTACACCTGGGAAAAGAGATGAAAAGGAAGTATGACAACCTTCAAGAAGAAAAGGTAGAGATGGTGGTTAAGGATGAACTCAATACACATCTTATAGTCCTAGAAGGTGAGAAGAGGAAATTAGAAACTCGCTTAAAATAATTGGAAGAACAAGTGGCCAGCATCAGGAAACAACAGTTAATAGCCATGGAAGGGTTAGAATCCCGCATAAAGAATTGGAGCAGCATGAAGCCAACAACATGCGGCAGATTAAGTTCTACAAGCCCTAGCTTGAAAGGCTGAAAAAAGAAAAGGAGCAGCTAAAAAGGGCAGAAGAGAAGAAATAGGACCTAACCGCATTCCATGAGCACGCATGTGATATGATAAAGAGAGTTCATCAATCTCTAGAACTAATCTCAGAAGAGGTTTTCCAAGTGAAAGGAATGATTTCAAGGATGAAAGCGATTGAGGCAGAGGCACTAAGACTTAAGAGAAGGTATGTGCGCAACATAGAGGAAATCAATGGACAGTTTGAATGGAGGAAAGGGAAATCAACATTCCCAGGAAACCTACGTATCTTGTCTGTGGAAGAATTAGACTTGGATTTGGGAGTCCTGGAGTTTTGTAGAGACTGTGGCACGAATATAAGCATTGCAATCCAGAAAACCATCAAGAAATGTACTGACCTCTACTTAAAAATCCGAGAGACCCATGGGAAATGCCACATGGCATTACCTAAAACCATAGATGATTTTCCAGAAAAGGATCAACGCTTGTCAGACTTGCAGAGCGAGCAAAATGCAGAAATAGAATACCTAAGCAAGATAGATATCCCGACTCCATAAGACTCCCAACGGCTGATTGGGAAAACTTCTATCCATGCCTATTTCCTAGAGGACATCGACCAGGCAATAGCAGCAGGAGCAGTAAATGTTAAATCAGATCTGTGTAAGCATGAGATAGCACTGAAGATGATGATTTCTGCGCAGGGAAATACCATTTTACGAGAAATCGGCCAATGGGCTAGCTTCATCACAGACGTGGATAGACCTGCTGAAGTAAGCCAACCTGTCGAAGTGGACGGGGCAGCTGAAATAAAAGGATCAGCTGAAGTAGCGAGACCATCTGGGAATTGAATCCACTTTATTGTATTTTGTAGAAAAGACAGCTGATACTGTTCTTATTTTATAAATGTTTTTAAAAAGACAGCTGGAATTGTTTTTATTGTATAATGTTTTAGAAAGACAGCTGGAAATTACTTTTGTATCTTTAGGCACTAGAAGAAAAACTTTTATGTTTCCCTAAGTTTAGGGTATGAGAAGAGACAAATTCTTGTAGAAGTTATAAATAGAAGAGGAGAATAGAAGAGATAGGACTTTTGGCATGTGAAAGGACAGACTTATGCTATATGTGAATTATTTTTCCACATCAATAAAGAAGGACAGATTTTTACCTGGGAAATCTAGCATTGCGTTTTGCTTGGGATGTGTTGAATGTTTGCTGAACTATTTCTGCATTGTTGATACATATGTTGTGAGATTGTTCCTGGCTATCCTGAATTAATTCTTAGCTGTGAATGCTTTCATTTTCCTGTGCAAATATGTGGTGTTAAATGAGTAATGGAATGCTTTAAATTTGGTCAAAGCTATCTTTGATATCTTTTAATTTTTGCTGTGAATGCATCTGTCCTATTAAACAGTTACCTGTGAGACTCTTGGATGTATTTCAGTTTATTAATCATATTTCAGTTTTGGTCCCTGGAGGGATAGATTAATTATCTGAGATAATTCTTAGATCAAATTTGTTTTTAACAACATGAATTTAGATAGAGCACATGCATATCATCTTTAAGAATAAAATACATAAATGGTGGATCGGGCCATAACCGGTGAAAGGAAACAAATCTTTAAATCTTATACGGTAGTCGGGCCGTTAACCGGCTGGATTCCCCACACCAAACAGTGAGCGATCTAATTGGGCTTGCTTACCGGGGAGAATCCCTTGCTGATTGATGCTACGAATTTCGAGACATCAACAAGTCTTAGGCCAATCCACTTGTATCCACATTTTCTGATACACTCAACATATATATCTACTCATTGGAATGCTAATATTGGGTTAGAAGGATTAAAGGCATCATGTGTTCTCATTTCATTAGTGGCACTATCCCACCTATGTTTGCAAGTTACCAGAGCATTATCCTTCATAGACTTAATATGCTTGACATAATGGTAGATTGTTTCTTGTTGATTTGTAGTAATGATATAAACATGTGGAGTGGATGCAAGTAATTTATAATGGAATTGAAGGACAATTTTGGGGTTGTGGAATTCACCTCTTACCCATAGTCTACAATCTCATTGATTTTGTTTAGTAGTGAAATGATGATATCTCCACTAGACCTGGTGACTCAAAAAGGATGTGAAGTCCCTCAAGCATACATCAACAACAAAATGGTTTGGATTCCTTTCTTTATCATGTTGTAAAATAATTTCATTCTGATACAATTCGCATAACAAAATTCTTTCTTCATTATTGCTTCTGTAATATCCCTCAAGGAATGATTCTACAAAAAATTACACTATGGGGTCTATTTGTGGCCATTTCCTTAAGATGAAATAGTAAATTTATTTCATATAGAAAAATAGAGTAAACAAGGGATGACCCTCTATAGCTAAAAATGGAGTCGGCAAGAGAAGCCATATCCCATTTTTATTCCTTCAAACTCTTTACTGAGGAATCTAATCCCTAATCCTTTTTTGTGTCTTGCTTTCCACTAATCCCACATAGAATGACGCACAAACATTTTTTCAACCCAACATTTTCTTAAGCTATGCATAGCCTACCTACATTCCTCTAGAGGAACCTCTCCATGATCATAAGCCTTAGTTGTGGCCTACCATTTTGAAAGTTGTGCCCCCAACAAAAGCTTTTCATTAGATTTTATAGGCTTTATATGTATTCCCACTGAATAAACAACAGGCTTTGTGTCTTCTATTTGAGTTTCTTTGGCTTGCATAAAGTTTTTCTATATCTAAATGCCCATGTCCAAGATAGAGGATACCTCCATCTAAACCTCCTTATCCTGAATGAGGAGTTCCTCTGTTTGAACCCCAACATTAGTGTACTTAGTTTTTGGAGAATTTGTGGGAATGACTTCTTCACAATAAAGTAGGCCTTCCTCTTCGCCAATAAAAGAATTGTTTGTTGGCTAAGGACCAAGCTTAGGGTCAGACTCTGAACTAGTAACCATGTGATGGAATTCAAGAGGATTAGCAACAAATCGTGTTGCTCCTTCTTTACACCCATCAATAGATGACTGAGCACACTACTCAAAAGATTGGGGAAGAATTTCTAGCCCTTCTTGTGATTGACACTCTTGCAACTTTTCCTCAATATTTTTTGACTTCATCCTTAAACCATGAATTTTCTTTCTTAATTCATGAATTTTTTTTTACAAGTATAGCATACGAGGGTTTCATATTTGGTTTACTTGGGTGGTACATGAAAATATCCATTTTCCTTTCTTGGCAGGTTTCCTCAAGCCTATCTCCTCAACAAGTTCTTGTGGATCAACATGTATCCCTTATTCCGAAACTAGTGTTGGTTCTTGTGGAGCAACAAGTATTCCTTGTTTTGGAACCGGTGTTGGTTCTTGTGTGGTAGCATGTTTCCTTATTCTAAAACTTGTGTTTGTTCTTATGTGGCAGCACCAATACAAGCCTATAGATTTGTTGCTTTTTCTTTGACAAAGGACCATGTCCTTATTTTCCTCAACATTTCTACAACAAGTGTGCTTCTTCTTTCCTCATTGAACAAATTATATCCTCCAAAGGAGAATATTTAATGATATCTACATCATTTTCACATGAACTTGAAATAGGGGAGACTACCTCCTAGTTCTACTCCTCTATATTCATTGATCATTTCCTTCATTATTCTCCCCTAGACAATGTAAGTCTATCTTGTGCCTCAAATTTCTCATGTGTCCTTTGTTTTGTCATTTCTTGAGATGAATGATCTAGAAAACCTTCCCAAGTTAGTCCTTTACTCATCAGGGCATGGATCACCAAAATTTTAATCAAATTGTGATTAGTAACATAAACCAAGAGATTCCTAGAAGCCTTAATAGTATTTTCCATGTGTTGCAATGTTTTCAAAAGAAAATAAGGCATATTGATAAGACTTTTTTGGCAAAGGTGAGTAAGTAGTTTGAGGTGATACCCAAAAATGGTGTCATATATACCTTAATAGCTAATGTACTTCTACACAAAATATGTGACATCTTACCATGGATGATGTGGATACTTCCAATCAAACCCCTTACCTTACTTGACTAGGGTTTCATCTTCTGATAGAAATTCTTATTTGGTTGTTGGGAGCATTGTTTTCCGTTCAAACCATCGATCACCAACCTATGGCATCCTTGTAATCGTATCCAATACTTCCTCTATTAATTTAAAGTGAAACCCTTGAACTTTAGTCCACATATTCTAAATATTTTTAGAAAATTCCAAAGCTATATCTACATCAATCCCCTTCAATTTATCAAGGTATGTCACCCATTGTGCATCCTGAAAAAATATGGTATACCCTTTCATTTTTCTACAACGGTTCTATGGTCTCTATTTCATGTCTAATAATGGATCCCCAAGGAAATTTTCATAGTAGGAGTTGATTAACATAGTTGTAGCATAGTACATTCAAAACTTCTTCAAGTTGAAGCAGGAAAGGTGGACACAACCTTTTCCAACATGGGAATGAGACTGACAAGACAACGGAGCGTACATGATAAAAAGTGGAATTAATCTCATTAACAGTGACAAGGTGATAGGATAATAATTCCCCCCCCCCAACTGAAAGGAGTAACAATCCTTGGTTGATTTAAAATGGACCATGGGGAGTGGATACGTAAGTTTCCCAAAAATCATGTCATTTAGTCAAAGATGCTAGAGATCAAGGAAATTGTACCTTACTACACTTACCAACATGTCACCGAAATGATTTGTGATGTGTATGGTAATGGTACGTGTGATGGAAAGATATGACATGGAATACAACACGTGGAATACAATGGTGTTCAAAGTTGCAGCATGATGGGATCGGATTTGTGGTGGTTTTTCCATAGTTGCAATAGTTTTGGAACATTCAAAGTAGTAGTAGCTAAGTTGTGGTAATTTTGGAATGCCCAAAGTTGAACTCGCTCATTTGCAGTAGTTTTGGAATGGGAAGAATTCCAAGATTTGTGGCGGAGTTGGAGCAAAAGGGTAGAGTCCACTGGTGTGGTAATCCATGAATTTCTATGAATCAATAGTTGAATTTATACCTTCAAAATAGATGTTAAATGTGCATTTCAGAAAATTTAAGGATGGGGATTTTTTTTAATTCAATTGGTGAGATCATGTCATTGATGCTAATGGAAATGATTTCTTCATCGCATCAACAATCTTGAGATATTCACTACACCATTAAGTTTGTATATTCCCCATGAATTCTTTCAATCTAGAGTAGTATAACAATTCCCAATCGGCTTTCTGGAATTTTTTTATGAATTTGTCATTTCATCTCTTCCGTTGATGCTAAACAACAAAGGTTTGGTGCAAGGAATATTGATGAAATTCATCCAATTCATTTAATTTCTCTAGGCGTTTTTCTTGTGATGTAGGGAGATCAAAATCCACTTATAGAGTAGTTCTTAATGTTTGACTTCAAATTTAATTGGGGAAAGGGTGCTCTTACCATACACAATCTCATAGGGAGTGAAACATGTAGTGCTTTTCCATGTCATTCTATATGCCCAAAGAGCTTCTAAAATATTGGTTCCCCAATCTCATCGGTGAAGTTGTATAGTCTTGGTGAGAGTGGACTCTATTACTTTATCGGTGCTCTCCACTTGTCCATTGGCCTACAGATGGTAAAGTGAAGAGTTTCTATGATAAATTTTGTATCTTTTGGTAGGATCTTGGATCAACCGAGAAGTAAACTAAGCTCTCCCATCAGAGACTCTCTTGTGTGGTGTCTTAAAATGAACAAAGATCTCAAGAGGGAATTATGCTATAGCTTGCTTGGTGGCTCTTGGAAGTGCTTTAGCCTCTACCCATTTTATAACATAATCAGTGAAAAACAAGAAGTGGGATTTCAGATGAGACATGGGGTTGATTGACCCCATGAAATATAAGTCCCACTTCTAAAATGGTTTAATGACAAGTTGGGGTTGTAGTAGCATTTCATCAGGCTGTTGGTCGACCCATTCACTAATAGCTATCAAAAATCTACACATACATGTTTTCATACTTGAATAAGTTAGGGAAAAAATAGTCCAGGAGAAGTACTTTGTAAGTTTCTCTTTTGTCATTAAAGTGCCCACCATAAGGGTCATCATGAAAATCCTTAAGGATATCATAGGTTTCATCCTCTCTTACACAAGATCAAACTACTAGATCCAGCCTTGTATGGAAGAGGAATCCATTTATCCATGAATATCTAGCACCTTCCTAATAAAGTGGTTTCCATCCTTTGGAGATAAGTGGTTCAATAGTTTCCCTGTAGCCAAAAAATTAGTGATATCTACATACCAGGGCGTGTAAGTAGAAACTATAAAAAGATGTTCGTCGGGAAATAGGGAGTTTGGAAAGGAAGTATATAATAGCATTATCCCTCCCAATCTTCGAATGGGTTTCCTGATAATCCACGGTCGGAATTTTTGTTGTTGACGTTTCGAATCCTAAGCTGGATTCATCTTCAAGACAGAATATGTGTAGAAGAGTTGCTAACCAGGTGTATAAATAGTTATGGATGCCCGGTCCTTTCCCATTCTGACCTAACCCTTCATCTTCTCCGATAATTTTTAATAGAAACTTAAAAAATCATGAAACCCTAATTGATGATTATTACAAAAATTATCATTAATAAATTTTTAATATTATCCATTCATAAATGTTATTAAAATGATATTATTAATCCTTAAAAGGATATTAGATCATCATTGTAAATAATAAATAATGCTTAGTAATAATCATAAGTGTTATACATAGTGATAATAATATCATCAAATTAATAACATTCAAGGGATAATCTTTGTTCAGATAATTATAAGTAATTATTAATAATTCCATAATCAAAATTCATTCATAAATGTTAATAAAATGATATCATTATTAATCCTTTTTTAAAAGGATATTAAAAATATATTTTCAAAAAGATTATTCATAATTAACCATAAATAATAATCAATGTAAATAATTAGTAAATATTTATAGTGATAATAATATCATTAAATTACTAACATTCAAGGAATAAACTTTGTTCAAGTAATTTCAAAATAATTATTAATAATCCATAATCAAATTTTCAAAACAATTATTAATAATTAATAAAGGTAATAATCATTATAATTGGAAATCAAGGCAAATTCATGATCACAATTCCTTTATCATTATCAATTAAAACCAGACGGAGACTAGGTTAGTGATACTGACAAAAAAATTGTGCAGGAGGTTTGTAAAACATACTTGGTTCTGACCATTACCTTCCTTATTGATTAGAGGAAGCCATATCTCGCTTTTTTCAATCCCCTTGTTGACACAACAACTATCAACAGGGATTCACTACACACTGTCATCAATAAACACCAACCCAAACTCCCTTAGGCACCGGCCCAAAAGGGTGTTAACCCTTCTAGCAACACTCACAGAGCGAATGAGATCTCATCCGAGATGCACAAGGGGGCTGCAGGAACCAAGTTTCTGCAGTGGATTTGAGGACATGCATCAAACATACATTGCATTCACAAAAACCAGAGATTATGCCATTCGCACTATGCTAACATTTCACTATTCGCAGATTCATCAACCGCAGGATCAACATATTACAGATATTCTCGTCAACATGATATAATTACTTATTAGCATAAACAATGATGACTAAACCCACAAAACATTAAACATTCCATCAGACATTCGCATCCATCATTCAATAGAAACAAATACAGAGATAAAACCATAATCGAACATCTTCATGCATTCATTAAAACCTGCGGAATGACCTTCACAGAAACAGTCAATACATCATATCGCAGATACAAAACAGATCAAAACTCACAAAGTCGATAGCTCTATCCATCAACGGATTTTCAATTACATCCCATGTCATTCAATGCAATTCCATGATGTTCCCTTAGGCTTACAATCATTCTCCTCTTTATACAAAACTACATGGTTACAAAATGGTCCACATGACCCTTTTCTAACTAATTAACTACTTCTGCGCTTTCGTGTTATCCGTGAATGACCCTTTCTTCTGTAGATTCTTCCTTTCGTAGCTTGTTGGCTTCCGCACTTCCCACGAACTAATCCCGTGCCAACAGGCCCCCAACACAAACTTGTGGCTCACCCTCAAGCCACCTCATCTAGACACCGCTAGTGCATGCACCTTTCGTCGGAAGTCATCATATTCAGTTTGAAGCTGATCGACTAGTTCCTTCACAGATGCTCGAAGCTATGCACATTATTTTTCCTGCTACTGCGTTGGGTGTTCGCAGCCCTTCTATCATGCTGCCTCTAGTTGCGCCTTAACTTGTTTCATGACCTCTGCTACCTGTGTTATGAGGACTGCGGATTTCGTTTGGAGCTCGTCCAGTTGTGTGGCCCTTCGCTGCTATCGTTCGTGGGCCTTTGTTACACACTGTTGCATACTTTTTCATCTCTGCATCCTTTGTCATTCACACCATTGGGGCCATCGCTTTGAGCGATCCCTTAAAGGTATCTAACTATGCTTCCGCCTCACTGAGTTGTCCCTTCAGCGCAGCCAGCTGGTCATCCTCGACCATGCCGCCCCAAAAATCTGTGATGCCCTCTGCGACTGTCTGTGCCACCTGTTCCATCTCCTGGATCTCTGTTATTGCGTCCTCAATCGCTGTCTGCCGAATCTGAATCTATTCCAGCGGTGTGCTGGGTGTCACCCTAACTTGGAGCTCTGCATTTTCCTTCCTTAGCTTAATGAGAGCCACCCCTAACATAACCGCTTGCGCTTCTAGTTCTACCTTTGTATCTAGCGCTGCCGTTTCGCATGCCTTCACAAGCGCTTTTTCTAATTTGGCTTGTTCCTCTACATCCTTCTCTTTCGCAACCAGTGTTGCAGCTTACTCATTTGAAGATGTTGTGCCTCCATCACTTTGGCATGTAGTTGCTTCTTATCCGCGACCACCTTTTTTTGCATCGCAACCTCGCGGCCACGGATTTCCGTGCTTGCTTCTACCTGGGTTCAGTGTAATGTCAACTTCAGAAGTAGGTTGAAATTTACCATAACCCGGTCGACCTTATGTACCCCGGAATCCAAAGCCTCATCACCTGTTCTGATGGCATGGGATTCTATTTGGACTATCCGCGGTTGGTTTCCCACTTCTACCTCTATGCTGGGTGTCAACCGATTTTGTTAAATATCCCCGTGCGGGACACTTGTGTTAATTATTGTGTTCGCCATCGTATTTAGTAGCTCACCTATCTACTGGAATCGCTTGGCTGAATTCTTTGTAATTTGATCACGTCTATTTTCCACCACTTCCATAATGCGCTCCAGGATTCGGTTGACCTGCTGCGCAGTGAGCCCTTCCCATGTGCTTCTGCCAGCACGGTCCATCCTTTTCTTCATCCTTAGCTCCTCCTGTTGTGCCTCCAACTCTGAATTCGTCTTGGTGTTCGTTGTTGAAGTTCCATCATGGCTGGATGCCTCCAACTCTGAATCTGTCAGGGTGTTCGTTGTTGAAGTTCCATCGTGGTTGGATGCCTCCAACTAATATTTCGCAAGGTTATTTTGTCATGCGCCTTGCTTTCGACTGTCTAAAACTTCTTCTTCCTTGGATAGGTTTGGACGACCTATGTTCTGGCCATTCACTATGTCCTTTTCCACGGTTCGGACCTTCCATTCCTTCGGCCACTTACTGATAATGGCGTCTATCTCTTCCTCGATGAGTTTGTACTGTGTCTGCAGCCATTGCTTCCCTGGATCTCTGCGGGCTTGAAGGTAAATTGTCTGCGCTTCGACTGATAGATGTGCGATCGATCGATACTTTGTTGTTGCTTGCTCCGGTATCCGTGATATCATCTGTGTATCTATCCGCATCCTCTCCAGCAACACATAAAACTGCACAATGTTTTTCGTTTTGTCGCACTTTATCAGTATTAGTTTCCCATAAATTCTGGTACCCCGCCCCTTCGCATACCCGAGCTTCTGGGGTGTCCATACCCTGATAGTGGTCGGGTTCCCTCCATCCTGCTAACACAATGAGCATGAGGAGCCAGGAGTATGTAAATTCCTTCTCATACTCTTGGGCATCGTGCACATCGTCGATCAACTCATGGAGCAGGAATTGGGACCAATTCATCTGCTCGCCTGCTACGCACCGTTCCGCGGCAACAATGACTCCTGAATTGCATTCCTTGGGCCTGTTATTCTGTTTCACTTTGACTGCTAGTATCTTGGCCCCGACCCTGACAGCCTAGTTTTTTATTTTGTGGATGAGGTATCCTCGGGAATCTTTCAACACACCATACTTGGTCGTTAACTGTTCCACAAGCTTTTTTTCGTTATCCTTCCCCTGGAAAAATTGGGAAGGGTCAGCTCCGTCTTTAGGCAGCCTCGTGACTCTTGCGATCAAGTTGACTTTGACGGCGATCCTCTCATGCATCAAAAGAGACCCGCCATGAAAACAGGCAATCAGTTGTTTGACACATGCATTAACCTGTGCCAATTGGGTGAGGCCTAACAACCCCGATCGTTCCAATCCCTTTTCCCATGCCACGGGTTCCTTGGTAGTTGGGCCTCCTTCATGGGGGACATCAACGTATCCTTCTGCGTATTCCTGGAATTTTGCGAGGTCATGGTCGACATACTACAGCCTCTGCAGTTTGGCTGTGATGTCCCCGACGTGAGGAACGCCCTCTGGTACCGGAGGCACCTCAATATTATACATTTCGTTCTTGTTTACCCGCAGCACGGGTGCTTCTTTCTAGTGCGGCGGAATGTAATCTGGTAGCATTGGGCCATTGTGCCCTTCTTATGGTACTTCGGCACCTAAGGGTCCCACAGCTCCATCGGTGAACCTTGCTGAGGCCCGGGTTCCTTTCTTCTTGGCACGGCCAGTGTCTGGAGGCCGGTTTGCGATTCGATTTTTTCGGACCAGCATGTTGGACATAACTTCTGGCTACTCCTTTGTAACTGGCGTTGACTCTGGTCGCTCTGTGCTGGTGCTTGAAACATAAACCTCCATATAGCTTTGCAACCTCTTACTTAATCACACAATGCCTTTTCTTTGCCCCTTTTTCCCGTATTTATAGCGTGGGTTGGCCGCATCCGACCGATTTTGGACCATGATTACCGAATCCGACGGTGATTTGCCAAATCTACCGCATGCATTAGATATTAATTGTCGATTTCTTGTTTTTGTTGATGTCCGTTGTGGTTTAATTGTTGTATTTATGACGTGATTTGACTCATTCACACCAAGTCTATCATACTGCGATTCCTCTGCTGACTAGTGTTGTTGTTGTCGATCAATACTTGCTTGTCGACAGATGCCTGTGGCTGTCTTTTTTTTTCTAGTGATTGATTAGTAGTGCGGCCACTTTTGCAGTGCTGCACTTTGTTTGTGTTTTCACAGTGCGTGCGGTTGTCTCCAATGCCTTCCAACTTCATTGGTGTGGGGTCATGTACTTCTCAAACTCATCCCTTACTAGATATTTACTTCCTGCGTCCGGCATTCTCCTATTCTTGGCCTGTACTGTCTCTGTGTGCCTTGGATTTAACCGGTAAGGATGCTGCTTGACTGGATTCGCATCGAGTTTCAGGGGAATCTTCATTTCGCCTAAGTCCCAAAAATTCCTTTCATCTCTGAGAATTTCGTTGGGAACAGATCATGAAGCTCATGCAGCGGATCCATCATCTTCGCAAGGGTGGACTCATCCCAATAATCCCCAATGCTTGCAAACTTTGGGTTCTCCTCCGTCCCAATGTTTACTTTCTTGATCTTCAGCGGTTGCTGGAATTTGTCGGAAAGAATTTCTGGTGCCTCGACACCGCGACTACCTTCTAATTCCGGCACATGCGTATCCCTCGGATCGTCCTCATCGTCTGACTCTCCTATGATGTTGTAGCACTCCATCATCATTTATGGTGTCGTAGTCCACCGAAGTTCTAATGGTTGCTCTGTTGGTACTGCTTCAAATATCTTGTCATGGATCACCTGTAGCGCACTATGGATGAAGGGGTTCTCATGTGAGAAACAAAACGTTTGGTTAAAGCCAAGTGTTAGCTTCTCCCAAGAAGTCATTCCACATCGCATTTCTCCTGCGACATACCAACTCTGCGGTACTTCATCCAAAGTGTGAATGAATGCATGGACCCACTCCCCTTTTGCTCGTAATCCCCATTTTCTTTCGCACTTAGCCAAATGTACATTCGGGTCGCCTCTGCCATCAAACTTCCTTCCACTACATCCTTTTGCATTGCCGAACCTAACCATCATTAGGTGGCAACATAGTGGCCGGGTTGTGATATTAGACTTGTGCGCTACCCAACAATGCGGAGGAATAGCCTTCAAGGCTTCCTCCAAGGCCAATAAACGTTGCGGCTTCGACACTTTCTCTTCAAACTCTACAAGAAAGGTGCTCAAATTAGGAAATCCTTTGTACGTTGGTAGCGTGCACTCCTCTATGGCTACCCATTGCAGTGACTGTGTGATCCTTGTGCATCTCCTAAATGACAGTTCATGCATCCGTTTCTGCCAATTCTCAAGCACCTCATCTGAATCCGATGACGCTAAACTGACACTGCACCAACCCAATTCATCATCTGTGGTAGGATTAATGTAATCCTTAGATATATTATATATATTATCCCATTCGTCCGTAAATTCATCTCTCACCGGTTCAACATATCGCTACCCTTCCGCAGGATCCAAAGGTGCGATGACCCTCATCTCGCGATTCTCAAATGACATTGTCCGCTTCTTAAAGTTGATAACCGCTAGATTATCGATTTCCCATTCGATCCCTAGAAACGTTGGGTAGTGACTAGTGTTGTCCATAGTTTCAATTACATCGAAATCAGCATAAGACTTGAGGCCATCAATCTCAACGGGAAGTTGGTACACCCGACCAATTGGAGTAACCGTACTCTGGTTTTCTAATCGCAACTGTACTGGTGACTAGGCCAACTGCGTTTTCCCCATGGTTTCCCATGTCTGCTTGGTCAGAATGTTGACATCTGACCCTAGGTCCAAGATAATTGAGTCGACATCAAAAGCTCCAATTTGTGCCAAAATTCGCATCTCTCTCCCTATCTTCCTCTTGTGTATGCGATTAACTCTTTGTTCTTGGCGTACACCCTCCCATCGAGTCGACGGAGTGGATATCTCCTCCAGTGCATCCTGATCCTTGGCCAACTCTAGACAACTCTTTAAGAAGGCTTTTAGGGTATTAGCATTCCCTGCGACTTCGTCTTGTAAAACGTCGGTGACATATCGTAGATAAATTCTTCCTGAAGAGGTAACTGCTTCCTATGTCTCATCGCCTCCTGCACTTCCAAGAAGATATCCCTTTCAGCCTTTGCATCAAAAGTGACATGTTTCTGTACTATTGGTCGAACAATAGTTTGTGGCCCATCGGATCCTGTTGTCGCTCCTCCTCGTGTCACCACTCCAACAGTCGCATGTTGTTTTCAAGCCTCCGTCGATATCATCTGCACAGCCGGTGGATTTTGGTTCTGGTTCTGTGGAGGTGGTGGATGATTCTTGGTCTACCATTTCGTGATGAGCTACGGACAGTCTTCAATGCCATGATCCATAGCGCCGCAATACGTGCACTGTTGTGGTGCTAGATTTGGGAAATCCCTTTGATAGGCCCCTGTTTCCCACAATTGTAGCATATAATTGGTCCTCTCCCTCGTCCAACAGCTCCTCCTCGTCCTGCGCCAGGACCTCGACCTCTGTGGAATCCTCCTCTAGCCCCTCCATGTGGTGGGCCATATTGTGGGTACTACGGCTTCCCGTATTGCGACTGTTGTGGTGGTCCATATAGTAGGTACTGCGGTAGAGGATACTGCGGTGCCAGATACGATGGTGTCGGATACTTTGGTGCCGGATACTACATTTTCCCATACTGCCCCTGATCGTATTGCTGCAGTTGGTGATTATACTGGGCCGAAAGCTAGTTATACTGTTGCTCTTGTTGACCTGGTTCCTGTTCTTCTCCTTCCATGAAATATGTCACTGCAGTTCTCTCATGGAGTAGGCCATAATCTCTGTAGTTGTTGTTATCGTGGCCAACCGATTTACAAAACTTGCAATACAAGTTATTTGGTTTTGACACCATTTTCTACAGATAGATACACTCTTCTGGTCGATGGCCTCTCATTTGGAATATACGACACCAAGGAAACCCTCCCCGACTGAGGGGATTTGGTGCACCGGATTGCAAATAGTCCCAGAAGTCTGGGAACTGATCCTTGTGGTGTCCCTCTGTCCTACACCTAGTACACCAGATCTCTTAGCAAGCCTCTTTCCCTTTCTTCATGTCTTGTAATTGGATCGTCAACTTTTCCAGCTATGCTTGTATCCAATCCATACCTAACCTTGTTTCACCGATTGGTGAATCCTCCAGCTTCATCGCAATCTCCAATGCTTCCGCTTGGGCCGCAACCTTCTGTTGCATTAGTGGTCTGAGGATGTGTGGTACCATTCCTGCGATGAACCACTCCTTGTGTTGCATATCATTTATCCCAAAACTCACCTTCACTATCAACATCTTGTATCGCTGATCAAATTCCCAGACTGGCTCATTTGGGTATTGCTTGATTTCTTTGAGCTCGGTGACATACTGTGATTGCGACTTTGGCTTCCTGAATTCATAGATCATGCCTTCTTTGATCTGTGCCAACATCTTGGCTAGTGTTCCCATCAGAACCCTTGTAAACTTCATAAACCAATCCAGCGCACGACCCCTAAGGGTCATCGCTAACTGTCCTTGTTTAATAGCTTCATCCTGGACCTGCTTGATGGTCCATACTGCTTCGCACAGATACCAAAACTACTCGGGATCCTCGGTCCCGTTTCCTTGGAAAGTCGGAATTTTTGTGTCGTCTGCCATTCTAACATTCCTACTATTGTTTTTTACTGATGCGCTACTTTTACCATTGCACATAGGGCAACTCTGCGAATAGATTGGGTTTCCTGTGAAATTCTGGGTAGTGCGCAGGGTTGCAAGTATGTTGTAACTTACGATCTGCGTCTCTTCTGCTTTTGGGGTAGCCTGGTCACTGTATTCATCGCAATAGGGTCGCTTTATCCCTTGTGGTTCTGTTTCGCAGCCTTCTGTTCTAGTCCTCTCAGGAGACTCTCTCTCAATCCTCCTCTTCTTCTCAGGACGTCGGAATATCGCTCCACTCCTCAAGGTACCACACTCTTTGTCAGCTTCCCATACAAACTCGTCGTCGCTCATGTCCATCTACCCCGCATCTTTCTATCGGATCCGCATTCACGTGACACCTACAACCTCCGCACACTGATTTTTCTACTCATGGGAAGTCATCCTCAAAATTCCCTTTTCGCACACGAGCATATTAATCCAAATTTTTAGCAACAGTAAGAACCTTCCCTTTGGTCTCCTGAAGAAATTTCTCTCAGTGTCGCTATATGACTTGATCGCGTCTACTGTGAACTCAGTGATATACCCTTCTAGGATACTATCCACCCAGAACTCGACAGCCCTTGATACTGTGTTGCCGACACATTTCAGCTGTCGAATCAGTTCTGGCGTCCAATACTTAGGCTCAGTCTCTTGGAAATGGTGCTTCTGGAATGTTAGCTACACTAACCACTCCTGAAACAGTATTGGGAATTTGCAGAAAAATATTTCATGGATATCTGAATAAATGTATTTCTGCAACCAACGACTTATCGTCTGTCTGGGGTTTTGCTTTTCTCCTTTTGTGAATTCTTCCATCTTTTTGTCAAACCACTCTTGGATCTCTGGTTTCATCAGATGCCAAAGCATATCCTCTTCTTTTCCTCTTCAAGGTCTCGGCAATAGAACCATTTGTTGACACAGCGACTATCAATAGGGGTTCACTGCACACTGTTGTCAACAAACACCAACCCAAACTCCCTTACGCACCGGCCCAGAAGGGTGTTAACCCTTCCAGGAACACTCACAGAGCGAATGAAGTCTCACCCAAGATGCACAAGGGGGTTGCAGGAACTAAGTTTCCGCAGTGGAGTTGAGGACATGCATCAAACATACATTGCATTTGCAAAAACTAGAGATTATGCCATTCACACTATGCTAAAATTTCACTATTTGCAGATTCATCAACCGCAGCATCAACATATTATAGATATTCGCATCAACATGATATAATTACTTATTATCATAAACAATGATGAATAAACCCACAGAGCATTAAACATTCCATCAGAAATTCGCATCCATCATTCAATAGAAATAAAGACAGAAATAAAACCATAATCGAACATCTTCATGCATCCATTAAAACCCGCGGAATGACATTTGCAGAAACAATCAATACATCATATCGCAGATACAAAACAAATCAAAACTCACAAAGTCGATAGCTCTATCCATCAACGATCTTCAATTACATCCAATGTGATACAATGCAATTCCATGATGTTCCCTTAGGCTTATAATAATTCTCCTCTTTATACAAAACTACATGGTTACAAAATGGTCCACATGACCCTTTTCTAACTAATTAACTACTTCCGTGCTTCAGCGTTATCCGCGAATGACCCTTTCTTCCACAGATTCTTCCTTTCACATCTTGTCGGCTTCTGCACTTCCTGCGAACTAATCCCGTTCCAACACCCCCCATCTCTATTCACATTTTTTGGGTGCTTCATGATTTCCAAGACATATCTCACCCTTCGTTTGTAGTAGTGGTCCTCAGCCGCGAGCAACTTCGTGTTCTCCAGGAAAACATGGTGCTTTGTTTTGTGAGAATGCTCTGCGAACACAGAGGTATTCGTCCTTTATTTCCTTAAGCCATCCCTATGTTCCTTCAACCTTATTTGAAAGGACCAACTCGTCTCCCCTATATAGCTCATTCCACATGAACAATCTACCTTGTACACCCCCTTATATTGATGCCAGTCAATCTTGTCTTTCACCGGCCTCATTTTTTGTCTAATGGTTTCCATTGGCCTGAAGGATGTCCAAACTTCTTTCCTCCTTAATACCCTTGCAATTCTTGCAATAATAATAACCATCTAGTTTTCCATTGGATGTAGCTTGGGTGGTTGGGAGGAATGATTGTTACCCTCAATTCCTTGTAAGTGACATGTTGAGCCCTTAAATGGGTCTATAAGATGCTCTTGATATTGAGACCCCACTATATTGAAAATGCTTGGCCACCCCATGTTCTCTTGCATATTTCGGGGAGTTTATCCATGGATGTAGCAAGCATTGATATCCGGTTCCGTGAACCACATAAAAAAAACACCTAGTCACTCTAGCACTAGCGATAGATTTATTCATTAGATATCTAATAGCCAAGTGATTAGTGTGTATGAAAATAGGATAATTGGTTATGCAATGGAAAAACTTATTAATAGAGTAAACAATGGAAATAAATTCTTTTTCCATTACCATGTAATTTAATTCTGTAGCTACCAAGTTTTTTATGATGCAGTAAACAACATATGGCTTCCTAATTTCTTCTTGTTGACCTAGTATTGCTTTGATTGTTGTGTCTGCGGTGTTTGTAGAAATGTGAAATGATATGACCAATTGGGTCAATGTAGCACAGGAGCCTCTGAAAGACATTTTTTAAGAATTTCAAAAGAGGATTGGCATTCATCTATCTACACAAATTCAACATTTTTAGTAAGCAATACGTACATAGGAGTTGCAATCCTAGTGAAATGTTTAATAAAACGACGGTAATAGCCAACATGTCCCATAACAATTTGTACCTCTTTTTTCATTATTGGACTGAGAAGATGTAAAATTATGTCAATTTTCATTGGAACAACTTTAATACCTGCAGAAGAAATATGATGACCAAGGACTATGCCTTCTTTGAGCAACATTTTACATTTTTCATTACTAAGAGCAAGGTCATATTCTTTGCATCATTAAGCACTTTTTCTCGATTTGTTAGAGCCTTCTCAGATGTATTACTATATACTAATAAATAATCCATATACACCTTGACACAATCGTGAATGATATCATAGAAGATATCGAGCACAACTCTCTGGAAGGTAGCTAGTGAATTACAAAGTCTGAAAGGAAGGACTCGATACACATAAGTTCCCCAATAGAATGTGAAGGTAATATTGTATTGATCTTTAGGATAAATCTAAATATGATTATATCCACTAAATCCATCGAGAAAGGAAAATGATTATAATTTTTCCTGCTAAGGTGTTGAGAACTCAGTCAACAAAGGGAAAGGGAAAATGATCCTTTTTTGTAACCTTACTTAGTTCCCTATAGTCAACACAAATCCACCATTTTCCTTTCTTATTGGGCACTATTAAAAGGGGATAGACCCATTGGCTATTCGAAATGGGATAAGCGAAGATGGCATTAAGCAATTTTTGTAATGCTTCTTTGACTATGACCCTCAAGGATAAATTCATGTAGTGTTGAGGTTGTCAAACAGGTTGGAAAACATCTTTAATGTAGACATTGTGTATATAGAAATCAAGGTGAATTCCCTTCATATCTAAGTACTCCCATGCAAATGTGCACTTATATGTTCTCTTAAGAGATGGGATAACTGCTCTTTTTGTCAAGGGGATAGATGTTGACCAACTTTTAAGGTCTTCCCAAGCTCAATTTCTATTGAAATGTTGTCAAATTGGGGACTAAGGTGGGGAATCACGGACATAGGATTCGTGGCATTTTCTTGAGTGGAGGTGATCATTATAGAGTCCACAATTTGAAATATTGGTTGGGGAATTGGAGGATATTTTATAAATCTATTGATTGCATCATCTTCTATTTCATCCTTGAAATGCAGTGTTTCCTCTATTGAAAGTGGTTTCCTATCTTCCTTTTTATATTCTACCCACGCAATATTTTCATGATCCATACTAGGCCTAGTGGCCAGAGGGTATATTATGAGATTCTTTGTGGAGTCACCATGGGATATCATCATATTACCCGACCTATAGCTGATATATGCATCGACAATGGCTAGCCATGATAAACCTAGGATTAAAGGGTGATGACAGTTCGAGATCTAGGATGCTATACTACAAAATTAGTAGGATACTTCTACGAATCTGCTGAGACAACCACATCATCTAAAATTCCTTCAATTCTGATAGTGGACCGATCTGCTAACTAGGACTGTAGGAGTCTTCCTGAGATTTTCTAACCTGAGCATCTTCCTAGTTTCCTTTGTTGTTATGTTTATTGTGGTGCCCAAATCAACTAATGTGTTTGATATGGTTACATTGTTTATTTGGACACTAACCATTGGAGAACCAAGATTCTCATATTTTCTAGTAATATGATTTTCCTCAAGCATCAAAATTGCAAATTCGCCTACTACATCGATGGTAGGGAGATCGTTTGGTTTTTTTTCCAAGCTTCTGTATGCACATCTCCTTGACAATTTTGGCATATATTGGAATGTACTAGATGGCCTAGAAGAGAGGAATTTTCACACATACATTCTATAACACTCCCAAAATGTTGGTTGAGTGGGAGGCTTAACTAGATTCAGTCTTTCTGGGTATGGAATAGTTCCAGAAGGAATTAACTAGTCTAATTCTTTTTCCAGACCTGGTTGTTGCATATCGGGAGGATGGTTCTCATATTTTTGTTTGGAAGGGTTTAATTTTTGTTGTTGGCATTCCTCATCTTCATCTTCTATGAAAATCATAGGAGTTTTTTTATTAAGAAATTTCCATGATCTAAGATGGATTTCTTGACATTCCAAGGGGGAAATAAAATATGTAGAACAATGGGGCACTTCAACAATGTAAGTATGTTGAACATTTTTATTGTTGTTAGGATTGGGATCGGGTTTTGCAAGCATATGTGGTGTAAGATAAATATCAATTCAGGGTTGTTTGAGAGCAATTGTAGTGGTAGTTGTTGGGGCAACTGAGGTTGTTAGATTGGAAATCATTGGCTCCAAATAATAGGTCCTTGCCATCCTTGTGGCTAGGGATAAGATTGTGGTTGTTGGGTTGACCATTGTGGAAAATTCATAGGGGAAAACCAAGGTTGTGGAGGATACTACATTTGTTGAGAGGGAAATTGTGGATTATTCCAATAAGCATTGAAAATTTTATATGAGTATTGATTCATACTTGTTGGTTGTGGTTTCCAAAGTTTCTTTGGAGTGATGAAACATACTTGTTATCTTTCCTCATATGATCCCTAATATGTTGCATTAATCTTTGGTAGTGAAGCACAACTTTTCTTGTTGCGATCATGTTCACATATACAACAAACGTCTATGGTGTTGAGCTCGCATTCTCTTAGGGCCTGCTTTAATCTACATCTTAGGAAAATATGGATATTTCCTTCTCATCTTCCACCTATTTCTATTTTACCTGCAAAATATCCAATTGTGAAGCTATTGATATTAAAATATTAGATTTAAAATCATCTAGTAGGTTACCTATTTCTTCTAGGGTGACCCCTCCTGAAGTTAATTTCACGAGTCTAGCAAAGACATACCTCGTGTTCTTCCCATGCTTGGAGACTACCCTAGAGTATTTTTTGCATAAATCACTTAAGTGATCATACTTCTCATTTATCTTAACATAATGGTTCATTGAATGTTCTTGTCCAATTTTATTTTGGACCTCCAGAAGTTATATTGGAATCTTTCGACATAATCTTCCATACTCTCGTCTCCCTTTCTATCATTTAAAAATTTATTATTGAAGGTCTTTTCCTCTACATAAATCTTGATACTTTAGGAGAAATTTGTTGCTTTATGTTGTTCCATGAGTTAACGGATTTCCTATGTAGCCCCAAAAACCATAATAATGCCCAAATTTTAAGGGTTGTAATTAATAGATTCAGTTTTTGGATATTAAAGACATAATTGTAACTATAACATAAAACATCAAACTCAAAAAAAAAACTATCAGGGTCTTCACTTGATAAATCGTGGAAATTTGGAAGAGTTGAGAGGGGAATTGTCTTCATTGGAGCCTGGCTCTCAATTTCTCTACTTGAAAATTCAAAAGTAAAGTTAGAGGCTACATATTCATCCATGTTGTTCCTTTAGGGTTCTTAGAAATTAGGTCTTTCAAATTTCAACTCTTGTGAAGGAACAAGATTGTAGACTAGGTTGAGTTGAGAACTTTCCCCAAAATTTATCTGCTTGTTGATCAGTTTTCATGTTCTTCCTTGTCCTTCACAAGGGGGTATAGTTTCTTCTTTTGTCTCTAGATATGATTTGCAAGGAAATAGTGCCACAAATTTCTCATATCCCTTGGGTGGTCGTCCTCTTGGTCCTCTCGTCTTACTTCTTCTAATCCCCAAAATGAAAGGTATGAGTGATGAGGTTATCAAAAGTATGAATCAACTATCTTGTGAAGGCTCCCACGACAATCTACCTTGTAGAGACTAAGGTTATCAGAAGTATGAGTCAACTATCTTCTAAAGTCACCCCCAATGATCTGCTTCTAAACAAAACACTTAACAAAAGGAAACAAAATGCTAAAATGAAACACTCTTTGCTAAAAGGAAACACACTTGTTGTAAGGAAACACTTTGGTTGAAAATAAACACACTTGTTGTAAGAAAACGCACTCGTTGAAAAGAAACACATTTGTTGTAAGGAAACACACTTGCTAAAAAGAAACGTACTTGTTGTAAGAAAAGACGCAAGCGAGGGTTATCAGGAGTGTGGATTATATTTCTCTCAAATGTGCTCCGATCAATATAAAACATAGTGCCAAACTCACTATTATGCTTTTAATAACCTTCCTCAACAATGGCGCCAAAAATGTTGGGCGGTTGAATTGCTTTTCAATTAAGAGAAACAATCACTTTACCAGACATTAAATTATCAACCAGGGATCAGATTTGTTTGCAGGTTATTGTGCAAACGTTTAGTACATGCCTAAATAAAATTAAATTGTAGTATGAATATGAATAATAAACTAAAGATTGCAACAATCTACTACAAAGAATTTCATAACAATAATTAGAAATGTAGTGTAAGTGTTTAACTATAAATAAAAGTATATCACATTTTAATAACATTTTACTTATAATAGTTACCTATACTACCAAGCCAACACATGTTTTAAGGAGTGGTCCCTGCCTCCCTGGAACATAATGTTGTGTAATGAACTCAACAACTAAAGAAACAAATATCCCATACGCATAGTCTTGAAGATCAGAAAACTAGAAATTGCATTAATCAAAGTAACTGCTTACAAACACAATCCAAACAGTTTTTATTTTTCTTCTTTGCTACCCCTCATAGAGAGGGTGAGGTTTTTATACATTTCTTAGCTTTTCTTAATCTCTAACAAATATTCTAAGAACATTCTTTAAAATTTATGATTCTCGATCTATTCAAACTATCGACTAAAATAAGAATCAAGTTACAACATCTGTCTCAAAATAATACATGGTTTCATTTGATTATAGTAGGTCCACCTCAGCTATTGCAACCGAATATGTACACAACAAAGAATTCTTCAATTGTTCCCACAAATCATTCCATCTGTCAATGGGAAAAATCACTGTGCTTGATATGGCCAACATGATTTGCTTTTAAATCAGATTGTTGCTCCCTTCATATTTGCAAGAAATAGAGGATAACAATTGCATCATATATGTATTCAAAATGGAAGTGTAATGACATCATAGAAACAATGGAACCACAACATATCAAAAGTAGAAGCACTTTGTGATGCTCAAAGTAGCATCACTTCATGAAGCTATGAGTAGTAGCACTAGGAACATACCTTTGTCATAACGTCAACTTCATAAGTGCAAAAGGACCTATTTCTATTCAACATTCTAGCATAAATAAATAAACCAGACAAACCACTTCATAAGTGCAAAAGGACCTATTTCTATTCAACATTCTAGCATAAATAAATAAAACAACATGAAATGTGGGAAAGGCATACCTTGTACAAAACACATGATTATAGACAATAGTAGGTATGGAAATGGTCATAATGAATGCCAAAAAGTGGTTAAAGGGGTAAAAAGATAAGCACAAAAGATATCATTTCTGGTGTCCAACAAATTCTATCTCCCATCTCTTCTAATTTTCAATAAGAAGAGGCCAAATCAAGGGGATGAAAAAAAAGAATATAGAGTTTTGAGAGTCATGCTCATGAAATACAGTGAGAGTCTAATTTCCATCTTAAGTGAGTGAGGCGTTAGGAATTGATGGTGTTTTTAATTACATCAAGGTTGTTGTAACCATAATAAAATTTACTTTACTTTGTCAACCCAAAGAATGTATTAATTTATGGGATGTTGTACAAAGTATTTGCAGTTATAAAAGTGACTTATGAATTGAAATTAACTATAGAAAGCAGCAAGTCATGAAGATGATCAATTCAAGTCTTTTCCTATATGTCTTGTATCTAACATGTTACAAAATACAATACTAATCTATATCAGTCATCAACAAGGAATTAAGCAAATCAATCTCTATTTTGCATATTCAATTCAATAAAGACAAGCAGCTACTTAATGATGGATACAAGTCCAAGGCACATAATATAAGATTAAACACATAACACTATTGGTCAATCTAATTACTCCAATCGCTTGTACATTAAATTATCAATATGGATGCTCGTAAGCTTATGAGGTGTAATGCAGGACTAGGTAAAGGAAACTCTAAGATATCATACTGAAATTGAAAGTGCTAATGTTTGACAAGACACTTTCAGAAACTGAAGTTAGATATACAAGTATGATCTTATTATGAAAACCAGTTAAAATTATTGTGATGAAATAATCATTTTTACTTATCAATCAATCTACTTGTTAATCCAACTAATTCATGTAGATTAAACAAAATGAAATAATTAAAAGCAGAGGATCCCAACGTTGTTGTTTCGAGCCCTATGGTTTTGCAAATCTTTCAAGATTTATGTGTTAATGAACGTTTGATATTTCTGTATCAATCAAAACACACATGCTACCAGAATTCCATTGTCACACTTTGATAATTAAATGGAATTCAAAAGCATAAATGAAAGAAAGTAATTGCAAAAACTAAATAATGATTTCAGGAGATGATTAAAAGAAAACAACACAACTTATCTACTAAATCAAATCTGAAAAAATGCAATACAGATAAACCTAAAGTAAATGAAATCAAGCAGTGTATATTGTAGAGAGGGGGCCCACCTCCTCTATCACACACTACAAAAAACTATTGTACGCTGCTAGATATCTAAAACAATCACGTCCTTTATTTTAGCATCCAAAAAAATATTTCAACGAATATTTCAAAGCAGTATATTCGTTGAACTCTATATATTACAATCTACGAAAAGAAATAAGTTACAACATGAGGCATGAAAACATCACTCCCCATGATACCCATGTTCCTGATTCTGCTCATGATATACACAAACATGCAAAACATGGAAGTGCTACCGGAATTCTGGAGATGAAATTTTGGGAATGAGCGGTGTCAGATTTTTGAGAATATGTGTAACATAGAAATGGACAAGGGGTTTATTTCACACTTTTCTACAAAATGGATAATGATGAATGGTCAATGAAATATGGAAAGATGAGGAGGTAAAATAAAGGAGTAAAAGAATGAATGGAATGGAATGAATGAATGCGTGAAATAAAGAAACTTCACAAGTTTTAATATATGAATTCCCAAGTGAGATTTGATTTCTTACCCCAACCTTATTTTCTATGGTGTATGGTGATATGAAAAATAAGTATTGAACTCTGTTTGCATGGTATGAAAAGAAATTTATTGAAAATCAAATGGAAAGAACTCATACTAGTATAGGAACACTAAATACTTATTTGTTGGATTATTGAAAAAGTATGTTAATGTTAAACTTTTGAAGAGGAAGGACCAAAAATATGTAAATGTAGCGGTAAAGATAGATTATTGCATAAATGAACAAACATAGATCATTATTTTCAAAGTTTGTGACAAGACAGACACATGTAAGGCTGAAACAATCTCTGTTGTACTTTTTGAAACTTCTACTTTGCTCATTTCAACAATATTTTTTGTGTTTGTTCGATTGCTCGTCACTTGGGACCGGTAGCAATGAACCATTGGTTTAGAACCACAACCCAGGGGAATCTAAGCAGTCAAAGTCACCCAGGGATCGCACCCGTCCTGGGCCACACCAACCCTTATGATGGCTGGATTTTTTGGTTTGTCCTCCCAACTAGCTCACCCCTAAGGGGAATTGAACTCAAGTCGCCCTGCTGGCAAGACCCACATCTTAACCGAATGAGCTAGCAAGAATTGACTAAAATGTTAGGAGGACATAGGGGTGGGATTTGATCCACTTATGTGTCCACGGGTCACGAGATCATTTAATACAATCTCTCTGGGTGGAACCACACATTCGACCACTACCTCAAGATGCCCCCATGGCTCCAGGTTCGGCCCTCATTGGAATTGAACCTTTCCCACTGGTGAGAAACTCATTGCTCTTCACCAATGGATCCAACCCCTTTGGGATGCTCATTCCAACAATCAATATGCCCCTTTTATTTCCAAAAATAAATGGAATATGCAATTATTGCATACAAGATAAAACCATGAAGTCTTCAAACATTCTAAACCAATGGTACAATCTCTTCCATGTGAATAAATGTGTTGAGGTCAAACATGGGAAAGATTCATTGGATTACCGACCATTAGTGTAATTTATTAACCAATGCAATACAACTCACCTTTGATGTGAATGAGCACCAAGGTACCTTAGTACATCTTGCTAGGTATGAATAGATGAGCTAAAGTCAAGTCACCTGCAAGATCTAATCATCCAAGGACATTAATGTACTCCAACTATCGTCGGCGAGAGAACCTTCCATTAAAGGTTGCAATCCTTAAGGTACTATGAAAAATATATAACCTTGATCCTAAATAATGTGATGAAGTTGATAGAATAAGGTTTGTTAGCAGGACGACCCTAATGAATCCCCAATCAACTAACGCGGGTATAACAAAATATTTTTCGGAAAAACATGATTTGAAAAGAACTAAACCAACACCATGTTTGCAATAAGTTTGAATCCTACCCACTAGAAATTGTTTTCAAATAGAACCCATGCCTAGATACACCAAAGGATTGGTTTTCACAACTAGTCTTTATTCTTATCTTTAATTTTTTTCTTTTTTCTATTTTTTTTCTTTTAGTTTTACTCAAATGGAAATAATTTTAAGGAAAAGAAGTATGAGTAGGAAGGTTTCCCTCCTCACTTACCACCTTCATTCCATTTCCTTGAAGTACATCTGCAATAAACTTATCTTTGGACTTTGGTTTGTGGTATAGCCTTAACCTATGCCCATTCACCAGGAAGGAGACTTGTTCTTCACCAATTGTCTTGATCTGGACTTACCGATTCTCAAAAACAATATCCACTTCATAAGGCCCAACCAACGAGTGGTCAATTTCCCTTTGAAATTTTTGAATTTGGAGTAAAAAAGGAGAGCCCAGACACCTGATTTGAACTACTTTTCCTTGATAAATTTATAGTGCCATCTCACTCTTTCTTGTTGGAAAAGAGTGGTCTACTGAATGGCATTTTGTTTAATCTCATCTAATTCATTGACTTGTAGTATCCTTTGTTGTTGCACCTATAACATGTTCATTCTCAATTAAACTATGGTTAATAAAGTTTTGACTTGAAACTCTATGGAGAGAAGGACTTGCTTTCCATAAACCAACTAATAGGGCATAAATCTTGTAGTATTCCTCCAAGTGGTCCTATACGTCCATAATGCCTCAAGAAACTAATTTTCCCAATCTTTGTGACGAATCTGATTGTTTTTGTCAAAATGGATTCTTGTACCTTATTGGTGGATTCTACTTGTCCATTTGTTTGTGGATGGTATGGAGAAGAGGTCCTATGCTAGTTTTGGTACTGTTACGTGATAGACTAGATGAGATTTTATGTAAAATGAGTCCCTTGATCTGTAACTATTTCTCTAGGCACACCAAATCGAATGAAAATATCCCCATAAAGAAAAGATACAACCGATTTTTCATTAGCTTTAAGTAGAACCTTAGCTTCTACCCATTTAGTAACATAATTAGTGCAAACAAGAATGTACCTTTTCTTTTTTGACATAGGATTAATAGGTCCAACAAAGTCCAAATCCCACTTTTCAAATGGTTTAATAAGTAACTAAGGGTGCAATGGAATTTCAATAGCTTATATCGATCGGCCTGCCCTTTGGAAACTATCAAAACTCTTGATGTACTTCTTAACATCCTTAAAGGTTAGGCCAATAGCACCCCAAACACAATACCTTGTAAGTTGTTATGTTGTGGATGAAGTGCCCCCCACATGGTTCATCATGTCATGCCTTCAAAACATTTCATCCTCTCAGACACACCTTTATATGATGAGATCTGGTCCCATATGGAAAATATCACCATCAACCGATGAGTAGGTGGCACTTGCTTTGACAATTTTTTGTTTCTCCCTGGATGACAGATGTTGCGATAGCTTTCCTGTAGCAATGCAGTTATTAATATCTGCAAACCATATGGAGTGTGTGGATATAGAAAATAGAGTTTCATCTGGAAAGTTATTATCTACATGAATAACATCACCTTAATTATGTATTCTAGAAAAGAAATCTACAACTAAAATTTTCTTACCAGGCCAGTCTACAATGGTGATATTGAATTCTTGTAGTAACAAAATCCATCTAGTAACTCTATCATTAGTGATTATTTTATTCATGAAATAATGAATGGCATAATTATTAGTGTGAATAAAATCTTCATAACCAATCATGTAATGTCTAAACTTCTTTATTGAATGGAAAACTACCAAAAAATCTTTTTCAATGACATTGTAATTAAGTTCAGCAAGTGTAAGGTTTTTACCGACAAAGTAAATGGCATAATAAAATTGATTCTCTTTCTCCCCTAAGACAACTCCAAAGGCGGTGTCAGGGGCATCTGTAGAGATATGAAAGGGAAGAGACCAATTTTGTCCCCTCAAAATAGGTGTAGATGAAAGTTTTTATTTTAAAGTTTCAAATGCATGTTGACAAGAATCATCCCAAAATAAATCAACATCTTTAGATAGTAGCTTAAACAATGGTGTAGCAATTCTCATGAAATTTTCAATAAACCTTCTATAGTAACCACTGAGACCAAGAAAATTCCTCACCTCTTTCGTAGTTTTAGGAACTAGATGCTTTGAAATCCCTTCTATTTTTCCCAGAACTCTCTCAATATCTACAAAAGAAATAACATGTCCAAGAAAAACCCATTTAGTCAATAACATGTGACATTTTTCATGGCTTAAAAACAGGTTGGTTTCCTGGCACCTAATTAAGAATTTTTATACGTTCTCTAATGCTTCTTCAAATGAGTTGCCATAGATGGTAAAATCATCCATATATACCTCAACGCTATCATGAATAAGATATGAAAAGATTCTTAGTACTGCTCTATGGAATGTGGAATGGACATTACATAGATGAAAGGGAAACACTTTATAAGAAAATGTCTCCCTTGGGCATATGAATGTCGTTTTGTCTTGGTCCTTAGTCGACTTGCAAAATCTGAGTTTGTGGACTTGCAGAATGCAATTCTTAGTGGACTTGCAGAATCTGAGTTTGTGAAGGTTATGCACTGTACATCAGCCCAAGAAATGTGGGACAAATTGATAAGTTGTTATGAAGGTGATGAAAAAGTAAAGAATGCTAAACTCCAGGTTCAGAGATTACAATTTGAAGAGTTGAAGATGAATGATGATGAAACAATAAGAAGGTATTTATTAAGAGTTGAAGAACTTGTCAATCTTATGAAGGGTCTTGGTGAAAAAATAGATGATGATATCTTGGTTTCGAAAATATTAAGATCTCTTACTAAGAGATTCAACCCTAAAGTTTCAGCTATAGAAGAATTAGATGATCTTAAGAGTCTAACAATTGATCAGTTGCTCAGAACCCTAACATCTTATGAAATGAGGATTATCAAAGAAACAAATACTACAAGGGAAGCATCTTTTAAGGCTGGAAAGCAAAGAAAGGATAAAGAATCTGATTCTGATACAAATGGAATTGTGGCAAATTTTCCTACAAGACTAAAAAAGGGGACAGGAAAATATCAAGGTAAGTTTCCCTTCAAATGTTTTAATTGTGGAAAGGTTGGTCATTTTGCATCCAAGTGTCCATACAAAAGGAAGGACTATGAATCAGAGAATCAAGAGAAGATCAATAAAGAAAAGAAATATTAGAAGAAAAGTCTTTGTATAAACAATAATGATAGTTCCTCAGAAGATTGGGATAAAGGTTTCTCAGATGATGATGAATCAAATGAATTCATGCTTGTGGTTGTAGAATACCAGTTTGATATGAATGAAGAAGAAGCTGAAGTAGATTTGGAAGGTGAGCTTATCAGTGCTTTGGAAGAAATAGACAGACTTAAACAAAAGAAAAGGAAACAAAAGGAATTGTTGATTAAATATGAGAAAGATGGATATGAATCTAATGATGCCCTTATTTCATTAAAAATTGAATTGGAAGAAGCAAAGAAGATAGAGGATGTTCTCAAGCAACAATTGTATGAGAAAATAAAAGAGTGTGATAAGTTAGAAACAGAAGTGGTGTCTGTCAGAAAAGAATTGGAGAAAGTTCAAGTACCGTCTCATCAAAATATGACATATGCTCAAGCAACTAAGAAGCTGGATAATATTCTGGGCCGTCAAAGATCACCATTTCTGAAAAATGGTTTAGGCTATGAAGTGAGTTCAATCAAAAGCAAATCAGAAAACACATGACCATTCAAGTTTATCACAGAAAGTATTAACATCAGTAAGAATGAATTTGCAAACGGATCGGTGGAAAAAAATGATCATATTCAGCAATCAAGGAAGTATGAAGAGGGATAAACTATTCTAAAAAATGAAACTAATAGAGATCAATCAGCTCTTGATCTAGAACACAAACACCAAATACTCAGAAACTCATTTGCACAAAGACAGTCAATTCTTAGGTACCAAAATTTCTTCTATGGATATTGTTTTTGTTGCTCAGAATTTGGTCATAAAGCTATAGAATGCAATTTTAATCTTAAGAATTTGCAAAAGAACTATCAAATGTCATATCCAAGAATAGATCATCTATCAAAGGAAAGAAAAATAAATGACAGATCTAGAAATCCATATGCTCTTCTATACAATGAGCCAGAATGTTATATATGCCATAACCTTGGACACAAAGCATTGGATTGTAGACTGAAGTTTTACAAATCAGAACTTCAAAAACCTCATATGTTTGAAAATGTCAAAATATGGAAGAAGAAAGATGACAGTAAGTGTGGTTTGGTTCTTTCTGCTAAAAAACAAACAGATTCCTGGTATATTGATAGTGGATATTCAAAACATATGACTGGTGAAAAACATAAATTTATGTCTCTAAGTGAATCTAAGTATGGAAGCGTAACTTTTAGAAATAATCATCCAGGAAAAATCAAGGGAAAAGGATTAGTTAGCTTAAACAATGGTTAGGGCAAAGCAACATATGTTCTATTTGTTGATGGATTGAAACATAATCTTTTGAGTGTCAGTCAGATGTGTGATAAAGGCTGTGAAGTAATATTTACTGCCAAAGATTGCAAAATAAAGTCGTTAAATATAGGAAAGACTGTTGCAAAGGGAATCAGAACATAAAATAATGTTTATGTGTTAAACGAAGATAGAGAGGAATGTCAATTGAGCAGATTTGATGAAAGTTGGTTATGGCATAGAAGACTAGGGCACTTGAATTTTGACCATCTTATTAAACTCAATAAGAACAATGCAGCTAAAGGTTTTCCTAAAATAGAAAAGCCACATAATTTTGTGTGTAAACCATGTCAAATGGGAAAATTGACACGTACTCAATTCAAAACAAAGAACCAGCCATCTACAAGCAAGTCACTTTATCTAGTTCATATGGATTTATGTGGACCTTCTAGAAAAGAGGGAACTGGGGGAGAATGGTATTTTATGTTAGTCATTGATGATTTTTCAAGACTAACATGGGTAGCCTTTCTAAAAGAAAAATCAGAGGCATTTGAGAAATTCAAAGTCTTCAAAGCTTTGACTGAAAATCAAATCGGGAAGAAGATAAAGTCAGTAAGATCTGACAGAGGAGGAGAATTCTATTCAGGAACTTTTAAAAAATTATGTGATGAACATGGAATTAAAAGAGAATATACTATTCTAGGTACTCCTCAACATAATGGAGTTGCAGAAAGACAAAACATATCAGTTTAGCAAATGGCCAGATCAATGATGAAAGAAAGAAATGTGTCTCAAACCTTTTGGGTGGAGGCTATTCATACAGTAGTTCATATCCTTAACAAAGCACATTTAAGGCCTGAAAGTGACAAAACTCCTTATGAACATTGGTTTGGAATACCACCTTCAATAAAACATTTTAAAGTATTTGGAAGTAAATGCTATATTAAAAATAATGATGAAAAACTCGTCAAATTCGATGATAGGGTTGATGGAGGAATTTTTCTAGGTTATCCATCAAACAGTAAAGGATATAGATGCTTCAATAAAAGGTTGCATAAGATGATGGATTGCATTGATATTTGTGTGGATGAAGAACTTCCTTTTCAAAGCAGATAGATAAGGAGTGTTGACATAAATGATGAAAAAACTAATGAAACTGATGAACCACAATTCAAAGAATTGGAAGATAATGAAAAATCTGAGAAAGATCAAGAAAAGTCTAGTAAGCAAACTGAACAAGAACAAAAAAATCCTTCCAGAATTATTCAAAAGAATCATCTAGAGAGTCAGATTCTTGGTGATAAAAGTAAAGGAGTTCAAACAAGAAGAAAACTTATTCAAACAGCAGAGCAGTCACGGATTGCTTTCATTTCTATAAATGAACCCAATTTTTTTGCTGAAGCAAGTAAAGAAGATAGCTGGATAGGAGCAATGAATGAGGAGCTTGATCAGATTGAAGAGAACAATACTTGGGAACTTGTTCCAAGACCTAAAAATAAAAACGTTATAGGCTCCAAATGGGTGTTTAAAAATAAGTTAAATGAACAAGGACAGATTGTGAGAAATAAAGCAAGATTGGTCTGTAAAGGTTATGCTCAGGTAGAAGGAATAGATTTTGATGAAACTTTTGCTCTTGTGGCAAGATTAGAAGCTATTAGAATGTTTCTTGCCTATGGTTGTCATAAGAATTTTAAAATATATCAAATGGATGTCAAATCTGCTTTTCTTAATGGAGAATTGGAAGAAGAAGTATATATGGAGTAGCCTGAGGGATTTAAATTATTAGAAGATTTTAATTATGTCTGTAAACTGAAGAAGGCATTATATGGATTAAAACAAGCACCACGTGCTTGTTATCATCGTCTAGATACATATCTATAGCAACAGGGTTTCAAGAAAGGAGCAGCTGACAACAACTTGTACATAAAGTCAAAAGGTGAAGATATTTTAGTTGTTTTGGTTTATGTTGATGATATAATATTTGCGAGTAACAATTCTTCTTTGATTCAATGGTTTGCTACTGCAATGCAAGAGTTTGAAATGTCTATGATAGGAGAATTGTCTTATTTTCTTGGTCTGCAAGTGTGTCAACAATCAGAAGGCATAATCATTTTTCAACGTAAGTATCTTAAAGAAATGCTGAAGAAGTTCAAGATGGAAGATTCCAAGCTTGTTAGTACACCTATGGAGGTGGGATGCAAGCTTAGCAAAGATGATCAGTCACCAGAAGTTGATCAGAAATTATATCGCTCAATGTAGGAAGTTTATTGTACCTCACAGCATTTAGACCAGATATAATCCAAGCCGTTGGTATGGTAGGAAGGTATCAATCTGCTCCAAAATAGTCATATGTCAGCTGTCAAACGTATATTCAGGTATTTGAAGGGCACAATGGACTATGGTTTGTGGTACCCAAAGAATCAAAGTCCGCAATTAATAGCGTATTCAGATGCAGACTGGGCAAATTGCTTGGATGACAGAAAAAGTACAAGTGGTAATGCATTCTTCTTGGGAGACTCTGTAGTTGCTTGGCTTAGTAAGAAACAAGGCTCCATTTCTTTATCTACCACAGAAGCTGAATACATTTTTGCTGCTGTCTGTTGTGCTCAAGTGGTGTGGATGAAACAAGCACTTGAAACTTTGGAGGTAAAATATGATAGCCCTATTCCTATTCTCTGTGATAATACTGGTGCTATTAGTATTTCAAAGAATCTTGTTCTACATTCCAAAACAAAACATATTCCTATCAAATATCATTTTTTAAGGGACCACGTGGCTAACAAAATTGTTCAAGTAAACTATATTTCTTCCAAAGAACAGATTGCTGATATATTTACTAAACCACTAGCAAAGGCACAATTTGAATATCTTTGTCAGAAGCTTGGTGTAAGATCCTTTTCCTCAATAAATTGACTCACTCAGTCATGAGGAGCCATTCTTCTAAAGAAAACTGACATATGTGTGAAGAATCAGAGATTTCTGCTAGATATGAAATCATGTAGCCAGGGGAATGAATGTTTTTCCAATACTAGCTCAGAAGGTGCCATGTAGGCAAGGGGAGCTGTTCATATTTATCAGAATACCAGGGAATTTTTTTTTCCATTGATGTCAAAGGGGGAGAAGAGCAGTGGGTATACAGAAAAGAGCAGTGGTTAAAGGAATAGTTCTTCTCTCTTTCTTACATAGGGGGGGATCACGGTCATCAATGGAAGTTGCCATCAATGAAAAAGGGAGAGATCGTTGGTCTAAGTTGAATAAGTTTCCATTAATGTCAATTACAGGTCATTGCTATCAAGTTACATGTCATTACTATCAAGTTACAGGTCATTGCCATTGATATCAAATAAACTTCATGGTTATAATTGTGTGGATCCCTTGTCTTATTTAATTGGAGGTTATTATTGAGTGCATTTTGTCATTCGAAGCAGAACTTGAACCGTTGGCAACTTGAACCGGCCCAGAACTTGAACCAAATGGATGTAGGGTATTCCAAGAGACAAATCTATGATGGGTGTCAAGGATGTGTGGATTTTTTAAGCCAAAAATCGAAAATACAGTGTGTGAGGTTATTGTTGGAGCTACATGGATGTAATGGACATTGCTGGTGTTGTGTTGGTGTAATGGACAGAGCTGAAGCTGTGTGGGTGTAAATGGACAGAGCTGGAGTTGCCTGAGGGAAAATGGAGAAAGTTGGGGTTGCGTGAGGGCAATAAGAGCAAGCTGGGGCTACGTGAGGCTAAGAGGAGCAAGCTGGAACAAGCTGGGGCTACATGAGGGAAATAGGAGAGCGCTGGAGCTACGTGGGTGTAAAAGGAGTGTGCTGGAGCTACGTAGGTGTTGAAATGAGGTAGCTGGGAATGCGTGGGAGAGCTTGGGACAAGAAAAACATTTGTTGGGACTGCGTGGGAGTGTTTGGGAGACTGCAAATACAGAGGTGAATGTGTGTTTTGGAGAATGTGTATGTAGATACAAAGATAGCAGAGGTGTGAACAGAAAATTAGAAGAGAACAAAGTATCCATGAAAATAATGGAGAAAGAAGGTTGATTGCATAGCTATGAAATAGCAAAAGAGAGAAGAAATAAAACTGACCCTGACCAGAGAAGCATTGAAATGATTATGAGCAGGCTAATGTACAACAAGTTGATGCTTGTAGAGTTGGTGCTCTTTCCAGGTTGTGGCCTAAGAGTTTGATGCATAAATTGAGTTGGTGCTCAATGTTTGTATTGTACATGACTTGAAGCTTGTTTGACATTCCAAGAAGAAGAGGTTTTCTCCCTTATGGGTTTCCTCGTATATATGTGTCTCTATCTATGTTACTTATGAGTATGCTATATGTTTTACTACAATGAGATATTGCTTCAACATAAATTAAAGATGTATTGCATGAGTTTAAATTGAAGATCAAGCTTTGAAAGAAACTGATTCACCCCCCCACCCCCCTCTCATTTTCCTTAATTAAGTTCAACACTTTGGGATAAAAAACATTTGCAATATTTTTTTATTTTTGAAGGAATAAAATACCAAAAGGACTTGCAACCATTGGGTATTCCACTATGTATATTTAACAATTATATTTTATTACAATTGGTGTTAATTGATTGTAGTAATTAAAATGCATATGAATTTCTTCTATGTACATTATTTATTGTAATTAATTGTTCAATGGTTGCAGCTGGATGCAAAGGCAATGCTTTAGATTTAATAATAATTTTTTATTAATGTTTATGTAGCATTGATGATTGAACCTATTAACAACAGTGAGAATTTCTTCTTGTGTTTTCGACATTATATTCTTTACTTTATATCTAACCCTATTTAATCATAGCTCATGCTCAAGATTATAGTAGGTTAGATTAATATTTGATTAGGCTAAATTAGATTAGTATTTGATTTGATAATTTATTTGAGTAAGAGAAAATTAGCAACCAGACATTAGATTTTAGCATAGAATATAGTACCTACTAGTTTAGGATTCGTAGAGAATGTTATTGCTAAAACTCTTAGTAGAAACTAGACCCACATACTAGTCGAAGTATACTATCCCAAACAAGACTGAGACTAACTGGGAGTCACCTCAGGCATTCTCCCTTATTGTTGACCTAGATCATTTTGGCCCATCAACAAAATTGGCATGAAGAAACATTTAACCCTAAGAATATCCATTCTACCCACTACTCCACAAAGAACCTCGTGTAGTCTATTGATCACCAGCCTCTCAGTCCTAGATAATATTCAATCCACAATGGTCAACACTTGTTTAAACCCCTATCTAATTTCTCAGTTATCGAAGCACATCTTGTTATCAACTATTTTGTACAATAGTTGAACTTCCGACGAGCCGCCATTTGATGAACATGATTTATGTTCATATCCAGTGTATCGGAAGTTCCAGTTGTCTTTCCTAGCCAATTTCGGCTAGTCACTTTTATTTTTCTGCTGAAATGACCATGGCCCCACAGGGTTTGTAATAAGTGTGCTAGTAGGGTTTTTGAGTGATTCGGTTCCCCATGACTTGACTATCAACTAAGGCATTCCAGGGAGTTTTTTTCCCTTGTCAATTATGCTTTGCCTATAGTCGAGTAATAATCAACGAGGTTTTCTCCCGCTTCCTCCAAAGCTGGAATGCCCGATTTTGAAATTTGAACCTTGGGGGGTTATTAGAGCCCAACTGATGTATGTGAACCTACTAGACACCATGTATGTCTTAGATGTTCATTTCCTAGGTCCCTCATCCATTAAAAACAATGTCCAAAATTTTTTTACCGGACGCGTTGGATGAGTTTTTTATTTTTTATTATTTTTCCAAATATTTAATTGGAAAAATTCAATTTGTAATAACTAAGTGGTTTGGGGGCGGATTTAAATGATTGGAGGCTCAATTCCTAAGCCAAAAATCCCAGTTAAACCCCAAACCTACTTAGCCTAAATTTCAGACAATTATTTGGCCTCATAATTAATGTTTTCTCAAAAAATAAAAAAATGAGAAATATTAATTAAAATATTCAGAAAATAATAAATTGGAGATAAATCAATTCTCTCCAAAAAAAGGCCAAATTGAATGAAGTAAAAGTCAAAATGACATGGCAGGAGACATTTAAGATGATTGCAATCAAATCTAGGTTAGTTCAGTTAGCAATCGGAGCACAAGGAGTGATTTTCAGTCAAGATTTTCGCCCTCCTTAAGCATGCTCACGTTTTTCCTTGTTGGCACTTGTTTATTGGTTGGGTGGAGTTCACAAGGCTTGGAGGTGGGCGCCTTGCCTAGGTGGAGGCCACCTCAACCCCCATCCTACCTTCCAACACCCACTTAACTCATAAATCATGCTTGTGTGGTCTTCCCTCATTGGAAAACTTGAATTACTTGGCTCTCTCTATGTCAATTCGTTTTAGGGTTTTGATCATTAGTTTTTGTATAAATAAGAGGCCTTTGGGATCTCTTAAGGGTGGATTTCTTGTGCACAAAAACTTTGGCAAAATATTGTAATACTTTTTATGTGGAATAAAGTTTAAGGCTTTGGAGGCTCATGGTGTGTTATTTTGGATCAATGCTTATGGAATGAGGTGATATTGTTTCATACTTTCAGTTTTGTTATTCAATATTGGTTAACTAGTTCATGCTTGGGAAGGCTTATTCAAGCACATAAGTTCAAATATTTGTAGTCTCAAGTTATTTGAATATTCATTATCTTTAGAGATCTAAGAGTACATGCATATTACTAGTTTGTATTTCATGTCTTTTGATCTCCATTGATGGATAATACATGACTAACTTCCTATCTTGTTAGCATTTGATCGTTTATGTCTACAGATCTTCTCATCCATTCGAGTAAGCTTATGGAGCTAGGTTGCGTCCCCTCTTCTCGAAGGTAAGCAAAAGATCCAAAATAAGCATAAAGTGGACTCCAACTTCTTAAAAAAAATCCAAAAGAGCTAAGTATCACACTTCAATCCATCTCGCAAAATTTCAAATATATTCTTGGTTACAATTTCCCTAGCTTAAATTTCTTCAAGCTTTGAGTTTGCTCTTTGATCTCTCATTTTGATTGGTTTGTTTTTTTCATCATTTTTTCCATTTATTGGCTTCCTCTAAGTGTGCCCTAGCTGGGCCACTTCTCCCAAAGTGTTGGGCTTTTTCCATTCTCCCAAGTTTGAGTTTTTTGTCCATCATTTCCAACTTGCCTTAGCCCACTATTTGGGTCAACTTTAACCCATTGTTGGGCTTCTTTTACCCCACTGTTTGGGGTGTCTTTTGGCTCACTGTCTTACCTTTCCTCTACCCACTATTTGCTGCTCCTCTACCCATTGTTTTACTGCTCTTTTACTCCATTGTTTGCTCTCTTCTTATCTCTATTTTTTACCTTCATTTCCAGCTTGCATAGGTCCACTTTTGGGCCCTCTTTAGCCCACTGTTTGGGCTTGTCTCAACCCACTGTTTGGGCTGCCTTCTTTGCCACTATTTGGGTTGTTGCTTACCCTATTGTTTGGGCTGCCTTCTTGCTCACTGTTCTTTGCTTTGTTCGCTTCCCTATCTCCTTCCATTGGCTTTCTTCTTCCTTTGTTTGCAGCATCTTCTTTTCTCCTTTGACAGTCATATTTCTTCTTCTTCTTTGACCCCCTTCTCCTATATTCTATTTGTCTCTTACCTCGGTTTATTCTCTAGGTTGCATGCATTTAGTTTAGACTTCATTTTTGTACTTAGTCCAAGTTTGCATCTAGTTTATTTCTAAGTCTCATCTTACATTTAAAATCGGAAAGTGCATTGCATTTCAAAGTTTGATTTTCATAAATAGATTTAACTTTTTGCATCTAGTTCCAATTTGATTTATTTCATTGGTTATTTAGCTTGCATTTGATTCATTTCTAAGTTTAAGTTTGCATTGGGTTGGTTTAGATAATTGCATCTAGTTTCAAATTTTCATTATCATTCAAGACATGCATCCATTTTACTTTTAAAAAGTTGGATCTTTTTTGCATATCAAGTAGATAGTTTGCATTTCATTTAGAGTCTAAACTTAGTTTGGTTTCATTTTACATTTTATTAACTTGATCTTAAAACACAAATGATAAAAACAGTTTGATCCTAGTTTCCATTTTTGGACTTTCTAGATTTGGGTTTACTTTTGATCTTCTAGCCCTAACAAGTTAACGAGTTGTTTGAGTTTTGGTGTGTAAAGAGCTTTCAAAGATCCATATAAGAATATTTTAGCCCAAAGGCTAGATCCAAGATCAACAACAAGTGCATAAACCATGGATATCAAGCAAACCTTGTACCTTCTCCTAAGTGACTCCAAAAAACCCAAAAAGAGATTGTAAACCATAATAAAAGAGCAAGTGGGATTACGGCTCCCACATTTCCTTTTACTTCCCCTATTTGGGGAAGAGTGTTGTGTTTTGTCCCCTTTTTTCATCTTTAGCTTAGATTTCATTTAATTATTTAGCTTAGTTGTACTTTGATAAAGTAGTTTCATTTCCACTAATTGCTAGTTGCTTGTTTCTTGCTCAAAAAATTCATTTTTATTTGATATAAACTGATAACTGTTTAAAGTAGAAATCTCTTGAATCTCACCAATAGTGGATCAAGAGTGCTCTCTGTCGGAAAGTTGCTTTTACTTTCGTTTTTACTCACCCCCATGCTCTCCCGAGTATGGTCTTTGACCTGAAAGAGATTCTTAGGTAGATTAGACTTTACTTTCAGTACAATACTTTAATTCCGTGCATCATAAGACTCTTGAACCTCTGTCATAAGACAAGGTCAAGAGCGCTCTCTGTCGGAGAGTTTTTTCTTGTGTTGTAATAAAATTCGCAACTCATCATTCCCCATTAATAAAATTTGAATTTATTCATTGTTTCCTTGCTGGAGTATGCTCTGACCTGCCCAAAAAGCGGGAATACTCAGAAACGGTATTGGACTGTTAATCTTGCAAGATTCAAACATAATAAAATTTTCACCCCATAACCAACGAACCGACGTTGATTCGATAAATACTCAGGTAGTGGGAAAATTCCAAGTGTGGGCACCGGGATTCTCAGCCTGAACACTTGCTGTTAAATTCTCTGAACACCTAGCTTGTGAGTCAGGCAGGTCCGTCATGTCTTCGAACGGAGCCACTAAAAGTATTTCCGGCTAGATTTCCAGACACCTAAAACAAGTTCACTTAAAATTCACAATAAAATAAACCAAGAACAATTGCAAAACGATCTCACAAACACACCTCTCGAACTCTTGTATCAAGCAACCCAAGCACTCAGACATTTGACTCCATAAGGCACTGGTCCTTGACACCATCATTTTATTTTCTTATTATCTATCTGGAGCACTTGTTATTTAATTTCCATATTATATTGTGAGTGTCTTGTATTTAAGTTCATCAAGTGGTTGTGCATCTCAATATCTTGCAATTGTATCGTTGATTATATATTTTGATATTGTAAATCTTGTGATCATCATAGAAACTCCTAAACAACACCCATCCGCATCATCTCACATTTCAAACATTATAAAAACACAAGAACCTTAGAAACTCTTTGTAGGGTCCACCCCCCTTGGCTTCGTTAGGAGTTTGCCTAAACGGAAAAGCTGGGATTCAGGTGACAGTACCTGGCTCATTGCTTGCCCCCAAGGCCACACTTCTCCCCACTTGTAGTGAGGAGACAGCTTTCGAAAGATTTCTGCTGACGGTGTGCATCTCGGTGGACAACACATCCCAACATAACCCCACAATACCTACTTCTCCTTGGTTAGGAATTTAGGGTATTTTTTAAGGATTCCAAGATTACACTTAAGTATAGTATTCTAGGCGATTATTTTGGATTGGAAAAAACATAGATATAGATATGTAAGCGAATACTAAATACAAAACCTACAATTTACTACTGAAAAGTGTAAATTTTGGTGAATATTATGATTAAAAAACATATTTTATGTAAATATAGGCGATATCAGAGACTAAAAATGACCAAATAACAAATTTATTTTTTGAAAAAAAACCCCAAAAATAGCCAATTGGCGAAATTTCGCTCCTAAAAATTACCCTAGTAGGATACCCTCGAATTTCACACTTATTCCAAACCTCTTGGGCTATAACTCGAGCCTTAAGTAGGGAACATGGAATATCACCTATTATACATCCTCTTCTTGGGGGACCCAAACCACCCCGATCATACCAAGTAATTGACACCAATGCACCAACTGTTGCCACCCTTGATTATCACCTCTCGAATACTTGTAGGGGGACACAAAATCCTTCGGAAGAAAAACCAGAAGTACAACTACAAGATGGTGCTAGTGGACCATCATCTCCCCTTGATTACCCTCGTAACACTCCTCAAATCTCTTCAAAAGATAACTCTTTGGGAGAAGAACCCTTAGAAGGAGACCCTTCGGGAGAATCTTCTGAAACTAGTCCTAAACATAGTCAACTAGAATCTTCTTCATGAAACATGGCTAATGCCAATGCTAACATACCTTGTCTAGCCCAGGATGTCATTGTTGTACCAAGCGATGTGCATCCTTTACCTAAACACCCTAAAAAAATCCTTCCTAAGTTTGATCCACATAGAAAAGAGTCTACCTATGATCACATAAAGGAATTTATGCTTGTTGTTAGGCTCATGAATGTTGAACATGAGGATGTACTTTGTAGGTTATTTCCTTATACTTTTGAGGGGAAAGCTTCAACTTGGTATTTCTCCCTAAGACAAGGATCAATTACGAGTTGGGCCAATTTTGATATTGCCCTTTTAAACAAATTTGGTGATGATAAAATCCTAGTAGTGTTGGTTTTATAATTATCTAAGATCAAGATGGATTCTACATAAAAGATCAAAGACTTTAATAAGAGATTTTTATCTTTAAGAAATAAAATTGTAGATGCTTCCAAACCTGTAGAAGATGTTACTATTGAGCTTTAAACTTCAACCTTACCACTATCCACTGTTGTGTTTGTCAAAAGGGCTAAGAAGACTACAAATGAAGAAAGTTACCTTTGAAGAAGCAGTAAATGTTGAAAAGGATATGATAATTCTAAAAGGTAATCCAAAGAGTGAAGAAGAACACGGTGTCTCTTCCAAAAAGAAGAAATCCCTTCAAATCAAGCCCCCTTCTGAAAAGAAGGGACAAGATTCTATGGATATGGAAAATCTACAAAGAATTATTAAAAAACTTTCAAATGAGAAAATAGACTTGAAGAGAGGTTTGGGAGAAGGTCCATCTACCAAAAATTATTTCAAGCCGCCTTTTAAAAAGAACTTCCCTCCAACTAATAAAACTACTCCACCTACTGAAGGAATTAATATGGAGGATTTCATCAATTTCTTCAAATCCATTGTTTCAGGGTCTAAACATTCTTCAAGTAGGAAAAATGATGAAGAGGAAGAGGAAAGAGAGGAAGGAGAAAAAGAAGTAGATGGAGAAGAGACATCAATTAATCAATTCTGAAATTTTTTCCATAAAATGTTTGAAGAAGAAGACGATGATCTTGAGCAAATCCATATGGCCCAAAATTCATACAATAGCAAGAGTAAGAGCCTACCCACAACAACAAATTATCCATCTATTGTCAATCCTGTAAAGGAAAACTCAATGACCACCAAATCTTCCCTAGCCTCAGTAAAACCCTCTTCTTTCCTCGATCTACCTCAGTGGAACCCTCTTCTTGTCATGATCTAGAATATGATTTTGTAGAAGACATGAAGCAAAACCAGAGCTAATGTTTCTCTGTATGAATTACTCAAATTGCCACAAATACATGGAAATTTAATTAAAAATCTTAGGGAATCATCTTTTGAGAAAGGGAAAAGCTTCACTATTGGGGAAAACAATGATACAAAAATATATGCAAAAATATATACTCAAACAGGTCTAGTAAGAAACAATCCATCGTTAATGCTTCCTTGATCAGTAAAAGATCTAACTCTAACACACATCCTTTCTTTTTGTCATTTGAAATTTTTAACAAAAATGTGCATAAATGTATGGATGATTCACGGGCTTCTTCAAATGTGATGCCCTATTCTGTGTGGCAAAAATTAAATGTTGAACTTAAAAATGTGACGCTCAAATGGATCAACTAAAAAAAGCAACTTCAAAGTCCCAAGAGAACTTTAGAATGTATTAATCCGATAACTTCTAACTGCAAAGTACATCAAGTAATTGATATCATTGCTGTAGATATTTTAGAAACTTATGGTTTATTACTCAGTGCCATCATTTTACATATTTATAACTTCTATTTATTTTGATATGTATTTTCTAATCAAAATTGTACAATGATATGTATTTGAAACTTTTGTAAGAGATGAAGATAATTTGTACAATGCGAGGACTTTTTAGTATATGTCCATTTTTTAAAGAAGGAAATTTGTTATCCATATTTCCACATTAATTTAAAAAAATTTCAAACTTGTATAATATATTATATAATATATATATTATATTATTATCTAATATATAAAAAACTTACTTTAATCTTCTTTTTTTTACGATCTCACTTTAATAAAACCCAAAATAATAAATCTTAAATGACATTTTATGATTTGACACGATAAATCTGCATATAGCATTTATGATTTGACATGGTCAATTTACTATGTATGAATTCTATTTTAAAACACGTCAAAATCCGGTAGAGGCACAGCCCGGCACACCCCGTTAGGCTCTATAAATACAAACCTATGGGACAGAGTGATCAGATTGAAGAGGGTTTTGGGTTTCGAAGATTGATCAGATTGAAGGGGGTTTTGGGTTTCGAAGAGTGATCAGATTGATGGGGTTCGTCTGTGTGAAATGGATAGTTTCGATCCATTTTTGATAGATTTTTTAGCTCTTGATAGCTGGTTGGTTTAGATTGAAGGGTTTCTTCTGTTGTTTAACAGCTTCGCCTCAATTTTTCTTTTTTGTTGGCTAGGCTGACAGGGTTTTTGGTTGGCTTGTTGACAGAGTTTTTTAGTTCCTAATACCTACTGTATTCAATACTCAAGAATTATTTTTAGTTACTGGTAGCTACTGTATTCAATACTCAAGAAAAAATCGATACCCTATTCAATGCGGACACATAAGGAGTGATTGGGACGGTAGTTGAAGTGTCCTGTTGATCTATTGCTTATTGTTGGAATGTGCGATTGATGTAGTCGGAAATAGAATCTTCCCCTGCGTTGTTTTTCTGTGTTTGCTTAAAGGGGATGTCAGGGGAACATTCCAATTCCACTGAATCTTCCCCTGCATCGTTTTTGTGTCACTGAATCTAGCAATGTCACAATCAGAGAAGAACTAGCAATAGATCAAACATGAAAGAAATAAATAAAAAGAATCAATCTTTATCGACTGTCTGTATCAGCTCCTAATTCAAGCTTTAATGTCTTCATCTTTAAACATATTGTAACATACAGTACTCATGCAAAGACTATCATTCTTTGGATGAATGAAAGTTAAATTATGTATCATTCATTTATAAATGCAGGATTTGCGGTTTATTTGCACAAATTTCTGTTGAGAGGACTTTGCATCTCTATCTGATAAATAACGTGGGTTTGTAATGGAAAAATATATATAAAATAAGCAGCTTGCAGCGAGAAGATCGCTGACAAATTCCACTAGTATAAATATAGGTGTAGGCAAATCTCCATCGTTTTGAGAGGATAGAGCATTTGATGGCCTCTCTGATTGGGAGGATGAGGCCCAGGATTTTGTATAGAAGGGTGGACAATCTGTCCGTCATGATAGACAGAATTCTCCTCAAATCTTTGAATGCATTTTCTTCTTCACACATAAAAATGCGAGAAGGAAGTGCATTCAAAGGTTCCAGGAAAATTCCAGGAAATAAAGGAAAGATTGTCCACCCTTCCAAACGAAATCCTGGGCCTCATCCTTTGTAAAATCCAAATTCGAGAGGCCATCAGATGTTCTATCATCTCAATGCGCTGGAGATATGCCGACACTTACATATCTATACTCAAACTCTCCCCATTTTTTTTCGTAGACAACCAGTGGGTGGAGGTCCGAGGATGCAATCTCTCACATTCTGCGGTTGCATTTCTCCCATGTGGAAGCCTTTCATCTTTTCATTGATGACCAAGCTTTATTATTTTTTCTATGTTCATTAATCTGAGTTTCTACAGAGAATTGTTATGATATTCCAAGGTTCATTCTGCATTTGATTTACAGCTTATTTGCCCAAATCTCTGCTTTTAAATACCAAAGACAATGCAATGAGTACTTCGCATCATTATTAGATAAATAACGTGGATTGATAATATAAAAAAATCCCAGTTTAAATACTAAGACAATGCAATGAAAACTTTGCATCTTTATCCAATAGATAACTTGGATTGATAATAGAATAATATACTTGAAATAACCAGCTTGCAGAGAAGATTGCTGACAAATTTACCAACATAAACCTGTATTATCATTTCTACCATTGTATTCTAATAACATATATATATCTATACATATATTGCACACACTATTTCGATCTTCATCTTTCCTATAGTAAGCCATGATTTCAGTTACCCCAAGAATGTAATTTAGTAATGCAACCAATCCAGCCGTTGGCCAAGGTTGAGGCCTTGTGCTTTTTTGTGTTGCGTGAGTTTTGTAAGCCAATATTGTATCATAACTAAATGAAGTCCAGAGGTATAGCTGGGCTATCTAATTAGGCATATTTGTTTGACTTGGACTGTACAATGACTTGCCAAAAGCTTTAGCTTCTCAAATTATTATGTAATTTATCCAAATTTCGACCAAAGAGCAGGAGACTATTTGGACAGTTTTAAGCTTCTCAAATTATTATGTAATTTATCCAAATTTTGACCAAAAAGCAGGAGACTATTTGGACAGTTTTAGACAGTTTTATTTACTTCACTGAATGTTTTAATTAGTGATAATAACTAATCAGTTTTCAGAACTTGAGACCAATTTATAAATATTGATATTTTAGTACTTAATTTATTTCTGAGTCCTATGAGTAGTTATCAAGTAGGTGTTATAAGACAGCAAGCCAGTGATGCCTATGTTTTACAAGCAAGCAAGATAGAACTTTTGATCACAGAAGAATAAGGTGTTCACATAACCATGTTTTGGCTATGTGTCATTGGTACTACAAATGTATGTTTCTCTTGGAACAAAAAGAACAAAATGCTTCTCATGGACAAATGATTCTCAAAGAACATAGAAGAGGACGGTCTCTTCAATTTATTCAATCTCCAATGTCTTCATAACAAATATGCAGCTGCCAACCAGCCCCTTCAACATCTACAAGCTTCGATGCTTTTCCTACTCCCACGTCGTTAATTTCTTTGAATTGCTTTCCATCTGAGCATGTCTTACATCCCCTTTCATCTTATCTGTCATGTAGGCCATCAACCATATTGAACCTACTTCAAAGGGGAAGATGTAGAAAACAAAAATGCCCATGATATCTTCAATGCCAAAGTACATTAACATCAAACTCTCTGCCCAATTTACTCTACCACTTCTTATCACCTTGAATACATAAATAAATACAGTAATAATGTCCAGAAACTATGACTCCTGTCACAATGCCAATCTAATCAATTAATTGACAATGACATGCACTAAATTTCATAATAAAAAAATATTCTTAAGAAAACCTTTCTATGTCCAGAAAATAAAATATGCTCTAAAAATCATAAGCTTCGAAGACTAAGATTTTTTTTAATTACATACACTTCAAATTGCCTCTTTTCTATCCTACATGCTACCTATTATGCTACAAACTTCCTCAATTCTCCATTGCAAAATTCACTTCTTCCACAATTAACAATTCATCCCCACGACAGCTCTTCTTTGACACTAACCAGCTGGCTCTTCGAAGCATCACCTTTAGGAACAATTCCCTACATAATCCTCTGAATGTGGGAGCAAGAAATCTAAATTTTCCTGCTAGGAATCAGAATCCTTATAGGAGACCTTTTAATTGACAATTACTTGCCCGAGAAAGGAGGACATAAGACCCACCTGTACAACCACCATTGAGGAATCCCAATAATCTGGTTGAGGAATATTACCCTAACGAGGATGAGGATCAGGGACCCGTTGAAGAGAAAGAGTCACATGATAATATTAATTGGTTGGGTGGGGAAGGAAATGAGGTTCATCTCACTCAGGAGGATAATGATGAGTCTTTGTATATTAATAATCTATCTTTACATCCAAATGAAGATCGACCAGGTGATTAAATTTTTGCACAGTACTGATTGTTTTTCGATGCCTTACAAAATGAATTACACAATAAGTATTACCTCAGGCCAAGAGATAACGCAAGTAATCAGACTCTAAAGACTCCTGATCCAAAGCAGAAGGAAAAGTCCCAGATTAATCCACCAAAAATGCCTGAACATGATCTACAATTGAGAGAGATAAGCAGCAGATAACTAAGGAAAAGGGAAATGCATATGGAGTCCAAAATTCTGAAAAATATAGTAGAGCCTCAAAATAAGACCTCCACTCTTTTCAATCTGATGCATGAACTCAGCAAGATTAAGGTTGACCTATCCCAAAAGTTTAATAACTTTTCCTGTCAAATGAGATGGTTGTTGAACCATTAGAGTTCATGTTCATTACAAAAAATTTAGAAATTACAGTAAATGCTACCATATTATTTCACTTTATGTAAGAGTTGGACATTCAGTACTAAATTATAGACAGCTTTACTGACAACATTCACTATTTCGGAATTCCACCATTTAGAGTTGAGTGCTTGAGCTGTGGATTTAAGTTTTTAACTGAATAAAGTATTGCATTGAGTGATATACTAGATAATCATAAGTCCCTAAATTTAACCACAATTTCCATAACATGTTTAGTGTTGAATTTAAGTCCCCAACTTCCACAAGAGATTGGTGTTCAGAGCTTAATTATGTCCCAACCATCAATGCAAATTTAATAAAGAATTTGACTTTTGGTGTTGAATTATAGATTGCAGACACGCCAATATTGCCATCACCCCTCCTTATGCATAAGATAATTTAACCTTTCATTTATAATTTTGGGGGATATTTCCAAAATTGCCAACCCATTAATGCATTGATTTTTAAAGGCCCCATGTTCCCAGTTAAGGAGGATAGTCAAAACTATTATACTCTATATTCAGAAAGTCATTATTTATGTTTTGGTTCAGTCAAATGGTAGTTTGGGCTAAGCAGAGGTGCTTAACATACGATATTTCAACTGATAATTGCCCAATTATGGTGCATCCAACCATAAATGATATGAAATAGTGGAATACCACAATAGTAGATGACAAGTAATTCACAAAACATAATAATTCCACAAAAAAAAAGACATTCGAACATTAACAATAAACCTCCAAAATGTATGTTCCCCATACTCATCTAATAGGAACCTTCCAAGTTTGTAATTGAGCATGACTTCTTTGGTATAATGTCTAATCATCCTTCCATCTTTATCCCGTTGGAGAAACTTCTATGTTATTTTGATAGGTGGTTCTAAGGGCGAATATTTCTCGCCAGTGTATTTCAATTTGAATTTGAACCACATATAGTTCCAATGAGCTACAATCATGTCAACCTGGAGATGCAAAATAAAATTAGTTCGTCTTTGAACCCAATCTTTTCTAGGACAGAACTTATCAAGAAATACTTTTGTCCATCCTGACCATTTTTGTTGAACTAAGGAGGATGGATCTTCGCAAATTATGATCTCTCATTGTTCTCTACAAAATTGTAGAATCAGATGGTAACATGTCCATGTTAAATAGCCAGGGCCTATATAAAAAAAAACTTTTTCCCATCAAACTCAGCAGTATCTAGCCAAATATCATTTAAGTCTGATCACTTATAATATGCATTTCTGAGATTTAGAAATGTTGTTTTCTCCCATCTTTCTAAAATTTCAATTTTCATAGGAGAAGAGTGAATCTATCTTATCAATGAGATGGCCAGCTGCTTGTTTGCTTCTTTTTTGCTGTCATATTCCAGAAATGCCAGGCGCTCTGGAGAACTCATGGGGTCTCAAAAAATTCTTTTTCCTATGGATTTCTCCAGATCATGCTTGATGCCTGCTCTCTTATCTGACAGTCCAACGTCTAATGCACCGACGTTGAACATGTTGAGACTAGGCTAAGATTCTTCTCTAGTTAGCATATCAGCAACATAGTTAAGATAACCAGGTTTATATACAATATCGAAATCAAAATTCCGAAGCCGCATAAACCATTTAAGAATTATAGAATTATTTTCAGCCATCAAACTTCCATTCTTAAAAATTCCTGGCATGAATTCTAAATCTATTTTGATCAAGAATTTTACAAATTTCATATATGTTTGAAATGGTTTACTACCTTTTTGATAGCAAGAATCTCTTTGTGGCTCGAGGGGTAGTTTAATTCTGCACTTTTTAAAGAACCTGAGGCATATCAATAGATTTCTTCTTTACCTCCATGCTTTTCTATTAGGACACCTCCCCATGTTTTGTTGGAGGCATCTATTTCTATGACAAGGTTTCCCGTACCTTGGGGAAGGGAGAGAGGAGGAAGTTGTTTTACTTTTGCTTTAATTATTTTAACAGCTTCGGTCATTTCATTGCTCCATTTGGAGGGTGTTTCTTCAATCTTTTTTGTAGAATATGGATATCATCAGCTTGGCCCTTTTAGAAAGTTCGGATATAATTCATGCTCCTTAAGAAGCATTGCAACTGGAGTTTCTCCCATATTTGATTCGGGAAATGATAAAAAACCTTAAGAACATGCTCTTGGAGGATTACTTGGCCTTTAGTGATCTTTAGACCAAGAAACTCAATTTTTGTCTTCCCAATCTCCATTTTGCTTTTGGAAAGAACTAAGCCATGTTTATATACCATCTAGTAGAACTCTTGTAGATGCTTTAAATGTTCCTGCACATTTTTAGAGCAAATTAGGATATCATCAATATATACTGCCCATTTCTTTTCCCTGAAAATATCTTCCATTCTCTTCTGGAATTCAGAAGGAGCATTATTTATTCCAAATGGGAGAACTTTCCACTAATACTGACTATGTTGGACAACAAAATCCATTTTGAAGCGATCCTCTGCTTCAATCCCAATCTGGTAAAATCCAGATTTTAGATCAAGCTTACTAAAGATCATACAACCTGCAATTCTTTGTAAAAGGATTGACTTATCAGGAAGAGGGTATCTGACATGTTGGAGGGCTGCATTCAAAGGTTTATAATTTACAACTAACCTTGTCTTTCCTCTCTTAATTTTTGAATGCTTGTTTACTATAAATGCACGACACGCCCAAGGGCTCCTAGAGTGTTCAATGAGACCTTTAGAAAGCAAGTCTTTGATTTCATTGGCACAAAACTCTTTTTCTGTAGGAGACATTAAGGCTGCAGAGGCTCGTTAGGCTCTAGGATTAACCAAAGGATCATACAATAGAGAGAAAATATTTTTCTCTGGTCCAAAAGGAATTAGAACTTTCGAAGGTGCAATCTTTCTCAAGCTTTTCTGAATCTGAGATAAGGAAGAGTCTTTGTGCATTTCTGCATAAGCTATACACCTTTCCATTTTGAAAAATTCTGCGATATTAGGGGCAGGATTGAGCTTCTTTACAGGAGTTGGGAATTTGGATTTAGCTTCAAAGGACATCGGACAAGACACTAATCTACCATTTATTGTACATTTAAACAACATTTTATTATTATCAATAGTAACAGGACTGACTCTAGTCAAAAAATTTGATCCTAAAACACAATACTCTTTTATATTGTCTAATCTATTTAAAGACAAAACTTCTAGCAAACCTTCAATCTTAATTGGGAAGTTTGGAACTCTTCCAAGAAGTTGTATGGGAGTTCCTTCGATTGCTACGTCAGGATCAGAAGTTTGTTCCCAATAAAATGATGGTATGGCACCTCCTTTTGCCAAATTCATCCGGCAGCTAGAGCCTATCATGCAATCTAACTGGTATGGCTTGAACTCTGGAGGGAAAAAGCAGACTTTTATATATAACTTAGGACCAATAAATAGACCTAGAATTGGCTCTGGATTTGGAGGAGGAAACAACGTAGGTTCGTCATCTTCTTCTGCTGAGATTTCTTCTTTGATACTAGGTGTGCTTCTATCTTTGGGGCTCTTAAGAGCTTCTTCATAGGCTTTGCACATTTCTTCTTCTGAGGACTGATCTTGCTCTCTTATAGTTATTTCTATCATTCTTTTTAGCTCTTCTATTTCTCTGACAAGCTTCTTCAAAGAGCTTTGTTTTTCTTTGATCTACAACCTGAGTAGATGCTCTTTTATCTTTTCTCAATCTTTGTCTATCTTCATGAATATCGGGATATTCTTTGTAAAGCTTTGCTGGATTATAGAATGTTGCATTCATGCTGATATTAAGAGAGAAAGAGTCAGATTTGGCCAGTTCCTTCTCTTTAGCTTTTAGTTGAGCTAAAAGCTTGTTCTTTTCCTCTTTTAATTCTTTTCTTAGAACATACTGATATGTTGGTGTTCAAGATAAAATTTCAGCAATTTCAACAATTCTGATTTGAGGAGAAACCCTTGATGTGGAAAACATATAAAAACAAAATTTTGGAGGACCATCACACCCTCCTAAATTTGCATCCTGATTGGAATCAGAAGAGGAGTCAGTGGATTCTGTAAGATCAAATCTATTCATGGAAGGATCTAAGTCATCTGAATCAGAGGATCCTGTTGAGCATGGTTGTCATTGATGACAAGCCATTAATGACAAAGGAGTAATTCAGGTTGATGACATGGGTGGTTTGGGAATTGGAACACTAGGTGGTCCAAATGACCCATCCTGTGGTCATTTGTGACTTGATGAGGTCATGAGCCCACACACACGGTTGCTAGTTGACCTTTTTGCCCACAAGCTAAATGGAGGTACCTTGATGTTGTTCTTGTAGCCCATGCTCATGTGAATGATATGAGAAGCCCTTAAACAACATGTTGAAGCCCATGCCCACTTAAAAATCCCTTGATAAACAAGTCCTCTAACCCTTGATGTTCACATATGTATTTGATGGCTTGATGTACATGTTGTTGAAGCTCATGATAATTTATGGATATGCATGATGTGGAAAAAAATGTTTAACTAACTCCTTGACATGGTGAACATGGCACACTTGTTTGGTGATGGTTTTATCTTGTTGAGAAAGCCCTAAAGAGTGGTATTATTACCCTCACCCTTTGGGTTCTTGGTGCCATTGATGAAATCCCTTTCTTGTTACATTAGATGGATCAAAGAAACCTTGTTTGATTAAAGAAGTTGGCCCAGCATTCTAACATAGCAAGGAAGGTAAAAAGAATACTAAGTTACCCTAACATGGCAGTTCCAACATGGTTATGACAGACCAGTTAAAAAGGGATAAAACAGCCCCAAAATAAGGAAAGGACTACAATAACTTGCAAGTCGGCTCAGCTATCATTTTATAATTTAATCAAGAATAAAAATTAGATTTTTACTTTTATGTGAGGTCGGCTCAATAAAAAAAAAATGAAAAAACAAATATAAATACACTTTAAAACTTCATTTTTAGCTGAAAAAATTGGTGGAGCTCTGTGGAATTCGTGGAGAAGTACAGCTTTGATTTTCGGGTACTGTAGCAGGCAGCTACAGTGGACAACATTTTTTTTGCTTTCATCTTTGATTTGGGGCAGTAGCTATAGTAAGAAGAAATATTTTTTTAAGTCTCTTTCTTTTTGAATTTCGGGTCTATGAAGCAACTACAGAAAATTCGGACTGTCTCTTCTGAGAAATTTCGGCCTATTTACTGAGAAATTTCATGGATAGCAGCAGGAGCAGATACAGGAGCAGAAAATCAGCAGTGAAGAAGGTTCATTTTATCTCTAATTTTCTGTGGTAAAAATTCGTGATAACAGAGATAGGGTTTGGGTGAAGTTTTAAGACTTGGTTGCTTCTTCTGTCGTGTGGACTGAATAATGACTATATAGCTAGTTTGTGACTAAGTTATAAATAACTTCTTATGAATGAGCAGTCACAACTCTGTGAGTAGAAATAATTTTGGGTTTAGACAGACAAGAAAGCTAAATTAAATATGAGTTAGAGAAACCGTGTAGAAGTCATCTGTACAGGACAATGGAAGACTTGTGAAAATACCTGAGTTCAATATTATATTGGAACATGGATGTGATGGACCTGTGAAGTTTATGGTTGGAGTGGATCTTGTGAAGTTTGGCAGATTAGACAGTGTTTGAAGGCAATGATGATGTGATCTGTGACAACTCAGTGATAGTGATGATGTTCAGATGTATGATCAGATAGAAGCAGCTTGAAAGTGACATGACCTTGATGACAGTGACATCTACAGAAGAATGACATAACAGAGATAGCTTGATGACTTCTACAAACTAGTCATATGATTAGTTTGATGACATGTGGCATGACAGTGATTAATATGTGACAAATGTTGGTATGTAATACAAGCTGGGTCTTGTAGTCATTTTTCTTAGTAGGATCTAAGAAAAAGACCAAGCAGTGTCTTGGTTTGGAAGTTGGTGCTTCTATATCAGTAGGTGTTGATTGACCTCACGGTTGTAGCCGTTGAACTAATACAAGAGATTACAACTATATCTTGTGTCTCTTGTACATTGTGTTGATATGTTTTATTTGATAAAATGACATGTGGTTGGTAGATAGTTAAATGATGAATATGATTTTGATGTGAATGTGAAATGATGATATAATAGTTAGTGGTTGAAGAAGTAAAATTGGATTAAGTGTAGGCTTACTGATTCACCCCCCCTCTCAGTGATCTATTCTGTCTAACAATTGGTGTCAAAGCGAGGACCTTCAACATAAGCCTAACAAGCTTGAAGGAGATCAGTAGACACAATGGAAGCACAAATAGACAATGAAGTTTCAATTTTTTATATGAAAGATTATTTTGGTTGGAGGAGCAAGATGAAGGCCTACTTGAAGAAATTCGTTGTTTGGGAAATTGTTGTGAACCCACCGGTCTAGACAAGCAAGAAGACAAAGGCAGCAGTTGAGAAAGACAATAAAGTTGCACTGAAGTTTTTGATGGATGGACTCTCAAACCATATCAAAGAAAGCATTGGAAAGTATACTTCAGCCAAGGATCTCTGGTTTAAGATAGAAGAAGAATGCCAAAGGAGGAGTCAAGACATAGAAGAGGACACAAAAGTCAAGGATGAAAAGCAAGAAGAGAAGCATGTAGAAGCTTCAGATACAAGTGAAGGTAAGCACTCTTCAATAGATGAAAATTCTGAATGTAATGACGATGAAGTTGTACTTAGAGAAGATGAACAAGAAGTCATGTTGAAAGCCAATAATGCATTTACATGCACATTGTTGGATGTTGATCTTAAATTCAATCCTAGACTCAAGAAGAAAATTTTGAGGTCATTTGAGAAATACAAAGAGGAGACAAAATCTTTGTTCATGAATTTGAAACTCAAGAACAAAGACTTGCGAGATAAGCTGGAAGATCAAAATGATGAAATCAAAGAATTGAAGATTGGATTAGCAAAAGAGCAAGAAGAGATTGGTGTAGATCCTAAAGAACTTGAAGAAACAAGATGGGCTAATCTTGATTTGAAAATTCAATTGGAGGAAGCTAAAAGAAGAGAAGAAGTATTGAGGAGTCACTTGGATGAAAAGGAGAAGAAAAATGAAGAGCTTGAAATGGAAGTTGTTGGACTCAAGAAGAAAAATGAAAAGTTTGATGCATATGGCAAGTTCAAACATAGCTCAGCTATTTTAGATGAGATTTTGGATTTCCAAAGGACTCCCTATGACAAAACTGGACTTGGGTATAAAAAGGTAGAAGACAATCTAGAAGAAAACAAGTGGTCTTCAAAGACTCCAGAAGTTGGTCCATCAATAACCAAGGATGCATCTCATGACAACAAAGATGTTGGTTTTTCAAGGACACATCAAGGAGCTAGGCCCAATCCTCAAAACAAAGAAACAATTCCAAGATGGAAACAAGGTCCAAGGTATGAATATAGATTTAATGGCTATTGGTTTTCTTGTTCTAACTTTGATCGCAAGGAAATAGATTGTGTAGATGGAAGAGAGAATATTGGAAGACAAAACAACTCGGTTAGATGCTGGACATGCAACAGAGATGGACATGTTGCTGCCAACTGTCATACATTAAGATGCTACAGTTGTAGTGGGTTTGGACACAAAGCCCAAGAATGTGCAAGCCAAAGAATTCAACCAAGAGGGAGTTCCTTGTACACATTAGCAAGAAGAAACAATGTACCTTGGAAAAAGACCAATTCAGAAAATTCCGAAGATCAGAAGACAGAGGCCTATACTACTAGATGTTATACTTGCAGTAGGCTTGGACATAAAGCACAAGATTGTTGGAATACATGGAAACAATCCATGAGAACATTAACATATAGCTCAGCCAAGAAGACCAATGAAAATAATGAAGAAAATGATGAGAAGAAAGATGTCAAAAAGCAAGTATGGGTAAAGAAAAATATTTTGCTAAATTTAAATGAAGTTGAGAATCAGTACACGAGTGAAAATGGCTACCATGTGGCAAGCCAATTTTGAGGTCCTTAAAAGACCTTGAACAGACCCTGAGTTCATAATTTTGGAGGATGAACTCAAATGGCATGTAAAGATCTCTCCAAACAGGTCCGAGGATCGTGGCATAACGATAGGGGGAGCAGCTGAGAGTATTTTCATGATGAAATAATGATGTGACAACATGACTTTGACATGTGACAACTCAAATTGACATGACAAAGATAACATTGATCAAATAGTGATGACAGTTGACTTAGTTCAAGCTTGAATAGATAGCAGAGATCAGTTTGGACAGCATCTTCACTTGTCTTGACATTTCATGACTTGACTTGACTAGTGACAGTTAATGACAAATAACAGCTGACATTTCATTAACAATTTCATGAGTAAGATTGAACAACATTTTTACTTGATGACAAGACAATGACAAAGATGTTTTTGACAATGATTGTTTGACTGTGAATTGATAAGACAGTGACAGTGCCTTTAAGGTGACAATTGATGATAACAGTAGTGAACAGCAGTAATATGACTTGACTTTTGATGACTATGACAACTGGAGTTGATAAGTATTCTCTTGATTAAAGGAGGCTTGAGCCAATTGGTTTTTGCAAGTGTTGACAGTGATTGATGTTGACAGAATTATTCAGGCAGCTACAAGATCTAGTAGTGAACCACTGAGAGATCTGAAGACAATTGAAGGAACCAATTTTTTGACATCATTCCTAAGATTGGTATGATGTGAATAAAGCCTTGCCTTATCAGGTGGATGAGAAGAGGTAAAGCAGATAAGGAAGGTGCATAGACAAGCAAGGTACTGATTACACTTGAATCCTCTCTAGGTATCTCAGTATAGCAGCAACATAGAATCACCCATGTACAATTCACAAGACCAAGGGTACAATCTAAGGAAGACATTCATATAAAAGGCATGTTGGTCAAGTCCTTGATCTCTTGAAGAATGCGCAGATCCTGAAGAAGACATTTCTGGGTACACTACAGCTCTAAGTTTTCTTAAATGCTTTGTCTTAAATGTGTATACTCTGATTTTTGGACAGTATAGCAGAAATATAGACAAGGAAGATCAGTGTAGATACAAGTCTGAAATCCGCCTTCGAATTGTGGTGTTGTATAGCTCTTGGAAAGCATCCAAATGCATAAAATGTTCAATCCTATATTGAAGTTAAAAAAAAAACAGTCAAAACAATAAGAAGGCCATATACATAACCAACAAGATACTATTGTTTGTAAAAGTATGTCCAAGAGTATGATCAAAGGAAGGTTTGTTGAAGAACATCAAAAGCTAGTAGTTGAAGCAAATGAAGTAAAGCAACATGGTGATGCATGGTTACCTTCTATGAATTTACTAGATGATTATTGATGCACTCCAAGAACTAATCAAACAAATCTACATGAAAGGGGGAGCATTGTGAAGTCTTTGTTGGATAAATGTTTGGCCCCTTAGTCATTAATGCCAAAGGGGGAGAGTCTTTGAAGAAGGTTGCCATCAATGACAAAGGGGGAGTTTGTTGAGCATGGTTGTCATTGATGACAAGCCATTAATGACAAAGGAGTAATTAAGGTTGATGACATGGGTGGTTTGGGCATTGGAACACTAGGTGGTCCAAATGACCCATCCTGTGGTCATTTGTGACTTGATGAGGTCATGAGCCCACACACACGGTTGCTAGTTGACCTCTTTGCCCACAAGCTAAATGGAGGTACCTTGATGTTGTTCTTGTAGCCCATGCTCATGTGAATGATATGAGAAGCCCTTAAACAACATGTTGAAGCCCATGCCCACTTAAAAATCCCTTGATAAACAAGTCCTATAACCCTTGATGTTCACATATGTATTTGATGGCTTGATGTACATGTTGAAGCTCATGATAATTTATGGATATGCATGATGTGGCAAAAATGTTTAACTAACTCCTTGACATGGTGAACATGGCACACTTGTTTGGTGATGGTTTTATCTTGTTGAGAAAGCCCTAAAGAGTGTGGTATTATTACCCTCACCCTTTGGGTTCTTGGTGCCATTGATGAAAGCCCTTTCTTGTTACATTAGATGGATCAAAAAAACCTTGTTTGATTAAATAAGTTGGCCCAACATTCTAACATAGCAAGGAAGGTAAAAAGAATGCTAAGTTACCCTAACATGGCAGTTCCAACATGGTTATGACAGCCCAGTTAAAAAGGAATAAAACAACCCCAAAATAAGGAAAGGACTACAATAACTTGCAAGTCGGCTCAGCTATCATTTTATAATTTAATCAAGAATAAAAATTATATTTTACTTTTATGTGAGGTCGGCTTAGTAAAAAATAAAAATGAAAAAAAAATATAAATACACTTTAAAACTTCATTTTTAGCTGACAAATTTGGTGGAGCTCTGTGGAATTCGTGGAGAAGTACAGCTCTGATTTTTGGGTACTGTAGCAGGCAGCTACAGTGGACAGCATTTTTTTTTCTTTCATCTTTGATTTGGGGCAGCACCTACAGTAAGAAGAAATATTTTTTTAAGTCTCTTTCTTTTTGAATTTTGGATCTATGAAGCAACTACAGAAAATTGGGACTGTCTCTTCTAAGAAATTTCGGCCTGTTTACTGAGAAATTTCCTGGACAGCAGCAGGAGCAGATACAGGAGCAGAAAATCAGCAGTGAAGAAGGTTCATTTTATCTCTGATTTTCTGTGGTAAAAATTCCTGATAACAGAGATAGGGTTTGGGTGAATTTTTAAGACATGGTTGCTTCTTCTGTCGTGTGGACTGAATAATGACTATATAGCTGGTTTGTGACTAAGTTATAAATAACTTCTTATGAATGAGCAGTCACAACTTTGTGAGTAGAAATAATTTTGAGTTTAGACAGACAAGAAAGCTAAATTAAACATGAGTCAGAGCAACTGTGTAGAAGTCATCTGTATAGGACAATGGAAGACTTGTGAAAATACCTGAGTTCAATATTATATTGGAACATGGATGTAATGGACCTGTGAAGTTTGTGGTTGGACTGGATCTTGTGAAGTTTGGCAGATTAGACAGTGTTTGAAGGCAATGATGATGTGATCTGTGACAGCTCAGTGATAGTGATGATGTTCAGATGTATAATCAGATAGAAGCAACTTGACAGTGACATGACCTTGATGACAGTGACATCTATAGAAGAATGACCTAACAGAGATAGCTTGATGACTTTGACAGACTAGTCATATGATTAGTTTGATGACATGTGGCATGAAAATGATTAATATGTGACAAATGTTGGTATGTAATACAAGCTGGGTCTTGTAGTCATTTTTCTTAGTAGGATCTAAGAAAAAGACCAAGAGTGTCTTGGTTTGGAAGTTGGTGCTTCTGTATCAGTAGGTGTTGATTGACCTCATAGTTGTAGTCATTTAACTAATACAAAAGATTACAACTATATCTTGTGTCTCTTGTACATTGTGTTGATATGTTTTATTTGATAAAATGACATGTGGTTGGTAGATAGTTAAATGATGAATATGATTTTGATGTGAATGTGAAATGATGATATAAGAGTTAGTGGTTGAAGAAGTAAAATTGGATTAAGTGTAGGCTCACTGATTCACCCCCCCCCCCTTCTCAGTGAGCTATTGTGACTAACAGATCCTTCATCTGGGAGAAAAACTATTTCTCCTTCAGGATATTGGTCAACATCACAATAGACCAAGCAGGATCTAATTCATTAGTAAACATTGCGGCAAGCCGAGGCTTAGATTTTCTCTTGGGGCATTTATTTTCCCAGTGGCCTTTCTTGCCACAAATAAAACATTTTTCAGTATCAGGAAATAAACAATGTGAAAAACATATTCCTACATTAGACCCCATCCAATTTTGCCTTTAAAAGATATGAAATAGTCCTAAGTTATAAATGACCATAGCTTAGTTAAATTAAACCTAATTGCCCGTGGAAAAACAACATTAGTGGAACAAAACCCTAAGTATTCGAGTTCTTGGATCCATCCCCGCTACTCTTCTCCCATAGCAACGTCCTTCTTTCAGCGTCTATGGTTTTTCAGACTTTTAGCTTAGATTGATACTTGATTTTTTGTATCTTGTTTGCTTTTTATAAGAGTTGTTTTGACTCTCCTGCTTTGTAATGACATATTGTATCCAGCAATTCCATTTACCTACTATAGTGGTCATTAGTTGGACATTAATAAAATTATCTTATTGTATATCATATCTTATATAACAAAGAGCAAAATAGTTGCATAGCTTTCAAACAATTAACTTATGTTGCATTACAATTACTGTTGAGCCCAGAATTGGCCCTTTTTAATCATCTTTAATCATCTTTCCTGTCCCTGTCCTACACCACTTATCATGGCAATCAGACCTATTGTCCTTACCTTATTCCCCAAATTACCAAGGTATGACTGATCATTGTTTTATTTTATTAATGCTTATGATTGTGATAATTAAAGCTGTGTATCTCTCAATTGTGCTAACATGTGATGATTTATGAAGGTAGTTGAAATAAGTGGGCTGCAGGAAGGTGGGGCTGAACAAGTCTTTAAAAGCGTTCGCTGCTTACAAAGGGATTTTCGGGGCTCGAATCATCTATTAAAGCACAGCTGTGACAAGGCAGCTGTAACAGAATGCGCTATCTTAAGTATGTTGCTGCTCGAGTCTAGCTGTGATCTGGGAGGATCGCCACTCTTGGGTCAATTGATAACTTCCTCATATTTGATGTCTCTGTTCTGCCATGTATTGTAACAGCTAGTTATTTAGGGCGCCTGAAGATCAGAGATCTTCATGGCTGCCCGATTATAGGATTTGATGTTATGATTCATATGTATAAATATGGGGAGTTGCCTCGACCCAGGGGTTGAACAACAGACAATTAATTCATTGTATTAGCAGTCGAGCAAAACTGTGTCCTCATTCTTCTGTTAATATAAGGGGTTGCTTCTGAGCTAAAAGAGTTTGCGTTGTTCAGCCAGCGTCTCTGTGTGAAGGCTGGGCCCGTCTTCCACAGAGATTGCTGAGTTAAAATAGGATTTCGAATTCATTTGTTGTGTGACGCTTTGTTTATAATAATTCCTTTGTGTGCAGCAACGACATTTATGGTGTGGATTTTCAGTACAATTAATATTAGAGTCCCTTGAATTTGGCAAAGTAATACAGAGTGTCAGTCGACTGAGTAGAGACTTTATTCAATTTGTGTGATAATTATACATATCCTTGTTCATCTTGGAGCTAAGTTGTGATCCCATGATCCCTTGCAATTTATCTTCCTGATATGATTGTTAATTTCCATTCTGCAATTCAATTTCTTAGAATAGTTGACTCAATCTTTTGCAATTGGATTTCTATATTAATGTTCAGTTTATGTCTTATGATTTTCCAGAGTGATTAAATTAGACAGGTGATTGTTCTAGATTATGAATGAGATTTCTTTCCTGTAATTGTTGATTAGATCTGATACCATCTCTTATTGATGCATGATAGAGAGGAATTGAAGTGTAGCAGTTAGTAGGCAATTGGGATTGCATAGATCTTTGGGATGAACATGAATGATAGAAGATAAAAGTATTCAATTCTAATGGTTTAGTGTTTAAGCATAGATTGTGCACTTATCCTTTGAAATAAAAAGACTTTCTCGGGTTGACAATAAATATCGCATACTCTGTGTGTTGGTGATCAATTATCTGCATATAGGGTGCTCGACATTTTGGCGCCGTTGCCGGGGAAGGATAAAAATTAAACATTGATCATTAGTTGCATCTGATAATTGTTTCTAGTCAGTCTTTTCTTTGATGAAATGATTTGGTTCGTATGAATACAAGGAGGGTAAAACGCGATCACCTCCCAACTCCCAAAACCCCACAAATTACTAACAGCGCAGGTGGTTCGGGTCGTGGTCGAGGACAACAATTGGGCAGAAGAACATTCATCAACGATCTTGTTGACAGAACTGATTCATCTACCAGGGCTCATCATCAAGAAACTCCTATCAGACGAAACCATGCCGATTTTGAAACGACAACGTCCACGGTGGATAATACAGGAGCAGCCGTGACGCCCTCATATACCCCTGCTAAGGAAGGTACAGCTGACGCAGCTGTTACAAATAAGGAGTACACAGCTGTTACAACTGAAGAATACGCAGCTGCTACAACTGGAGAATACGCAGCTGCTGCAACTGAAGATTACGCAGCTGTTACAACTGAGGTAAAGAATGCAGGAACGAACGAAGAAGAGGGTACAGAAGAAAAGATGAATAACAGACATGAGAACGAAGAGGAAAAGGCAGTGGTAGAATACCATCATGAAAATGACGCCCTACCAGAAGGAACTACGGCTACATTACAATTTCCAATACAGCATCTAGAAGGGACAGCTCCTATGAAGAACATCTCACCATCGGTGTTGCCTCGCTTCCATGGCAGGGCGGCAGAAGATCCAGACGAATTCCTTTTTGAATTTGATATCCTCTGTCGCAGCTATGATTATGTCTCAGATGCCCAAAAGCTAAAACTTTTTCCCGCCACCTTGAAGGACAATGCATTACGATGGTTCATGAGCCTTGGGGGAGGAACTGTTGCTAATTGGAATAAGATGAAGCAAGTGTTCCTGAAAAAATATCAAGAATATTGCAACACCAGGGACAAAAGAGAGGAGTTATTCAAGATGGTGCAGAAGGAGGATGAAAGTCTGGAGGATTTTGTAGAAAGGATGCTGTATAATGTGCAGAGAGCTGGGCAGACGAACATGGAGCTAGATGTGCTCAAGATAATCTTGCTTCGAGGGATCAGGGATGATTGTTTAGACATGTTAAATCTGTTAGGAAAGGAAGATATCTCCAAAGAACCTTTTGAGACAATTGTGGAATTATGTAAGAGATACTCCAGGGGATCTTCCAGGCATAATAAGAGGGATAAACGAGATAAGCTGGAACGTGATGTCTTCGACAGAACTCAGAAGTCATCCAATGGAGGAGATACACGTGCAGAGATAGGCAATCTTCTTGAAAATTTTAAAACAGAAATGATGAGCTCCATCTCTTCGGAGATTGATGTCCTGAAGGCCAAGCAAAGACAGGCAGTGGAGGATCTCACACTAGGTTTGTTCTATCCCCGATGTAGAAAGAATCATCCACTGAAAGAATTCCCTCTTGACAAAATACAAGTATGTCAGCTGTGCGAGCTGAACCATGACATGAAAGAATGTCCCACACTTCCCCAAGTAAAGGCTGTTCTGCAAGCATCAACTCCAAAAGTGGAATCAACCTACTTCATTGCACAGAAGAAACCTTGGCAGCCCCGAAATCAAGGTATGTCTCCAGACTCATTTCCATTTTTGAATAATATGAACAGTTGGAATAATAACATGCAAAATGTGAATACACAATTCCCTTCAAATTATGCTCAGTGGAATCCTTCTCAACCTGCAATGCAAAGTTATAACTCATGGAGTCCTTAGACACAGCCACCACATCAACCTACGTCATGGTCTCCTGGATGGAGGAACTTCCATCCTGGGAACCAGTTTCCTCAACCACCTCCACCTCAGCAGTTACCATATTCTCCTCCATATCCTCAATTTCCTCAATATCCTCAATACCCACCTCAGCAGTCGCAGCTGCAGCTGCAGAATAATCCTGTTCCTAACATACCAATACGGCCTCAGCTGCCTGCCCAACCTAATCCTAACCCGAATAATAAAATAGCCCATCAATTGGAAACTCTCAATATGCCGGCCTACTCTCTCTCCCCTGTACCTTGTAATGATATTCGTCTACAATCTGGGAAGATAATAGAACCTGTAATTACAAAAGATATTCCACCTTCTGTGCATGACAAAGGAGAGAGTTCCCAGCATTCATTTGATCCGGTTCCTATCACTGAAGGTGCTGAGCATCCCTTAGATGGGATAGCTGAAACATTAAACGAGAAATCAGATAATACACAGCCTACCCAGCTGGTAAGGCAACCACCATACCCTGAGAGACTAATGCTACCAAAAATAGGGGGCAACCTCAGTTCAATCTCCTAGGAGAGTTGAAAAATCTTTACGTTAAGATCCCCCTTTTGCAAGCTCTTCAAGACGTACCTATTTATGCTAAAACTGTTCGGGACCTGTGCACTAAAAGACCAGGAAGGAAGCCCAGAGATCCTCCCACTGTTCATGTCATAGGGAATTTATCTGCTTTGATGTCAGGAAAAACCCCTGTGACCAAGTATGACGACCCTGGCAATCCTACTGTCACTGTACATATAGGACAGACGCAGATACCCAACGTGCTAGTAGATTTAGGAGCAGCGGTCAATGTCATAACAATTGAGACTGTAAAGAAGCTTGGATTCACTAATATTAGACCGACCCCTACCATTTTAGAATTGGCAGACAGATCCACCATCAGACCTGAAGGGATTCTGGACAATCTTGTCATCTCAGTAGATTCATGGGAATACCCTGCTGACTTTTTGGTATTACAACCAAAATCACAGCTGGGGGGACACCCATTGATCCTGGGGAGGCCTTGGTTGGCCACAGCTGATGCTTGCATCAGCTGTCGATCGGGGTCCATGACTATATCTGATGGTATGGAAACCAAAAACCTCACCGTGTATCCTCCAGCACGGCCGAGTCTAGAAGCTGAAACTTCCCTTTGGATAGAACAGGAAGAGGAGGAGGATGTTCAGCCACTATTAACAATAGGAAAGGCCTTAACTTTTAAAAATGAAACAGAAGATGATGCCATCAGTAATTTCATTAGCGAACCTACTTCAGTGGATAAAGAAGTCTATCAAATCCTGAACATTGCCCTTGGTAAGGAAGAACAAGAAAATCTTACAAAGGAAACATTAGTTGGTGATACAAACATAATCCCAGTTTTGAAGAATTCAAAAAGCATTCCTATTGAGGTAGAGCCTAGAAGAACTTTGAACATCAACCCTGGCCTCTCCTCAGAGGAACAGAGGCGCCTAACCAGTCTCTTAAAGGAACGAAAGGGGGCATTCACCTGGGAGTATACAGATATGCGAGGTATTCCCTCTAATCTATGTACCCACCATATTTATATCAAAAATGACTCCCGGCCTGTGTGTCAACCTCAACGACGCATGAACCCCAATCTGAGGGATATAGTGAAGGAGGAAATCCAGAAACTTTTGGAAGCAGGATTTATCTATCCTATTTCAGATAGTGAGTGGGTTTCCCCACGTGTAATTGTGCCCAAGAAAAATGGTAAGTGGAGAGTCTGTGTTGATTATAGGGAGCTGAACAAAGCTACGCAAAAGGATCATTTCCCTCTGCCCTTTATCAACCAGGTACTTGATACCCTATCAGGAAAAAAATTCTTCTCTTTCTTGGATGGGTTCAGCGGGTGCAACCAAATTCAGATTGCTCCTGAAGACGAGGATAAAACCACCTTCACTTGCCCTTGGGGAACGTTTGCCTACAGAGTGCTTCCTTTTGGCTTATGTAATGCACCAACAACGTTCCAAAGAGCTGTAATTGGCATCTTCTCTGAATTGGTTAATGATAGTATGGAAGTCTTTATGGATGATTTTACTCCCTATGGCAAAGATTTTGATGAGGCACTGGAAAATTTAAAAAAGGTTTTAATTCGCTGTGAACAAGCTTGCCTCTCATTAAGCACTGAAAAATGCCATATGATGATGAGTGAGGGGGTGGTATTAGAACATTTCATCTCTATCGATGGCATTCAAGTGGATCCTTCAAAAATTAAGGTGATAAAAAATATACCAACCCCTTCAACTCAGAAAGAGGTGCGAAGTTTTCTGGGACATGCTGGATATTACAGGAGATTTATAGAAAACTTCTCCAAACTTGCTTCACCTTTGTTTTCATTGTTAATGAAGGACGCACAGTTTGTGTGGAGTAAAGCATGCCAGACAGCGGTTGATAAGCTTAAAGAGAAACTGTCCACAACCCCTATCCTAAGGGGACCTAATTGGACCATACCCTTCCACATTTCTTCAGATGCTTCTGATACCGCCATTGGAGCAGTATTAGGACAGCAGGATGGTCAAGTACCTTATGCCATCTACTATGTTAGTAAAAACTTAGCCCCTGGTGAGCTTAATTATACTGTTATTGAAAAAGAATTCCTTGCTATTGTTTATTCTATTAATAAATTTCGGCATTACATTACTGGGTATCCTACATTTGTGCACACTGACCACTCTGCCATTAAGTATTTGATGAACAAACCTGTCACCAATGCCAGAGTAACCAGGTGGCTTTTATTATTACAGGAATTTGATATTACCATTATAGATAAACCTGGAAAAGAAAATGTTGTTGCTGATTTTTTATCACGATTTACTAACAGTGATGACAGTTCGCCTGTTGAGGATTCTTTCCCAGATGAACATCTATTTGCACTCTCAGCTCATTCACCCTAGTATGCAGACGTTGCTAATTATTTGGTTGCAGGAAAGCTTCCGCCACATATGTCTAAACGAGAGAAAAGAAAAATTATCCAGCAAAGTGCCAGGTATTGTTGGCTCAATGGTCATCTCTTTTACACAGGACCCGATCTTGAGATTAGGAGATGTGTAAGGGAAGATGAGATCTTTCATATACTGAAGGCCTGTCATGATGAACCTTGTGGAGGACACTTTGCAGACAGAAGAACAGGGCATAAAGCGCTGCGGATGGGCTACTATTGGCCGACACTGTTCAGAGACGCTAAAAGATATGTTCAGTCCTGTGACAGCTGCCAAAGGATGGGCCAACCTAATAAGACAGATCAGATGCCTTTACAGCCCCAAGTGGTACTAGAACCGTTTGATAGATGGGCATCGGATTTTGTTGGCCCTATCAACCCTCCTTCCAGACAGAAGGTTTACATTCTGGTGTGTACAGATTACATGACCAAGTGGGTAGAAGCTGTAGCTTTGGCTAAGGCTAATGACCAGGCGGTGATTGATTTTCTGTACAGTGAAATCTTTACCCGCTTTGGGGTACCAAAGGAAGTAGTTACCGATGGGGGACCGCAATTCATCTCACACCAATTTGAATCCTTGCTCCGGAAGTATCATGTGCAGCATAGGATAGCTTCACCTTACCACCCCCAGGCCAATGGTCAAGTGGAAAGTACTAATAAAGTTATTGAAGCAATCCTTACTAAAACAGTTAAAAGCCATCGAAAGGATTGGGCTGACAGGCTTCCAGAAGCACTGTGGGCATATCGCACAACTTGGCGCAGCACCACAGGGTTTTCTCCCTATGATCTGGTGTATGGAAAGAGTGCCATCTTTCCAATTGAATTTGAGATCAAGACCCTGAAAACAGCCACCGAAATGAATCTGGATGTAACAGAAGCCCAGAAGAGAAGATTGAATCAATTAAATGAACTGGATGAGAAACGGTTAGTTGCAGTAGACCAAACTGTGCTGCTTCAGCAACAAAGATCTAACTGGCATGACCGATTCATCAAAAAGAAAATCTTCCGTGAAGGAGACTGGGCACTATTATACGACTCCAGATTCAAGAAGGATTTTAAAGGAAAATTACGTACAAGATGGCTGGGTCCATATTTGGTCGACAGGGTATTTGACAACGGCATTGTTCGCCTGGTGACCATTGATGAAAACCGTATACCATTACTTGCTAACGGCCACAAACTGCGACTGTATCGTAAGCCCATCTCTAAAGATGCATTCATTTCACAAATTGCCGCCGATCCAGATTATCAGTTGGCACCAGAGCAGGAATTTTTCTCTGCCTTTGCCAATCCTTAAACTGAAAATCATATTTGCTGTACATAAATAATTTCCTGCTGTAGCGTATAATTGTTGTTTTTTTTCTATTTGCATTTGATCTTTTCATTTGCTGTTGTTTTTCAAAAAATTTCAGGGAAGCGCCAAGAGAACAACCAGATTGGGCCCGTCAAGCGAAGAGTCTCCCTGTGCCGTCCTGTGCTGTATTTCCCTTTTGCCTAAATAAAAAATAAAAAATAAAAAATTCCAGTAGCTGCAACATATTTTCCGGCAGCTGCAACATCTTTTCCGGCAGCTGCATTATCTTTTCCGGCAACCGTGACATATTTTCCGGCAACCGTGACATCATTACCCGTCAACCGTAAATCCATTTTCCCACGGCCGCAAATCCTTTTTCCCGGCAGCTGTAACATTTTTCCCCGGCAGCTGCAACATCTTTTTCGGCAGCTGCAACACCATGTCCCAGCGGCCGCCACCTCATTTCCCATCGCTTGCCACATCATTTCCCCGCGGCCGCAAATCCGATTTCCCGACTGCCGTTAATCTTTTCTGGCAGTTGTAACATCTTTTTCGGGCTGCCACCTCATTTTCCAGCGACTGCCACCTCATGTTCCAGCGGCCCGCCACCTCATTGTCCTATGGCCGCAAATCCTCATTCCCGGCAGTTGCAACTTCTTTTCAGCGGCTGCAACATCATGTCACAGCGACTGCAACATAATTTTCCAGCGGCTGCGTTATCATTTTCCGTCGACCGGTAAAATCTTTTTCCGGTAGCTGTGAACTTTTCTCGATGGACTTGAACTATTTTCCGATAGCTGCAACCATTTTCCCGCAGCTGCAACATCATGTCACAGCGGCTGCAACATCATTTCCCAGCATCTGTGTTATCGTTTTTCGTCGACCGGTCAAATCCTTTTCCCGGCAGCTATGAACTTTTTCCGACGGACGTGAACTATTTTCTGGCAGCCGCAACCTTTTTCTCGTAGCTGCAACATATTTCCTACCGTCGTAAAATTTTTCCCGCCGCCGTAAAACTTTTCCGTCACAGCCGTAATTTTCCCGCCGCCGTAAAACTTTTCCGTCACAGCCGTAATTTCCCCGATGCCGTAAATTCTTTTTCCGGCTGCCGTGAATTCTTTTCCGGTGGCTGTAACTTCTTCCTGGCGGCTGCAACATACTTCCTGGCGACTGCAACATCTTTTTCGTCGGCCGTGCTATCATTTTTTTGCAACTTGCAGTGGTAACTCCTGTGTTAATAGAAGAATTGTTTCAAACTTGCTAAATCATGGTGCTCATTCACACCAGTCGTGCCGGCGAACCCATCATTTCGACCCTGTGGACGCGATGGTTTGTGTTTCACCGACGGAAGGAAATTATGCCTTATCTGAGTCATCATGATCACACGTCCGACTGTGCACGAGTTCGGCTCCGCAACGTCATCAACTGCATGCTCCACCATTTTCCGCAGCATTCCGACGCACAGTTTTATGAGGTATGGCTTTCATTTATCACGTGATTTAGCATTGATATCATTTAAACGATATTAGTCGTACCTTCACTCGTACCACCATTATACCTGATTAAACCTTTCCCTCGTACGACGTAAACGCTAATAACTGCCACCTTCCCCAATTCGGCATGGAAATTTCAAACGCTTTTCGGTGCTCAACTTTCCAAATTTGCCCATTCTCTCAACGTCTCCGCTCAGCGATTCGTGCATCCTCTGTGCTGCAACTTCCATTCTGCGATCCTGCAATCAGCGGAATAGCAACTTCAGCTTGCAGCAAGGACCATGGGGATTCCAGTTCGCCATGAACCTTTTAATACACGAGAACTGAGACGAAATCTTCAAGTTCTTGCCATTTTTCAAGCTGCTGGCTGGCTCGAATTCTTTGAGCAATTGGACGGATTCGATCGGGACGCAGCCCTGCAATTTACCTTGAATCTTACCAAAACTCACTCCACGGTGTGGGGGCTGCGCATAGAAGTCTCTGAGATCATTATATCCGAGGTTACAGCCATCTCGATGGTGGGGAAACCATGGTTTAACAGACGAGTCCCTGCAACGGTTGCACGAGAAGAATTTTTACTCACAGGGGAGCAAGTTGAAGCATCCAGAAGAAGGATTGCACTGAACTCACTGCCGCGGCCATGGGACCAGGTTGTTGTCTTTCTCAAGAAGTACATTACTTGTGAAGGTAGATATCAAACTGTGTATAACTCTGAACTTCCTTTGCTTTCTCATCTCTGCCATGGAATTTTATTGAACATTCCATTTTATTTACTGCACGACTTGCGTCATATGGCGGCATTTGTTCAGTCTGCTAAGCACCCACTCTCCTCTCTTACCCACCATGCCCTTATCAAATTAATTATTATAAGGACCCTTGCCCAACACCATATAACCTGGGAACAATTCATAAACCGACCTCAGCAACCCGTTCCCTTGCGGGTCATCCCATTACAGCAAATACCGGTTCCACCACAACAGGAGGACCGGAGTTCCTCCATTGAAGTTGGGGGGGGGGGGATGAAATAGAAGAAGAACAGCAATCGGGGGCACAGGCAGGACCATCTGGGGTGGGTGAAAGCACAGTAGAAGAACAACAACCGGGGGCACAGGCTGGGCCATCTGGGGGGGATGAAACTACATTAGAGGAAGAACAACCAGGGGCACAGTTAGAGCCATTCGGGGGGGATGAACCTCCGGCACAAGTAGAACCATTGGGGGATGAAACTGCATTTGAAGGAGAACAATCGGAGGCACAAACAGAGCCATTAGGCGACGGTGTAGAGAAAACCTTTGTGGAAAACCCAGATAACAGGGCAGCTCCGACAGCAGAAGGTGAAATTGGAGCAGCATCAATTGCTGCGACAATGGAACCTGAAGATGACAGAGCCAGGGCAATGGAAGAACACATTGAGCTGGTAACAATTGAGTCTTCACCTGAGTGGGTAGGAGGAGGAGCTGTAATTGAAGAAGAACAGCATGAGGAGCGAGGAAACATTCCTTCGACCTCAGCTTTGGTTCCCTATGTCCCAGCTCCACAAAAGACAACACCACAAAGGAAAACACCACAAAAGAAAAGAAAGAGAGCCACCAATGAATTTAACTTAATAGCACCAATCAGGAAGAAAAGAACTCGATCAGCTATAGCAACAGAGGCAGCTAGGAAAAGATGGGCAACCTTAGAGGCACAGGTTGAGCCCCCAATCCTTGTACCAAGACCGATGGATGCTCCACAAAGGCCAGTGGAGGAAGAACCTGGAATTGAAGGACTTCTGGCTGAGAATGCAATGTTAAAAGAGGACCTCCAAGTGCTCAGGAAGGAATTGGAAATCTGGAAGGAAACCTGCAGAAAACAGGGTGAAAGAAAAATGTATACATTGATAGAGGTTGCAGACCAAGTGGAGGAATCAGATTCTGCTGGAGCTAGGGAGGAGGATGAACGAATACTCTGCCCCACCTGTGGAGAAATCTTTAAGGAAGCAGGCCATAAAATTCTACTTAACACTTATTCAGCACAACAGCCCGTGGCCACAGTGGGGGAAGCAGTGGAAAAAGAAGGTGCTGCCACACAAGAACCAGCACTTTTAAATATCCTTGCTGAAGCTGCCACTTCCCACGATGCAGAAATTATGGAATAGGCAGGAGAAGAAAATGGGATGGGGGACGCTCTGGAGCTTATAAAGGAAAATATTGAAACCCCAGAGTGTTCCCACGATACAGAGGTCATAGATCAGATGGGAGAAGAACTTGGAATGAAGGATACTTTGGAGTCCAATGAAGAATTTCATGCTGTAACCCCAGAATGCTCCCAGGACACACAAATTTTAGAAGAAGAGACACAAAGGCAGGACAGTGATAAATTGGAATAGGATGCTGCAACACAAGAACCAGCAAACCTGAATATACTTGTCCAATCGGACAAACAGATGGGAGAAGAACCTGGGACAGAGGATACTCTGGAGTTTAATGATGAACTCTGGGTTGTAACCCCAGAGGACTCCCATGACACAGAGCCCATGGGAGAAGAGTTGCAACAACAGAAGGATGAAGAGGCAAGCCAGGATGTTGCTACACAAGAACCAACACCCTTGGAAGCTGCAATAGGAATTCCTGCATTTCATTCAAAAGATAACCCTGGAATGGATATCGTTCCCGATACACAGTGGAGTGAAGATGAACAGGCACAGACACCATGCTTAGGTGACACCGAAATCTTGGAGGAAGGGTTGCACGATGAGAAGGATATCCAATCTCAGCAGCAGAAGGACAAAGAAGACACTGCTACACAAGAACCAGTGTCTCCAAAACCAATAAAGGTAGCTGCTGAAGAAGGTTTAAAGGATGTTGCTGTTACACAAGAACCAGCAACTCTCTTGTTAAACCTAGATGCGCTGGAAGACACTGTCCCACAAGAACCAGTGCTTCCACCTCCTAGAGATGTCATTGAGTTGGATTCAGATTGAGGATTTCCTTTCAACTCCCCCAGGCACAGCATAATGAGACTGCAGGAAGATTCCCATTACACCAACTGCATTCCCAGACACCAGCAAGTAGCAGTGGAAGGGGAATAGTGAGGTTGGAAGATACTGGGTTACTCACAGAGGCCTTTCAAAAGATAGATAAGGTGCCTGAGTTTCCTACACTTCTTCCTCTCTCCTTGGATAGAGCTCAGTACAGGATTCAAATGCAGGTTGTTGCATGAGGACATGCAACAGGGTAGTTGGGGGGAGATGTTGAGCCCAGAATTGGCCCTTTTTAATCATCTTTAATCATCTTTCCTGTCCCTGTCCTACACCACTTATCATGGCAATCAGACCTATTGTCCTTACCTTATTCCCCAAATTACCAAGGTATGACTGATCATTGTTTTATTTTATTAATGCTTATGATTGTGATAATTAAAGCTGTGTATCTCTCAATTGTGCTAACATGTGACGATTTATGAAGGTAGTTGAAATAAGTGGGCTGCAGGAAGGTGGGGCTTAACAAGTCTTTAAAAGCGTTCGCTGCTTACAAAGGGATTTTTGGGGCTCGAATCATCTATTAAAGCACAGTTGTGACAAGGCAGCTGTAACAGAATGCGCTATCTTAAGTATGTTGCTGTTCGAGTCTAGCTGTGATCTGGGAGGATCGCCACTCTTGGGTCAATTGATAACTTCCTCATATTTTGATGTCTCTGTTCTGCCACGTATTGTAACAGCTAGTTATTTAGGGCGCCTGAAGATCAGAGATCTTCATGGCTGCCCGATTATAGGATTTGATGTTATGATTCATATGTATAAATATGGGGAGCTGCCTTGACCCAGGGGTTGAACAATAGACAATTAATTCATTGCATTAGCAGCCGAGCAAAACTGTGTACTCATTCTTCTGTTAATATAAGGGGTTGCTTCTGAGCTAAAAGAGTTTGCGTTGTTCAGCCAGCGTCTCTGTGTGAAGGCTGGGCCCGTCTTCCACAGAGATTGCTGAGTTAAAATAGGATTTCGAATTCATTTGTTGTGTGACGCTTTGTTTATAATAATTCCTTTGTGTGCAGCAGCGACATTTATGGTGTGGATTTTCAGTACAATTAATATTAGAGTCCCTTGAATTTGGCAAAGTAATATAGAGTGTCAGTCGACTGAGTAGAGACTTTATTCAATTTGTGTGATAATTATACACAGCCTTGTTCATCTTGCAGCTAAGTTGTGATCCCATGAGCCCTTGCAATTTATCTTCCTGATATGATTGTTGATTTCCATTCTGCAATTCAATTTCTTAGAACAGTTGACTCAATCTTTTGCAATTGGATTTCTAGATTAATGTTCAGTTTATGTCTTATGATTTTCCAGAGTGATTAAATTAGACAGGTGATTGTTCTAGATTATGAATGAGATTTCTTTCCTGCAATTGTTGATTAGATCTGATACCATCTCTTATTGATGCATGATAGAGAGGAATTGAAGTGTAGCTGTAGCAGTTAGTAGGCAATTGGGATTGCATAGATCTTTGGGATGAACATGAATGATAGAAGATAAAAGTATTCAATTCTAATAGTTTAGTGTTTAAGCATAGATTGTGCACTTATCCTTTGAAATAAAAAGACTTTCTCGGGTTGACAATAAATATCGCATACTCTGTGTGTTGGTGATCAATTATCTGCATATAGGGTGCTCGACAATTACTGCCATTTCATTTCAAGTATTAAAGATGGCAGTGGAAAAATCTTACAAGAAACAAAATTTGTAGACACCAACAAAACCGATATGATTGTCAATATACCAAATCTTGAAGACCTTTACTTTAATAATGAGGGTTAGAGTTTCAACTACCAAAAGTAACCTCATTGCAAAAATTAATGATTAATGTTTTGCCATCTTTTGCAACCTTTAGCATTAATTGCTAAAAGTTGACATTCTCGGTTCTCTTGTATACGCAGTGAACGTTGGGGATTAACCCATGGTAAAGAATTGGTAAAGGTTTGGTAAAGGTAATGCTTTGTCTTGGGAGACACGGAAGGTTCATATCTCCCCCCAATGCTAAGGTGGGTTAGTACTGTATGTTACCAGTTACTTCACCCCCCGAAGAGCTGGAAATGCATTTCAGCATTTCAGAAACATCTCCATGTAAGAGATGGATCTGAAGCACTGCTGAAATATTTCGGTGACGTTTCAAATCTTCACGTGTTGTATTCTCCGTTTGAGATGGTGGATGGATTGTTTTAGCGAACGTTATGACCATTTCAACAGACATTTTGGTCAGTGTATACGCTCGTTTCAATCACTGCCTTGGTCACTAAAATGAAAACAAAATCTAAAAATAAAAAAAGATTGTTGACACTAATTTCTTACAAATCAAGTTATAAATAGAGAGCTTGGGCCTTTCTTAATGTTAAATGTTATTTGTTTGCTTTCTTTTCAAATTCAAAATACATGAACGATATTTTGAAATTTTGTCTCCTAGTTTCTTTGATTCCTAGTTTCTTTGATATATATATGTATTTATGAATGAATGTTTGTATTTGACATATCCTAGTTGTCTCATATCCTGATTTTCGGATTTTCGGAAAATTGGTGTATCCAATTCAGATATTGTATCCGCAACTTTACAATTTAGTTGTTGTGTTAATCAGATACTGTATCCGCAACTCTACAATTTAGTTGTTGTGTTAATCAGATACTGTACCCGCAACTTTACAATTTAGTGTGTTAATCAGATACTGTATCCGCAACTCTACAATTTAGTTGTTGTGTTAATGTGGTGTTGGGTTTTGTAGCTCCCCATCAATAATTAAAGTGAAATTGCAATTTAAAAATATATAAGCAGTGTATGTCACTGTATGCAAAGCAGTGCTTGTGTGTTATTATTATTTTACAAGTGCTTCAAGAAACATTCCAGGAGAGGCCACACTGCAAATAGCAGGTTTACGTTGTGGTCAAGAGTGAAGGGACTGTTATACCCACTGTTCTGTAATTTATTCTCTAGAAAAAGGGGGGAGATAGTCTAGGTTTTTCTATTCCCCCTTCATCGTTTTTTGTTAAGTAGGCTAGCATTGAAAATTCTCTTGGAGTTAGAAGCTCCATCAAAGAATATACAGTATTTTTGCTGAGATTTCCACCATACTTCAAAGTCTTCTTCAGGTTTCCTTATCTTCTAGGAGGCTAAACTTTGACTGCAATATATAAAGGGGAGGGGCGAGGAAGGAATTCTATGGCCCAAAGAAGCTCATCAGCTAAGATAACTGACACAAGAGAGAGAATTCCTTTTGTTTTCATACTTTCAAAGAGAAGAGCCTTGGCTTGAGCTGCAACCACCACCGGAGGAGTGACCTGATTGCGGAAAATAATGTTCTTCCTTGCCAACCATAATTTCCACCATATAAAATTTGGAAGAGTCAACCAATATGTTTTAAACCAATCTTCTACCTTAAGGGAAGTTGGATATTTCTTCCCCAATCTTTGAACATTTCCAATGTGGATCTTGGGGCTAACCAGCCCCTTCCAAAGGGGGAAGTAGCATAGAACCAGACCAAAATAGAGTAGGAATACTAAAAAGAAATGCTTAATGTTTCACCACATGAAGCACACAAAGGACACCTGAATGGTCCTTGAAGTCCCATTTTGTTAATGTTATCCCCTATGAGGAGTCGGCCTTGGGAAAGAAGCCAACAAAATAAGGAAATTTTTTAATATTTCCTTTACTCCACACTCCCTTCCAAAGAGCGAGGTCCGGATTAGAATATTAAGAGAGTGAAACAACCTGATATCTGTGCAATATCGAGTAGTGACTAGTGGATCCTCAACCCCTGCAATCCTTAGCTCTTTTGCTTATAGGAGCCTTTCCACTTAAAAGATATTGGAGATGAGTAATTGACGGGATTGAATTCGCTGCAAGTTCAATTTCACCCACGCACTCCATGCCCTTGCTGCCGAATCATACCAGACTAATATATCCCAAATATTTATATAGCCAGCTTCTATCATTCAAGCTTGTAACTCCTAAAGGTTTCTATGTTCTCCCATGGTCGGATTATTTAGAATTTTGTCCTTCCATAAACTTGATCCTTTTTCCATTCCTAGAAATCCAATATAATTAGTTCTAAAAAAAATGCCAGGCTTTGAAACATATATAGCTTCGAGATCTAAGACACTTTTTTGGAGAGGAGGAGGAGTGTCTAGACATCTTAGACAGGTACCTTTCAGGTATTTCCAGTTCATTACTCGCCTTACCCAAGAATTTTTCCCTGACACCAGATTCCATAAAACTTTAGATCCTATTGCAAGGTTGTTGTTACTGAGATCTCAAATCTGAAGGCCCCTTCACGAGTTGGTTTCTTGATCTTCTTCTAGCTTACGAGATGAAATTTTCTCTCGTTATTCTTCCCACCTCTCCACAAGAGGTTGCACATCAAGTTTTCCATTTCCTTAATAATTGAGACGAGAGTTAACATTAAGGAATATTTAAAAATGGGAAGCGATGATAATACAGATTTGATTAAGACAAGCTTCCCTGTTGAGTTTTGCCAAGATGCACCCCAACCTGTAGCTTTGACTTAAATTTCTCTATTAAATCGCTCTAGGTTCTCCTCCGGGGAGTCTTGCGAACAATAGGCAGGCCTGGGTATTTGAATTCTTCCCAATCAAGGCTCCCCAAGAAACCAAGAATTCTAGAGATCTCTCTCAATTCTCTTGGAGAGATATGCCATCCAAAAATTGAGCTCTTCCCATTATTCATTTTGCTTCCAGATGTTGAACAGAAGCCTAAGAGAATCCTATTAAATCTGACCGTTACAAGGATTGAGGCATCCTCTATCAATAGAGTGTCATCCGCAAATTGAGCGTGGCTTATGTTCTTGAATCCTCTCATGATTTGAATTCTAGGAATCTCCTCCCTTTGCCTATCTTCTTCGATCTTTTTACTGAGGGCATCAACCATAATAATATATAAGGGGAAGTGTGGACAATATTTCCTGAGGCCCTACTGGAATAAAATAAAAGGGCTTCTCTCCCATTGACAAGTTGAGCAATCCATGGAGCACCTATACAGGCTCTTATCCACGCAACAAAGAATTGAGAAAATCCCATTTTAGCCATAACTTTAAACATAAATTTATGCTGAACCCTATCGAATGCATTAGCCATATGTATTTTGATGGCCATTCCTTTTTCTTTTCTTTTGATACTGGAATGAATGGCTTCTTGGATCATAATTGCATTATCCATTAACTGTCTCCCCTTAGTGAAACCTCCCTGGTTTTCTGAGATTATCTTTGAGAGCAAGACTTTCAAACAATTTTCCAGGATTTTCGTAATGATTTTGTAAAGTGAGTTATAAAGGGAGATGGGTCGAAAGTGAAAGAATGAAGATAGGGTTGATTCCTTGGGCATGAGGGCCAGAAAGGAATAGTTTGTGGCCCCTCCAATTTTTATATATCCCTGTGATTTACTAACCATTTTGTGCAGATCCTTTTCGATGATTTACCAGCATCCTCGGAAAATCCTAATTGAAAAAATGTCTGGTCCTGGAGCCTTGTTTGGTTCCATATCCCATATGGCCATATGTATTTCTTTCCTAGAGACTGGAAGCATAAGTCTATCATTGTAATAGTATAATTGTTTTTTCAATAGTTTAGATATCATAATTATATTATTTCATAAAAATCGTATACAATTGGCAGCAATTATTTATTCATGTTTTAAGTAAGTTAATTTGTATAGGTGTTTGGGTATATTATTTTGAGTTTTATGTAGACATTTATAAAGTTTGGTAGGTTAGTTTGAGTAGTTAAGTATTTTCCATTTCATGTAGGAGATTTCAATGTTTGTTATAATATAGTTTGGTGGGTTATCTTGAATAGTTAAGTACTTTTTTGTTTTATGTAGGAGATCTCATGATGTATTATAATAAAGTTTGGGGGTTATCTTGAGTATGGTGGTAGTTAAGTATTTTGAGTTTTATGAAGGAGATCTCATGGTCAATGCCCCAGACTAATTTCCTATGTTGCATGCCTCAATCACTGTTCTTATCAAGTTAGGTATCATAACTAGCACTAACAATGTCATATTGGGTTTATGTAGGCACTTGTAATTTTGGAGGGTTATCTTCAGTAGTTAAATATTTTGAGTTTTATGTGGGAGATATTGTGGTCTATTATAATAACAAGTTGACCTGAGCCCCATCCATTAGTAGGAGGCTCTAGGGGCTTGGTCTCCTCTAAAATGACGATAGCAAAAGTTAGGCATTGTTTGTCATTGTGTGGTGGGCCTATTATCACACCATAGTAGCTGGGCTACTATTCTTGCCGAGCAGATATCTGCACTTTCCATAGCTTTGCCTTTAGAGAGATCAGCTATGATGAGCTTATTATTTGTGATCACTCATGGATCAGAGCCGTATATTGTATCATACTTTTGCTAGACCTTGTGCCAAGGTTGAGCCTTGAGAGCTTGGATTTGATGACCGATGTGACCTTTTGTTCCATACAGTTCCAATTCAGTGCCCAGTTGTACTATTGCAGCAGTGTTTCAGTTGTTCATGGATGATGATGATTATTTTATACGATATGATGTGACCTATGGACTTGTGATTATTTTCATGGACTATTATCTTGTTGTTTTAGTCATCTTCATAACATTGACTTGGTATATAATTCAGGATGTGGCAGTACTATTTTATAAAGTAAAATGAAATATCTTGGTTGAATTAAATAATAATTGGGATGGTATTACTTGCACTTTAAGGTTTTCTGACAATACTTGTTGGTTTCATTACCCTCTTGTGAGCATGGACATGGTTTTTCATGACATTCTTGTTAGATAGCCTAGGCACCGCATTCACTTGACTCCATCCATCCATGACCTTCCTTGATTTGGATTTCACCTTGACTTACCTTCTTGACTGCTTGATATGGAGGACTTCCCTTTTTCTACCTCTGTGTTGGACCGCATCCATGTTTGTTTTGTGTCTCGGCTCTGAGTTGGTGACAAAACTTGCCTTTGGTAAGTTGGATTGTATGCCTAAATCATTCTGGTGGGTTGTCTCGATGTTTGGCACTGTGCAAAACTCCCCCTAGTCACTTGAGATGTTGTTGGCTAAAACTGAAAGCTCATGTACTACTTATATTGGAAATCTATATATATTCACCCATGGAAGCTGAAAACTCTAGAATGTGTTTCTTAACACACGTGAGTAAAGGGCAAGAGCAATGAAATGCTAAAATACCTCGTGAAGGGTATAAGAAAAGGTCCTAAAAGCAATGGTTAAACAAATGTTATATCTAAATATTGCTGACCTTATGTAAATGTAAATATGCCCCGGATGCAAGCTGCAATTAGTTGTGCTTTTTAGCGCATGTGAAACCCAGAGGGGTCATATAGGCCAAAAAGGACAAGGAAATGAAATGAATGATCCTAATGAACATGGATCAAACTTTATGTAGACATGATGCATAAGTTGAATAAACACACTCTAAACAACTCAACCATTTGTGAGGCACTGCCCTTCCCTTTGTTATTTGTCCATCACAGAGTGTAGCTCCCCCTTTTCCCTGTCCAAAGTGTCGTTTGGAAAATTTGGTCAAGCCATCCCTTTTGCCTAGCCTTCTTTCTTAGCATTCACCCTTTGCTATCAGTTAGGCCATGCCTATTGAATGAGTCTGTCATTAAAACTTGGTGCAAATAAAATATAAATAACACTGAATTATATATGTGTATTAATTGCCACTTAATGATGTTATACTTTAATTTAAGCTGTGAATATGATCTAAAGGAACATGTCTTAGTTTTTGTTATAATCTAGTCCTTGGTTATATTTTGACCTAGTCAAACATAGTTTGACCATGGTCATTCTTGGGATCCGTGATGAGATGGACCACTTGTTCTTATTGATGATGATTAGTGGTCCCACATATACCTATTGATGATTCCATATGGTGGAAATATGCTTCAGATGATGGTTGATGCAATTCAACAGTTTTATTATTACTTCCAGATCATTAGATTTTACATTGTCTGGATATGGTGGACCCTACTATTGACCCCTCAGGTCAACCCATGGTGCATGAGTATACATTTTTAGTAGATTTGGGTCTTCCGGATCCATTGAGACACTTACCTTTCAGTTTTGGGCACTTATGACAGTGATAGATGCAGTTTTCCACCTGTTGACCAGTTTTGGGCATGCTGACCCAGCCTGTCCAGCAGAGGCTTGAAGGCTAGTCGTTGTCTAGGGAGTTGTCTCTGAAGGGGGTGGTCCAGCCACTTTATTTCCACATTATACCCCCATTCCAGACACCCTGGTTCCATCAGTTTGACAACGCAGGCACCCTGGGTGGCAGTTTGAGCAGTTTCAGGGTTTTTCAGGAAGATTAAAAATGGAATAAAAAGGTCACAGAGGAATTCGATTTGGGAAATTGAGGCAAGGTTTTGGCACTTAGTCTTCACAGAGGTATTCCAGGGTGAACCCCTCATCTTCCAGTCAGTTGGCATCAGTCAGTGGGGTCCACAATGGCCATAGGAGGCCTTTTACTGCATGTCTCTCACAGATTTTGAGGACCGGATTTGATCATTTGTGTTATTTGGACATGTCATGGTCGTATTATTTTATATTATTATGCCATGGGGATGAGCTAGTAAGGATTGATGCCTCCTAGCCCCACCATGAGCTTCTTGAGTCATGTCCATGTCATATTAGGTGGGCCCATGTATATTTAGCCCCTTTGACGGATGACATCACCCTCCTTAGTCTTTTTGAGGGATGACGTCACCTTACTTTTGAGTGATCCATGTGATATTATGTTAGGCTTATCTTAGCCATTGATTATGTTGTGAGATCTTTTAATCTCAACCACTCATTTCAAAAAGTGGTTTTGAGGCCTAGGGTTTTGGTCTTTATTATCCTATATAAGGAGGAGACCCCCTATTGTATTTTTCATCCAGAGATTTTTGGCTCTTGGCTATTGGGTAAAGCGAGTCATGAACTGGAAAAACCTGGTCGCTGCTGCAGAAGTAGAGAAACACAGGGAAGAAATCACAACACTCAAACAACATGCCCAACCAGTAATTGACGATTAAGATGACATAGAAGAAGAGTGAAATTCTATGCAGCATCAAATTTTTTTTCTTTCACTATAAAGTATTTCGCATAGCCTAAACGTTTGAGAATTTCACTGGTCCCGATAGCATTTTCTGGGATCAATATAGTAAAAAAAAATTGAGATTTTGAATTATTGTTTTTAAATTTGTTAAATTTGCTTAGGCTAGGTGTATGGGGTATTTGAGGGCGCAGAATTCATTTATGTATTCAAAAATATTATTTGAACAATACAGAATCCAGATTTAAAAAAAATAGCCGAAAGGTTCTTCGCTCTCCAAAGCCAGAAGGTTGGTATTTATAGAGCCTACAGTGGGCGTGCCTTATCGGCTTTTGACATGTTTTCTGATAGAATTTGTACACGGTAAATTCGCGTAGGATAAAAGACAACCAAAAAGCCCCGATTTTCTGGTGATTTTGGGATAAAAACAGGTTAAAATTATTCCTGGAAATTGTTATTTTCGCATTCTTGTAATTTCAGCGATTGGGATTGCCTGTTCTAGACTAATTGCCAAATTTTAAAACTACCCGAATCACTGAAATTGCGATCTGAACACTCCAAATTGTGGTTTTGGCAAAAATTGCTTTGCTGGATTCCGGCGAGTCGGGGGCGTTTTAGTTAGCCCTTATACCGCTACGGGTAAATTGACCTTTGATATTAAGATTATTTTTGGTATCATAAACTAAGCTAAAAACACAATTTCAAATGTTCAAAGACACTTATTTTATTTAATATTGAATAGAAATAATAATTTATTATATTTTTAAATACACATGATTTTATTAAATAAAATTATATATATATAATTTTTTTGGAGTAGTCTATTTATTTTATGTTTTCGACTTGGTAGGTTTTAGTCGGAATCCGGTAATTTTGTTTTGGCAAAATCCAAATTTCTATGTGTTTAAATTGTATTTTTGAATCCATAAATAGATTCAGCACCCTCAAATACCCCCATGGAACCCAAATTATGCCATTTCCATAGCTAATATATGTAATTATAAGATTTTTTAAAGATTTCCAACTGGAAAAGGTTGAAAACGTAGTATATTTAGACTACACCATTTTTTTAACATAGGAAAGAAATGTAATGTCGATAAGTAAATTTCCCTCTCTTCTAAAAAATGGAAATATATTAACCAATGATTGTATCTTAGAAATTATTATTGCATTTCTCATCAAATAGAAATAAACTTTGATTACAAAATACATATCAAAATAAATAAAATGATTGTATCAAATTTAGTTTTTCACACCAATCTCTATTGACTAACAAACCATAAGCCTCGGGGATATCCATGACATTGATATTAATCACTTGATGTACTTGGGGTTAGAATCTAATCAAATTAAAACATTCATAAGTTCTCCTAAGACTTACATTTGATCTCTCTAATTGAACAATTTGAGTGTCACATTTTTAGGTTCAACATTTAATTTCTGACACACATAATAGGGCATCATGTTTGGGGAATAATCAACCATATAATTATGCACATTTTGGTTAAAAAATTCAAATATCAAAAGGAAAGGAGGTGTGCTAGGTTAAGATCTTTTATCGATAAGGAAGCATTAACGATGGATTGTTTCTTACTACTTAACCTACTCGACTCTATATTTTGTGTAGATTTTCCCGTGTCTCTTTTTCCCCAATAGTGATGTTTTTACCTTTTTTAGAAGATGATTCCTGAAGAGTTTTAATTAAATTTCCCTATATTTGTTGTAGTTTGAGTAATTCATAAAGATAAATATTATCTCGGGTTTTCTTCATGTCTTCTACAAAATCATATTCTAGATCAGGACAAGAAGAGGGTTTTACTCAGGTAGATCGAGACAAGAAGAGGGTTTTACTAGGGCTAGGGCAGATTTGGTGATCATTGAGTTTTTCTTTATGGGATTGATAGTGGATGGATAATCTGTTATCGTGGGTAGGCTTTTACTACTGGTATTGTATGAATTTTGGGCCATATGGATTTGTTCAAGATCATCATCATCTTCTTCAAATGTGTTATGGGAAACATCCCAGAAGTGATTAATTGTATGTTTTAATGTTTCTTCTCCTTCATCTTGTTCTTCTTCTCCTTACTATCTTTCCTCTCCCCTTCATCATTTTGTATACGTGAAGAATGTTCAAACCCTAAAACGAGGGCTTTGAATAAATTGATGAAATCCTCCACATTAATTTGTTTAGTAGTTGGAGGAATAGTTTTATTCCTTGGAGGGAAATTCTTTTTAAAAGGTGGTATGAAATAATTTTTGGTAGGTGGGATTTCTCTCGTACCACTCTTCAAGTATATTATCTCGTTAGAAAGTTTTTTAATAATTTTTTGTAGATAATCCTTATCCATAGAATCTTGTTCCTTCTTTTCAGAAGGAGATTTGATCTCAAGGGATTCATTCTCATTGGAAGAGACACCATGTTCTTCTTCACTCCTTGGATCACCTTTTAAATTGATCATATCGTTTTCATCATTTACTGCTTCTTCAAAGGTTTCTTAATTTGTAGTCTTCTCATCCTTTTTGAAAAACATGGCAATGGATACTAGGAAGGTTGAAGTGTAAAACTTAATAGTAACATCGTCTACAGGTTTAGAATCATCAGGAATTTTATTTCTTTAATATAAAAATATCTTATTAAAGTCTTTCATATTTCATTTAGGGTCCATCTTAATCTTAGATAGTTCTAAAACCAACACCTTGGACTTTTATTATAACCAAATTTGTCTATAAAGGCAGTATTAGTATCGGCCAAGTTGTAATTGATCCTTGTCTTAAGGAGAAATACCTCATGTTCAATAGTCATGAGCCTAACAACAAGCATAAATTTCTTTATGTGATCACCAACATATTCTTTTCTATCTAAATCAAACTTGGGAAGGAATTTTTTAGGGTTTTCAGGAAAAGGATGCACATTGCTTTTTATAGCAACGACATCCTAGGCTAGCCTAGGTCTGTTAGCATTGGCAATTATAATGGAATCAACCATGCTTCTTGAAGAATAATCCGGTTGATTACGTCTAGGATTGTTTTCATAATATTTTCTCGAAGGGTCTCCTTCTGAGGGTTCTTCACCTGAAGAGTTTTCCTCTGGAGAACTTTGAGGAGTGTTAGGAGGGGAATCAATGAAAGATGGTGGTCCACTGGAACCATCTTGTAGTTGTACTTTTGGTTTTCCTTCCGACGGATTTTCAATCCCCTTAGAAGTATTCCAGAGGTGATAATGAGTGGTCGCAATGATTGGTGCACTAGAGTTAATTACTTGGTATGATTGGGGTGGTCTGGGTCTCCTATGAGGAGGATATACAACAGGTGAGCATACATGTTATTTACATAAGGCTTGAGTTATAGCAGATGAGGTTTTGAATAACTGTGGAATTCTAAGGGATCATAACAAAGGAGAATCAGGTGTCATGGGGTTATGTTGGGATGTTCCTTGCATGACGGTTCTTTGCGGATTAGTGGGTAGAATGGATATTCTAAGGGTTAAATGTTTCTTCATTGGCCATTCATTTTTACGACCACCCTCGTTTTCACGCCAATTTTGTTGATGGGCTAAAATTACCCTTATTAACAATAAGAGAGAATTCTCAAGGTAAGTCCCAGTTAGCCTCACTTTTATCTAGGAAGGTAGACTACGATCGGTATGTGGGTGTGGTTTCCACTAAGATTTTTAACGGTAACATTCTCTATGAATCCTAAAATAGCGGGTACCATAATCTATGCTAAAATCTAATGTCTTGTTGCTAATTTACTCTTACTCAAATAAATTATCAAACTAAATACTGACCTAATTTAGCCTAAGCAAATATTAATCTAACCTGCTCTAATATGAATATGGAGCTATGATTAAACATGGTTAGATACAAGGACATCAAGGATGGAGCTCTATCGGGAGAAAGCGAGGGTATGAAGGGTTTTCGCAGCATACCAGTCCCGCACACGGCGCCGACAGGTAGCAGGAAGGGTTTCAGAGGTGGCGGCTACCATGTTGACGCAGAGGGTAAGCATGTCAACCCCATCCTCGGGACCTTCGTATCTGGACGCGGATGAGGACATGGGTATTGGCAGTTCAAGTGGATCGGAGGAAGGGATGAAAAAAAGTGTGGGCCAGGGGGGTTGCCTCCCTAAAACCCTCACCATACCTGCTATACAGGTTAAATTTGACAAAATAAGAGACAAGATCGAGCAATGGAAGGAGAAAGATTTGATTGGAAAATTTGTTGGGATCTGGCTACGTGAGAAAGATCTGGTTCGATGGATCAAGAATACTTGGAACCCCTAAGGACATTATGACCTGCATCTGGGAGCCAAAGGTTTTTTTTTCCATTATCTTCTTTAATCTGGAAGATAGGGATAGGGTTTTGGAAGGAGGCCCTTATTTCTTTCTCTCATCGAGTCTGTATCTTAGGCCTTGAAAAGAAAGGTTTAACCCAGAGACAGAGGATATGAAAGTAGCCCCAGTCTGGATCAGGCTTTACTCTCTCCCTTGTGAGTATTGGGATCTGGAGATCCTGCAAGACATTGGCAATACCTTGGGGGAGTTTTTCAAGGTTGTAGAGAAGAAAAACTCCAAAGGTATACTGCCTGTGCCCTCATCTGTGTTTATATGGATCTGTCCAAAGACCTGCCAGAGGAAATCAGTCTGAACTGGGAAGATGAAGAATGGATCCAACCTTTTTATTATGAGCAGCTCCCGTTTAGATGTAGACTCTGCCATGAATATGGTCACTTTGGTAGGAATTTCCCTAAGATACCTCAGGCACAGTCACCTACCAATCCTGCTCAGGAAGGTGCGAAGGATAAATATGGATTTACCCAAGTTCGCAGTAAGCGGAAGAATAGAACGGGGGATCAATAGAAGAAGGGAAAGGAGAAGGTCGAGAAAGGGATCGTGGGCAAAAACCCCTTTCAGATCCTGGAGGAAGTTGTCGAGGATGACAAGGTTGGAGGAAAAGGAAAGAATCATCAGGAAAACGTAGAAATGGAAGAGGAAATCGCAAAGCCCCAAGTAGCTCAGCCTGAAAATCAAATGGTGGTCATGGAGGAGGATGAGGGTGAGGAAATAGAACTGGGGGAACTTGACCTAGATGAGATCAAGAAAGAATGTGAAAAAAAGGGTAAGGGCTATGTGTCTCGGCGACAACTAGAGCTTCTGCAAGAAGCTATTACCAAATCTAAAGCAAGCCAGCAGCTCGGGATCTCATCGGACCCTCACAAAGCGAGCAAAAGGAAATCCCCAGAGGAAGAATTGAAACGAGGTAGGAAATCGAATAGGCAAGGAATTGCGGAGATTGGAGTGAAACTCATCGAATCCGGCTAGTACCCAACGATAAGGGCAGCCTTTTCTAAAGCCAATAAGGTTACCCAATGAAGCTCATTTCTTGGAATATCCGAGGGTGTAATCATCCGAGGAAAATAAAAACGCTGGCAAGAAAGATTAAGAAGGAGAAACTGGATGTTCTATTTTTACAAGAAACTAAATGCAATTTTGAAACCATGGAGAAGGTGGGGCAAAGGATCTGGAAAGGCTGTAAAGTAATGTCGACGGGTTCTATAGGTATGGCTGGAGGGTTAGCAGTCTTATGGCTCCCAGACTCTTTACAATTGACATATTAGAGAGCCAATCAGTTTTCTATTTCTTCTAATTTTACAATCATACGTTCCGGGACCAAAGGAACGTTGGTAAATATTTACGGCCCAAGTGCCTTTCCTCACAAACAATACTTTATTAGATTTCTATCTTGGTTAGCTAAGCAGGTTGTTTCTGGCTCGTGGATTGTGGGAGGTGATTTTAATCTCATTACCTCCCTTAGTGAGAAGAAGGGCGGCCGAAGGATTTTGGATAGATTCGAGGAAGCTCTCAGGGAGCTGCTATCCAATAGCCCGTTCATTGATGTTGAAACATGAAATGGGTGGCATACCTGCAATAACAAACGAGGAGGCCAACACCTTGTCGCATCCACAATTGACAGATTTTTTACTACAGAGGACATCGCCCATGGAACTACCGAGGTCAGTTCTAGTGTAATTCCCTCATCAGGCACTTACCACTGGCCCATCTGCCTCCATTGGGATTGGTCCAATAATGTCCTTTATAAACCTTTTAGATTTGAGCAGTTTTGGTTGGAGCATAAAGAATTCAAAGATTTGGTGGGGCAGTGGTGGCAAGAGCTGGTCCCCCCAAAGGGTACTGGAATGTTCCAATTTCAAAAAAACTTCAAGCACTAAAATCCAAAATTCGTACTTGGAATAAAGAATATTTTGGTAACATCTTCCAGGACAAGAAAAAGTTGATGGAGGATCTGGAGCATACTCAACATAGAGGTATGGTGAAAGGTTGGGATGAAGCTTTAAGGGAGTAGGAGCAACATTTGCTGGAACAACTGGAAGCCATAGAAGGCAGGAGGAAATTTTCTGGAAGCAAAAATCCAAGAACCAATGGTTCCAAGATGGGGAGAAAAACAAAAAATTCTTCCACAATACGGTCATTCAAACCACCACAGATCGAAGATTTTCAAACTCAAGAGAAATGATGGCAATCAATTGGAAACTAGATGAGAGATTGAATATGAACTAGTTAACCACTTTGCTTTAGTCTTAAAGGAATATAGGGTTGATCGGAGTGTGGCTATTTCCCAAATCACTCACCTCATCCCCAGACTTGTCACCGGGGACCATAACGAGTTGTTGAATAAACATGTTTCCATGCAGGAAGTTGAGGATGCCATGAATCAGATGGCGCTAGGGAAGGCCCCTAGACCGGATGGTTTTACTACAAACTTCTTCCATTTCTTCTGGGATATGATTAAAGAAGAGGTGATGGTCATTATGGAGGAATACCACAGGTGTTGTGGGGTTTTAAAAGCTTTTAATGCGACCTTTCTTTCTCTTATTCCGAAGGAGGAAGGAGCTGACTCCCTCGGTAAGTTCAGACCGATAGCCCTGTGCAATGTTATTTACAAGATTATTACTAAAGTGATTGCCAACAGGCTCCAGCCTCTACTTCCTCTCCTTATTAGCCCGAAGCAGTCGAGGTTTGTTGAAGGCAGGAAAATTGTGGATGGAATTATTTTGGTTCATGAAACTATTCATTCCTTGAAGTTCACAAAGAAACCTGGTATGTTAATCAAGTTGGACATTGCAAAATCCTATGATAAGCTCAGTTGGACGTACATGCGTAGCATATTGGCAACCTTTGGGTTTGAAAGGACTTGGGTGAATTGGATTATGAATCTGATCTCCACTCCTTTCTTCTCCATCTTGCTTAATGGCTCCCCCTCTCATCTCCTACAGGCCTCTCGAGGTATTCGTCAAGGTTATCCCCTCTCACCTTTCCTCTCCAGTCTTATGGCTGAAAGTTTGAGCAGACTTTTGTAGAGCTTAGCAAGTGATGGTAGTATCAGAGGCCTTCAACTCCATCCCGGTTTGGACAAGCAGACGTACCAACAATTTTTTTACAACACCATGTTAATGGGGCACCCTTCAGTCCAAGAAGCTCATACCTTCAAAAATGGCCTAAAGCTCTTTGCGAAGGCATCCAGGATTGAAGTCAATCCTACTAAGTCTAAAGTGTTCTTCTTTAATACTGCAGAAATTACCCAACGGAACATTCTTCGGATTTTGGGATTTGCAAAAGGTTCCCTTCCATCCAAGTATTTGGGATTTCCTTTATCATAAGGCACCATTTGTAATATTTCATGGCAAGACTTGATTGATAGGATCTGGAGAAGACTAACCAGTTGGATTCTCAGACCTTTAAACCTCCCCAGTCGTTTGGTTCTACAAAAGTCTATTCTCCAAGCTATGCCTGTTTACCTCTTTTCAATGCTCTCTGCCCCCAAATCGGTTCTTAGAGAAATAAGGAGTATCCAACGAAAATTTATGTGGGGAGGCAAGGAGGAAAAATCCAAGTTTGCATTGGTTGGATGGGATAAGATCTGCAGACCCAAGGACAAAGGTGGTCTAGGCATTAGAGATCCTGAGATTCTTATCAAAGTCTATGGTTCTAAGATATGGTGGAGATGGTGCAATTACAATTTGGAACCATGGGCACGGCTATGGCACGTGAAATATGCCAGAGACAGGCCATAGGGGAATCTGATCCGTTTCAATGAAGTTAGAAATGGATCCCATATCTGGGTAAAAGCCTTCATCGGTCGAAAATTAGTGCAAAATCACAGCTTTTGGGAAGTCTACAATGGTGAATTAGCTCAATTTTGCGATGACTCGTGGAATCAGTTACCTAAATTAAGAAACAATCCTAGGTGGTAGGAAATAAGGGCTAGGGGGATGGAAGCCGGAAAACTCAAACTCTGTGACTATTGGGAGGAAATCCTAGTTGAAGGTCATAGACAATGGTCGGATTGCAACTGGATGGAAGGACCAATTAATAATGAGGATATTAGGGCCTTCGAGACCATGCTCCAGGAACGATTTATTCACATAAAGAGGGCCATGGCAAGCTTCGTTGGGGTTATAGTCAGAAAAGAATTTTTAACATAAAGGAAGCCTATGAGATCAGAATAACAACGAAGAACGAGGCGACATTTTCTGGAAGAAGATCTGGGGGACGGATCCATGGCCTAAAATTGTGGTCTTCTGTTGGCTGGTTGCCTGGGGAAGAATTTTGACCAGTGAAAACCTTCAGAAAAGAGGGATTCATGGACCTTCTCGTTGCCCCTTATGCTTCCTCTCTGAAGAAACCTCGGGGCATTTATTGGATAGTTTCACCTTCACCTCCACGTTATGGGATCAAGGAGCCATGATTTTCAGAAGAAGTGATCGGGTTAGAAATTACCCGGATCAAACCATTAAGGAATGGAACTCTAAAGCCTTTTCAAATTCGATCATCCTTACTCTGTGGAAAATGTTCCCAGGGATGGTCATATGGAATGTTTGGAAGGAAAGAAATCATCGTATCTTCAAGCACAAAATTCATGACTTTGAAGAAATATGGACGAAGCTAGTCATGAACATGAAAGAAACTATCAAATCCATGACATGGGGGGACAAGGACATAGATCTTTCGGAGGGAAATCTGAGCATTGCTCAGTGTTGGGGGTTATGCAGAACTGATCAGGAGGGTCTGCGCATCAATTCCAAGTTATTTCATCCTTCCAATCCGAATGTCTAGTCCCATCCTATGGCGTAGGTCTTCAAAGTTAATTTTGACGGGGCTTCCCATGGTAGTCCGGGGGTGGTAGGTTTCGGTGGTGTTTGCAGGAATGCGGCTGGAAATATCTTGAAATTTTTATTTGGCCACCTCGGCATTGGCTCCAACAACTCGGCTGAGTTGGAGGGCCTTATTCAAGGCATCCACCTGGTGATCAACGCAGGCTGGTTTCTGGCAATATTGGATGGTGACTCACACATTATTATCCACATGGCCAAGCAATTGGCTAACGGACAATCCCCAGCCAAAATATCCACCAACTGGCATTTTTTGCATAGACTAGATCATCTGAAAACCCTGCTTTCTAAGTTCAGTGTCATCAAGTTTAGCCATGTCCGTCGGGATGCCAATAAAGTTGCGAATCTTATGGCCAACCAGGGTATCACTGGAGGTGGGGCCCTCCCGATCGGTACCTTGGAAGACTACAGGAAAGACACCTGGACCATTAACTGCCGCCACTTGGCTAGATCTGATCTCAATAAATGCCGCCAGCAGGAAGATGGCGCCTCTCCACGTCCGAAATTTCGACAGGGGGCGTTTGGGGAGGAGTAATGGAGAGTTACATCATCATGGGTTTCCACGCGAGGAATGACATTCATCTTCAGTTTAAAAATCGAAATCAGTACTAGTGCATACAAGTCCTGGCAAGATCCGAGCGAAAGGAATGCTCTATATCTCTTTCCTTATCTGGTCATTAGTTTCTGTTTAATGATCTTTTATGGGGATGGTAGCTTCATGATGGATAATCTGTATGAGATGAAGAATCATCGAAGAATTGTAGGTGGGTTGTTAATGACACCTCTAGTTATTTATAGCTATGCGGAGGAGAGTCTGAATGGCAAAGTTCTGTTACGTCTTAGGGTCATTCCTCCTTCTGTGAGTTGCAAGGAATATTAGGGGAGTGTGGGTGATATTTTTTCTTTATTTCGCCCACCTGATATATCTAGGGCTAGGGGGATGGCGCCCAAGCATAATGTCTGTTTCAATAATGCTTCGGGCTCTGGTTCTAGTGAGTGGCATGGTACTTCCAAGCGTTCTGCTGAGATGGGAAATGTTAGGGGTCAGGTTACTAGGGCGCAGGCTAGGGACTAGGAGGCTGCTCTATTTTTTCGTTAACGTAATCTCTCTCTGGTCCGGGATGAGTTAGACCATATTGAGCAACGACTGTGGGACACTACGCGAACCATTCATGTGGACAATTTGCGCCGAGAGGTGGAATATTGGGTGGTCGACCCTGGAACTATAGCAAGCAGAGCCTCTTCCTACAACCGGATGGTGATGGTTTATTGGGTCATCAAGAATCTCCTGGATCATGTCTCTATGGCTAGATATCATAAACACCAGGGAGACGAAGATCTGGTCCAGGCCTGGAAGGTGCACAATGCCGATGCTCGTTTGATGCACTTTAAGATAGACATAATTGCCAAGAAGATTGGCCTGAATTTTGTCTATATTGGCATGGAAGACACTGAGACAACTGGTCCCAACACTCCTCGCAAGAAAGCTATTGCTCAGAAGCCGTAGGCGGACAAGAGAGAGGGTCAAAATGAGAAAGGTAAGCAGAAGGTGGTGGAGGGTAACGACAACGTAGCTGCTCCCTGATGTTGCTATGCTGGTTATGGACGACATGGTGGTTTCTGATTGCTCTTTCTTTCATTTTCAGCTTTATAGCTTATTCTGGGTTGATATTTTGGGTAGTCTGTATCTAGAATTATGAGGATGTCATTGGGGCCAGTTTTGTTTATGGTGCTCTGGTTGTTATGCTAAAGGTTTTTTGGCTCAGAAGGACAATGAATTGTAAGCCTATGGCAATGATGTAAGCGCCTTTTGTAATGCGTTCCAAGCAGTAATATAGTTCTTTTTTATTTACAAAAAAAAACATGGTTAGATACAAAGTAAAGAATATAATGCTAAAAGCAAAAGAATAATTTTACATTGTTGCAACATGTTAAATCAACAATGAGACAAAAGCATGAATAAAAAAATATTATTAAATTTGAATCATTAACTTTGCATCCAGTTGCAAGTATTGAACAATTAATTACAATAAATAACACACACAAAAATATCTTATGGATTATACTTAATATAATCAATTGATACCAATTGTAATAAGTCAAAAATCTTAAATATACATAGCGGAATACCTAATAGCTACAAGTCTTTTTGGTGTTTTATTCCTTCAAAACTAAAAATATTGCAAAGGTTTTCATGCCCAAAGGTCTCCCCCCTTTTGTTTTGTGAATGTCTTCCTTTTCAAAAACAAAGTCCAAAGGAAGTTGAAGTAACCAATGTAAACAACTTAGTACAACAATTTTTATATACCAACTTTACAAAAAAATTCTCAATTCACCCCTTCTCTATATGATTTCCACTATTCATGAGTCTTGGTAATTTGAGAAATAAAATTGGACCTCAATATTTCTATATCCGGATCTCCATCATAAATCTTCTCGAAAATATCTCGTTTTAGATCCTTATGGACCCATTGTATGTAGGCATCAGATAAAGTGGCAAGCTTGACTGGCATAATCAGAAAACTACTCAAAACATCCTCATTTATCTTTGATAGTTGACTAATAAGTCATTTTCTATTAGCTATTACCTTCTCCACCTTTGTTGTTTTCATTTGGCTTGGAATAGCTTGACTCAAATCATCTATTGTTGACGTGCCACATTTTCCCAAAATATCATCTGTTGAGTTCCATATCTTGAAACATGATTTGGTAGCTACACAAACATTTTCTTCTATGTCTTCTCAAGAGGATTTCCATGAATCCAATAGAAGTTGAGTTTTTCCTTTCTCCCTATGATTAATCCTAGGGAGTGATTATTGGCCATGTTTGTACTAATTCTGCTAGTCCATGATCTTATCAAACAAACCATGTGTAGATTTTATTTTATCCAACTGTACCTCTATTTGATTAGACAATTTAGTCAAATAATCATAATACTGTTGGAATACATCTAACTTTGTGGAGAACCTTTTCTGGGCATCCATCAAATTTTCATTTTCCCTAAATGCTTCATCCTTTAAAGAATTCAAGTCAATCATTTACTCATCTAATTGAACTTCTAGAGAATGCATCTTTTCTTCCAATTCTTTAATTTGATATTCGTACTACTCGAAAGCGATTATCTTTTGATCTTCATGTTCTAACTTTAATTTTTCAATTTCTAGCATATGTTCCTTCATTGGGGAATCCATCTGAACTTCATATTGTTCATCCCTTTCAATGACATGGTGTATATGTATAGCTTCCATTTGAATCCTTTGTTGCTCCAATTGAGTTTCTAAAAAGATACTTCAGCTTTGTACCTATATGTTGTAGCAATTAACTCATTGGTTGTCACATAATTATCACCAACAAAGGCACTCAAAGCAAAGGTTATATTTGTTGCATTTTTTTGTAGATCTTGACTGGAAATGTTCGACGCTATCATCTGATTTGGTACTTCTTTGGTTGGAGTTTCTTCAACCCTTTTCCCTTTAGAATCTCTTTTTACAATCCCTTTGCAATATTTACTAAAAAAAATAATCTCCAAAAGATACTACAACATCATCAATAGTAACTAGATTTGAAGAAGAAGAGACACCTACCAAAGTAGTAATTGGTATTCCATGATTAATAGGGGAGGACAACGCAGAAATTCCATGAGTTGCACTAGTGTCCTTTCTAGACAGAGTAATGGATTTCTTAAATTATATGGCCTTAGACTCTTGTAGTTGCTTTTTTTTAGTCTTTCTGCTTCAACTTCAACTTCTTTCTTCTTGGCCTCTCGTTCTTCTTTCCTCTTCTTCCCTTCTTTGGCCTTTTAGATTCTTTTGCATCCTCTATTAATTTCTGATTTATTTTTTCTTCAGCCTCTATAGCTTTCTTTTCTAAAGTTTCTCTTCTATAAGCCTCTATTTGTTTCTTATATGTATCATGTTCTTCTTCATTGGCTATTAATTATTCTCTTTAAACCACAACCAACTTCATGGCTACTTATTTAACTTTATGTATAACTTCCTTTATATTATTATCCTCAATACCATTTAGTACTTCCTCATTGGTAATATCCCCCTAGTACATAAGATCCTAAGGATTAGGATCATGTCTATATGAGGGAGCTAACCCAACAACCTTTAAATGATTTTCATTTATCCCTTTCGAACCATGTTTCCTTTTGGATTTTGTATAGAGGCTAAGCTATTTAAGAGAAACAACCTCTTTCTTGGCATGGGGAACAATTAATAAAGTAAAAATTCCCACTTTGATCGGGAATTTTATCCATGTTCACTTTGAGTGAGCCGAGAGAAAATAAGTAATCCATTTAGTTACAGTATGTCGGGAAAGCTATCTAACAACTAACCTATTAGGAACATATTTAGGATGTAAATGTGGGAAAATTAAGCACCAAAAACCCTAATATAAGTGAAATAATCCTATATGTACACCAATCCCCTATATTCTTTATAGTTTCCCTAGATTCTTCTGGCAGTCTATGGGCCAATTTGTTGAAGATGATGGAGTATAGAGGGGCCATGAAATTTTCACAGAGTTGTAGAAGTGCTTCTTGAAATTTGAATCCCATGGTTCACTACAATAGACATGTATCAGGGGTACACTAGGGTTCGAGTCCCAACCTATCAGAGGAAATGAATTTGATGAACAAACATAATCAATAAAAAAGGTAGGCATGTAAAAACCTAGTGTTTTGCTCCTCGGTACCTATTTTCTCTCTCTCACATCATTTGGGAGATTGAACAATGTGTTATGCACCCAATTGAATACCTGTCTTATTTCAGCTACATGGTGAGATAATGGTGCCCATACCAATTTGAAGTGGATGGAACCCTCTTCACAATACAACCTACATATCATGGCAACTAACAATCAATACAAATATTTGAAGTATTGAACTAGGTATATCTAATTTTCCGTTTCTATGAAGGTCTTCTCTTTAGTCCTCCATTGTTTGATGATTTCAACTAGGCCAGGGTTTTCTGCTACGAAGGTGTCCATGAATAGTTTACTTAGTAGAACTTCAGGATTTCATAGTTTCTACATCCGACCAATATCATTTGGTTGAAAGAATCTATAGAAATTCCAGCCTCATTAGTCACTAAATCAGCCTCGAGATCAATATGGTGAAATATCCATCTCACAACATCATTATAGGGTAAGACTGCATGATTAGTGGAGATAGAATAGATATCACTATTTTTTATGTTTTGAAACACTAAAAGGTCTTCATCATATTTTGAGAAATCATCATTGCTAAAAAATATTGTACATTTTTACCCATTCGAGACAACCCTGGAACCCTGTGAAATGATTTGTGTCGATCAACAACATTTCTCCACTATCCTTCCTGTAATATTCCAACTGATACTTTTGTTTGTTTATGGAGTTTATATTGCTTGCTAGTAGTCTTTAGGGCTCAATACTCGAAGTAAATATGAATGCATGTACTAAACTATGCTTGCACGAGCATGCATGCGGATGCATGGGTTTGCCAACCCCTAAATAACCCAAATAATCATAAATGGTATAAAATAGGGATAGAAAAGATGCATGTACGTACCAACAGATGAAGTAGTGGATGTATGGAAATCTGATACCAACATGCAAGAATTGTGCCTAGAATCATACGAGATATGCGATATTTTCTCTCCAACAATGCGCCCTTGTAAGGAATGCCCCCTCTTTAGACTAATAAGTGGTAAGTAATGGCTCCAATAATGCTAGAAGGCTGCAAGAAGCTGGGACTAGGGTTATGTTTCCCTTTTGACTGAGATGGAGTAAGCATGCAGAATATGCATGAATCCTGAGCCCTAATGCGAGTTGCCTCCTCTAGGAAAAGTTGCCCATGCAGTAGAAGGCGTCCTCTAAATGGTGAAGTGGATGATAACTTGATCTTGGATCTTGATAGGAATCTCATGTTCAAGGATTAGGGTAATAATGGTGCTCCATCATGCAAACCGAAATATCCCTATGTGATGAGATATGAAGATACCTCACTTGTTGAATTCGCCCATGCAAGGATGGTGAGTTCTCTTGATCCTGTATAAAGCTTGAACCCCGCATAATGTTGAAGAATGATATTTGATGATAGTAGTAATGTTGAATCTGGATGATCCAACCCTGATAGTGACTAGGGAAGATAGATTTCACTGCCGAAATACAATGAACGGTTGAGTGGTGTGCCCTCAACCCTAAATGGCTCACTGAGCTCTCCAAATCTACTTCTCAAATCAATAATCAAATAAGCAATCCTTACTCACTCACTTTAGCTTTCTTTTATAACTTTCACATGTCCTTACCTAACTTTTGCATGACTAGGTCGCTTTCTCTTCTAATTTCCATTTGAATCACATGCAGTGCTTCCTGTGTGCATGGAAGCTCAATAAAGGTGTTTCAATGCATGCAACACGAAATATGGTCCGCATGTCATGCATGCAGGTGTCCCCTAGTTCTTATGGCCCTTATTTATCTACTAATGATCTAATAACCATGATTAAGATCTTCTTATGGTGTAAATGGAATCAGTCCTCATTTAATTCCCTGAATGTCAGTGCGTGCTCGAACCTATGGGAATCAGATACATTAGCAGGATGGTCCTCGGTGCTTAAGCAGAAGAGGACATTACACTTCCCCTCGTGGGAAATTTCTCCTACTTCACTCTTTTGTGTCGCTCCCTTGCAACGTTATAGTTTCAACATTTTAAATGTTGGAATCCTACAATGAAAACATGCATCAATAATTCTCAATTTAATAAAATAACACCAGTCAATGCAGGAATTTTGAGCTCCGACCAATTCTACTTTAACTCTGAGAAATTAATCTAGCAAATTCCAAGCAGTAGAGAAAGGACAAAGAAATCTTAGTTTTCCTAACAAATATAAAAGAGAACAAAGGTAAAGAACTCAATGGAAAAATAGTCCCTATAACATTCAAAATACTTACTCCCTTCAATTAGTGTCATCATGGGGGAAGATTATTGGTGGCCCTAGTCTCATGCACAATGGGTATGGGATAGAAATTTCTCGAAATTAAACGTATGAAATGCTAGATCCAAGAGGGTATGTCATGATGGGTTTGTTGAGAATAATTTTTACAATGGCTAGCTCGTAAATTCAATGAGGGGAGACCAAATATAACATTGGATGAGAGATCTCAGAAGTGTGTCATAGAGAATTCTAAAAAAAAGGCGATACTAAGGAAGGATCCGATAAAACAAGTCTGATAATTTGACTCCAATATCGAAACATCGCTTATCAGATAAAGTAGTAAAATCAAATGATCCCAAAATCAACTTAAAATTTTGAAAGAGATAATTTGATCCGATAATCCTGATAAAGGCCATTGAGTGATCATCATTAAAAGTGTGTTATTGGGAATTTAAAGAAGGAGCTTACCATGAAAATTATGATGGGACGAGCATGATATAATGAGTCCAATAAATTTCATTGGGAGATCCTCGTGAGAAGTGTGTCATTGAGAATCTAATAACGGAGTCAACCATGAACAATCTAATACAAGAAGCATGATATGATTAGTCTAATAAATCCATCGAAAAGAACATATCTGATAACATAAAATCAGTCCAACTAAGTGGACTCGATGAGTCTAACTTCAAGAAACACTAAGACATTCTAAATAGACAAATGATCTAAAAATCAATCAGCCCTCACCATTGATGCATTTTTAGCAAGAAATCGTCATAAATCCCAAGAAATAGAGACATCAAATCTAATCAAACACACGAATCTTTGGCTTGAATTGATAAATATAATTTTTCATCATAAGTATGGTAATAAGCAATAATAAGAGTCAGAATATCAATGAGATTAAGGCCAATAGTACCATTCATCAATCAAATCCTAAAATCAAAGAACAATTTCAATCCATAATAAAACCATTAATGTGGAGTTGATTAAACCATGAGTAAGACTTGAATGAATAAGATCATAATAAAAGCCAGACAAATAATTAGTACTATGGAAACTACTTGGATCCAAAGAATTATTCTTCCAATCCAAAACTAATCCAAACTTAGTAGAGAGCCCATAGATTTTTCCATAAGGAGGAAAAAATCTAATGGGAGTTGTTGTAGGCACACCGGTCCATTCATCCATGGAGACTAGTCATTGCATATAAAAGCACAACATCCCATGGTATTGTATCATCATCTCATTTATTCTTTTTTTTGTAAGTAAGTACCCATTAGGATTTGAACTTGTGACCTTCCATTTAATACTTCTCATCTCAATTACTCTTTACCAATTGATCTAACCCCCATGAGCTTCCATTTCATTTATTCGTATTCATTATACATATTTTATTGTCCTTTATGGTTTATTGTACTTTAAGTGTATTTATGTTGGATGTTTTCATAGTAGATGAACTTTATTCTTTTCATTTGGTATCAGAGCTGTGTTTTTGGCCATGACTTTTGGTCACTCATTAATTTTCAGAGTTTCTTAGAATTGCTAGGCCTTTGGCTGCTTATATTTTTCAAAGTTTCTTTGTTTGCAAATTTTTGACAACATAAAGCCTTTGGCCTTTACAATTCAGAAATTAGATGTGGCAGAAATCATTCCGCTACAAATTTAAGGAACATTAGAAATAAAAAAGGTTAAATAATTAAGGAGTTATGAAAGAAAAAATAAAATAAAAAATTCTACAAAACACAAGCATCATTTGCAAAGTTAAGCTCTTCAACCACGGTAAATATCTTATTCTATCAAATAACATAACATCAATTTTTCCTCCATACTAGTCAATCTAAATTTAATCAAATATCAAACTTTTATGGATTCAAAAGTCGACAATTATGGATACCCAACTCCCCTCTATCCAACCAAGCGTGATGTTTCTCAAATAAAGCCAAGATTCTCAACTAGAATATCCTAAAAATAATAGCTTGGGGTGAACAAATTCTAGTTCTAGTTCTTAATTCTTTGTTTGCTAGAGACCTTGAATAGAAGAAAGAGTGGTTATCATCTAACTCAATAAGAGATATTAACCATCAAAGATAAAGTCATCACATCCAAGGTTTCAAAAGGTTTCAATGTATTATCAAAAGGTCATAGGTTTGAATAGAGTAAATTTGAAAAGTGATTAAAAACTAATCAAAATGACATATACCTAAGTCTAGGAGTACACCCTTTTAAAAATGTCTCATAACTATTAAATAATATCTAGTTGTCTTCTATGTTATTCCATGATAATCAATATATAATATAAGTGTTGAAGATAACTCACATTGTCGTTACCATCAAGAATATTAAAAGCAAGTCAAAATATGAGGCTATGATAACATAGTAGCATCATTGCTAATAACCAAGAATCATAGCAACGAGAAAACCTTAAATCCATTGGGGAACTCTCAACTAGTCAATACTTGTGTAAAGAAGAACTCTTTTTGGCTATATTTTCTACTTATTCAGGGATTTAGAGCTTGTGTAAAGTCCATCAACCCACAATGGGTTGCTTCACTAGAGTAAGTTCATGGATCATATCAACAAGAGGATCGTTATTGTTGGCTAAGGGGAGAACTCGGACTTTGGAAGCGGAGGGTACCATAGATATAACCAATTATCTATTTTTCTCTACTTTCTTTTGACTAATATTATTCTATATTTTCTCCCCCCCCCCACCAAAATATGTTTAATTTTCATGTATGCTAATCTTGCTTGGTTGGAGATCTACATTTTGGATTGTAGATTATAGATTAGATTTTTTACTATGCATGATTTTTATTTGTCTAAATTTTTATAGATGAAGAATGAGAAATGCATGGATTTTATCTCTCTATTTAAGTCCATTTATGAATCTTCGAAATTGAAGTGGGATTGAAGGAACTAGCTAGACAAAATCTAAGGACAACCTTCGTTAAAATATGTTCCACTCTCTCCCCATATTTTAGTTTACACTTGCATGCATGTTTAGATTGTAGGAAATGCAGAAGAGGGAATTTGTTTGAACTATCTATGAGCCTATCCTAACATGAGGGAAATCACTCAAATCCATAGTTGTTGTGATACTTTCCCTCATAATAGAATTGGTGACTCCACTAGGAAAATTTCTTTGAACTTTTTATTGGATCATGTCGTTTTACTCTATTTTTTATTTCTTAGAATCCATATGATAGTTTGTGTTTTCATTTCATTCAATTAATGAAAATTTAAGACAATTTTGGATTGTTTTACCCTGCTTTTGAAGGATTTTTCCTTCTTCCTATGTGCTTGGTTGTTGTTTCAAGGCCAACAGTCACAAATGGTCACCCTTATCGGTTCAACAATCATGATCAAGCCTCTTTGATCACCCTTAGAGGACCCACATGCATGAACAAACCTTTCTAATCTCACTTTTAGGAATCTAACTTGCTAGATTTTTGAATTTTCCTATGTTGGTTGATTTTTTGTCGGACGTTGGAATGATATATGTTATTTAAAATGTTGTGCATATGTGTTTTTGTTTAGAAAAGAAATATATTTTGTGTGATTTCATTGGAAAAAAATATTGCATGTCATCTTACATGCCAATTAATTTCTTTATCGCATTATCTATTTCCTATTTTCATGTGCAAGTTACCTTTCTTGTTTGAGATATGTGTTTTATTTATAAGCTAGTATATCTCATTAGATTGCATAATCATTTTTGTGATTTCATTAGAAGGAACAATTTTTCTCTTTTTTTGTAGCTGATAATTTTCATCTGATGTGAAATGGATCAATATAAAAAAATTCATCCATTTTGGTGCTTTATGGGTGGAGAGATTAAATGAATTGGTTTGTAGGGCCCATTTTAGGGGCATGTCTCACTTTGCATATTTAGTGTCCAAAACATTTCGAGGCATGTTTGAGGGTCTAAATGATTTTTCTTGGGGTCCAAAATACCATCACTCTACATGGCCTTTCACATGATTGTACACTTCAAGACCTTTCTAAAAATCCAAGAATCGCCTCAAACAATGTCTGTATGAAGAAGTTATGCCTCCCACAAGTTAACCTATCGAGTTGACCACCATGGTACTGAGTGGATTCCATGCCATCTCTCATATCTCTCACACATGTGAAGCTAGTCATTTGTGGATTTTAAATAAAATTCTAGAAGGTCCAAAACCGTAACCCTAATCAGGATTTGGGGCATGCAAAAACCCTAGCATTAAACCTAGATGGATATCGAGCTATGTTAAATACCAAACCATCAAGAGAAGAAGGGGTTCATTCTTATGTTATTATTGTATTTTTCCATAGTTGAACAACATCATGGGAGTGGATATTAGAGAAGAACAAAGCAAGGAGCAGATCCTGTAGTAACCATTTTGGTCGTAGAGTCATATGTAACTCCATAGAGAGTACCATTTCCTTTGTATTTGCATTTTATATAAAAGAGCAAGGCATAGTCCTCATTTCTGGCTAGGTTTTTCCCCATAATGGGTTTCCTAGGGTATATATTGTGTTATTGTGTGGATCTTGTATTTCTTTTCTCTAGTTATTATTGTTTCATTTCCAGTTTATTTAACATTCAATAGAAATAAACTAATAAAAAGAACTATTTTAAAGATCCATTGTAACAAACTTTTCTAGTGGAATATCCATGGTAGTTTAAAAATCATCATCGAACAAAAAGAACAAAATTTTGCATCTTGCATCTTTCAATGTCTTTTTTCCAAGTTTTTGAGTCAAAACACAACAAAAAGTTTCACTCCATACCAATGTGTACGCAATGAACCTTAAAAGAAATGATTAAAGCTAAACTTAACGAGACTTTTTTTTATAGAAAACACATTTTAGTCTAGCCAATGGGGATTTGGTGTAAGGTTGGAGAGTAAATTCTATAATGCCATAAAAAAAAACTAGGAACTAATTAAAGAGAGTAAAACCCATTAGCATCAAGGATCACGTGTGGGGGAAGCACATCTAACACGTGTCAAACACTACAGTCAAACTAGGAAAGTGAAGTTGATATCCCCTCTTCACTTGTTTAGTGATATTATTGAATGTATGGGGGTTTTGGATTGAAGTGGCAAATCCTCAGGGTTACACCACTTTTCTCTAGAGATCCAGGTCGAGGACTAAGTCCTGGATTCCCTACCAATACGCATAATCTTGACTCATGATTGTTCCCCTTAAATTATTATTGTGAAGTGGCAACCTTAGTGTATTTTATTATGAAATCATACTGATGATTGTAAGTGTGAAGTGCTTGCAGTACCTAGTATGATAGACATTGAACATCTGCTTCCACTCCTTTGGAGAGTATCCTCCTTAGCATGTATACTTTCTCCTCTAGATGTTGATGAATGAGGGTTATTGTATTTATATCTTTCACACCTTCCTTGATTTTGTACTATGACTTAATATCTCCCATGACTTATCTTTGGAAGGATTTCTTTTCTATCTCTTTACTAATCAAATCAAGACTTTAACCATTCTATCTTATTTTTGGAAGAGTAGAATTGCTTGTTGTTGCCTACATTTTTTAGAATTGAGTGTGTTGTGGTTGTGTGCATGTTTAGTTGGCCCTAGGTGACTAATCGAGTTTTTTTTGTTGTTGTATAAGCTAGTATTTATAGTGGATGACTAATCACTTCATTGTTCTAGGAAAAAGAGGGGAGACTCTTCAGTTTATGGATTCTTCCCCTATATGGAGGCTATTAAACTCTCCCAAAACTGCTCATGACTACAATTCAGAAGAAAAAAAAAACCTACACACCATCCTTGAGAACACAATTAAAGAAACCACTTCTCATTTGGGATACAATCCAGTCTCGTCGTGAGATTTTGATGAACTAGAGATCAAAACCATTGAAGACCTACTTCAATCAATTTCAATTATCCCTTGACAAGCACTTATGGTCACATTCTAATTCAAGTCAATGAAACTCCACTACCAGAGTCATTGTCCTATTTATGCACTTGGAATCACTAGAAGTCAATCCCAAGTGCCACACCCAATGCGAAAGGGAGATAAACCCACTAATCCTTCATTGGTTAAAGGTTCCAAAAGTTTTCACTTCATACCATCAGATAGTGGATCCCATTTATATCCAAGCAAACCAAAAAGAATGGGAACCCATCCTTATGGAATGCCCCAAGTCATCTCATAGATTCCAACTCAAGGAATCCCATCTATTTTGACTATCCCCCAAGCACTTTGGTGTCGATCACAAGCTTTCCTAGTTCAACATTTGGGATCCCTATAGGTGCCTCCACCACTCCAAACATGGGTTATCCCTATGTATGGAATGCAAATTCATAAATTTATCCCCAACCTAGTACTAGTTACATTCCAAGAAGTTCCAACCTTCCTTGGAATAATGCTATGTCATGGGTTGGCACCACACCAAGTGGCCATGCTCCACTAGGGAGAAACAGTACAACTTGGGGTGGATATTTTCCAAGAAGAAACAACCCTTCTTGGGGCCACAATGATTTTGGGTGTATTTAGTTTTAGTGGCACACCCAAGTCCCTCTAGGAGGTTATTAATTTCCACCTAAGGGCAACCAAGTCCCTAGGCCCAATCAATTTTCAAGACATAATCTTTCTCCTTGGGGCAGTAATTCCTCTGGGTTTAATAGATTTTTGGGATACACTCATGTACCTCTAGGGAGTGTTAATCCTATTTGAGGTAGCAATTCCTCCAGATCAAACCAATTTCAAGGGGGAAACCAAGCTCCACCTACCAATAATCCAAACACTTATGCTCAAATTCATTCACCATTTTTGGCCACATTGAAATTACTAGACTTGTCCATATTAACCAATGATCCCGTCCAACATAATTTGGGATGGACCTCCATCCTATGTAAGTTGTCATCCAACATTCCCAAATGTGATGGATAGCTAAGAGAAGAACCTTTTACCCATGTTATGACTTTCCACCTATTGTGTTCGTCTAACTCTCTAGTAGATGATAGCATTCATTTACGTATTTTCTAGTATACACTGATGGGAAGCACTACCAAATGGTACATTGAAATACTTCATAGCACTCCTTTCGACTTCATTTCTTTGGCAATGGTATTTGTAACACATTTCTGGTTACCTATCTGATATGAGACATGGACTGAAATTTTGACATCGCTTCTCCAAAATACTTTGATCCATATTTCCAATCATATTCATGAATGGAGACATCATCGTATGGTTATCAAAGATTAAATCCCTGATGAATTCTTAATGGATTGCTTTGTGAAATATTTGTTTCCTAAGATCATGAAAGATGTTACTATGTTGGGAGTTCTTATTGTGGAGTAACTCATCTTACATGCTCAATGGATGGACTTGATGTATCCCCAAACTAGCATTCTATGTGATTTAATTCCCATGTGGCCTAACCCACAACATATTTGTCAAAACCTACCCCATGAACACTTGTTGATTGCATGATTAGTTCTATTTACCACACAATAGTTGATAAGTTAACAAATCAAAAGTAGTATATGCCTATTCAGCAACCTACAGCGACACAACAAGTCCAAAATTCCTTGGCTCCTAACCAAAGTTATAATATCATATCTGTCTAGTCCATAGAAAATAAAGGAAATCAACAACCCAATGTAGCATACTCGACACCGAAACCAAGGTCACAGGCACATGTAAACCCAAAGGAAGGATGAATAAAGGCATAACACAATGGAATAAGGTCAACCAAAGGCTAGGATAACATACCATCGAGCCAATCAAAACAAACATTAATCCTTTAAAAATAAATGTGATACTTTAAAAACAATTATAAAACTCCCCGAAAGCTCATGCAGATGCAACACCGTGCAAGCATGATAATGCAACCACATTTACAAATTTTAATAAATTTGGACCTTAGCAATATTAAAACATTAAAGGTGAATATAATCAATCCAATGATTCTAATTGATCATATTTACGGAATTCTCTGCAAACACAAACTAGATGTTTCCATTGTAAAACTATGCAATTTATGGCACTCCTGTCAATCCAATTTATGACACTTTTATTAACAGTTTTGCATTGCTCATCGGGTTAGATAAGAAACTAACACCTACATCCATTCAATAATGTAAAATGGAAAATACAAAGCTATCATATACAACCATTGATTCATACAAAGATCAGATCTACTATTGCTATAAAAATCACTACCATATCATCCGGTAAGCATCCAAATCCTTGCAAAACCAGCTGTGATTCCCAAATAAAAATCATACTAGTTGTATGGAGCACTCTACAACCACAAAGTGTGCACTAGATAATTCACGTAAATCCATACAACAACATATATTCAATTCTCTAGAGAAACTATCAATTCAATCTAGTTTTCTAGTAGAAACCCCCACTTTCTAGGAATCAAAACTCAGTATTTTCATCTGTGGATCATATAACAGATCTAATCAGCCATGGAGGGTGCACTTGTAGAGTATGCTACAAAAAATAAGACATGCATAAACATATTTAAAGCTTCCATTAATATTAGATCTCAAAACAAGGAGAAAACTCCAATTTCCAAGAAAGATTCCTTAACTAGTGTTCCAAAAAGCAAGCCATTTCAATTGTGAATTCATATATAGATCTGATCAGTCATAGAGGGAGCATTTGTAGAGTAAGATACAACAAATAAAAACATAAATCAAATATGTCAAGCTTCCATCAAGATCAAATCTCATAGTCAAGGAAAATGTACAAGTTTCCAACTGTCAAACCATCAAGTCTGCATCCAACCATTGATACAAGACCACATACATTTGAATGTGAATAGATCAGCCATCAAGGGAACTAGAGAAGAAATGGAAACTTAATCTAAACATATGAATTAACATAAAATAATCCACTTATCTTAATAAGGTGCAACTTGCATCATCTGGACCACGTTACACCTAGCCAAAGGCACTACCAAGCCAAATCCTCTTGGACAGGCCACCCCCGAGCTTAGCCCATTGATCCACAACCATAGGTAAACTAAAGAATAGCTCAAAAATATCATTTTTAGAAGCCACAACTCTATTTATAACCACCTACTTTCTCCTCCACCCCACTACTAGGTGCAATGGTAATCCCTTCACCACCTAGGTTCCTCAAGACATCACCATTCACCATCAAAATTTATGTGCAGGTCCAGGACGAAGACACGCAATGGACACGGAGGAACTACACTAGAGTTTCTCAGGATTACATCAAACAAAATATCACAATCCCTTCAAGCACATAGTTCACACACATAGTAGAGCATGCATGGCTTTCCAAGCTCACAAGCTTACCAAGCTCTCAACATTAATGGCATGAACAACCAAGCCCAACCGACAATAACCAATGGAACCAAGAACCATCCAAGAAACATCAACAAGGAGATCAACCATGGATTTATATATACCAAAAAAGGTAATTCAATCCTAAGGGGGTCAAATCAAACCAAGGTAATCCAACTTGAGTCAACCCAAGGGGGGTTAAGTCAACCACAAGAGGCTAACGCGAATCCAACCCAAGCAATTCAAATTTCAAGGAGAGTGGCTCCAAGTCACTCTACCTAACACAAATTCATGTGTGGACACATCATCCATGAAGAGGAATCAAAATTAGTGAGGTGAGGAGTTACACAAACCAAGGCATCTTCCTAGAATAACAAAGGAGGGGTTACACAAAGCAATGCTAAACATAGGCAACGAGGGTGCACTTGTGCGAATGGGAGTTACAAATCCAAGTGGAACCTCCAAAAATGAGTTACAAAACCACCAAAGGGGATCAAATGACAAATGGGATCCATCCAAGCACCAAGGAGCATGTATTCACCAAGGAAGGCCCACTAAACCATGAATTAGGCTCGATAGTACCAACATAGGCTAAAATAATCAGAAGTTGGGTCTATTGTACAATGTTTATGTGACCATCAACAATAAAGTCACCAAAGCATTAATAAGAACCAATCTCAACCAAACAAGTTCTAAAGTGCTAGGAATGTCCCCATTCCACCTCACCATGAGGATCTAAGCCTCCCATACTCTTTTGTGGTCTCTCTTGTGCCCGTTGTTTTCAATAATTAATTATTTACAAAATAATAATGTCCCTATGTCCTTAAAGACCCTTGTCTTGGAACCTAGTGCCACAATAATAAACAATTACAACATATTACATATGTATAGGGGATTAACATACGGGGCATAACACCCAATGGGAAGAAAAAAATATAACAATTTTAATATGGGACAATGGGTTGCATCGAATCCAAACACCAACACTGGGGGAAGCAAAGAGATGAAAAAACTCAATTTTCCTCACAAAATTTGTCAAGGGGACCATCTCACTCACTAGTTCCCTCAGATAGAGGAGATTCACCCATGCGTGGCTGAATGGGATGCTTAACAACAACCTTCCATGTTAAGTCAACCATTTCCTCCACAATAGAAACAACATTTGGTTGCTGCAAATGTGGCGCCTCCACAAGGTGACAACTAGGAAAACCCCTCGCAAGGTGAAAACACCATGAATGCTAACATTTTCATGTGTGAAAAAGACATCTTGATATAGACTATAGATCATAGTTACAATGCTCTCACCTCAAGATCCAATGAATTCAGTCCATCCATGTCCTAGCCAAGTGGCTCTCTACACATAGAGAAGCCATCTAATGACACAATGTCTTGCCCTCCCATGTGTGTTTTACTAAGGACTACACATAATACTAATGCACAAGCTGCTCAAAATTACAACATAGTTGAAGATTTAGCTCAATCTCCTTGTGTGATGTCTTCTTTGGAAGTCCTTCAAAGCTATCTAATGCAACAAAAGCCATTGCTGACAACTATCAAGGGATATTATCTCTCAAATAATCAATTAATCACTTTTGATGACGAGTCCAACATATGACATGTTTTTGGCAATGTTATGAAGCATAAACAAATGTTTTGTTTGTGCTACATAAGGAATTATATGATCATTATTATCTAGTTTGTGAAAATCATGTAAAGTAAGATAATACCAAATTTTGAATAAATAAACCATAAATAAGGAATAATAATAAATATATTAGTCGGAATTATTTTTCAACTGATATTGGTAGGATATAAAATAATATTAGCTGAGATTATATATCAACTAATTTGATTTGAGAAAGTAAAACAATTTGTAAGGAATATTTTGGTTACATAGTGTAATCTTGTTTATTTGGGTTGTTTCGAACTAAGATGGAACTAGATCTTGTTCTCGTTCCTTACTTTGATCACATAGTTATATTTAGTTGGGATTCTTTCCAACGTACTAATGTGAAACTAAATTATATTTTCTCTCTTCAATCATATTTTCACTCCAAGTGGTTGTGGGTTTTGTTGTATTAATCTCTCTTTAAAAGGAGAATACTTAGTGTGTTGTAAAGGAGGAGAAGAAAGAGAGAGTTAGAGTTGGAACTGAAGATTGAAGATAATGTATTGAAGACATTTGTGATACTAATAAAATTATCTTTTTTATTTCCATGATTATTTGTTTTTATTTTAATAAAATTTATTTTATCTCAATGTAATTATTAATTAAAGAGTTAATGGAGATCTACTTCGTATGCATCAAGGAATTCCCCCCTTTTATGCATAATAAGGAGAGATCCATGACCCATTAGAGTAGAGTAGATGTATTTCAATTCCTTTTAAAGTCATTGTATGTGTTTTTATTTAATTCTACAAGCATGATTTATTCACGATTTATTTTATGTTAAAGAGTGGTATATTTTCTTTTCTGTAATGATATTTTCAATTCATAGATTAGTCTTAATCAAAGCTTTATAATGCTAGAAGCTATGATCTAGGGAAAAAGAAAGTGCTTAAGGACATGTCTAGGTGACAAAAGGGTTCCCATTGGTAAGATTGGTGTTCAAGTACATGGATCATTGCTAGGAGTGATTGAAGCTATCTTTTGATTTATGAAGTGTGGTTTTCCATAACATCATTTCATTTCCTAGATTGTGATGCAATTTTCTTTCCATATAAGCATATTAGAAAAATCGGTGAAAGTAAAGAACATGTTGCTTGCATATAGAGTGCACGAATTCTCGCAAGCATTTGGAACCCATGTTGATAAATTAATGCACGAAATCTTTGATTACTCTTGTTGCATAATAATGAAGTAATTAAATGCCCCATCATTTTGGTGTCATTAATGGGGAGATGTCAAAGGCCCAACAATAATTCTTTCACAAGTTTTTAGGAAAAAAACACATGGTACAGGGATGAGAAAAAATGAATTGTCGACTATCTTCTTTGTGAGATCTCATATGTAGTGTTTTGCATTTAAGTTAGGTCATATAAATGCATGAGTTAAATTAGAAATCCATAAAGTATATTTCGTGGTGTAGTAAGAGCCATCCAAAATACTAACCTCCTTGTAGGAAAAATTCATAGGAGGAAGAAAGCAATAGTGAATGATGATTCCACTAGCACAAAAGCCAAAGGGAATTCAACAATCAATTTATCATAGGTATGGATTTCATTATTGAACTCATGAAAATTTGAATACTTCCCATAGCTTGGCAAATCACAATTCTTGAGTTTTGGGCAAGCACGTACAAATTGGCCTGCAATGATTAGTTCATTTCTCACAATTTCCGATATGGTCAAAGAGAAATTTGGTAAAGGGTAGAATCACATTGGAATAGACATTACTCACAAAACATCTACAAAATCTAGATCACACTTTAGGAGAAAAAGGTTATTTATCAGATTGTTGTGACCTGTCGCCTTGATGAATTTATTGAGAACACAGTTGGGACAATCATATTTTAGAGACCATATGAACATATTTTCTATGGGAACATGGTTCATTTCTAATTGTTTCGGGGTCAATTCGCAATATGGTTGTGTGACTTTGGTGGGTGGCAAGTCAACAATCAACGTAAATGCAAAATTTATGGAGGATGAGTGTTGAGTAAGGAAGCCTGCTCCCTACCGTGGTGTCTCCTACCGCCAATCTTCAAACTATGTCTAGAATTCTATACAGCTATATGATTTTGACTTTCACTCAAGTGACAAGTTTGCTTTTCCTGAGAATCTGAGATCCCTGTCAGCTTCTCAAGCGAAAAACAGAGGAGAACCAAGAAGAGTGTTGGAGCAGTGAGAGTGGAGACTAGTTTGAAGAATCAAGATTCCTAGTTTACAAATTATCAGTTAGGTATGCGCAACGTAGCTTTAGTTGTTTTATGCTTATGATCAATTAGGTTACAGGTATAGGATGGAACCACTTCTGAATCTTAACTCGGACTTGAATACTGAGAATCCAGATGCTCCGTTATCAAGCCAATATTTCTCCACATCATAAAGCCCATTGTATGTATATATTACATTGACTGTACTTTTTTTCTTTTCTTGGTTTTCAATTTTTTTTTTCCTGAATCCACAGATAACTCTCACAGGACTCTTCTAGCCTATGATGTTTTTAAGAGCCAAGTTTCTGCGTTCAATTTTCTGATGCTTGGACTGCCTTTTGTCCCCAGAGTAGTTATTTGAATTTCCACCTTGGCTAGTGTATATCAACACATCCCCACAATCAGATCATCGTCATAACCACCTGATGTCACGATGTTGGTAGCCACTTGCACCTTTCCTAGTTTCAAGAAATCAATCCCAGCCTATACCTTCCGATGAAGACCCACAATGCAAAGTTCAATCCGATATTGGAATTGGTCTCCAACTTCACCTCTAGGAACAACTCCCACAATTTGTTTACCCGTATTCACATACATGTTATTATCTCTCAGAAGTTTGGAGGCCATCATATCGAAACGAAAACACTTACCAACTAGTGCAGGCTCCTTAGCACGGGCTTCCTCATTCTACACAATTTTCTGGCAAACTACTTGAAATGATCGCAAGGTTTCTCTAACTTTTGACCGGGTGGCCTGTTCTCCGACCATAGTCACTACATTTGTCAGAGTTTAGATGGTGCTAACTTTGGGGCATTTTTCACAAACTTAGGCAAAGAGTTGATGACAGGTTATAAGCCTACTCCCACTTATTGCTACCACATTTATGATTTACCTTCCATAGGTTGACATACGTATACCCTCTAGTTACCGCTTATACATCGAACCTTTAATAGTTAAAAAAAGGCCAAAACAGACTCATTCACCCTTGGTCAATCAAATATCCTTTTTCAGAGGGAAGGTCGGAACTCGGGGCCCCTCATCGGCTGGATGATAAGAGTGGCTGCTTCATAGTGCTGGAACACATACAATATAGTGGGATCTACACCTCCCTGGCTCTACTAGCAGGAAAGAGTCTTGGCATTGATTGAAACCAGGGCCTTATTTGTTCGGGTGTTTTAGGATGAGGCGAATCAATCTCAACCTCATCATCAAGGCGGCCAATGGAAAATATTTAAACATAACTCGTTAGGGGTTGCCAGTGGAAAATGTTGAAGGATTTTGAGGGTCCCGAAATGGGTTCGTGCTGCCATTATTCCTACTGTTTTCTCTTTGGTTTGCAACAACGCTTCCATCGGCATTGCACAGATGCTCGTATGTTCATCCTCATTTTAATAAAACATTTCATCAAAATTATGTATAGAGACATTTATGGCATCTACACATAAACTATAAAATAGAGTAACCAAGTAATTTATTCAGGTAAAAATTGTTGTCCACATACAAAATCCAAGCTATCTCCAAATGATTATAATATTGCAGAGGCATGTCAAGTGTTTGAGAAAACTGTACTAATGGAGAGAAGTATCAAAGTTTTTTCAACACAATATCCCAATTCGTATATGGGTTTTCACCTTGCAAATTTGTAATTTCAACTCCAACAATGATTTCAGAGGGCTTATCCAATGGACTTTTCTCTGCATTTGATTAAGTGCACACAATGTGGAATTTTACAGATAACAACAGTGCAAGCTTGTAATTACAGGCGAGGAAATTCATGCTGGGCATATTAGGACAATGAAGATAAAGTGTATAGGGGTGCCCTAAGAAGACAAAATTTGAACTTTTCAAAGGTTGTGTAATGACAAGGTGTAGGAGATGGGATTTGGGTAGTGAAGGGAGAATTGATACACGAAGTACAAGCACTTAAACACATGTTTTCCACTCCATCTGGCTTCTTATGTGGATACATAGTGATCCATTTCCTGCATATGATCAGAGAATGACTTGAAAAGAAAGAAATGCAGATGATCTGAAAGAGACCAATGAGAATAATGTAGAAGTTCTTAGGAACGAGGAACACAAGAGCAATGAGCTGTTTAGAAAATGTTGCTTACAAAACTGGTTTTCAGATGGGTTAGATGTCGTTTATAAAAGTTGGGGATGGGCTAATGAAGTTTTATTTGCAAAATGTATAGGGAGAGGGATAATTTTGAAAGAGGTCGAATAGGAGAAACACATGATTCTATCATGGATCTGGTTATTGGATTTAGTGGCCATTTGGGTGGTGCCCGGACTAGTTCTTCGGCTAGAAAACCAGGGCTAAAGAGTACTAGGTTTGCAGAATTTCTCAGACAAGATCAGGACTTGATAGAAATCACATTGGATATTAGTGATGATTATGTTTCCATCAGCAGTATAAAAAATGCACCTAAGGTGGCAGAGGATCCAGAAATAACATTTTAGCTAGGAAATTGGAGAAGAAAACTTCGTTTGGTTCCTCGGTCATTAATGCAAAAATAAAATAGGTTTCACATGAGCTCCATAGAATTGCATCCCTGTCTTCAAGAAAAAACCCATCCCCAAGGGTGGATAAGACAGCAACAGGCGCAAAACATGCATTACAAGGATTAAAATTTATCAGCAAAACTGCTTATAATGCTGACCAACAGGCATTTTTGAAGAGATTTGATGACCTTGCTGTTAATGGTCTGCTCTCAAGTTCATATTTTGGGGCTTGTATTGGTAGGAAATCTGTTTCTTATTTTTGTTATTGCTGATCTGCAGATTTTGTCCCCAAAAGCCAGAAATTGGTATTGACCACTGCCATAATCTGTAATCATAATAAACTGATTTCATGAACGATTTGCTAGTAGATTGAATCATATGATCTCTCTTTTTTCGTCTACAAACTATGTTTTATGTTTTACATCTTTTGGAGACAGAGTATGTTGTTTGGATGCAACAAAGAGAGTAGTTCGAAGTTGCTTTAGAGGTTATTGTTTGGTTATTTTATCATTTACAGTTTATGTTATTGTTTTTCTACAGTCCTTAAATCATAATGACTATAGAGTCTAAGGTTTGTTGTCCATTAAATTAGCATGTGCATTAGAAATAGGTGCATAATGTTTCAAAATTCTGAAGATGTTGATGTTAAAGAAATCTGGGCTTGTTCCGGAAGATGTTTTATGTGAAATTCATGGTAAATTACAATAACTATACCTTGAGTTTATTGACTGGCAATATATCAGAAGGTTACTAATTAAAGTTTGTTACATCTTCTGGTTTGGTGGCAGTGGAGTGTGGGGGTTGTGGAAATGAGAGAATTGGCAGGGAAAAAGGCAAATCTTGTAGCTACAGATCTTGCAAAATTATCAAGACATGCTTTTGGTAAGAAATTATTTTGGTCAGGAGCCCATTTTTTAAGAGATTAACTGATGGAGTTGATAAAGCTAGTGAGCAGTGCTTTGCACTTTTCTGTGTTAATATGGGATCACCTTCTGTAAGTTATATGTCTGGAAATGCCACTATATTGGGCATATCTGGCATGGCTTCATTGTGGAACAAACACAAGATTTCCTCAAATTGACCTTTTTGGTGCAATGTGGTATTAACTCTATAATTGCTCTTATGCTCATGTCTAAATAGTTTCTTGTAGAGTTTGTGGACCGTAGAGCCTCATGTGTATACTGAAGTGGTAAATTGAAATATGAGCTATCATGTTGTCAAGTTGTATGTGGGGGTTTGTTCATTTGATCTTGAATCTTTATGCTTTTAATATGCATTGCACTTATAGTGTAATAGATGAACTATTTCTTCCAACTTAACCTAGTGATTGAAACATTTGGCTGGATATTTTCAAGTAAAACTCAGTCATTCATGGGCATTCCATGACTAGTTATTTCCAACAAGTTTCCAGTAGGTGACAACAGGAATAGAACCCTGGATCGAATTTTAAAAGTAATACATGGACTGAGTATATCTATATGTCAATGCATATTATTGACATAGGTAAGATTAATGAGAAAACAGTTTTCATAAAAATTCAGCATTTTCTAATAGATGTGCCTGTTTGTTTTGATAGGGCACTATTTGATCTTTATTCTAGTATTTTCCAAATGAAATGGAAGAAAGTTCATCAGCTACACAAAGAAGAACACCCATTTCCAAACAGAGACCCCCCATAGCAGTGCCAAAAGACCCCCATAACAAAGAAGCAAAGAAAATTTTTGAAGCTAGGCTATGGGCAGCAGTCAAATGCACTCAATCATACAATGGAGGAACTAGTGGTACAACTGGTTCAAAGGTTTGGTTTTTCCCTTACTATAAGGTGCAAAAGTCAGGGAGTCTAGCAAGAGTTCGATGTCATTTGCTTGGAATGGGGAAAAAAGAACAAATCAGTGTATGCATGAGTGTGCTTAATACAGAGAAAGCTTCAATACAAAAATAGTTTAATAGCTCCCCCTATCAACATGCCAAATTGTATCACCTCCGACTTACCAAACTTCATCCTTGCCTTGCATTAACTTTCCTTCTGTCAATGTTTGCAATCCGATTCTAGGACTTGTTATTTTGCTTGGAGTAGACATCAATTTCCCTTGAGTCCATCCTCCAAATTTCATGCTCTCAAGATGTATCTAAGGTCTTTAAAATACCTCAAGTTTGGCTTGCCACATGGAAACCATCTTCTCTGCTATGATCAACTTCATTTAGATTTAACAACACATTCTTTTTCATCCATACCTGAGAATGTCCTTGGCTGTGATTACATTTATTTTGGGCTTTAAATTTTTCTGCATGATTCATCTTCCAAGATTCATTGACTTTCCTTACTGATGTATATGAAGAACCCCTCATAGTTTTTCTTCTTGGACTTGCACAGTCTTGGGCTTTGTGACCAAAGCCACTGCTATTGTAGCATCTCATCGTATGGCATTATGCAACAATATGGCCAATATGGTTGCATGTCCAACATTTAATTGTATTGTTGGGAGACCCAACACTTCTTGCATGAGATGTGAAATCCAATGCCCTATGACCAAATTTAGTACATGAAAAGAAATAACCATTGAAACAGTTTTCATACCTGGGACTTTGGTTCCATCTTAGATTTGGTTCCCTTCTGAATCTGCTTTGAGAAGTATGACCAAGTTCTTGATGTATTCTGGATCTTCCAAGGATTTTGTTGTCATGTGTAGGTACATGAGGAGCAACTTTGCTCTCACTTTTGAAGGATGAGGGGCTTGCTTCAGGAGTCTTGGGGAACTAAGTACCAACATCAGATTTTCCTTCTTCTTTGTTGAAGCCAAGATTGGATTTGTCAAATGGAGATCTTCGACAATCCAAGATCTCATCCAGGATAACTGAGTTGTTTTTGAACTTGACATATGCATCAAACTTTTCATTTTTCTTCTTTAGTCCAACCACTTCCATTTAAAGCTTTTGACAAGTCTTCTCTTTCTCATCCAGTTGATGTTTCAAGATTTCTTCTACTCTTTTGACTTCCTCCAACTGAGTCTTCAAATCAATATTGGCCCTTCTTGTTTCTTCAAGATCTTTAGGGTCTTTACTAGTCTCTTCTTGACTGGTAAGATTAATCTTTAGTCTTCGAACTTCATCAACTTTGTCTTATAGCTCAGCTTGCAAACTGGTCATCTTGTGATTGAGTTTCTTGAGCAAATCCATAGTCTTCTTTTGGTATTTTTCAAAGGACCCCAAAATATTCTTTTTAAGCCTCAAATCATATTTGAGATCGATGTCCATCAAAAGTTGTGCTAGGCAATCTTTCTTAACATCTACGAGATCATTTTCAATGTCATCATAATCAAAACTACCGTAATCATAATGATCCTTACCTTCACTAATGTCTAAAGCATGCACCTCCTTTTCTTCTTGCTTCACAACTTTTGTAGACTTGACTTCTGCTTCAATCTTTGTGTCTTGGTTTCCTCCTTGATACTCATTTTTCAGCTTGAACCAAATATCTTTGCAACAAGTGTATTCTCCTACACTTTCTTTGACAAAGCTTGAGAGTCCATCCATTAGAAACTTCAAGGCAATGTTGTTGTATTTCTCAGCATCTTTCTGTGGAGATGACTTTGTCTTTTTGTTGGACTGAACAGGTGGATTGACCACAATCTCCCAAACACCAAACCTCTTCAAGTAAGCTTTCATTTTGCTTCTCCAGCCAAAATAATCTGATATGTCAAAAATTGGAGCCTCATTGTTAATGATCTCTGCTTGTCCTTCCATTTTGTGTCCACGGATCTCCTTCAAGCTAGCTAGGTTTGTGCAGAAGCCCGACTCTAATACCAATTGTTAGACACAATGGCACACTCAGAGGGGGGGTGAATCAGTGGGCCATCACTTTTTACCAATTTCACTTCTTCAATACGTGAACAGAGATCATCAATTGCAAGTTAGTAAATGCATCAACATTAATTAATCAATACAAACCATTAGAGACTCATCACAAGATAAGTGTTGTAAACTTTATTATATTTAATTTGATATGATTTACAATGGAGGAAACAACCTTCAAGTTTGCATAAGATACAACTAAATGAGAAGCACCAACTTCTATTCCAAGACCTAGCTTGGCATTTACTTAGATCCAACTAAGTAAAAGGTGAGAAAGACCTAGCTTGCAATTACATACAAATTCTTGTCTTATTACGTTTCATCAACTATGTCATGTCACATTTCATCAACCTGTCCACTGTTAACACAATCATGTCATCAATCTGTATAATCAAGTCCTTCACTGATCATTTCTTTGTTATGCTTATCATATCACCTAACATGTCATCATTTGACATTTTGTCCAATCATCTTCATATACTGTTGCTGCTTGTAGTATCCACGAGCTACCTCAGTCTCTGTCTATCTCGAAATTCAGAGAAAATAAACTTCATTAAGTCTATTGCTATTTCAGTCTTCCATCTGCGGCTGCCTCTTCTTCACTCAAATTCAGAGCTATCTTTCTTCCACTGAAAATTACATCTTACAGAATTCTTTACTTCATCAGCTTGCAGCAGCTGCCTCAGTGCACCCCCGAAAATATCATATCTCTCTTCCCACTGAAAATCCACACAAATGAATTAGAGTATTGGCTCTTATTTATACACATTTCCATAAATTTTGGGGGCCAACCTGATAAATATATTTTATATTTTTATATTGTTTTCAAATTGTTTTCAAATTAAAATCATATTTCTTAGGAAAGCCTTCTTTGCTTGATATTCTCACAATAAATGTTTGCCAAGTCGTTATTTAATAATTCTAGATGTTATGTGAACATCTCCTCGTTCAATCCATTAACCATCAATGCTTCAAGTGTATGCAGGCATTCTTTAAAGCTTTGTGGGCATTTTAATCAATGGTGGTGGGCATTTTTCTTCCAAATGTGAGCATAATGCCTAAGGGCCTGCGAGCATCTTCTATCACTATTGGTGGGCATTTTTCCTTAAGCATGTCGGCATCTTTTGTCACTGCTGGCAGGCATTTTTCATAAGCCTGCTAGCATCTTTTATCACTTCTAGCAGGCATTTATTTAGTCTTTACTCGGGCATTTTAGTGATGAGCCTGCGGGCATTCGTTGTCTAAGGCTATAAGCCTGCAGGCATATTTGCTCACTCATGTGGGCATTTTCCATTTATCAATCAGGCATATTTCGTTGCTGTGGGCATGTCCTTATTTCCTGCGGGCATATCCTTTATGCCAGGTGGGCACCTTTCCATGTGTTCCTTCCTTCATATCTCTTCAACAGGCATTTGGTTTCCATGACTCCATCAAGCCACAAATGACACGCATAATGGGTCATTTGGACCACCTAGTGTTCCAATGCCCATTCATGCCATGTCATCAACCTTTATTACTCCTTTTTCATTAACCTTTGTATTTCTTTTTCATTAATGTGTTCTCATCAATGACAACCTTGCTCATCATCTTTTGCATCTTTGAGTCCTAAGGAAACAACAAAGTCAATGTATAAGCATACTTTCACGTTAAAGCAACAGATTTTAAGCAATATGCAGAGGTGTCATTTATCAATATTATTTACAAGAAACCAAAGTTAGGAGATTCTTACTTCCATGATGTCAGTTGTATTTGGTTTTGAATAACTTTTCATGATTCCCAAAATCAAAGTTACTAATCTTGGTGGTCTAACCTAAAAAGGAAAATTCTTCGCTTAAGGTTGGATATGTTCGGTTTTCTGGAATGCAGTTAATATTTTACCATTGGCATTATGTTGTCACCACTTAGTTCTTGTCTCCCAAAATATTCTATGCTATACTAGCTACCAGTTTGAACACTATTGTCCATTATTTAAGTAGGATAACTGATGTATTTGGATTTCAAACATCCCAATGAAATTTTCTCGGATAAGGGAAAAGTGAGGGATAGACCAAAATGCCAATGACGAGGGCGACGGACAATTCATCTAATCTAAATTCTAAATAAAATGTCCATCTTGACACCTCACTTTCTCACACTATTGGTCAAGGTTATATCTATATCTAGCCTAGTGACCCCTGCCACGAATTCTAAAGGTATTTAAGTTGAAAAACTCTAGAGCACGACACTTACGGCTACCCATCCCTAGTGAGGGTTCGAAGATCTGTATCAAAATTTTACCCTATGATACCCTGTTAAAAAATGCCCCTCCTGACTTGGAATATTTACTTAATTGTTCCTTCATGCTTGTTAAAGATAGAGTGTTTTCTGTTCTTGCATCTTAACCTTTATCTAGACTAAGGAGGCAAGCTTCGCCTAGGTTTCCGGTTTTTGCCTGGTTTTTATACTTATAAGCTACAGGTATGCATACATTTTTGAAACGAGTCGGGGCTTATCATTGGAACTAGGGCACACCACAAGCATGGAGACTAACCAACCAATGGTCGTCCAGTCTCCACCTGCTCGAATAAATATGGGTGGCAAACCTTTTCACAACAATAATATATAGATACGGTGGGGCTTAATGCCATTTTAACCTTAGGGTAAAAGGATAGAAATAATAAAAGGAAACATACAAGACATCTCCAAATCCTGTACCAAGGAATTAGAGGTACCTACCTAGCAGTGTGCGAATGGTTGAAAGAAAAAACCAACGGGGTTCCTTTAGCGTTCGTGAGTGCTCCGCGATGCAATTGCAAATGTTTGTAAGCGAGGTTAAAAAAAAACTTATACATATACCTTAGCAAACCTAACATTTAATGTGCTTAGGCGTTCGTGCAAAATGGGCCCTTTTAACATTTTGGGAAAAACTGTATCAGAGCATTTTTCCATTTGACAACGACATGCGTCGACCGACTTTTTTTCGGCAGCGATTTGTTTCGGCGTCTCTTTCAAATTTAAGCCGTTCCATTTTGCGAAATGAAAGTTTCGGAGCACTTTTCACTTTGACAGCGAATCGTTTCAGAATCTTTTCGCTTTAGCATCGAGACGTTTCGGTGTACTTTCCCATTTTATGTCAATCCTATTTTGGAGGTTATTTCCTTTTGGAACTGATTCATTTCGACATCTTTTCAACTTTACACTGATCTAATTCGTGCAGTGAAATTTTTAAAGCATTTTTTTTTGTTAGTGAACGTTTCGACGGACTTTTCAAATTTATGCCGATCCGTTTCAGCGGGAAACCGATAACTTCTTTGAATGGGCCCGTCTTCCTTTGCTCTTCGATCGTTTCGACGTGACTTCGGATTTTGCTACGAAACACAAATTTCAACGACAAAGCCTAAGTGTTCCGACGCCTTTTCGCACCCGCACCAACCGTTTTGGCGGAGAATTGAATGTTGCTCCGATTCAAAAGTTGCCTTTTCTTTTGTTTTCAAGAAAAATTTCTAAGTGTCAAAATTAAGCATATCAAAGATGAAACAAAATTTCAAGTAAATTAAAAATAAAGGAGGGGCCCTACAATTTTATAAAAAAAAGTAGGGATCAAGTTGCAACTGTAACAGTAAATTAGCTTATTATTTAATGGAATATCTTCCATAGTAGGACACTAAGCAAAAACATTTGATTTTAGGTTCCAAGACATGTTTTCAAGGATGCAAATTAAATTAATTTTTCAATAATATATACTTAACCACCACTAAGAACCTTGCAAATGTGCGGAAAATATTTACAATGATATTTAATTATGTTTTGATCGAAAGAATTTCCAATGTTTGTATTTTTGGTATATGTGTTGCAAGAGAAATAAATTTGTTTATCTACATAAAACAAAACTTGTTGATATTGTTATACTAATTTACTACATATATCTTATATTTCATATTATTTTCTTTCCTCACAATTAAAATAAGTTAAACCTATATACCTAACATATTCAACCATACCATTAAGGGGTTTATAAAATGTGCTTAAGAGACTCTCATACAAAGGACTAAGGATGAGGGACTCGTATATCATTAATATTAGCATTTCTTTCATTTTAGTATATTAATGTTATGTCACGTATCATCCATACTCGGTCATAGATTGTACCTTGGGTAAGGATGAAGATTCTCCTATATTATTTGAGTGTCTTCCTATTTCAAGACTCTCTCCATGCGTATGCTCTAGCATGATTATCACTTTCACCTTGAACTCAATGCTATTGTGATTGCTAATTTCATTTCTTCTCTCTTTGCACAGTTCAATAAAGGGTACACCTATTCCACATACATCTTGATTTTTAATCTGTCATTCGGAACATACTTGTTTATCATCATAAGCAACAAACTTTTCAATCGATTCCCTATCTTTCAAATGGGTAAGGCAAAGGCATCCTATCTTTCTTTATAGGATGCCCATAAAGTTTCTTACTAGTGTCCAATGGTATTTGTTTATTAAATTATTCTTCGTGCCTATGTGAGTACATAATACACAACCAATATATGTGAGAATGATTGATATCTTTCTTCTCACTAAACAAGGGAATGCTTTGGATGTAGAGATGGCAACTATGTGTCTCTTCCAAACTAGCATATATTTATAACTATCTCTTAACTTATTTAAAGAGGTTATATGTATATATTTATTCAAAAAGAAAATAGTTGAAAACACCCTCAAACATTTAAATTACACTGAACTTAGATGGAGAAGAAAACTTCTATCTTAGCCACCCAAACTATTCCCACTTGACATATATACATAACAAAGGAGACAAAAGATATACAAATTAACAAATACCTTCTAAAAAAAACTACCAAAAACTTTACAAATTTACACAATTCTAAAAAAATGTTTAATTTTTACATAGAACTCTCCACACCACCGTACGGATTCCTCAATAAAGAAGCTTTAAATCATTATGGCAATGAATACCTACATGTCATTGGTTGGCTATGATGATCTTGCATTTACGGTGAAATTAGTTTTGTTATGAATAAACCCAGTAGTAGTGGCCCCATGTGACTGCAACTCCGTTGACATTTATTGAGAAGGTAAATATTCCTCCGGCAAACACTGAAAACTAAATGAAAAGTGAGTAGCCTAAACTTTTGATGGTTTCCTCAGTTTCTTTTTACAGCGTTTTCCAAAATGAATTCTGTAAAAAATTTGAGATTTTGAATAACAGTCTTTAAATTTGCTTAAGCTGAGTGCCCTGTGGTGTGGTGTTTGAGGGGCTCAATCCATTCATGTAATCAAAAGCATTATTTAAACATAGAATCGTGATTTAAATAAATGCCGGATTTTGCTCAAAAACTCATCAAATGGGAAAAATCGTCGAATGTAAACTATAAAGCGTGAACTATATTGTCAAGGAGTCTAAAATTCAACGATTTCGGCTGTCTGTCGAGTTTTTCACTAGAATCCGGCTTTTTTTTTAATCCAGATTCTGTGTTATTCAAATCATGTTTTTGAATACATAAATGAATTTTGTGCCCTCAAATACCCCATGCACCTAGCCTATGCAAATTCCCAAATCTCAATTTTTTTTTACTGGATTGGTGCCGGAAAATGCAGCCAGGGACTAGCTAAATTGTCAAACATTTAGGCTATGCGAAATATTTACTAGTGAAAGAAAACAAATTTGAGCTATCTCTGAGAGAAGATCAAGATTGTAAGAAGTGTGCCTTCTTATTAGGAGCCATTCTCAAGTGTTTTTGTTTTAACCATGGGAACAACAACCTCCCAAGCGTATATCCAACAGCCCACAAGCCAGATATACCAGGAAGCCATTCTCAAGTGTTAAGTGATATAGTTGGAGGTTCTATAGGTACTTCAAGTGGGTTTGTGGAGGTTCTACTATTATCTCAATTGGGTTTGTGGAGGTTCAAGATTTTGAACATTTGAGGTATTTTGTCTTCTATCTTCATTTTATAAAAGTTTTTGACATAAACTAATTCAAAGAATCTTAAACTAGTTCAAGGATCTAGACGGATCTTTGAATTAGTTTATGTCAAAAACTTTTATAAAATGAAGATAGAAGACAAAATACCTCTAATGTTCTGAACCTTGAACCTCCACAAACCCATTTGAGATAATAATAGAACCTCCACCAACCCACTTGAAATACCTGTAGAACCTCCACCTATATCACTTAACACTTGAGAATGGCTTCCTGGTATATCTGGCTTGCGGGCTGTTGGATATACCCTTGGGAGGTTGTTGTTCCCATGATTAAAATAAAAACACTTGAGAATGGCTTCTAATAAGAAGGCACACTTCTTACAATCTTGATCTTCTCTCAGAGCTAGCTAAATTGAATTTCACTCTTTCTTCTATGTCATCTTAATCATCAATTACTGGTTGGGCATGTTGTTTGAGTGTTGTGAGTTCTACCCATGTTTCTATGCTTCTGCAGCAGCCGCCAGTTTTTTGTTCTTTGAGTTTCATTTGTTCATAAGAAGCATTTTGTTCTTTTGAGAATCATTTGTCCATGAGAAGCATTTTGTTCTTTTTGTTCCATGAGAATCATTTGCAGTGTCAATGAAACAATCATAAAACCTGGTTATGGTGAACATTGTGATCAAAAGTATCAGAGATGAGTCATTCCTCATTGAATTTTACTCGATAACTCCTCATTAAATTAATCACTAAAATAATTTTGCAATGACGAATACTTTGGTTCGAATCCATATTCATAAATTGGTCTCAAGTTTTGAATACTGATTAGTTATTATCACTAAATATAACATTGAGTAAAAGGAAATAAAACTCAGTCTAAAACTTGCCTATAGTCTCTTGCTCTCTGGTTGAAATTTGGATATATTACATAATATTGAGATTTCAAACTTTTGCATAATTTTTTTTGCAAGTCATTGTACAGTCCAAATCAAACTTAATACCACACATCCGGATTGGTTGCACTATTAAATTACGTTCTTGGGTAACTGAAATCATGGCTCACTAGAGGAAAGGTGAAGATCTTTAGCAGTGAAAGAGTGCGTGTATGAACTTTGGAATATCATGACAAATCCTCTATGGATACTTAGACTAATGAACATTAAAAATAATACAAAATTTACCTTTCATACATCCAAAGAATGATACTATTTGCAGGAGAACTGCATGTTACAATATGTTTAACAATGAAGACATTAAAGGTTGAATAAGGAGCTGATGGATACGATGGATGAGCTGCCTTTAGAAAATGCAAGATTGATAAAAGTTGGTTCTTTTATTTAATTTTTCTCATGTTTGTGTCATTGCCAGATTCAGTGAAATTGGAATGTGCCATTGCTAGATACAGTGACATTGGAATATTCCTGTGTCATTTATCTGGTTTTGCCTGAAGGAGTTGTTCCTCATAAGTTCCGCATTGGAATGTCCCCATGTCATTTATCTGGTGTTGCTTGAAGGGGTTGTTCCTCATAAGTTCGACATTGGAATGTTCCCATGTCATTTATCTGGTTTTGCTTGAAGGGGTTGTTCCTCATAAGTTTTGTTAGGGCAAAACCATAGGTACTGAGGTACATAATCTCATCAGTCTTTTTCACCATCTCTTAAATTTGCAAAGAGCAAGAGACAGTAAAATTTATTTTTAGAGAATATAGTTTGTATGAGTTTTGCACTAGTTGGCATTGTGCATTGAGAAACAACAAGAGCAAAACATGCCTTACATCTCCTGGCCGCCATCATCAGCTCATTCAGATACCATACAGAAAACATAAACAATGACCTCATCTAACAATTTTCAAAGCTACAATGAGCATGGACATTCTGAGAAATATTCTGGTAGTCCATCTTTAGGGTTGGCGTATGACAATGACAAACCCCAGAAGCTTGGAAGGCCAATTTGGGCATGAGAAGGGTGGTCCATTGCTTACAAAAAAAAAATTCTGTGTTTTTTTTATTTAAATGCTTTAGACGAAGCTTTGCTTTGGCATTGTTCTTTGAATGTATCATTAAGATCATTTGAAATGTTAGTGCCAAACAAAGTTTCCTGTGGAGCAATCAGATCAGGAAACAGACAATATCTTTTGTTGGCAATGCACAATCCTTCTCAAAGCCAAATGAGGGATTAGTGTAATAAGGATACATTGACCTTCAAAGTCTCTGTGCTTGTCATATGCCGACCCTAAACTACCAGAACATTTCTCAAACTTCCCATGCTCCTTACCTATTGAAAATTGTAACATGACGTAGTTGTTGCAGTTTTCAGTTTGGTGTCTGAATTAGATGAGAATGGCCAAGATGTAAGTTGTGTTTTGCTTGTCAATGAGCAAGGCACGATGACAACAACAAAGCCCATCCAGAACTATATATCAGTAAAAACAAATTTCCAGTGTCCTCTTTGCAAGAGGGGAAAAAAGAGAGTCAAAGAGAATAAAAAACTCAGGTAATTTCAGATAATCATTGCAACTTTGCAAGTTTTGACTTGTTTTGCAAGCCCTGGCTGACTGAATTTTACTGGATAAATCCTTTTAGGACAGAGTATCTAAATAAATAAATAAAAACTAATTACTAAATAATCTTGTTGAAAACGTTGGTTTTGAATTACTAAATAAACTAATTACTAAATCCATACTCATAAGAGTTCTGAATATTGATGAGTTATTATAACGAAATAAAACATTTAGTAAAAGCAAATAAAATTCTCTTGCTCTCTGGCCGAAATTTTGAATATATTACATAAAAATTGATTTTCCAAAGTTTTGCTAAAGTTTTTGGCAAGTCATTGTCCTGTCCAGTCCAGTCCAAGTAATTAGACATCCCAGCTGGATATACTACCTGTGAACTTGAAAAAATACAAAATTAGAGCTGTCGGATCTTTCTGCCCATTTATATTACATAAATATAACATTGAATTTCTATTGAATTCCTTATGATGCACTATTGCTGAAAAAACACACGGAGCACCAAAATAGTTGGATTGGCTACAGTCTTGAATTACAATCTTTGGGTAACTGAAATGATGGCAGATTAGAGGAAGGATGAAGATCCCAGGACAGTGAAAGAGTGAATTTGTCAGAGATCTTCTCTGAACAAGATGGTTATTTCATATATATCTTTCCATTACATAGAACTGCAAAGTACTCACAACGGCGATTTGGGGAAATAAACTGCATCTCCTGTATATTTATGGCAGAATGAACCTTAGAATAACATCACAAATCCCCTTTGGAAAATTCAGTAATGAACATAGAAAAATATTACAAAATTTAACTTTCATTCATCCAAATTAGAGCTGCGTGTTGCAATATGTTTGACAATGAAAACAATAAAGCTTGAATAAGGAGCTGATAGAGACAAATGATGAAGTGCCCCTTAAAAATTGATAAAGATTGATTCTTTTAATTTATTCTTTCAAGTTTGATTTATTGCTCATTCATCTGGGACTGTCCATATCTGGATCCAGTGAAACTGGAATGTCCCCCTTACATCCAGTGAAATTGGAACCCAGAAAAACAACCCATGGGAAGACTCTAATTCCAAGATGGATAAGCAATAAATCAACAAAGAATTGAACAAATAGAACGACCTTTATCAGTGTTTCAAAAGACACTTCAACTACCGTCCATATGTTACTGAATTAGATAGAGTATTGAATTTCTTTCGAGTATTGGATAGAGTTTATAGCTATCACGAACTAAAAACTCTCTCAGGTATTGGATAGAGTTTATAGCTATCACAAAAAGCATTTCACACAGACAAAAAGGAAAAATCATCGCTATCAAGAACTAAAAACTCTCACGAATTTCTCCCGAGTATTGGACAGAGTTTATAGCTATCACGAACTAAAAACTCTCTCAGGTATTGGATACAGTGTTTAGCTATCACAAAAGTATTTCACACAGACAAAAAGGAAAAATAATCACTATACTCAGAAGAAACCTTCAATTTGAAGCAACCAATTATCAGGAGCTACGAACAAGATGAGCAAGAAAATCTTCGCACCCCAAAGACAGAAGGTTCTTCGCTCCCCAAAGCCCGAAGGTTGGTATTTATAGAGCCTACGGTGGGCGTGCCTTACGGTGGGCGTGCCTTTACCGTGGGCCTTTACCATGGGCGTGCCTTTGACATGTTTTCCGATAGAATTTGTAAATTGACCTCGATATTAAGATTATTTTGGGTAAACACAATTTCAAATTTTCAACACTTATTTTATTTAATATTGAATAAAAATAATAATTTATTATATTTTTAAATAGACATTATTTTTATCATATATATATATATATAATATTTTGGGAGTAGTCTATTTATTTTACTTTTTCGACTTTATTGTAAGTTTTAGTCGGAATTTGGTAATTTTTTTTGGTAAAATCCAAATATCTATGTGTTTAATTTGTTTTTTTTAATTTATAAATAGATTCAGCACCCTCAAATACCCCTATGGCATTCAAATTATGCAATTTCCATAGCTAATATATGTAATTCTAAGATTTTTTAAAGATTTTCAACCAGAATATGAAAAATATTAGACAGAAACGGTTGAAAAAGTAGAATAGTTAGACTACACCATTTTTTTTAACATAGGAAAGAATTTTAATATCGATAACTAAATTTCCCTCTCTTCTAAAAAATGCAAATATATTAACCAATCCTTGTATTTTAGAAATTATTATTGCATTTCTGATAAACTAGAAATCAATTTTGATTACAAAATTATACATATCAAAATAAATAAAAGTTATAAATAGATAAAATGATTGTATCAAATTCAGTTTTTCACAACAATCTCTATTGACTAACAAATTATAAGCTTCAGGGATATCCACGACATTGATATTAATCACTTGATGTACTTGGAGTTAGAAGCTAATCAAATTAAGACATTCTTAAGTTCTCCTAGGACTTACATTTGATCTGTCTAATTGAACAATTTGAGTGTCACATTTTTAGGTTCAACATTTAATTTTTGACACACGTAATAGGGCATCATGTTTGAGGAAGCCCCAGAATCAACCATACAATTATGCACATTTTTGTTAAAAAATTCAAATGTCAAAAGGAAAGAAGGTGTGCTAGATTAAGATCTTTTATCGATCAGGAAGCATTAATGATGGATTGTTTCTTACTACTTAACCTTCTCGACTCTATATTTTGCGTAGATTTTCATGTGTCTCTTTTTCCCCAATAGTGAGGTTTTTCCCTTTTTTAAAAGATGAACCCTCAAGAGTTTTAATTAAATTTCCCTATGTTTGTGGTAGTTTGAGTAATTCATAAAGAGAACTATTAGCTCGGGTTTTCTTCATGTCTTCTACAAAATCATATTCTAGATCAGGACAAGAAGAGGGTTTTACTCAAGCAAATCGGGACAAGAAGAGACTTTTACTAGGGCTAGGGAAGATTTGGTGATCATTGAGTTTTTCTATATGGGATTGACAGTGGATGGATAATCTGTCGTCGTGGGTAGGCTTTTACTCCTGGTATTGTATGAATTTTGGGCCATATGGATTTTTTCAAGATCATCATCATCCTCTTCAAATGTGTTGTGGGAAACATCCCATAAGTGATTAATTGTATGTTCTACTGTTTCTTCTCCTTCATCTAGTTCTTCTTCTCCTTACTATCTTTCCTCTCCCCTTCATAATTTTGCATACATGAAGAATGTTTAGGGTCGAGGGCTTTGAATAAATTGATGAAATCCTCCACATTAATTTGTTTAGTAGTTGGAGAAATAGTTTTATTCCTTGGACGGAAATTCTTTTTAAAAGGTGGTATGAAATCATTTTTCGTAGGTGGACTTTCTCTCGTACCACTCTTCAAGTATATTATCTCGTTAGAAAGTTTTTTAATAATTTTTTGTAGATTCTCCATATCCATAGAATCTTGTTCCTTCTTTTCGGAAGGTGGTTTGATCTAAAAGGATTCATTCTCACTTGAAGAGACACCATGTTCTTCTTCACTTCTTGGATCACCTTTTAAATTAATCGTATCATTTTCATCCTTTATTGCTTCTTCAAAGGTTTCTTCAATTGTAGTCTTCTCATCCCTTTTGAAAAACATGGCAATGGATACTAGTAAGGTTGAAGTGTAAAATTTAATAGTAACATCTTCTACAGGTTAAGAAGCATCTGGAATTTTATTTCTTTAATATAAAAATATCTTATTAAAGCCTTTGTTATTTTCTTTAGGGTCCATATTAATCTTAGAAAATTCCAAAACCAACACATTGGGCTTTTATTATAACCAAATTTGTTTATAAAGGCAGTATTAGTATCGGCCAAGTTGTAATTGATCCTTGTCTTAAGGAGAAATACCTCATGTTCAATAGTCATGAGCCTAACAACAAGCATAAATTTCTTTATGTGATCACCAACATATTATTTTCTATCTAGATCAAACTTAGGAAAGAATTTTTCAGGGTTTTCAAGAAAAGGATGCACATTGCTTGGTATAGCAATGACATCCTAGGCTAGCCTAGGTCTGTTAGCAATGGCAATTATAATGGAATAAAAAATGCTTCTTGAAGAACAATATGGTTGATTATGTCTATGATTTTTTTTCATAAGATTCTCACGAAGGGTCTCCTTTTGAGGGTTCTTCACCTGAAGAGTTTTCCTCTGAAGAGCTTTGAGGAGTGTTAGGAGGGGAATCAATGGGAGATGATGGTCCAATGGCATTGTCTTGTAGTTGTACTTTTGGTTTTCCTTCCAAAGGATTTTGTATCCCCTTAGAATTATTCCAGAGGTGATAATGATAGCATATTTCATTGGTTACTTGATGCTTGTATGCACTTGGAAAATGGTGGTCTACTTGCTTGGAGGTATAAGCACTTTCATGATTCTTTAATGAAGCATATTCTTGATGTTCATTTTAATTATGTTGTTATGTACTTTGATGATATATATTTTGTACTCATAATTTTTGGGAGAATGCATACAAGAAAATGGGATCCAGGAACTATGAATTGGAGAGCACTTCTAATTGTTGGAGTGCAATACAAGGAATGGGACCCTGGGATAATTCTTAGTCCCATTGGTTTCAATTTTTTGGGGAAACAAGGAGTATGGGGAATGGATTCCCCACTTAATAAAGTGATTTTAATCAGAGTAGTGCAGCAGCAAGCATGGTGGTTCCTCTCTAAAATCTTCATGGAATCTCAAAGACTCAAGGTTGGGCAATTCAATGGCAACTTCAAAGAATCATACAGGAAGCAGGTTCTTCAACACCCATGTTTGAAATTGCTTGAGGACAAGCAATATTGGGAAGGGAGGATTTTTCATGTCCCAAATTTGGCATTGGGTCACAATGGCCTAAATCACATTGGCCATATTCATTAGAGTTTTTCAAATTGATGTTAAGGGTCAAATAATTGCCAAGGAGGAAAATTACTAGTTTCCTAGGTTTGGGGGTGGAAGGTTTGGGATTTGGAATAAGGGGGATAATAAATGATGTTTGAACATTAGAATGACATAAATATTTAATAAAGGAGCTAAATAAATATGTACAAGTGGAATTAAAAGTGGCATCTGATCATGAAGACACATGGAGGAAGGGGGACCCACATATGGCTAGATTTCCCCACTACACTTGGCATCATTCTCTCACCAATTCGAATTCAAGGTGAATGGTAACATACTTGGGAGATTTCAAAAGGTATTATTCATTGCATTGCTCATCCAAGGTCGAAATGTAGAGGAATAGTAACTCCCATGAAAGAGGAAGAGGCAATTTGGAGCTAGTGAGACACTTGGGCTAGATTCCCTGGCTCTATGACAACAATGATGAAGATGCTATGACACCTATGACACAAATCAGAGCTGAAGGTTGACATATGACATATCTAACATTTCAGGGCTAAAAATAGCCTCCAAGAGGGCGCTCAATGGAGTTAGGGCAGCTAAGATGCTTCCACATGTGATTTGGTGGAAGTGGGAGACAAGGAATTGTTGTACAAGTGGCGTTCTTTGGAATCTCTTGCCAACTTGAGTTGGCATGAGTCTCTTGGAAGGAATTCGACCCATGGAGGAAATTAAAAGTTTACAAATGTCCATAACAAAGAATGAAACTAGCTTTTGATGATTTGAGAAATTTGCAATTGCATTTGTGAAGAGGGAGAGCTAGTGGATGACTAGTTTCTTGCCTTAGCCAATTTCGAAGGTGAAAGATTCCCATCCAAGTTGGTAATTGGAAAGGCCATTCAGACCTTTCATTTGGAGATTTAATGGAGTGTTTATTTGTAGGTGTAAGCTACAGGGAAGCTCGTGGTTTTTTTTAGTGCAACACCATCTCTCAACCATTTTCAGTTTTGAAGGCATATTCATGCTCCTTGAGGGAGAGCGTTTTTGGTGAGCTCTTGTGCTCCTTAGGAGAGATTCTATTGATGTATTTATGATTGTAATAAGCATTATATACTCTTTTCTTTATTCATAAAGTCTCAGGTCGAAATACCCACTGATTGTATGCAAAAATGTTGATTAATGAGCAAACAATGTCCATTTCCCCACTACATTGATGTATATCATTATAATGCTGATGATTTCAAATGAAAGGATGATTCTCTAATTCATTTGTGAATAATAGACTGAAATGGATGTATTTTACAAGTTTCATGTACTGTACTTGAGCATTTGAAGTATTTTTACTCAGTTTAATTGCATTGGGAGAAGAAATAGTGTCATTTCCCCAAGGGTTGAATGGGTGATTTTTGCAGCTGAATGGGAGAGGGTTGGAACAGATATAATAATCAATTAATGGTGTACATGAGACCTTGATAACATACTTAATACGTTCCCTACCTCTGTTCATAAATTCAAGGGATTTTGGAAGCATTTGGGAGGACATTTTCAGTGTTACCCAGGGGGGATTTGATGCGCAAATTACTAGTTAAACTCCCATACATTGACCAGAATATAAATCAAGTTTGAAGAAGTCTTTTGAGGGTTATAAATCATCCATGAACCTAATATTCAACTCTAAATATCATTCATATACCCTTACAGAATATTTGGGAGCATTTGGGTTAATTTGGAGGCCAAAACAGCTAAACTACTCAAAGGTCGAAATTGGGCAAAAATTGGAAAATTGGGCATTTTCATAAAATTTTAAAAAAGATTCATTTCATTTGGGCAAGTTCATTAAAGGTGCTCATACCAGTGGAATTATCTGTTGACCTTTTTCGATCTCACTTTTTCTCTTTTGTGCTCTGGATATGAAATATGAAAGAGATTCCAAGCACTTTCACACTTGCATCGTGCTTGTTAAAATTAAGCAAAAAGTGTTGAGCTCAGTTTGCTTTACTCATGCTCGTAAAACAATGAGGAAATTATCATCCTAGTAGTATTTTATCTCTTTTTTGGACTAGGGTGATTAACTCACAAAAAAGGAACCCCTGGAGTTTCCTTTAGGCTCTTATTAGACTCTCGAAATAAGAAAAAGTCTCCGCGTGAACTTGTCTCTTTCACACTTGTCAAAATATTTGAAAGGTCATCTATTTGGTGGTAGTATATCCCTTTTCCGGACTCCTTAGACTACTTACGAAAAAGGAACACCTTAGTCAACATTTAACTAGGAGAGTTCCTCTAGACATTATTTTGTACTTTTTTGGGTCTGGGGACTAGTTTTTATGAAAGAGTCAATTCTTTGAGTTTCCTTTAGGTTATTTCAGACTCCCTAAACATGAAAAATCATTGAGTTTCCCTTCTTTGGACTCACAAAATGAAACATCGAAGGATCCTTATGAGACCAAACCTCTCTTTCCTTGAGTTCGTAAAATGTGCAAGGTTGGACTCATCTAAAGGTGAGCTATATCGAGCATTTGTTATCCTCCTCGAGCTCGTTAAAAAAAAAAGGGGTACTTGTCAAACATGATGGGGGAAAATGGGGTGAATAAGTCGAGTTTAACTTTTTGGCAGCCAATGAGTCGTTGTTTTTGAACATGGCATATTTACACATCTTGTCCCACACTTGGGTATTCAGTATGTTTCTGGGTCATAACTAAAGTCATGAGTTGTCTTCCTTGTTTGAGTCATCCAAAGAACACCTTAGTTATGGTTATGTCACGTCCTATTCCATGCTTCCAGCTCATATGTCATACCGTCGTTTGTTCAAAGGAAAGTGCCAACCTGAGTCAACTTTCTGCAATATCGTTAGCCTTTACACCTTTGTGTCAGTCCATACTCATCTGATTCATCATTTCATCCTGCCAGTTTCATGTCGATGATGTGGGATTCATTATGGCCCTCCTTTGACGAGTCTATTCCTGTTGAATTCAACTCATCATCTAGGAATTGGACTTAGAAATCAACCTTAGTACCTTGGTACCTACATGCCTAAATGGCAGGTTTCCTCGTGTTCGACAATAGGCTTTCATCATTGACCTCTGATCAAATGATATCGCGGATGTTCGAAGTCAACTCATCTATTCACATTTCTTCAGGATGTACAATGATACCTTGGGGATCATTTTCATCATAAGTGATTTCCCTCATGCTTGTTAACGATTCACACCATTGACTGCTAATCAAGTGGTTTCTTCCATGTTCGAATTCAACACCCTATAATCGCATGATTAGATTTGTATCAATTCGCGATCGGGTAGATGAACCTAGATGGTTTTGATGTCTATTTAGCACATCCAGGTTTGCGATGGTGATTTTTTAGTAGGTTCCCACATAAACATTATGTTGGTGACCTCATTGATCTATTGTCACACATATCCACTCTTGTATTGGTCGTGGTTGCGTTGTTGTCATATCATGGATCTACAATTGTGATCTAGTACGCATGGTTTCAGTCATGTGTTGAGTCTGTACTATCATGGATCTGTGATGTATTGGTCGGCAGCCATGCTTCAATTCAGTTGTTCCGAGCATGGGTATACCTACCTTGGAGTTATTAGACTTATTGTTGATGTTTGATTGCAACTCTTCTCTAGTTCTCTTTTAGATATCCCTGCAAACTTAATTATTGGTAAAGTACTTCGGCAATTAGATTCCTTCTAACCTCACACTTTAGGGGGAATATGTTATACCTCAAATTTTCATACCGTGTACCATTGAGAGTCTTCATGTCATATCACCATGAGAAACATGATGTTTTTTTCCTTCTAAGGGTGTTAGGACCTTTTGTTATTATGTTGGTCCCTTCCCTAGTCACACTTGGAAGTGCATCCAACAACTTAGGGGTGGAAAACCACTTGACCTAACACACTCATTAGCCTCCTAGAGATATTTTTGTGCCCTACTAGTGATTCAAGGCACAAAAATTACAACCTTTTCGCGCTTTGCTCAGTTGTAGGGGCGCACAAATCCTTGAATAACCATTTTCCTTAGATCTTGGATCCTAGATCTCGAGGATATTTTCATGGGATGAGGTCCCCCTTCGAATCCCATCTCACATTCCCTCCTTGGCATGATTCAGATCCTTGATCCACATCTCCCTCACTTGGATCCATAATATACTCTTAGTGGTTGGCCTCCCAAATCCTATAAGAAGAAGGCCATACATGAGCTAAGGGGAGGTGGACCTTGGAGGCATCAAACCTACGATCTTAAGAGTCTTGCAGAGGTAGTGAAAGAGAGCTTGGAGGATGGTCATGTTCTGACAATATCAGATATAATCCATTTTGATGTGCATGTCTTCATGGCTTTCTATTAATATAACTTAGCCTATTCCTCCCATTCTCATGTTTTTATGATAAATGCATGAAATTGTCTCCATTTTCATAGTTAGATCTTTGTTTATACATATATTGCTTTGGATAAGGTGTTTTCTTCCTTTCATAAACAGGTTCATAAACCCGTGATCAAAGGCTGGAGCCAGAGAAACGTAGGGATACCGAGGACAACCTCAAAGCAAGGTACACCATTTACCTGCTTTGTCTTTCCATAGCTTGTTAATTGTTGTATGAGCTAGCTCTTGGAGGACTTTAGTGTCTATTTGTTTACTTTATGTCTTGGGTAGGCAATTAGGGGCCTTTTTTAATCCCAAGGGGATATCTACCTATCCGTAGGGATATTTTCGTAGCACAAATAGCAGCATTTGGTTCATTTTCTAGCGCCATGGTGACTCTATAGAGACCAATACTTCGAAGTAGGGCCTCCATTTTGGCCTTCCATTCAAAATAATTGAATGGAGTTAGGATCATGGCTTGAATCTGATCCATACTTTGCTAATGCGCTCCTGGTGAGACAATAACCCGCAAAAAACACTTCGAAAGAAAATTTTGTATCAACACACTCAATCTCTACTTTGAAACTGAGCACATTTGGGAGTGCCTCACACCTGGGAATATTTCCTTGGAAGAGCCAAGGATATCAAGGTTATTGCCCCAAGAATTTTCTGTGGAACCTCCGCTGATTCTGGTGCATCAATGGAAGTATCCGATATGAACTAGACAGCTAGAGCACTCTAATACCATGTGAAAATTGTTTCGCAGGTAGATATCTGGCAGCAAAACTAACCTCTCAAGTTTTACATAGATCTACAGGAAAATAGAGAACAAATAAAGTGAAAGACACAAGAAGATTGGAACTCAATTGGAATACTTTCCATGCATCTATTATTCATCATTGTGTATACATTTATAATACATATTCAATAGAGAAATTTGTGAGCCTTAATAGGCAGTTGGAATTCCATTGAAGAGACAGGCTTAGTTAGCATGAATCCATCTCCAAACAAGAACGAGTGGCAAATCATCTTCGAAGGCGAGTTAATTGAAGAAGTTTGGTGCATAAGGGAGTCACTATGCTAGAAATTAGGGGAGAAGAACTCGAGGAGGCGCATTAGGTGACTTGTAGCGGTCAAAGAGGCGCAACTACACTCAAACTCAATGAATCTAGGTAGAAGGGTCAGTTAAATAGGTGAGACTGGGGACAAGGGGCCTTAAATCAAGGGAACCAACTCAAAAACTCCTAAAATCATGCATGGGGGTGCATTAGGTCCTAAATAATAGGGATAAGGCGCTTTGAGTGGATAAGGAGGCCAATAATGAAAAAAATTAAGCACTAGGGGGTCAACAACATAGTCTAGGCGCTAGGAGGCTCAATTATTAATGCATGGAGTGCATGACTAATGCATGGAATGCATGCATGCATGCATGTCCAAGGTCTATATGGATAGAATGTTCCAACACAAAGAGGAGACCCATTTGCTATCAAAAATTGGGTAAACAAATTTGGCATCGAGGAATTTTTGCAATTCATCCTTAACAACTTCCATAAGTGTTGCATTCATACACCTTTATGGTTTCCTAATAGGATGGGAATCAAGGTGAATTCCCTTCATATCATGGTATCCCATGATGAAGCTTTTGACTGTCTTTGCAAAACTTGGATCAATTTTTCTTGCTGAGATTTAGAAAGCTGAAATTTTACATGCAAAAATTTACCTTGGTTGATCTCAATAGGCATGTTGCGACACTCTGTTTTTTGTGTGGTGGTTGATACAAGATTACAAAATTTAGATAATGTGGTTGGATCACTGGTTTCCTGCACATTCTCCAAAATATGTTCTAATGGAAGATAAAATAAATCAGAATCTTGTGAAAAAACATAATTGCAGAAAAAGGTGTTGATTTGAATTTCCTATATATGTTCTTTAAAATTCACTACCTAACCCAATGTAAAAACTGGCTATACAAATTCTCTATCTCTACTTGCATTATCATGCCAAAAATATTTTCTATCTCAATGAGATATTTTTCTGGTGGGTATAGTTTTACGCATCTCCATGTGAAATAAACATATTTCTAGACCTACATCCTATAAAAGCATCTGCGGTGTCAAATCATGGCCTACCAAGGATCACGGGATGTCCTCTAGAAGGGGATATGGGTTGCAATACCATGAAGTCTACAAGGTACTCCCAAGAATCTAAATAAACAATTACACCATCCAGTACTCCTAGTTTAATCTTAGATATGTTAGCCAGTTTGAGGGCAATGGGGGTTGGACAAAGGTTTGGGAAATTCAATTGTTCCATGATTTGCATGCTCATGATATTAATGGCTTCTCCAATGTCTATTAAGGTGTTTGGAATGTAGATCCCGTTAATGGTGCACATAAACAATGGGATTTCTAGGGTCTCTATATTTACTACAAAGATTTGTCTAGACATCAAATCTGCACACTCTCCAATAAATTGTATGGTCGGTGGGTCATTCTTCTTCCTCCCTGGTTTTTTCAAACACAATTCCTTGACTATTTTTGCACATATATGTATGTCTCTAAGGACTTGCAACATGAGAATATTTATGCAAATATTTTTCAATTCAGTAATAAGGTCATATTCAGAGTGAGCTATTGTTTTGTTCATATTTATCCTCTCTGGATAGGGAGGTTGTTTGGATGAGGAGGGTTTCTATGAATGAACAGTTGTTTTCTTTATTATGTGAGTATCATCAATGATTGTTTGGTTAGAAATTTCCTTCTCTAGTTCCTCTACAATTATGACAGGAGATTCTTTTTGAAATACTTTTCCCAATTGCAAGTGGATATCCTACAGTCCTACTAGTGTAACCAAATAGGTGGGAAAAGGTTGTAACTCAGTTTTAAAAGAACACTAAGATACTTTATCATTTGGGTTAGGAACAGGCTAGACATAAAGTTGATTTGGCCTTGGAGGCTCTGTAGAAGCAAGTTGTAATTTGTGAGTAGGTGATTGTGTAGGATGAGGCATATGTGGTGGATATTGTTGTTGAAATTGTAGAGGCTAAGACTGTTGTGATTGCATATGATAGGAATGCATAGTCCTGTAGTTAAGCCCTCTCCACCCTTGTTTCCATGGATGGTCTTGGGTTTGTCAAGGCCATTCTTGCCAAGAATTCCAAGGTGGATATGACTAGCCAAAATTATATGAATAATTTTGAAATGCAGGATCTCAGAACATATCGGGTGGTTGAGGGTTCCATGGCCTCTTTGATGCTAGTGTACACAACTATTCCTTTGTTTCACTTTATCCTTGGTACATTGCTTTAAGTCTAGGCAATGAATGATAATGATCCGTTGCATGTTCACCTGCACAAATAGCACATATAGAAATGTTACTGAGGGGACATACTTTTAATGTGTGCTTCTTACGACATTTGGGACAAAAAATAGATAGATTTGTGAATTTATGATCTCCTCCTCTTGCTTCTTCTTAAATTGTAAAGTGTCTATTTGTAACCTAAGAGTACCAAGAATATATGTTTTAAAATTTTCAAGTAGATTACCCAATTCAATCCTAGTTACACCACCTGTTGCATTTTTAGTAGCTTTTGAAAAAGTGTCTTGGAGTCCCTTACTATATTTGTCTTTGATCCATCAATACTTCTTGCAAAACTTGCATTTTCTTTCAAAATATAATTGAGAGACATCCCCATTCCCCATTACCCATTAAATTGAGCATAATCATAGATTCATATAAGACTCCCCTTAAAAAGATAATTTTAATGATGTCTGGAACTAATCTATGTTGTTTAGAACATTGAAGATTATATTGAAATATCTCGATATAATCTTCTAAGCTCTCTTCCTCTTTTTGTTCAAATTAAAAACAAAAAAATCTCTTAATTCCCTAGCCTTACAAGATTTGTTAAGAAATACCTTTTGCATTTCATCCCATGTTCTAGTTCTATCCCCTCCTAATCCCATAAACCAATAAAATGTTGAGTATTTGAGAGTAGTAGGGAATAATTTGAGTTTTTGTGCATCATTTGAATAATCGTAATTTCGACATAAAATATCAAATTCAAATAAGAAAGCATCAAGATCATCACTTACCCTTCCATGAAAATGAGGCATCGTTGATGGAGGAATATTTTTTATTTGTACATTTGTAATAGGATCTGTAATAGGGAAACTGAATGTTACCTCTTCTTTATTTGTTTGTTCATCTTCTATATGCATATGCACTTCGAATTCTCCTTCTACCACACCTTCTCCCACAAACAAATTGTGCTATGTTTCTATATGTGGGGAATTTGATTCAAAGACTAAGTTTGAATCCCTCTTCAAATTCCAGTTTCCTTTCTAATTCAACCACAATTGCTTCTATTGTAGGAGCTACCAAAACGATTGGAGGTTCCATGACAGTAGATCTATTTTATTTTAAATATTTTGGAGAAGGTGTTCTCTTAGGATATGTTGTTGAAGCCTTACTTACAGATGTTCCTTTTAGATTCCTTCATGCCTGTGAGTAAGTAGATGTGGATAATTTTACCATTCTTCCAAATGCGACAGTTGGAACTGGTCTACTTTTACCTTTAAGAAACCTACCTTTATCATCCCTATCGCTATTCATGTTATACCAACATATTCTATAAAATGAAGTAGTGTTGCTATTTCACCATGTCTAGTATGAGGGCACCAAAACCAATCATATGCAGAAATAAAAGGAAATCTTTAAAAATAAAAAATAAAAACTAATCCCTTTAACACCTCTCTAGAAATGACACCAAAAATGTTGGGCAATCTAATTTTTTAAATTGCTTGTACATTAAATTATCAATCTGAATGATCATAAGCTGATGAGGTGTAAGCAAAATATATGCAAGACTTGGTAATGGGAACTTTAAGCTATCATACTAAAATTGAAAGTGCTAATGTTTCACAAGACACTTCCAAGAACCAAAGCTATATATATAAGTATAATAATTTTTACTAAGTAACCAATCATGATACAAGCTTACTTGTTAATCTAACTAATTCTTGTAGCTTAATCAAACTGAAAAATGAAAATGTTATAAATAAAAATAAAGAACCCCAACATTGTTGTTTCAAGTCATGTGGTTTTGCAACTCTTTCAAGATCTCCGAGTTAACAAATGTTTGAGATTTCTATAGCAGTCAAAACACACATGCTACCAGAGGTGCGTTGTCACACTTCGATAATTAAAGTGGAAATTCAAAGCATAAATGAAAGAAAGTAATTGCAGAAACTAAATCATGATTTCAAGAAATGATTAAAAAAAACAACACAACTTATCTACTAAATCAAATATGAGAAAAATGCAATACAAATAAACCTATAGTAAATGAAATCATGCGATGTATACCATAGAGAGGGGGGACTACCTCCTCTAGAACAAACTGCAGAAAACTATAGTACGGTACTAGAGATCTACAACAATCAAGGGCCTTTATTTTAATATCCAAAAAGAATTACAGAGCGTATTACAATTTCAGAGCAGTAGTGGTTCTAATCAATATATGAAGAAAAATACTTGATCACTAAACTACTCTATAGAGATAATGGTGTTGCATATATATACTTGCATATTACAATATATGAAAAGAAATGAGATACAATTGTATAATCGAATCCCTAAATGGAGAGATTGCTCAACCAATTTTCCTTTGGGATTTGCCCGACTTAGACATGGATGGTTACAATCTACTGACTCAATGATGAAACAGGGAAGTCAGTTTGCTTATCCAAATCATCCAAATCAAAGTGGATCACCTACCTGGAGGTAGTGCTCACAAGAATCGGTCTATTACTTAATTGCGTTGGATGTGTTGACTGTAGATTGGACCAATGATCTATGCTTGAGCTAAAGGTGGTAGAGTTCATTTCATCATTATGAAGGCATGACGACATCACTCCCCACGATAGCCATGTTCCTGATTCTTCTCATGACATCTGCAAACATGCAAAACAGGGAAGTGCTACCATATTCTAATTCTGGAGATGAAGCGTTATCGATATTATGGGAATGAGCCGGTATTATGGGAATAAGTGCTATTCGAATTCTAGGGGTTCTGATTTGTTATGAAGGTGTTAAGAGCTTCTATGAAAATGTCATGAAGGCTACTTGTGACCTATAAAGGTAAGTTAAAGAACCACAAATTCCATACCAAATAATCATCAAACATGGGAAATTCATCAATTAAATGCTCTTATCTTCACATGAAGCATCAATGAATGGAAATGGGAAATGTATAATAATTATGTAAGAATGAGGGTATAAAGTGATCAAAGATGAATGAATAACTAAGGAAACACTACGCTTAGTGGTTGTTAAAAGTTGATGAAATAAAGGCTTAACAAACAAAAGGCATGAATAATGGAAAATAACATATCCTATAAAAACTACTACATGAGAGAGTCCATAGGGATCTAAAACTTCTGAGAATATTTACCATGGAGAACTGCATATAGAAATAATGAGGTCCAATCAAATTTCTCAAATTACCAAGGTTCAAGAATTGTGGAAATCATATAAAGAAGGGTGAATTGATTTTTTTTTGTAATCTTTGTATAAAAAAACTATTGTACTAAGTTGGTTACTTGAACTTCCTGCAAACTTTGTTTTTAAAAGGTAGACATTCAAAGAACAAAATGGGGAGACCTTTGGGCTCAAAAACATTTGCAGTATTTTTATTTTTGAAGGAATAAAATACCCGAAGGACTGGCAGCCATTGGGTATTCTACTATGTATATTTAACAATTTTATTTTATTACAATTGGTGTTAATTGATTGTAGTAAGTAAACTGCATATGAATTTCTTCTGTGTACATTATTTATTGTAATTAATTGTTCAATGGTTGCAACTGGATGAAAAGGCAATGGTTTAGATTTAATAATAATTTTTTTATTAATGTTTATGTAGCATTGATGATTTAACCTATTAACAACAATGAGAATTTCTTCTTGTGTTTTCGACATTATATTCTTTGCTTTATATCTAACCCTATTTAATCATAGCTCATGCTCAAGATTATAGTAGGTTAGATTAATATTTGATTAGGATAAATTAGGTTAGTATTTGATTTGATATATTATTTGAGTAAGAGTAAATTAGCAACTAGACATTATATTTTAGCATAGAATATAGTACCTACTAGTTTAGGATTCATAGAGAATGTTATTGCTAAAACTCTCAGTGGAAACTAGGCCCACATACTAGTCGGAGTCTACTATCGCAAACGAGACTGAGGCTAATTGGCAGTCACCTTGGGCATTCTCCCTTATTGTTGACCTGGGTCATTTTGGCCCATCAACAAAATTGGCATTGGAAGGAGGGCAATTATAAAAATGAATGACTAAAGAAGAAACATTTAACCCTAAGAATATCCATTCTACCCATTACTCCACAAAGAACCCTCGTGTAGTCTATTGATCCCCAAGCCTCTAAGTCCTGGATAATCTTCAATCCACAACGGCCAGCCGACACTTATTCAAACCTCTATCTAATTTCTCAGTTATCGAAGCACATCCCAACATAACCCCACAACACCTACTTCTCCTTGGTTAGGATCCATTAGAATTTCACACTTATTCCAAACCTCTTGGGCTATAACTCGATCCTTAAGTAGGGATCATGGAATATCACCTATTATACATCCTCTTCTTGGGGGACCCAAACCACCCCGATCATACCAACTAATTGACACCAGTGCACCAACTGTTGCCACCCTTGATTATCACCTCTCTTATACTTTCTATGGGGATACAAAATCCTTCTGAAGAAAAACCAAAAGTACAAATACAAGATGGTGCTAGTGTACAATTATCTCCCCTTGATTACCCTCGTAACACTCCTCAAATCATTTCAAAAGATAACTCTTTGGGAGAAGAACCCTTAGAAGGAACTCTTCGGGAGAATCTTCTGAAAATAGTCCCAAACATAGTCAACTAGATTCTTCTTCATGAAACACGGCTAATGCCAATGCTAACAGACCTTGGCTAGCCCAGGATGTCATTGTTGTACCAAGCGATGTGCATCCTTTACCTAAACAACCAAAAAAATTTCTTCCTAATTTTGATCTAGATAGAAAAGAATCTACCTATGATCACATAAAGGAATTTATGCTTGTTGTTAGGCTCATGAATTTTGAACATGAGGATGTAGTTTGTAGGTTATTTCCTTCTACTTTTGAGGGGAAAGCTTCAACTTGGTATTTCTCCCTAAGACAAGGATCAATTACAAATTGGGCCAATTTTGATATTGCCCTTTTAAACAAATTTGGTGATGATAAAATCCTAGTAGTGTTGGTATTAGAATGATCTAAGATCAAGATGGACCCTACATAAAAGATCAAAGACTTTAATCAAAGATTTTTATCTTTAAGAAATAAAATTACAAATGCTTCTAAACCTGTAGAAGATGTTACTATTGAGCTTTAAACTTCAACCTTACCACTATCCACTGCTATGTTTGTCAAAAGGGCCAAGAAGACTACAATTGAAGAAACCTTTGAAGAAGCAGTAAATGTTGAAAAGGATATGATAAGCCTAAAAGGTAATCCAAAGAGTGGAGAAGAACACAGTGTCTCTTCCAGAAAGAAGAAATCCCTTCAAACCAAGCCCCTTTCTGAAAAGAAGGAACAAGATTCTATGGATATGGAAAATCTACAAAGAATTATTAAAAAACTTTCAAATGAGAGAATAGACTTGAAGAGAGGTTTGGGAGAAGGTCCATCTACCAAAAATTATTTCAAGCCTCCTTTTAAAAAGAACTTCCCTCCAACTCATAAAACTACTCCACCTACTGAAGGAATTAATATGGAGGATTTCATCAATTTCTTCAAACCCATTGTTTCAGGGTCTGAACATTCTTCAAGTAGGAAAAATGATGAAGAGGAAGAGGAAAGAGAGGAAGGAGAAAAATAAGTAGACATCAAAACATACAATTAATCACTTCTGAAATGTTTTCCATAACATGTTTGAAGAAGAAGATGATGATCTTGAGCAAATCCATATGGCCCATAATTCATACAATACCAAGAATAAGAGCCTACCCACAACAACAAATTCTCCATCTATTGTCAATCTTGTAAAGGAAAACTCGATGACCACCAAATATTCCCTAGCCTCAGTAAAACCCTCTTCTTGCTTCGATCTACCTCGGTGGAACCCTCTTCTTGCTTCGATCTACCTCGGTGGAACCCTCTTCTTGTCATGATCTAGAATATGATTTTGTAGAAGACATGAAGCAAAACTAGAGCTAATGTTTCTCTGTATGAATTACTCAAATTGCCACAAATATAGGGAAATTTAATTAAAAACCTTAGGGAATCATCTTTTGAGAAAGGGAAAGCATCACTATTGAGGAAAACAATGATACAAAAATATATGCAAAAATATATACTCAAATAGGTCAAGTAGTAAGAAACAATCCATCGTTAATGCTTCCTTGACCAATAAAAGATCTAACTCTAACACACATCCTTTCTTTTTGACATTTGAAATTTTTAACAAAATGTGCATAAATGTATGGATGATTCAGGGGTTTCTTCAAATGTTATGCCCTATTCTGTGTGGCAAAAATTAAATGTTGAACTTAAAAATGTGACGCTCAAATTGTTCAACTAAAAAATCAACTTCAAAGTCCCAAGAGAACTTAAGAATGCCTTAATCCAATTAGCTTCTAACTGCAAAGTACATCAAGTAATTGATATCATTGTTGTGGATAATTTTGAAACTTATGATTTATTGTGGATATTTTCGAAACTTATGGTTTATTACTTAGTACGATCATTTTACATATTTATAACTTTTGTTTATTTTGATATGTATTTTCTAATCAATGTTGATTTCTATTTTATTAAGGATGCAATGATCATTTGTAAAATACAAAGATAATTTGTACAATGCAAGGACCTTTTAGTATATGTCCATTTTTAAAAGAAATTCCACCGTGATTTTAAAAAAATTCAAACTTTTATATATATATATATATATTATACTACTATCTAATCTAAAAAAACATACTCATTTTTTTTTACGAACTCACTTTGAAATTGAAATCCGGTAAAGGTACAGCCCGGCGCACGCGGTTAGGCTCTATAAATAACAACCTATGGGACGAAGTGATCAGATTGAAGAGGGTTTAGGGTTTCGAAGATTGATCAGATTGAAGGGGGTTTTGGGTTTCGAAGAGTGATCAGATTGATGGGGTTCGTCTGTGTAAAATGGATAGCTTCCATCCATTTTTGACGGAGTTTTTAGCTCCTGATAGCTGGTTGGTTTAGATTGAAGGGTTTCTTCTGTTGTTAACAGCTTAGCCATAATTTTTCTTTTTTATTAGCTAGGCTGACAGGGTTTTTGGTTGGCTGGTTGACAGAGATTTTTAGTTCCTAATAGCTACTGTATTCAATACTCAAGAAATATTTTTAGTTGCTCGTAGCTACTGTATTCAATACTCAAGAAAAAATCGATACCCTATTCCATGCAGACACATAAGGGGCGATTGGGACGGTAGTTGAAGTGTCCTGTTGATCTATTGCTTATTGTTGGAATGTGCCATTGATGGAGTCGGAAATATAATCTTCCTCTAGCAATGTCACAATCAGACAAGAACTAGTAATAGATTAAACATGAAATAAATAAATAAAAGGAATCAATCTTTATCGACTGTCTCTATCAGCTCCTAATTCAAGCTTTAATGTCTTCATTTTTAAACATATTGTAACATATAGTACTCATGCAAAGACTATCACTTTGGATGAATGGAAGTTAAATTTTGTATCATTTTTTTTATATTCGTACTTTAAGTTTCCAAAGGGAATTTGCCATGCTCCTCGAAGGTTCATTCAGCTATAAATGCGGGATTTCCAGTTTATTTGCACAAATTTCTGCTGAGAGGACTTTGCATCTCTATCTGATGCAAAGTAATGGAAAAATATATATAAAATAAGCAGCTTGTAGCGAGAAGATCTCTGACAAATTCCACCAGTATAAATATAGGTGTAGGCACACCTCAAGCGTTTTGAGAGGATAGAGCATCTGATGGCCTACCTAACTGGGAGGATGAGGCCCATGATTTTGTATAGAAGGGTGGACAATCTCTCCTTCATGATAGACGGAATTCTTCTCAAATCTTTGAATGCATTTTTTTCTCCTCATAAAAAGGCGCGAGAAGGAAGTGCATTCAAAGGTTTGAGGAAAATTCTATCTATCAAGAAGGAAAGATTGTCCACCCTTCCAAACGAAATCCTGGGCTTACAAAATCTAAATTCGAGAGGTCAGCTGGAGATATGCCGACACTTACATATCATTTTTTTGTAGACAACCCCATGGGTCTCTACCTACCGGTGGGTGGATGATGCAATCTCTCACATTCTGCGGTTGCATTTCTCCCATGTGGAAGCCTTTCATCTTTTCATTAATGACGAAGCTTCATTATTTCAGTATTATTTTCTATCTTCATTAATCTAAGTTTCTATAGAGAATTGTTATGATATTCCAAAGTTCATTCTGCCATAAATGCAGGATTTACAACTTATTTGCCCAAATCTCTGCTTTTAAATATCAAAGACAATACAATGAGTACTTTGCATCATTATTCGATAAATAACGTGGATTGATAATAAAAAAAAATCTCAATTTAAATACTAAAGACAATGCAATGAGAACTTTTTATCTTTATCCAATAAATAACTTGGATTGATAATGGAATAATATACTTGAAATAACCAGCTTGCAGAGAAGATTGCTGACAAATTTACTAAACATATATTATCATTTCTACCATTGTATGCTAATAACATATATATATCTATACATACGTTGCACAGACTATTTCACTCCCAAATATCTTCAGCTTTCCTATAGTAAGCCATGGTTTCAGTTACCCCAAGAACGTAATTTAGTAATGCAACCAATCCAGTCGTTGGCCAAGGTTGAGGCCTTATGTTCTTTTTGGGTTGTGAGTTTTGTAAGCCAATATTGTACATTAACTAAATGAAGTCCAGGGGTATAGCTGGGCTATCTAATTAGGCATATTTGTTTGACTTGGACTGGACAATGACTTGCACTTTACCTTCTCAGATTATTATGTAATTTATGCAAATTTCGACCAAAGAGCAGGAGACTATTTGGACAGTTTTAGACAGTTTTATTCACTTCACTGAATGTTTTAATTAGTGATAATAACTAATCAGTTTTCAAAACTTGAGACCAATTTATAAATATTGATATTTTAGTACTTAATTTATTTCTGGGTCTATGAGGAGTTATCGAGTAGGTGTTATAAGACAGCAAGCCAGTGATGCCTAAGTTTTACAAGCAAGCAAGACAGAACTTTTGATCACAGAACAATAAGGTGTTCACATAACCATGTTTTATGGCTATGTTTCATTGGCACTACAAATCTATGTTTCTCTTGGAACAAAAGAACAAAATGCTTCTCATGGACAAATGATTTTCAAAGAACATAGAAGAGGACGATCTCTTCAATTTATTCAATCTCTAATGTCGTCATAACAATATGCAGCTGCCAACCAGCCCCTTCAACATCTACAAGCTTCAATGCTTTTCCTACTCCCATGTCGTTAATTTCTTTGTATTGCTTTGCATCTGAGCATGTCTTTCATCCCCTTTCATCTTATCTGTCAAATAGGCCATCAACCATATTGAACCTACTTCGAAGGGGAAGATGTAGAAAACAGAAATGCCCATAATATCTTCAATGCCAAAGTACATTAACATCAAACTCTCTGCCCAATTTACTCTACCACTTCTTATCACCTTGAATTCATAAATAAATACAGTAATAATGTCAAGAAACTATGACTCCTATCACAATGCCAATCTAATCAATTAATTGACAATGGCATGCACTAAATTTCATAATAAACAAATATTCTTAAGAAAATCTTTCTATATCCAGAAAATAAAATATGTTATAGAAATCATAAGCTTCGAAGACTAAGATTTTTTTAATTACACACTTCAAATTGCCTCTTTTCTATCCTACATGCTACCTATTATGCTACAAACTTCCTCAATTCTCCATTGCAAAATTCACTTCTTGCACAATTAACAATTCATCGCCACGACAGCTCTTCTTTGACACTAACCAGCTGGCTCTTCGAAGCATCACCTTTAGGAACAATTCCCTTCATAATCCTCTGAATGTGGGAGCAAGAAATCTAAATTTTCCTGCTAGGAATCAGAATCCTTATAAGAGACCTTTTAATTCACAAATACTTGCCCGAGAAAGGAGGACATAAGACCCACCTGTACAACCACCATTGAGGAATACCAATAGTCTGGTTGAGGAATACTTGCCCGAGAAAGGAGGACATAAGACCCACCTGTACAACCACCATTGAGGAATACCAATAGTCTGGTTGAGGAATACCCTAACGAGGATGAGGATCAGGGACCCCTTGAAGAGAAAGAGTCACATGATAATATTAATTGGTTGGGTGGGGAAGGAGATGAGGTTCACCTCACTCAGGAGGATAATGAAGAGTCTTTGTATATTAATAATCTATCTTTACATCCAATTGAAGATCGACCAGATGATTACATTTTTGCACAGTACAAATTGTTTTTCGATGCCTTACAAAATGAATTACACCATAAGTATTACCTAAGGCCAAGAGACAACGCAAGCAATCAGACTCTAAAGAGTCCTGATCCAAAGCAGAAGGAAAAGTCCCAGATTACTCCACCAAAAATCTGCAGCAGATAACTAAGGAAAAGGGAAATGCATATGAGAGTGATAAGCAGCAGATAACTAAGGAAAAGGGAAATGCATATGAAGTCCAAAATTCTGAAAAATATTGTAGAGTCTCAAAATAAGACCTCCACTCTTTTCAATCCGATGCATGAACTCAGCAAGATTACGGTTGACCTATCCCAAAAGTTTAATAACTTTTCCTGTCAAATGAGATGGTTGTTGAACCATTAGAGTTCATGTTCATTACAAAAAATTTAAAAATTACAGTAAATACTATCATATTATTTCACTTTATGTAAGAGTTGGACATTCAGTACTAAATTATAGACAGCTTCACTGACAACATTCACTATTTCGGAATTCCACAATTTAGAGTTGAGTGCTTGAGCTATGGATTCAAGTTTTTAACTGAAAAAAGTGTTGCATTGAGTGATATACTAGACAATCATAAGTCGCTAAATTTAACCACAATTTCCATAACATGTTTAGTGTTGAATTTAAGTCCCCAGCTTCCACAAGAGTTTGGTGTTCAGAGCTAAATTATGTCCCAACCATCAATGCAAATTTAATAAAGAATTTGACTTTTGGTGTTGAATTATAGATTGCAGACACGCCAATATTCCCATCACCCCTCCTTAGGCATAAGATAATTTAACCTTTCATTTATAATTTTGGAGGATGTTTCCAAAATTCCCAACCCATTAATGCATTGATTTTTTAAGCCCCCATGTTCCAAGTTAAGGAGGATGGTCAAAACTATTATACTCTATATTCAGAAAGTCATTATTTATGTTTTGGTTCAGTCAAATGGTAGTTTGGGCTATGCAGAGGTGCTTAACATATGATATTTCAACTGATAATTGCCCAATTATGGTGCATCCTGACGAGCAAAGTTGTCATTGATGACAACACATTAATGACAAAGGTTGAATTGATGACATGACAAAGGTTGAAGACACGGCAATGGGCAAACGATAAAGACTGGCAAAATACAAATGTCATAAAGGACAAAGACTTGATGATGATATGACAAGCAAGCATGACAAGGTTGATGACTTGGCAAACATGGCAAGCATGACAAAATGACAAAAATTGAAGACACGCAAGCTTGATGACATGAAAAAGGACAAAGAAGCATGACAAGCATTGAAGGATGACATAGCAAGCATGACAAAGAAGCATGGAAAGCATTGATGACAAGTATGACAAAGGTGGATGACAAAGCAAGCATGACATGGAAGAAAGCATTTGAAGGATAGCACAAAAGACTTGACATGGCAAAGATGACTTGGCAAGCATGAACAAGCATTGGTGACATGGCAAGCAAGCACGATGATAGACATGGTAAGCAAGCATTGAGGACATGACAAGGCTTGCGGGCATCCATTGGAAGAACAACAGCGGGAATTTTTATATGCCCTTGTGGGCATATTATGGAGCCTATTAAGGGAATAACTAGGAGCCCTTGCGAGCATCTTGTTGTCCGTCGAGATGCACACCAGCAGCATAAATCTTTCGAAAGCTGTCTCCTCACTACAAGTGGGAGAAGTGTGGCCTTGGGGGCAAGCAATGAGCTAGGTACTATCACCTAAATCCCAGCTCCTCCGTTTAGGCTAACTCCTAACGTAGCCAAGGGGGGTAGTCCCTACAAAGAGTTGTCTATGGCTCTATGTTTTTAAGTGTTTTTGGTGTATGGTGATGCGGATGAGTGTTGTTTAGGAGTTTTTTAATGATGAGAGAACAAATAAACACACAATCCACGTTGCAGAATTATAAGATACAAATTACCAAGATGAAACAATTCACTTTGAATTTAAATAAGCATCCACAAGATAATTAAATAAAATGCACAAGGACTAATGGTCCGGATCAAGGTGATACATAAGAGTTTTATAGACCAGTGCCAAATGGAGTCAAAAAAGATGCTTGTGATGCTGAAAATGTAAGTCTCAAAGTAACTGTTTGTGAGATTGTTTTGAAATTGTTCTTGGTAAAATTTAAAGTGTTTTAGATGTTCTTGATTATAAGGGCTAAAAAAGTCAAGGCAAGCATCCAACCGGAAGAAATACTTTCAATAACTACCCCGGGAACCCTTTCGGACCGTCCAGTTATCAAGGCTGGGTGTCTTATGATTTAACCAACCTCGAAGTCTAAGACAACGGCACTCCGGCTTCACCTCTAGGCATAGTACTTTGAGTATTTATCGAATATCAACGCCGGTTCGTTGGTTGTGGGGAAATATTTTATTAGGTTATCACTTTCAAGATTAACAAATCCAACACCGTTTTGAATACGAGCCCAACCCTCTAGGGTCGGAAGAGCTTACTAAGTGAAGGATAGCAACGAAGATAGATTTTAATGCGGGAATGTGAGTTGGAATGTTTTAATTATTAAGAGCACACAATTCAACTCTCCGATAGAGAGTGCTCTTGACTTTGTCTTATGACGGAAGTTCAAGAGACTTCAACTATTCTATATGCTTGATGCAAGGAAATGCAGTGGGAATTCTCTCCGATAGAGAGTGCTCTTGACTTGTGTTATGGCAAGTTCAAGAGATTTTAGTTCTTTGTTAAAAGACAAGCAGTTTGAAATAAGAACATAAAGATGAAACTCAAATAATAAAAGATGAACAATGATATAGCAATATGAAATAAAAGAGCAACTAGTGTTCTACAACAACAGAAACTAATCTAGCAAATGAAGTAAAAAATGACTTCTACACACTGTTCATGAAACTTCCAGCTAGCTGGTCGTACGCAGTACATAGTGGGGAAAGAGGAGTAGCACGCAAGGTCAATGCAACACTTGGGATCAAATTCCAAGCTACTTCTCAGGTTAAAACAAAATTGAAAATTAAAATTCTAAGTACAAATGAAATTATTCCAAAGACTTAAAGCAAATCTAAACTAAGCATGCACAAGAAACTCTTTCCCAAATGGGGAAGAAGAACCAAAATGTGGGAGGCCTTATCCCACTTAGCCTTTTTATTAATGAAGTACAAATTCCTTGGGAATTTAACCCTTGTAAGGACTTTTGAGAGAATAATGAAACTTGGAAAACAAATTGAAGTGAGCCCTTAAGAGCTTTTACAAAATGATCATAAATGATGTTTTCATGTTTTGGATCATCCTTATGGTTTCTTGAAATTTCGCTTTGCTTAGATCTCCTTACTTCAAAAGTTTCTCAAGCTCCTTTCTTTCAAACACCTACACAAACGATTCACTTTGAGGCACCCATTAGCATTAGTAAGCAAAATGAGATCGAATCTTAAATATGAACTAGAAAATTGACAAAAAGACAATGCAAGTCTAACTTTTTATGAGATCTAAATTCTAACAAAAACTTAAATGCAAGATCTAACTATGTAATGCAAGCTAGAAAACAAGAAAATACTAGATCCTATCAAAACGAATGCAACATATGAGATCTAAAATGCCTAGCTTACAACTTTTCAAAGCATGAAACTACTAAATGATAACCAAACTTTTAAGTCTCAATTCGTTTTCGTTGTTTTATTGTGATTTTAGGGCCTTCTTGAAGATGGAGGAAGAGGAGAGTAGGAGCAAAAATGAGAGGGATGAAGGAGTGGATAGAAGGAAAGCTTGAAAGCAAAAACGAGAAAGAAAAAGGAAGCAAGCCAATGCAGGACGAAAGGAAGAGGTAAGAAAATGGAAAGAAGGGAGTTTTGGAAGCAAAACGAAAGGGGTAAGGGCCCTAATGAGGATGGACTAGAGGAGGGAAAAGAAGAAGACAAAAGCCAAAAAACGAAAGGGAAAGATGGCTTAAACTAGGGCAAGACGAAAGTAGAAAGAAGAGGGTGAAGATCTAGGATAAAAAACGAGACAAGGAAGAAAGTGAAAGGCCAAAGCAAATCAAGAAAACCAATGCAAACACACAAGGTGGGATCAACCTCCGAACAAGGTGACCACTAGAACACTAGTCCAAGACAACCTTCCAGCTAGATGGATGTCCACAAGGTACTAGTGAGGATAGAGAAGTAGCCACAAAACAATGTGGCCCTTGGGATTTTCATCCCAAGGTACTATCTCAAGTCAAAACTTTGGTATAGAGAACAGAAAGAAGAGAAAAGTGATTATGTAACCAATGTTTGAAATTCTTTGTTGTTGATGGAGGAAAGGCTAGCCTCTTAGTTGTGTTTCTTTCTTTGAAAAGAGAAAAACTTGGAGAATCTGCAAGAGAAAAATTTAGAGAGGAAAAGCCATTATATGAGCAAAGACTAGCTTGATTTCCAAGCCACTCTCCACCTTGAAAGATCCCTGCAAAACCCTTATATTCAAGCAAACAAATCCGAACAAGATATTTCTAAGCTATGTTAGAACATAAATTGAATAATGACTTGCTTAAGAAAATATAAGGTGAGAGAGATATCACCAAGACAATGTGAACCAAGTCTGAAAACTCATGCATAGACCTCCAAAGTCGCTTCTTATTCCAATAGCATAAACACATATTACAACATAGATTTTGGCAGAGTGTTCTTGCCTAAAATCTCCATCATAAGAGAGCCCAAATGGCTTCTCTTTATACAAAAACTAAAGACTAAAACCCTAAAACGAATTGGCATAGAGAGAGCCAAGTAATTCGAGTTTCCCAATGGCAAGAGAGCACATAAGATTGATTTATGAGTTAACTGGGTGTTGGAAGGTGGGAGGGGGGTGAGGTGGCCTCCACCTAGGCAAGGCGCCCACCCCCAAGCCTTGTGAACTCCACCCAACCAATAAAAAAATGCCAAATCACAAAAACGTAAGCATGCTTGAGGAGGGCGAAAATCTTGACTTAAGATCACTCCTAGTGCTCTGATTGCCAACTGAACTGACCTGGAGTTGATTGCAATCATCTTAAATGCTTTCTACCATGTCATTTTGACTTTTACTTTATTCAATTTGGTCTTTTTTGGAGAGATTTGAATTATCTCCAATTTATTATTTTCGGAATATTTTAATTAATATTTCTCATTTTTTTTATTTTTTGAGAAAATATTAATTATGAGGCCAAATAATTGTCTGAAACTTAGGCTAAGCTGGTCCGGGGATCATGAATGATTTTTGGCTTAAGGTTTAATCCTTCAAACACTGAAAACGGATCCCGGATGACTGACATATTACAAAATTGAAATTTTTCCATTTAAACTATGGAAAAATTTTATTAAAAAATAAAAATAATTAAAAACCCAAAACCGGAGGACCCGGTGAAAAATTTTCAAATTTTTTTTGAGGGTCCTAGTGACTTAGGACATGACTATAGTCTATTCTAATAGTTTCTAGTAGGCTTATATACATCAGTTGGACTCTAATAACCCCCCAAGGCTCAATTTTCAAAATCGGGCATTCCAGCTTTGGAGGAAGCGGGAGAAAACCTCATCGATTATAGCTCGGCTATAGGCAAAGTATAATTGACAAGGGAAAAAACTCCCTGGAATACCTTAGTTGCTTAACCAAGTCATGGGGGACCGAGCCACTCAAAAAATCCCACTAGCACACTTTATTACAAACCCCGTGGGGCCATGGTCACTTTTACTAAAAAATAAAAACTGGCTAGCCAAAATTGGCTAATTATTGTCATCTAAAAGCCTGATACTCTGGAAGTGAACACTGATGTGTTCTGACACTGGCGACTCAATGAGGTTTCAACTATTTGTACAAAATAAGTGATAACACATCCTATAAGGTCCCTGCGGGCATCTTATTGAGCTATGTGGGCATCACAGGATGGCATATGATGGAGCATGTGTGGGCAAATGAAAAGGCCTTTGCGAGCATATCCATGAAACAGCCTGCGGGCATTTTTAATGGAGCAGTGTGAGCATTTCAAGGATCCCTTGCGGGCATCCCTTAATGCACTTGCAGGCCTCACAGTGAGCCCTTACAGGCATCACAGCAAGCCCTTGCGGGCATTTTCTAAAGATCCCATTCGGGCATATTCCAAGGACTCTTGCGGGCATATTCAGGAGGCCTTGTGCGGGCATTCTTAAACGATATGCGGGCATCACATAAAGTCCCCTGCGGGCATTTCTACAAGGTTGTGCGGGCATTTCTATAAGCCCTTGCGGGCATTTATGAAGCCCTTGCGGGCATTTATGAAGCCCTTGTGGGCATAATTAAAAGGCTTGTGTGGGCATCATTTAAAGAGCCCTTGTGGGCATATAAGAGCACTTGCGGGCATATTTTAAGGGCAGTCCGATGATGTGGAAAAGAAGGTTGAAATTAAATATATTTATATATTTTTGAAAAGGATAAATTGGAGATAATGTAATAAGGTTAGCCAAATAAATCTTATTTGATGATTTTAATGATAAAAATAAAAATAAAAGAGACGCTGACCTCTAGAATTTATGGAGAAGGAAAAGTATAAATAAAGGACAAATCTTTATTTTGATTGTGGATTTTGTGAAGAACTGGGTGAAGTGAGGATGTGAAAAGAGATCTGATTTCGGGTGTTTTCTGAGGTAGCAGCAGAGCAGCAAAGGAAGCTGAAGATGGCAGGTTGAGACAACAGTGAAGTTTCTTTTCTCCTTTTATTCTCTCTCTGAATTTGGGGTGGCTAAAGACAATACTTAGTACACAGAATCATGATGACAGTTTGAATTGACAGAGACAGCTTGATGATATTCCAGGGCAGCAGTAATGGAAGATTGATTGAAGACATAGAGAGAATGATGATGTAAACGAAGAAGTGTTTATGGACATAATGAAAATGTGCGTACGGGCAGAATGACGATATGGACAGAATGAGGATGATGTGTTTGTGGATAGAAGTATGATGATGTGCTTGTGATGTGTTTGGACAACAGAAGTGGCAAAAGTTATGATTGTTTGATGACAAAAATGTATATGTATATTCAAGTTGGGTCCTGTTCTATTTTTCTTAGTTGGATCTAAGAAAAGACCAAGCTGATTCTTGGAATAGGAGCTGGTGCTTCTCTATCAGTTGTAGCCGATCAAATCAAATATAAAAATATCACAAAGCTTATCTTGTGTCTCTTGTGATGTGTCTATGATGGATTGATAGTAGCCGAGAAAGACAATAGTATTGCCTTGAAGTTTCTAATGGATGGACTCCCAAGCCCTATCAAAGAAAGTGTAAGAGAATACACCTCTACCAAAGATCTCTGGTTCAAGATGAAAGGTGAATATCAAAGGAGAAATCAAGACATAGAAGTCAAGCCCTCTAGAGATGAGAAGCAAGAAGAAAAAGAGGTACAAGCTTCAGAAGTAAGTGAAGGTAAGGACTCTTCTATTAGTGATAATTCTGAATGTGATGATGTTGAAACTCTACTTACAGAAGATGAGCAGGAAGATTTGTTGAAAGTCGAGCAGGCATTTGCATGTACCCTATTAGATATTGACATCAAATTCAATCTGAGACTTAAAAAGAAGATTTTATGGTCTTTCGAAAAATATCAAAAGAAGACAATGGATCCCCTCAAGGATGTCAAACTCAAGAAGGCATGTTTACAAAATAAGATAAGAGACAAAGACGATGAAATTGAAAAATTGAAGGCCAAATTGATAAGTCTAGGAGATTCTAGTAAATATTTACAAGATGAGCTAGAAGATCAAACTGAGGAAGTTAGAAGATTGAACACTAAATTAACAAAAGAACAAGAAGGGACTGGTAAAGACCATAAAGAGCTTGAAAAGAGAAGGAAGGCTAATATTGATTTGAAGATTCAGTTGGAGGAAGCCAAAAGAATAGAAGAAATCATGAAGCTTCAGTTGGAAGAAAAAGAGAAGACAAACCATAAGCTTGAGATGGAAGTTGTTGATCTCAAAAAGAAGATTGAAAAGACAAACACTCATGTGAAGTTCAATAATAGCTCAATTATCTTGGATGAAATACAAAATTTTCAAAGGTCTCCTTTTGACAAATCTAGCCTTGGGTACAAGAAGGAAGAAGAAAAATCTGAAGGTAGTACTTGGTCCCCCAAGACTCTTGAAGTAGGATCCACATCCTTCAAATGTGAAAGCAAAATTGTCTCTCATGCACCTGCACATGACAACATAGAATTCAGAAGATCAAAAATGTATCAAGAATTTTGTATTGCACCTCCAAACAAGTTCAAAAAAGAGACAACTCCAAGGTGGATCCAAATTCCTAGGTATGAAGATGGCTTAAATGGTTATTGTTTCTCTTGTACTAAATTTGGTCATAAAGCTATGGATTGCAGACTCTATGGAAGAACAAGTGCTGAAAGTCCCAATCACTCTGTGAGATGTTGGATTTGTAACCATGTTGGTCACATTGCTGCAAATTGTCACACAATGATATACTTCACTTGTGGTGGTGTTGGTCATAAAGCCCAAGCATGTGCAAGTCCAAGAAGATAATCCATGAGAATTTTTTCATACACATCAGCAAGGAAAGAAGTTGAATCGGGGAAGAAGAATAACAAAAAAAGATTTGAACACCAAAGGACAAATGATCAGAGCCAAGGAGATTCTCAGGTATGGATGAGAGAGAGTATTTTGTTAAATCTAAATGAGGTTGATCATTGCATCGAAGGTGGCTTCCATATGGAAAGCCAAACTTGAGGCCTTTTGAAGACCTTAGGTACACCTTGAGTTCATTGTTGGAGGATGGACTCAAAGGTAGATGTTGGTTGCTCCAAACATAGAGATAGGTCCAAGGATCATGGCATGGTGATAGGGGGAGCACGAGTTCTCAGAATCCATAACATGTCCAATTTTTTTCATATTGGGTGAATTCATACAAGATGGAAGTTGTTGTAAGGAGACAAGAATCTGATGGAAAGATTGGTTAAATGATCCTAAGTGAAGACAAAGTTTATACTTGGTAATGTAAAGTTGTTGGTTGTTTTAAATAGTGCTTGATCATGATTGATGGAGTAGCAAAGATTGGCATAGCTCCTTTAGGAGTGTTTTAAAGCTAAGGGTGGAACAATGTACATAAACACATAGAGAGTGTAATGAAGAAAGTACAGGATTGAAAGAAAGAAAAGTGGCAGCTGCAGGACAATAACTATGATTCAGTATGAATGTTGATTAAGGAAAGCCCTGGTATGAAGATCTGTTCATAGTCACTGAGATAGAATAGAATGGTCAAGGAACTATCAATGAAAACAATATGAATGTGATAACTATGAAAGCAAGGTCAAAATATGTATGTGGATATTAGAGAAGAGCTAAATCAAGGAAACGAGGACTGTGAAAAAGGCAATTTGAGAACTACGTAAAAGGAAATTTGAGGACCGAGTATAAGACATAATTGAAGCATCCGAAAAATATCCTTGTGTAGAATAGAGTTTGTTTGATCAAGACAGAGATGAAGTTTTGATAAATCTGAGGTATATATGTTGGAACAATTCGAAGGCTTATCTCCTAATCTTCAGTGCTTCTCATTTTGAAGTGGTGTATACCATAAGTCACAAATCGATTAAGTTTGGTGAGCAAAAGTGCATTTCAAAGAAGCAGCAGCAATGATATGAATAAGACCTCCAGATGTAAAGATATTTTGAAGAATCTATAGTAGAAGTGTTCTCAATGATCCTGAAAGGAGGAGCAGATATGTGAAGACCAAGGAGATGAATGCAAAAGGAAGATATTCATGGTCAAATCCTGTGGATGAAGAAAACTAATATCAGTTCTGAACAATATGATTAGACAAGATCAACATGTTGATGTTTGAGAAATTAATACATGCTTACCTTTTATGAATTTACTAGATGATTGTTGAGCATAACTCTCTCTACCTTTGGATATGATTGACAAAACAAACACTTGTTACTAACATCTAATAGTATGATTTATTGGGAATAAAGTTAGAACAACTGGAAATGTTTTCATTTCTTATCTTGAGGATAGCAGGAAAGCTATGTTAGTTTTGTACCTAGGGAAGTGTTCCCCAAGTGACATTTGCCGAATGTCACTTAGAAGGGGGAAAAAGGTGACCCTCACATTAAATGACATTAATGAGACTTTATAACATTAAAGTCACTTTTTGCTAAAGTTAAGTGGGTGAGTGAAATATTTATTTAAGTGATTTAAATTAAAGTGATTTTTACTCTCATTGATTCTCATCCATTGGATTGGATCTTTTTCCACCGTTGGAATAGATTCTCACGTAGGGTTGAACAAAAAGGGTGGAGGGAGGCATTTGGCTTCACTTTTTTGTGAATGAAGTGAAGAGGGCAAGAGAAGAGAGAGAGCTAGGGCATTGGCACGATTTCCAAGGTGAGGGTGTGCACAAAAATCGAGGAGCTTTCAACAACACGATTTTCTAGAAGGTGGCACGAGTTTCAATGCATTTGCTGAGCATTTAATGCATAGTACGATTTCCCAACAACATTCTTTTCTTCAGTGGGCACACATCTCGAGACCGCAGAAGCTCTGCACAGAAATCGAGGTACTATACAGTAGCATTTAATGCTGGCCGTACAGCACAGAAATCAAGGAGTTTGTTTCAGCAATCTGTTGGCACGAATATCGAGGAGTAAGCAGGGCACATTTCCCGAGGAGTGATTAATTAATTTCTGCACTGAAATCTGGGCACAAATCCCGAGGCATTTATTGCACAGATTTCTAGAATACGTATAGACTGTATGGACTATTTTTCTGCACAGTTTTTGAGGTTTTTTGCTGCACAGTTTTCGAGAGGTTTGGCACTGTTTTTGAGGTGATTTTAATGCACAGAAACCGAGACAGAGCTGGCACATAAATCGAGACAGAATAGTGACACAGAAATCGAGACAGTAAGGTACAGAAATCGAGACACAGTGAGGCACAGAAATCAAGGCAGCACTCTGGGTTGGTCAGATAAGTTAAATTTTGACTATAATAGCTGTACTGAATTACTTTACTAAAGAAATAAAAATCTCTCTCTCTCTCTTACTGGTTTTCCCCGTGGGGGTTTTTCCAGGGCACAGTTGCCGAAAATTCTGAGTCTATCTTTTATGGTGTGCATGTGTTAAATATTTAATTTCTGCCTGTTAGCGGTAGTTTACATCATTTATAATTGTTACAGTATTTTTTATAAGTAGTTTGCAGCCTATGCAAAACTGGTTGCAGATGAAAAACACTTGAAAAGTTAACATAAACCAGCAAGCAGTAAAACCCAGAAAATCTACATGGTATCAGAGCGCAGGGGCTGAAAACAGTAATATTTTTGCAGCACACAGAAATTTCCAGAACTCAGAAATTTTGTGATTTTCTTCTGTTAGTGATCAGCATTCTGTTGGGTTGAAGTTGAGATGGCTACAGGTCTGAGGTTGGAGGATAGGTTGAATGGGATGGAGAATTTTCTGCCATGGAAGGGCAGAATTTTATTGATTTTGGAGGAGAATGAACTATGGGTGGAGGTGGTTAAAAGTACTACAACCAACCCTATTGTCATTCCAGATGGTACAGATGCAGCAGCCCTATCATCCTTTAATAAGAAGGACTGTAAGGCTAGGAGGATTATCCTTGATGCAGTTAAAGACCACATAATCCCTCACATTTCTGGGAAGACTAGGGCACATGAGATGTGGAGTGCCTTGACCAGCTTGTATGAGAGTCCAATGAGAACAGAAAGATGGTTCTCAAAGAGAAACTCAAGAGTATAAAGATGAATGGAGGAGAGGGAGTCACATCTTACCTCACTTGGATTTCTGCAGTTCAGGATGAACTGGCAGCGGTTGGTGAAGTGGTACCTGCTACTGAGCTTGTACGCACAGCAGTGAACGGGGCTTCAAAGTCCTGGAGTGTATTTGTGCAGGCCATAGTGGGTAGAGAGAACCTACCGTCTTGGGAGAGACTGTGGGATGACTTTGTGCAAGAGGAGACCAGGAGAGGTCTCGTACAGGGTAGTTCATCACATGGTGGGGCAGATGAGGAGAATGTAGCACTGACAGCCAAGGGGAAGAAGAAGAAGGGTCCCAAGAAGGGTGGGGCCAAGAGGCAGCAGCAGCAGTAACCGCTGGGTGGACAGAAGAAGGACTTGAGTAAAATCAAGTGCTATTGTTGTCAGGCGTTTGGGCACTATGCTTCACAGTGTCCAAGCAAGAAGAAGAAGAAGGGACAGGGACAACAGACAGCAGCCTCAGCAGAGGTTGATGATTTTGGTGATAGGTTTCAGAGGGAGTTTTCCCTATATGCTGGATAGGTTCAGGGACTGGCACAGGTTCAGGTTCACAGGTTACAGGGTCTTCAAGGACTGGTTCATCAGTCACTGGTCCTCGGGGTGTTGGACCTTCTGCTTCTGGGAGTTCCTTGGATGAGGATAGACCAGTTTGGGGGGATCCTTCAAGGAAGAGGAAGCCTAAGTGGCTTTAGGACACCTTGAAGGAAGAAGAAGCATTTGGTAGACCTCAGGAGGCGATCAGGTCAGTAGTTGAGCCAGACAGATATGGGATGGCCCTTGTTGCGAGTCTTCGTGACTCTGCGCCTTCTACATTTGAGGAGGCTTCTCAGCATCAGGTATGGAGAGATGCCATGATGGAAGAGTACCATTCCATCATGAAGAATGATGCTTGGGAGATTGTGCCGAGACCTGAGGGGAAGTCAGTTGTGACTTCCAAGTGGCTTTACAAGATCAAGCATGCTGCAGATGGCAGTGGGGAGAAATTCAAGGCTCGATTTGTGGCTCGGGGGTTCTCACAGGTTGAGGGAGTTGACTATGATGAGACATTTGCTCCAGTTGCTCGGTATTATTCCATCAGAGCAATGATATCTATAGCAGCAGAGATGGGTTGGAAGATCCACCAGATGGATGTGAAGACCGCATTTCTCAATGGTCTTCTGCAGGAGGAGGTGTATTTAGAGCAGCCACAGGAATTCGAGATACATGGGAGAGATTCTCATGTGTGCAGGCTTAGGAAACCCTTGTACGGTCTGAAGCAAGCTCCTAGAGCTTGGTACTCCAGGATCGATGCATATTTGACTTCGATGGGATTTCAGAAGAGTGAGGCTGATCCCAACCTTTACTACATTGTGGTTGGTGGAGATCCTCTCATTCTTCTGTTATATGTTGATGACTTATTTATCACTGTAGATGAGCGTCTTATTGCACAGTGCAAGAGAGACCTTGCAGCTGAGTATGAGATGACTGATATTGGGCTGATGCATTACTATTTGGGGATGGAGGTTTGGCAGGAGCCTGGACATATTTTCCTAGGACAGGGGAAGTATGCAGTTGATATTCTGAAGGGTTATCGGATGGAGGACTACAGGCCTATATCTACACCGATGATCACTAACTGGAAGCAACTTCATGCTTCCGAGGGTAAGTTGGTGGATCCCACACTCTATCGTTGGCTTGTTGGATCATTGATGTATCTGGTCAACACTAGGCCAGACTTGTGTTTTGCGGTTAACACTCTTAGCCAGTTCATGGTGGAGCCTAGGAGTGTGCATTGGACTGCCGCAAAGCACGTACTGAGATACCTAGCAGGCACAGTGGATTATGGTCTGGACTACAGGGGTTCGGGTGGAGTCAGCTTGGTTGGGTTCACAGATTCAGACTGGGCAGGTTGTGTGAGGGATCAGAAGAGCACTTCCGGTTGTTGTTTCAGCTTGGGCTCGGCAGCAGTGTCGTGGTTCAACAAGAAACAGAAGTCCGTTTCATTGAGTTCTGCTGAGGCTGAGTATATGGCAGCCAGTCAGGCGACTTGCGAAGCACTATGGCTTTGTAAGTTATTGGTAGATTTATTTGATTAGTAGCTGAGACCTACGGTGATCTATTGCGACAATCAGAGTTGCATTCAGCTCTCTGAGAATCCGGTGTTCCATGATAGGTCGAAGCACATTGAGATTAGGTATCCTTTCATCCGGGACTACGTCTAGAGAGGAGCAGTTGAGTTGCAGTATATTTCCACTGATGAGCAGGTAGCAGATATCTTGACGAAGTCTTTGGGGAGGGGGAAGTTTGTCTTCTTCAGAGATAAGTTGGGAGTGGTGCGGAACACCTTCCTCGGTAAGAGGGAGTGTTAGTTTTGTACCTAGAGAAGTGTTCCCCAAGTGACATTTTCCTAATGTCACTTAGAAGGGGGAAAAAGGTGACCCTCACATTAAATGACATTAATGAGACTTTATAACATTAAAGTCACTTTTTGCTAAAGTTAAGTGGGTGAGTGAAATATTTATTTAAGTGATTTAAATTAAAGTGATTTTTACTCTTATTGATTCTCATCCATTGGATTGGATCTTTTTCCACCGTTGGATTAGATTCTCACTTAGGGTTGAATAAAAAGGGTTGAGGGAGGCATTTGGCTTCACTTTTTTGTGAATGAAGTGAAGAGAGCAAGAGAAGAGAGAGAGATAGGGCATTGGCACGATTTCCAAGGTGAGGGTGTGCACAAAAATCGATGAGCTTTCAACAGCACGGTTTTCTAGAAGGTGGCACGAGTTTCAATGCATTTGCTGAGCATTTAATGCACAGTACGATTTCCCATCAGCATTCTTTTCTTCAGTGGGCACACATCCCGAGACAGCAGAAGCTCTGCACGTAAATCGAGGTACTGTACAACAGCATTTAATGTTGTCCGTACAACACAGAAATCGAGGAGTCTGTTTCAGCAGTCTATTGGCATGAATATCGAGGAGTGAGTAGGGCACATTTCCTGAGGAGTGATTAATTAATTTCTGCACTGAAATCTGGGCACAAATCCCAAGTCATTTATTGCACAGATTTCTAGAATCCGTACAGAGTATACGAATTGTTTTTCTGCACAGTTTTCGAGGTTTTCTGTTGCACAATTTTCGAGAGGTTTGGCACTGTTTTCGAGGTGATTTTAATGCACAGAAACCGAGACAGAGCTGGCACATAAATTGAGACAGTAAGGTACAGAAATCGAGACACAGTGAGGCACAGAAATCAAGGTAGCACTCTGGGTTGGTCAGATAAGTTAAATTTTAACTGTAATAGCTGTACTGAATTATTTTACTGAAGAAATAAAAATCTCTCTCTCTCTTATTGGTTTTCCCCGTGGGGGTTTTTCTAGGGCACAGTTGCTGAAAATTCTGAGTCTATCTTTTATGGTGTGCATGTGTTAAATATTTAATTTCTGCCTGTTAGTGGTAGTTTACAGCGTGTTTAATTGTTACAATATTTTTCATAAGTAGTTTACAGCCTATGCAAAACCGGCTGCAGATGAAAAACACTTGAAAAGTTAACATAAACCAGCAAGCAGTAAAACCCAAAAAATCTACAAGCTACATCAGATTGAAGCAGAGAAGATGGTTAATGCTTGTACACCCAGCAACAACAACAACCACATATATTCTGAAGCATTCACAGGGAAAATGTATGAAAGGAGGAGCTTCTTTGAAGCAATCACGGCAGCATACTTAATAAGGGGAGCAGGAAGACCCTATAAGGAAGATCAAACTCAACAAATCAAGAAGTCTACATTAAAGGGGGAGTAAATATACTTATGAACAATTGAATATGTTAAGTGAAAAGGTACAAGGATGATCTCCAAGACACAATATCAAACTCAGTCAAAGGAGGAGATCACCAAATGAATTCATGAAGTATTTAAAGATATTTTTTTGGGGGGCATTGTGAAGATTAATTTGATGGCTAGGTAATTGGCCCTTTGTCATTAATGTCAAAGGGGGAGAAATTTTTTGAGGAGGTTGCCATCAATGACAAAGGGGGATATTGACGAGCAAAGTTGTCATTGATTACAACACATTAATGACAGAGGTTGAATTGATGACATGACAAAGGTTGAAGACATTGAAATGGGAAAAGGACAAAGACATGGCAAAAGACAAATGACATAAAGGAAAAAGACTTGATGATGATATGGCAAGCAAGCATGACAAGGTTGATGACTTGGCAAACATGGAAAGCATGACAAAATGGCAAAAGTTGAAGACAAGCAAGCTTGATGACATGAAAAAGGACAAAGAAGCATGACAAGCATTGAAGGATGACATGGAAAGCATGGCAAAGAAGCATGGCAAGCATGGATGACAAGTATGACAAAGGTGGATGACAAGTATGACAAAGGTGGATGACAAAGCAAGCATGACATGGCTAAGGACAATGACATGGAAGCAAGCATTTGAAGGATAGCACAAAAGACTTAACATGGAAAAGATGACTTGGCAAGCATGAATGATCATTGGTGACATGGCTTGGTGACATGGAAAGCAAGCACGATGATAGACATGGTAAGAAAGCACTGAGGACATGACAAGGCTTGCGGGCATCCATTGGAAGGACAACTGCGGGCATATTCTACATGCCCCTGCGGGCATATTTTGGAGCCTATTAAGGGCATAACTAGGAGCCCTTGTGGGCATCCTATAAGGTCCCTGTGGGCATCTTATTGAGCTATGCAGGTATCACAGGATGGCATATGATGGAGCATGTGCAGGAAAGTGAAAAGGCCTTTGTGGGCATATCCATGAAACAACCCGCGGGCATATTTTATGGAGCAGTGCGGGCATTTACAGGATCTCTTAAGGGCATCCCTTAGTGCACTTGCGGGAATCACAGTGAGCCCTTGCGGGCATCACAGCAAGCCCTTGCGGGAATCATAGCAAGCCCTTGCGGGCATTATCTAAAGAGCCCATGCGGGCATATTCCAAGGACTATTGCGGGCATATTTAGGAGGCCTTGTGCGGGCATTCTTAAAGGATATGCAGGCATCACCTAAAGGCCCCTGCGGGCATTTCTACAAGGTTGTGCGGGCATTTCTATAAGCCCTTGCTCCCGGGAATTTATGAAGCCCTTGCAGGCATAATTAAAAGGCTTGTGTGTGCATCATTTAAAGAGCCCTTGTGGGCATATAAGAGCCCTTACGGACATATTTGAAGGGCAGTCCGATGATGTGGAAAAGAAGGTTGAAATTAAATATATTTATATATATTTGAAAAGGATAAATTGGAGATGATGTAATAAGGTCGGCCAAATAAATCTTATTTGATTTATTTGATTATTTTAATGAAAAAAATAAAAATAAAAGAGATGTCGGCCTCCAAAATTTATGGAGAAGGAAAAGTATAAATAAAGGACAAATCTTTATTTTGATTGTGTGGATTTTGTGAAGAACTCGGTGAAGTGAGGATGTGAAAAGAGCTCTGATTTTGGGTGTTTTCTGAGGTAGCAGCAGAGCAACAAAGGAAGCTGAATATGGAAGGTTGATACAGCAGTGAAGTTTCGTTTCTCCTTTTATTCTCTCTCTGAATTTGGGGTGGATAAAGACAATACTTAGTACACATTATCATGATGCCAGTTTGAATTGACAGAGACAACTTGATGATATTCTAGGGCAGCAGTAATGGCAGATTGATTGAAGACATGGACAGAATGATGATGTAAACGAAGAAGTGTTTATGGACAGAATGAAGATGTGCTTACGGGCAGAATGATGATATGGACAGAACGAGGATGATGTGTTTGTGGAAATAAGTATGATGATGTGCTTGTGATGTGTTTGGACAGCAGAAGTGGCAGAAGGTATGATTGTTTGATAACAAGAATGTATATGTATATACAAGTTGGGTCTTGTACTATTTTTCTTAGTTGGATCTAAGAAAAGACCAAGCTGAGTCTTGGAATAGGAGCTGGTGCTTCTCTATCAATTGTAGCCGATCAAATCAAATATAAAAAGATTACAAAACTTATCTTGTGTCTCTTGTGATGTGTCTATGATGGATTGATGATTATATGTTTAATTTGATGAATGTTGATGTATGGCTTAGTGAAGGATGAAAGTGTTGAAATGAAAGTGTTGAAATGAAAGTGTAAATGATATATGTTTAAGTTTTGAAGAAGTTAAAATTGGTCTTAAGTGTTGGCCCACTGATTCACCCCCCCTCCTCAGTGTGCCATTGTGTTCATCAATTAGTATCAGAGCAGGCCTTCATGACAAGCCTCGCAAGCTTGAAGGGATCTGTGGACACAAGATGGAATGATCAGCAGAAGTCAACCATGAAGTTCCAGTCCTAGAAATATCAGATTACTTTGATTGGAGAAGTAAAATGAAAGCTTACTTGAATAAATTTGATGTTTGGGAAATTGTGGTTAACCCACCTGTCCAGCCCAACAAGAAAACAAAGATAGCAGCCGAGAAAGACAATAGTATTGCCTTGAAGTTTCTAATGGATGGACTCCCAAGCCCTATCAAAGAAAGTGTAAGAGAATACACCTCTACCAAAGATCTATGGTTCAAGCAAGAAGGTGAATATCAAAGGAGAAATCAAGACACAAAATTCAAGCCCTCTGAAGATGAGAAGCAAGAAGAAAAAGAGGTACAAGCCTTAAAAGTAAGTGAAGGTAAGGACTCTTCTGTTAGTGATAATTCCGAAGATGAGCAGGAAGATTTGTTGAAAGTCGAGGAGGCATATGCATGTACCCTATTAGATATTGACATCAAATTCAATCCAAGGCTTAAAAAGAATATTTTATGGTCTTTCGAAAAATATCAAAAGAAGACAATGGATCTACTCAAGGATGTCAAACTCAAGAAGGCAAGTTTACAAAATAAGCTAAGAGACAAAGACGATGAAATTGAAAAATTGAAGGCCAAACTGATTAGTCTAGGAGATTCTAGTAAATATTTACAAGATGAGCTAGAAGATCAAATTGAGGAAGTTAGAAGATTGAAGACTAAATTAGCAAAAGAACAAGAAGGGACTGGTAAAGACCCTAAAGAGCTTGAAAAGATAAGGAAGGCTAATATTGATTTGAAGATTCAGTTGGAGGAAGCCAAAAGAATAGAAGAAATCATGAAGCTTCAGCTGGAAGAAAAAGAGAATACAAACCAGAAGCTTGAGATGGAATTTGTTGATCTCAGAAAGAAGATTGAAAAGACAAACACTCATGTGAAGTTCAATAACAACTCAGTTATCTTGGATGAAATACATAATTGTCAAAGGTCTCCTTTTGACAAATCTGGCCTTGGGTACAAGAAGGAAGAAGAAAAATCTGAAGGTGGTACTTGGTCCCCAAAAACTCTTGAAGTAGGATCCGCATGCTTCAAATGTGAAAGAAAAACTGTCTTTCATGCACCTGCACATGACAACAAAGAGTTCAGAAGATCAAAAATGCATCAAGAAGTTTGTACTGCACCTCAAAGCAAATTCAGAAAAGAGACAACTCCAAGGTGGATCCAAATTCCCATGTATGAAGATGGATTCAATGGTTACTTCTTTTCTTGTACTAAATTTGGTCATAAAGCTATGGATTGCAGACTCTATGGAAGAACAAGTGCTGAAAGTCCCAATCACTCTGTGAGATGTTGGATTTGTAACCATGTTGGTCACATTGCTGCAAATTGTCACACAATGATAAAATTCAATTTTTTGTCCATATCTCCCTTGTTTTTACTCTGTTTCCCTTGAAATTTTCGGGGAACCCCTGTCATCCCATTTTGCATATTTCATTCCTGAGGACCCTATCCCCAATTCCCCTTCCCAAAGCCCGAAAACCCACATTTGTCTATTTTTAGGGTTTGCCATAACTTCCTCAGATTTCACCCAATCACCTTCAAATTTTACCACAAAGTTCCTTTCTGAATTCTGCTTCTTTGTTCCCCTCTGCCAAATTTTCCCATTCTTTCACCTCGCTTCCGAAATCCTCATTTTTGCTTCCCTGTCTAGTCGACAATGTCCAAAACCTAGTCAAACCCCAATTACCCTTCAGATTTTTTCCCTAGTCCAGATTTTCCCTTACTGAAGTAGTTTCTGTTTTTGTTTTCCTACCCAGTCAACCGAAAAAAAAAAATAAAAAATAAAAAAATCCCTGGTTATGGTTGTCACCCGTGCAGGAGCAAAAACCATGGAGGAAGCACTTGCAGCCATCCAAGCCAAACTCCAGGATTTGGATGAAAAATTTCTCGGCCTCCATCTTGAACATTCAGCTATGAACAACAAACAACAGTCCGAGTCTTCATCAAACAATGGGTTCTCCTCTTCCAGCAATTTCCGTGGTCCGAAGCTTGATTTTCCTCGCTTCAATGGGACTGATCCAACTGGATGGATCTATCATGTAGAACAGTATTTCAGTCTGCATAATACTTTTGATGTCAACAAAGTTCTGCTGGCATCCTTTCACTTGGAATAGGAAGCTCTTCAATGGTACCGTTGGTACATCAAGGCTCATCCAGAGCCCAAATGGCCAGACTTTTGCCAGCTCCTTTTGCAACGATTTGGTCCTAGTGCTTTTGATGACTTCACAGGAGCCCTCACTAAACTTCGCCAAATTGGCACGGTGAGGGAGTATCAAACCGAATTTGAGAATCTAGCCAACCACACCGAAGGGCTGTCTGATGACTTTTACCGGAGTTGTTTTATCAGTGGTCTAAAGGATGCCATCCGCTCTGAGGTCAAAATGTTCTGTCCCAACACAATTATGGAAGCCCTAGGGTTGGCTAAGTTGGCAGAAGACAAGATTGCATCCCAACAACGCTCCAAGCCCACTTTTGTTCCCTTCCGAAATATGGGTTCTCAGCGACCACCTATACCGCAGGTTCCTCGACCGACTCCTATCAAGCGTTTGTCTGAAATAGAGATGCAAGCACGCAGAGAAAAGGGGCTTTGCTATAATTGTGATGAGAAATTCACTCGGGGACATAGATGTATTCAGCAAAAACTCTATCTCTTCGATGTGGAATCTCCGCCTGCCTCTGAAATTGGTGACGAAGATCCAGAAACACTGGATGCTCCGGTCGACATTCAGGAACCACCTATTGACCCTCCGTCTCAGGATGACCAGCCAGAGATATCTCTCCATGCTTTAGCTGGAATCACCACCCCACAAACAATGCGGGTCAGGGGTTACTTCAAGAAGCTTCCTCTTACAATACTCATTGATTCTGGTAGCACTCATAATTTCATTGACCCTCGGATCGCCAAACAAGCTGATTGTTTTATCCATCCTTGCTCCAACTTTGAAGTCATGGTTGCCAATGGGGGCACCTTACCTTGCAAAGGGAAGTGTCGAAATGTGCGTATCTCTATGGGAGACTATACCTTGCGCTCTGACATGTTTTCCTTGCCCTTAGGCGGATGTGATGTGGTTTTGGGCACTCAATGGCTACGCACACTTGGCCCTATCTTATGGGATTTTGCTGAACTTTGGATGCAGTTTTCCGTCAATGGACAAAAACACACATTGACAGGATTACAACCAGGTTCTCTCAGCATCATCAGTTCACATCGCATGGAAAAACTCCTCAAGAAGAATTCACATGGTGTCATCGCTCAGATCCATTCCATCCAGATGCAACCATCAGCGGTCTCCACTACTCCTTTGGATCTACAACAAATTCTGGATCGATATACAGGTGTCTTTGCTGAACCAGTGGGATTACCACCTTCCAGGCCAGAAGACCATCGTATTCAGCTCCTTCCTGGCAGCGTTCCTCCCAACATCAGGCCCTATCGCTACCCATTTCACCAAAAAACGGAGATTGAAACGCTCGTTCGGGACTTATTGAAGCAAGGTATTATTCGTCCAAGCACTAGTTCCTTTTCTTCTCCAGTTATTCTTGTCCGCAAAAAAGATGGGTCATGGCGCCTCTGCATTGACTTCCGAGCACTTAATCACCTCACCATCAAGGATAAGTTTCCAATTCCTGTTGTTGATGATCTTCTTGATGAGCTTCATGGGGCTCACTTTTTCTCCAAGTTGGATCTTCGTTCTGGGTATCATCAAATTCGAGTTCATGAGGAGGATATTCCTAAAACAGCTTTCTGCACACATGATGGCCATTATGAGTTTTTGGTCATGCCCTTTGGCCTCACTAATGCTCCTTCCACATTCCAGGCCTTAATGAATAAAATATTTCGACCCTACTTGCGGAAATTCATTCTGGTATTCTTTGATGATATCCTCATCTACAGTAAAACATGGGATGAACATCTCCAGCATTTGGATCTTGTCATGCAACTTTTCTCTGGCCATCATCTCCATGCCAAGCAGTCTAAATGTGTTTTTGGACAGAAAGAAGTTGAGTATCTCAGGCACATTATCTCAGCACAAGGGGTTCGCATGGATCCTGCCAAAATCGATGCCATGAACAATTGGCCACAGCCTGAGACACTCAAGAGCCTTCGTGGTTTTTTGGGGTTGACTGGCTACTACCGCAAGTTTGTCAAGGATTATGGAAAGATTGCAGCTCCATTAACTGCTCTATTGAAAAAGGATGCTTTTACATGGACACCTGCTGCTCAGTGTGCATTTGACAAACTAAAACAAGCTATGTGTACTACACCTGTGCTAGCTATGCCCGATTTTTCCAAGCCCTTCACTATTGAGAGTGATGCTTGCGGTAATGGACTTGGTGCTGTCCTCCTTCAGGATGAACACCCCATTGCGTTCACCAGCAAAGCCCTTTCAGGGAATAATTTAGCTCCCTCTACCTATGAGAAGGAAATGATGGCTATTTTGCATGCAGTACAGAAGTGGCGCCCATACCTATTAGGAAATCATTTCTGCATCAAGACTGATCACCAGAGTCTGAAATATTTCTTGGACCAGCGTGTCTCCTCCCCGGCACAACAGAAATGGGTTAGAAAACTCATGGGTTATGACTATGAGATCACTTACAAGAAGGGTAGGGACAATATTGTGGCAGATGCTCTTTCTCGCACATTTGATGCCCAAGGTTCTCTTTCAGCTATTTCTATGCCGGTTCCAAATTGGTTGCAATCTGTTCAACAGGGTTATGTCAATGACTCTTCCTTATCTCAAATCATCCAACACTTAACCAACAACCCTTCTGCTGTACCACATTACTCTTGGGATGGTGCTTCTCTGCGATACAAGGGTCGTCTGGTGCTTCCCCAGAGCACAGATCTTCAACAGGCTGTCTTCTATGAACTCCATGCTTCTCCATCGGCAGGGCACTCTGGGTTCCTCAAAACATATGAACGAGCATGGCGTAACTTCTTTTGGTAGGGCATGAAAAGGAAAATTCAACAGATGGTGGCCGAATGTGATACCTGCCAGCGCAATAAGGGTGAAACAACACTCCTTCCAGGATTGCTTGAACCCTTGCCCATACCTACACGGATTTGGACAGATATTTCTATGGATTTCATTGAAGGGATCCCTAAATCTGGCGGGAAGACAGTGATTCTCGTTGTGGTTGATCGCCTCTCCAAATATAGTCATTTTTGTGCTCTCAGCCATCCCTATACAGCCTCCTCCGTCACTCAAATTTTTCTGGACCAGATCTTTCGTCTTCATGGCATCCCTTCTTCCATTGTCTCGGATCGTGATGCGACTTTCACCAGTCATTTTTGGACAGAACTATTTCGCCACACTGGCACCAAACTAAAGATGAGTTCAGGGTATCACCCACAAACAGATAGTCAGACTGAAATTGTCAATAAATGCTTGGAAAATTATCTTCTTTGCTTCACCTCGGAACAACAACATCAATGGGCAAAGTGGCTCCCTCTCGCTGAATGGTGGTACAATACCTCTTACCACACTGCCTCTAAAATGACCCCATATGAAGCAGTCTATGGTCAGGCACCTCCAGCTCTTCTTCCATACACCCCCACCAGTTCACCAGTTTAGGAAGTTGACACGGTCCTTTGCAACCGCGATCAGATTCTTCGCATTTTGCGGGACAATCTTCACATGGCAAGAAATCGCATGAAGCAACAAGCTGATCAGCACCGTTTGGAGCGCACTTTTCAAGTCGGCGATATGGTTTTTCTTCGTCTCCATCCGTACAAACAATCCTCCTTGAAACTCAAAGGGCATCATAAGCTCGCTCCAAAGTTCTATGGGCCATATCGAATTCTTTAGAAGATTGGGTCCATTGCTTATAAATTGGAACTTCCTCCTTCTTCCCGCATTCATCCAGTCTTTCATGTCTCTTGTCTGAAGAAAGTTCTTGGCACCAACATCAGCGGACAAACGATTTTACCCGAACTGGATAATGAAGGATCCATCCTTTTGGAGCCAGAGGCCATCCTCAATCGGCGCACGCGTCAGCTTCGCTCTCGCTCTATCACAGAGGTCTTAATTCAGTGGCACGGCATGCAACCAAATGATGCTACATGGGAACCACTCCTTCAGATTCAACAACAATTTCCACATCTCAAGCTTTGAGGACAAAGCTTTTTTTAAGGGGGAGGGGATGTTAGGAACCCATGTCTTTACTTTGTTAGTATGTTGTTGTTGGACGCATATGCTTTGTAAGTCGTCCCGTAGTATTTGTTGATCAATAGTTGTGTTATTGTTGTTGGCGCATATGCTTTGTAAGTCGCCCGTAGTATTGTTGATCCATAGTTTGTAACAGCCCATGGTTTCGACCCATAGTATTGGCGCCTAGAATTAGTATATAAGTGTGTGTTGAGACCTATGAAGGCACCGTGAAGTTAATTGTATTAAGCTTGCTCAAAGGAGGTTGCCCCCTCGAAGTGGCCTGTGATCAATATAAAAGTGATTCTGAGTTCTGTCATTTCTGCTATTTCGCATATTCTTGTTAATTGATTGTTGCAGGTGCATCACAAAGCTATGGATTGCAGACTCTATGGAAGAACAAGTGCTGAAAGTCCCAATCACTCTGTGAGATGTTGGACTTGTAGCCGTGCTGGTCACATTGCTGCAAATTGTGACACAATGATATGCTTCACCTGTGGTGGTGTTGGTCATAAAGCCCAAGCATTTGCAAGTCCAAGAAGACAATCCATGAGAGGTTTTTCATACACATCAGCAAGGAAAGAAGATGAATCGGGGAAGAAGAATAACACCAAAAGATTGAAGACCAAAGGACAAATAATCATAGCCAAGGAGATTCTCAGGACATGACAAGGCTTGCGGGCATCCATTGGAAGGACAATTGCGGGCATATTTATATGCCCTTGCGGGCATTTTCTACATGCCCCTGCGGACATATTCTGGAGCCTGTTAAGGGAATAACTAGGAGCCCTTGTGGGCATCCTATAAGGTCCTTGTAGGCATATTATTGAGCTATGCGGGCATCACAGGATGGCATATGATGGAGCATGTGCGGGCAAGTGAAAATGCCTTTGCGGGCATATCCATGAAATAGCCCGCGGGCATTTTTTATGAAGCAGTGTGGGCATTTCCAAGAGCCCTTAAGGGAATCCCTTAGTGCACTTGCGGGAATTTTCTAAAGAGCCCATGCGGGCATATTCCAAGGACTCTTGCGGACATATTTAGGAGGCCTTCTGTGGGCATTCTTAAAGGATATGTGGGCATCACCTAAAGGCCCCTACGGGCATTTCTACAAGGTTGTGTTGGCATTTCTATAATCCCTTGAGAGCATTTATGAAGCCCCTGCGAGCATAATTAAAAGGCTTGTGCGGGCATCATTTAAAGAGCCCTTGTGGGCATATAAGAGCCCTTGCGGGCATATTTGAAGGGCTGTCCAATGATGTGGAAAAGAAGGTTGAAATTAAATATATTTATATATATTTGAAAAAGATAAATTGGAGATAATGTAATAAGGTCGGCCAAATAAATCTTATTTGATTTATTTGATGATTTTAATGATAAAAATAAAAATAAAAGAGATGTCGGCCTCCATAATTTATGGAGAAGGAAAAGTATAAATAAAGGACAAATCTTTATTTTGATTGTGTGGATTTTGTGAAGAACTCGGTAAAGTGAGGATGTGAAAAGAGATCTGAGTTCGGGTGTTTCTGAGGTAGCAACAGAGCAGCAAAGGAAGCTGAAGATGGAAGGTTGAGACAACACTGAAGTTTCTTTTCTCCTTTTATTCTCTCTCTAAATTTGGGGTGGCTAAAGACAATACTTAGTACACAGAATCATGATGATAGTTTGAATTGACAGAGACAACTTGATGATATTCTAGGGCAGCAGTAATGGCAGATTGATTGAAGACATGGACATAATGATGATGTAAGCGAAGAAGTGTTTATGGACAGAATGAAGATGTGCTTACGGGAAGAATGATGATATGGACAGAATGAGGATGATGTGTTTGTGGACAGAAGTATGATGATGTGCTTGTGATGTGTTTGGACAGCAAAAGTGGCAGAAGTTATGATTTTTTATGACAAGGATGTATATGTATATACAAGATGGGTCTTGTACTATTTTTCTTAGTTGGATATAAGAAAAGACCAAGCTGAGTCTTGGAATAGGAGCTGGTGCTTCTCTATCAGTTGTAGCTGATGACACCTAACGGTTGTAGATGATCAAATCAAATATAAAAAATATTACAAAGCTTATCTTGTGTCTCTTGTGATGTGTCTATGATGGATTGATGATAATATGTTTAATTTGATGAATGTGGATCTATAGCTTAGTGAATGATGAAAGTGTTGAAATGAAATTTAAATGATATATGTTTAAGTTATGAAGAAGTTAAAATTGGTCTTAATTGCTGGCCCACTGATTCACCCCCCCTCTCAGTGTGCCATTGTGTCCATCACATCCAACCATAAATGATATGAAATAGTGGAATACCACAATAGTAGATGACAAGTAATTCACAAAACATAATAATTCCACAAAAAAAGACATTTGAACATTAACAATAAACATCCAAAATGTATGTTCCCCATACTCATCTAATAGGAACCTTCCAAGTCTGTAATGAAGATGATTACAAATGTTGATAAGTTAATAAATACTAATAGATGGTTACCTCTTTTCAAGTATTGAGGGTATTTTTGGTTAAATAACCAAAAGGTCATTGATATATTTTACCATATTGACTCCTAAAACAATTTGAATGCATATTAATAGCAAAAGAACATCTTCACATTGCTTCCTAAGTGCATCTACTTTGATGTCATCGCTCCAACTACAATCCTGTTGTACTCAATCTTCAATGAATTACTGATAATACTACCTCCTGTTGTATCTAAAATATTACACGAGTATGCCAAACATGCATGGCCTAGCCTGTATGTTGCTCCATATTTTTATATATTCACAGTACACATACACAGCCAAGAATATCCTGAAGCACTTGACCAAGTGGAAATATCCCAAAGCAAATTAAAAAATTTGTTGTTTTTCATTATTAGCAAAAAAATGAAAAACCATTTAGTAAAGCTACTGGAGTATTAGCAAAAAATGAAACCATTTAGTAAAGCTACTGGAGTATCAGCAAAAAAATGAAAAACCATTTAGTAAAGCTACTTGTGTTGTACTCAATCTTCAATGAATTACTGATAATACCACCTCCTGTTGTATCTAAAATATTACACAAGTATTCCAAACATATATGGCCTACCCTGTATCTTTCTCCATATTTTTATATATACACCGTACACATACAAAGTCAAGAATATGCTGAAGCACTTGACAAAGTGAAAATATCCCAAAACACAATAAAAAATTTGTTGCTTTTCATTATTAGCAAAAAATGAAAAACCATTTATTAAAGCTACTCGAGTACTCCATTATCACTATTGTTGAATGTGTCTTTTATTGTAAAATGACGTCAATTGCAATTGGTTGTTTATACAAGAAGAACGAAACATATTAAATTTGTTAAGCAATCAATTCAAATTTCGTGTACAATTAAAATGATAACAATACACTAATTCCAGTTCTGTGGGTAAAGCTGATACCATGGGATAAAAGATAAAATTTAGTTTGAAATAGTCCGTGTAGGGTACATAAACTCTCCAAAGCATATATGCTTCTATTAGATTTTAGAAGTTCAAGAGCACAACAAAATATGAAGTTGTTATTATTACAATGGAGAGAGTAACTTTATTTCCTATTTCACCAAATTCTTAACAAATTTAAGTAGAATTAGGGCTGCTTTGCATAGCCTGATGTAATGGAGTCTATTATACATACTATTTTCTTCCTCAGTTCAAAGTCTTTTAGAGTACCTGATAAGGTACCTTCCAGACATATACAAACTCCAAGGACCGGTTCGGCTTTAGAACTCCTAGTCACAGAACCAAGACTCACTCACTACAAAACTCTGAACTAAAGAAAATGACACTTCTTTGTCTGATCGTCTTCGGATGGCGAAGATCATCACAGACTATACAGTAGAAGATCAACAAGCTTTTGATCCTAGCAGGTCGCACTAAGCGCAAAGGGAGAGCATACACCACTGACTTCTTCTTACACTTGAGATATCTATTTTTCGTATGCCAGGTCACAAGAAGTGCAGGCACAGAGGATACACAGACCTCGACTCGAATACTTACAAAACTCTCAACTCCCAAACTGTAAATACCCGAGTGGGTGTGGGAGGCTTTATTTATACAAATTTCTCTGGTAAACAAGTGACACCAAATTGACAAATGCAAGTAAAAGCTAAGATTCGATTTTATGGCAGTAGATCAAATCGTACCCTTTGTCGGATAAGTCATCCAAGCCATGTGAAGGAATCTAAGTACTTGCGGACCCATACTGACAAGAGAATTAAAATTTACAAGGTGGAACTACTATTAGCGGCCCACGACACTTTTACATCAGCCATGTGAAGGAATCTAAGTGCTTGCAGACCCATACTGACAAGATAATTAAAATTTACAAGGTGGAACTACTATTAGCAACCCACAACGCTTTTACATCAGTCATAGGGATCATATACTACTAGGCAGATACATCTTTCTTTTCCATCCCCAAGATCCAGTCTGCCACAAACACAACCAGATCCAACAAATCCATCATCATTGTCATCATCATTTTCAGAGGTAGGTGGGATAGAGATTTCAGTATCATGAAATAAACAATGTGAAAAACATCTTTCTACATCAAACCCCATCATACCTTCATTGGAAGAGCAACATAATTCTCCTTCAAAACATGATTCCACTTTGTAATTGAGCATGACTTCTTTGGCATAGTGTCTAATCATCCTTCCATCGTTATCTCATTGGAGAAAATTCTGTGTCATTTTGATAGGTGGTTCTGAGGGCCAATATTTCTCGCCAGTGTGTTTCAATTTGAATTTGAACCACATATAGTTATGATGAGATACAATCATGTCATCCTAGAGATGAAAAATAAAATTAGCTCGTCTTTGTACCCAATCTTTTATAGGACAGAACTTATCAAGAAATACTTTTTTCCATCCTAGCCATTTTTGTTGAACTAAGGAGGATGGATCTCCGCAAATTATGATCTCTCCTTGTTCTCTACAAAATTGTAGAATCAGATGGTAACTTGTCGATGTTAAATAGCCAGGGCCTATATTAACAAAAAAAAAATTCCCATCAAACTCAGCAGTATCTAGCCAAATATCATTTAAGTCTGATAACTTATAATATGTATTTCTGAGATTTAGAAATGTTGTTTTCTCCCATCTTTCAATTTTCATAGGAGAAGAGTGAATCTGTCTTATCAATGAGATGGCCAATTGCTTGTTTGCTTCTTTTTTGCTGGCATATTCCAAAAATGCTAGGCGCTCTGGAGAACTCATGGGGTCTCGAAAAATTCTTTTTCCTATGGATTTCTCTAGATCATGCTTGATTCTTGCTCTCTTATCTGACAGTCCAGCATCTGATGCACCGGCATTGAACATGTTGAGACTAGGTTGAGATTCATCTTTGGTTAGCATATCAACAACATAGTTAAAATAACTAGGTTTATATACAATATCGAAATCAAAATTCTGAAGCCACATCAACCATTTACGAATTCTAGAATTATTTTCAGCCATCAAACTTCCATTCTTAAAAATTCCTGTCATGATTTGTAAATCTGTTTTGATCAAGAATTTTACAAATTTCAGATATAGTTTGAAATGGTTTACTACATTTTTGACATCGAGAATCTCTTTGTGGCTCGAGGGGTAGTTTATTTCTGCACTCTTAAAAGAACCCGAGGCGTATCCACATATTTCTTCTTTATCTCCATGCTTTTCTATCAGGACACCTCCGCATGCTTTGTTGGAGGCATATGTTTCTATGATAAGGTCTCCTATACCTTGGGGAAGGGAGAGAGGAGGAAGTTGTTTTACTTTTGCTTTAATTCTTTTAACAGCTTTAGTCATTTCATTGCTCCATTTTGGAGGGTTTTTCTTCAATCTTTGTTGTAGAATATGGATGTCATCAACTTGGCCCTTATAGAAAGGTCAAATATAATCCAAGATCCCTAAGAAGCGTTGCAACTAGACTTTCTCCAAGATTTGATTTGGGAAATGATCAAAAACCTTAAGAACATGCTCTTGGAGGAATACTTGGCCTTTAGTGATCTTTAGACCAAGAAACTCAATTTTTGTCTTCCCAATCTCCATTTTGCTTTTGGAAAGAACTTAGCCATGTTTATACACCAGCTGGTAGAACTTTTGTAGATGCTTTAAATGTTACGGCAAATTTTTAGAGCAAATTAGGATATCATCAATATATACAAGTGCCCATTTCATTTCCGTGAAAATATCTTCCATTCTCTTCAGGAATTCAGAAGGAGCATTATTTATTCCAAATGGGAGAACTTTCCATTGATACTGACCATGTGGGACAACAAAATCCGTTTTGAAGCGATCCTTTGCTTCAATCCCAATCTGGTAAAATCCAAATTTTAGATCAAACTTACTAAAGATTGTACAACCTACAATTCTTTGTAAAAGGCTTGACTTATCAAGAAGAGGGTATCTGACATGTTGGAGGGATGCATTCAGAGGTTTGTAATTTACAACTAACTTGGGATTTCCTCTATTAATTTATGAATGCTTGTTTGCTATAAATGCATGACAAGCCCAAGGGCTGCTAGAGTGTTCAATGAGACCTTTAGAAAGTAGGTCTTTAATTTCACTGGCACAAAACTCTTTTTCTGTAGGAGACATTAAGGCTGCAGAGGCTCGTTGGGCTCTAGGCTTAACCAAAGGATCATATGATAGAGACACAATATTTTTCTTTGGTCCAAAAGGAATTAGGAATTTCAAAGGTGCAATCTTTCTCAAGCTTTTCTGAAATTTGAGATAAGGAAGAGTCCTTGTGCATTTATGCATAAGCTATACACCTTTCCATTTTGAAGAATTCTACAATATTAGGGGCAGGATTGAGCTTCTTTACAGGAGTTGGGCATCTGGATTTAGCTCAAAGGACATGGGACAAGACACTAATCTACAATTTATTGTACATTTGAACAACATTTTATTATTATCAATAGTAACAGGATTGACTCTAGTCAAAAACTCTGATCCTAAAATACAATCCTCTTTTATATTGTCTAATCTATTTAAAGACAAAACTTCTAACAAACCTTCAATCTTAATTGGGAAGTCTGGAACTCTTCCAAGCAATTGTACGGGAGTTCCTTCAATTGCTACGCCGCGATCAAAAGTATGTTCCCAATAAAATGATGGTATGGCACCTCCTTTTTCCAAATTCATTTGGCAGCCAGAGTCTATCGTGCAATCTAGCTGTTATGGCTTGAACTCTGGAGGGAAAAATAAGACTTTTATATATAACTTAGGACCAATAAATAGTCCTAGAATTGGCTCTGGATTTGGAGCAGGAAACAAAGTGGGTTCATCATCTTCTTTTGCTGAGCTTTCTTCATTGATACTAGGTGTGCTTCTATCTTTGGGGCTCTTAAGAGCTTCTTCATAGGCTTTGCAAATTTCTTCTTTCAAGGACTGATCTTTCTCTCTTATAGTTATTTCTAGCATTCTTTTTAGCTCTTCTATTTCTCTGACAAACTTCTTCAAAGAGCTTTGCTTTTCTTTGATTTGCAACCTGAGTAGGTGCTCTTTATCTTTTCTGAATCTTTGTCTATCTTCATGAAGATGGAGATATTCTTTGTAAAGCTCTGCTGGATTATAGAATGCTGGATTCATGTTGATATTAAGAAAGAAAGAGTTAGATTTGGCTGGTTGCTTCTCTTTAGCTTTTAGTTGAGCTAAAAGCTTGTTCTTTTCATCTTTTAATTCTTTCTTAGAACACACTGATATGCTGGTGTTCTATATAAAATTTCAACAATTTCAGCAACTCTGATTTGAGGAGAAACCTTTGATGTGGAAAACATATAAAACAAAATTCTGGAGGACCATCAAACCCTCCTAAATTTGCATCCTGATCGGAATCAGAAGAGGAGTCGATGGATTCTGCAAGATCAAATTTATTCATGGAAGGATCTGAGTCATCTGAATCAGAGGATCCTTCATCTGGGAGAAAAACTATTTCTCCTTCGGGATATTGGTCAGTATCATAGTAGTCAAGATCCCACCAAGAAGGATCTAATTCATTAGTAAACATTGCTGCAAGCCGAGGCTTAGATATTCTCTTGGGGCATTTATTTGCCCAGTGGCCTTTCTTGCCACAAATAAAACATTTTTCAGTATCAGGAAATAAACAATGTGAAAAACATATTTCTACATCAGACCCCATTCAATTTTGCCTTTAAAAGATAAGAAACAGTCCTAAGTTATAAATGACCATAGCTTAGTTAAATTAAACCTAATTTCCCGTGGAAAAACAACCCTTAGTGGAACAAAATCCTGCATATTCGATTTCTTGGATCCGTCCCCACTTCTCTTCTCCCATAGAAGTGTCCTTCTTTCAGCGTCTATGGTTTTTCAGACTTTTAGCTTAGACTGATACTTGATTTTTTGTATGTTGTTTGCTTTTTATATGAGTTGTTTTGACTCTCCCGCTTTGTAATGACATATTGTATCCAACAATTCCATTGACCTACTATAGTGGTTATTAGTTGGACATTAATAAAATTATCTTATCGTATATCATATCTTATATAACAAAGAGCAAAATAATTGCATAGCTTTCAAACAATTAACTTATGTTGCATTACAATTACTGCCATTTCAAGTATTAAAGATGGCAGTGGCAAAATCTTACAAGAAACCAAATTTGCAGACACCAACAAAACCGATATGATTTTCAATATACCAAATCTTGAAGACCTTTACTTTAACAATGAGGCCTAGAGTTTCAACTACCAGAAGTAACCTCATTGCAAAAATTAATGATTAATGTTTTGCCATCTTTTGCAACCTCTAGCATTAATTGCTAAAAGTTGACATTCTCGGTTCTCTTGTATATGCAGTGTATGTTGGGGATTAACCCATGGTGAAGAGTTGGTAAAGGTAATGCTTTTTCTTGGGAGACACGGAAGGTTCATATCTCGCCCCCAATGTTAAGGTGGGTTTGTACTGTATGTTACCAGTTACTTCACCCCGAAGTGTTGGAAATGCATTTCAGCATTTCAGAAACATCTCCCTGTAAGAGATGGATCTGAAGCAATGCTGAAACATTTCAGTGACGTTTCAAATCTTCACGTGTTAACCCATGGTGAAGAATTGGTAAAGGTAATGCTTTTTCTTGGGAGACACGGAAGGTTCATATCTCGCCCCCAATGTTAAGGTGGGTTTGTACTGTATGTTAACAGTTACTTCACCCCGAAGTGCTGGAAATGCATTTCAGCATTTCAGAAACATCTCCCTGTAAGACATGGATCTGAAGCAATGCTGAAACATTTCAGTGACGTTTCAAATCTTCACGTGTTGTATTCTCCGTTTGAGATGGTGTATGGATTGTTTTAGCGAACGTTATGACCATTTCAACAGACATTTTGGTCATTGTATACGCTCCTTTCAATCACTGCATTGGTCACTAAAATGAAAACAAAATCTAAAAATAAAAAATAAAAAAAGATAGCCATATTAATTTCTTACAAAATCAAGTTATAAATAGAGAGCCTGGGCCTTTCTTAATGTTAAATGCTATTTGTTGGCTTTATTTCCAAATTCAAAATCCATGAATGATATTTTGAAATTTTGTCTCCTAGTTTCTTTGATATATGTATGTATGAATGAATGTTTGTATTTGACATATCCTAGTTGTCTCATATCCTGATTTTCGGATTTTCTGAAAATTGGTGTATCCAATTCAGATATTGTATCCACAACTTTACAATTTAGTTGTTGTGTTAATCAGATACTGTATCCGCGACTCTGCAATTTAGTTGTTGTGTTAATGTGGTGTTGGGTTTTGTAGCTCCCCATTAATAATTAAAGTGAAATTGCAATTTAAAAATATATAAGCAGTGTATGTCACTGTATGCAAGGCAGTGCTTGCGTGTTATTATTATTTTAGAAGTGCTTCAAGAAACATTCCAGGAGAGGCCACACTGCAAATAGCAGGTTTACGTTGTGGTCACAAGTGAAGGGACTGCTATACCCACTGTTCTGTAATTTATACTAAAGAAAAAAGGGGGAGATAGTGTAGGTTTTTCCATTCCCCCTCGTCTTTTTTTATTTAGTAGGTTAGCATTGAAAATTCTCTTGGAGTTAGAAGCTCCATTAAAGAATATACAGTACTTTTGCTGAGATTTCCACCATACTTCAAAGTCTTCTTCAGGTTTCCTTATCTTCTAGGAGGCTAAACTTTGACTGCAAGATATAGAAGGGGAGGGGCGAGGAAGGAATTCTATGGCCCAAAGAAGCTCATCAGCTAAGAGAACTGACACAAGAGAGAGAATTCCTTTTGTTTTCATACTTTCAAAGAGAAGAGCCTTGGCTTGAGGTGCAACCACCACTGGAGGAGTGGCGTGATTGCAGAAAATAATGTTCTTTTTTGCCAACCATAATTTACAGCATATAAAATTTGGAAGAGCCAACCAATATGTTTTAAACCAACCTTCTACCTTAAGGGAAGTTGGATATTTCTTCCCCCAATCTTTGAACATTTCCAATGTGGATCTTGGGGCTAACAAGCCCCTTCCAATGGGGGAAGTAGCATAGAACCAGACCAAAATAGAATAGGAATACTAAAATGAAATGCTTAATGTTTCACCACATGAAGCACACAAAGGATATCTGAATGGGCCTTGAAGTCCCATTTTGTTAAGGTTATCCCTGTTGGTGTACGTTGACACTTAAGCTCACATCAGTGAGTAAATTCGGTTGGTGCACTGCTCACCAACATCTCTTAAATGCTGAGCTCTCCCGCCTATTTTGTGTAGTTGTATTTTATGTTTATATACCACATACTTTAATAGAACGAATGGTCTTTTTCTTTTGACATAGAGAACTCTATTTTCCTCTCTGTGTTTCTGAAGACTGTGTGTTTGTATGGAGATCAAGCTGATTTGATCCTGCTGTGCTTTATCTAAATCTACATGGTATCAGAGCTACAGGGCATTAGCTTCCTCCATCCTCATTGGCTGCAGTGGCTTCTGGGCATTTCTACAGGGCATCCAGGTTTTCTTTTGCCATTTTGCTCTGCTCTCTGCTCTAGAGTCTAAACTACTGTTTGAAGCTATCACCAGTCACCTTTTAATCCTTTTCTTTGACATCTTCTTTTCCTTACAATGGCAGATAAGTTGCCAATCCCTATTTTAACTCCTCACAACTATTTTTCTTGGAAATCAACAATGGTTGTTCTATTAAGGAGTAAAGGTCTGTACAGGGTAACCACTGGAACAGAAAAAGAACCCACACAAAATGTTGAAAAGCCTAAATGGCATAATCGTTGTGATGAAGCCTTAGGCTTGATTTGTCTTTCTCTTTCACCTGAACTACTATTTCATTTGGAAGGCATAGACACTCCCCATGAAGCATGGGATCAACTTGAACAATTGTTTGGTAAAACAGATGCCATTCGTGGTCATCAACTGGAAAATGAACTGATTAGTCTCAATCCTAATAATTTTGATACCATTCAAGACTTCATTTCCAAGTTCAAATCTCTTAGGCTTCAACTGAAGGATTGCAATATTGAGAAAAAGGATGAGTAGCTCATTCATGCAGTGCTCTCTAAGTTAGGAGAATCATACTTAGTGTTTGTTTCCACATTTTATTCAACTAGGGATGCCTTGGGTCCAAATTTTGTAATGCCTACCTTTGATGCTTTTGCTGAAAGACTCACTCGTGAGCAGGATAAGCTCATTCAAATGGGCTCTCTTAGCTCTATAGATTCTAAGTCTCATGCATTAATAGCTAGCTCACCTCCCAATTCAAGGATGCCATATAAAAATGCATCTAAAGGGAAACAAACACATAGCTCAAAATCAAGTAATTCTTCAAATTCCTCTCCAAAGCCAGATTTTAAAGGGAAGAAAAATTCTCTTAAATGTACATTCTGTGGAAAGGAAGGTCGTTCAGAATCTCACTGTTTTAAGAAACTAGTTGTCCTGTCTTCAGAAATGAAGAAACACAATCTAAATGTTCGCTTATCTTCCCCTAGCAACGATACAGGGAATGCCAAAGCCCTCTCTGCTATAACAGGTTTCTCCTTTTCTGAACCTGAATGGATATTTGATTCTGGAGCAACCCATCACATGGCAACTCATAAGAACCTGTTTTCTTCCATTATTTCATGCAAAACTGAGCATATTTTTATAGGCAACTCTTCACCTTTGGCTGTTAAAGGACAAGGCTTTGTTGAGATGACAGATGGCATGATTAATAATGTTTTGCATGTTCCTAATCTTTCAGTGAACTTGCTCTCAATTTATCAGATTACAAATTCTGGAGTAGGGAAGACAACATTATTTACCTCTGACTCTGTAATTGTTCGTGAAATTGAGGACCCTTCACAAGTTGTTGCCATAGGGAAAGTGGATCATCATGCACGCTTGTATTTGTTTTCTCATTTTGAGCGAACATCTTCTAGCAGTGCATTGCTTGCTCACTCAAATGAATTAAGTGGATTATGGCATGAGTGATTTGGCCACTTGAATTATCGCTATCTTCAGCAGCTCAGTAAGCAAAACATGGTCACTGATCTTCCACCTATCTCCTTTTCTGAAGGTATTTGTACAGGTTGTATCCTTGGAAAGTATCCTCAAGATATTTTTGATAAGGGAAAATCTTGGAGAGCTTCTCAAGTTCTTCAACTTATTCACAGTGATATTTCAGGCCCTTTTCCTAGACTGTCTTTTCAAAGGGCACGCTACTTGCTTACATTCATTGATGACTATTCTAGACGAACATGGGTCTATTTTTTGAAAAACAAAAGTGAAGCTTTTGACACTTTTCTTGTGTTCAAAGCCTTGGCTAAAAAACAATCTGGAAAGTCTATCAAATGCTTGCGGACAGATAATGGTGGGGAATATGTCAATAACAGGTTTAGGGACTATTGTGCCACTGATGGTATTAAGCTACAGCATACAGTACCCTACTGTCCACAGCAAAACGGTGTTGCTGAAAGGAAAAACCGTACCTTGAAAGAGATGGCAAAGTGTATGATTCATGCAAGAGGTCTTGGCCCACGGTTTTGGGCTGAAGCGATAAATTGTGCAAACTATGTTCAAAATCGCACTCCTCATAAGGCTATTCAAGGGGTGACACCAGAAGAAGTTTGGAGTGGACAAAAACCCTCTGTTGGGCATCTTAGAGTCTTTGGGTGCAATGCTTGGGCGCACATTCCAAAAGACAAATGCAAGGCAATGGACATGCGAAGTAAGCCCTGCATATTTGTTGGCTACCCAGAAGATGTTAAAGGGTATAGGTTATTACATCCCGACACACATGAATTGCTCATTAGCAGGAGTGTTCGATTTGATGAGCATCCTCCTCAACATTTTGTATCTTCACATGATGATCCTTCCTCTGAGTTGATTGCCCCTGCTCATGATAGTGAGCTTGAAGAACAACCAGCAAGCTCACGTCCTCCACTTCTTGATTGGGGTCAAAGAAAAATGAGGTCCTCTCTTCAAAGGACTCCTCGAGTATTTATGGCTTGCACTTCAGATCCAAAAGACTTTCATGAGGCCCATGGTATTAAAAAATGGGATGCTGCCATGGAAGAAGAGCATAATTCCTTGCTGAAAAATGACACTTGGGACTTGGTCCCTCTTCCAAAAGGAAGAAAATTAGTTCAATGCAAGTGGGTATATCAAACCAAACATGCAGCTGATGGTTCTATAGACAAATATAAGGTTCGATTGGTCGCTAAAGGGTTTTCACAGGTTGAGGGACTTGACTATTCTGAAACCTTTGCACCCGTGGCTAAAATGAATTCTATTCGCCTTGTTCTTTCTATCGCTGCATCTCGTAAGTGGACTGTACACCAAATGGATGTCAAATGTGCATTCCTTCATGGTGATCTGCAAGAAGAAATATACATGGAGCAACCTCCTGGATTTATCCAGGACTCCTCATTTGTGTGCATGCTCAAAAAATCATTGTATGGTCTCAAACAAGCCCCTAGGGCGTGGTATGAGAAGATGGATTCTTTCCTTCTCTCTTTAGGATTTTCTCACTGCCTTTCTGACTCAAATGTGTATATTTTGCAGCAAGATCGTGAGCTTCTCCTCCTTGTTCTTTATGTGGATGATCTCATTCTTACTGGGAGTTCATCTAGCTTGATTGATCAAATGAAGTTTTCTCTTCGACAACAGTTTGACATGGCAGATTTAGGGCTACTTCACTACTTTTTGGGACTGCAGGTCACTCAGTCTACATCTAGGATAGGTCTTTCTCAGCCCAAGTATGCATTGGATCTCTTGAACAAATTTCACATGTTGGATTGCAAATCTGCACCAACGCCATATTTGTCCGGAGTCAAGTTATCCGCAAAGTGCACTACTCCTTTAGTGGATGCTACTTTGTATCGGCAGCTTGTTGGCAGCCTACTGTATTTGACTCACACACGTCTGGATATCTCATATGCAGTTGGCTTGGTTTCTCGGTTCATGCAGGAACCACATGAGCTCCATTGGAAAGCTGCAAAGTAGATTCTTCAATACATTAGGGGGACACACACATATGGCATTAAGTATTCATCCCATGGCAATGCAGATTTAGTGGGTTACACAGACTCTGATTGGACTGGTGATCTTGATGACCGCAGATCGACATCTGGCTTTGTCTTTCACCTTGGATATGGCCCTATTGTTTGGTCCAGTAAGAAGCAAGCTGCCATCGCCCTTTCTTTTACAGAAGCAGAGTACTGAGGTGATGTTAATGCTGCCACAGAGTCTATTTGGATTTGGCAGATTTTATCAGAGTTTAGTTTTCAGCAGGTGCAGCCTACTGTAATTTGGTGTGATAATCAAAGTGCTATCCATATTTCCAAGGAACCAGTAGAGCATCAACGCACCAAGCATATAGAGGTCCACATGCATTACATCCGACAGCTGATTCGTGAACATACTATTGATTTGCAATACTATAGAACTGACTTGCAGGTTGCTGATATATTCACCAAACGTTTGGCACATACGAAATATGTTCAGCATCGTGCCTTGCTTGGGGTGAAGGACATTGTCCTTGGGGGCAGGGGGGTAGTCTCAGTTCTCCTTCATGTTTTCATCTATGTTTGATCCTTTTGAACATGAGTACCTTAGCAGGCAGTGTAGCCGGGACTCGTCTTTTGTCTACCTCTGTGTACTCCCTACCTTTCGCTTAAGGGGGGGTGCTGGTGTACATTGACACTTAAGCTCACATCAGTGAGTAAATTCGGTTGGTGTACTGCTCACCAACATCTCTTAAATGCTGAGCTCTCCCACCTATTTTGTGTAGTTGTATTTTATGTTTATATACCACATACTTTAATAGAACGAATGGTCTTTTTCTTTTGACATAGAGAACTCTGTTTTCCTCTCTGTGTTTCTGATGACTGTGTGTTTGTATGGAGATCAAGCTGATTTGATCCAGCTGTGCTTTATTTAAATCTACAATCCCCTATGAGGAGTCGGCCTTGGGAAAGAAGCCAACAAAATAAGGAAATTTTTGAATATTTCCTTTACTCCACACTCCCTTCCAAAGAGCGAGGTCCGGATTAGAAAATTAAGAGAGTGAAACAACCTGATATCTGTGCAATATCGAGTAGTGACTAGTGGATCCCCAACCCCTGCAATCCTTAGCTCTTTTGCTTATAGGAGCCTTTCCACTTAAAAGATATTGGAGATGAGCAATTGACGGGATTAAATTCTCTGCAAGTTCAATTTCACCCACGCACTCCATGCCCTTGCTGCCGAATCATACCAGACTAATATATCCCAAAGATTTATATAACCAGCTTCTATCATTCAAGCTTGTAACTTCTAAAGGTTTCTATGTTCTCCCATGGTCGGATTATTTAGAATTTTGTCCTTCCATAACTTGATCCTTTTTCCATTCCCAGAAATCCAATATAATTACTTCTAAAAAAATGCCACGCTTTGAAACATATATAGCTTCGAAATCTAAGACACTTTTTGGAGAGGAGGGGGAGTGTCTAGACATCTTAGACAGGTACCTTTCAGGTATTTCCAGTTCATTACTCGCTTTACCCAAGAAATTTTCCCTGACACCAGGTTCCGTAAAACTTTAGATCCTATTGCAAGGTTGTTGTTACTGAGATCTCAAATCTGAAGGCCCCCTTCACGACTTCACGAGTTGGTTTCTTGATCTTCTTCCAGCTTACGAGATGAAATTTTCTCTCGTTATTATTCCCACCTCTCCACAAGAAATTGCACATCAAGTTTTCCATTTCCTTGATAATTGAGACGAGAGTTAACATTAAGGAATATTTAAAAATGGGAAGAGATGATAATACCGATTTGATTAAGACAAGCTTCCCTGTTGATTTTGCCAAGATGCACCCCAACCTGTAGCTTTGACTTAAATTTCTCTATTAAATAGCTCTAGGTTCTCCTCCGGGGAGTCTTGCGAACAATAGGCAGGCCTAAGTATTTGAATTCTTCCCAATCAAGGCTCCCCAAGAAACCAAGAATTCTAGAGATCTCTCTCAATTCTCTTGGAGAGATATGCCATCCAAAAATTGAGCTCTTCCCATTATTCATTTTGCTTCCAGATGTTGAGCAGAAACCTAAGAGAATCCTATTAAATATGACCGCTACAAGGATTGAGGCATCCTCTATCAGTAGAGTGTCATCCGCAAATTGAGCGTGCTTTATGTTCTGGAATCCTCTCATGATTTGAATTCTAGGAATCTCCTCCCTTTGCCTATCTTCTTCGATCTTTTTCCTGAGGGCATCAACCATAATAATATGCCATCCAAAAATTGAGCTCTTCCCATTATTCATTTTGCTTCCAGATGTTGAACAGAAGCCTAAGAGAATCCTATTAAATCTGACCGCTACAAGGATTGAGGCATCCTCTAGAGTGTCATCCGCAAATTGAGCGTGGCTTATGTTCTTGAATCCTCTCATGATTTGAATTCTAGGAATCTCCTCCCTTTGCCTATCTTCTTCGATCTTTTTACTGAGGGCATCAACCATAATAATATATAAAAAGGGGAAGTGGGGACAATATTTCCCGAGGCCCTACTGGAATAAAATAAAAGGGCTTCTCTCCCATTGACAAGTTGAGCAATCCATGGAGCACCTATAGAGGCTCTGATCCACGCACCAAAGAATTGAGAAAATCCCATTTTAGCCATAACTTTAAACATAAATTTATGCTGAACCCTGTCGAATGCATTAGCCATATGTATTTTGATGGCCATTCCTTTTTCTTTTCTTTTGATACTGGAATGAATGGCTTCTTGGATCATAATTGCATTATCCATTAACTGTCTCCCCTTAATGAAACCTCCCTGGTTTTCTGAGATTATCTTTGAGAGCAAGACTTTCAAACAATTTTCCAGGATTTTCGTAATGATTTTGTAAAGTGAGTTATAAAGGGAGATGGGTTGAAAGTGAAAGAATGAAAATAGGGTTGATTCCTTGGGGATGAGGGCTAGAAAGGAATAGTTTGTGGTACCTCCAATTTTTATATATCCCTGTGATTTACTAACCATTTTGTGCAGATCCTTTTTGATGATTTACCAGCATCCTCGGAAAATCCTAATTGAAAAAATGTCTCGTCCTGGAGCCTTGTTTGGTTCCATATCCCATATGGCCATATTTATTTCTTTCCTAGAGACGGGAAGCATAAGCCTATCATTGTAATATTATAATTGTTTTTTCAATAGTTTAGATATCATAATTATATTATTTCATAAAAATCGTACACAATTCTTTATCTGTCAGCAAGAAAAATTATATTAAATAGGAACCTTCATTACAAAAAAGATCATGGCTCACAGGGCTTTTCATGCCCGGAGAGTCTGTAACACAACCCTACTACAAGATCCATTTGTTCCTCTAAACCTTCTACACCAAAACTATCTATTCCCATAACCCCGTTACAATAACCCAGACCAAAAACTGTCTCAAAAAGACCTTCAAACTTAGACTGAACAAACTACAGAAAAGACACTACAGCCGAAGTGGAAAGAAACTACATAGGTGGATACTGCGGGTAAGTCCCATCAGCGCCATAACATCCTACCCAAACTAAAGAAACAAAATCATCAAACAAAAACCAGTAAGCATCATAAACCAAACCATAAAAATCGTACACAATTGGCAGCAACTACTTATTCATGTTTTAAGAAAGTTAATTTGTATAGGTGTTTGGGCATACTATTTTGAGTTTTATGTAGACATTTATAAAGTTTGGTAGGTTAGTTTGAGTAGTTAAGTACTTTTCGTTTCATGTAGGAGATTTCAATGTCTATTATAATATAGTTTGGTGGGTTATCTTGAATAGTTAAGTATTTTTTGTTTTATGTAGGAGATCTCATGATCCATTAGAATAAAGTTTGGGGGTTATCTTGAGTATGGTGGTAGTTAAGTATTTTGAGTTTTATGAAGGAGATCTCATGGTCAATGCCACAGACTAATTTCCTATGTTGCATGCCTCAATCACTGTTCTTATCAAGTTAGGTATCATAACTAGCACTAACAATGTTATATTGGGTTTATGTAGGCACTTGTAATTTTGGAGGGTTATCTCTAGTAGTTAAGTATTTTGAGTTTTATGTAGGAGATCTTGTGGTCTATTATAATAACAAGTTGACCTGAGACCCGTCCATTAGTAGGAGGCTCTAGGGGCTTGGTCTCCTCTAAAATGACGATACAAAAAGTTAGGCATTGTTTGTCATTGTGTGGTGGGCCCAAGTGACAGCTTTGACCACTCTCACACCTATCAAACCCCCCATTGGTGGGGCCTACTATGATGAAATCTAACATAGCCAAGTCATCCTAGCAAAACATGTGGGATAACTAGACTGGACTATTGAAGTGGCACTCTACTCATGGTGCTTGGGGTTTTGTGCCAATGCTCAAGCCATTTGTTGTAAATATTTCAACGCAAACAACACCTTTCATGTTTGTACTATGATCTACATTAACATGGTAGCAAACATTAGTGCACCATCATACCAATAAGTTTTATATGACGAGGCATTTGAATTAAACAAATCACTGTTTCACTTGTTCCATAGTCAAAGGAAGATCTTAATTGTAATAAGCATCCATGTTGATTGGAATTCAATAACCAAAAACAAATGATCACCCAACAATTAATCCCACAATGACTAGGATGCACAAAGATATTGTTGGCATAATATTCAACGTAGGCCTATGTAGCCTTTACAAGGGGGTTGGACAATAAAATTAGTTTATGATTTTTGGCTTGTTCACATTGTGGAAAATGTGGGTCTGAAACACCCAAGTAAATTAGCTTATTATTTAATGGAAGATCTTCCATAGCAGGACACTAAGCAAAAACAAGTGTTTTTAGGTTCCAAGACATGTTTTCAAGGCTGCAAATTAAATTAATTTTTGAATAATATATACTTAACCACCACTAAGAACCTTGCAAAACCAAGGAAAATATTTCTAATGATATTTTTTACTTATGTTTTGATCGAAAGAATTTCCAATGTTGATGTTTTTGGTATTTTTGGTATATGTGTTGCAAGAGAATAAATTTGTTTATGTAAATAAAATAAAACTTGTTGATAGTATTATATTAATTTACCACATATATCTTCTATTTCATATTATTTTCTTGCCTCATAATTAAAAATAAGTTAAACCTATATACCTAACATATTCAACCATACCATCAAGGAGTTTATAAAAGGACTAAGGATGAGAGACTCGTATATCATGAATATTAACATTTCTTTCATTTAGTATATTAATTTTATGTCATGTATCATCCATACCCAATCATAGATTGTACCTTGGGTAAGGATGAAGATTCTCCTATATTATTTGAGTGTCTTCCTATTCCAAGACTCTCTCCATGCGTATGCTCTAGCATGATTATCACTTTGACCTTGAACTCAATGCTATTGTGATTGCTCATTTCATTCTTCTCTATTTGCATAGTTCAATAAAGGGTACAGCTATTCCACATACATCTTGATTTGTAATCTTTGTCATTCAGAACATACTTGTTTATCGTCATAAGTAACAAACGTTTCAATCGATTCCCTATCTTTCAAATGGGTAAGGCAAGGGCATCCTATCTTTCTTTCTAGGATGCCCATGAAGTTTCTCACCAGTGTCCAATGATATTTGTTTATTTTATTCTTCGTGCTTATGTGAGTACATAATACACAACCAATATAGGTGAGAATGATTGGTATCTTCCTTCTCACTAAACAAGGGAACGCTTTGGATGTAGGGATGGCAACTCTATGTCTCTTTCAAACTAACATATATTTATAACTATCTCTTAATTTATTTAAAGAGGTGATATGTATATATTTATTCAAAAAAAAAACTTGAAAACATCTCATCACATCCTCAAAAATTTAAATTACACTAAACTTAGATGGAAAAGAAAACTTCTATCTTAGCCACCCAAACTATCCCACTTGACATACACAATGAAAGAGACAAAATATATACAAATTAACAAATACCTTCTAAAAACCAACCAAAAAATTTACAAATTTACACCATTCTAAAAAAAATGTTTATTTTTTTACATAGAACTCTCCGCAGAATCCGCACCACCCTCCGGATTCCTTAGTAAAGAAGCTTTAAATCGTTATGGCAATGAATTGACCCGCATGCCGTTATGATGGGTAGTTCCTTGTCATTTATGACCTTGATGGAACTTCAAGGGAGTTGGTTGGCTATGATGATCTTGCATTTACAGTGAAATTAGTTTTGTTACGAAGAAGCCAAGTAGTAGAGGCCCATATGACTGCAACTCCGTTGATATTTATTGAGAAATCAAATATTCCTCTGTCAAATATCGAAAACTAAATGAAAAGTGAGTAGCCTAAACTTTGATGGTTTCCTCAGTTTTACAACAGCATTTTCCAACACGAATTCAGTAAAAAATCTGAGATTTTGAATAATAGTCTTTAAATTTGCTTAAGCTGAGTGCCCTGTGGTGTTTGAGGGGCTAAATCCATTCATGCAGTCAAAAACATTATTTAAACACAGAATCTGGATTTAAAAGAAATGCAGGATTTTGCTCAAAAACTCATCAGATGGGCCAAATCGTCAAATGTAAACTGTAAACCGTGGACTATATTGTCAAGGAGTTTAAGCATTCGACGATTTTGGCTGTCTGTCGAGTTTTTCATCGGAATCCGGCTATTTTTTTTTAAATCCAGACTCTGTGTTGTTCAAATCATATTTTTGAATACATAAATATATTCTGCGCCCTCAAATACCCCATACACCTAGCTTAAACAAATTTAAAGACAGTAATTCAAAATCTCAATTTTTTTTTACTATATTGATCCCAGAAAATGCCATCGGGACCAGCGAAATTGTCAAACGTTTAGGCTATGCCAAATACTTTATTAGTGAAAGAAAACAAATTTGATGCCACATAGAATTTCACTCTTCTACTATGTCATCTTAATATAGAATTTCACTCTTCTTCTATGTCATCTTAATAGTCAATTACTGGCTGGGCATGTTGTTTGAGTTTCATGAGTTCTTCCCTATGTTTCTCTGTTTCTGCAGCCGCCGCCAGGTTTTTGTTCTTTGAGAATCATTTGTCTATGAGAAGCATTTTGTTCTTTGAGAATCATTTGCAGTGCCAATGAAACTGTCATAAAACCTGGTTATGGGGAACACTGTGATCAAAAGTATTAGAGATGAGTCACGTGCAATTCCTCACCGAATTTTACTCGATAACTCCTCATACGACAGATCCAAGAATAAATTAATCACTAAAATAATTTTACAATCCAAAAATAAATTAATCACTAAATAATTTTACAATGACGAATACTTTAGTTAGAATCCATATTCATAAATTGGTCTCAAGTTCAAGTTCTGAATACTGATTAGTTATTATCACTAAATATAACATTGAGTAAAAGGAAATAAAACTCAGTCTAAAACTTGCCTATAGTCTCTTGCTCTTTGATCGAAATTTGGATATATTACATGATATTGAGATTACAAACTTTTGCCAATTTTTTTTGCAAGTCATTGTACAACCCAAGTCAAACTTATGTGCCTAATTAGAGAGCCTAGCTATACCTGTGGACTTAATTTCTTCTGGTACCACACAGAACGCCCACTATTAAATTACGTTCTTGGGTAACTGTAATCATGGCTGACTAAAGGAAAGATGAAGATCTTTAGCAGTGAGAGAGTGCGTGTGATGCCAACCCCCTCCCTTGCGTTGGCAGGCGGAAACCCCTTCTCTAATCGTGAGCAGATCTGCAGCCAACCCGGGCACACAGACTTCGACGGGAGCCAGAATATTAAACGGATCACAGCTATGGAGCCTACCGAGCCCAACTTCGAGAACTGCCAAAGCAAATCCTGATACGATCAGGAAGCCGCCATTTCTTGGTAAAATCACTGCTCAATTTCCAGATCGAGACTCAAAGGCATCTGACAGTAGTCTAGTAGCCGCATCTGAGGCAGGGAGCGCTTGGATTCATCAAAATCAAACAGCTAAACGTGAACATGACCTGCAGAGATTTCAATTTGCATAATAAATGCCCAGGTACTCGGGCTTCACATACATATGGGGACAAAACAAGCCAGAAAACAAAACACTCTGTTCATTAAATTTGGTTCAACATTCCTGTTACATATATGGCCTCAGAGACAGAGAGCCTTCCACAAAACGATTTTCTACTTTTCAAAACAGTCTTCTAGCTCACAGGCTATCCACGGCTGCATCTATTCTCCTTGCTCTCCTCTGCTGATGAAATGAAAGTCTTTTTACTATATCACGCAGAGCCCTCAAACAGCCCGCGGGTCCTTGATTTCAAAATCAACCACTGCCATTAATAAGCATAAATGGCCTTACTAGCCCGAAAATTCAAAACATTACAGCGCATTGGTTTAAAGGCTAATAGGTTAACGTGTCACCGAGCTTAGGCCGGCATAGGTGTCTATTACAGCACTTTTTGGCTCAATAAAAAAAAGTCAAAACTATGACGGGTTTCAAGCTGAGCGAGATGCTCCTGCATCATCCTCCCGGGGAGAGAAAATGAAGTTCTTCACATGTTCTTCAGGGTCTGTCCCATGCTGGTAAGCCTATGATTCTGTCATCCATACAGCATCCTCAACAGGTTGCCCTTTCCACTTCACTAAATACTGATAATAGGTCCTGCTTCTGGTCTTTTTTGTAACTTTCTTGTCTAGCACAGCTTCAACTTGTGGCTGCTCCAGCTGAGGTAGTTGTTCTTGCCAATCCACAGCCTGTCCATCACTAGCTGGAAGTCCTCGTTCCTCATCCTGTTGTCCTGCTTCTTTAAAAAGAGACAAATCTGCAACATTGAAAATAGGTGATATACCATACCCAGATGGTAGATCAATCTCATATGCATTAGCAGAGAATTTCCTTAATATTTTGCAAGGTCCAATCTTCCTGAGTTTCAGTTTGTTGTAAGTTCCCCTTGGGAATCTTTCTTTCTTCAAGTAAGCCATCACCATATCTCCCACTTGGAAATCTACTTCCCTTCTCTTCTCATCAGCTTTCTGCTTATACCTACTTACACTTTCCTCCAGTGTTCTTTTAACATTCTCCTGTAAGTTGTGCATTGCAGATGCAAAATCCTCCTCATCTGAACTTCTAAACTCCTGTTTCTCCAGATTTCTAAGCTCATATACACCTCTTGGGTGCATCCCATAAATAATTTGAAACGGGCTCCTTCCAGTACTTCTATTAGGTGAGTCGTTATAGGAAAACTCAGCTTGGGCAAGTGCCAAGTCCCATTGCTTAGGATGTTCATACACTAAACTTCTTGAGATGTTTCCAAGACTTCTATTAACTACCTCTGTCTGCCCATCTGTCTGTGGGTGGTAGGCTGAACTAAAATCCAGCTTTGTCCCCAATTTCTTCCATAATGTCCTCCAGAAATGGCCCACAAACTTTACATCCCTATCTGATACGATACTTAATGGTAAGCCATGCAATCTAACAACTTCAGAAAAGAACAAGTTTGCAACATTGGTAGCATCAGTAGTTTTCTTACAAGCAATGAAATGCACCATCTTTGAGAATCTATCAACCACAACATAAATTGAATCGTTCCCTCTCTGAGTTCTTGGCAGTCCTAAAATAAAATCCATGCTAACCGCATCCCATGGCTTGTCAGGAATGGGAAAAGGCTGATACAATCCTGTATTTTGTTTTCCTCCCTTTGCATGCTGGCATACTCTACATCTTTCCACAAACTTCTTGATGTCCTTCCTCATACCTAGCCAATAATAGAATGCATTCACTTGGGCTAATGTTTTATCCCCTCCGAAGTGACCAGCTAGGCTGCCGCTATGCTTCTCCTTGATTATATTCTCTCTTACCGAACAATTTGGGATACATAACTTACTGTTTTTGAACAGCAGACCCTCTTGCAAGGTATACTCCAGCCATTGACTTCTGTTACAAGTAATAGGGCTTACACAAGCTACATAAATATCCTTAAAGTCCTCATCTTCTTTATAGGATTCCCTCATGTCTTCAAATCCCACAATGCTCACTTTAACCTCTTCTAACAACAGATTAACTCTACTTAGAGTGTCCGCAACTTTGTTTAACTTTCCACTAGTGTGCTTGATTACAAATGTAAAATTCTGCATGAACTCCACCCATTTTGCATGTCTTTGGTTCAACTTAGGCTGACTGTTAATGAACTGCAGTGCATGATTATCAGAATATAAAACAAATTCCCTTGGCATAAGGTAATGTCTCCATTTTTTCATTGATTGAACAACAACGTACAATTCTTTATCATAAGAAGAATATTTCTGTTTAGCTTCATTCAACTTCTCGCTGAAATATGCTATGGGTCTCTTCTCCTGGGTTAGGACAGCTCCTATGGCAATTCCACTAGCATCGGTTTCAACTTGAAAAACCTTATCAAAATTAGGCAAAGCTAACACTAGTTGTTCAGTAACCTTCCTTTTTGGCACTTTAAAGTTTATGTCTGCTTCCTCCGTCCACTTAAATGGCTTCCTATTTCCTTTGATGGTATCTATAATAGGTGCACTTATCTGACTGAAATTCCTTATAAATTTTCTGTAAAAATTTGCTAAACCATGGAAACTCCTTACCTCAAATACACTACTTGGAGTAGGCCAATCCAATATAGCCTGTACTTTCTCCAGGTCCATTCTTAGTCCATTTCCTGAGATCACAAATCCCAAATACACCAATTCTGTCTGCATAAAACTACACTTCTTCAAATTTATCAACAACTTCTCTCTATGTAAAGTCTCCAATACCAATCTAAGATGCTTCAAGTGTTCCTCTTTGCTTTGACTGAAAATTAATATGTCATCTAGGTACACTATTACAAACTTCCCCGTAAAATCTTTTAGGACTTCATTCATCAACCTCATAAAAGTGCTAGGTGCGTTAGTAAGCCCAAAAGGCATAACTAACCACTCATACAACCCATCATTGGTTTTAAATGTTGTTTTCCACTCATCTCCCTCTCTAATCCTAATCTGATGGTACCCACTCTTCAAATCTAACTTAGTAAAATACTTTGCTCCACTTAAACAGTCCATTAAATCATCCATTCTAGGCAAAGGAAATCTGTACCTGATTGTTATTTTGTTGATAGCCCTAGAGTCGGTGCACATTCTACATCCTCCATCTTTCCTCCTGCTGAGTACAGTAGGTACTGCACATGGGCTTAAGCTCTCCTTCACCAAACCCTTCTCTAACAATTCTTGAACCTGATTTTTAACTTCTTCATTTTCTTGTGGTGTCAACCTATATGCTGCTTTGTTAGGTAGGCTTGCTCCTGGTATCAAATCAATGTGATGACTGATACTTCTAACTGGTGGTAGCTTACTAGGCAATTCATCTACAACAATTTCTTCAAATTCATCAAGCATATCTTTAATCTCTAGAGGCAGTTCATCTATTGCTGGGGTATTTGAGATTACCTTGGGTTTGCCAACAATGGCAAAGTGCATTTCTTCCTCCTTCTGAACTTCTTGCAATAGCTCATTTCCACTCATCATCAACACTTTAGGTTCTGCTGCCTCTTGAACCTTCTCTGGCTGCAATGGTAACAGATTCTGTCTTTCTCCATCCCTCTCCACATAATAGGTGTTCCTTCTTCCATCATGAATGGCTTTCCTATCATATTTCCAAGGCCTCCCTAGGAGTATATGGCAAACATCCATGGGCATGATGTCACACAGCACTTCATCCTTATAATCCCCAATCTGGAATTCAACCCTACATTGTTCGGTCACTAAGATTTGGTGTCCCTTCTGCAACCAAGAAACTTTATAAGGTGCAGGATGCTTCATTCTCTTCAATCCTAGTTTTTCCACCATCTCAGTAGAGACTAGGTTATCAATGCTTCCGCTGTCTATGATAACTTTGCAGCATTTGCCTTGAGTTTTACATCTAGTTCTGAACAAGCTCTTTCTTTGTGGTGGCTCCTGCAATTCTTTTTCTGCATTAACCAGTACTCTCTTTAACATGAGACTCTCTCCATCCTCTGCTGCATTATATTTTTGTCCTCCCTTGTGGGATTCCATTCTACCTTCTGCAATGTGTGCACTTCTTTGAACTCGCTGGTTCTTTGGGCAATTGTATGACTTGTGTGTAGGATCTCCACATGTGTAGCACTTCATAACTCTATTTTCCCCTCTTCTTGTTGTGCTAAACCTTCCTCCTCTAAATCCACCTCTCTGAGCGTTCTGATTACTTGAGCTTCCAGCCTCATCTTGATATCCTTGAGACTTCACATTTCTATTCTGAAACCCTCCATCATTCCTATATTCTTGAGGTCTTCCACCCCTATTCGAGGACCATCCACCTCTCACTGCACTTCCTCTTCTTCTAGTTTTCTGATTTTGTTTTCTTACTAACTTCTCCTCCACTTTAGTGGCTGCTTGGTAAGCTTCTTCCACACCCCTAAGGTTCAGCAAACTTATCTCATCCTGGATTTCATATCTCAGCCCATTAACATATTTTTCCACTCTTTCAATATCAGTTTGATTTTGTCCTGACCTGATACATAACTTGTAGAATTCCTCAGTGTATTCTTTAACCGACATGCCTCTCTGTCTTAAATTTTGTAGCTGTCTTATGAGAGTTAGTTGGTAGTCCTTGGGCAGAAATTGGTTTTTGATCTTACCCAGCATCTTGTCCCACTTCTTGATTTTGTTCTTCCCTTGTCTTTCTCTCTGTGCTTGCAGGTCATCCCACCATATGGATGCATATCCCTTCAACCTTGTAGCTGCATATTTCACCTTTTTCCTGTCTTCTACCTCTTCAAAGTCAAAATATTTCTCCACTGCACCAATCCAATCTATTAATTCTTCTGCATTTAGGCTTCCTTCATACATCGGGACTTCTAGTCTTGGTTTATGGCTGGCTGCCATTAACATCCTCCATGCTCTGGTTTCTTCATTTGGAACTTCTGCAACTTCCTCCTGTGCTTCTTCCTCATTGTCACTGATATCGAACATACCAGGGTTCTCCTTTCCATGGCTGCCATCCTTGCTTCCAGCCTTCTCATTTGCTCCTCCGTAACTGGTTCTCCTCTTCTTCTTCCTTGTCCCCAAACTGGAACTTCGGGTTCTGGTCTTTCTCTTCTCGGTGGCATCCTCACTCCCACGTTTTTCTCCTGGAAAATCCTCCTCCCAAACCTTCCACAGAACCTTTCCAATCGCTCTAATACCAAACTGATGCCAACCCCCTCCCTTGCGTTGGCAGGCGGAAACCCCTTCTCTAATCATGAGCAAATCTGCAGCCAACCCGGGCACACAGACTTCGACGGGAGCCCAGAATATTAAACAGATCACAGCTATGGAGCCTACCGAGCCCAACTTCGAGAACTGCCAAAGCAAATCCTGATACGATCAAGAAGCCGCCATTTCTTGGTAAAATCACTACTCAATTTCCAGATCGAGACTCAAAGGCATCTGACAGTAGTCTAGTAGCCGCATCTAAGGCAGGGAGCGCTTAGATTCATCAAAATCAAACAGCTAAACGTGAACACGACCTGCAGAGATTTCAATTTGCATAATAAACGCCCAGGTACTCGGGCTTCACATACATATGGGGACAAAACAAGCCAGAAAACAAAATACTCTGTTCATTAAATTTGGTTCAACATTCCTGTTACATATATGGCCTCAGAGACAGAGAGCCTTCCACAAAACGATTTTCTACTTTTCAAAACAGTCTTCTAGCTCACAGGCTATCCACGGCTGCATCTATTCTCCTTGCTCTCCTCTGCTGATGAAATGAAAGTCTTTTTACTATATCACGCAGAGCCCTCAAACAGCCCGCGGGTCCTTGATTTCAAAATCAACCACTGCCATTAATAATCATAAATGGCCTTACTAGTCCGAAAATTCAAAACATTACAGCGCATTGGTTTAAAGGCTAATAGGTTAACGTGTCACCGAGCTTAGGCCGACATAGGTGTCTATTACATCACTTTTTGGCTCAATAAAAAAAATTCAAAACTATGACGGGTTTCAAGTTGAGCGAGATGCTCCTGCATCAACGTGTATGAACTTTGGAATAATATAACAAATCCTCTATGGATACTTAGACTAATGAACATGAAAAATAATACAAAATTTACCTTTCATACATCCAAAGTATGATACTATTTGCAGGAGAATTGCATGTTACATTATGTTTAACAATGAAGACATTAAAGGCTGAATAAGGAGTTGATGGATGAACTGCCTTTAGAAAATGCAAGATTGATAAAAGTTGGTTCTTTTATTTACTTTTTTCATGTTTTCTTGCACTGTGTCATTGCCAGATTCAGTGAAATTGGAATGTTCCATTGCTGGATACAGTGACATTGGAATGTTCCCATGTCATTTATCTGGTTTTGCTTGAAGGGGTTGTTCCTCATAAGTTCTGTTAGGGCGAAACCACAGGTACTGAGGTACACAATCTCATCAGTCTTTTTCACCATCTCTTATATTTGCAAAGAGCAGGAGACAGTAAAATTTATTTTTAGAGAATCTAGTTTGTATGAGTTTTGGACTAGTTGGCATTGTGCATTGAGAAACAACAAGAGCAAAACATGCCTTACATCTCCTGGCCGCCATCATCAGCGCATTCAGATACCATACAGAAAACAGAAACAATGGCCTCATCTAACAATTTTCAAAGCTACAATGAGCATGGACATTCTGAGAAATATTCTGGTAGCCCATCTTTAGGGTTGGCATATGACAATGACAAACCCCAGAAGCTTGGAAGGGCAATTTGGACATGAGAAGGGTGGTCCATTGCCTACAAAAAAATATTTTATGTGTTTTTTTTATTTAAATGCTTCAGACAAAGCTTTGTTTCGGCATTGTTCTTTGAATGTATCATTAAGATCATTCGAAATGTTAGTGCCAAACAAAGTTTCCTGTGGAGCAATCAGATCAGGGAACAGAGAATATCTTATGTTGGCAATGCACAATCAAACGCCAAATGAGGGATTAGTGTAATAAGGATACATCGACTTTCAAAGTCTCTGTGCTTGTCATATGCCGACCCTAAACTACCATAACATTTCTCAAACTTCCCATGCTCCTTACCTATTGAAAATTGGAACATGGCGTAGTTGTTACTGTTTTCAGTTTGGTGTCTGAATCAGATGATAATGGCCAAGATGTGTAAGTTGTGTTTTGCTTGTGATTGAGCAAGGCACGATGACAACAACAAAGCCAATCAAGAACTATATATCAGTAAAAATAAATTTCCTAGTATCCTCTTTGCAAGAGGGAAAAAAAAGAGTCAAAGAGAATAAAAAACTCAGGTAATTTCAGATAATCATTGCAACTTTGCAAGTTTTGACATGTTTTGCGAGCCCTGGCTGACAGAACTTTATTGGATGTTTTATGGGCGTGCCTCACCGGCTTTTGACCACGTTAAATAAAAAAAATGATATTTATTTTGGGTATCATAAAAAGAAGTTAGAAGTTATTGAGATTATTTTGGGTATAGGAAACTAAGCTAAAAACACGATTTCAAATTGTCAAAGTCACTTATTTGATTTAATATTGAATAAAAATAACAATTTATTATATTTTTAAATATACATTATTTTTAGTAGATAAAACTATATATATATTAACATAGAAAAGAATTTTAATATCAATAACTAAATTTCCCTCTCTTCTAAAAAATGGAAATATATTAAGCAATCCTTGTATCTTAGAAATTATTATTGCATTTTTTCATAAAATAGAAATCAACTTTCATTACAAAATATATATCAAAATAAATAAAAGTTATAAATAGATAAAATGATTGTATCAAATTCAATTTTTCACACCAATCTCTATTGACTAACAAACCATAAGCCTCAGGGATATCCATGACATTGATATTAATCACTTGATGTACTTGGGGTTAGAAGCTAATCAAATTAAAACATTCTTAAGTTCTCCTAGGACATACATTTGATCTGTCTAATTGAATAATTTGAGTGTCACGTTTTTAGGTTCAACATTTAATTTCTGACACACATAATAGGGCATCATGTTTGAGGAAGCCCCAGAATCAACCATACAATTATGCACATTTTTGTCAAAAAATTCAAATGTGGAAAGGAGGGGTGCTAGATTAAGATCTTTTATCGATAAGGAAACCTTAACGATGGATTCTTACTACTTAACCTACCCATTCGAGATCCTTAAGCAACCAGGATTTGAAGCTATATGAGAATAATATGAAACCTAAAGGACACACATGGCAAGAAGGGGGCCACCCCCCACCCAATGACCTTATGTTATGTTCAAAATGACTTTTGTAAAGCTACACTTTATTCTTTCTTTTAGATTAAATATTCCATCTAAAAACGGAAAAAGGAAAGCATAATTAGATAGCTCAACTTGCTAAGGATTCCTTTAGGAATATTCTCTCTTTTTATAAGTAATTTAAGTGGAATGTGAAAATTCAGGTTAGCTGAAAGGTCAAGGAATCCCAATGGACAATAAGAGTTTATAAATTAGAGAAAGAGGATAAATAAGGGACCTTTTTCGTGTGGGCTTAATATTTTTTGGAACTGTTGTAAATTTTCCTATGAAATAATATGAAAAAGCTCACAAATTTTGGAGTGTTCAGATCGTCGTAGTGTATGAAAGATTTAACTTATTTCATAGTTTATACTATATTATTACATGAAAATGTTGGACTTGTGTGTGACTATCCAATACTTGTTAATTAAATTTTATAATCTGTACAACTCTTAAATTACTTGTTTGGTGAAATAACTACTATTTTCAACAATGTTGAACATGACTAATCCTTCTATAATCCTCAGTTGAAATTTATGCATACAGGTACTACTTGAGATTAAAAACTAATTTCCTCATATGCTTACAGCTCCAAATGTTGCATATAGTATCCAGCGGTAACTTAATCATAACTCCTAGCTAGGATAGGTTTCTGCTAGCTTTTCTGCATTAGGATATTTGCATCTCGCATTCTGCATAACATTCCCAAAACAATCAAACAATTAGAAAACAGTTGTTGGTCCATAAGTCAAATGGTCTTAAAGAGTGTAAGGTCTACCTGGGATCTCATATTGTGGTGAATGCTTTAATTGTTGACACTAGGTATTTCAGCCCACCAACACACCAATGATAAACCCATCTTTGACTCTTGAACCGAGTCAAAATTAACATAATAATGATCCAATGTTGTGTTTTGTGTTTGATTTCCAATTTTAAAATGGTTTTTTCCCAATGGGTACATACTCCTCCTAAGGCTCCTTGAGAGTTGATCATAGCCCTCCAACTTCTTTTCCATATCATATTCCCCACTTTTAAGATGTTGGGATCTTTAATTTTTGTCTCTTAGCGGAGAAGAACAATTGGATGTTCCTCATTTATTAAGTCCTTTAAAGCTTCTTCCTTATATCTCTTTCCCATACCTATTTAGTTACAGGAGATGATTTTCATTATTTCTTTGGGAGGCAGGGGGAGTACTACCTTTGTGGTGACTATTGGGTTAAGATTGGCCTCCATTATTTTTTGGATTTGAGAGCTTGACTCGAGATCCTATAGATATATACAGAGTAGTTTAAAGTCCTAGTATTTTCTCCCTATTTTATATCTCTTATCGAACAACTTTTGATGAATTTGTTCCAACCTTTCTATGATGCTTTTCTTCCTTGGTGTTTTCCTCTTTCTTCTCATCTTCATTGTTGCATCGTTGAACTTGTTTTCCTATCTTAATTCCTTTAGGAATGGGTTGAGGATTGGCATCATGATGGTCACTCTCTTCCAAATTCTCTAAGGGTGTGTCGACCTCCTCTAAAAGGGCATTAATGTAGGGGGTGGATCAACTAGGGTCATGGATAGAGCAGTATTTGAAGAGAGACGTTTATGGAGATTTCCTAGAGGGGGTTTATCATTGAAGTGAGATTCGAAGGGTTTGTTGGTGGGAAAAAGGGGGGTTCTAATGGGGGATATGGGGGACAAGTTCACTACAAAAGGAAGGGGTGAATGAGAGGGCTCATAAAGGATGATCAAAATTGAGGAGGAGGGTTGGACAGAAGGCATAAAACCCAAATCCATGTTTTCCTTTGAGCTCTTTTTTTTAATAGTTTTCCATTAATCGTCGTTAGTCGACAGTGATTGTGATGGAGGGTGACCTTCTTACAATACATGGAAAAGTGCTCATATTTATGGCAGGCCTTGCATTTGAAGGGTATTTTTTCATAATCAAGCTTCTAGATCTATTGTTGGCCATCGAGGGATAGAAAAAAAAACTTTCGAGAATCCTTTCTCTAGGTCTACTTCTACACAGATATGGATGCATGCAAAGATTCTATATTTTGGTTCAAATCTATCTATATATTCGCCTAGGGTATAGTCATTGTATCGAAGTGATTCATCTCCCTAGTAGTGCAATGTTAGATGAGAAACATGCACACAAACTAATACTATTGAGGGGACATCTATCTTTGGATTGAAATCTAAATTCCATATGTTTAGGTATATACCATACTTGCTGAAAAAGTAAGTGCCACTTCTTAAAATCAGTTCTCGATCGCTTTGGATTCTAACAAGAAGACATAAAACCCTCACCCACAGGAAAAGTGAGACATCCTCCCTTTGATCAAGACATGCCATTTTTTTTAATCCATTTGTCCATGGATCTTGGTGAAGGTTAGATCCCAACGAACTAACCAACAAGACCTATTTTTGACATTTCCAAAGCCATAAGATGTGAGGATGTAATAGGAATATCCAATTCTTGTTAATGTATTTGTAACTTCGGAAGATATTCACTTGTATATTTTATATTGTATTTGTATTTTATTATTATACCTCCGACAGAGATGTTTATTCCTCCGTTTAGGAGAGTCATTATTGCATTTGAGTCATGTAAAGTCATTGAGGTTAACCCTCCATTGAATGTCGGGGCATTAGACCCCAGAGTTAAGTTTTGGAAGGGTTATTAGACTCTCCTAGAGAAGTCAGCCCAGTTGGGGTAAAATTCAAGTGAAAGATAAAGTATAAATAGAGAGGGTGCCTCTCTCATTTGGATCATTCACTCACTCACTCAATTTGCATTAGTGAGAGAGAGGAGTAGTTCGCACAAGTGAAGAGGAGAGAAGCTGGTGAAGACCTTTTCTAGTTTGGGGTTTATCTTTGTGATACTATTTTGGTGATCATTCTATCTCTGAGGAAGTTGATGGGTTTTCTCCTTTATGGTTTCCCCAAGGAAAATATTTGTGTCTCTTGTATCTATTGTGTTTATGTTGTGCGTGTTATTCTCTTAGTAAGATCCTAGATCATATTGAATTAAATTGCGAAAATCGAACATTATCAAAGCTAACCTAAGAAGAAGACATTGTGCGGCTACGAAAGCTAGGGCTTCTTAATTTTTGGACTTCTTTCCACAGATCATCAAGGACATGAGGCTAGGATACTCACCTTAGGAGGGTGCATCTTTCTATCGAAACAGAATTTGATTCCGAGCATTTTCAATTTTTGACCTATCACTACTGCGAGAAATTAGGGCTTTTCACAGAAGAAGAATTTTGGAGTGCAATTAGCACGGGATTGTTCTCCTCCTCAAAATAGAAATTTTGAGACCAAGATCGAAGTTTTTGGTTAGGTAGAACCCAGGGATAAGTCAAACCCTAATTTGACTTTGGACGAGAAAAACCAAAAAACCAGAAAAAGCCAGAAACTGCAGATCTGAAATTCGCAAGTCAATTTTCAGGGATCAATTTTTGGAATCTTCAGAAACTAAGTGTACCGACATACTCGCCTCATCTAGGTGCATCTTCCTGTGAAAACATAATTCAATTCCGAGAATTTTCATTTTTTGGCTCGTCACTACTACCGGAGGAAAACTAGGGCATCGGATAATTTGGGTTTCTATTCACTAATTTAGGGAAGTGAGTACATTGGACAACTCTCCTTGAGGAGGCACATCTATCTATCCAATTGGAAGTTCCAAATTCCAACTTTGGAAAAATAGGGTTTCTCTAACAAACCCTAGGCCAACCAGCTCCAGATCCAGCCCAGGCATCTCAAATTGGTAAGATCTAAATCTTTTGTATTTCCATTTGAGGTTCACATTAAATATGTCTCACCACACCAAGCTTGAGGACAATATTGAAGGGGTTGATAACTTCCAAGCATGGAAGTATAGGATTTCACTAGTCCTTGAGAGAATGAATTGGACACCTACATAAATGAAGAAGTTCCAATTCCAGAGGGAGATGAGGCTAAAGCCTTACACAAGAAGAACTTGGTCATGACCAAGAGGATTATTGCGGATTCTATCAAGGATCACCTTATACCACATGTGTCTTCCTTAAAGACACCTAAAGATATGTTCGATTCCTTGACCAAGCTATTTGAAGGAAAGAATATAAATCAGAAGATGACCTTGAGAAACCAGTTGAAGAATGTGAATATCAAGAATACTGAGACTATCCAGTCATACTTTACAAGGGTCTATCAAATCAAGGATCAACTTGAAGCCGTGGGAGAAAACATAGAGAATGGAGAAGTTGTGATGACCACCTTGAATGGTCTCCCTAGATCATGGGATTCCTTCATTCAAGGAATTTGTGCTAGAAAGAGACTCATCACCTTCAGTAGGTTGTGGGAGGAATGCTCACAAGAAGAAGCTCGACTTGTTGTTCGAGAAGAAAAGATGGGAAATGAAGACCAGACTCTCACAGCATACACCAGGAAGAATAACACCAAGAGGGAGCATCCTCACCACAGGAAGGATCGACACTATCACAATAACCAAAGAGGAAATGTCAAGAGAGATATATCCCTCATTAGATGCTATACATGTGATGAGAAGGGACACTACTCCAGATATTGTCCCAGAAATAGAAGTGGATCTAACAAGAAGAAGACCAACAAGAAAAGACACCATGCTCACACTGCGGAAGATGATGTACCTACAAGAAAGAGAACCAAAGAAGAAAGTAAAGATTCTTCAAGTGATGAAGAATATGATGAAGAATATGTATTGTAATGAAGATAACCAATTACATGGGTTCATTCAGAAGGTTCCACCTCATAAGGTGAAGCTAGAGATGACTTTCAGTATTCCATGAAAGGAGTAGGAGAAGCTCTTACAAAGTTGGACTTCGGAAAGCAAATAAAGATCAATGATCTATGGAAGAACCTCTCATCCATTTTCAACATTGGTTAAGGAAGCAAAGATCAAGAGGGAGCGCACCCAACAACCAAACAAAGATAAGTATTTGAATTGTCATTTCTTTTATATCTGATTACTTAAATAATATTGTTCAGTCATGTACATACTTATGTTCCTAGATTTAGGATATGTATTATGCATGTTAGAAAAGTTGCATTAATGAACAAGATACTACTAATATGCATGTAATGGGTAAGTGGCCGATGGTACTGTACAACATTCCATTGCTACTTATCTAGAATGAAACCTCTTTGTTGACATGTTAGGACTAGTGCACACTCTTAATTATGTTCTGGTAGAGATGGAAGGCATCTAGAAAGTTGCGGGAAATGGATGAATGTTGTATTAAAGCATGGGCTAAGATAATCGCATGAGTCGTGTCTTTATGCATATGAATTTGTTCTGAAAACCGTGAGATGTTTCTAATCATGCAATTGAACTTGACTTGTAGGAAAGATCACCTACAAGAGAAGGACGATGACACTTGTTCCAAAGAACAAGTGGTGAAGATTCAACTATAACATTCAAGAATATTTATGAAGGAAAGAATACCTGTTGAAGACATTGAAGAACCAGAAGCACCCAGGATCCAAGATACAACAATGAATGAAGCAACTCCAGAATAAAACCATGAGATGGAAGACCCACAGGAACCTGTAGATCCACCCCGTGAGAATAATTCTCACAAGAGGAAAACAACATGGGTACGATAGGCAATTCAAGATGTAGAGAGATATGGCGCTCCAGAAGGAATGCACAGAGAAAGCAAGAGACCGAGGCCATATTCCAGTTATGTAGCCCTGTTGTGCAACATCATTGACACATAACCTTCCAACTATGAAGAAGCGGCATAAAAGAAAGAATGGAAGGATGCCATGATCGAGAAGTACCAACCGATCATGAAGAATGTTCTCTGGGATGTGGTCCTGAGACCAGAAGGGGAGTCTGTGGTGACTTCCAAGTGGATCTACAAGATCAAGCATGCTGCAAATGGAAGCATAGAGAAATACAAGGAAACATTTGTGGCACATGGCTTCTCCCATAAAGAAGGGATAGACTATGAAGAGACATTTGCATCTGTATCCAGATACACTTCCATCAGAACAATACTTGCTCTGGCTGCAGTGATGAAATGGAAGATACACCAGATGGATGTCAAGAAAACGTTCTTGAATGATGTAGTGGAAGAGGAAGTGTATGTGGAGTAGCCACTCGTATTTGAGACACATGACATGCAGACTCATGTGTGCAAATTGAAGAAATACTTGTACGGTTTGAAGTAGGCGCCCAGGACGTGGTACGGCAGAATAGATAGCTTCCTGACTAGTTTGGGATTTACCAAGAGTAAAGCAGATTCCAACCTTTACTACAAGGTTGAGGAAGGAAACCCAGTGATACTCTTACTGTATGTAGATGACCTGTTTGTGACAGGTGAGGATGGGTTGATTGCAGACACAAAGAGGAAGCTTGATGCCGAGTTAGAGATGAAGGACTTGGGTATGATGCATTACTTTCTAGATATGGAGATGTGGCAGAGCACGAATGGAATCTTCTTTGGACAAGGGAAGTATGCAGTAGAGATCCTGAAGAGGTTCGGGATGATGGACTGAAAGGCCATGGCCAAACCTATGGCATCGAACCTGAATCTATTGAGTGATGCTTCATCAGAGTCGGTTGATTCCACGATGTATCGTCAGATGATTGGATCTTTGATGTACCTGACGAATACGAGACCTGATATTTGCTTTGCTATGAACACATTGAACTAGTTCTTGACAGATCCGAGACATGTTCACTTGATTGCTGCAAAGCATATTCTAAGGTACCTGAAGGGTACAGTTGATTATGGGCTCAAGTATGATGTGAATCAGAAGATTAACCTGGAGGGTTATGTTGATTCGGATTGGGAAGGAAGTGCCGTAGATAGAAAGAGCACTTCGGGGTGTTGCTTCAGTATGGGATCATGTGTGATCTCTTGGTTTAGCAGGAAGCAGTCCTACGTGGCACTAAGTACAGCTAGAGCATAGTATGTCACAGCTTGTTTGGCTAGTTGTGAGGCAGTATGGCTTAGGAAGCTACAGCCTTATTTGCTTGATCTCCAGTTAGAGGCAACTTATATCTTTTGTGACAACCAGAGTTGTGTGAAGTTGTCCGAGAACCCAGTGTTCCATGACAAGTTGAAGAACATTGAGTTCAAGTACCAGTATATCAGGGATATGGTACAGAGAGGAGCAGTGAAGCTCCAGTATGTTGTGACGGACGAGCAACTAGTTGATGTGTTGACCAAGTCGCTAGCTAGAGTGAAGTTTGATTACTTCAGAGAGAAGCTTGGTGTACTTCAGATCGAGGTTCCTTCCAAGGGGAAGTGATGAGTCCAGAAGATGCAGATGCACGTGAGCCATGCTCACATGGTGGTAGGTGTGTTCTCCCATGGTGCAGATGTCAGGGTTGGGGATATTCCAGCATGGTTGAGGTGTGTCTTCCCATTATCGTGATGATGTGTGCATTTGGGCTGTGCTCCGTGTGACGATGAGATGATATGAAGATGATGAGGTGATAGTAGGAGATTCAGGTTTTTCAAGAGGCATGTATTCAATCCTGGAATTCTCTTTCAGGTTTTGCAGAGGCATATAATCAGTCCTAGGAGATCCTGCAGTTTTTGCAGAGGCATGTAATTAGTCCTGGGATGCTCTTTCAGGTTTTACAGAGGCATTATAATCAGTCCTGGGATATCCTGTAGGTTTTGCAAGAGGCATGTAATCAGTCCTGGGATGCTCTTTCAGGTTTTGTAGAGGCATATAATCAGTCCTGGGATATCCTGCAGGTTTTGCAAGAGGCATGTAATTAGTCCTGGGATGCTCCTTCAGGTTTTGCAGAGGCATATAATCAGTCCTGGGAGATCCTGCAGGTTTTTGCAGAAGCATGTAATAAGTCCTGAGATGTTGCGTCAGGTTATTTCAAGGAAATATAATAAGTCATGAGATATACCTACTTGATGGCTTGCTCGCAGAGATGATGAAGACCTACATGAAGGCTAGGCCTACATCCAACATGAAAAAGGGCCGGCTCTGTAGAACTTCCTATGATGAGTAGAGTTGAGCAATAACACCAATTGGTGATGAAGATTGCAGCAGCAATGACGATGATGATCCAACATTGAATACTTGTGCCTATATGTATAGATGTCTCTGTCAAGAGAATACCTTCCTAGTTAAGAGGGAGTGCTAATGTATTTGTAACTTTGGAAGATATTCACTTTCATATTTTATATTGTATTTGTATTTTATTATTATACGTACGACGGAGATATTTATTACTCTGTTCGGGAGAGTCATTATTGTATTTGAGTCGTGTAAAGTCATTGAGGGTAACCCTCCATTGTATGTTGGGGCATCAGACCCCAGAGTTAAGTTGTGGAAGGGTTATTAGTCTCTCCTAGAGAATTCGTCCCAGTTGGGGTAAAATTCAAGTGAAAGATAAACTATAAATAGAGAGGGTGCCCCTCTCTCATTTGGATCATTCACTCACTCACTCAATTTGCATTAGTGAGAGAGAGGAGGGGTTTGCACAAGTGAAGAGGAGAGAAGCTGCTGAAGGCATTTTCTATTTTGGGGTTTATCTTTGTGATACTATTTTGGTGATCATTCTATCTCTGAGGAATTTGCGGGGTTTTCTCCTTTATAGTTTCCTCGAGGAAAATCTTTGTGTCTCTTGTCTCTATTGTGTTTATGTTGTGCTTGTTATTCTCTCAGTAGGATCCTAGATCATATTGAATTAAATTGTGAAAATCTAACAATTATGGGATGTTTTCTAGGTGTTTAACTAATTTCGAAAGAGGGTCCTTTTTCGTTGGTTTTCCAAGAGAGGGAACTAGAGCATAAAAAGTAGCTTCCTCGAGCTTGGGGAGGGGGATAACTCCCTGCTGGGGAGGAATCTATCATTGGTATGTGTAGTTCTGTGCAAGCTCAACTCGTTAGGGTTTGCTCACCTCGCTCTCAACTTTATGAATTTTCTCTTTGTCGAATCACTAATTGTATTATTTCTTTGTGATTAATTAATAGTTGGAACTCTCTTGACTAATGTTTTATCATATAACAAACAACATTACAATTCAAAATGTGTTTTAATTTAAGCTATGTTTTAACTTAGATCAATAGCATAGATATATTAAATTATTTTGACCTACCACATATACAAATCAATTTTCATCCATTGTTAAATGTGAAAAAAGTAGTAAAGAGATTACCCATAAATTACTTTGTTAACATTAAGCAATGCATTCATCTAATAACCAATAACCTACAACAATTCTTTTAAATTAAAAATTAAAACCAACAACAATTAAATATATATATAATGTCAATGCAATCACATTTAAATGGATGATAAAGATACTAATATGTCCAAACACCCAGAGAAGCTTAACATCCTTAAGACATAAATAACTAGGTGATGCCAACCGTGTATGATTTTAATGAAATACTTCCATGCATAATTAAATAATAATGTGTTATGGTTTTCCCTTTCTTTTGGATAAATAATATAATTACGATATCTAAATTATTTAAGAAATAATTATAATATTTAAACTCTTTAAATGTAATAATAACTTTATGTAAATGGTAAACTACATAATAAATTTATTAAAAATATTTTTAAAGATTAAGGTAATATTTATTTCCATATTTTGAATAGTTAAATATCTTGAGTTTTGTGTATGCACTTATAAAGTTTGGTGGATTAACTTGAGTAGTTAAGTAGTTTTTTGTTTTAAGTAGGAGATCTCATGGTCATGGTCTATTATAATAAAGTTTGGTGTGTTAACTTGATTAGTTAAGTATTTCTCATTTTATGCAGGGGATCCCATAGTCTATTATAATAAAGTTTGGTGGGTTATCTTGAGTTTGGTGGTAGTTAAGTATTTTTAGTTTTATGTAGGAGCTGTCATGATCAATCCCTCAAACTTATTGTTTATGTTGTATGCCTCAATCGATGTTATTGGGTTAGGTGTTATAACTAGCATTGGCGGTGTTGTATTGGCTTATGTAGGAGATCTTGCGGTCTATTATAATAACAAGTGGACCTAGGCCCCATCCATTAGTAGGAGGCTCTCAGAGATTTGTCGTCTCTAAAGTGATGATAACCATAGTTAGGTATTGTTTGTCATTGTGTGGCGGGCCGAAGGGACAACTTTGACCACTCTCACACCTATCAAACCTCCTAGTGGTGGGGTCTACTATGATGGAAACTAACATAGCCAAGTCATCCTAGCAAAACATGTGGGCCAACTAGACTAGACTACTGAGGTGGAACTCTACTCGTGGTTCTTGGGTCCCTATGTCGATGCTCAAACCATTGTTGTTAATGTTTCATCACATTTTTGTATGTACTATGATCTACATTAACATGGTAGCAGACATTAGTGCACCATTGTACCAAGAAGCATTATGTGGAGAGGCATTTGAATTTAACAAATAATCATTTCTCTTGTTCCATAACCAAAGGATGATCTTAATTGTAATAAGCATCCATGAAGATGGAATTCAATAACACAAGACAAAGAGTCACCCAACAATTAATCCCACCATGACTAGGACGCAGAGAGATATTAGCTTAAATATTCAGCACAAACCTATGTAGCCTTGACAAGAAGGCATGCACATAACATGTGTTTATGGGTTTTGGCTTTTTCATGTTGTGGATTTTGTGAATTTGACACACCTATGTATATTAGCTTCTTTGTTAATCAAAGACATTCCATAGTAGGACATGAGACAAAAGTAAGTGTTTTTAAGTTTGAAGACATGTTTTTAAGGTTGTAAATTAAATAAATGTTTGAATAATACTTCAAAAGTATTTGTCATTTGGGAAATTACATAAATTGAATGGATATTGGCCTATCCAATAAACTAATTAACTTTGTACTTAAAAGTGTTGTTGCATTGTTACATTTCATTTACATAAAAAATTAGAAAAATATCAATGATACAATCTTGTTAAACAACTTTGGGGTTTTATGCTACCTATGAATTGACCCTCTCATATCGTCATAATTTTACCATGCTATTTGTTGGGTAGAATCTCATGTTCACATTTCTACACTTTACCACCACCAAGAACCATGCGAATGTGTCAAACTAAGGAAATTATTTCCAATGATAAATTTCTACACATAATACACAGATCCTCCCAATGAAGGAACATGTACAGAACCAAACACATCACTGTGTATTAACTCCAGGATCTCGTTTTCCCTTGTAGCATCGGAATAAAATTTCACTCGATTTTGCTTCCCATATAAACAATGCTCACAGAAGTCAAAATCTAGTTTGCAATTGGACATACCTTCAACCATACCTTTACCTTGTAATGCTTGGAGGATTTTCTCTCCAATATGTCCCAACCTTCGATGCCACAACATGATATCTCCTTTAGAGACATCAATGTCTTTACTTTCTTCACTTTTTCTCTCATGAACCAAAGAGTTGTTACACTCATCAGTGGCAGTGCTTCCCAACAACATATACAGAGTTCTGCAACAAACTCCTCTCATCAAAACCATTACTTCTCGAACCATGTTGCATCTCTCCTTTTCGAATATAGTCTTTACACCTACATTTCCCATTTTGTTAATAGATATCAGGTTTCTGGCAAGATCTGTAATGTGCAAAACACAAGGAAGAGTTCTAATCCTTCAATCCTTTAGCAGTAACTTCACCTTTCCATGCCCCATGATTTTTGTTGTCAAATCATCCCCCAGGAGGACATTCCCTCCATTATACCTTTCATAATCACATAACCAATCCCTTTTTGGAGTCATGTTAAAGGAAGCTCCTGAATTAATCAACCAAGCATCACTTCCTGGATCTGTACCTGTAGAAGCCAAGTACACATCTCCTCCTTCTTTAGAGGAGGAATTTCCTTCTATGGGCCAAGTATCATCTAAGGTCTTTATCTTTTTCAAGACCTTTTGATTTACAGTTCTTCTTATAATGCCCAACCTTACCACATTTCCAGCATAATCTCTTCGAAGATTCTCCTAAAGATTTAGATCTTCCCTTAGATTTAGGTCTCCCTCCTATAGATTTGCTTTTTTAATCTTTCAAACGACCTCCCACAGATAAGGCATCAATGCAATGACTTTCTTTGGATTTTTGTTGGTTGTGGAGCTAGATCTTCAGTCTCATAGATGATATTGTCTCAGCCGTGCACCCTAGAGGACTGTACACTCATGCCCCAACCTTGGGGTTCGGGGGCAACACCCCTGAGAAAAAATTTTGGGGTTGTTTTCGCCAACAGTTTTCGGGCCCATGGTTTTGGGTAACCCGTGGTATTTTCCCATTGTATTTCCCTTATAAAAGAAAGACATTGTAACACAGCTAGGGTTGATGTATTAGGTTTTATGCATTGTAAAGATCTCTGAGATCAAAAGAGAGACTGTGAGACAGTGAAGAGGAAGTGCAGCGGCTATGCTGCAGGTTGTATCACTTCACTTTGTTGGACGGAATAATAATAAGGACTTGAAACTTCAGTGTATACGTAGCCCAAGTTGGGTGAACCACAATATATCTGTGTCTATCTTGTAATGTGTGTGTGATTATATTTTCATTTTTATTTATTGTTATTGCTTTGTGATCTTGTTTTTCTAATAATTGGTATCAGAGCCAAAGGTCTATTTGGCAGATAAACCCGCATGAAGCTAGGGTTTCTGGTTCGAGTGGGAGCAATGGCAGAAGAAGGAAAGTTTAAGGTCGAGAAGTTTAACGGCCAAAACTTCCAGTTATGGAAGATGCAAATGGAGGACTATCTGTACCAGAAGAACCTATTCTTGCCGTTGGGATGAAGAGCAAAGCAGCCGGCGGCTATGAAGGACGAAGAATGGGAGGTTCTTGATAGAAAGGATCTGAGAACAATACGGCTAAGCTTGGCTTCGTCGGTGGCTTTCAATATATCAAAAGAAACGACAACGGAGGGTTTGATGAGCACATTGGGTAAGCTATATGAAAAACCCTCGGCCTCCAACAAGGTATTTCTAATGAAGCGTTTATTTAATATGAAGATGTCTGAAGGTGGATCTGTTACTGATCATTTAAATGAGTTTAACACAGTTACAAATCAACTAAGTTCTATAAGTGTGAACTTTGGTGATGAGGTTATGGCTCTTCTAATTTTTTGTTCATTGCCAGAAAGCTGGAATAGCTTGGTCATGGCTGTAAGTAACTCTGTCTCTGGTTCAAACACCTTGAAATTTGATGATGTTATTGGTGTTATTCTTAGCGAGGAAATGCGAAAAAAAAAAAAGCACAGGTGAGACATCAGGTAATACGTTGACCATGGAGACCAGGGGAAGACAAAGGAGAGAGGAAAGAGCCAAGGTAATCGCTGCAACTCTAAAAAGGGCAGATCTAAGTCCAGACTGGGAAAAATAGAGTGCTGGAATTGTGGAAAGAAAGGACATCTGAAGAAAGACTGCAGATCTCTAAAGAAGAAAGGAGATGCACAACAGGAAACTACCCAAGAAGCAAATGTAGCAGGTGATGTGTTACAAGATGCTTTGATTCTTGCATTAGATAATACTGGTGAGTATTGGGTAGTAGATTTAGGGGCTTCATGTCATGCTACACCCCATAGGAAATACTTTCATGATTATGTTCCAGGCGATTTTGGACATGTTTTATTGGGTGATGATGAGCCATGTAAAATTGTTGGAATGGGTAAGGTATGGATAAAAGTTAAGAATGGAACTGATTGGTTGTTGAAAGATGTTAGGCATATTCCTGCTATGAAAAGAAATATAATCTCAACAGGGCAGTTGGGAGATGTCGACTGTCTATCTACATTCAGAGAAAAGTGGTGGAAGATCACTAAAGGATCAATGGTGATAGCAAAAGGAGACAGGGTAGGTACATTGTATTTATGTCCTCATAATACTGACCATTCTATCTCTTTAGCTTCCACGGGAACAGATACAACATTGTGGCATCATAGGCTTGGCCACATGAGTGAGAAGGGGATGCAGATTCTCCACTCAAGGAAGTTGCTGCCAAATTCTCCCATGACTCTTGCGATCAAGTTGACTTTGACGACGATCCTCTCATGCAGCAAAAGAGACCCGCCATGAAAATAGGCAATCAATTGTTTGACACATGCATTGACCTGTGTCAATCGCCCGAAGTGCGGCAATTGGGTGAGGCCTAACAGCCCCGATTTTTCCAATCCCTTTTCCCATGCCGCGGGTTCCTTGGTGGTTGGGCATCCTTCATGGGGGACATCAACGTAGCCTTCTGCGTATTCTTGGAATTTTGTGAGGTCATGGTCGGTATACTACAGCCTCTGCAGTTTGGCCGTGATGTCCCCGACATGAGGAACGCCCTTTGGTACCGGAGGCACCTCAATATTATACCTTTCGTTCTTGTTTACCCGCAGCATGGGTGCTGCTTTCTGGCGCGAGGGAATGTAATCTGGTAGCATTGGGCCATCGTGCCCTTCTTACGGTACTTCGGCACCTAAGGGGCCCGCAGCTCCATCGGTGAACCTTGCTGAAGCCCGGGTTCCTTTCTTCTTGGCACGGCCAGTGTCTGGAGGCCCGTTCGTGATTCGATTTTTTCGGACCATCATGCTGGACATAACTTCTAGCTACTCCTTTGTAACTGGCGTCGGCTCTGTTCACTCTGTGTTGGTGCTTGAAACATAAACCTACAAATAACTTTGCAACCCCTTACTTAATCACACAATGCCTTTTCTTTGCCCCTTTTTCCCGTATTTATAGCATGGGTTGGCCGCATCCGACCGATTTTGGACCATGATTACCGAATCTGACGGTGATTTGCCAAATCTACCGCATGCATTGGATATTAATTGTCGATTTCTTGTTTTTGTTGATGTCCGTTGTGGTTTAATTGTTGTATTTATGACGAGATTTTACTCATTCGCACCAAGTCTGTCATACTGCAATTCCTCTTCCGACTAGTGCTGTTGCTGTCGATTAATACTTGCTTGTCGACAGATGCCTGTGGCTGTCTTTTTTTTTCCAGTGGTTGATTAGTAGTGCAGCCACTTTCACAGTGCCGCAGTCTCGCACTTTGTTTGTGTTTTCGCAGTGTGTGCGGTTGTCTCCAATGCCTTCCAACTTCATTGGTGTGGGGTCATGTACTTCTAGAACTCATCCCTTACTAGCTCTTTACTTCCTACGTCCAGCGTTCTCTTATTCTTGGCCTGTACTGTCTCTGTGTGCCTTGGATTCAACCGGTAAGGATGTTGCTTGACTGGATTCGCATCGGGTTTCAGGGGAATCTTCATTTCGCCTAAGTCCCAAAAAATTCCTTTCATCTCTGAGAATTTCGTTGGGAACAGATCCTGAAACTCATGCAGCGGATCCGTCATCTTCGCAAAGGTGGACTCATCCCAATAATCCCCAATGCTTGCAAACTTTGGGTTCTCCTCCGTCCCAATGTTTACTTTCTTGATCTTCAGCGGTTGCTGGAATTTGTCGGAAAGAATTTTTGGTGCCTCGACACTGCAACTGCCTTCTAATTCTGGCACATGCGTATCCCTCGGATCGTCCTCATTGTCCGACACTCCTGTGATGTTGTAGCACTCCATCATCATTTATGGTGTCCCAGTCCACCGAAGTTCTAATGGTTGCTATGTTGGTACTGCTTCAAATATCTTGTCGTGGATCACCTGTAGCGCACTATGGATGAAGGGGTTCTCATCTGAGAAACAAAACGTTTGGCTGAAGCCAAGTGTTAGCTTCTCCCAAGAAGTCGTTCCACGTCGCATTTCTCCTGCGACATACCAACTCTGTGGTACTTCATCCAAAGTGTGAACGAATGCATGGACCCACTCCCCTTTTGCTCGTAATCCCGATTTTCTTTCGCACTCAGCCAAATGTACGTTCGGTTCGCCTCTACCATCAAAATTCCTTCCACTACATCCTTCCGCATTGCTGAACCTAACCGTCATTAGGTGGCGACATAGTGGCCGGGTTGTGATATTAGACTTGTGCGCTGCCCACCAACGCGGAGGAATAGCCTTCAAGGCTTCCTCCAAGGCAAATAAACGTTGCGGCTCCGACACTTTCTCTTCAAACTCTGCAGGAAAGGTGCTCAAATTAGGCAATCCTTTGTACGTTGGTAGCACGCACTCCTCTGTGGCTACCCATTGCAGTGACTGTGTGATCCTTGCGCATCTCCTAAATGACAGTTCATGCATCCATTTATGCCAATTCTCGAGCACCTCATCTGAATCCGATGACGCTAAACTGACACTGCACCAACCCAATTCATCGTCTGTGGTAGGATTAATGCAATCCTCAAATATATTATATATATTATCCCATCCCTCCGTAAATTCATCTCTCGCCGGTTCAACATATCGCTACCCTTCTGTAGGATCCAAAGGTACGATGACCCTCATCTCGCGATTCTCAAATGACATTGTCCGCTTCTTAAAGTTGATAACCGCTAGATTATCAATTTCCCATTCAATCCCTAGCAACGTTGGGTAGCGACTAGTGTTGTCCATAGTTTCAATTACATCGAAATCGGCATAAGACTTGAGGCCGTCAATCTCAACGGGAAGTTGGTACACCTGACCAATTGGAGTAACCTTAATCTGGTTTTCTAATCGCAATTGTACTGGTGACTAGGCCAACTGCGTTTTCCCCATGGTTTCCCATGTCTGCTTGGTCAGAATGTTGACATTTGACCCTAGGTCCAAGATAATTGAGTCGACATCAAAAGCTCCAATTTGTGCCAAAATTTGCATCTCTCTCCCTGTCTTCCTCTTGTGTATGCGATTAACTCTTTGTTCCTAGCGTACACCCTCCCATCGAGTCAACAGAGTGGATATCTCCTCCAGCGCATCCTGATCCTTGGCCAACTCCAGACAACTCTTTAAGAAGGCTTTTAGGGTATTAGCATTCCTTGAGACTTCGTCTTGTCAAACGTCGGTGACATATCGTAGATAAATTCTTCCTGAAGAGGTAACTTCCTCCTCTGTCTCATCGCCTCCTGCACTTCCAAGAAGATATCCCTTTCAGCCTTTGCATCAAAAGTGACATGTTTCCGTACTGTTGGTCGGACAATAGTTTGTGGCCCATCGGCTCCTGTTGTCGCTCCTCCTCATGTCACCACTCCAACAATTGCATGTTGTTTTCAAGCCTCCGTCGATATCATCTGCATAGTTGGTGGATTTTGGTTCTGGTTCTGTGGAGGTGGTGGATGATTCTTGGTCTACCATTTCGTGATGAGCTACGGACAGTCTTCAACGCCATGATCCACAGCGCTGCAATACATGCACTGCTGTGGTGTTGGATTTGGGAAATCCATTTGATAGGCCCCTGTTTCCCATAATTGTAGCATATAATTGGTCCTCTCCCTCGTCCAGCAGCTCCTCCTCGTCCGGCGCCAGGACCTCGACCTCTGCGGAATCCTCCTCTAGCCCCTCCATGCGGTGGGCCATATTACGGGTACTACAGCTTCCCGTATTGCGACTGTTGTGGTGGTCCATATGGTGGGTACTGCGGTAGCGGATAATGTGGTGACGGATACGATGGTGTCGGATACTGTGGTGCCGGATACTGCGTTTTCCCATACTGCCCCTGATCGTATTGCTACGGTTGGTGATTATACTGGGCCGAAAGCTGTTTATACTGCTACTCTTGTTGACCTGGTGCCTGTTCTTCTCCTTCCATGAAATATGTCACTGCAGTTCTCTCATGGAGTAGGCCATAAGCTCTGTAGTTGTTGTTATCGTGGCCAACCGATTTACAAAACTTGCAATACAAGTTATTTGGTTTGGACACCATTTTCTGCAGATAGACACACTCTTCTAGTCGATGGCCTCTCATTTGGAATATACGACACCAAGGAAACCCTCCCTGACTGAGGGGATTTGGTGCACCGGATTGCAAATAGTCTCAGAAGTCTGGGAACTGATCCTTGTGGTGTCCCTCTGTCCTACACCTAGTACACCAGATCTCTTCACAAGCCTCTTTCCCTTTCTTCATGTCTTGTAATTGGATCATGAAGTTTTCCAGCTTTGCTTGTATCCAATCCATACCCAACCCTGTTTCACCGATTGGTGAATCCTCCATCTTCATCGCAATCTCCAATGCTTCCGCTTGGGCCGCAACCTTCTGTTGCATTAGTGGTCCAAGGATGTGTGGTACCAGTCCTGCGATGAACCACTCCTTGTGTTGCATATCATTTATCCCAAAACTCACCTTCACTATCAACGTCGTGTATCGCTGATCAAATTCCTAGACTAGCTCATTTGGGTATTGCTTGATTTCTTTAAGCTCGGTGACATACTGTGATTCCGACTTTGGCTTCCTGAATTCATAGATCATGCCTTCTTTGATCTGTGCCAACATCTTGGCTAGTGTTCCCATCAGAACCCTTGTAAACTTCATAAACCAATCTAGCGCACGGCCCCTAAGGGTCATCGCTAACTGTCCTTGTTTAATAGCTTCATCCTGGACCTACTTGACAATCCATATTGCTTCGCACAGAAACCAAAACTGCTCGGGATCCTCGGTCCTGTTTCCTTGGAAAGTGGGCATTTTTGTGTCGTCTGCCATTCTAACATTCCTACTATTGTTTTTTACTGATGCGCTACTTTTACCGCTGCATGTAGGGCAACTCTGCGAATAGATTGGGTTTCCTGTGAAATTCTGGGTAGTGCGCGGGGTTGCAGGTATGTTGTAACTTACGATCTGCGTCTCTTCTGCTTCTGGGGTAGCCTAGTCACCGTCTTCGTCGCAATAGGGTCGCTTTCTCCCTTGTGGTCATGTTTCGCAGCCTTCTGTTCCAGTCCTCTCAGGAGACTCTCTCTCAGTCCTCCTCTTCTTCTCAGGACGCCGGAATATCGCTCCACTCCTCAAGGTACCACACTCTTTGTCAGCTTCCCATACAAACTCGTCGTCGCTCATGTCCATCTACCCCGCATCTTTCTATCGGATCCGCATTCACGCGACACCTACAACCTCCATACACTGATATTTCTACTCATGGGAAGTCATCCTCAAAATTCCCTTTTCGCACATGAGCATGTTAATCCAAAGTTTTATCAATAATAAGAACCTTCCCCTTGGTCTCCTGAAGAAATTTCTCTCAGCGTCGCTGTATGACTTGATCGCGTCTACTGTGAACTCAATGATATACCCTTCTAGGATACTATCCACCCAGAACTCGACAGCCGTTGATACTGTGTTGCTGACACATTTCAGCTGTCGAATCAGTTCTGGCGTCCAATACTTAGGCTCAGTCTCTTGGAAATGGTGCTTCTGGAATGTTAGCTGCGCTAACCACTCCTGAAACAGTACTGGGAATTTGCAGAAAAATATTTCATGGATATCTGAATAAATGTATTTCTGCAACCAACGGCTTATAGTCTATCTGGGGTTTTTCTTTTCTCCTTCTGCGAATTCTTCCATCTTTTTGTCAAACCACTCTTGGATCTCTGGTTTCATCGGATGCCAAAGCATATCCTCTTCTTTTCCTCTTCAAGGTCTCGGAAACAGAACCATTTGTTGACACAACGACTATCAATAGGGGTTCACTGCACATTGTCGTCAACAAACACCAACCCAAACTCCCTTACGCATCGGCCCATAAGGGTGTTAACCCTTCCAGGAACACTCGCAGAGCAAATGAAGTCTCACCCGAGATGGACAAGGGGGTTGCAGGAACTAAGTTTCTGCAGTGGAGTTGAGGACATGCATCAAACATACATTGCATTCGCCAAAACTAGAGATTATGCCATTCGCACTATGCTAAAATTTCACTATTTGCAGATTCATCAACCGCAGCATCAACATATTATAGATATTCACATCAACATGATCTAATTACTTATTAGCATAAACAACGATGACTAAACCCACAGAACATTAAACATTCCATCAGACATTTGCATCCATCATTCAATAGAAACAAAGACAGAAATAAAACCATAATCGAACATCTTCATGCATTCATTAAAACCTGTGGAATGACCTTTGCAGAAACAATCAATACATCATATCGCGGATACAAAACAAATCAAAACTCACAAAGTCGATAGCTCTATCCATCAACGATCTTCAATTACATCCCATGTGATACAATGCAATTCCATGATGTTCCCTTAGGCTTACAATAATTATCCTCTTTATACAAAATTACATGGTTACAAAATGGTCCACATGACCCTTTTCTAACTAATTAACTACTTTTGTGCTTCCGCGTTATCCGCGAATGACCCTTTCTTCCACAGATTCTTCCTTTCGCATCTTGTCGGCTTCTGCACTTCCTGCGGACTAATCCCATTCCAACACCCCCCATCTCTATTCATGTTTTTTGGGTGCTTCATGATTTCCAATACATATCTCACCCTTCGTTTGTAGTAGTGGTCCTCAACCGTGAGCAACTCCGTGTTCTCCAGGAAAACATGGTGCTTTGTTTTGTGAGAATGCTCTGCGAACACAGAGGTATTCGTCCTTTCTTTCCTTAAGCTAGCCCTATGTTCCTTCAACCTTATTTGAAAGGACCAACCCGTCTCCCCTATATAGCTCATTCCACATCAACAATCTACCTTGTACACCCCCTTATATTGATGCCAATCAATCTTGTCTTTCACCGGCCTCATTTTTTGTCTAATGGTTTCCATTGGCCTGAAGGATGTCCAAACTTCTTTCCTCCTTAATACCCTTGCAATTCTTGCAATAATAATAACCACCTAGTTTTCCATTGGATGTAGCTTGGGTGATTGGGAGGAATGATTGTTACCCTCAATTCCTTGTAAGTGACATGTTGAGCCCTTAAATGGGTCTATAAGATGCTCTTGATATTGAGACCCCACTATATTGAAAATGCTTGGCCACCCCATGTTATCTTGCATATTTTGGGGAGTTTATCCATGGATGTAGCAAGCATTGATATCCGGTTCCATGAACCACATAAAAAAACACCTAGTCACTCTAGCACTGGCGATAGATTTATTCATTAGATATCTAATAGCCAAGTGATTAGTGTGTATGAAAATAGGATAATTGGTTATGCAATGGAAAAACTTATTAATAGAGTAAACAATGGAAATAAATTCTTTTTCCATTACCATGTAATTTAATTCTGTAGCTACCAAGTTTTTTATGATGCAGTAAACAACATATGGCTTCCTAATTTCTTCTTGTTGACCTAGTATTGCTTTGATTGTTGTGTCTGCGGTGTTTGTAGAAATGTGAAATGATATGACCAATTGGGTCAATGTAGCACAGGAGCCTCTGAAAGAAATTTTTTAAGAATTTCAAAAGAGGATTGGCATTCATCTATCTACACAAATTCAACATTTTTAGTAAGCAATAAGTACATAGGAGTTGCAATCCTAGTCAAATGTTTAATAAAACGACGGTAATAGCCAACATGTCCCATAACAATTTGTACCTCTTTTTTCATTATTGGACTGAGAATATGTAAAATTATGTCAATTTTCATTGGAACAACTTTAATACCTGCAGAAGAAATATGATGACCAAGGACTATGCCTTCTTTGAGCAACATTTTACATTTTTCATTACTAAGAGCAAGGGCAATTTCTTTGCATCATTAAGCACTTTTCCTCGATTTGTTAGAGCCTTCTCAAATGTATTACTATATACTGATAAATCATCCATATACACCTTGACACAATCGTGAATGATATCATAGAAGATATCGAGCACAACTCTCTGGAAGGTAGCTAGTGAATTACAAAGTCTGAAAGGAAGGACTCGATACACATAAGTTCCCCACTAGAATGTGAAGGTAATATTGTATTGATCTTTAGGATAAATCTAAATATGATTATATCCACTAAATCCATTGAGAAAGGAAAATGATTATAATTTTTCCTGCTAAGGTGTTGAGAACTCAGTCAACAAAGGGAAAGGGAAAATGATCCTTGTTTGTAACCTTACTTAGTTCCCTATAGTCAACACAAATACATCATTTTCCTTTCTTATTGGGCACTATTAAAAGGGGATAGACCCACTGGCTATTCGAAATGGGATAAGCGAAGATGGCATTGAGCAATTTTTGTAATTCTTCTTTGACTATGACCCTCAAGGCTAAATTCATGTAGTGTTGAGGTTGTCAAACATCTTTAATGTAGACATTGTGTATATAGAAATCAAGGTGAATTCCCTTCATATCTAAGTACTCCCATGCAAATGTGCACTTATATGTTCTCTTAAGAGATGGGATAATTGCTCTTTTTGTCAAGGGGATAGATGTGGACCAACTTTTAAGGTCTTCCCAAGCTCAATTTCTATTGAAATGTTGTCAAATTGGGGACTAAGGTGGGGAATCACTGGCATAGGATTCGTGGCATTTTCTTGAGTGGAGGTGATCATTATAGAGTCCACAATTTGAAAGATTGGTTGGGGAATTGGAGGATATTTTATAAATCTATTGATTGCATCATCTTCTATTTCATCCTTGAAATGCAATGTTTCCTCTATTGAAAGTGGTTTCCTATCTTCCTTTTTATATTCTACCCACGCAATATTTTCATGATCCATACTAGGCCTAGTGGCCGGAGGGTATATTATGAGATTCTTTGTGGAGTCAGCATGAGATATCATCATATTACCCGACCTATAGCTGATATATGCATCGACAATGGCTAGCCATGATAAACCTAGGATTAAAGGGTGACGACAGTTCGAGATATAGGATGCTATACTACAAAATTAGTAGGATACTTCTACGAATCTGCTGAGACAACCACATCATCTAAAATTCCTTCAAGTATGATAGTGGAATGATCTGCTAACTAGGACTGTAGGAGTCTTCCTGAGGTTTCCTAACCTGAGCATCTTCCTAGTTTCCTTCGTTGTTATGTTTATTATGGTGCCCAAATCAACTAATGTGTTTTATATGGTTACATTGTTTATTTGGACGCTAACCATTGGAGAACCAAGATTCTCATATTTTCTAGTAATATGATTTTCCTCAAGCATCAAAATTGCAAATTCGCCTACTACATGGATGGTAGGGAGATCGTTTGGTTTTTTTCCAAGCTTCTGTATGCACATCTCCTTGACAATTTTGGCGTATATTGGAATGTACTAGATGGCCTGGAAGAGAGGAATTTTCACACACACATTCCATAACTCTCCCAAAATGTTGGTTGAGTGGGAGGCTTAACTAGATTCAGTCTTTCTGGGTATGGAATAATTCCAGAAGGAATTAACTAGTCTAATTCTTTTTCCAGACCTGGTTGTTGCATATCAGGAGGATGTTTCTCATATTTTTGTTTGGAAGGGTTTAATTTTTGTTGTTGGCATTCCTCATCTTCATCTTCTATGAAAATCATAGGAGTTTTTTTATTAAGAAATTTCCATGATCTAAGATGGATTTCTTGACATTCCAAGGGGGAAATAAAATATGTAGAACAATGGGGCACTTCAACAATGTAAGTCTGTTGAACATTTTTATTGTTGTTAGGATTGGGATCGGGTTTTGCAAGCATATGTGGTGTAAGATAAATATCAATTCAGGGTTGTTTGAGAGCAATTGTAGTGGTAGTTGTTGGGGCAACTGAGGTTGTCAGATTGGAAATCGTTGGCTCCGAATAATAGGTCCTTGCCATCCTTGTGGCTAGGCATAAGATTGTGGTTGTTGGGTTGACCATTGTGGAAAATTCATAGGGGAAAACCAAGGTTGTGGAGGATACTACATTTGTTGAGAGGGAAATTGTGGATTATTCCAATAAGCATTGAAAATTTTATATGAGTATTGATTCATACTTGTTGGTTGTGGTTTCCAAAGTTTCTTTGGAGTGATGAAACATACTTGTTATCTTTCCTCATATGATCCCTAATATGTTGCATTAATCTTTGGTAGTGAAGCACAACTTTTTGTGTTGTGATCATGTTCACATATACAACAAACGTCTATGGTGTTGAGCTCGCATTCTCTTAGGGCCTGCTTTAATCTACATCTTAGGAAAATATGGATATTTCCTTCTCATCTTCCACCTATTTCTGTTTTACCTGCAAAATATCCAATTGTGAAGCTATTGAGATTAAAATATTAGTTTTAAAATCATCTAGTAGGTTACCTATTTCTTCTAGGGTGACCCCTCCTAAAGTTAATTTCACGAGTCTAGCAAAGACATACCTCGTGTTCTTCCCATGCTTGGAGACTACCCTAGAGTATTTTTTGCATAAATCACTTAAGTGATCATACTTCTCATTTCTCTTAACATAATGGTTTCTTGAATGTTCCTGTCCAATTTTATTTTGGACCTCTAGAAGTTATATTGGAATCTTTCGACATAATCTTCCATACTCTCGTCTCCCTTTCTATCATTTAAAAAATTATTATTGAAGGTCTTTTCCTCTACATAAATCTTGATACTTTAGTAGAAATTTGTTGCTTTATGTTGTTCCATGAGTTAACGGATTTCCTATGTAGCCCCAAAAACCATAATAATGCCCAAATTTTAAGGGTTGTAATTAATAGATTCAGTTTTTGGATATTAAAGACATAATTGTAACTGTAACATAAAACATCAAACTCAAAAAAAAACTATCAGGGTCTTCACTTGATAAATCATGGAAATTTGGAAGAGTTGAGAGGGGAATTGTCTTCATTGGAGCATTTCCCTCAATTTCTCTGCTTGAAAATTCAAAAGCAAAGTTAGAGGCTACATATTCATCCATGTTGTTCCTTTAGGGTTCTTTGAAATTAGGCCTTTCAAATTTCAACTCTTGTGAAGGAACAAGATTGTAGACTAGGTTGAGTTGAGAACTTTCCCCAAAATTTATCTGCTTGTTGATCAGTTTTCATGTTCTTCCTTGTCCTTCACAAGGGGGTATAGTTTCTTCTTTTATCTCTAGATATGATTTGCAAGGAAATAGTGCCACAAATTTCTCATATCCCTTGGGTGGTCGTCCTCTTGGTCCTCTCGTCTTATTTCTTCTAATCCCCAAAATGAAAGGTATGAGTGATGAGGTTATCAAAAGTATGAATCAACTGTCTTGTGAAGGCTCCCACAACAATCTACCTTGTAGAGACTAAGGTTATCAGAAGTATGAATCAACTATCTTCTAAAGTCACCCCCAATGATCTGCTTCTAAATAAAACACTTAACAAAAGGAAACAAAATGCTAAAATGAAACACTCTTTGCTAAAAGGAAACACACTTGTTGTAAGGAAACACTTTGGTTGAAAATAAACACACTTGTTGTAAGAAAACACACTCGTTGAAAAGAAACACATTTGTTGTAAGGAAACACACTTGCTAAAATGAAACGAACTTGTTGTAAGGAAAGACACAAGCAAGAGTTATTAGGAGTGTGGATTATATTTCTCTCAAATGTGCTCCGATCAATATAAAACATAGTGCCAAACTCAATATTATGCTTTTAATAACCTTCCTCAACAATGGCGCCAAAAATGTTGGGTGGTTGAATTGCTTTTCAATTAAGAGAAACAATCACTTTACCAGACATTAAATTATCAACCAGGGATCAGATTTGTTTGCAGGTTATTGTGCAAACGTTTAGTACATGCCTAAATAAAATTAAATTGTAGTATGAATATGAATAATAAACTAAAGATTGCAACAATCTACTACAAAGAATTTCATAACAATAATTAGAAATGTAGTGTAAGTGTTTAACTATAAATAAAAGTATATCACATTTGAATAACATTTTACTTATAATAGTTACCTATACTACCAAGCCAACACATGTTTAAAGGAGTGGTCCCTACCTCCCTGGAACATAATGTTGTGTAATGAACTCAACAACTAAAGAAACAAATATCCCATACGCATAGTCTTGAAGATCATAAAACTAGAAATTGCATTAATCAAAGTAACTGCTTACGAACACAATCCAAACAGTTTTTATTTTTCTTCTTTGCTACCCCTCATAGAGAGGGCGAGGTTTTTATACATTTCTTAGCTTTTCTTAATCTCTAACAAATATTCTAAGAACATTCTTTAAAATTTATGATTCTCGATCTATTCAAACTATCGACTAAAATAAGAATCAAGTTACAACATCCATCTCAAAATAATACATGGTTTCATTTGATTATAGTAGGTCCACCTCAGCTATTGCAACCGAATATGTCCACAACAAAGAATTCTTCAATTGTTCCCACAAATCATTCCATCTGTCCGTGGGAAAAATCATTGTGCTTGATATGGCCAACATGATTTGCTTTTAAATCAGATTGTTGTTCCCTTCATATTTGCAAGAAATAGAGGATAACAGTTGCATCATATATGTATTCAAAATGGAAGTGTAATGACATCATAGAAACAATGGAACCACAACATATCAAGAGTAGAAGCACTTTGTGATGCTCAGAGTAGCATCACTTCATGAAGCTATGAGTAGTATCACTAGGAACATACCTTTGTCATAACGTCAACTTGGAGTAGCATCTTGACAAACCACTTCATAAGTGTAAAAGGACCTATTTCTATTCAACATTCTAGCATAAATAAATAAAACAACATGAAATGTGGGAAAGGCGTACCTTGTACAAAACACATGATTATAGACAATAGTAGGTATGGAAATGGTCATAATGAAAGCCAAAAAGTGGTTAAAAGGGGTTAAAAGATAAGCACAAAAGATATCATTTCTGGTGTCCAACAAATCCTATCTCCCATCTCTTCTAATTTTCAATAAGAAGAGGCCAAATCAAAGGGATGAAAAAAAAGAATATAGAGTTTTGAGAGTCATGCTCATGAAATAGAGTGAGAGTCTAATTTCCATCTTAAGTGAGTGAGGTGTTAGGAATTTATGGTGTTTTTAATTACATCAAGGTTGTTGTAACCATAATAAAATTTACTTTACTTTGTCAACCCAAAGAATGTATTAATTTATGGGATGTTGTACAAAATATTTGCAGTTATAAAAGTGACTTATGAATTGAAATTAACTATAGAAAGCAGCAAGTCATGAAGATGATCAATTCAAGTCTTTTCCTATATGTCTTGTATCCAACATGTTACAAAATACAATACTAATCTATATCAGTCATCAACAAGGAATTAAGCAAATCAATCTCTATTTTGCATATTCAATTCAATAAAGACAACAAGCTACTTAATGATGGATACAAGTCCAAGGCACATAATATAAGATTAAACACATAACACCATTGGTCAATCTAATTACTCCAATTGCTTGTACATTAAATTATCAATATGGATGCTCATAAGCTTATGAGGTGTAATGCAGGACTAGGTAAAGGAAACTCTAAGATATCATACTGAAATTGAAAGTGCTAATGTTTGACAAGACACTTTCAGAAACTGAAGTTAGATATACAAGTATGATCTTATTATGAAAACCAGTTAAAATTATTGTGATGAAATAATCATTTTTACTTATCAATCAATCACGATACAAGCTTACTTGTTAATCCAACTAATTCATGTAGATTAAACAAAATGAAATAATTAAAAGCAGAGGATCCCAACGTTGTTGTTTCGAGCCCTATTGTTTTGCAAATCTTTCAAGATTTATGTGCGAATGAACGTTTGATATTTCTGTATCAATCAAAACACACATGCTACCAGAATTCCATTGTCACACTTCGATAATTAAAATGGAATTCAAAAGCATAAATGAAAGAAAGTAATTGCAGAAACTAAATAATGATTTCAGGAGATGATTAAAAGAAAACAACACAACTTATCTACTAAATAAAATCTGAAAAAATGCAATAAAAATAAACCTAAAGTAAATGAAATCATGCAGTGTATATTGTAGAGAGGGGGCCCTACCTCCTCTCACACACTACAAAAAACTATTGTACACTGCTAGAGATCTAAAACAATCACGTCCTTTATGTTAGCATCCAAAAAAAATTATAGAGCGTATTACAATTTCAAAGCAGTATATTCGTTGAACTCTATAGAGCTAATGGTGTTGCGTATATATACTTGCATATTACAATCACTCCCCATGCTCCTGATTCTGCTCATGATATACACTAACATGCAAAACATGGAAGTGCTACCGGAATTCTGGAGATGAAATTTTGAGAATGTGTAACATAGAAATGGACAAGGGGTTTATTTCACACTTTTCTACAAAATGGATAATGATGAATGGTCAATGAAATATGGAAAGATGAGGAGGTAAAATAAAGGAGTAAAAGAATGAATGGAATGGAATGAATGAATGCGTGAAATAAAGAAACTTCACAAGTTTTAATATATGAATTCCCAAGCGAGATTTGATTTCTTACCCTTATTTTCTATGGTGTATGGTGATATGAAAAATAAGTATTGAACTCTGTCTGCATGGTATGAAAAGAAATTTATTGAAAATCAAATGGAAAGAACTCATACTAGTATAGGAACACTAAATACTTATTTGTTGGATTATTGAAAAAGTATGCTAATGTTAAACTTTTGAAGAGGAAGGATAAAAAATATGTAAATGTAGCGGTAAAGATAGATTGTTGCATAAATGAACAAACATAGATCATTATTTTCAAAGTTTGTGACAAGACAGACACATGTAAGGCTGAAACAATCTCTGTTGTACTTTTTGAAACTTCTACTTTGCTCATTTCAACAATATTTTTTGTGTTTGTTCGATTGCTCGTCACTTGGGACCGGTAGCAATGAACCATTGGTTTAGAACCACAACCCAGGGGAATCTAAGCAGTCAAAGTCACCCAGGGATCGCACCCGTCCTGGGCCACACCAACCCTTATGATGGCTGGATTTTTTGGTTTGTCCTCCCAACTAGCTCACCCCTAAGGGGAATTGAACTCAAGTCGCCCTGCTGGCAAGACCCACATCTTAACCGAATGAGCTAGCAAGAATTGACTAAAATGTTAGGAGGACATAGGGGTGGGATTTGATCCACTTATGTGTCCACGGGTCACGAGATCATTTAATACAATCTCTCTGGGTGGAACCACACATTCGACCACTACCTCAAGATGCCCCCATGGCTCCAGGTTCGGCCCTCATTGGAATTGAACCTTTCCCACTGGTGAGAAACTCATTGCTCTTCACCAATGGATCCAACCCCTTTGGGATGCTCATTCCAACAATCAATATGCCCCTTTTATTTCCAAAAATAAATGGAATATGCAATTATTGTATACAAGATAAAACCATGAAGTCTTCAAACATTCTAAACCAATGGTACAATCTCTTCCATGTGAATAAATGTGTTGAGGTCAAACATGGGAAAGATTCATTGGATTACCGACCATTAGTGTAATTTATTAACCAATGCAATACAACTCACCTTTGATGTGAATGAGCACCAAGGTACCTTAGTACATCTTGCTAGGTATGAATAGATGAGCTAAAGTCAAGTCACCTGCAAGATCTAATCATCCAAGGACATTAATGTATTCCAACTATCGTCGGCGAGAGAACCTTCCATTAAAGGTTGCAATCCTTAAGGTACTATGAAAAATATATAACCTTGATCCTAGATAATGTGATGAAGTCGATAGAATAAGGTTTGTTAGCAAGATGACCCTAATGAATCCCCAATCAACTAACGCGGATATAACAAAATATTTTTTGGAAAAACATGATTTGAAAAGAACTAAACCAACACCATGTTTGCAATAAGTTTGAATCCTACCCACTAGAAATTGTTTTCAAATAGAACCCATGCCTAGATACACCAAAGGATTGGTTTTCACAACTAGTCTTTATTCTTATCTTTAATTTTTTTCTTTTTTCTATTTTTTTTCTTTTAGTTTTACTCAAATGGAAATAATTTTAAGGAAAAGAAGTATGAGTAGGAAGGTTTCCCTCCTCACTTACCACCTTCATTCCATTTCCTTGAAGTACATCTGCAATAAACTTATCTTTGGACTTTGGTTTGTGGTATAGCCTTAACCTATGCCCATTCACCAGGAAGGAGACTTGTTCTTCACCAATTGTCTTGATCTGGACTTACCGATTCTCAAAAACAATATCCACTTCATAAGGCCCAACCAACGAGTGGTCAATTTCCCTTTGAAATTTTTGAATTTGGAGTAAAAAAGGAGAGCCCAGACACCTGATTTGAACTACTTTTCCTTGATAAATTTATAGTGCCATCTCACTCTTTCTTGTTGGAAAAGAGTGGTCTACTGAATGGAATTTTATTTAATCTCATCTAATTCATTGACTTGTAGTATCCTTTGTTGTTGCACCTATAACATGTTCATTCTCAATTAAACTATGGTTAATAAAGTTTTGACTTGAAACTCTATGGAGAGAAGGACTTGCTTTCCATAAACCAACTAATAGGGCATAAATCTTGTAGTATTCCTCCAAGTGGTCCTATACGTCCATAATGCCTCAAGAAACTAATTTTCCCAATCTTTGTGACGAATCTGATTGTTTTTGTCAAAATGGATTCTTGTACCTTATTGGTGGATTCTACTTGTCCATTTGTTTGTGGATGGTATGGAGAAGAGGTCCTATGCTAGTTTTGGTACTGTTACGTGATAGACTAGATGAGATTTGATGTAAAATGAGTCCCTTGATCTGTAACTATTTCTCTAGGCACACCAAATCGAATGAAAATATCCCCATAAAGAAAAGATACAACCGATTTTTCATTAGCTTTAAGTAGAACCTTAGCTTCTACCCATTTAGTAACATAATTAGTGCAAACAAGAATGTACCTTTTCTTTTTTGACATAGGATTAATAGGTCCAACAAAGTCCAAATCCCACTTTTCAAATGGTTTAATAAGTAACTAAGGGTGCAATGGAATTTCAATAGCTTATATCGATCGGCCTGCCCTTTGGAAACTATCAAAACTCTTGATGTACTTCTTAACATCCTTAAAGGTTAGGCCAATAGTACCCCAAACACAATACCTTGTAAGTTGTTATGTTGTGGATGAAGTGCCCCCCACATGGTTCATCATGTCATGCCTTCAAAACATTTCATCCTCTCAGACACACCTTTATATGATGAGATCTGGTCCCATATGGAAAATATCACCATCAACCGATGAGTAGGTGGCACTTGCTTTGACAATTTTTTGTTTCTCCCTGGATGACAGATGTTGCGATAGCTTTCCTGTAGCAATGCAGTTATTAATATCTGCAAACCATATGGAGTGTGTGGATATAGAAAATAGAGTTTCATCTGGAAAGTTATTATCTACATGAATAACATCACCTTAATTATGTATTCTAGAAAAGAAATCTACAACTAAAATTTTCTTACCAGGCCAGTCTACAATGGTGATATTGAATTCTTGTAGTAACAAAATCCATCTAGTAACTCTATCATTAGTGATTATTTTATTCATGAAATAATGAATGGCATAATTATTAGTGTGAATAAAATCTTCATAACCAATCATGTAATGTCTAAACTTCTTTATTGAATGGAAAACTACCAAAAAATCTTTTTCAATGACATTGTAATTAAGTTCAGCAAGTGTAAGGTTTTTACCGACAAAGTAAATGGCATAATAAAATTGATTCTGTTTCTCCCCTAAGACAACTCCAAAGACGGTGTCAGGGGCATTTGTAGAGATATGAAAGGGAAGAGACCAATTTTGTCCCCTCAAAATAGGTGTAGATGAAAGTTTTTATTTTAAAGTTTCAAATGCATGTTGACAAGAATCATCCCAAAATAAATCAACATCTTTAGATAGTAGCTTAAACAATGGTGTAGCAATTCTCATGAAATTTTCAATAAACCTTCTATAGTAACCACTGAGACCAAGAAAATTCCTCACCTCTTTCGTAGTTTTAGGAACTAGATGCTTTGAAATCCCTTCTATTTTTCCCAGAACTATCTCAATATCTACAAAAGAAATAACATGTCCAAGAAAAACCCATTTAGTCAATAACATGTGACATTTTTCATGGCTTAAAAACAGGTTGGTTTCCTGGCACCTATTTAAGAATTTTTATACGTTCTCTAATGCTTCTTCAAATGAGTTGCCATAGATGGTAAAATCATCCATATATACCTCAACGCTATCATGAATAAGATATGAAAAGATTCTTAGTACTGCTCTATGGAATGTGGAATGGACATTACATAGACGAAAGGGAAACACTTTATAAGAAAATGTCTCCCTTGGGCATATGAATGTCGTTTTGTCTTGGTCCTTAGTCGACTTGCAAAATCTGAGTTTGTGGACTTGCAGAATGCAATTCTTAGTGGACTTGCAGAATCTGAGTTTGTGAAGGTTATGCACTGTACATCAGCCCAAGAAATGTGGGACAAATTGATAAGTTGTTATGAAGGTGATGAAAAAGTAAAGAATGCTAAACTCCAGGTTCAGAGATTACAATTTGAAGAGTTGAAGATGAATGATGATGAAACAATAAGAAGGTATTTATTAAGAGTTGAAGAACTTGTCAATCTTATGAAGGGTCTTGGTGAAAAAATAGATGATGATATCTTGGTTTTGAAAATATTAAGATCTCTTACTAAGAGAGTCAACCCTAAAGTTTCAGCTATAGAAGAATTAGATGATCTTAAGAGTCTGACAATTGATCAGTTGCTCAGAACCCTAACAGCTTATGAAATGAGGATTATCAAAGAAACAAATACTACAAGGGAAGCATCTTTTAAGGCTGGAAAGCAAAGAAAGGATAAAGAATCTGATTCTGATACAAATGGAATTGTGGCAAAATTTCCTACAAGACTAAAAAAGGGGACAGGAAAATATCAAGGTAAGTTTCCCTTCAAATGTTTTAATTGTGGAAAGGTTGGTCATTTTGCATCCAAGTGTCCATACAAAAGGAAGGACTATGAATCAGAGAATCAAGAGAAGATCAATAAAGAAAAGAAATATCAGAAGAAAAGTCTTTGTATAAACAATAATGATAGTTCCTCAGAAGATTGGGATAAAGGTTTCTCAGATGATGATGAATCAAATGAATTCATGCTTGTGGTTGTAGAATACCAGTTTGACATGAATGAAGAAGAAGCTGAAGTAGATTTGGAAGGTGAGCTTATCAGTGCTTTGGAAGAAATAGACAGACTTAAACAAAAGAAAAGGAAACAAAAGGAATTGTTGAGTAAATATGAGAAAGATGGACATGAATCTAATGATGCCCTTATTTCATTAAAAAATGAATTGGAAGAAGCAAAGAAGATAGAGGATGTTCTCAAGCAACAATTGTATGAGAAAATAAAAGAGTGTGATAAGTTAGAAACAGAAGTGGTGTCTGTCAGAAAAGAATTGGAGAAAGTTCAAGTACCGTCTCATCAAAATATGACATATGCTCAAGCAACTAAGAAGCTGGATAATATTCTGGGCCGTCAAAGATCACCATTTCTGAAAAATGGTTTAGGCTATGAAGTGAGTTCAATCAAAAGCAAATCAGAAAACACAGGACCAGTCAAGTTTATCACAGAAAGTATTAACATCAGTAAGAATGAATTTGCAAACGGATCGGTGGAAAAAAATGATCATATTCAGCAATCAAGGAAGTATGAAGAGGGATAAACTATTCTAAAAAATGAAACTAATAGAGATCAATCAGCTCTTGATCTAGAACACAAACACCAAATACTCAGAAACTCATTTGCACAAAGACAGTCAATTCTCAGGTACCAAAATTTCTTCTATGGATATTGTTTTTGTTGCTCAGAATTTGGTCATAAAGCTATAGAATGCAATTTTAATCTTAAGAATTTGCAAAAGAACTATCAAATGTCATATCCAAGAATAGATCATCTATCAAAGGAAAGAAAAATAAATGACAGATCTAGAAATCCATATGCTCTTCTATACAATGAGCCAGAATGTTATATATGCCATAACCTTGGACACAAAGCATTGGATTGTAGACTGAAGTTTTACAAATCAGAACTTCAAAAACCTCATATGTTTGAAAATGTCAAAATATGGAAGAAGAAAGATGACAGTAAGTGTGGTTTGGTTCTTTCTGCTAAAAAACAAACAGATTCATGGTATATTGATAGTGGATATTCAAAACATATGACTGGTGAAAAACATAAATTTATGTCTCTAAGTGAATCTAAGTATGGAAGCGTAACTTTTAGAAATAATCATCCAGGAAAAATCAAGGGAAAAGGATTAGTTAGCTTAAACAATGGTTAGGGCAAAGCAACATATGTTCTATTTGTTGATGGATTGAAACATAATCTTTTGAGTGTCAGTCAGATGTGTGATAAAGGCTGTGAAGTAATATTTACTGCCAAAGATTGCAAAATAAAGTCGTTAAATATAGGAAAGACTGTTGCAAAGGGAATCAGAACATAAAATAATGTTTATGTGTTAAACGAAGATAGAGAGGAATGTCAATTGAGCAGATTTGATGAAAGTTGGTTATGGCATAGAAGACTAGGGCACTTGAATTTTGACCATCTTATTAAACTCAATAAGAACAATGCAGCTAAAGGTTTTCCTAAAATAGAAAAGCCACATAATTTTGTGTGTAAACCATGTCAAATGGGAAAATTGACACGTACTCAATTCAAAACAAAGAACCAGCCATCTACAAGCAAGTCACTTTAGCTAGTTCATATGGATTTATGTGGACCTTCTAGAAAAGAGGGAACTGGGGGAGAATGGTATTTTATGTTAGTCATTGATGATTTTTCAAGACTAACATGGGTAGCCTTTCTAAAAGAAAAATTAGAGGCATTTGAGAAATTCAAAGTCTTCAAAGCTTTGACTGAAAATCAAATCGGGAAGAAGATAAAGTCAGTAATATTTGACAGAGGAGGAGAATTCTATTCAGGAGCTTTTAAAAAATTATGTGATGAACATGGAATTAAAAGAGAATATACTATTCTAGGTACTCCTCAACATAATGGAGTTGCAGAAAGACAAAACATATCAGTTTAGCAAATGGCCAGATCAATGATGAAAGAAAGAAATGTGTCTCAAACCTTTTGGGTGGAGGCTATTCATACAGTAGTTCATATCCTTAACAAAGCACATTTAAGGCCTGAAAGTGACAAAACTCCTTATGAACATTGGTTTGGAATACCACCTTCAATAAAACATTTTAAAGTATTTGGAAGTAAATGCTATATTAAAAATAATGATGAAAAACTCGTCAAATTCGATGATAGGGTTGATGGAGGAATTTTTCTAGGTTATCCATCAAACAGTAAAGGATATAGATGCTTCAATAAAAGGTTGCATAAGATGATGGATTGCATTGATATTTGTGTGGATGAAGAACTTCCTTTTCAAAGCAGATAGATAAGGAGTGTTGACATAAATGATGAAAAAACTAATGAAACTGATGAACCACAATTCAAAGAATTGGAAGATAATGAAAAATCTGAGAAAGATCAAGAAAAGTCTAGTAAGCAAACTGAACAAGAACAAAAAACTCCTTCCAGAATTATTCAAAAGAATCATCTAGAGAGTCAGATTCTTGGTGATAAAAGTAAAGGAGTTCAAACAAGAAGAAAACTTATTCAAACAGCAGAGCAGTCACGGATTGCTTTCATTTCTATAAATGAACCCAATTTTTTTGCTGAAGCAAGTAAAGAAGATAGCTGGATAGGAGCAATGAATGAGGAGCTTGATCAGATTGAAGAGAACAATACTTGGGAACTTGTTCCAAGACCTAAAAATAAAAACGTTATAGGCTCCAAATGGGTGTTTAAAAATAAGTTAAATGAACAAGGACAGATTGTGAGAAATAAAGCAAGATTGGTCTGTAAAGGTTATGCTCAGGTAGAAGGAATAGATTTTGATGAAACTTTTGCTCTTGTGGCAAGATTAGAAGCTATTAGAATGTTTCTTGCATATGGTTGTCATAAGAATTTTAAAATATATCAAATGGATGTCAAATCTGCTTTTCTTAATGGAGAATTGGAAGAAGAAGTATATATGGAGTAGCCTGAGGGATTTAAATTATTAGAAGATTTTGATTATGTCTGTAAACTGAAGAAGGCATTATATGGATTAAAACAAGCACCACGTGCTTGGTATCATCGTCTAGATACATATCTATAGCAACAGGGTTTCAAGAAAGGAGCAGCTGACAACAACTTGTACATAAAGTCAAAAGGTGAAGATATTTTAGTTGTTTTGGTTTATGTTGATGATATAATATTTGCGAGTAACAATTCTTCATTGATTCAATGGTTTGCTACTGCAATGCAATTAGAGTTTGAAATGTCTATGATAGGAGAATTGTCTTATTTTCTTGGTCTGCAAGTGTGTCAACAATCAGAAGGCATAATCATTTTTCAACGTAAGTATCTTAAAGAAATGCTGAAGAAGTTCAAGATGGAAGATTCCAAGCTTGTTAGTACACCTATGGAGGTGGGATGCAAGCTTAGCAAAGATGATCAGTCACCAGAAGTTGATCAGAAATTATATCGCTCAATGATAGGAAGTTTATTGTACCTCACAGCATTTAGACCAGATATAATCCAAGCCGTTGGTATGGTAGGAAGGTATCAATCTGCTCCAAAATAGTCATATGTCAGCTGTCAAACGTATATTCAGGTATTTGAAGGGCACAATGGACTATGGTTTGTGGTACCCAAAGAATCAAAGTCCGCAATTAATAGCGTATTCAGATGCAGACTGGGCAAATTGCTTGGATGACAGAAAAAGTACAAGTGGTAATGCATTCTTCTTGGGAGACTCTGTAGTTGCTTGGCTTAGTAAGAAACAAGGCTCCATTTCTTTATCTACCACAGAAGCTGAATACATTTTTGCTGCTGTCTGTTGTGCTCAAGTGGTGTGGATGAAACAAGCACTTGAAACTTTGGAGGTAAAATATGATAGCCCTATTCCTATTCTCTGTGATAATACTGGTGCTATTAGTATTTCAAAGAATCTTGTTCTACATTCCAAAACAAAACATATTCCTATCAAATATCATTTTTTAAGGGACCACGTGGCTAACAAAATTGTTCAAGTAAACTATATTTCTTCCAAAGAACAGATTGCTGATATATTTACTAAACCACTAGCAAAGGCACAATTTGAATATCTTTGTCAGAAGCTTGGTGTAAGATCCTTTTCCTCAATAAATTGACTCACTCAGTCAGGAGGAGCCGTTCTTCTAAAGAAAACTGACATATGTGTGAAGAATCAGAGATTTCTGCTAGATATGAAATCATGTAGCCAGGGGAATGAATGTTTTTCCAATACTAGCTCAGAAGGTGCCATGTAGGCAAGGGGAGCTGTTCATATTTATCAGAATACCAGGGAATTTTTTTTTCCATTGATGTCAAAGGGGGAGAAGAGCAGTGGGTATACAGAAAAGAGCAGTGGTTAAAGGAATAGTTCTTCTCTCTTTCTTACATAGGGGGGGATCACGGTCATCAATGGAAGTTGCCATCAATGAAAAAGGGAGAGATCGTTGGTCTAAGTTGAATAAGTTTCCATTAATGTCAATTACAGGTCATTGCTATCAAGTTACATGTCATTACTATCAAGTTACAGGTCATTGCCATTGATATCAAATAAACTTCATGGTTATAATTGTGTGGATCCCTTGTCTTATTTAATTGGAGGTTATTATTGAGTGCATTTTGTCATTCGAAGCAGAACTTGAACCGTTGGCAACTTGAACCGGCCCAGAACTTGAACCAAATGGATGTAGGGTATTCCAAGAGACAAATCTATGATGGGTGTCAAGGATGTGTGGAGTTTTTAAGCCAAAAATCGAAAATACAGTGTGTGAGGTTATTGTTGGAGCTACATGGATGTAATGGACATTGCTGGTGTTGTGTTGGTGTAATGGACAGAGCTGAAGCTGTGTGGGTGTAAATGGACAGAGCTGGAGTTGCCTGAGGGAAAATGGAGAAAGTTGGGGTTGCGTGAGGGAAATAAGAGCAAGCTGGGGCTACGTGAGGCTAAGAGGAGCAAGCTGGAACAAGCTGGGGCTGCATGAGGGCAATAGGAGAGCGTTGGAGCTGCGTGGGTGTAAAAGGAGTGTGCTGGAGCTACGTAGGTGTTGAAATGAGGTAGCTGGGAATGCGTGGGAGAGCTTGGGACAAGAAAAACATTTGTTGGGACTGCGTGGGAGTGTTTGGGAGACTGCAAATACAGAGGTGAATGTGTGTTTTGGAGAATGTGTATGTAGATACAAAGATAGCAGAGGTGTGAACAGAAAATTAGAAGAGAACAAAGTATCCATGAAAATAATGGAGAAAGAAGGTTGATTGCATAGCTATGAAATAGCAAAAGAGAGAAGAAATAAAACTGACCCTGACCAGAGAAGCATTGAAATGATTATGAGCAGGCTAATGTACAACAAGTTGATGCTTGTAGAGTTGGTGCTCTTTCCAGGTTGTGGCCTAAGAGTTTGATGCATAAATTGAGTTGGTGCTCAATGTTTGTACTGTACATGACTTGAAGCTTGTTTGACATTCCAAGAAGAAGAGGTTTTCTCCCTTATGGGTTTCCTCGTATATATGTGTCTCTATCTATGTTACTTATGAGTATGCTATATGTTTTACTACAATGAGATATTGCTTCAACATAAATTAAAGATGTATTGCATGAGTTTAAATTGAAGATCAAGCTTTGAAAGAAACTGATTCACCCCCCCACCCCCCTCTCATTTTCCTTAATTAAGTTCAACACTTTGGGATAAAAAACATTTGCAATATTTTTTTATTTTTGAAGGAATAAAATACCAAAAGGACTTGCAACCATTGGGTATTCCACTATGTATATTTAACAATTATATTTTATTACAATTGGTGTTAATTGATTGTAGTAATTAAAATGCATATGAATTTCTTCTATGTACATTATTTATTGTAATTAATTGTTCAATGGTTGCAGCTGGATGCAAAGGCAATGCTTTAGATTTAATAATAATTTTTTATTAATGTTTATGTAGCATTGATGATTGAACCTATTAACAACAGTGAGAATTTCTTCTTGTGTTTTCGACATTATATTCTTTACTTTATATCTAACCCTATTTAATCATAGCTCATGCTCAAGATTATAGTAGGTTAGATTAATATTTGATTAGGCTAAATTAGATTAGTATTTGATTTGATAATTTATTTGAGTAAGAGAAAATTAGCAACCAGACATTAGATTTTAGCATAGAATATAGTACCTACTAGTTTAGGATTCATAGAGAATGTTATTGCTAAAACTCTTAGTAGAAACTAGACCCACATACTAGTCGGAGTCTACTATCCCAAACAAGACTGAGACTAACTGGGAGTCACCTCAGGCATTCTCCCTTATTGTTGACCTAGATCATTTTGGCCCATCAACAAAATTGGCATGAAGAAACATTTAACCCTAAGAATATCCATTCTACCCACTACTCCACAAAGAACCTCGTGTAGTCTATTGATCACCAGCCTCTCAGTCCTAGATAATATTCAATCCACAATGGTCAACACTTGTTTAAACCCCTATCTAATTTCTCAGTTATCGAAGCACATCTTGTTATCAACTATTTTGTACAATAGTTGAACTTCCGACGAGCCGCCATTTGATGAACATGATTTATGTTCATATCCAGTGTATCGGAAGTTCCAGTTGTCTTTCCTAGCCAATTTCGGCTAGTCACTTTTATTTTTCTGCTGAAATGACCATGGCCCCACAGGGTTTGTAATAAGTGTGCTAGTAGGGTTTTTGAGTGATTCGGTTCCCCATGACTTGACTATCAACTAAGGCATTCCAGGGAGTTTTTTTCCCTTGTCAATTATGCTTTGCCTATAGTCGAGTAATAATCAACGAGGTTTTCTCCCGCTTTCTCCAAAGCTGGAATGCCCGATTTTGAAATTTGAACCTTGGGGGGTTATTAGAGCCCAACTGATGTATATGAACCTACTAGACACCATGTATGTCTTAGATGTTCATTTCCTAGGTCCCTCATCCATTAAAAACAATGTCCAAATTTTTTTTACCGGACGCGTTGGATGAGTTTTTTATTTTTTATTATTTTTCCAAATATTTAATTGGAAAAATTCAATTTGTAATAACTAAGTGGTTTGGGGGCGGATTTAAATGATTGGAGGCTCAATTCCTAAGCCAAAAATCCCAGTTAAACCCCAAACCTACTTAGCCTAAATTTCAGACAATTATTTGGCCTCATAATTAATGTTTTCTTAAAAAATAAAAAAAATGAGAAATATTAATTAAAATATTCAGAAAATAATAAATTGGAGATAAATCAATTCTCTCCAAAAAAAGGCCAAATTGAATGAAGTAAAAGTCAAAATGACATGGCAGGAGACATTTAAGATGATTGCAATCAAATCTAGGTTAGTTCAGTTAGCAATCGGAGCACAAGGAGTGATTTTCAGTCAAGATTTTCGCCCTCCTTAAGCATGCTCACGTTTTTCCTTGTTGGCACTTGTTTATTGGATGGGTGGAGTTCACAAGGCTTGGGGGTGGGCGCCTTGCCTAGGTGGAGGCCACCTCAACCCCCATCCTACCTTCCAACACCCACTTAACTCATAAATCATGCTTGTGTGGTCTTCCCTCATTGGAAAACTTGAATTACTTGGCTCTCTCTATGTCAATTCGTTTTAGGGTTTTGATCATTAGTTTTTGTATAAATAAGAGGCCTTTGGGCTCTCTTAAGGGTGGATTTCTTGTGCACAAAAACTTTGGCAAAATATTGTAATACTTTTTATGTGGAATAAAGTTTAAGGCTTTGGAGGCTCATGGTGTGTTATTTTGGATCAATGCTTATGGAATGAGGTGATATTGTTTCATACTTTCAGTTTTGTTATTCAATATTGGTTAACTAGTTCATGCTTGGGAAGGCTTATTCAAGCACATAAGTTCAAATATTTGTAGTCTCAAGTTATTTGAATATTCATTATCTTTAGAGATCTAAGAGTACATGCATATTACTAGTTTGTATTTCATGTCTTTTGATCTCCATTGATGGATAATACATGACTAACTTCCTATCTTGTTAGCATTTGATCGTTTATGTCTACAGATCTTCTCATCCATTCGAGTAAGCTTATGGAGCTAGGTTGCGTCCCCTCTTCTCGAAGGTAAGCAAAAGATCCAAAATAAGCATAAAGTGGACTCCAACTTCTTAAAAAAAATCCAAAAGAGCTAAGTATCACACTTCAATCCATCTCGCAAAATTTCAAATTTATTCTTGGTTACAATTTCCCTAGCTTAAATTTCTTCAAGCTTTGAGTTTGCTCTTTGATCTCTCATTTTGATTGGTTTGTTTTTTTCATCATTTTTTCCATTTATTGGCTTCCTCTAAGTGTGCCCTAGCTGGGCCACTTCTCCCAAAGTGTTGGAATTTTTCCATTCTCCCAAGTTTGAGTTTTTTGTCCATCATTTCCAGCTTGCCTTAGCCCACTATTTGGGTCAACTTTAACCCATTGTTGGGCTTCTTTTACCCCACTGTTTGGGGTGTCTTTTGGCTCACTGTCTTACCTTTCCTCTACCCACTATTTGCTGATCCTCTACCCATTGTTTTACTGCTCTTTTACTCCATTGTTTGCTCTCTTCTTATCTCTATTTTTTACCTTCATTTCCAGCTTGCATAGGTCCACTTTTGGGCCCTCTTTAGCCCACTGTTTGGGCTTGTCTCAACCCACTGTTTGGGCTGCCTTCTTTGCCACTATTTGGGTTGTTGCTTACCCTATTGTTTGGGCTGCCTTCTTGCTCACTGTTCTTTGCTTTGTTCGCTTCCCTATCTCCTTCCATTGGCTTTCTTCTTCCTTTGTTTGCAGCATCTTCTTTTCTCCTTTGACAGTCATCTTTCTTCTTCTTCTTTGACCCCCTTCTCCTATCTTCTATTTGTCTCTTGCCTCGGTTTATTCTCTAGGTTGCATGAATTTAATTTAGACTTCATTTTTGTACTTAGTCCAAGTTTGCATCTAGTTTATTTCTAAGTCTCATCTTACATTTAAAATCGGAAAGTGCATTGCATTTCAAAGTTTGATTTTCATAAATAGATTTAACTTTTTGCATCTAGTTCCAATTTGATTTATTTCATTGGTTATTTAGCTTGCATTTGATTCATTTCTAAGTTTAAGTTTGCATTGGGTTGGTTTAGATAATTGCATCTAGTTTCAAATTTTCATTATCATTCAAGACATGCATCCATTTTACTTTTAAAAAGTTGGATCTCTTTTGCATATCAAGTAGATAGTTTGCATTTCATTTAGAGTCTAAACTTAGTTTGGTTTCATTTTACATTTTATTAACTTGATCTTAAAACACAAATGATAAAAACACTTTGATCCTAGTTTCCATTTTTGGACTTTCTAGATTTGGGTTTACTTTTGATCTTCTAGCCCTAACAAGTTAACAAGTTGTTTGAGTTTTGGTGTGTAAAGAGCTTTCAAAGATCCATATAAGAATATTTTAGCCCAAAGGCTAGATCCAAGATCAACAACAAGTGCATAAACCATGGATATCAAGCAAACCTTGTACCTTCTCCTAAGTGACTCCAAAAAACCCAAAAAGAGATTGTAAACCATAATAAAAGAGCAAGTGGGATTACGGCTCCCACATTTCCTTTTACTTCCCCTATTTGGGGAAGAGTGTTGTGTTTTGTCCCCTTTTTTCATCTTTAGCTTAGATTTCATTTAATTATTTAGCTTAGTTGTACTTTGATAAAGTAGTTTCATTTCCACTAATTGCTAGTTGCTTGTTTCTTGCTAAAAAAATTCATTTTTATTTGATATAAACTGATAACTGTTTAAAGTAGAAATCTCTTGAATCTCACCAATAGTGGATCAAGAGTGCTCTCTGTCGGAAAGTTGCTTTTACTTTCGTTTTTACTCACCCCCATGCTCTCCCGAGTATGGTCTTTGACCTGAAAGAGATTCTTAGGTAGATTAGACTTTACTTTCAGTACAATACTTTAATTCCGTGCATCATAAGACTCTTGAACCTCTATCATAAGACAAGGTCAAGAGCGCTCTCTGTCGGAGAGTTTTTTCTTGTGTTGTAATAAAATTCGCAACTCATCATTCCCCATTAATAAAATTTGAATTTATTCATTGTTTCCTTGCTGGAGTATGCTCTGACCTGCCCAAAAAGCGGGAATACTCAGAAACGGTATTGGACTGTTAATCTTGCAAGATTCAAACATAATAAAATTTTCACCCCATAACCAACGAACCGACGTTGATTCGATAAATACTCAGGTAGTGGGAAAATTCCAAGTGTGGGCACCGGGATTCCCAGCTTGAACACTTGCTGTTAAATTCTCTGAACACCTAGCTTGTGAGTCAGGCAGGTCCGTCATGTCTTCGAACGGAGCCACTAAAAGTATTTCCGGCTAGATTTCCAGACACCTAAAACAAGTTCACTTAAAATTCACAATAAAATAAACCAAGAACAATTGCAAAATGATCTCACAAACACACCTCTCGAACTCTTGTATCAAGCAACCCAAGCACTCAGACATTTGACTCCATAAGGCACTGGTCCTTGACACCATCATTTTATTTTCTTATTATCTATCTGGAGCACTTGTTATTTAATTTCCATATTATATTGTGAGTGTCTTGTATTTAAGTTCATCAAGTGGTTGTGCATCTCAATATCTTGCAATTGTATCGTTGATTATATATTTTGATATTGTAAATCTTGTGATCATCATAGAAACTCCTAAACAACACCCATCCGCATCATCTCACATTTCAAACATTATAAAAACACAAGAACCTTAGAAACTCTTTGTAGGGTCCACCCCCCTTGGCTTCGTTAGGAGTTTTCCTAAACGGAAAAGCTGGGATTCAGGTGACAGTACCTGGCTCATTGCTTGCCCCCAAGGCCACACTTCTCCCCACTTGTAGTGAGGAGACAGCTTTCGAAAGATTTCTGCTGACGGTGTGCATCTCGGTGGACAACACATCCCAACATAACCCCACAATACCTACTTCTCCTTGGTTAGGAATTTAGGGTATTTTTTAAGGATTCCAAGATTACACTTAAGTATAGTATTCTAGGCGATTATTTTGGATTGGAAAAAACATAGATATAGATATGTAAGCGAATATTAAATACAAAACCTACAATTTACTACTGAAAAGTGTAAATTTTGGTGAATATTATGATTAAAAAACATATTTTATGTAAATATAGGCGATATCAGAGACTAAAAATGACCAAATAACAAATTTATTTTTTGAAAAAAAACCCCAAAAATAGCCAATTGGCGAAATTTCGCTCCTAAAAATTACCCTAGTCGGATACCCTCGAATTTCACACTTATTCCAAACCTCTCGGGCTATAACTCGAGCCTTAAGTAGGGAACATGGAATATCACCTATTATACATCCTCTTCTTGGGGGACCCAAACCACCCCGATCATACCAAGTAATTGACACCAATGCACCAACTGTTGCCACCCTTGATTATCACCTCTCGAATACTTGTAGGGGGACACAAAATCCTTCGGAAGAAAAACCAGAAGTACAACTACAAGATGGTGCTAGTGGACCATCATCTCCCCTTGATTACCCTCGTAACACTCCTCAAATCTCTTCAAAAGATAACTCTTTGGGAGAAGAACCCTTAGAAGGAGACCCTTCGGGAGAATTTTCTGAAACTAGTCCTAAACATAGTCAACTAGAATCTTCTTAATGAAACATGGCTAATGCCAATGCTAACATACCTTGTCTAGCCCAGGATGTCATTGTTGTACCAAGCGATGTGCATCCTTTACCTAAACACCCTAAAAAAATCCTTCCTAAGTTTGATCCACATAGAAAAGAGTCTACCTATGATCACATAAAGGAATTTATGCTTGTTGTTAGGCTCATGAATGTTGAACATGAGGATGTACTTTGTAGGTTATTTCCTTATACTTTTGAGGGGAAATCTTCAACTTGGTATTTCTCCCTAAGACAAGGATCAATTACGAGTTGGGCCAATTTTGATATTGCCCTTTTAAACAAATTTGGTGATGATAAAATCCTAGTAGTGTTGGTTTTATAATTATCTAAGATCAAGATGGATTCTACATAAAAGATCAAAGACTTTAATAAGAGATTTTTATCTTTAAGAAATAAAATTGTAGATGCTTCCAAACCTGTAGAAGATGTTACTATTGAGCTTTAAACTTCAACCTTACCACTATCCACTGTTGTGTTTGTCAAAAGGGCTAAGAAGACTACAAATGAAGAAAGTTACCTTTGAAGAAGCAGTAAATGTTGAAAAGGATATGATAATTCTAAAAGGTAATCCAAAGAGTGAAGAAGAACACGGTGTCTCTTCCAAAAAGAAGAAATCCCTTCAAACCAAGCCCCCTTCTGAAAAGAAGGGACAAGATTCTATGGATATGGAAAATCTACAAAGAATTATTAAAAAACTTTCAAATGAGAAAATAGACTTGAAGAGAGGTTTGGGAGAAGGTCCATCTACCAAAAATTATTTCAGGCCGCCTTTTAAAAAGAACTTCCCTCCAACTAATAAAACTACTCCACCTACTGAAGGAATTAATATGGAGGATTTCATCAATTTCTTCAAATCCATTGTTTCAGGGTCTAAACATTCTTCAAGTAGGAAAAATGATGAAGAGGAAGAGGAAAGAGAGGAAGGAGAAAAAGAAGTAGATGGAGAAGAGACATCAATTAATCAATTCTGAAATTTTTTCCATAAAATGTTTGAAGAAGAAGACGATGATCTTGAGCAAATCCATATGGCCCAAAATTCATACAATAGCAAGAGTAAGAGCCTACCCACAACAACAAATTATCCATCTATTGTCAATCCTGTAAAGGAAAACTCAATGACCACCAAATCTTCCCTAGCCTCAGTAAAACCCTCTTCTTTCCTCGATCTACCTCAGTGGAACCCTCTTCTTGTCATGATCTAGAATATGATTTTGTAGAAGACATGAAGCAAAACCAGAGCTAATGTTTCTCTGTATGAATTACTCAAATTGCCACAAATACATGGAAATTTAATTAAAAATCTTAGGGAATCATCTTTTGAGAAAGGGAAAAGCTTCACTATTGGGGAAAACAATGATACAAAAATATATGCAAAAATATATACTCAAACAGGTCTAGTAAGAAACAATCCATCGTTAATGCTTCCTTGATCAGTAAAAGATCTAACTCTAACACACATCCTTTCTTTTTGTCATTTGAAATTTTTAACAAAAATGTGCATAAATGTATGGATGATTCACGGGCTTCTTCAAATGTGATGCCCTATTCTGTGTGGCAAAAATTAAATGTTGAACTTAAAAATGTGACGCTCAAATGGATCAACTAAAAAAAGCAACTTCAAAGTCCCAAGAGAACTTTAGAATGTATTAATCCGATAACTTCTAACTGCAAAGTACATCAAGTAATTGATATCATTGCTGTAGATATTTTAGAAACTTATGGTTTATTACTCAGTGCCATCATTTTACATATTTATAACTTCTATTTATTTTGATATGTATTTTCTAATCAAAATTGTACAATGATATGTATTTGAAACTTTTGTAAGAGATGGAGATAATTTGTACAATGCGAGGACTTTTTAGTATATGTCCATTTTTTAAAGAAGGAAATTTGTTATCCATATTTCCACATTAATTTAAAAAAATTTCAAACTTGTATAATATATTATATAATATATTATTATCTAATATATAAAAAACTTACTTTAATCTTCTTCTTTTTTTACGATCTCACTTTAATAAAACCCAAAATAATAAATCTTAAATGACATTTTATGATTTGACACGATAAATCTGCATATAGCATTTATGATTTGACATGGTCAATTTACTATGTATGAATTCTATTTTAAAACACGTCAAAATCCGGTAGAGGCACAGCCCGGCACACCCCGTTAGGCTCTATAAATACAAACCTATGGGACAGAGTGATCAGATTGAAGAGGGTTTTGGGTTTCGAAGATTGATCAGATTGAAGGGGGTTTTGGGTTTCGAAGAGTGATCAGATTGATGGGGTTCGTCTGTGTGAAATGGATAGTTTCGATCCATTTTTGACAGATTTTTTAGCTCTTGATAGCTGGTTGGTTTAGATTGAAGGGTTTCTTCTGTTGTTTAACAGCTTCGCCTCAATTTTTCTTTTTTGTTGGCTAGGCTGACAGGGTTTTTGGTTGGCTTGTTGACAGAGTTTTTTAGTTCCTAATACCTACTGTATTCAATACTCAAGAATTATTTTTAGTTACTGGTAGCTACTGTATTCAATACTCAAGAAAAAATCGATACCCTATTCAATGCGGACACATAAGGAGTGATTGGGACGGTAGTTGAAGTGTCCTGTTGATCTATTGCTTATTGTTGGAATGTGCGATTGATGTAGTCGGAAATAGAATCTTCCCCTGCGTTGTTTTTCTGCGTTTGCTTAAAGGGGATGTCAGGGGAACATTCCAATTCCACTGAATCTTCCCCTGCATCGTTTTTGTGTCACTGAATCTAGCAATGTCACAATCAGAGAAGAACTAGCAATAGATCAAACATGAAAGAAATAAATAAAAAGAATCAATCTTTATCGACTGTCTGTATCAGCTCCTAATTCAAGCTTTAATGTCTTCATCTTTAAACATATTGTAACATACAGTACTCATGCAAAGACTATCATTCTTTGGATGAATGAAAGTTAAATTATGTATCATTCATTTATAAATGCAGGATTTGCGGTTTATTTGCACAAATTTCTGTTGAGAGGACTTTGCATCTCTATCTGATAAATAACGTGGGTTTGTAATGGAAAAATATATATAAAATAAGCAGCTTGCAGCGAGAAGATCGCTGACAAATTCCACTAGTATAAATATAGGTGTAGGTGTAGGCAAATCTCCATCGTTTTGAGAGGATAGAGCATTTGATGGCCTCTCTGATTGGGAGGATGAGGCCCAGGATTTTGTATAGAAGGGTGGACAATCTGTCCGTCATGATAGACAGAATTCTCCTCAAATCTTTGAATGCATTTTCTTCTTCACACATAAAAATGCGAGAAGGAAGTGCATTCAAAGGTTCCAGGAAAATTCCAGGAAATAAAGGAAAGATTGTCCACCCTTCCAAACGAAATCCTGGGCCTCATCCTTTGTAAAATCCAAATTCGAGAGGCCATCAGATGTTCTATCATCTCAATGCGCTGGAGATATGCCGACACTTACATATCTATACTCAAACTCTCCCCATTTTTTTTCGTAGACAACCAGTGGGTGGAGGTCCGAGGATGCAATCTCTCACATTCTGCGGTTGCATTTCTCCCATGTGGAAGCCTTTCATCTTTTCATTGATGACCAAGCTTTATTATTTTTTCTATGTTCATTAATCTGAGTTTCTACAGAGAATTGTTATGATATTCCAAGGTTCATTCTGCATTTGATTTACAGCTTATTTGCCCAAATCTCTGCTTTTAAATACCAAAGACAATGCAATGAGGACTTCGCATCATTATTAGATAAATAACGTGGATTGATAATATAAAAAAATCCCAATTTAAATACTAAGACAATGCAATGAAAACTTTGCATCTTTATCCAATAGATAACTTGGATTGATAATAGAATAATATACTTGAAATAACCAGCTTGCAGAGAAGATTGCTGACAAATTTACCAACATAAACCTGTATTATCATTTCTACCATTGTATTCTAATAACATATATATATCTATACATATATTGCACACACTATTTCGATCTTCATCTTTCCTATAGTAAGCCATGATTTCAGTTACCCCAAGAATGTAATTTAGTAATGCAACCAATCCAGTCGTTGGCCAAGGTTGAGGCCTTGTGCTTTTTTGTGTTGCGTGAGTTTTGTAAGCCAATATTGTATCATAACTAAATGAAGTCCAGAGGTATAGCTGGGCTATCTAATTAGGCATATTTGTTTGACTTGGACTGTACAATGACTTGCCAAAAGCTTTAGCTTCTCAAATTATTATGTAATTTATCCAAATTTCGACCAAAGAGCAGGAGACTATTTGGACAGTTTTAAGCTTCTCAAATTATTATGTAATTTATCCAAATTTCGACCAAAAAGCAGGAGACTATTTGGACAGTTTTAGACAGTTTTATTTACTTCACTGAATGTTTTAATTAGTGATAATAACTAATCAGTTTTCAGAACTTGAGACCAATTTATAAATATTGATATTTTAGTACTTAATTTATTTCTGAGTCCTATGAGTAGTTATCAAGTAGGTGTTATAAGACAGCAAGCCAGTGATGCCTATGTTTTACAAGCAAGCAAGATAGAACTTTTGATCACAGAAGAATAAGGTGTTCACATAACCATGTTTTGGCTATGTGTCATTGGTACTACAAATGTATGTTTCTCTTGGAACAAAAAGAACAAAATGCTTCTCATGGACAAATGATTCTCAAAGAACATAGAAGAGGACGGTCTCTTCAATTTATTCAATCTCCAATGTCTTCATAACAAATATGCAGCTGCCAACCAGCCCCTTCAACATCTACAAGCTTCGATGCTTTTCCTACTCCCACGTCGTTAATTTCTTTGAATTGCTTTCCATCTGAGCATGTCTTACATCCCCTTTCATCTTATCTGTCATGTAGGCCATCAACCATATTGAACCTACTTCAAAGGGGAAGATGTAGAAAACAAAAATGCCCATGATATCTTCAATGCCAAAGTACATTAACATCAAACTCTCTGCCCAATTTACTCTACCACTTCTTATCACCTTGAATTCATAAATAAATACAGTAATAATGTCCAGAAACTATGACTCCGGTCACAATGCCAATCTAATCAATTAATTGACAATGACATGCACTAAATTTCATAATAAAAAAATATTCTTAAGAAAACCTTTCTATGTCCAGAAAATAAAATATGCTCTAAAAATCATAAGCTTCGAAGACTAAGATTTTTTTTAATTACATACACTTCAAATTGCCTCTTTTCTATCCTACATGCTACCTATTATGCTACAAACTTCCTCAATTCTCCATTGCAAAATTCACTTCTTCCACAATTAACAATTCATCCCCACGACAGCTCTTCTTTGACACTAACCAGCTGGCTCTTCGAAGCATCACCTTTAGGAACAATTCCCTACATAATCCTCTGAATGTGGGAGCAAGAAATCTAAATTTTCCTGCTAGGAATCAGAATCCTTATAGGAGACCTTTTAATTGACAATTACTTGCCCGAGAAAGGAGGACATAAGACCCACCTGTACAACCACCATTGAGGAATCCCAATAATCTGGTTGAGGAATATTACCCTAACGAGGATGAGGATCAGGGACCCGTTGAAGAGAAAGAGTCACATGATAATATTAATTGGTTGGGTGGGGAAGGAAATGAGGTTCATCTCACTCAGGAGGATAATGATGAGTCTTTGTATATTAATAATCTATCTTTACATCCAAATGAAGATCGACCAGGTGATTACATTTTTGCACAGTACTGATTGTTTTTCGATGCCTTACAAAATGAATTACACAATAAGTATTACCTCAGGCCAAGAGATAACGCAAGTAATCAGACTCTAAAGACTCCTGATCCAAAGCAGAAGGAAAAGTCCCAGATTAATCCACCAAAAATGCCTGAACATGATCTACAATTGAGAGAGATAAGCAGCAGATAACTAAGGAAAAGGGAAATGCATATGGAGTCCAAAATTCTGAAAAATATAGTAGAGCCTCAAAATAAGACCTCCACTCTTTTCAATCTGATGCATGAACTCAGCAAGATTAAGGTTGACCTATCCCAAAAGTTTAATAACTTTTCCTGTCAAATGAGATGGTTGTTGAACCATTAGAGTTCATGTTCATTACAAAAAATTTAGAAATTACAGTAAATGCTACCATATTATTTCACTTTATGTAAGAGTTGGACATTCAGTACTAAATTATAGACAGCTTTACTGACAACATTCACTATTTCGGAATTCCACCATTTAGAGTTGAGTGCTTGAGCTGTGGATTTAAGTTTTTAACTGAATAAAGTGTTGCATTGAGTGATATACTAGATAATCATAAGTCCCTAAATTTAACCACAATTTCCATAACATGTTTAGTGTTGAATTTAAGTCCCCAACTTCCACAAGAGATTGGTGTTCAGAGCTTAATTATGTCCCAACCATCAATGCAAATTTAATAAAGAATTTGACTTTTGGTGTTGAATTATAGATTGCAGACACGCCAATATTGCCATCACCCCTCCTTATGCATAAGATAATTTAACCTTTCATTTATAATTTTGGGGGATATTTCCAAAATTGCCAACCCATTAATGCATTGATTTTTAAAGGCCCCATGTTCCCAGTTAAGGAGGATAGTCAAAACTATTATACTCTATATTCAGAAAGTCATTATTTATGTTTTGGTTCAGTCAAATGGTAGTTTGGGCTAAGCAGAGGTGCTTAACATACGATATTTCAACTGATAATTGCCCAATTATGGTGCATCCAACCATAAATGATATGAAATAGTGGAATACCACAATAGTAGATGACAAGTAATTCACAAAACATAATAATTCCACCAAAAAAAAGACATTCGAACATTAACAATAAACCTCCAAAATGTATGTTCCCCATACTCATCTAATAGGAACCTTCCAAGTTTGTAATTGAGCATGACTTCTTTGGTATAATGTCTAATCATCCTTCCATCTTTATCCCGTTGGAGAAACTTCTATGTTATTTTGATAGGTGGTTCTAAGGGCGAATATTTCTCGCCAGTGTATTTCAATTTGAATTTGAACCACATATAGTTCCAATGAGCTACAATCATGTCAACCTGGAGATGCAAAATAAAATTAGTTCGTCTTTGAACCCAATCTTTTCTAGGACAGAACTTATCAAGAAATACTTTTGTCCATCCTGACCATTTTTGTTGAACTAAGGAGGATGGATCTTCGCAAATTATGATCTCTCATTGTTCTCTACAAAATTGTAGAATCAGATGGTAACATGTCCATGTTAAATAGCCAGGGCCTATATAAAAAAAAACTTTTTCCCATCAAACTCAGCAGTATCTAGCCAAATATCATTTAAGTCTGATCACTTATAATATGCATTTCTGAGATTTAGAAATGTTGTTTTCTCCCATCTTTCTAAAATTTCAATTTTCATAGGAGAAGAGTGAATCTATCTTATCAATGAGATGGCCAGCTGCTTGTTTGCTTCTTTTTTGCTGTCATATTCCAGAAATGCCAGGCGCTCTGGAGAACTCATGGGGTCTCAAAAAATTCTTTTTCCTATGGATTTCTCCAGATCATGCTTGATGCCTGCTCTCTTATCTGACAGTCCAACGTCTAATGCACCAACGTTGAACATGTTAAGACTAGGCTAAGATTCTTCTCTAGTTAGCATATCAGCAACATAGTTAAGATAACCAGGTTTATATACAATATCGAAATCAAAATTCCGAAGCCGCATAAACCATTTAAGAATTATAGAATTATTTTCAGCCATCAAACTTCCATTCTTAAAAATTCCTGGCATGATTTCTAAATCTATTTTGATCAAGAATTTTACAAATTTCATATATGTTTGAAATGGTTTACTACCTTTTTGATAGCAAGAATCTCTTTGTGGCTCGAGGGGTAGTTTAATTCTGCACTTTTTAAAGAACCTGAGGCATATCAATAGATTTCTTCTTTACCTCCATGCTTTTCTATTAGGACACCTCCCCATGTTTTGTTGGAGGTATCTATTTCTATGACAAGGTTTCCCGTACCTTGGGGAAGGGAGAGAGGAGGAAGTTGTTTTACTTTTGCTTTAATTATTTTAACAGCTTCGGTCATTTCATTGCTCCATTTGGAGGGTGTTTCTTCAATCTTTTTTGTAGAATATGGATATCATCAGCTTGGCCCTTTTAGAAAGTTCGGATATAATTCATGCTCCTTAAGAAGCATTGCAACTGGAGTTTCTCCCATATTTGATTCGGGAAATGATAAAAAACCTTAAGAACATGCTCTTGGAGGATTACTTGGCCTTTAGTGATCTTTAGACCAAGAAACTCAATTTTTGTCTTCCCAATCTCCATTTTGCTTTTGGAAAGAACTAAGCCATGTTTATATACCAGCTAGTAGAACTCTTGTAGATGCTTTAAATGTTCTTGCAAATTTTTAGAGCAAATTAGGATATCATCAATATATACTGCCCATTTCTTTTCCCTGAAAATATCTTCCATTCTCTTCTGGAATTCAGAAGGAGCATTATTTATTCCAAATGGGAGAACTTTCCACTAATACTGACTATGTTGGACAACAAAATCCATTTTGAAGCGATCCTCTGCTTCAATCCCAATCTGGTAAAATCCAGATTTTAGATCAAGCTTACTAAAGATCATACAACCTGCAATTCTTTGTAAAAGTATTGACTTATCAGGAAGAGGGTATCTGACATGTTGGAGGGCTGCATTCAAAGGTTTATAATTTACAACTAACCTTGTCTTTCCTCTCTTAATTTTTGAATGCTTGTTTACTATAAATGCACGACACGCCCAAGGGCTCCTAGAGTGTTCAATGAGACCTTTAGAAAGAAAGTCTTTGATTTCATTGGCACAAAACTCTTTTTCTGTAGGAGACATTAAGGCTGCAGAGGCTCGTTAGGCTCTAGGATTAACCAAAGGATCATACAATAGAGAGAAAATATTTTTCTCTGGTCCAAAAGGAATTAGAACTTTCGAAGGTGCAATCTTTCTCAAGCTTTTCTGAATCTGAGATAAGGAAGAGTCTTTGTGCATTTCTGCATAAGCTATACACCTTTCCATTTTGAAAAATTCTGCGATATTAGGGGCAGGATTGAGCTTCTTTACAGGAGTTGGGAATTTGGATTTAGCTTCAAAGGACATCGGACAAGACACTAATCTACCATTTATTGTACATTTAAACAACATTTTATTATTATCAATAGTAACAGGACTGACTCTAGTCAAAAAATCTGATCCTAAAACACAACACTCTTTTATATTGTCTAATCTATTTAAAGACAAAACTTCTAGCAAACCTTCAATCTTAATTGGGAAGTTTGGAACTCTTCCAAGAAGTTGTATGGGAGTTCCTTCGATTGCTACGTCAGGATCAGAAGTTTGTTCCCAATAAAATGATGGTATGGCACCTCCTTTTGCCAAATTCATCCGGCAGCTAGAGCCTATCATGCAATCTAACTGGTATGGCTTGAACTCTGGAGGGAAAAAGCAGACTTTTATATATAACTTAGGACCAATAAATAGACCTAGAATTGGCTCTGGATTTGGAGGAGGAAACAGAGTAGGTTCGTCATCTTCTTCTGCTGAGATTTCTTCTTTGACACTAGGTGTGCTTCTATCTTTGGGGCTCTTAAGAGCTTCTTCATAGGCTTTGCACATTTCTTCTTCTGAGGACTGATCTTGCTCTCTTATAGTTATTTCTAGCATTCTTTTTAGCTCTTCTATTTCTCTGACAAGCTTCTTCAAAGAGCTTTGTTTTTCTTTGATCTACAACCTGAGTAGATGCTCTTTTATCTTTTCTCAATCTTTGTCTATCTTCATGAATATCGGGATATTCTTTGTAAAGCTTTGCTGGATTATAGAATGTTGCATTCATGCTGATATTAAGAGAGAAAGAGTCAGATTTGGCCAGTTCCTTCTCTTTAGCTTTTAGTTGAGCTAAAAGCTTGTTCTTTTCCTCTTTTAATTCTTTTCTTAGAACATACTGATATGTTGGTGTTCAAGATAAAATTTCAGCAATTTCAACAATTCTGATTTGAGGAGAAACCCTTGATGTGGAAAACATATAAAAACAAAATTTTGGAGGACCATCACACCCTCCTAAATTTGCATCCCGATTGGAATCAGAAGAGGAGTCAGTGGATTCTGTAAGATCAAATCTATTCATGGAAGGATCTAAGTCATCTGAATCAGAGGATCCTGTTGAGCATGGTTGTCATTGATGACAAGCCATTAATGACAAAGGAGTAATTCAGGTTGATGACATGGGTGGTTTGGGAATTGGAACACTAGGTGGTCCAAATGACCCATCCTGTGGTCATTTGTGACTTGATGAGGTCATGAGCCCACACACACGGTTGCTAGTTGACCTTTTTGCCCACAAGCTAAATGGAGGTACCTTGATGTTGTTCTTGTAGCCCATGCTCATGTGAATGATATGAGAAGCCCTTAAACAACATGTTGAAGCCCATGCCCACTTAAAAATCCCTTGATAAACAAGTCCTCTAACCCTTGATGTTCACATATGTATTTGATGGCTTGATGTACATGTTGTTGAAGCTCATGATAATTTATGGATATGCATGATGTGGCAAAAAATGTTTAACTAACTCCTTGACATGGTGAACATGGCACACTTGTTTGGTGATGGTTTTATCTTGTTGAGAAAGCCCTAAAGAGTGGTATTATTACCCTCACCCTTTGGGTTCTTGGTGCCATTGATGAAAGCCCTTTCTTGTTACATTAGATGGATCAAAGAAACCTTGTTTGATTAAAGAAGTTGGCCCAGCATTCTAACATAGCAAGGAAGGTAAAAAGAATACTAAGTTACCCTAACATGGCAGTTCCAACATGGTTATGACAGACCAGTTAAAAAGGGATAAAACAGCCCCAAAATAAGGAAAGGACTGCAATAACTTGCAAGTCGGCTCAGCTATCATTTTATAATTTAATCAAGAATAAAAATTAGATTTTTACTTTTATGTGAGGTCGGCTCAGTAAAAAAAAAAATGAAAAAACAAATATAAATACACTTTAAAACTTCATTTTTAGCTGAAAAAATTGGTGGAGCTCTGTGGAATTCGTGGAGAAGTACAGCTTTGATTTTCGGGTACTGTAGCAGGCAGCTACAGTGGACAACATTTTTTTTGCTTTCATCTTTGATTTGGGGCAGTAGCTATAGTAAGAAGAAATATTTTTTTAAGTCTCTTTCTTTTTGAATTTCGGGTCTATGAAGCAACTACAGAAAATTCGGACTGTCTCTTCTGAGAAATTTCGGCCTATTTACTGAGAAATTTCATGGATAGCAGCAGGAGCAGATACAGGAGCAGAAAATCAGCAGTGAAGAAGGTTCATTTTATCTCTAATTTTCTGTGGTAAAAATTCGTGATAACAGAGATAGGGTTTGGGTGAATTTTTAAGACTTGGTTGCTTCTTCTGTCGTGTGGACTGAATAATGACTATATAGCTAGTTTGTGACTAAGTTATAAATAACTTCTTATGAATGAGCAGTCACAACTCTGTGAGTAGAAATAATTTTGGGTTTAGACAGACAAGAAAGCTAAATTAAATATGAGTTAGAGCAACCGTGTAGAAGTCATCTGTACAGGACAATGGAAGACTTGTGAAAATACCTGAGTTCAATATTATATTGGAACATGGATGTGATGGACCTGTGAAGTTTATGGTTGGAGTGGATCTTGTGAAGTTTGGCAGATTAGACAGTGTTTGAAGGCAATGATGATGTGATCTGTGACAACTCAGTGATAGTGATGATGTTCAGATGTATGATCAGATAGAAGCAGCTTGAAAGTGACATGACCTTGATGACAGTGACATCTACAGAAGAATGACATAACAGAGATAGCTTGATGACTTCTACAAACTAGTCATATGATTAGTTTGATGACATGTGGCATGACAGTGATTAATATGTGACAAATGTTGGTATGTAATACAAGCTGGGTCTTGTAGTCATTTTTCTTAGTAGGATCTAAGAAAAAGACCAAGCAGTGTCTTGGTTTGGAAGTTGGTGCTTCTATATCAGTAGGTGTTGATTGACCTCACGGTTGTAGCCGTTGAACTAATACAAGAGATTACAACTATATCTTGTGTCTCTTGTACATTGTGTTGATATGTTTTATTTGATAAAATGACATGTGGTTGGTAGATAGTTAAATGATGAATATGATTTTGATGTGAATGTGAAATGATGATATAATAGTTAGTGGTTGAAGAAGTAAAATTGGATTAAGTGTAGGCTTACCGATTCACCCCCCCTCTCAGTGATCTATTGTGTCTAACAATTGGTGTCAAAGCGAGGACCTTCAACATAAGCCTAACAAGTTTGAAGGAGATCAGTAGACACAATGGAAGCACAAATAGACAATGAAGTTTCAATTTTTTATATGAAAGATTATTTTGGTTGGAGGAGCAAGATGAAGGCCTACTTGAAGAAATTCGTTGTTTGGGAAATTGTTGTGAACCCACCGGTCTAGACAAGCAAGAAGACAAAGGCAGCAGTTGAGAAAGACAATAAAGTTGCATTGAAGTTTTTGATGGATGGACTCTCAAACCATATCAAAGAAAGCATTGGAAAGTATACTTCAGCCAAGGATCTCTGGTTTAAGATAGAAGAAGAATTCCAAAGGAGGAGTCAAGACATAGAAGAGGACACAAAAGTCAAGGATGAAAAGCAAGAGGAGAAGCATGTAGAAGCTTCAGATACAAGTGAAGGTAAGCACTCTTCAATAGATGGAAATTCTGAATGTAATGACGATGAAGTTGTACTTAGAGAAGATGAACAAGGAGTCATGTTGAAAGCCAATAATGCATTTACATGCACATTGTTGGATGTTGATCTTAAATTCAATCCTAGACTCAAGAAGAAAATTTTGAGGTCATTTGAGAAATACAAAGAGGAGACAAAATCTTTGTTCATGAATTTGAAACTCAAGAACAAAGACTTGCGAGATAAGCTGGAAGATCAAAATGATGAAATCAAAGAATTGAAGATTGGATTAGCAAAAGAGCAAGAAGAGATTGGTGTAGATCCTAAAGAACTTGAAGAAACAAGATGGGATAATCTTGATTTGAAAATTCAATTGGAGGAAGCTAAAAGAAGAGAAGAAGTATTGAGGAGTCACTTGGATGAAAAGGAGAAGAAAAATGAAGAGCTTGAAATGGAAGTTGTTGGACTCAAGAAGAAAAATGAAAAGTTTGATGCATATGGCAAGTTCAAACATAGCTCAGCTATTTTAGATGAGATTTTGGATTGCCAAAGGACTCCCTATGACAAAACTGGACTTGGGTATAAAAAGGTAGAAGACAATCTAGAAGAAAACAAGTGGTCTTCAAAGACTCCAGAAGTTGGTCCATCAATAACCAAGGATGCATCTCATGACAACAAAAATGTTGGTTTTTCAAGGACACATCAAGGAGCTAGGCCCAATCCTCAAAACAAAGAAACAATTCCAAGATGGAAACAAGGTCCAAGGTATGAATATAGATTTAATGGCTATTGGTTTTCTTGTTCTAACTTTGATCGCAAGGAAATAGATTGTGTAGATGGAAGAGAGAATATTGGAAGACAAAACAACTCGGTTAGATGCTGGACATGCAACAGAGATGGACATGTTGCTGCCAACTGTCATACATTAAGATGCTACAGTTGTAGTGGGTTTGGACACAAAGCCCAAGAATGTGCAAGCCAAAGAATTCAACCAAGAGGGAGTTCCTTGTACACATTAGCAAGAAGAAACAATGTACCTTGGAAAAAGACCAATTCAGAAAATTCCGAAGATCAGAAGACAGAGGCCTATACTACTAGATGTTATACTTGCAGTAGGCTTGGACATAAAGCACAAGATTGTTGGAATACATGGAAACAATCCATGAGAACATTAACATATAGCTCAGCCAAGAAGACCAATGAAAATAATGAAGAAAATGATGAGAAGAAAGATGTCAAAAAGCAAGTATGGGTAAAGAAAAATATTTTGCTAAATTTAAATGAAGTTGAGAATCAGTACACGAGTGAAAATGGCTACCATGTGGCAAGCCAATTTTGAGGTCCTTAAAAGACCTTGAACAGACCCTGAGTTCATAATTTTGGAGGATGAACTCAAATGGCATGTAAAGATCTCTCCAAACAGGTCTGAGGATCGTGGCATAACGATAGGGGGAGCAGCTGAGAGTATTTTCATGATGAAATAATGATGTGACAACATGACTTTGACATGTGACAACTCAAATTGACATGACAAAGATAACATTGATCAAATAGTGATGACAGTTGACTTAGTTCAAGCTTGAATAGATAGCAGAGATCAGTTTGGACAGCATCTTCACTTGTCTTGACATTTCATGACTTGACTTGACTAGTGACAGTTAATGACAAATAACAGCTGACATTTCCATTAAAAATTTCATGAGTAAGATTGAACAACATTTTTACTTGATGACAAGACAATGACAAAGATGTTTTTGACTGTGAATTGATAAGACAGTGACAGTGCCTTTAAGGTGACAATTGATGATAACAGTAGTGAACAGCAGTAATATGACTTGACTTTTGATGACTATGACAACTGGAGTTGACAAGTATTCTCTTGATTAAAGGAGGCTTGAGCCAATTGGTTTTTGCAAGTGTTGACAGTGATTGATGTTGACAGAATTATTCAGGCAGCTACAAGATCTAGTAGTGAACCACTGAGAGATCTGAAGACAATTGAAGGAACCAATTTTTTGACATCATTCCTAAGATTGGTATGATGTGAATAAAGCCTTGCCTTATCAGGTGGATGAGAAGAGGTAAAGCAGATAAGGAAGGTGCATAGACAAGCAAGGTACTGATTACACTTGAATCCTCTCTAGGTATCTCAGTATAGCAGCAACATAAAATTACCCATGTACAATTCACAAGACCAAGGGTACAATCTAAGGAAGACATTCATATAAAAGGCATGTTGGTCAAGTCCTTGATCTCTTGAAGAATGCGCAGATCCTGAAGAAGACATTTCTGGGTACACTACAGCTCTAAGTTTTCTTAAATGCTTTGTCTTAAATGTGTATACTCTGATTTTTGGACAGTATAGCAGAAATATAGACAAGGAAGATCAGTGTAGATACAAGTCTGAAATCCGCCTTCGAATTGTGGTGTTGTATAGCTCTTGGAAAGCATCCAAATGCATAAAATGTTCAATCCTATCTTGAAGTTAAAAAAAAAACAGTCAAAGCAATAAGAAGGCCATATACATAACCAACAAGATACTATTGTTTGTAAAAGTATGTCCAAGAGTATGATCAAAGGAAGGTTTGTTGAAGAACATCAAAAGCTAGTAGTTGAAGCAAATGAAGTAAAGCAACATGGTGATGCATGGTTACCTTCTATGAATTTACTAGATGATTATTGATGCACTCCAAGAACTAATCAAACAAATCTACATGAAAGGGGGAGCATTGTGAAGTCTTTGTTGGATAAATGTTTGGCCCCTTAGTCATTAATGCCAAAGGGGGAGAGTCTTTGAAGAAGGTTGCCATCAATGACAAAGGGGGAGTTTGTTGAGCATGGTTGTCATTGATGACAAGCCATTAATGACAAAGGAGTAATTAAGGTTGATGACATGGGTGGTTTGGGCATTGGAACACTAGGTGGTCCAAATGACCCATCCTGTGGTCATTTGTGACTTGATGAGGTCATGAGCCCACACACACGGTTGCTAGTTGACCTCTTTGCCCACAAGCTAAATGGAGGTACCTTGATGTTGTTCTTGTAGCCCATGCTCATGTGAATGATATGAGAAGCCCTTAAACAACATGTTGAAGCCCATGCCCACTTAAAAATCCCTTGATAAACAAGTCCTATAACCCTTGATGTTCACATATGTATTTGATGGCTTGATGTACATGTTGAAGCTCATGATAATTTATGGATATGCATGATGTGGCAAAAATGTTTAACTAACTCCTTGACATGGTGAACATGGCACACTTGTTTGGTGATGGTTTTATCTTGTTGAGAAAGCCCTAAAGAGTGTGGTATTATTACCCTCACCCTTTGGGTTCTTGGTGCCATTGATGAAAGCCCTTTCTTGTTACATTAGATGGATCAAAAAAACCTTGTTTGATTAAATAAGTTGGCCCAACATTCTAACATAGCAAGGAAGGTAAAAAGAATGCTAAGTTACCCTAACATGGCAGTTCCAACATGGTTATGACAGCCCAGTTAAAAAGGAATAAAACAACCCCAAAATAAGGAAAGGACTACAATAACTTGCAAGTCGGCTCAGCTATCATTTTATAATTTAATCAAGAATAAAAATTATATTTTACTTTTATGTGAGGTCGGCTCAGTAAAAAATAAAAATGAAAAAAAAATATAAATACACTTTAAAACTTCATTTTTAGCTGACAAATTTGGTGGAGCTCTGTGGAATTCGTGGAGAAGTACAGTTCTGATTTTTGGGTACTGTAGCAGGCAGCTACAGTGGACAGCATTTTTTTTTCTTTCATCTTTGATTTGGGGCAGCACCTACAGTAAGAAGAAATATTTTTTTAAGTCTCTTTCTTTTTGAATTTTGGATCTATGAAGCAACTACAGAAAATTGGGACTGTCTCTTCTAAGAAATTTCGGCCTGTTTACTGAGAAATTTCCTGGACAGCAGCAGGAGCAGATACAGGAGCAGAAAATCAGCAGTGAAGAAGGTTCATTTTATCTCTGATTTTCTGTGGTAAAAATTCCTGATAACAGAGATAGGGTTTGGGTGAATTTTTAAGACATGGTTGCTTCTTCTGTCGTGTGGACTGAATAATGACTATATAGCTGGTTTGTGACTAAGTTATAAATAACTTCTTATGAATGAGCAGTCACAACTTTGTGAGTAGAAATAATTTTGAGTTTAGACAGACAAGAAAGCTAAATTAAACATGAGTCAGAGCAACTGTGTAGAAGTCATCTGTACAGGACAATGGAAGACTTGTGAAAATACCTGAGTTCAATATTATATTGGAACATGGATGTAATGGACCTGTGAAGTTTATGGTTGGACTGGATCTTGTGAAGTTTGGCAGATTAGACAGTGTTTGAAGGCAATGATGATGTGATCTGTGACAGCTCAGTGATAGTGATGATGTTCAGATGTATAATCAGATAGAAGCAACTTGACAGTGACATGACCTTGATGACAGTGACATCTATAGAAGAATGACCTAACAGAGATAGCTTGATGACTTTGACAGACTAGTCATATGATTAGTTTGATGACATGTGGCATGACAATGATTAATATGTGACAAATGTTGGTATGTAATACAAGCTGGGTCTTGTAGTCATTTTTCTTAGTAGGATCTAAGAAAAAGACCAAGAGTGTCTTGGTTTGGAAGTTGGTGCTTCTGTATCAGTAGGTGTTGATTGACCTCATAGTTGTAGTCATTTAACTAATACAAAAGATTACAACTATATCTTGTGTCTCTTGTACATTGTGGTGATATGTTTTATTTGATAAAATGACATGTGGTTGGTAGATAGTTAAATGATGAATATGATTTTGATGTGAATGTGAAATGATGATATAAGAGTTAGTGGTTGAAGAAGTAAAATTGGATTAAGTGTAGGCTCACTGATTCACCCCCCCCCCTTCTCAGTGAGCTATTGTGACTAACAGATCCTTCATCTGGGAGAAAAACTATTTCTCCTTCGGGATATTGGTCAACATCACAATAGACCAAGCAGGATCTAATTCATTAGTAAACATTGCGGCAAGCCGAGGCTTAGATTTTCTCTTGGGGCATTTATTTTCCCAGTGGCCTTTCTTGCCACAAATAAAACATTTTTCAGTATCAGGAAATAAACAATGTGAAAAACATATTCCTACATTAGACCCCATCCAATTTTGCCTTTAAAAGATATGAAACAGTCCTAAGTTATAAATGACCATAGCTTAGTTAAATTAAACCTAATTGCCCGTGGAAAAACAACATTAGTGGAACAAAACCCTAAGTATTCGAGTTCTTGGATCCATCCCCGCTACTCTTCTCCCATAGCAACGTCCTTCTTTCAGCGTCTATGGTTTTTCAGACTTTTAGCTTAGATTGATACTTGATTTTTTGTATCTTGTTTGCTTTTTATAAGAGTTGTTTTGACTCTCCTGCTTTGTAATGACATATTGTATCCAGCAATTCCATTTACCTACTATAGTGGTCATTAGTTGGACATTAATAAAATTATCTTATTGTATATCATATCTTATATAACAAAGAGCAAAATAGTTGCATAGCTTTCAAACAATTAACTTATGTTGCATTACAATTACTGTTGAGCCCAGAATTGGCCCTTTTTAATCATCTTTAATCATCTTTCCTGTCCCTGTCCTACACCACTTATCATGGCAATCAGACCTATTGTCCTTACCTTATTCCCCAAATTACCAAGGTATGACTGATCATTGTTTTATTTTATTAATGCTTATGATTGTGATAATTAAAGCTGTGTATCTCTCAATTGTGCTAACATGTGATGATTTATGAAGGTAGTTGAAATAAGTGGGCTGCAGGAAGGTGGGGCTGAACAAGTCTTTAAAAGCGTTCGCTGCTTACAAAGGGATTTTCGGGGCTCGAATCATCTATTAAAGCACAGCTGTGACAAGGCAGCTGTAACAGAATGCGCTATCTTAAGTATGTTGCTGCTCGAGTCTAGCTGTGATCTGGGAGGATCGCCACTCTTGGGTCAATTGATAACTTCCTCATATTTGATGTCTCTGTTCTGCCACGTATTGTAACAGCTAGTTATTTAGGGCGCCTGAAGATCAGAGATCTTCATGGCTGCCCGATTATAGGATTTGATGTTATGATTCATATGTATAAATATGGGGAGTTGCCTCGACCCAGGGGTTGAACAACAGACAATTAATTCATTGTATTAGCAGCCGAGCAAAACTGTGTCCTCATTCTTCTGTTAATATAAGGGGTTGCTTCTGAGCTAAAAGAGTTTGCGTTGTTCAGCCAGCGTCTCTGTGTGAAGGCTGGGCCCGTCTTCCACAGAGATTGCTGAGTTAAAATAGGATTTCGAATTCATTTGTTGTGTGACGCTTTGTTTATAATAATTCCTTTATGTGCAGCAACGACATTTATGGTGTGGATTTTCAGTACAATTAATATTCGAGTCCCTTGAATTTGGCAAAGTAATACAGAGTGTCAGTCGACTGAGTAGAGACTTTATTCAATTTGTGTGATAATTATACATAGCCTTGTTCATCTTGGAGCTAAGTTGTGATCCCATGAGCCCTTGTAATTTATCTTCCTGATATGATTGTTGATTTCCATTCTGCAATTCAATTTCTTAGAACAGTTGACTCAATCTTTTGCAATTGGATTTCTAGATTAATGTTCAGTTTATGTCTTATGATTTTCCAGAGTGATTAAATTAGACAGGTGATTGTTCTAGATTATGAATGAGATTTCTTTCCTGTAATTGTTGATTAGATCTGATACCATCTCTTATTGATGCATGATAGAGAGGAATTGAAGTGTAGCAGTTAGTAGGCAATTGGGATTGCATAGATCTTTGGGATGAACATGAATGATAGAAGATAAAAGTATTCAATTCTAATGGTTTAGTGTTTAAGCATAGATTGTGCACTTATCCTTTGAAATAAAAAGACTTTCTCGGGTTGACAATAAATATCGCATACTCTGTGTGTTGGTGATCAATTATCTGCATATAGGATGCTCAACATTTTGGCGCCGTTGCCGGGGAAGGATAAAAATTAAACATTGATCATTAGTTGCATCTGATAATTGTTTCTAGTCAGTCTTTTCTTTGCTGAAATGATTTGGTTCGTATGAATACAAGGAGGGTAAAACGCGATCACCTCCCAACTCCCAAAACCCCACAAATTACTAACAGCGCAGGTGGTTCGGGTCGTGGTCGAGGACAACAATTGGGCAAAAGAACATTCATCGACGATCTTGTTGACAGAACTGATTCATCTACCAGGGCTCATCATCAAGAAACTCCTATCAGACGAAACCATGCCGATTTTGAAACGACAACGTCCACGGTGGATAATACAAGAGCAGCCGTGACGCCCTCATATACCCCTGCTAAGGAAGGTACAGCTGACGCAGCTGTTACAAATAAGGAGTACACAGTTGTTACAACTGAAGAATACGCAGCTGCTACAACTGGAGAATACGCAGCTGCTGCAACTGAAGATTACGCAGCTGTTACAACTGAGGTAAAGAATGCAGGAACGAACGAAGAAGAGGGTACAGAAGAAAAGATGAATAACAGACATGAGAACGAAGAGGAAAAGGCAGTGGTAGAATACCATCATGAAAATGACGCCCTACCAGAAGGAACTACGGCTACATTACAATTTCCAATACAGCATCTAGAAGGGACAGCTCCTATGAATAACATCTCACCATCGGTGTTGCCTCGCTTCCATGGCAGGGCGGCAGAAGATCCAGACGAATTCCTTTTTGAATTTGATATCCTCTGTCGCAGCTATGATTATGTCTCAGATGCCCAAAAGCTAAAACTTTTTCCCGCCACCTTGAAGGACAATGCATTACGATGGTTCATGAGCCTTGGGGGAGGAACTGTTGCTAATTGGAATAAGATGAAGCAAGTGTTCCTGGAAAAATATCAAGAATATTGCAACACCAGGGACAAAAGAGAGGAGTTATTCAAGATGGTGCAGAAGGAGGATGAAAGTCTGGAGGATTTTGTAGAAAGGATGCTGTATAATGTGCAGAGAGCTGGGCAGACGAACATGGGGCTAGATGTGCTCAAGATAATCTTGCTTCGAGGGATCAGGGATGATTGTTTAGACATGTTAAATCTGTTAGGAAAGGAAGATATCTCCAAAGAACCTTTTGAGACAATTGTGGAATTATGTAAGAGATACTCCAGGGGATCTTCCAAGCATAATAAGCGGGATAAACGAGATAAGTTGGAACGTGATGTCTTCGACAGAACTCAGAAGTCATCCAATGGAGGAGCTACACGTGCAGAGATAGGCAATCTTCTTGAAAATTTTAAAACAGAAATGATGAGCTCCATCTCTTCGGAGATTGATGTCCTGAAGGCCAAGCAAAGACAGGCAGTGGAGGATCTCACACTAGGTTTGTTCTGTCCCCGATGTAGAAAGAATCATCCACTGAAAGAATTCCCTCTTGACAAAATACAAGTATGTCAGCTGTGCGAGCTGAACCATGACATGAAAGAATGTCCCACACTTCCCCAAGTAAAGGCTGTTCTGCAAGCATCAACTCCAAAAGTGGAATCAGCCTACTTCATTGCACAGAAGAAACCTTGGCAGCCCCGAAATCAAGGTATGTCTCCAGACTCATTTCCATTTTTGAATAATATGAACAGTTGGAATAATAACATGCAAAATGTGAATACACAATTCCCTTCAAATTATGCTCAGTGGAATCCTTCTCAACCTGCAATGCAAAGTTATAACTCATGGAGTCCTTAGACACAGCCACCACTTCAACCTATGTCATGGTCTCCTGGATGGAGGAACTTCCATCCTGGGAACCAGTTTCCTCAACCACCTCCACCTCAGCAGTTACCATATTCTCCTCCATATCCTCAATTTCCTCAATATCCTCAATACCCACCTCAGCAGTCGTAGCTGCAGCTGCAGAATAATCTTGTTCCTAACATACCAATACGGCCTCAGCTGCCTGCCCAACCTAATCCTAACCCGAATAATAAAACAGCCCATCAATTGGAAACTCTCAATATGCCGGCCTACTCTCTCTCCCCTGTACCTTGTAATGATATTCGTCTACAATCTGGGAAGATAATAGAACCTGTAATTACAAAAGATATTCCACCTTTTGTGCATGACAAAGGAGAGAGTTCCCAGCATTCATTTGATCCGGTTCCTATCACTGAAGGTGCTGAGCATCCCTTAGATGGGACAGCTGAAACATTAAACGAGAAATCAGATAATACACAGCCTACCCAGCTGGTAAGGCAACCACCATACCCTGAGAGACTAATGCTACCAAAAATAGGGGGGCAACCTCAGTTCAATCTCCTAGGAGAGTTGAAAAATCTTTACGTTAAGATCCCCCTTTTGCAAGCTCTTCAAGACGTACCTATTTATGCTAAAACTGTTCGGGACCTGTGCACTAAAAGACCAGGAAGGAAGCCCAGAGATCCTCCCACTGTTCATGTCATAGGGAATTTATCTGCTTTGATGACAGGAAAAACCCCTGTGACCAAGTATGACGACCCTGGCAATCCTACTGTCACTGTACATATAGGACAGACGCAGATACCCAACGTGCTAGTAGATTTAGGAGCAGCGGTCAATGTCATAACAATTGAGACTGTAAAGAAGCTTGGATTCACTAATATTAGACCGACCCCTACCATTTTAGAATTGGCAGACAGATCCACCATCAGACCTGAAGGGATTCTGGACAATCTTGTCATCTCAGTAGATTCATGGGAATACCCTGCTGACTTTTTGGTATTACAACCAAAATCACAGCTGGGGGGACACCCATTGATCCTGGGGAGGCCTTGGTTGGCCACAGCTGATGCTTGCATCAGCTGTCGATCGGGGTCCATGACTATATCTGATGGTATGGAAACCAAAAACCTCACCCTGTATCCTCCAGCACGGTCGAGTCTAGAAGCTGAAACTTCCCTTTGGATAGAACAGGAAGAGGAGGAGGATGTTCAGCCACTATTAACAATAGGAAAGGCCTTAACTTTTAAAAATGAAACAGAAGATGATGCCATCAGTAATTTCATTAGCGAACCTACTTCAGTGGATAAAGAAGTCTATCAAATCCTGAACATTGCCCTTGGTAAGGAAGAACAAGAAAATCTTACAAAGGAAACATTAGTTGGTGATACAAACATAATCCCAGTTTTGAAGAATTCAAAAAGCATTCCTATTGAGGTAGAGCCTAGAAGAACTTTGAACATCAACCCTGGCCTCTCCTCAGAGGAACAAAGGCGCCTAACCAGTCTCTTAAAGGAACGAAAGGGGGCATTCGCCTGGGAGTATACAGATATGCGAGGTATTCCCTCTAATCTATGTACCCACCATATTTATATCAAAAATGACTCCCGGCCTGTGTGTCAACCTCAACGACGCATGAACCCCAATCTGAGGGATATAGTGAAGGAGGAAATCCAGAAACTTTTGGAAGCAGGATTTATCTATCCTATTTCAGATAGTGAGTGGGTTTCCCCACTTGTAATTGTGCCCAAGAAAAATGGTAAGTGGAGAGTCTGTGTTGATTATAGGGAGCTGAACAAAGCTACGCAAAAGGATCATTTCCCTCTGCCCTTTATCGACCAGGTACTTGATACCCTATCAGGAAAAAAATTCTTCTCTTTCTTGGATGGGTTCAGCGGGTGCAACCAAATTCAGATTGCTCCTGAAGACCAGGATAAAACCACCTTCACTTGCCCCTGGGGAACGTTTGCCTACAGAGTGCTTCCTTTTGGCTTATGTAATGCACCAGCAACGTTCCAAAGAGCTGTAATTGGCATCTTCTCTGAATTGGTTAATGATAGTATGGAAGTCTTTATGGATGATTTTACTCCCTATGGCAAAGATTTTGATGAGGCACTGGAAAATTTAAAAAAGGTTTTAATTCGCTGTGAACAAGCTTGCCTCTCATTAAGCACTGAAAAATGCCATATGATGATGAGTGAGGGGGTGGTATTAGAACATTTCATCTCTACCGATGGCATTCAAGTGGATCCTTCAAAAATTAAGGTGATAAAAAATATACCAACCCCTTCAACTCAGAAAGAGGTGCGAAGTTTTCTGGGACATGCTGGATATTACAGGAGATTTATAGAAAACTTCTCCAAACTTGCTTCTCCTTTGTTTTCATTGTTAATGAAGGACGCACAGTTTGTGTGGAGTAAAGCATGCCAGACAGCGGTTGATAAGCTTAAAGAGAAACTGTCCACAACCCCTATCCTAAGGGGACCTAATTGGACCATACCCTTCCACATTTCTTCAGATGCTTCTGATACCGCCATTGGAGCAGTATTAGGACAGCAAGATGGTCAAGTTCCTTATTCCATCTACTATGTTAGTAAAAACTTAGCCCCTGGTGAGCTTAATTATACTGTTACTGAAAAAGAATTCCTTGCTATTGTTTATTCTATTAATAAATTTCGGCATTACATTACTGGGTATCCTACATTTGTGCACACTGACCACTCTGCCATTAAGTATTTGATGAACAAACCTGTCACCAATGCCAGAGTAACCAGGTGGCTTTTATTATTACAGGAATTTGATATTACCATTATAGATAAACCTGGAAAAGAAAATGTTGTTGCTGATTTTTTATCACAATTTACTAACAGTGATGACAGTTCACCTGTTGAGGATTCTTTCCCAGATGAACATCTATTTGCACTCTCAGCTCATTCACCCTAGTATGCAGACGTTGCTAATTATTTGGTTGCAGGAAAGCTTCCGCCACATATGTCTAAACGAGAGAAAAGAAAAATTATCCAGCAAAGTGCCAGGTATTGTTGGCTCAATGGTCATCTCTTTTACACAGGACCCGATCTTGAGATTAGGAGATGTGTAAGGGAAGATGAGATCTTTCATATACTGAAGGCCTGTCATGATGAACCTTGTGGAGGACACTTTGCAGACAGAAGAACAGGGCATAAAGCGCTGCGGATGGGATACTATTGGCCGACACTGTTCAGAGACGCTAAAAGATATGTTCAGTCCTGTGACAGCTGCCAAAGGATGGGCCAACCTAATAAGACAGATCAGATGCCTTTACATCCCCAAGTGGTACTAGAACCGTTTGATAGATGGGCATCGGATTTTGTTGGCCCTATCAACCCTCCTTCCAGACAGAAGGTTTACATTCTGGTGTGTACAGATTACATGACCAAGTGGGTAGAAGCTGTAGCTTTGGCTAAGGCTAATGACCAGGCGGTGATTGATTTTCTGTACAGTGAAATCTTTACCCGCTTTGGGGTACCAAAGGAAGTAGTTACCGATGGGGGACCGCAATTCATCTCACACCAATTTGAATCCTTGCTCCGGAAGTATCATGTGTAGCATAGGATAGCTTCACCTTACCACCCCCAGGCCAATGGTCAGGTGGAAAGTACTAATAAAGTTATTGAAGCAATCCTTACTAAAACAGTTAAAAGCCATCGAAAGGATTGGGCTGACAGGCTTCCAGAAGCACTGTGGGCATATCGCACAACTTGGCGCAGCACCACAGGGTTTTCTCCCTATGATCTGGTGTATGGAAAGAGTGCCATCTTTCCAATTGAATTTGAGATCAAGACCCTGAAAACAGCCACCGAAATGAATCTGGATGTAACAGAAGCCCAGAAGAGAAGATTGAATCAATTAAATGAACTGGATGAGAAACGGTTAGTTGCAGTAGACCAAACTGTGCTGCTTCAGCAACAAAGATCTAACTGGCATGACCGATTCATCAAAAAGAAAATCTTCCGTGAAGGAGACTGGGCACTATTATATGACTCCAGATTCAAGAAGGATTTTAAAGGAAAATTACGTACAAGATGGCTGGGTCCATATTTGGTCGATAGGGTATTTGACAACGGCATTGTTCGCCTGGTGACCATTGATGAAAACCGTATACCATTACTTGCTAATGGCCACAAACTACGACTGTATCGTAAGCCCATCTCTAAAGATGCATTCATTTCACAAATTGCCGCCGATCCAGATTATCAGTTGGCACCAGAGCAGGAATTTTTCTCTGCCTTTGCCAATCCTTAAACTGAAAATCATATTTGCTGTACATAAATAATTTCCTGCTGTAGCGTATAATTGTTGTTTTTTTTCTATTTGCATTTGATCTTTTCATTTGCTGTTGTTTTTCAAAAAATTTCAGGGAAGCGCCAGGAGAACGACCAGATTGGGCCCGTCAAGCGAAGAGTCTCCCTGTGCCGTCCTGTGCTGTATTTCCCTTTTGCCTAAAAAAAAATAAAAAATAAAAAATTCCAGTAGCTGCAACATATTTTCCGGCAGCTGCAACATATTTTCCGGCAGCTGCAACATCTTTTCCGGCAGCTGCATTATCTTTTCCGGCAACCGTGACATATTTTCTGGCAACCGTGACATCATTACCCGTCAACCGTAAATCCATTTTCCCACGGCCGCAAATCCTTTTTCCCGGCAGCTGTAACATTTTTCCCGGCAGCTGCAACATCTTTTTCGGCAGTTGCAACACCATGTCCCAGCGGCCGCCACCTCATTTCCCATCGCTTGCCACATCATTTCCCCGCGGCCGCAAATCCGATTTCCCGACTGCCGTTAATCTTTTCTGGCAGCTGTAACATCTTTTTCGGGCTGCCACCTCATTTTCCAGCGACTGCCACCTCATGTTCCAGCGGCCCGCCACCTCATTGCCCTATGGCCGCAAATCCTCATTCCCGGCAGTTGCAACTTCTTTTCAGCGGCTGCAACATCATGTCACAGCGACTGCAACATAATTTTCCAGCGGCTGCGTTATCATTTTCCGTCGACCGGTAAAATCTTTTTCCGGCAGCTGTGAACTTTTCTCGATGGACTTGAACTATTTTCCGATAGCTGCAACCATTTTCGCGCAGCTGCAACATCATGTCACAGCGGCTGCAACATCATTTCCCAGCATCTGTGTTATCGTTTTTCGTCGACCGGTCAAATCCTTTTCCCGGCAGCTGTGAACTTTTTCCGACGGACGTGAACTATTTTCTGGCAGCCGCAACCTTTTTCCCGTAGCTGCAACATATTTCCTACCGTCGTAAAATTTTTCCCACCGCCGTAAAACTTTTCCGTCACAGCCGTAATTTTCCCGCCGCCGTAAAACTTTTCCGTCACAGCCGTAATTTCCTCGATGCCGTAAATTCTTTTCCCGGCTGCCGTGAATTCTTTTCCGACGGCTGTAACATACTTCCTGGCGACTGCAACATCTTTTTCGTCGGCCGTGCTATCATTTTTTTGCAACTTGCAGTGGTAACTCCTGTGTTAATAGAAGAATTGTTTCAAACTTGCTAAATCATGGTGCTCATTCACACCAGTCGTGCCGGCGAACCCATCATTCCGACCCTGTGGACGCGATGGTTTGTGTTTCACCGACGGAAGGAAATTATGCCTTATCTGAGTCATCATGATCACACGTCCGACTGTGCACGAGTTCGGCTCCGCAACGTCATCAACTGCATGCTCCACCATTTTCCGCAGCATTCCGACACACAGTTTTATGAGGTATGGCTTTCATTTATCACGTGATTTAGCATTGATATCATTTAAACGATATTAGTCGTACCTTCACTCGTACCGCCATTATACCTGATTAAACCTTTCCCTTGTACGACGTAAACGCTAATAACTGCCACCTTCCCCAATTCGGCATGGAAATTTCAAACGCTTTTCTGTGCTCAACTTTCCAAATTTGCCCATTCTCTCAACGTCTCCGCTCAGCGATTCGTGCATCCTCTGTGCTGCAACTTCCATTCTGCGATCCTGCAATCAGCGGAATAGCAACTTCAGCTTGCAGCAAGGACCATGGGGATTCCAGTTCGCCATGAACCTTTTAATACACGAGAACTGAGACGAAATCTTCAAGTTCTTGCCATTTTTCAAGCTGCTGGCTGGCTCGAATTCTTTGAGCGATTGGACGGATTCGATCGGGACGCAGCCCTGCAATTTACCTTGAATCTTACCAAAACTCACTCCATGGTGTGGGGGCTGCGCATAGAAGTCTCTGAGATCATTATATCCGAGGTTATAGCCATCCCGATGGTGGGGAAACCATGGTTTAACAGACGAGTCCCTGCAACGGTTGCACGAGAAGAATTTTTACTCGCAGGGGAGCAAGTTGAAGCATCCAGAAGAAGGATTGCACTGAACTCACTACCGCGGCCATGGGACCAGGTTGTTGTCTTTCTCAAGAAGTACATTACTTGTGAAGGTAGATATCAAACTGTGTATAACTCTGAACTTCCTTTGCTTTCTCATCTCCGCCATGGAATTTTATTGAACATTCCATTTTATTTACTGCACGACTTGCGTCATATGGCGGCATTTGTTCAGTCTGCTAAGCACCCACTCTCCTCTCTTACCCACCATGGCCTTATCAAATTAATTATTATAAGGACCCTTGCCCAACACCATATAACCTGGGAACAATTCATAAACCGACCTCAGCAACCCGTTCCCTTGCGGGTCATCCCATTACAGCAAATACCGGTTCCACCACAACAGGAGGACCGAAGTTCCTCCATTGAAGTTGGGGGGGGGGGATGAAATAGAAGAAGAACAGCAATCGGGGGCACAGGCAGGACCATCTGGGGTGGGTGAAAGCACAGTAGAAGAACAGCAACCGGGGGCACAGGCTGGGCCATCTGGGGGGGATGAAACTACATTAGAGGAAGAACAACCAGGGGCACAGTTAGAGCCATTCGGGGGGGATGAACCTCCGGCACAAGCAGAACCATTGGGGGATGAAACTACATTTGAAGGAGAACAATCGGAGGCACAAACAGAGCCATTAGGCGACGGTGTAGAGAAAACCTTTGTGGAAAACCCAGATAACAGGGCAGCTCCGACAGCAGAAGGTGAAATTGGAGCAGCATCAATTGTTGCGACAATGGAACCTGAAGATGACAGAGCCAGGGCAATGGAAGAACACATTGAGCTGGTAACAATTGAGTCTTCACCTGAGTGGGTAGGAGGAGGAGCTGTAATTGAAGAAGAACAGCATGAGGAGCGAGGAAACATTCCTTCGACCTCAGCTTTGGTTCCCTATGTCCCAGCTCCACAAAAGACAACACCACAAAGGAAAACACCACAAAAGAAAAGAAAGAGAGCCACCAATGAATTTAACTTAATAGCACCAATCAGGAAGAAAAGAACTCGATCAGCTACAGCAACAGAGGCAGCTAAGAAAAGATGGGCAACCTTAGAGGCACAGGTTGAGCCCCCAATCCTTGTACCAAGACCGATGGATGCTCCACAAAGGCCAGTGGAGGAAGAACCTGGAATTGAAGGACTTCTGGCTGAGAATGCAATGTTAAAAGAGGACCTCCAAGTGCTCAGGAAGGAATTGGAAATCTGGAAGGAAACCTGCAGAAAACAGGGTGAAAGAAAAATGTATACATTGATAGAGGTTGCAGACCAAGTGGAGGAATCAGATTCTGCTGGAGCTAGGGAGGAGGATGAACGAATACTCTGCCCCACCTGTGGAGAAATCTTTAAGGAAGCAAGCCATAAAATTCTATTTAACACTTATTCAGCACAACAGCCCGTGGCCATAGTGGGGGAAGCAGTGGAAAAAGAAGGTGCTGCCACACAAGAACCAGCACTTTTAAATATCCTTGCTGAAGCTGCCACTTCCCACGATGCAGAAATTATGGAATAGGCAGGAGAAGAACATGGGATGGGGGACGCTCTGGAGCTTATAAAGGAAAATATTGAAACCCCGGAGTGTTCCCACGATACAGAGGTCATAGATCAGATGGGAGAAGAACTTGGAATGAAGGATACTTTGGAGTCCAATGAAGAATTTCATGCTGTAACCCCAGAATGCTCCCAGGACACACAAATTTTAGAAGAAGAGACACAAAGGAAGGACAGTGATAAATTGGAATAGGATGCTGCAACACAAGAACCAGCAAACCTGAATATACTTGTCCAATCGGACAAACAGATGGGAGAAGAACCTGGGACAGAGGATACTCTGGAGTTTAATGATGAACTCTGGGTTGTAACCCCAGAGGACTCCCATGACACAGAGCCCATGGGAGAAGAGTTGCAACAACAGAAGGATGAAGGGGCAAGCCAGGATGTTGCTACACAAGAACCAACACCCTTGGAAGCTGCAATAGGAATTCCTGCATTTCATTCAAAAGATAACCCTGGAATGGATATCGTTCCCGATACACAGTGGAGTGAAGATGAACAGGCACAGACACCATGCTTAGGTGACACCGAAATCTTGGAGGAAGGGTTGCACGATGAGAAGGATATCCAATCTCAGCAGCAGAAGGACAAAGAAGACACTGCTACACAAGAACCAGTGTCTCCAAAACCAATAAAGGTAGCTGCTGAAGAAGGTTTAAAGGATGTTGCTGTTACACAAGAACCAGCAACTCTCTTGTTAAACCTAGATGCGCTGGAAGACACTGTCCCACAAGAACCAGTGCTTCCACCTCCTAGAGATGTCATTGAGTTGGATTCAGATTGAGGATTTCCTTTCAACTCCCCCAGGCACAGCATAATGAGACTGCAGGAAGATTCCCATTACACCAACTGCATTCCCAGACACCAGCAAGTAGCAGTGGAAGGGGAACAGTGAGGTTGGAAGATACTGGGTTACTCACAGAGGCCTTTCAAAAGATAGATAAGGTGCCTGAGTTTCCTACACTTCTTCCTCTCTCCTTGGATAGAGCTCAGTACAGGATTCAAATGCAGGTTGTTGCATGAGGACATGCAACAGGGTAGTTGGGGGGAGATGTTGAGCCCAGAATTGACCCTTTTTAATCATCTTTAATCATCTTTCCTGTCCCTGTCCTACACCACTTATCATGGCAATCAGACCTATTGTCCTTACCTTATTCCCCAAATTACCAAGGTATGACTGATCATTGTTTTATTTTATTAATGCTTATGATTGTGATAATTAAAGCTGTGTATCTCTCAATTGTGCTAACATGTGACGATTTATGAAGGTAGTTGAAATAAGTGGGCTGCAGGAAGGTGGGGCTTAACAAGTCTTTAAAAGCGTTCGCTGCTTACAAAGGGATTTTTGGGGCTCGAATCATCTATTAAAGCACAGCTGTGACAAGGCAGCTGTAACAGAATGCGCTATCTTAAGTATGTTGCTGTTCGAGTCTAGCTGTGATCTGGGAGGATCGCCACTCTTGGGTCAATTGATAACTTCCTCATATTTTGATGTCTCTGTTCTGCCACGTATTGTAACAGCTAGTTATTTAGGGCGCCTGAAGATCAGAGATCTTCATGGCTGCCCGATTATAGGATTTGATGTTATGATTCATATGTATAAATATGGGGAGCTGCCTTGACCCAGGGGTTGAACAATAGACAATTAATTCATTGTATTAGCAGCCGAGCAAAACAGTGTACTCATTCTTCTGTTAATATAAGGGGTTGCTTCTGAGCTAAAAGAGTTTGCGTTGTTCAGCCAGCGTCTCTGTGTGAAGGCTGGGCCCGTCTTCCACAGAGATTGCTGAGTTAAAATAGGATTTCGAATTCATTTGTTGTGTGACGCTTTGTTTATAATAATTCCTTTGTGTGCAGCAGCGACATTTATGGTGTGGATTTTCAGTACAATTAATATTCGAGTCCCTTGAATTTGGCAAAGTAATACAGAGTGTCAGTCGACTGAGTAGAGACTTTATTCAATTTGTGTGATAATTATACACAGCCTTGTTCATCTTGCAGCTAAGTTGTGATCCCATGAGCCCTTGCAATTTATCTTCCTGATATGATTGTTGATTTCCATTCTGCAATTCAATTTCTTAGAACAGTTGACTCAATCTTTTGCAATTGGATTTCTAGATTAATGTTCAGTTTATGTCTTATGATTTTCCAGAGTGATTAAATTAGACAGGTGATTGTTCTAGATTATGAATGAGATTTCTTTCCTGCAATTGTTGATTAGATCTGATACCATCTCTTATTGATGCATGATAGAGAGGAATTGAAGTGTAGCAGTTAGTAGGCAATTGGGATTGCATAGATCTTTGGGATGAACATGAATGATAGAAGATAAAAGTATTCAATTCTAATAGTTTAGTGTTTAAGCATAGATTGTGCACTTATCCTTTGAAATAAAAAGACTTTCTCGGGTTGACAATAAATATCGCATACTCTGTGTGTTGGTGATCAATTATCTGCATATAGGGTGCTCGACAATTACTGCCATTTCATTTCAAGTATTAAAGATGGCAGTGGAAAAATCTTACAAGAAACAAAATTTGTAGACACCAACAAAACCGATATGATTGTCAATATACCAAATCTTGAAGACCTTTACTTTAATAATGAGGGTTAGAGTTTCAACTACCAAAAGTAACCTCATTGCAAAAATTAATGATTAATGTTTTGCCATCTTTTGCAACCTTTAGCATTAATTGCTAAAAGTTGACATTCTCGGTTCTCTTGTATACGCAGTGAACGTTGGGGATTAACCCATGGTAAAGAATTGGTAAAGGTTTGGTAAAGGTAATGCTTTGTCTTGGGAGACACGGAAGGTTCATATCTCCCCCCAATGCTAAGGTGGGTTAGTACTGTATGTTACCAGTTACTTCACCCCCGAAGTGCTGGAAATGCATTTCAGCATTTCAGAAACATCTCCATGTAAGAGATGGATCTGAAGCACTGCTGAAATATTTCGGTGACGTTTCAAATCTTCACGTGTTGTATTCTCCGTTTGAGATGGTGGATGGATTGTTTTAGCGAACGTTATGACCATTTCAACAGACATTTTGGTCAGTGTATACGCTCGTTTCAATCACTGCCTTGGTCACTAAAATGAAAACAAAATCTAAAAATAAAAAAAGATTGTTGACACTAATTTCTTACAAATCAAGTTATAAATAGAGAGCTTGGGCCTTTCTTAATGTTAAATGTTATTTGTTTGCTTTCTTTTCAAATTCAAAATACATGAACGATATTTTGAAATTTTGTCCCCTAGTTTCTTTGATTCCTAGTTTCTTTGATATATATATGTATTTATGAATGAATGTTTGTATTTGACATATCCTAGTTGTCTCATATCCTGATTTTCGGATTTTCTGAAAATTGGTGTATCCAATTCAGATATTGTATCCGCAACTTTACAATTTAGTTGTTGTGTTAATCAGATACTGTATCCGCAACTTTACAATTTAGTGGTTGTGTTAATCAGATACTGTATCCGCAACTCTACAATTTAGTTGTTGTGTTAATGTGGTGTTGGGTTTTGTAGCTCCCCATCAATAATTAAAGTGAAATTGCATTTTAAAAATATATAAGCAGTGTATGTCACTGTATGCAAAGCAGTGCTTGTGTGTTATTATTATTTTACAAGTGCTTCAAGAAACATTCCAGGAGAGGCCACACTGCAAATAGCAGGTTTACGTTGTGGTCAAGAGTGAAGGGACTGTTATACCCACTGTTCTGTAATTTATTCTCTAGAAAAAGGGGGGAGATAGTCTAGGTTTTTCTATTCCCCCTTCATCGTTTTTTGTTAAGTAGGCTAGCATTGAAAATTCTCTTGGAGTTAGAAGCTCCATCAAAGAATATACAGTATTTTTGCTGAGATTTCCACCATACTTCAAAGTCTTCTTCAGGTTTCCTTATCTTCTAGGAGGCTAAACTTTGACTGCAAGATATAAAGGGGAGGGGCGAGGAAGGAATTCTATGGCCCAAAGAAGCTCATCAGCTAAGAGAACTGACACAAGAGAGAGAATTCCTTTTGTTTTCATACTTTCAAAGAGAAGAGCCTTGGCTTGAGCTGCAACCACCACCGGAGGAGTGACCTGATTGCGGAAAATAATGTTCTTCCTTGCCAACCATAATTTCCACCATATAAAATTTGGAAGAGTCAACCAATATGTTTTAAACCAATCTTCTACCTTAAGGGAAGTTGGATATTTCTTCCCCAATCTTTGAACATTTCCAATGTGGATCTTGGGGCTAACCAGCCCCTTCCAAAGGGGGAAGTAGCATAGAACCAGACCAAAATAGAGTAGGAATACTAAAAAGAAATGCTTAATGTTTCACCACATGAAGCACACAAAGGACACCTGAATGGTCCTTGAAGTCCCATTTTGTTAAGGTTATCCCCTATGAGGAGTCGGCCTTGGGAAAGAAGCCAACAAAATAAGGAAATTTTTTAATATTTCCTTTACTCCACACTCCCTTCCAAAGAGCGAGGTCCGGATTAGAATATTAAGAGAGTGAAACAACCTGATATCTGTGCAATATCGAGTAGTGACTAGTGGATCCTCAACCCCTGCAATCCTTAGCTCTTTTGCTTATAGGAGCCTTTCCACTTAAAAGATATTGGAGATGAGTAATTGACGGGATTGAATTCGCTGCAAGTTCAATTTCACCCACGCACTCCATGCCCTTGCTGCCGAATCATACCAGACTAATATATCCCAAATATTTATATAGCCAGCTTCTATCATTCAAGCTTGTAACTCCTAAAGGTTTCTATGTTCTCCCATGGTCGGATTATTTAGAATTTTGTCCTTCCATAAACTTGATCCTTTTTCCATTCCTAGAAATCCAATATAATTACTTCTAAAAAAAAATGCCAGGCTTTGAAACATATATAGCTTCGAGATCTAAGACACTTTTTTGGAGAGGAGGAGGAGTGTCTAGACATCTTAGACAGGTACCTTTCAGGTATTTCCAGTTCATTACTCGCCTTACCCAAGAATTTTTCCCTGACACCAGATTCCATAAAACTTTAGATCCTATTGCAAGGTTGTTGTTACTGAGATCTCAAATCTGAAGGTCCCTTCACGAGTTGGTTTCTTGATCTTCTTCTAGCTTACGAGATGAAATTTTCTCTCGTTATTCTTCCCACCTCTCCACAAGAGGTTGCACATCAAGTTTTCCATTTCCTTAATAATTGAGACGAGAGTTAACATTAAGGAATATTTAAAAATGGGAAGCGATGATAATACAGATTTGATTAAGACAAGCTTCCCTGTTGAGTTTTGCCAAGATGCACCCCAACCTGTAGCTTTGACTTAAATTTCTCTATTAAATCGCTCTAGGTTCTCCTCCGGGGAGTCTTGCGAACAATAGGCAGGCCTAGGTATTTGAATTCTTCCCAATCAAGGCTCCCCAAGAAACCAAGAATTCTAGAGATCTCTCTCAATTCTCTTGGAGAGATATGCCATCCAAAAATTGAGCTCTTCCCATTATTCATTTTGCTTCCAGATGTTGAACAGAAGCCTAAGAGAATCCTATTAAATGTGACCGTTACAAGGATTGAGGCATCCTCTATCAATAGAGTGTCATCCGCAAATTGAGCGTGGCTTATGTTCTTGAATCCTCTCATGATTTGAATTCTAGGAATCTCCTCCCTTTGCCTATCTTCTTCGATCTTTTTACTGAGGGCATCAACCATAATAATATATAAGAAGGGGAAGTGTGGACAATATTTCCTGAGGCCCTACTGGAATAAAATAAAAGGGCTTCTCTCCCATTGACAAGTTGAGCAATCCATGGAGCACCTATACAGGCTCTTATCCACGCAACAAAGAATTGAGAAAATCCCATTTTAGCCATAACTTTAAACATAAATTTATGCTGAACCCTGTCGAATGCATTAGCCATATGTATTTTGATGGCCATTACTTTTTCTTTTCTTTTGATACTGGAATGAATGGCTTCTTGGATCATAATTGCATTATCCATTAACTGTCTCCCCTTAGTGAAACCTCCCTGGTTTTCTGAGATTATCTTTGAGAGCAAGACTTTCAAACAATTTTCCAGGATTTTCGTAATGATTTTGTAAAGTGAGTTATAAAGGGAGATGGGTCGAAAGTGAAAGAATGAAGATAGGGTTGATTCCTTGGGCATGAGGGCCAGAAAGGAATAGTTTGTGGCCCCTCCAATTTTTATATATCCCTGTGATTTACTAACCATTTTGTGCAGATCCTTTTCGATGATTTACCAGCATCCTCGGAAAATCCTAATTGAAAAAATGTCTGGTCCTGGAGCCTTGTTTGGTTCCATATCCCATATGGCCATATGTATTTCTTTCCTAGAGACTGGAAGCATAAGTCTATCATTGTAATAGTATAATTGTTTTTTCAATAGTTTAGATATCATAATTATATTATTTCATAAAAATCGTACACAATTGGCAGCAATTATTTATTCATGTTTTAAGTAAGTTAATTTGTATAGGTGTTTGGGTATATTATTTTGAGTTTTATGTAGACATTTATAAAGTTTGGTAGGTTAGTTTGAGTAGTTAAGTATTTTCCATTTCATGTAGGAGATTTCAATGTCTGTTATAATATAGTTTGGTGGGTTATCTTGAATAGTTAAGTACTTTTTTGTTTTATGTAGGAGATCTCATGATGTATTATAATAAGTTTGGGGGTTATCTTGAGTATGGTGGTAGTTAAGTATTTTGAGTTTTATGAAGGAGATCTCATGGTCAATGCCCCAGACTAATTTCCTATGTTGCATGCCTCAATCACTGTTCTTATCAAGTTAGGTATCATAACTAGCACTAACAATGTCATATTGGGTTTATGTAGGCACTTGTAATTTTGGAGGGTTATCTTCAGTAGTTAAATATTTTGAGTTTTATGTGGGAGATATTGTGGTCTATTATAATAACAAGTTGACCTGAGCCCCATCCATTAGTAGGAGGCTCTAGGGGCTTGGTCTCCTCTAAAATGACGATAGCAAAAGTTAGGCATTGTTTGTCATTGTGTGGTGGGCCTATTATCACACCATAGTAGCTGGGCTACTATTCTTGCCGAGCAGATATCTGCACTTTCCATAGCTTTGCCTTTAGAGAGATCAGCTATGATGAGCTTATTATTTGTGATCACTCATGGATCAGAGCCGTATATTGTATCAGACTTTTGCTAGACCTTGTGCCAAGGTTGAGCCTTGAGAGCTTGGATTTGATGACCGATGTGACCTTTTGTTCCATACAGTTCCAATTCAGTGCCCAGTTGTACTATTGCAGCAGTGTTTCAGTTGTTCATGGATGATGATGATTATTTTATACGATATGATGTGACCTATGGACTTGTGATTATTTTCATGGACTATTATCTTGTTGTTTTAGTCATCTTCATAACATTGACTTGGTATATAATTCAGGATGTGGCAGTACTATTTTATAAAGTAAAATGAAATATCTTGGTTGAATTAAATAATAATTGGGATGGTATTACTTGCACTTTAAGGTTTTCTGACAATACTTGTTGGTTTCATTACCCTCTTGTGAGCATGGACATGGTTTTTCATGACATTCTTGTTAGATAGCCTAGGCACCGCATTCACTTGACTCCATCCATCCATGACCTTCCTTGATTTGGATTTCACCTTGACTTACCTTCTTGACTGCTTGATATGGAGGACTTCCCTTTTTCTACCTCTGTGTTGGACCGCATCCATGTTTGTTTTGTGTCTCGGCTCTGAGTTGGTGACAAAACTTGCCTTTGGTAAGTTGGATTGTATGCCTAAATCATTCTGGTGGGTTGTCTCGATGTTTGGCACTGTGCAAAACTCCCCCTAGTCACTTGAGATGTTGTTGGCTAAAACTGAAAGCTCATGTACTACTTATATTGGAAATCTATATATATTCGCCCATGGAAGCTGAAAACTCTAGAATGTGTTTCTTAACACACGTGAGTAAAGGGCAAGAGCAATGAAATGCTAAAATACCTCGTGAAGGGTATAAGAAAAGGTCCTAAAAGCAATGGTTAAACAAATGTTATATCTAAATATTGCTGACCTTATGTAAATGTAAATATGCCCCGGATGCAAGCTGCAATTAGTTGTGCTTTTTAGCGCATGTGAAACCCAGAGGGGTCATATAGGCCAAAAAGGACAAGGAAATGAAATGAATGATCCTAATGAACATGGATCAAACTTTATGTAGACATGATGCATAAGTTGAATAAACACACTCTAAACAACTCAACCATTTGTGAGGCACTGCCCTTCCCTTTGTTATTTGTCCATCACAGAGTGTAGCTCCCCCTTTTCCCTGTCCAAAGTGTCGTTTGGAAAATTTGGTCAAGCCATCCCTTTTGCCTAGCCTTCTTTCTTAGCATTCACCCTTTGCTAGCAGTTAGGCCATGCCTATTGAATGAGTCTGTCATTAAAACTTGGTGCAAATAAAATATAAATAACACTGAATTATATATATGTATTAATTGCCACTTAATGATGTTATACTTTAATTTAAGCTGTGAATATGATCTAAAGGAACATGTCTTAGTTTTTGTTATAATCTAGTCCTTGGTTATATTTTGACCTAGTCAAACATAGTTTGACCATGGTCATTCTTGGGATCCATGATGAGATGGACCACTTGTTCTTATTGATGATGATTAGTGGTCCCACATATACCTATTGATGATTCCATATGGTGGACATATGCTTCAGATGATGGTTGATGCAATTCAACAGTTTTATTATTACTTCCAGATCATTAGATTTTACACTATCTGGATATGGTGGACCCTACTATTGACCCCTCAGGTCAACCCATGGTGCATGAGTATACATTTTTAGTAGATTTGGGTCTTCCGGATCCATTGAGACACATACCTTTCAGTTTTGGGCACTTATGACAGTGATAGATGCAGTTTTCCACCTGTTGACCAGTTTTGGGCATGCTGACCCAGCCTGTCCAACAGAGGCTTGAAGGCTAGTTGTTGTCTAGGGAGTTGTGTCTAAAGGGGGTGGTACAGCCACTTGATTTCCACATTATACCCCCATTCCAGACACCCTGGTTCCATCAGTTTGACAACGCAGGCACCCTGGGTGGCAGTTTGAGCAGTTTCAGGGTTTTTCAGGAGGATTAAAAATGGAATAAAAAGGTCACAGAGGAATTCGATTTGGGAAATTGAGGCAAGGTTTTGGCACTTAGTCTTCACAGAGGTATTCCAGGGTGAACCCCTCATCTTCCAGTCAGTTGGCATCAGTCAGTGGGGTACACAATGGCCATAGGAAGCCTTTTACTGCATGTCTCTCACAGATTTTGAGGACCGGATTTGATCATTTGTGTTATTTGGACATGTCATGGTCGTATTATTTTATATTATTATGCCATGGGGATGAGCTAGTAAGGATTGATGCCTCCTAGCCCCACCATGAGCTTCTTGAGTCATGTCCATGTCATATTAGGTGGGCCCATGTATATTTAGCCCCTTTGACGGATGACATCACCCTCCTTAGTCTTTTTGAGGGATGACGTCACCTTACTTTTGAGTGATCCATGTGATATTATGTTAGGCTCATCTTAGCCATTGATTATGTTGTGAGATCTTTTAATCTCAACCACTCATTTCAAAAAGTGGTTTTGAGGCCTAGGGTTTTGGTCTTTATTATCCTATATAAGGAGGAGACCCCCTATTGTATTTTTCATCCAGAGATTTTTGGCTCTTGGCTATTGGGTAAAGCGAGTCATGAACTGGAAAAACCTGGTCGCTGCTGCAGAAGTAGAGAAACACAGGGAAGAAATCACAACACTCAAACAACATGCCCAACCAGTAATTGACGATTAAGATGACATAGAAGAAGAGTGAAATTCTATGCAGCATCAAATTTTTTTTCTTTCACTATAAAGTATTTCGCATAGCCTAAACGTTTGAGAATTTCACTGGTCCCGATAGCATTTTCTGGGATCAATATAGTAAAAAAAAATTGAGATTTTGAATTATTGTTTTTAAATTTGTTAAATTTGCTTAGGCTAGGTGTATGGGGTATTTGAGGGCGCAGAATTCATTTATGTATTCAAAAATATTATTTGAACAATACAGAATCCAGATTTAAAAAAAATAGCCGAAAGGTTCTTCGCTCTCCAAAGCCAGAAGGTTGGTATTTATAGAGCCTACAGTGGGCGTGCCTTATCGGCTTTTGACATGTTTTCCGATAGAATTTGTACACGGTAAATTCGCGTAGGATAAAAGACAACCAAAAAGCCCCGATTTTCTGGTGATTTTGGGATAAAAACAAGTTAAAATTATTCCTGGAAATTGTTATTTTCGCATTCTTGTAATTTCAGCGATTGGGATTGCCTGTTCTAGACTAATTGCCCAATTTTAAAACTACCCGAATCACTGAAATTGTGATCTGAACACTCCAAATTGTGGTTTTGGCAAAAATTGCTTTGCTGGATTCCGGCGAGTCGGGGGCGTTTTAGTTAGCCCTTATACCGCTACGGGTAAATTGACCTTTGATATTAAGATTATTTTGGGTATCATAAACTAAGCTAAAAACACAATTTCAAATGTTCAAAGACACTTATTTTATTTAATATTGAATAGAAATAATAATTTATTATATTTTTAAATACACATGATTTTATTAAATAAAATTATATATATATAATTTTTTTGGAGTAGTCTATTTATTTTATGTTTTCGACTTGGTAGGTTTTAGTCGGAATCCGGTAATTTTGTTTTGGCAAAATCCAAATTTCTATGTGTTTAAATTGTATTTTTGAATCCATAAATAGATTCAGCACCCTCAAATACCCCCATGGAACCCAAATTATGCCATTTCCATAGCTAATATATGTAATTATAAGATTTTTTAAAGATTTCCAACCGGAAAAGGTTGAAAACGTAGTATATTTAGACTACACCATTTTTTTAACATAGGAAAGAAATGTAATGTCGATAAGTAAATTTCCCTCTCTTCTAAAAAATGGAAATATATTAACCAATGATTGTATCTTAGAAATTATTATTGCATTTCTCATCAAATAGAAATAAACTTTGATTACAAAATACATATCAAAATAAATAAAATGATTGTATCAAATTTAGTTTTTCACACCAATCTCTATTGACTAACAAACCATAAGCCTCGGGGATATCCATGACATTGATATTAATCACTTGATGTACTTGGGGTTAGAATCTAATCAAATTAAAACATTCATAAGTTCTCCTAAGACTTACATTTGATCTCTCTAATTGAACAATTTGAGTGTCACATTTTTAGGTTCAACATTTAATTTCTGACACACATAATAGGGCATCATGTTTGGGGAATAATCAACCATATAATTATGCACATTTTGGTTAAAAAATTCAAATATCAAAAGGAAAGGAGGTGTGCTAGGTTAAGATCTTTTATCGATAAGGAAGCATTAACGATGGATTGTTTCTTACTACTTAACCTACTCGACTCTATATTTTGTGTAGATTTTCCCGTGTCTCTTTTTCCCCAATAGTGATGTTTTTACCTTTTTTAGAAGATGATTCCTCAAGAGTTTTAATTAAATTTCCCTATATTTGTTGTAGTTTGAGTAATTCATAAAGATAAATATTATCTCGGGTTTTCTTCATGTCTTCTACAAAATCATATTCTAGATCAGGACAAGAAGAGGGTTTTACTCAGGTAGATCGAGACAAGAAGAGGGTTTTACTAGGGCTAGGGCAGATTTGGTGATCATTGAGTTTTTCTTTATGGGATTGATAGTGGATGGATAATCTGTTATCGTGGGTAGGCTTTTACTACTGGTATTGTATGAATTTTGGGCCATATGGATTTGTTCAAGATCATCATCATCTTCTTCAAATGTGTTATGGGAAACATCCCAGAAGTGATTAATTGTATGTTTTAATGTTTCTTCTCCTTCATCTTGTTCTTCTTCTCCTTACTATCTTTCCTCTCCCCTTCATCATTTTGTATACGTGAAGAATGTTCAAACCCTAAAACGAGGGCTTTGAATAAATTGATGAAATCCTCCACATTAATTTGTTTAGTAGTTGGAGGAATAGTTTTATTCCTTGGAGGGAAATTCTTTTTAAAAGGTGGTATGAAATAATTTTTGGTAGGTGGGATTTCTCTCGTACCACTCTTCAAGTATATTATCTCGTTAGAAAGTTTTTTAATAATTTTTTGTAGATAATCCTTATCCATAGAATCTTGTTCCTTCTTTTCAGAAGGAGATTTGATCTCAAGGGATTCATTCTCATTGGAAGAGACACCATGTTCTTCTTCACTCCTTGGATCACCTTTTAAATTGATCATATCGTTTTCATCATTTACTGCTTCTTCAAAGGTTTCTTAATTTATAGTCTTCTCATCCTTTTTGAAAAACATGGCAATGGATACTAGGAAGGTTGAAGTGTAAAACTTAATAGTAACATCGTCTACAGGTTTAGAATCATCAGGAATTTTATTTCTTTAATATAAAAATATCTTATTAAAGTCTTTCATATTTCATTTAGGGTCCATCTTAATCTTAGATAGTTCTAAAACCAACACCTTGGACTTTTATTATAACCAAATTTGTCTATAAAGGCAGTATTAGTATCGGCCAAGTTGTAATTGATCCTTGTCTTAAGGAGAAATACCTCATGTTCAATAGTCATGAGCCTAACAACAAGCATAAATTTCTTTATGTGATCACCAACATATTCTTTTCTATCTAAATCAAACTTGGGAAGGAATTTTTTAGGGTTTTCAGGAAAAGGATGCACATTGCTTGGTATAGCAACGACATCCTAGGCTAGCCTAGGTCTGTTAGCATTGGCAATTATAATGGAATCAACCATGCTTCTTGAAGAATAATCTGGTTGATTACGTCTAGGATTGTTTTCATAAGATTTTCTCGAAGGGTCTCCTTCTGAGGGTTCTTCACCTGAAGAGTTTTCCTCTGGAGAACTTTGAGGAGTGTTAGGAGGGGAATCAATGAAAGATGGTGGTCCACTGGAACCATCTTGTAGTTGTACTTTTGGTTTTCCTTCCGACGGATTTTCAATCCCCTTAGAAGTATTCCAGAGGTGATAATGAGTGGTCGCAATGATTGGTGCACTAGAGTTAATTACTTGGTATGATTGGGGTGGTCTGGGTCTCCTATGAGGAGGATATACAACAGGTGAGCATACATGTTATTTACATAAGGCTTGAGTTATAGCAGATGAGGTTTTGAATAACTGTGGAATTCTAAGGGATCATAACAAAGGAGAATCAGGTGTCATGGGGTTATGTTGGGATGTTCCTTGCATGACGGTTCTTTGCGGATTAGTGGGTAGAATGGATATTCTAAGGGTTAAATGTTTCTTCATTGGCCATTCATTTTTACGACCACCCTCATTTTCACGCCAATTTTGTTGATGGGCTAAAATTACTCTTATTAACAATAAGAGAGAATTCTCAAGGTAAGTCCCAGTTAGCCTCACTTTTATCTAGGAAGGTAGACTACGATCGGTATGTGGGTGTGGTTTCCACTAAGATTTTTAACGGTAACATTATCTATGAATCCTAAAATAGCGGGTACCATAATCTATGCTAAAATCTAATGTCTTGTTGCTAATTTACTCTTACTCAAATAAATTATCAAACTAAATACTGACCTAATTTAGCCTAAGCAAATATTAATCTAACCTGCTCTAATATGAATATGGAGCTATGATTAAACATGGTTAGATACAAGGACATCAAGGATGGAGCTCTATCGGGAGAAAGCGAGGGTATGAAGGGTTTTCGCAGCATACCAGTCCCGCACACGGCGCCGACAGGTAGCAGGAAGGGTTTCAGAGGTGGCGGCTACCATGTTGACGCAGAGGGTAATCATGTCAACCCCATCCTCGGGACCTTCGTATCTGGACGCGGATGAGGACATGGGTATTGGCAGTTCAAGTGGATCGGAGGAAGGGATGAAAAAAAGTGTGGGCCAGGGGGGTTGCCTCCCTAAAACCCTCACCATACCTGCTATACAGGTTAAATTTGACAAAATAAGAGACAAGATCGAGCAATGGAAGGAGAAAGATTTGATTGGAAAATTTGTTGGGATCTGGCTACGTGAGAAAGATCTGGTTCGATGGATCAAGAATACTTGGAACCCCTAAGGACATTATGACCTGCATCTGGGAGCCAAAGGTTTTTTTTCCATTATCTTCTTTAATCTGGAAGATAGGGATAGGGTTTTGGAAGGAGGCCCTTATTTCTTTCTCTCATCGAGTCTGTATCTTAGGCCTTGAAAAGAAAGGTTTAACCCAGAGACAGAGGATATGAAAGTAGCCCCAGTCTGGATCAGGCTTTACTCTCTCCCTTGTGAGTATTGGGATCTGGAGATCCTGCAAGACATTGGCAATACCTTGGGGGAGTTTTTCAAGGTTGCAGAGCAGAAAAACTCCAAAGGTATACTGCCTGTGCCCTCATCTGTGTTTATATGGATCTGTCCAAAGACCTGCCTGAGGAAATCAGTCTGAACTGGGAAGATGAAGAATGGATCCAACCTTTTTATTATGAGCAGCTCCCATTTAGATGTAGACTCTGCCATGAATATGGTCACTTTGGTAGGAATTTCCCTAAGATACCTCAGGCACAGTCACCTACCAATCCTGCTCAGGAAGGTGCGAAGGATAAATATGGATTTACCCAAGTTCGCAGTAAGCGGAAGAATAGAACGGGGGATCAATAGAAGAAGGGAAAGGAGAAGGTCGAGAAAGGGATCGTGGGCAAAAACCCCTTTCAGATCCTGGAGGAAGTTGTCGAGGATGACAAGGTTGGAGGAAAAGGAAAGAATCATCAGGAAAACGTAGAAATGGAAGAGGAAATTGCAAAGCCCCAAGTAGCTCAGCCTGAAAATCAAATGGTGGTCATGGAGGAGGATGAGGGTGAGGAAATAGAACTGGGGGAACTTGACCTAGATGAGATCAAGAAAGAATGTGAAAAAAAGGGTAAGGGCTATGTGTCTCGGCGACAACTAGAGCTTCTGCAAGAAGCTATTACCAAATCTAAAGCAAGCCAGCAGCTCGGGATCTCATCGGACCCTCACAAAGCAAGCAAAAGGAAATCCCCAGAGGAAGAATTGAAACGAGGCAGGAAATCGAATAGGCAAGGAATTGCGGATATTGGAGTGAAACTCATCGAATCCGGCTAGTACCCAACGATAAGGGCAGCCTTTTCTAAAGCCAATAAGGTTACCCAATGAAGCTCATTTCTTGGAATATCCGAGGGTGTAATCATCCGAGGAAAATAAAAACGTTGGCAAGAAAGATTAAGAAGGAGAAACTGGATGTTCTATTTTTACAAGAAACTAAATGCAATTTTGAAACCATGGAGAAGGTGGGGCAAAGGATCTGGAAAGGCTGTAAAGTAATGTCGACGGGTTCTATAGGTATGGCTGGAGGATTAGCAGTCTTATGGCTCCCAGACTCTTTACAATTGACAGATTAGAGAGCCAATCAGTTTTCTATTTCTTCTAATTTTACAATCATACGTTCCGGGACCAAAGGAACGTTGGTAAATATTTACGGCCCAAGTGCCTTTCCTCACAAACAATACTTTATTAGATTTCTATCTTGGTTAGCTAAGCAGGTTGTTTCTGGCTCGTGGATTGTGGGAGGTGATTTTAATCTCATTACCTCCCTTAGTGAGAAGAAGGGCGGCCGAAGGATTTTGGATAGATTCGAGGAAGCTCTCAGGGAGCTGCTATCCAATAGCCCGTTCATTGATGTTGAAACATGAAATGGGTGGCATACCTGGAATAACAAACGAGGAGGACAACACCTTGTCGCATCCACAATTGACAGATTTTTTACTACAGAGGACATCGCCCATGGAACTAGCGAGTTCAGTTCTAGTGTAATTCCCTCATCAGTCACTTACCACTGGCCCATCTGCCTCCATTGGGATTGGTCCAATAATGTCCTTTATAAACCTTTTAGATTTGAGCAGTTTTGGTTGGAGCATAAAGAATTCAAAGATTTCGTGGGGCAGTGGTGGCAAGAGCTGGTCCCCCCAAAGGGTACTGGAATGTTCCAATTTCAAAAAAACTTCAAGCACTAAAATCCAAAATTCGTACTTGGAATAAAGAATATTTTGGTAACATCTTCCAGGACAAGAAAAAGTTGATGGAGGATCTGGAGCATACTCAACATAGAGGTATGGTGAAAGGCTGGGATGAAGCTTTAAGGGAGTAGGAGCAACATTTGCTGGAACAACTGGAAGCCATAGAAGGCAGGAGGAAATTTTCTGGAAGCAAAAATCCAAGAACCAATGGTTCCAAGATGGGGAGAAAAACAAAAAATTCTTCCACAATACGGTCATTCAAACCACCACAGATCGAAGATTTTCAAACTCAAGAGAAATGATGGCAATCAATTGGAAACTAGATGAGAGATTGAATATGAACTAGTTAACCACTTTGATTTAGTCTTAAAGGAATATAGGGTTTATCGGAGTGTGGCTATTTCCCAAATCACTCACCTCATCCCCAGACTTGTCACCAGGGACCATAACGAGTTGTTGAATAAACATGTTTCCATGCAGGAAGTTGAGGATGCCATGAATCAGATGGCGCTAGGGAAGGCCCCTAGACCGGATGGTTTTACTACAAACTTCTTCCATTTCTTCTGGGATATGATTAAAGAAGAGGTGATGGTCATTATGGAGGAATACCACAGGGGTTGTGGGGTTTTAAAATCTTTTAATGCGACCTTTCTTTCTCTTATTCCGAAGGAGGAAGGAGCTGACTCCCTCGGTAAGTTCAGACCGATAGCCCTGTGCAATTTTATTTACAAGATTATTACTAAAGTGATTGCCAACAGGCTCCAGCCTCTACTTCCTCTCCTTATTAGCCCGAAGCAGTCGAGGTTTGTTGAAGGCAGGAAAATTGTGGATGGAATTATTTTGGTTCATGAAACTATTCATTCCTTGAAGTTCACAAAGAAACCTGGTATGTTAATCAAGTTGGACATTGCAAAATCCTATGATAAGCTCAGTTGGACGTACATGCGTAGCATATTGGCAACCTTTGGGTTTGAAAGGACTTGGGTGAATTGGATTATGAATCTAATCTCCACTCCTTTCTTCTCCATCTTGCTTAATGGCTCCCCCTCTCATCTCCTACAGGCCTCTCGAGGTATTCGTCAAGGTTATCACCTCTCACCTTTCCTCTCCAGTCTTATGGCTGAAAGTTTGAGCAGACTTTTGTAGAGCTTAGCAAGTGATGGTAGTATCAGAGGCCTTCAAATCCATCCCGGTTTGGACAAGCAGACGTACCAACAATTTTTTTACAACACCATGTTAATGGGGCACCCTTCAGTCCAAGAAGCTCATACCTTCAAAAATGGCCTAAAGCTCTTTGCGAAGGCATCCAGGATTGAAGTCAATCCTACTAAGTCTAAAGTGTTCTTCTTTAATACTGCAGAAATTACCCAACGGAACATTCTTCGGATTTTGGGATTTGCAAAAGGTTCCCTTCCATCCAAGTATTTGGGATTTCCTTTATCATAAGGCACCATTTGTAATATTTCATGGCAAGACTTGATTGATAGGATCTGGAGAAGACTAACCAGTTGGATTCTCAGACCTTTAAACCTCCCCAGTCGTTTGGTTCTACAAAAGTCTAGTCTCCAAGCTATGCCTGTTTACCTCTTTTCAATGCTCTCTGCCCCCAAATCGGTTCTTAGAGAAATAAGGAGTATCCAACGAAAATTTATGTGGGGAGGCAAGGAGGAAAAATCCAAGTTTGCATTGGTTGGATGGGATAAGATCTGCAGACCCAAGGACAAAGGTGGTCTAGGCATTAGAGATCCTGAGATTCTTATCAAAGTCTATGGTTCTAAGATATGGTGGAGATGATGCAATCACAATTTGGAACCATGGGCACGGCTATGGCACGTGAAATATGCCAGAGACAGGCCATAGGGGAATCTGATCCGTTTCAATGAAGTTAGAAATGGATCCCATATCTGGGTAAAAGCCTTCATCGGTCGAAAATTAGTGCAAAATCACAGCTTTTGGGAAGTCTACAATGGTGAATTAGCTCAATTTTGCGATGACTCGTGGAATCAGTTACCTAAATTAAGAAACAATCCTAGGTGGTAGGAAATAAGGGCTAGGGGGATGGAAGCCGGAAAACTCAAACTCTGTGACTATTGGGAGGAAATCCTAGTTGAAGGTCATAGACAATGGTCGGATTGCAACTGGAAGGAAGGACCAATTAATAATGAGGATATTAGGGCCTTCGAGACCATGCTCCAGGAACGATTCATTCACATAAAGAGGGCCATGGCAAGCTTCGTTGGGGTTATAGTCAGAAAAGAATTTTTAACATAAAGGAAGCCTATGAGATCAGAATAACAACGAAGAAGGAGGCGACATTTTCTGGAAGAAGATCTGGGGGACGGATCCATGGCCTAAAATTGTGGTCTTCTGTTGGCTGGTTGCCTGGGGAAGAATTTTGACCAGTGAAAACCTTCAGAAAAGAGGGATTCATGGACCTTCTCGTTGCCCCTTATGCTTCCTCTCTGAAGAAACCTCGGGGCATTTATTGGATAGTTGCACCTTCACCTCCACATTATGGGATCAAGGAGCCATGATTTTCAGAAGAAGTGATCGGGTTAGAAATTACCCAGATCAAACCATTAAGGAATGGAACTCTAAATCCTTTTCAAATTCGATCATCCTTACTCTGTGGAAAATGTTCCCAGGGATGGTCATATGGAATGTTTGGAAGGAAAGAAATCATCGTATCTTCAGGCACAAAATTCATGACTTTGAAGAAATATGGACGAAGCTAGTCATGAACATGAAAGAAACTATCAAATCCATGACATGGGGGGACAAGGACATAGATCTTTCGGAGGGAAATCTGAGCATTGCTCAGTGTTGGGGGTTATGCAGAACTGATCAGGAGGGTCTGCGCATCAATTCCAAGTTATTTCATCCTTCCAGTCCGAATGTCTAGTCCCATCCTATGGCGCAGGTCTTCAAAGTTAATTTTGACGGGGCTTCCCATGGTAGTCCGGGGGTGGTAGGTTTCGGTGGTGTTTGCAGGAATGCAGCTGGAAATATCTTGAAAGTTTTATTTGGCCACCTCGGCATTGGCTCCAACAACTCGGCTGAGTTGGAGGGCCTTATTCAAGGCATCCACCTGGTGATCAACGCAGGCTGGTTTCTGGCAATATTGGATGGTGACTCACACATTATTATCCACATGGCCAAGCAATTGGCTAACGGACAATCCCCAGCCAAAATATCCACCAACTGGCATTTTTTGCATAGACTAGATCATCTGAAAACCCTGCTTTCTAAGTTCAGTGCCATCAAGTTTAGCCATGTCCGTCGGGATGCCAATAAAGTTGCGAATCTTATGGCCAACCAGGGTATCACTGGAGATGGGGCCCTCCCGGTCGGTACCTTGGAAGACTACAGGAAAGACACCTGGACCATTAACTGCCGCCACTTGGCTAGATCTGATCTCGATAAATGCCGCCAGCAGGAAGATGGCGCCTCTCCACGTCCGAAATTTCGACAGGGGGCGTTTGGGGAGGAGTAATGGAGAGTTACATCATCATGGGTTTCCACGCGAGGAATGACATTCATCTTCAGTTTAAAAACCGAAATCAGTACTAGTGCATACAAGTCCTGGCAAGATCCGAGCGAAAGGAATGCTCTATATCTCTTTCCTTATCTGGTCATTAGTTTCTGTTTAATGATCTTTTATGGGGATGGTAGCTTCATGATGGATAATCTGTATGAGATGAAGAATCATCAAAGAATTGTAGGTGGGTTGTTAATGACACCTCTAGTTATTTATAGCTATGCGGAGGAGATTCTGAATGGCAAAGTTATGTTACGTCTTAGGGTCATTCCTCCTTCTGTGAGTTGCAAGGAATATTAGGGGAGTGTGGGTGATATTTTTTCTTTATTTCGCCCACCTGATATATCTAGGGCTAGGGGGATGGCGCCCAAGCATAATGTCTGTTTCAATAATGCTTCGGGCTCTGGTTCTAGTGAGTGGCATGGTACTTCCAAGGATTCTGCTGAGATGGGAAATGTTAGGGGTCAGGTTACTAGGGCGCAGGCTAGGGACTAGGAGGCTGCTCTATTTTTTCGTCAACGTAATCTCTCTCTGGTCCGGGATGAGTTAGACCATATTGAGCAACGACTGTGGGACACTACGCGAACCATTCATGTGGACAATTTGAGCCGAGAGGTGGAATATTGGGTGGTCGACCCTGGAACTATAGCAAGCAGAGCCTCTGCCTACAACCGGATGGTGATGGTTTATTGGGTCATCAAGAATCTCCTAGCTCATGTCTCTATGGCTAGATATCATAAACACCAGGGAGACGAAGATCTGGTCCAGGCCTGGAAGGCGCACAATGCCGATGCTCGTTTGATGCACTTTAAGATAGACATAATTGCCAAGAAGATTGGCCTGAATTTTGTCTATATTGGCATGGAAGACACTGAGACAACTAGTCCCAACACTCCTCGCAAGAAAGCTATTGCTCAGAAGCCGTAGGCGGACAAGAGAGAGGGTCAAAATGAGAAAGGTAAGCAGAAGGTGGTGGAGGGTAACGACAACGTAGCTGCTCCCTGATGTTGCTATGTTGGTTATGGACGACATGGTGGTTTCTGATTGCTCTTTCTTTCATTTTCAGCTTTATAGCTTATTCTGGGTTGATATTTTGGGTAGTCTGTATCTAGAATTATGAGGATGTCATTGGGGCCAGTTTTGTTTATGGTGCTCTGGTTGTTATGCTAAAGGTTTTTTGGCTCAGAAGGACAATGAATTGTAAGCCTATGGCAATGATGTAAGCGCCTTTTGTAATGCGTTCCAAGCAGTAATATAGTTCTTTTTTATTTACAAAAAAAAACATGGTTAGATACAAAGTAAAGAATATAATGCTAAAAGCAAAAGAATAATTTTACATTGTTGCAACATGTTAAATCAACAATGAGACAAAAGCATGAATTAAAAAATATTATTAAATTTGAATCATTAACTTTGCATCCAGTTGCAAGTATTGAACAATTAATTACAATAAATAACACACACAAAAATATCTTATGGATTATACTTAATATAATCAATTGATACCAATTGTAATAAGTCAAAAATCTTAAATATACATAGCGGAATACCTAATAGCTACAAGTCTTTTTGGTGTTTTATTCCTTCAAAACTAAAAATATTGCAAAGGTTTTCATGCCCAAAGGTCTCCCCCCTTTTGTTTTGTGAATGTCTTCCTTTTCAAAAACAAAGTCCAAAGGAAGTTGAAGTAACCAATGTAAACAACTTAGTACAACAATTTTTATATACCAACTTTACAAAAAAATTCTCAATTCACCCCTTCTCTATATGATTTCCACTATTCATGAGTCTTGGTAATTTGAGAAATAAAATTGGACCTCAATATTTCTATATCCGGATCTCCATCATAAATCTTCTCGAAAATATCTCGTTTTAGATCCTTATGGACCCATTGTATGTAGGCATCAGATAAAGTGGCAAGCTTGACTGGCATAATCAGAAAACTACTCAAAACATCCTCATTTATCTTTGATAGTTGACTAATAAGTCTTTTTCTATTAGCTATTACCTTCTCCACCTTTGTTGTTTTCATTTGGCTTGGAATAGCTTGACTCAAATCATCTATTGTTGACGTGCCACATTTTCCCAAAATATCATCTGTTGAGTTCCATATCTTGAAACATGATTTGGTAGCTACACAAACATTTTCTTCTATGTCTTCTCAAGAGGATTTCCATGAATCCAATAGAAGTTGAGTTTTTCCTTTCTCCCTATGATTAATCCTAGGGAGTGATTATTGGCCATGTTTGTACTAATTCTGCTAGTCCATGATCTTATCAAACAAACCATGTGTAGATTTTATTTTATCCAACTGTACCTCTATTTGATTAGACAATTTAGTCAAATAATCATAATACTGTTGGAATACATCTAACTTTGTGGAGAACCTTTTCTGGGCATCCATCAAATTTTCATTTTCCCTAAATGCTTCATCCTTTAAAGAATTCAAGTCAATCATTTACTCATCTAATTGAACTTCTAGAGAATGCATCTTTTCTTCCAATTCTTTAATTTGATATTCGTACTACTCGAAAGCGATTATCTTTTGATCTTCATGTTCTAACTTTAATTTTTCAATTTCTAGCATATGTTCCTTCATTGGGGAATCCATCTGAACTTCATATTGTTCATCCCTTTCAATGACATGGTGTATATGTATAGCTTCCATTTGAATCCTTTGTTGCTCCAATTGAGTTTCTAAAAAGATACTTCAGCTTTGTACATATATGTTGTAGCAATTAACTCATTGGTTGTCACATAATTATCACCAACAAAGGAACTCAAAGCAAAGGTTATATTTGTTGCATTTTTTTGTAGATCTTGACTGGAAATGTTCGACGCTATCATCTGATTTGGTACTTCTTTGGTTGGAGTTTCTTCAACCCTTTTCCCTTTAGAATCTCTTTTTACAATCCCTTTGCAATATTTACTAAAAAAAATAATCTCCAAAAGATACTACAACATCATCAATAGTAACTAGATTTGAAGAAGAAGAGACACCTACCAAAGTAGTAATTGGTATTCCATGATTAATAGGGGAGGACAACGCAGAAATTCCATGAGTTGCACTAGTGTCCTTTCTAGACAGAGTAATGGATTTCTTAAATTATATGGCCTTAGACTCTTGTAGTTGCTTTTTTTTAGTCTTTCTGCTTCAACTTCAACTTCTTTCTTCTTGGCCTCCCGTTCTTCTTTCCTCTTCTTCCCTTCTTTGGCCTTTTAGATTCTTTTGCATCCTCTATTAATTTCTGATTTATTTTTTCTTCAGCCTCTATAGCTTTCTTTTCTAAAGTTTCTCTTCTATAAGCCTCTATTTGTTTCTTATATGTATCATGTTCTTCTTCATTGGCTATTAATTATTCTCTTTAAACCACAACCAACTTCATGGCTACTTATTTAACTTTATGTATAACTTCCTTTATATTATTATCCTCAATACCATTTAGTACTTCCTCATTGGTAATATCCCCCTAGTACATAAGGTCCTAAGGATTAGGATCATGTCTATATGAGGGAGCTAACCCAACAACCTTTAAATGATTTTCATTTATCCCTTTCGAACCATGTTTCCTTTTGGATTTTGTATAGAGGCTAATCTATTTAAGAGAAACAACCTCTTTCTTGGCATGGGGAACAATTAATAAAGTAAAAATTCCCACTTTGATCGGGAATTTTATCCATGTTCACTTTGAGTGAGCCGAGAGAAAATAAGTAATCCATTTAGTTACAGTATGTCGGGAAAGCTATCTAACAACTAACCTATTAGGAACATATTTAGGATGTAAATGTGGGAAAATTAAGCACCAAAAACCCTAATATAAGTGAAATAATCCTATATGTACACCAATCCCCTATATTCTTTATAGTTTCCCTAGATTCTTCTGGCAGTCTATGGGCCAGTTTGTTGAAGATGATGGAGTATAGAGGGGCCATGAAATTTTCACAGAGTTGTAGAAGTGCTTCTTGAAATTTGAATCCCATGGTTCACTACAATAGACATGTATCAGGGGTACACTAGGGTTCGAGTCCCAACCTATCAGAGGAAATGAATTTGATGAACAAACATAATCAATAAAAAAGGTAGGCATGTAAAAACCTAGTGTTTTGCTCCTCGGTACCTATTTTCTCTCTCTCACATCATTTGGGAGATTGAACAATGTGTTATGCACCCAATTGAATACCTGTCTTATTTCAGCTACATGGTGAGATAATGGTGCCCATACCAATTTGAAGTGGATGGAACCCTCTTCACAATACAACCTACATATCATGGCAACTAACAATCAATACAAATATTTGAAGTATTGAACTAGGTATATCTAATTTTCCGTTTCTATCAAGGTCTTCTCTTTAGTCCTCCATTGTTTGATGATTTCAACTAGGCCAGGGTTTTCTGCTACGAAGGTGTCCATGAATAGTTTACTTAGTAGAACTTCAGGATTTCATAGTTTCTACGTCCGACCAATATCATTTGGTTGAAAGAATCTATAGAAATTCCAACCTCATTAGTCACTAAATCAGCCTCGAGATCAATATGGTGAAATATCCATCTCACAACATCATTATAGGGTAAGACTGCATGATTAGTGGAGATAGAATAGATATCACTATTTTTTATGTTTTGAAACACTAAAAGGTCTTCATCATATTTTGAGAAATCATCATTGCTAAAAAATATTGTACATTTTTACCCATTCGAGACAACCCTGGAACCCTGTGAAATGATTTGTGTCGATCAACAACATTGCTCCACTATCCTTCCTGTAATATTCCAACTGATACTTTTGTTTGTTTATGGAGTTTATATTGCTTGCTAGTAGTCTTTAGGGCTCAATACTCGAAGTAAATATGAATGCATGTACTAAACTATGCTTGCACGAGCATGCATGCGGATGAATGGGTTTGCCAACCCCTAAATAACCCAAATAATCATAAATGGTATAAAATAGGGATAGAAAAGATGCATGTACGTACCAACAGATGAAGTAGTGGATGTATGGAAATCTGATACCAACATGCAAGAATTGTGCCTAGAATCATACGAGATATGCGATATTTTCTCTCCAACAATGCGCCCTTGTAAGGAATGCCCCCTCTTTAGACTAATAAGTGGTAAGTAATGGCTCCAATAATGCTAGAAGGCTGCAAGAAGCTGGGACTAGGGTTATGTTTCCCTTTTGACTGAGATGGAGTAAGCATGCAGAATATGCATGAATCCTGAGCCCTAATGCGAGTTGCCTCCTCTAGGAAAAGTTGCCCATGCAGTAGAAGGCGTCCTCTAAATGGTGAAGTGGATGATAACTTGATCTTGGATCTTGATAGGAATCTCATGTTCAAGGATTAGGGTAATAATGGTGCTCCATCATGCAAACCGAAATATCCCTATGTGATGAGATATGAAGATACCTCACTTGTTGAATTCTCCCATGCAAGGATGGTGAGTTCTCTTGATCCTGTATAAAGCTTGAACCCCGCATAATGTTGAAGAATGATATTTGATGATAGTAGTAATGTTGAATCTGGATGATCCAACCCTGATAGTGACTAGGGAAGATAGATTTCACTGCCGAAATACAATGAACGGTTGAGTGGTGTGCCCTCAACCCTAAATGGCTCACTGAGCTCTCCAAATCTACTTCTCAAATCAATAATCAAATAAGCAATCCTTACTCACTCACTTTAGCTTTCTTTTATAACTTTCACATGGCCTTACCTAACTTTTGCATGACTAGGTCGCTTTCTCTTCTAATTTCCATTTGAATCACATGCAGTGCTTCCTGTGTGCATGGAAGCTCAATAAAGGTGTTTCAATGCATGCAACACGAAATATGGTCCGCATGTCATGCATGCAGGTTTCCCCTAGTTCTTATGGCCCTTATTTATCTACTAATGATCTAATAACCATGATTAAGATCTTCTTATGGTGTAAATGGAATCAGTCCTCATTTAATTCCCTGAATGTCAGTGCGTGCTCGAACCTATGGGAATCAGATACATTAGCAGGATGGTCCTCGGTGCTTAAGCAGAAGAGGACATTACACTTCCCTTCGTGGGAAATTTCTCCTACTTCACTCTTTTGTGTCGCTCCCTTGCAACGTTATAGTTTCAACATTTTAAATGTTGGAATCCTACAATGAAAACATGCATCAATAATTCTCAATTTAATAAAATAACACCAGTCAATGCAGGAATTTTGAGCTCCGACCAATTCTACTTTAACTCTGAGAAATTAATCTAGCAAATTCCAAGCAGTAGAGAAAGGACAAAGAAATCTTAGTTTTCCTAACAAATATAAAAGAGAACAAAGGTAAAGAACTCAATGGAAAAATAGTCCCTATAACATTCAAAATACTTACTCCCTTCAATTAGTGTCATCATGGGGGAAGATTATTGGTGGCCCTAGTCTCATGCACAATGGGTATGGGATAGAAATTTCTCGAAATTAAACGTATGAAATGCTAGATCCAAGAGGGTATGTCATGATGGGTTTGTTGAGAATAATTTTTACAATGGCTAGCTCGTAAATTCAATGAGGGGAGACCAAATATAACATTGGATGAGAGATCTCAGAAGTGTGTCATAGAGAATTCTAAAAAAAAGGCGATACTAAGGAAGGATCCGATAAAACAAGTCTGATAATTTGACTCCAATATCGAAACATCGCTTATCAGATAAAGTAGTAAAATCAAATGATCCCAAAATTAACTTAAAATTTTGAAAGAGATAATTTGATCCGATAATCCTGATAAAGGCCATTGAGTGATCATCATTAAAAGTGTGTTATTGGGAATTTAAAGAAGGAGCTTACCATGAAAATTATGATGGGACGAGCATGATATAATGAGTCCAATAAATTTCATTGGGAGATCCTCGTGAGAAGTGTGTCATTGAGAATCTAATAACGGAGTCAACCATGAACAATCTAATACAAGAAGCATGATATGATTAGTCTAATAAATCCATCGAAAAGAACATATCTGATAACATAAAATCAGTCCAACTAAGTGGACTCGATGAGTCTAACTTCAAGAAACACTAAGACATTCTAAACAGACAAATGATCTAAAAATCAATCAGCCCTCACCATTGATGCATTTTTAGCAAGAAATCGTCATAAATCCCAAGAAATAGAGACATCAAATCTAATCAAACACATGAATCTTTGGCTTGAATTGATAAATATAATTTTTCATCATAAGTATGGTAATAAGCAATAATAAGAGTCAGAATATCAATGAGATTAAGGCCAATAGTACCATTCATCAATCAAATCCTAAAATCAAAGAACAATTTCAATCCATAATAAAACCATTAATGTGGAGTTGATTAAACCATGAGTAAGACTTGAAAGAATAAGATCATAATAAAAGCCAGGCAAATAATTAGTACTATGGAAACTACTTGGATCCAAAGAATTATTCTTCCAATCCAAAACTAATCCAAACTTAGTAGAGAGCCCATAGATTTTTCCATAAGGAGGAAAAAATCTAATGGGAGTTGTTGTAGGCACACCGGTCCATTCATCCATGGAGACTAGTCATTGCATATAAAAGCACAACATCCCATGGTATTGTATCATCATCTCATTTATTCTTTTTTTTTTAAGTACCCATGAGGATTTGAACTTGTGACCTTCCATTTAATACTTCTCATCTCAATTACTCTTTACCAATTGATCTAACCCCCATGAGCTTCCATTTCATTTATTCGTATTCATTATACATATTTTATTGTCCTTTATGGTTTATTGTACTTTAAGTGTATTTATGTTGGATGTTTTCATAGTAGATGAACTTTATTCTTTTCATTTGGTATCAGAGCTGTGTTTTTGGCCATGACTTTTGGTCACTCATTAATTTTCAGAGTTTCTTAGAATTGCTAGGCCTTTGGCTGCTTATATTTTTCAAAGTTTCTTTGTTTGCAAATTTTTGACAACATAAAGCCTTTGGCCTTTACAATTCAGAAATTAGATGTGGCAGAAATCATTCCGCTACAAATTTAAGGAACATTAGAAATAAAAAAGGTTAAATAATTAAGGAGTTATGAAAGAAAAAAATAAAATAAAAAATTCTACAAAACACAAGCATCATTTGCAAAGTTAAGCTCTTCAACCACGGTAAATATCTTATTCTATCAAATAACATAACATCAATTTTTCCTCCATACTAGTCAATCTAAATTTAATCAAATATCAAACTTTTATGGATTCAAAAGTCGACAATTATGGATACCCAACTCCCCTCTATCCAACCAAGCGTGATGTTTCTCAAATAAAGCCAAGATTCTCAACTAGAATATCCTAAAAATAATAGCTTGGGGTGAACAAATTCTAGTTCTAGTTCTTAATTCTTTGTTTGCTAGAGACCTTGAATAGAAGAAAGAGTGGTTATCATCTAACTCAATAAGAGATATTAACCATCAAAGATAAAGTCATCACATCCAAGGTTTCAAAAGGTTTCAATGTATTATCAAAAGGTCATAGGTTTGAATAGAGTAAATTTGAAAAGTGATTAAAAACTAATCAAAATGACATATTCCTAAGTCTAGGAGTACACCCTTTTAAAAATGTCTCATAACTATTAAATAATATCTAGTTGTCTTCTATGTTATTCCATGATAATCAATATATAATATAAGTGTTGAAGATAACTCACATTGTCGTTACCATCAAGAATATTAAAAGCAAGTCAAAATATGAGGCTATGATAACATAGTAGCATCATTGCTAATAACCAAGAATCATAGCAACGAGAAAACCTAAAATCCATTGGGGAACTCTCAACTAGTCAATACTTGTGTAAAGAAGAACTTTTTTTGGCTATATTTTCTACTTATTCAGGGATTTAGAGCTTGTGTAAAGTCCATCAACCCACAATGGGTTGCTTCACTAGAGTAAGTTCATGGATCATATCAACAAGAGGATCGTTATTGTTGGCTAAGGGGAGAACTCGGACTTTGGAAGCGGAGGTACCATAGATATAACCAATTATCTATTTTTCTCTACTTTCTTTTGACTAATATTATTCTATATTTTCTCCCCCCCCACCAAAATATGTTTAATTTTCATGTATGCTAATCTTGCTTGGTTGGAGATCTACATTTTGGATTGTAGATTATAGATTAGATTTTTTACTATGCATGATTTTTATTTGTCTAAATTTTTATAGATGAAGAATGAGAAATGAATGGATTTTATCTCTCTATTTAAGTTCATTTATGAATCTTCGAAATTGAAGTGGGATTGAAGGAACTAGCTAGACAAAATCTAAGGACAACCTTCGTTAAAATATGTTCCACTCTCTCCCCCATATTTTAGTTTACACTTGCATGCATGTTTAGATTGTAGGAAATGCAGAAGAGGGAATTTGTTTGAACTATCTATGAGCCTATCCTAACATGAGGGAAATCACTCAAATCCATAGTTGTTGTGATACTTTCCCTCATAATAGAATTGGTGACTCCACTAGGAAAATTTCTTTGAACTTTTTATTGGATCATGTCGTTTTACTCTATTTTTTATTTCTTAGAATCCATATGATAGTTTGTGTTTTCATTTCATTCAATTAATGAAAATTTAAGACAATTTTGGATTGTTTTACCCTGCTTTTGAAGGATTTTTCCTTCTTCCTATGTGCTTGGTTGTTGTTTCAAGGCCAACAGTCACAAATGGTCACCCTTATCGGTTCAACAATCATGATCAAGCCTCTTTGATCACCCTTAGAGGACCCACATGCATGAACAAACCTTTCTAATCTCACTTTTAGGAATCTAACTTGCTAGATTTTTGAATTTTCCTATGTTGGTTGATTTTTTGTCGGACGTTGGAATGATATATGTTATTTAAAATGTTGTGCATATGTGTTTTTGTTTAGAAAAGAAATATATTTTGTGTGATTTCATTGGAAAAAAATATTGCATGTCATCTTACATGCCAATTAATTTCTTTATCGCATTATCTATTTCCTATTTTCATGTGCAAGTTACCTTTCTTGTTTGAGATATGTGTTTTATTTATAAGCTAGTATATCTCATTAGATTGCATAATCATTTTTGTGATTTCATTAGAAGGAACAATTTTTCTCTTTTTTTGTAGCTGATAATTTTCATCTGATGTGAAATGGATCAATATAAAAAAATTCATCCATTTTGGTGCTTTATGGGTGGAGATATTAAATGAATTGGTTTGTAGGGCCCATTTTAGGGGCATGTCTCACTTTGCATATTTAGTGTCCAAAACATTTCGAGGCATGTTTGAGGGTCTAAATGATTTTTCTTGGGGTCCAAAATACCATCACTCTACATGGCCTTTCACATGATTGTACACTTCAAGACCTTTCTAACAATCCAAGAATTGCCTCAAACAATGTCTGTATGAAGAAGTTATGCCTCCCACAAGTTAACCTATCGAGTTGACCACCATGGTACTGAGTGGATTCCATGCCATCTCTCATATCTCTCACACATGTGAAGCTAGTCATTTGTGGATTTTAAATAAAATTCTAGAAGGTCCAAAACCGTAACCCTAATCAGGATTTGGGGCATGCAAAAACCCTAGCATTAACCCTAGATGGATATCGAGCTATGTTAAATACCAAACCATCAAGAGAAGAAGGGGTTCATTCTTATGTTATTATTGTATTTTTCCATAGTTGAACAACATCATGGGAGTGGATATTAGAGAAGAACAAAGCAAGGAGCAGATCCTGTAGTAACCATTTTGGTCGTAGAGTCATATGTAACTCCATAGAGAGTACCATTTCCTTTGTATTTGCATTTTATATAAAAGAGCAAGGCATAGTCCTCATTTCTGGCTAGGTTTTTCCCCATAATGGGTTTCCTAGGGTATATATTGTGTTATTGTGTGGATCTTGTATTTCTTTTCTCTAGTTATTATTGTTTCATTTCCAGTTTATTTAACATTCAATAGAAATAAACTAATAAAAAGAACTATTTTTAAGATCCATTGTAACAAACTTTTCTAGTGGAATATCCATGGTAGTTTAAAAATCATCATCGAACAAAAAGAACAAAATTTTGCATCTTGCATCTTTCAATGTCTTTTTTCCAAGTTTTTGAGTCAAAACACAACAAAAAGTTTCACTCCATACCAATGTGTACGCAATGAACCTTAAAAGAAATGATTAAAGCTAAACTTAACGAGACTTTTTTTTTATAGAAAACACATTTTAGTCTAGCCAATGGGGATTTGGTGTAAGGTTGGAGAGTAAATTCTATAATGCCATAAAACAAAACTAGGAACTAATTAAAGAGAGTAAAACCCATTAGCATCAAGGATCACGTGTGGGGGAAGCACATCTAACACGTGTCAAACACTACAGTCAAACTAGGAAAGTGAAGTTGATATCCCCTCTTCACTTGTTTAGTGATATTATTGAATGTATGGGGGTTTTGGATTGAAGTGGCAAATCCTCAGGGTTACACCACTTTTCTCTAGAGATCCAGGTCGAGGACTAAGTCCTGGATTCCCTACCAATACGCATAATATTGACTCATGATTGTTCCCCTTAAATTCTTATTGTGAAGTGGCAACCTTAGTGTATTTTATTATGAAATCATACTGATGATTGTAAGTGTGAAGTGCTTGCAGTACCTAGTATGATAGACATTGAACATCTGCTTCCACTCCTTTGGAGAGTATCCTCCTTATCATGTATACTTTCTCCTCTAGATGTTGTTGAATGAGGGTTATTGTATTTATATCTTTCACACCTTCCTTGATTTTGTACTATGACTTAATATCTCCCATGACTTATCTTTGGAAGGATTTCTTTTCTATCTCTTTACTAATCAAATCAAGACTTTAACCATTCTATCTTATTTTTGGAAGAGTAGAATTGCTTGTTGTTGCCTACATTTTTTAGAATTGAGTGTGTTGTGGTTGTGTGCATGTTTAGTTGGCCCTAGGTGACTAATCGAGTTTTATTTTTTGTTGTATAAGCTAGTATTTATAGTGGATGACTAATCACTTCATTGTTCTAGGAAAAAGAGGGGAGACTCTTCAGTTTATGGATTCTTCCCCTATATGGAGGCTATTAAACTCTCCCAAAACTGCTCATGACTACAATTCAGAAGAAAAAAAAAACCTACACACCATCCTTGAGAACACAATTAAAGAAACCACTTCTCATTTGGGATACAATCCAGTCTCGTCGTGAGATTTTGATGAACTAGAGATCAAAACCATTGAAGACCTACTTCAATCAATTTCAATTATCCCTTGACAAGCACTTATGGTCACATTCTAATTCAAGTCAATGAAACTCCACTACCAGAGTCATTGTCCTATTTATGCACTTGGAATCACTAGAAGTCAATCCCAAGTGCCACACCCAATGCGAAAGGGAGATAAACCCACTAATCCTTCATTGGTTAAAGGTTCCAAAAGTTTTCACTTCATACCATCAGATAGTGGATCCCATTTATATCCAAGCAAACCAAAAAGAATGGGAACCCATCCTTATGGAATTCCCCAAGTCATCTCATAGATTCCAACTCAAGGAATCCCATCTATTTTGACTATCCCCCAAGCATTTTGGTGTCGATCACAAGCTTTCCTAGTTCAACATTTGGGATCCCTATAGGTGCCTCCACCACTCCAAACATGGGTTATCCCTATGTATGGAATGCAAATTCATAAATTTATCCCCAACCTAGTACTAGTTACATTCCAAGAAGTTCCAACCTTCCTTGGAATAATGCTATGTCATGGGTTGGCACCACACCAAGTGGCCATGCTCCACTAGGGAGAAACAATACAACTTGGGGTGGATATTTTCCAAGAAGAAACAACCCTTCTTGGGGCCACAATGATTTTGGGTGTATTTAGTTTTAGTGGCACACCCAAGTCCCTCTAGGAGGTTATTAATTTCCACCTAAGGGCAACCAAGTCCCTAGGCCCAATCAATTTTCAAGACATAATCTTTCTCCTTGGGGCAGTAATTCCTCTGGGTTTAATAGATTTTTGGGATACACTCATGTACCTCTAGGGAGTGTTAATCCTATTTGAGGTAGCAATTCCTCCAGATCAAACCAATTTCAAGGGGGAAACCAAGCTCCACCTACCAATAATCCAAACACTTATGCTCAAATTCATTCACCATTTTTGGCCACATTGAAATTACTAGACTTGTCCATATTAACCAATGATCCCGTCCAACATAATTTGGGATGGACCTCCATCCTATGTAAGTTGTCATCCAACATTCCCAAATGTGATGGATAGCTAAGAGAAGAACCTTTTACCCATGTTATGACTTTCCACCTATTGTGTTCGTCTAACTCTCTAGTAGATGATAGCATTCATTTACGTATTTTCTAGTATACACTGATGGGAAGCACTACCAAATGGTACATTGAAATACTTCATAGCACTCCTTTCGACTTCATTTCTTTGGCAATGGTATTTGTAACACATTTCTGGTTACCTATCTGATATGAGACATGGACTGAAATTTTGACATCGCTTCTCCAAAATACTTTGACCCATATTTCCAATCATATTCATGAATGGAGACATCATCGTATGGTTATCAAAGATTAAATCCCTGATGAATTCTTAATGGATTGCTTTGTGAAATATTTGTTTCCTAAGATCATGAAAGATGTTACTATGTTGGGAGTTCTGATTGTGGAGTAACTCATCTTACATGCTCAATGGATGGACTTGATGTATCCCCAAACTAGCATTCTATGTGATTTAATTCCCATGTGGCCTAACCCACAACATATTTGTCAAAACCTACCCCATGAACACTTGTTGATTGCATGATTAGTTCTATTTACCACACAATAGTTGATAAGTTAACAAATCAAAAGTAGTATATGCCTATTCAGCAACCTACAGCGACACAACAAGTCCAAAATTCCTTGGCTCCTAACCAAAGTTATAATATCATATCTGTCTAGTCCATAGAAAATAAAGGAAATCAACAACCCAATGTAGCATACTCGACACCGAAACCAAGGTCACAGGCACATGTAAACCCAAAGGAAGGATGAATAAAGGCATAACACAATGGAATAAGGTCAACCAAAGGCTAGGATAACATACCATCGAGCCAATCAAAACAAACATTAATCCTTTAAAAATAAATGTGATACTTTAAAAACAATTATAAAACTCCCCGAAAGCTCATGCAGATGCAACACCGTGCAAGCATGATAATGCAACCACATTTACAAATTTTAATAAATTTGGACCTTAGCAATATTAAAACATTAAAGGTGAATATAATCAATCCAATGATTCTAATTGATCATATTTATGGAATTCTCTGCAAACACAAACTAGATGTTTCCATTGTAAAACTATGCAATTTATGGCACTCCTGTCAATCCAATTTATGACACTTTTATTAACAGTTTTGCATTGCTCATCAGGTTAGATAAGAAACTAACACCTACATCCATTCAATAATGTAAAATGGAAAATACAAAGCTATCATATACAACCATTGATTCATACAAAGATCAGATCTACTATTGCTATAAAAATCACTACCATATCATCCGGTAAGCATCCAAATCCTTGCAAAACCAACTGTGATTCCCAAATAAAAATCATACTAGTTGTATGGATCACTCTACAACCACAAAGTGTGCACTAGATAATTCACGTAAATCCATACAACAACATATATTCAATTCTCTAGAGAAACTATCAATTCAATCTAGTTTTCTAGTAGAAACCCCCACTTTCTAGGAATCAAAACTCAGTATTTTCATCTGTGGATCATATAACATATCTAATCAGCCATGGAGGGTGCACTTGTAGAGTATGCTACAAAAAATAAGACATGCATAAACATATTTAAAGCTTCCATTAATATTAGATCTCAAAACAAGGAGAAAACTCCAATTTCCAAGAAAGATTCCTTAACTAGTGTTCCAAAAAGCAAGCCATTTCAATTGTGAATTCATATATAGATCTGATCAGTCATAGAGGGAGCATTTGTAGAGTAATATACAACAAATAAAAACATAAATCAAATATGTCAAGCTTCCATCAAGATCAAATCTCATAGTCAAGGAAAATGTACAAGTTTCCAACTGTCAAACCATCAAGTCTGCATCCAACCATTGATACAAGACCACATACATTTGAATGTGAATAGATCAGTCATCAAGGGAACTAGAGAAGAAATGGAAACTTAATCTAAACATATGAATTAACATAAAATAATCCACTTATCTTAATAAGGTGCAACTTGCATCATCTGGACCACGTTACACCAAGCCAAATCCTCTTGGACAGGCCACCCCCGAGCTTAGCCCATTGATCCACAACCATAGGTAAACTAAAGAATAGCTCAAAAATATCATTTTTAGAAGCCACAACTCTATTTATAACCACCTACTTTCTCCTCCACCCCACTACTAGGTGCAATGGTAATCCCTTCACCACCTAGGTTCCTCAAGACATCACCATTCACCATCAAAATTTATGTGCAGGTCCAGGACGAAGACACGCAATGGACACGGAGGAACTACACTAGAGTTTCTCAGGATTACATCAAACAAAATATCACAATCCCTTCAAGCACATAGTTCACACACATAGTAGAGCATGCATGGCTTTCCAAGCTCACAAGCTTACCAAGCTCTCAACATTAATGGCATGAACAACCAAGCCCAACCGACAATAACCAATGGAACCAAGAACCATCCAAGAAACATGAACAAGGAGATCAACCATGGATTTATATATACCAAAAAAGGTAATTCAATCCTAAGGGGGTCAAATCAAACCAAGGTAATCCAACTTGAGTCAACCCAAGGGGGGTTAAGTCAACCACAAGAGGCTAACGCGAATCCAACCCAAGCAATTCAAATTTCAAGGAGAGTGGCTCCAAGTCACTCTACCTAACACAAATTCATGTGTGGACACATCATCCATGAAGAGGAATCAAAATTAGTGAGGTGAGGAGTTACACAAACCAAGGCATCTTCCTAGAATAACAAAGGAGGGGTTACACAAAGCAATGCTAAACATAGGCAATGAGGGTGCACTTGTGCGAATGGGAGTTACAAATCCAAGTGGAACCTCCAAAAATGAGTTACAAAACCACCAAAGGGGATCAAATGACAAATGGGATCCATCCAAGCACCAAGGAGCGTGTATTCACCAAGGAAGGCCCACTAAACCATGAATTAGGCTCGATAGTACCAACATAGGCTAAAATAATCAAAAGTTGGGTCTGTTGTACAATGTTTATGTGACCATCAACAATAAAATCACCAAAGCATTAATAAGAACCAATCTCAACCAAACAAGTTCTAAAGTGCTAGGAATGTCCCCATTCCACCTCACCATGAGGATCTAAGCCTCCCATACTCTTTTGTGGTCTCTCTTGTGCCCGTTGTTTTCAATAATTAATTATTTACAAAATAATAATGTCCCTATGTCCTTAAAGACCCTTGTCTTGGAACCTAGTGCCACAATAATAAACAATTACAACATATTACATATGTCTAGGGGATTAACATACAGGGCATAACACCCAATGGGAAGAAAAAAATATAACAATTTTAATATGGGACAATGGGTTGCATCGAATCCAAATACCAACACTGGGGGAAGCAAAGAGATGAAAAAACTCAATTTTCCTCACAAAATTTGTCAAGGGGACCATCTCACTCACTAGTTCCCTCAGATAGAGGAGATTCACCCATGCGTGGCTGAATGGGATGCTTAACAACAACCTTCCATGTTAAGTCAACCATTTCCTCCACAATAGAAACAACATTTGGTTGCTGCAAATGTGGCGCCTCCACAAGGTGACAACTAGGAAAACCCCTCGCAAGGTGGAAACACCATGAATGCTAACATTTTCATGTGTGAAAAAGACATCTTGATATAGACTAGAGATCATAGTTACAATGCTCTCACCTCAGGATCCAATGAATTCAGTCCATCCATGTCCTAGCCAAGTGGCTCTCTACACATAGAGAAGCCATCTAATGACACAATGCCTTGCCCTCCCATGTGTGTTTTACTAAGGAATACACATAATACTAATGCACAAGCTGCTCAAAATTACAACATAGTTGAAGATTTAGCTCAATCTCCTTGTGTGATGTCTTCTTTGGAAGTCCTTCAAAGCTATCTAATGCAACAAAAGCCATTGCTGACAACTATCAAGGGATATTATCTCTCAAATAATCAATTAATCACTTTTGATGACGAGTCCAACATATGACATGTTTTTGGCAATGTTATGAAGCATAAACAAATGTTTTGTTTGTGCTACATAAGGAATTATATGATCATTATTATCTAGTTTGTGAAAATCATGTAAAGTAAGATAATACCAAATTTTGAATAAATAAACCATAAATAAGGAATAATAATAAATATATTAGTCGGAATTATTTTTCAACTGATATTGGTAGGATATAAAATAATATTAGCTGAGATTATATATCAACTAATTTGATTTGAGAAAGTAAAACAATTTGTAAGGAATATTTTGGTTACATAGTGTAATCTTGTTTATTTGGGTTGTTTCGAACTAAGATGGAACTAGATCTTGTTCTCGTTCCTTACTTTGATCACATAGTTATATTTAGTTGGGATTCTTTCCAACGTACTAATGTGAAACTAAATTATATTTTCTCTCTTCAATCATATTTTCACTCCAAGTGGTTGTGGGTTTTGTTGTATTAATCTCTCTTTAAAAGGAGAATACTTAGTGTGTTGTAAAGGAGGAGAAGAAAGAGAGAGTTAGAGTTGGAACTGAAGATTGAAGATAATGTATTGAAGACATTTGTGATACTAATAAAATTATCTTTTTTATTTCCATGATTATTTGTTTTTATTTTAATAAAATTTATTTTATCTCAATGTAATTATTAATTAAAGAGTTAATGGAGATCTACTTCGTATGCATCAAGGAATTCCCCCCTTTTATGCATAATAAGGAGAGATCCATGACCCATTAGAGTAGAGTAGATGTATTTCAATTCCTTTTAAAGTCATTGTATGTGTTTTTATTTAATTCTACAAGCATGATTTATTCACGATTTATTTTATGTTAAAGAGTGGTATATTTTCTTTTCTATAATGATATTTTCAATTCATAGATTAGTCTTAATCAAAGCTTTATAATGCTAGAAGCTATGATCTAGGGAAAAAGAAAGTGCTTAAGGACATGTCTAGGTGACAAAAGGGTTCCCATTGGTAAGATTGGTGTTCAAGTACATGGATCATTACTAGGAGTGATTGAAGTTATCTTTTGATTTATGAAGTGTGGTTTTCCATAACATCATTTCATTTCCTAGATTGTGATGCAATTTTCTTTCCATATAAGCATATTAGAAAAATTGGTGAAAGTAAAGAACATGTTGCTTGCATATAGAGTGCACGAATTCTCGCAAGCATTTGGAACCCATGTTGATAAATTAATGCACGAAATCTTTGATTACTCTTGTTGCATAATAATGAAGTAATTAAATGGCCCATCATTTTGGTGTCATTAATGGGGAGATGTCAAAGGCCCAACAATAATTCTTTCACAAGTTTTTAGGAAAAAAACACATGGTACAGGGATGAGAAAAAATGAATTGTCGACTATCTTCTTTGTGAGATCTCATATGTAGTGTTTTGCATTTAAGTTAGGTCATATAAATGCATGAGTTAAATTAGAAATCCATAAAGTATATTTCGTGGTGTAGTAAGAGCCATCCAAAATACTAACCTCCTTGTAGGAAAAATTCATAGGAGGAAGAAAGCAATAGTGAATGATGATTCCACTAGCACAAAAGCCAAAGGGAATTCAACAATCAATTTATCATAGGTATGGATTTCATTATTGAACTCATGAAAATTTGAATACTTCCCATAGCTTGGCAAATCACAATTCTTGAGTTTTGGGCAAGCACGTACAAATTGGCCTGCAATGATTAGTTCATTTCTCACAATTTCCGATATGGTCAAAGAGAAATTTGGTAAAGGGTAGAATCACATTGGAATAGACATTACTCACAAAACATCTACAAAATCTAGATCACACTTTAGGAGAAAAAGGTTATTTATCAGATTGTTGTGACCTGTCGCCTTGATGAATTTATTGAGAACACAGCTGGGACAATCATATTTTAGAGACCATATGAACATATTTTCTATGGGAACATGGTTCATTTCTAATTGTTTCGGGGTTAATTCGCAATATGGTTGTGTGACTTTGGTGGGTGGCAAGTCAACAATCAACGTAAATGCAAAATTTATGGAGGATGAGTGTTGAGTAAGGAATCCTGCTCCCTACCGTGGTGTCTCCTACCGCCAATCTTCAAACTATGTCTAGAATTCTGTACAGCTATATGATTTTGACTTTCACTCAAGTGACAAGTTTGCTTTTCCTGAGAATCTGAGATCCCTGTCAGCTTCTCAAGCGAAAAACAGAGGAGAACCAAGAAGAGTGTTGGAGCAGTGAGAGTGGAGACTAGTTTGAAGAATCAAGATTCCTAGTTTACAAATTATCAGTTAGGTATGCGCAACGTAGCTTTAGTTGTTTTATGCTTATGATCAGTTAGGTTACAGGTATAGGATGGAACCACTTCTGAATCTTAACTCGGACTTGAATACTGAGAATCCAGATGCTCCGTTATCAAGCCAATATTTCTCCACATCATAAAGCCCATTGTATGTATATATTACATTGACTGTACTTTTTTTCTTTTCTTGGTTTTCAATTTTTTTTTTCCTGAATCCACAGATAACTCTCACAGGACTCTTCTAGCCTATGATGTTTTTAAGAGCCAAGTTTCTGCGTTCAATTTTCTGATGCTTGGACTGCCTTTTGTCCCCAGAGTAGTTATTTGAATTTCCACCTTGGCTAGTGTATATCAACACATCCCCACAATCAGATCATCGTCATAACCACCTGATGTCACGATGTTGGTAGCCACTTGCACCTTTCCTAGTTTCAAGAAATCAATCCCAGCCTATACCTTCCGATGAAGACCCACAATGCAAAGTTCAATCCGATATTGGAATTGGTCTCCAACTTCACCTCTAGGAACAACTCCCACAATTTGTTTACCCGTATTCACATACATGTTATTATCTCTCAGAAGTTTGGAGGCCATCATATCGAAACGAAAACACTTACCAACTAGTGCAGGCTCCTTAGCACGGGCTTCCTCATTCTACACAATTTTCTGGCAAACTACTTGAAATGATCGCAAGGTTTCTCTAACTTTTGACCGGGTGGCCTGTTCTCCGACCATAGTCACTACATTTGTCAGAGTTTAGATGGTGCTAACTTTGGGGCATTTTTCACAAACTTAGGCAAAGAGTTGATGACAGGTTATAAGCCTAGTCCCACTTATTGCTACCACATTTATGATTTACCTTCCATAGGTTGACATACGTATACCCTCTAGTTACCGCTTATACATCGAACCTTTAATAGTTAAAAAAAGGCCAAAACAGACTCATTCACCCTTGGTCAATCAAATATCCTTTTTCAGAGGGAAGGTCGGAACTCAGGGCCCCTCATCGGCTGGATGATAAGAGTGGCTGCTTCATAGTGCTGGAACACATACAATATAGTGGGATCTACACCTCCCTGGCTCTACTAGCAGGAAAGAGTCTTGGCATTGATTGAAACCAGGGCCTTATTTGTTCGGGTGTTTTAGGATGAGGCGAATCAATCTCAACCTCATCATCAAGGCGGCCAATGGAAAATATTTAAACATAACTCGTTAGGGGTTGCCAGTGGAAAATGTTGAAGGATTTTGAGGGTCCCGAAATGGGTTCGTGCTGCCATTATTCCTACTGTTTTCTCTTTGGTTTGCAACAACGCTTCCATCGGCATTGCACAGATGCTCGTATGTTCATCCTCATTTTAATAAAACATTTCATCAAAATTATGTATAGAGACATTTATGGCATCTACACATAAACTATAAAATAGAGTAACCAAGTAATTTATTCAGGTAAAAATTGTTGTCCACATACAAAATCCAAGCTATCTCCAAATGATTATAATATTGCAGAGGCATGTCAAGTGTTTGAGAAAACTGTACTAATGGAGAGAAGTATCAAAGTTTTTTCAACACAATATCCCAATTCGTATATGGGTTTTCACCTTGCAAATTTGTAATTTCAACTCCAACAATGATTTCAGAGGGCTTATCCAATGGACTTTTCTCTGCATTTGATTAAGTGCACACAATGTGGAATTTTACAGATAACAACAGTGCAAGCTTGTAATTACAGGCGAGGAAATTCATGCTGGGCATATTAGGACAATGAAGATAAAGTGTATAGGGGTGCCCTAAGAAGACAAAATTTGAACTTTTCAAAGGTTGTGTAATGACAAGGTGTAGGAGATGGGATTTGGGTAGTGAAGGGAGAATTGATACACGAAGTACAAGCACTTAAACACATGTTTTCCACTCCATCTGGCTTCTTATGTGGATACATAGTGATCCATTTCCTGCATATGATCAGAGAATGACTTGAAAAGAAAGAAATGCAGATGATCTGAAAGAGACCAATGAGAATAATGTAGAAGTTCTTAGGAACGAGGAACACAAGAGCAATGAGCTGTTTAGAAAATGCTGCTTACAAAACTGGTTTTCAGATGGGTTAGATGTCGTTTATAAAAGTTGGGGATGGGCTAATGAAGTTTTATTTGCAAAATGTATAGGGAGAGGGATAATTTTGAAAGAGGTCGAATAGGAGAAACACATGATTCTATCATGGATCTGGTTATTGGGTTTAGTGGCCATTTGGGTGGTGCCCGGACTAGTTCTTCGGCTAGAAAACCAGGGCTAAAGAGTACTAGGTTTGCAGAATTTCTCAGACAAGATCAGGACTTGATAGAAATCACATTGGATATTAGTGATGATTATGTTTCCATCAGCAGTATAAAAAATGCACCTAAGGTGGCAGAGGATCCAGAAATAACATTTTAGCTAGGAAATTGGAGAAGAAAACTTCGTTTGGTTCCTCGGTCATTAATGCAAAAATAAAATAGGTTTCACATGAGCTCCATAGAATTGCATCCCTGTCTTCAAGAAAAAACCCATCCCCAAGGGTGGATAAGACAGCAACAGGCGCAAAACATGCATTACAAGGATTAAAATTTATCAGCAAAACTGCTTATAATGCTGACCAACAGGCATTTTTGAAGAGATTTGATGACCTTGCTGTTAATGGTCTGCTCTCAAGTTCATATTTTAGGGCTTGTATTGGTAGGAAATCTGTTTCTTATTTTTGTTATTGCTGATCTGCAGATTTTGTCCCCAAAAGCCAGAAATTGGTATTGACCACTGCCATAATCTGTAATCATAATAAACTGATTTCATGAACGATTTGCTAGTAGATTGAATCATATGATCTCTCTTTTTTCGTCTACAAACTATGTTTTTATGTTTTACATCTTTTGGAGACAGAGTATGTTGTTTGGATGCAACAAAGAGAGTAGTTCGAAGTTGCTTTAGAGGTTATTGTTTGGTTATTTTATCATTTACAGTTTATGTTCTTGTTTTTCTACAGTCCTTAAATCATAATGACTATAGAGTCTGAGGTTTGTTGTCCATTAAATTAGCATGTGCATTAGAAATAGGTGCATAATGTTTCAAAATTCTGAAGATGTTGATGTTAAAGAAATCTGGGCTTGTTCCGGAAGATGTTTTATGTGAAATTCATGGTAAATTACAATAACTATACCTTGAGTTTATTGACTGGCAATATATCAGAAGGTTACTAATTAAAGTTTGTTACATCTTCTGGTTTGGTGGCAGTGGAGTGTGGGGGTTGTGGAAATGAGAGAATTGGCAGGGAAAAAGGCAAATCTTGTAGCTACAGATCTTGCAAAATTATCAAGACATGCTTTTGGTAAGAAATTATTTTGGTCAGGAGCCCATTTTTTAAGAGATTAACTGATGGAGTTGATAAAGCTAGTGAGCAGTGCTTTGCACTTTTCTGTGTTAATATGGGATCACCTTCTGTAAGTTATATGTCTGGAAATGCCACTATATTGGGCATATCTGGCATGGCTTCATTGTGGAACAAACACAAGATTTCCTCAAATTGACCTTTTTGGTGCAATGTGGTATTAACTCTATAATTGCTCTTATGCTCATGTCTAAATAGTTTCTTGTAGAGTTTGTGGACCGTAGAGCCTCATGTGTATACTGAAGTGGTAAATTGAAATATGAGCTATCATGTTGTCAAGTTGTATGTGGGGGTTTGTTCATTTGATCTTGAATCTTTATGCTTTTAATATGCATTGCACTTATAGTGTAATAGATGAACTATTTCTTCCAACTTAACCTAGTGATTGAAACATTTGGCTGGATATTTTCAAGTAAAACTCAGTCATTCATGGGCATTCCATGACTAGTTATTTCCAACAAGTTTCCAGTAGGTGACAACAGGAATAGAACCCTGGATCGAATTTTAAAAGTAATACATGGACTGAGTATATCTATATGTCAATGCATATTATTGACATAGGTAAGATTAATGAGAAAACAATTTTCATAAAAAATCAGCATTTTCTAACAGATGTGCCTGTTTGTTTTGATAGGGCACTATTTGATCTTTATTCTACTATTTTCCAAATGAAATGGAAGAAAGTTCATCAGCTACACAAAGAAGAACACCCATTTCCAAACAGAGACCCCCCATAGCAGTGCCAAAAGACCCCCATAACAAAGAAGCAAAGAAATTTTTTGAAGCTAGGCTATGGGCAGCAGTCAAATGCACTCAATCATACAATGGAGGAACTAGTGGTACAACTGGTTCAAAGGTTTGGTTTTTCCCTTACTATAAGGTGCAAAAGTCAGGGAGTCTAGCAAGAGTTCGATGTCATTTGCTTGGAATGGGGAAAAAAGAACAAATCAGTGTATGCATGAGTGTGCTTAATACAGAGAAAGCTTCAATACAAAAATAGTTTAATAGCTCCCCCTATCAACATGCCAAATTGTATCACCTCCGACTTACCAAACTTCATCCCTGCCTTGCATTAACTTTCCTTCTGTCAATGTTTGCAATCCGATTCTAGGACTTGTTATTTTGCTTGGAGTAGACATCAATTTCCCTTGAGTCCATCCTCCAAATTTCATGCTCTCAAGATGTATCTAAGGTCTTTAAAATACCTCAAGTTTGGCTTGCCACATGGAAACCATCTTCTCTGCTATGATCAACTTCATTTAGATTTAACAACACATTCTTTTTCATCCATACCTGAGAATGTCCTTGGCTGTGATTACATTTATTTTGGGCTTTAAATTTTCCTGCATGATTCATATTCCAAGATTCATTGACTTTCCTTACTGATGTATATGAAGAACTCCTCATAGTTTTTCTTCTTGGACTTGCACAGCCTTGGGCTTTGTGACCAAAGCCACTGCTATTGTAGCATCTCATCGTATGACATTATGCAACAATATGGCCAATATGGTTGCATGTCCAACATTTAATTGTATTGTTGGGAGACCCAACACTTCTTGCATGAGATGTGAAATCCAATGCCCTATGACCAAATTTAGTACATGAAAAGAAATAACCATTGAAACAGTTTTCATACCTGGGACTTTGGTTCCATCTTAGATTTGGTTCCCTTCTGAATCTGCTTTGAGAAGTATGACCAAGTTCTTGATGTATTCTGGATCTTCCAAGGATTTTGTTGTCATGTGTAGGTACATGAGGAGCAACTTTGCTCTCACTTTTGAAGGATGAGGGGCTTGCTTCAGGAGTCTTGGGGAACTAAGTACCAACATCAGATTTTCCTTCTTCTTTGTTGAAGCCAAGATTGGATTTGTCAAATGGAGATCTTCGACAATCCAAGATCTCATCCAGGATAACTGAGTTGTTTTTGAACTTGACATATGCATCAAACTTTTCATTTTTCTTCTTTAGTCCAACCACTTCCATTTAAAGCTTTTGACAAGTCTTCTCTTTCTCATCCAGTTGATGTTTCAAGATTTCTTCTACTCTTTTGACTTCCTCCAACTGAGTCTTCAAATCAATATTGGCCCTTCTTGTTTCTTCAAGATCTTTAGGGTCTTTACTAGTCTCTTCTTGACTGGTAAGATTAATCTTTAGTCTTCGAACTTCATCAACTTTGTCTTATAGCTCAGCTTGCAAACTGGTCATCTTGTGATTGAGTTTCTTGAGCAAATCCATAGTCTTCTTTTGGTATTTTTCAAAGGACCCCAAAATATTCTTTTTAAGCCTCAAATCATATTTGAGATCGATGTCCATCAAAAGTTGTGCTAGGCAATCTTTCTTAACATCTACGAGATCATTTTCAATGTCATCATAATCAAAACTACCGTAATCATAATGATCCTTACCTTCACTAATGTCTAAAGCATGCACCTCCTTTTCTTCTTGCTTCACAACTTTTGTAGACTTGACTTCTGCTTCAATCTTTGTGTCTTGGTTTCCTCCTTGATACTCATTTTTCAGCTTGAACCAAATATCTTTGCAACAAGTGTATTCTCCTACACTTTCTTTGACAAAGCTTGAGAGTCCATCCATTAGAAACTTCAAGGCAATGTTGTTGTATTTCTCAGCATCTTTCTGTGGAGCTGACTTTGTCTTTTTGTTGGACTGAACAGGTGGATTGACCACAATCTCCCAAACACCAAACCTCTTCAAGTAAGCTTTCATTTTGCTTCTCCAGCCAAAATAATCTGATATGTCAAAAATTGGAGCCTCATTGTTAATGATCTTTGCTTGTCCTTCCATTTTGTGTCCACGGATCTCCTTCAAGCTAGCTAGGTTTGTGCAGAAGCCCGGCTCTAATACCAATTGTTAGACACAATGGCACACTCAGAGGGGGGGTGAATCAGTGGGCCATCACTTTTTACCAATTTCACTTCTTCAATACGTGAACAGAGATCATCAATTGCAAGTTAGTAAATGCATCAACATTAATTAATCAATACAAACCATTAGAGACTCATCACAAGATAAGTGTTGTAAACTTTATTATATTTAATTTGATATGATTTACAATGGAGGAAACAACCTTCAAGTTTTCATAAGATACAACTAAATGAGAAGCACCAACTTCTATTCCAAGACCTAGCTTGGCATTTACTTAGATCCAACTAAGTAAAAGGTGAGAAAGACCTAGCTTGCAATTACATACAAATTCTTGTCTTATTACGTTTCATCAACTATGTCATGTCACATTTCATCAACCTGTCCACTGTTAACACAATCATGTCATCAATCTGTATAATCAAGTCCTTCACTGATCATTTCTTTGTTATGCTTATCATATCACCTAACATGTCATCATTTGACATTTTGTCCAATCATCTTCATATACTGTTGCTGCCTGTAGTATCCATGAGCTACCTCAGTCTCTGTCTATCTCGAAATTCAGAGAAAATAAACTTCATTAAGTCTATTGCTATTTCAGTCTTCCATCTGCGGATGCCTCTTCTTCACTCAAATTCAGAGCTATCTTTCTTCCACTGAAAATTACATCTTACAGAATTCTTTACTTCATCAGCTTGCAGCAGCTGCCTCAGTGCACCCCCGAAAATATCATAGCTCTCCTCCCACTGAAAATCCACACAAACGAATTAGAGTATTGGCTCTTATTTATACACATTTCCATAAATTTTGGGGGCCAACCTAATAAATATATTTTATATTTTTATTTCTTTTTGGATTATTTTGTGGAGCCGACTTCATATTGTTTTCAAATTAAAATCATTTTTCTTAGGAAAGCCTTCTTTGCTTGATATTCTCACAATAAATGTTTGCCAAGTCGTTATTTAATAATTCTAGATGTTATGTGAACATCTCCTCGTTCAATCCATTAACCATCAATGCTTCAAGTGTATGCAGGCATTCTTTAAAGCTTTGTGGGCATTTTAATCAATGGTGGTGGGCATTTTTCTTCCAAATGTGAGCATAATGCCTAAGGGCCTGCGAGCATCTTCTATCACTATTGGCGGGCATTTTTCCTTAAGCATGTCGGCATCTTTTGTCACTGCTGGCGGGCATTTTTCATAAGCCTGCTAGCATCTTTTATCACTTCTAGCAGGCATTTATTTAGTCTTTACTCGGGTATTTTAGTGATGAGCCTGCGGGCATTCTTTGTCTAAGGCTATAAGCCTGCAAGCATATTTGCTCACTCATGTGGGCATTTTCCATTTATCAATCAGGCATATTTCGTTGCTGCGGGCATGTCCTTATTTCCTGCGGGCATATCCTTTATGCCAGGTGGGCACCTTTCCATGTGTTCCTTCCTTCATATCTCTTCAACAGGCATTTGGTTTCCATGACTCCATCAAGCCACAAATGATACGCATAATGGGTCATTTGGACCACCTAGTGTTCCAATGCCCATTCATGCCATGTCATCAACCTTTATTACTCCTTTTTCATTAACCTTTGTATTTCTTTTTCATTAATGTGTTCTCATCAATGACAACCTTGCTCATCATCTTTTGCATCTCTGAGTCCTAAGGAAACAACAAAGTCAATGTATAAGCATACTTTCACGTTAAAGCAACAGATTTTAAGCAATATGCAGAGGTGTCATTTATCAATATTATTTACAAGAAACCAAAGTTAGGAGATTCTTACTTCCATGATGTCAGTTGTATTTGGTTTTGAATAACTTTTCATGATTCCCAAAATCAAAGTTACTAATCTTGGTGGTCTAACCTAAAAAGGAAAATTCTTCGCTTAAGGTTGGATATGTTCGGTTTTCTGGAATGCAGTTAATATTTTACCATTGGCATTATGTTGTCACCACTTAGTTCTTGTCTCCCAAAATATTCTATGCTATACTAGCTACCAGTTTGAACACTATTGTCCATTATTTAAGTAGGACAACTGATGTATTTGGACTTCAAACATCCCAATGAAATTTTCTCGGATAAGGGAAAAGTGAGGGATAGACCAAAATGCCAATGACGAGGGCGACGGACAATTCATCTAATCTAAATTCTAAATAAAATGTCCATCTTGACACCTCACTTTCTCACACTATTGGTCAAGGTTATATCTATATCTAGCCTAGTGACCCCTGCCACGAATTCTAAAGGTATTTAAGTTGAAAAACTCTAGAGCACGACACTTACGGCTACCCATCCCTAGTGAGGGTTCGAAGATCTGTATCAAAATTTTACCCTATGATACCCTGGTAAAAAATGCCCCTCCTGACTTGGAATATTTACTTAATTGTTCCTTCATGCTTGTTAAAGATAGAGTGTTTTCTGTTCTTGCATCTTAACCTTTATCTAGACTAAGGAGGCAAGCTTCGCCTAGGTTTCCGGTTTTTGCCTGGTTTTTATACTTATAAGCTACAGGTATGCATACATTTTTGAAACGAGTCGGGGCTTATCATTGGAACTAGGGCACACCACAAGCATGGAAACTAACCAACCAATGGTTGTCTAGTCTCCACCTGCTCGAATAAATATGGGTGGCAAACCTTTTCACAACAATAATATATAGATACGGTGGGGCTTAATGCCATTTTAACCTTAGGGTAAAAGGATAGAAATAATAAAAGGAAACATAAAAGACATCTCCAAATCCTGTACCAAGGAATTAGAGGTACCTACCTAGCAGTGTGCGAATGGTTGAAAGAAAAAACCAACGGGGTTCCTTTAGCGTTCGTGAGTGCTCCGCGATGCAATTGCAAATGTTTGTAAGCGAGGTTAAAAAAAAACTTATACATATACCTTAGCAAACCTAACATTTAATGTGCTTAGGCGTTCGTGCAAAATGGGCCCTTTTAACATTTTGGGAAAAACTGTATCAGAGCATTTTTCCATTTGACAACGACATGCGTCGACCGACTTTTTTTCGGCAGCGATTTGTTTCGGCGTCTCTTTCAAATTTACGCCGTTCCATTTTGCGAAATGAAAGTTTCGGAGCACTTTTCACTTTGACAGCGAATCGTTTCAGAATCTTTTCGCTTTAGCATCGAGACGTTTCGGCGTACTTTCCCATTTTATGTCAATCCTATTTTGGAGGTTATTTCCTTTTGGAACTGATTCATTTCGACGTCTTTTCAACTTTACACTGATCTAATTCGTGCAGTGAAATTTTTAAAGCATTTTTTTTTGTTAGTGAACGTTTAGACGGACTTTTCAAATTTATGCCAATCCGTTTCAGCGGGAAACCGATAACTTCTTTGAATGGGCCCGTCTTCCTTTTCTCTTCGATCGTTTCGACGTGACTTCGGATTTTGCTACGAAACACAAATTTCAACGACAAAGCCTAAGTGTTCCGACGCCTTTTCGCACCCGCACCAACCGTTTTGGCGGAGAATTGAATGTTGCTCCGATTCAAAAGTTGCCTTTTCTTTTGTTTTCAAGAAAAATTTCTAAGTGTCAAAATTAAGCATATCAAAGATGAAACAAAATTTCAAGTAAATTAAAAATAAAGGAGGGGCCCTACAATTTTATAAAAAAAAGTAGGGATCAAGTTGCAACTGTAACAATAAATTAGCTTATTATTTAATGGAATATCTTCCATAGTAGGACACTAAGCAAAAACATTTGATTTTAGGTTCCAAGACATGTTTTCAAGGATGCAAATTAAATTAATTTTTCAATAATATATACTTAACCACCACTAAGAACCTTGCAAATGTGCGGAAAATATTTACAATGATATTTAATTATGTTTTGATCGAAAGAATTTCCAATGTTTGTATTTTTGGTATATGTGTTGCAAGAGAAATAAATTTGTTTATCTACATAAAACAAAACTTGTTGATATTGTTATACTAATTTACTACATATATCTTATATTTCATATTATTTTCTTTCCTCACAATTAAAATAAGTTAAACCTATATACCTAACATATTCAACCATACCATTAAGGGGTTTATAAAATGTGCTTAAGAGACTCTCATACAAAGGACTAAGGATGAGGGACTCGTATATCATTAATATTAGCATTTCTTTCATTTTAGTATATTAATGTTATGTCACGTATCATCCATACTCGGTCATAGATTGTACCTTGGGTAAGGATGAAGATTCTCCTATATTATTTGAGTGTCTTCCTATTTCAAGACTCTCTCCATGCGTATGCTCTAGCATGATTATCACTTTCACCTTGAACTCAATGCTATTGTGATTGCTAATTTCATTTCTTCTCTCTTTGCACAGTTCAATAAAGGGTACACCTATTCCACATACATCTTGATTTTTAATCTGTCATTCGGAACATACTTGTTTATCATCATAAGCAACAAACTTTTCAATCGATTCCCTATCTTTCAAATGGGTAAGGCAAAGGCATCCTATCTTTCTTTATAGGATGCCCATAAAGTTTCTTACTAGTGTCCAATGGTATTTGTTTATTAAATTATTCTTCGTGCCTATGTGAGTACATAATACACAACCAATATATGTGAGAATGATTGATATCTTTCTTCTCACTAAACAAGGGAATGCTTTGGATGTAGAGATGGCAACTATGTGTCTCTTCCAAACTAGCATATATTTATAACTATCTCTTAACTTATTTAAAGAGGTTATATGTATATATTTATTCAAAAAGAAAATAGTTGAAAACACCCTCAAACATTTAAATTACACTGAACTTAGATGGAGAAGAAAACTTCTATCTTAGCCACCCAAACTATTCCCACTTGACATATATACATAACAAAGGAGACAAAAGATATACAAATTAACAAATACCTTCTAAAAAAAACTACCAAAAACTTTACAAATTTACACAATTCTAAAAAAATGTTTAATTTTTACATAGAACTCTCCACACCACCGTACGGATTCCTCAATAAAGAAGCTTTAAATCATTATGGCAATGAATACCTGCATGTCATTGGTTGGCTATGATGATCTTGCATTTACGGTGAAATTAGTTTTGTTATGAATAAACCCAGTAGTAGTGGCCCCATGTGACTGCAACTACGTTGACATTTATTGAGAAGGTAAATATTCCTCCGGCAAACACTGAAAACTAAATGAAAAGTGAGTAGCCTAAACTTTTGATGGTTTCCTCAGTTTCTTTTTACAGCATTTTCCAAAATGAATTCTGTAAAAAATTTGAGATTTTGAATAACAGTCTTTAAATTTGCTTAAGCTGAGTGCCCTGTGGTGTGGTGTTTGAGGGGCTCAATCCATTCATGTAATCAAAAGCATTATTTAAACATAGAATCGTGATTTAAATAAATGCCGGATTTTGCTCAAAAACTCATCAAATGGGCAAAATCGTCGAATGTAAACTATAAAGCGTGAACTATATTGTCAAGGAGTCTAAACATTCAACGATTTCGGCTGTCTGTCGAGTTTTTCACTAGAATCCGGCTTTTTTTTTAATCCAGATTCTGTGTTATTCAAATCATGTACATAAATGAATTTTGTGCCCTCAAATACCCCATGCACCTAGCCTATGCAAATTCCCAAATCTCAATTTTTTTTTACTGGATTGGTGCCGGAAAATGCAGCCATGGACTAGCTAAATTGTCAAACATTTAGGCTATGCGAAATATTTACTAGTGAAAGAAAACAAATTTGAGCTATCTCTGAGAGAAGATCGAGATTGTAAGAAGTGTGCCTTCTTATTAGGAGCCATTCTCAAGTGTTTTTGTTTTAACCATGGGAACAACAACCTCCCAAGGGTATATCCAACAGCCCACAAGCCAGATATACCAGGAAGCCATTCTCAAGTGTTAAGTGATATAGTTGGAGGTTCTATAGGTACTTCAAGTGGGTTTGTGGAGGTTCTACTATTATCTCAATTGGGTTTGTGGAGGTTCAAGATTTTGAACATTTGAGGTATTTTGTCTTCTATCTTCATTTTATAAAAGTTTTTGACATAAACTAATTCAAAGAATCTTAAACTAGTTCAAGGATCTAGACGGATCTTTGAATTAGTTTATGTCAAAAACTTTTATAAAATGAAGATAGAAGACAAAATACCTCTAATGTTCTGAACCTTGAACCTCCACAAACCCATTTGAGATAATAATAGAACCTCCACCAACCCACTTGAAGTACCTGTATAACCTCCACCTATATCACTTAACACTTGAGAATGGCTTCCTGGTATATCTGGCTTGCGGGCTGTTGGATATACCCTTGGGAGGTTGTTGTTCCCATGATTAAAATAAAAACACTTGAGAATGGCTTCTAATAAGAAGGCACACTTCTTACAATCTTGATCTTCTCTCAGAGCTAGCTAAATTGAATTTCACTCTTTCTTCTATGTCATCTTAATCGTCAATTACTGGTTGGGCATGTTGTTTGAGTGTTGTGAGTTCTACCCATGTTTCTATGCTTCTGCAGCAGCCGCCAGTTTTTTGTTCTTTGAGTTTCATTTGTTCATAAGAAGCATTTTTTTCTTTTGAGAATCATTTGTCCATGAGAAGCATTTTGTTCTTTTTGTTCCATGAGAATCATTTGCAGTGTCAATGAAACAATCATAAAACCTGGTTATGGTGAATATTGTGATCAAAAGTATCAGAGATGAGTCATTCCTCATTGAATTTTACTCGATAACTCCTCATTAAATTAATCACTAAAATAATTTTACAATGACGAATACTTTGGTTCGAATCCATATTCATAAATTGGTCTCAAGTTTTGAATACTGATTAGTTATTATCACTAAATATAACATTGAGTAAAAGGAAATAAAACTCAGTCTAAAACTTGCCTATAGTCTCTTGCTCTCTGGTTGAAATTTGGATATATTACATAATATTGAGATTTCAAACTTTTGCATAATTTTTTTTGCAAGTCATTGTACAGTCCAAATCAAACTTAATACCACACATCCGGATTGGTTGCACTATTAAATTACGTTCTTGGGTAACTGAAATCATGGCTCACTAGAGGAAAGGTGAAGATCTTTAGCAGTGAAAGAGTGCGTGTATGAACTTTGGAATATCATGACAAATCCTCTATGGATACTTAGACTAATGAACATTAAAAATAATACAAAATTTACCTTTCATACATCCAAAGAATGATACTATTTGCAGGAGAACTGCATGTTACAATATGTTTAACAATGAAGACATTAAAGGTTGAATAAGGAGCTGATGGATACGATGGATGAGCTGCCTTTAGAAAATGCAAGATTGATAAAAGTTGGTTCTTTTATTTAATTTTTCTCATGTTTGTGTCATTGCCAGATTCAGTGAAATTGGAATGTGCCATTGCTAGATACAGTGACATTGGAATATTCCTGTGTCATTTATCTGGTTTTGCCTGAAGGAGTTGTTCCTCATAAGTTCCGCATTGGAATGTCCCCATGTCATTTATCTGGTGTTGCTTGAAGGGGTTGTTCCTCATAAGTTCGACATTGGAATGTTCCCATGTCATTTATCTGGTTTTGCTTGAAGGGGTTGTTCCTCATAAGTTTTGTTAGGGCGAAACCATAGGTACTGAGGTACATAATCTCATCAGTCTTTTTCACCATCTCTTAAATTTGCAAAGAGCAAGAGACAGTAAAATTTATTTTTAGAGAATATAGTTTGTATGAGTTTTGCACTAGTTGGCATTGTGCATTGAGAAACAACAAGAGCAAAACATGCCTTACATCTCCTGGCCGCCATCATCAGCTCATTCAGATACCATACAGAAAACATAAACAATGACCTCATCTAACAATTTTCAAAGCTACAATGAGCATGGACATTCTGAGAAATATTCTGGTAGTCCATCTTTAGGGTTGGCGTATGACAATGACAAACCCCAGAAGCTTGGAAGGCCAATTTGGGCATGAGAAGGGTGGTCCATTGCTTACAAAAAAAAAAATTCTGTGTTTTTTTTATTTAAATGCTTTAGACGAAGCTTTGCTTTGGCATTGTTCTTTGAATGTATCATTAAGATCATTTGAAATGTTAGTGCCAAACAAAGTTTCCTGTGGAGCAATCAGATCAGGAAACAGACAATATCTTTTGTTGGCAATGCACAATCCTTCTCAAAGCCAAATGAGGGATTAGTGTAATAAGGATACATTGACCTTCAAAGTCTCTGTGCTTGTCATATGCCGACCCTAAACTACCAGAACATTTCTCAAACTTCCCATGCTCCTTACCTATTGAAAATTGTAACATGACGTAGTTGTTGCAGTTTTCAGTTTGGTGTCTGAATTAGATGAGAATGGCCAAGATGTAAGTTGTGTTTTGCTTGTCAATGAGCAAGGCACGATGACAACAACAAAGCCCATCCAGAACTATATATCAGTAAAAACAAATTTCCAGTGTCCTCTTTGCAAGAGGGGAAAAAAGAGAGTCAAAGAGAATAAAAAACTCAGGTAATTTCAGATAATCATTGCAACTTTGCAAGTTTTGACTTGTTTTGCAAGCCCTGGCTGACTGAATTTTACTGGATAAATCCTTTTAGGACAGAGTATCTAAATAAATAAAAACTAATTACTAAATAATCTTGTTGAAAACGTTGGTTTTGAATTACTAAATAAACTAATTACTAAATCCATACTCATAAGAGTTCTGAATATTGATGAGTTATTATAACGAAATAAAACATTTAGTAAAAGCAAATAAAATTCTCTTGCTCTCTGGCCGAAATTTTGAATATATTACATAAAAATTGATTTTCCAAAGTTTTGCTGAAGTTTTTGGCAAGTCATTGTCCTGTCCAGTCCAGTCCAAGTAATTAGACATCCCAGCTGGATATACTACCTGTGAACTTGAAAAAATACAAAATTAGAGCTGTCGGATCTTTCTGTCCATTTATATTACATAAATATAACATTGAATTTCTATTGAATTCCTTATGATGCACTATTGCTGAAAAAACACACGGAGCACCAAAATAGTTGGATTGGCTACAGTCTTGAATTACAATCTTTGGGTAACTGAAATGATGGCAGATTAGAGGAAGGATGAAGATCCCAGGACAGTGAAAGAGTGAATTTGTCAGAGATCTTCTCTGAACAAGATGGTTATTTCATATATATCTTTCCATTACATAGAACTGCAAAGTACTCACAACGGCGATTTGGGGAAATAAACTGCATCTCCTGTATATTTATGGCAGAATGAACCTTAGAATAACATCACAAATCCCCTTTGGAAAATTCAGTAATGAACATAGAAAAATATTACAAAATTTAACTTTCATTCATCCAAATTAGAGCTGCGTGTTGCAATATGTTTGACAATGAAAACAATAAAGCTTGAATAAGGAGCTGATAGAGACAAATGATGAAGTGCCCCTTAAAAATTGATAAAGATTGATTCTTTTAATTTATTCTTTCAAGTTTGATTTATTGCTCATTCATCTGGGACTGTCCATATCTGGATCCAGTGAAACTGGAATGTCCCCCTTACATCCAGTGAAATTGGAACCCAGAAAAACAACCCATGGGAAGACTCTAATTCCAAGATGGATAAGCAATAAATCAACAAAGAATTGAACAAATAGAACGACCTTTATCAGTGTTTCAAAAGACACTTCAACTACCGTCCATATGTTACTGAATTAGATAGAGTATTGAATTTCTTTCGAGTATTGGATAGAGTTTATAGCTATCACGAACTAAAAACTCTCTCAGGTATTGGATAGAGTTTATAGCTATCACAAAAAGCATTTCACACAGACAAAAAGGAAAAATCATCGCTATCAAGAACTAAAAACTCTCACGAATTTCTCCCGAGTATTGGACAGAGTTTATAGCTATCACGAACTAAAAACTCTCTCAGGTATTGGATACAGTGTTTAGCTATCACAAAAGTATTTCACACAGACAAAAAGGAAAAATAATCGCTATACTCAGAAGAAACCTTCAATTTGAAGCAACCAATTATCAGGAGCTACGAACAAGATGAGCAAGAAAATCTTCGCACCCCAAAGATCGAAGGTTCTTCGCTCCCCAAAGCCCGAAGGTTGGTATTTATAGAGCCTACGGTGGGCGTGCCTTACGGTGGGCCTTTACCATGGGCGTGCCTTTGACATGTTTTCCGATAGAATTTGTAAATTGACCTCGATATTAAGATTATTTTGGGTAAACACAATTTCAAATTTTCAACACTTATTTTATTTAATATTGAATAAAAATAATAATTTATTATATTTTTAAATAGACATTATTTTTATCATATATATATATATATATAATATTTTGGGAGTAGTCTATTTATTTTACTTTTTCGACTTTATTGTAGGTTTTAGTCGGAATTTGGTAATTTTTTTTTGGTAAAATCCAAATATCTATGTGTTTAATTTGTTTTTTTTAATTCATAAATAGATTCAGCACCCTCAAATACCCCTATGGCATTCAAATTATGCAATTTCCATAGCTAATATATGTAATTCTAAGATTTTTTAAAGATTTTCAACCAGAATATGAAAAATATTAGACAGAAACGGTTGAAAAAGTAGAATAGTTAGACTACACCATTTTTTTTAACATAGGAAAGAATTTTAATATCGATAACTAAATTTCCCTCTCTTCTAAAAAATGCAAATATATTAACCAATCCTTGTATTTTAGAAATTATTATGCATTTCTGATAAACTAGAAATCAATTTTGATTACAAAATTATACATATCAAAATAAATAAAAGTTATAAATAGATAAAATGATTGTATCAAATTCAGTTTTTCACAACAATCTCTATTGACTAACAAACTATAAGCTTCAGGGATATCCACGACATTGATATTAATCACTTGATGTACTTGGAGTTAGAAGCTAATCAAATTAAGACATTCTTAAGTTCTCCTAGGACTTACATTTGATCTGTCTAATTGAACAATTTGAGTGTCACATTTTTAGGTTCAACATTTAATTTTTGACACACGTAATAGGGCATCATGTTTGAGGAAGCCCCAGAATCAACCATACAATTATGCACATTTTTGTTAAAAAATTCAAATGTCAAAAGGAAAGAAGGTGTGCTAGATTAAGATCTTTTATCGATCAGGAAGCATTAATGATGGATTGTTTCTTACTACTTAACCTTCTCGACTCTATATTTTGCGTAGATTTTCATGTGTCTCTTTTTCCCCAATAGTGAGGTTTTTCCCTTTTTTAAAAGATGAACCCTCAAGAGTTTTAATTAAATTTCCCTATGTTTGTGGTAGTTTGAGTAATTCATAAAGAGAACTATTAGCTCGGGTTTTCTTCATGTCTTCTACAAAATCATATTCTAGATCAGGACACGAAGAGGGTTTTACTCAAGCAAATCGGGACAAGAAGAGACTTTTACTAGGGCTAGGGAAGATTTGGTGATCATTGAGTTTTTCTATATGGGATTGACAGTGGATGGATAATCTGTCGTCGTGGGTAGGCTTTACTCCTGGTATTGTATGAATTTTGGGCCATATGGATTTTTTCAAGATCATCATCATCCTCTTCAAATGTGTTGTGGGAAACATCCCATAAGTGATTAATTGTATGTTCTACTGTTTCTTATCCTTCATCTAGTTCTTCTTCTCCTTACTATCTTTCCTCTCCCCTTCATAATTTTGCATACATGAAGAATGTTTAGGGTTGAGGGCTTTGAATAAATTGATGAAATCCTCCACATTAATTTGTTTAGTAGTTGGAGAAATAGTTTTATTCCTTGGACGGAAATTCTTTTTAAAAGGTGGTATGAAATCATTTTTGGTAGGTGGACTTTCTCTCGTACCACTCTTCAAGTATATTATCTCGTTAGAAAGTTTTTTAATAATTTTTTGTAGATTCTCCATATCCATAGAATCTTGTTCCTTCTTTTCGGAAGGTGGTTTGATCTAAAAGGATTCATTCTCACTTGAAGAGACACCATGTTCTTCTTCACTTCTTGGATCACCTTTTAAATTAATCGTATCATTTTCATCCTTTATTGCTTCTTCAAAGGTTTCTTCAATTGTAGTCTTCTCATCCCTTTTGAAAAACATGGCAATGGATACTAGTAAGGTTGAAGTGTAAAATTTAATAGTAACATCTTCTACAGGTTAAGAAGCATCTGGAATTTTATTTCTTTAATATAAAAATATCTTATTAAAGCCTTTGTTATTTTCTTTAGGGTCCATATTAATCTTAGAAAATTCCAAAACCAACACATTGGGCTTTTATTATAACCAAATTTGTTTATAAAGGCAGTATTAGTATCGGCCAAGTTGTAATTGATCCTTGTCTTAAGGAGAAATACCTCATGTTCAATAGTCATGAGCCTAACAACAAGCATAAATTTCTTTATGTGATCACCAACATATTATTTTCTATCTAGATCAAACTTAGGAAAGAATTTTTCAGGGTTTTCAAGAAAAGGATGCACATTGCTTGGTATAGCAACGACATCCTAGGCTAGCCTAGGTCTGTTAGCAATGGCAATTATAATGGAATAAAAAATGCTTCTTGAAGAACAATATGGTTGATTATGTCTATGATTTTTTTCATAAGATTCTCACGAAGGGTCTCCTTTTGAGGGTTCTTCACCTGAAGAGTTTTCCTCTGAAGAGCTTTGAGGAGTGTTAGGAGGGGAATCAATGGGAGATGATGGTCCAATGGCATTGTCTTGTAGTTGTACTTTTGGTTTTCCTTCCAAAGGATTTTGTATCCCCTTAGAATTATTCCAGAGGTGATAATGATAGCATATTTCATTGGTTACTTGATGCTTGTATGCACTTGGAAAATGGTGGTCTACTTGCTTGGAGGTATAAGCACTTTCATGATTCTTTAATGAAGCATATTCTTGATGTTCATTTTAATTATGTTGTTATGTACTTTGATGATATATATTTTGTACTCATAATGTTTGGGAGAATGCATACAAGAAAATGGGATCCAGGAACTATGAATTGGAGAGCACTTCTAATTGTTGGAGTGCAATACAAGGAATGGGACCCTAGGATAATTCTTAGTCCCATTGGTTTCAATTTTTTGGGGAAACAAGGAGTATGGGGAATGGATTCCCCACTTAATAAAGTGATTTTAATCAGAGTAGTGCAGCAGCAAGCATGGTGGTTCCTCTCTAAAATCTTCATGGAATCTCAAAGACTCAAGGTTGGGCAATTCAATGGCAACTTCAAAGAATCATACAGGAAGCAGGTTCTTCAACACCCATGTTTGAAATTGCTTGAGGACAAGCAATATTGGGAAGGGAGGATTTTTCATGTCCCAAATTTGGCATTGGGTCACAATGGCCTAAATCACATTGGCCATATTCATTAGAGTTTTTCAAATTGATGTTAAGGGTCAAATAATTGCCAAGGAGGAAAATTACTAGTTTCCTAGGTTTGGGGGTGGAAGGTTTGGGATTTGGAATAAGGGGGATAATAAATGATGTTTGAACATTAGAATGACATAAATATTTAATAAAGGAGCTAAATAAATATGTACAAGTGGAATTAAAAGTGGCATCTGATCATGAAGACACATGGAGGAAGGGGGACCCACATATGGCTAGATTTCCCCACTACACTTGGCATCATTCTCTCACCAATTCGAATTCAAGGTGAATGGTAACATACTTGGGAGATTTCAAAAGGTATTATTCATTGCATTACTCATCCAAGGTCGAAATGTAGAGGAATAGTAACTCCCATGAAAGAGGAAGAGGCAATTTGGAGCTAGTGAGACACTTGGGCTAGATTCCCTAGCTCTATGACAACAATGATGAAGATGCTATGACACCTATGACACAAATCAGAGCTGAAGGTTGACATATGACATATCTAACATTTCAGGGCTAAAAATAGCCTCCAAGAGGGCGCTCAATGGAGTTAGGGCAGCTAAGATGCTTCCACATGTGATTTGGTGGAAGTGGGAGACTAGGAATTGTTGTACAAGTGGCGTTCTTTGGAATCTCTTGCCAACTTGAGTTGGCATGAGTCTCTTGGAAAGAATTCGACCCATGGAGGAAATTAAAAGTTTACAAATGTCCATAACAAAGAATGAAACTAGCTTTTGATGATTTGAGAAATTTGCAATTGCATTTGTGAAGAGGGAGAGCTAGTGGATGACTAGTTTCTTGCCTTAGCCAATTTCGAAGGTGAAAGATTCCCATCCAAGTTGGTAATTGGAAAGGCCATTCAGACCTTTCATTTGGAGATTTAATGGAGTGTTTATTTGTAGGTGTAAGCTACAGGGAAGCTCGTGGTTTTTTTTAGTGCAACACCATCTCTCAACCATTTCCAGTTTTGAAGGCATATTCATGCTCCTTGAGGGAGAGCGTTTTTGGTGAGCTCTTGTGCTCCTTAGGAGAGATTCTATTGATGTATTTATGATTGTAATAAGCATTATATACTCTTTTCTTTATTCAGAAAGTCTCAGGTCGAAATACCCACTGATTGTATGCAAAAATGTTGATTAATGAGCAAACAATGTCCATTTCCCCACTACATTGATGTATATCATTATAATGCTGATGATTTCAAATGAAAGGATGATTCTCTAATTCATTTGTGAATAATAGACTGCAATGGATGTATTTTACAAGTTTCATGTACTGTACTTGAGAATTTGAAGTATTTTTACTCAGTTTAATTGCATTGGGAGAAGAAATAGTGTCATTTCCCCAAGGGTTGAATGGGTGATTTTTGCAGCTGAATGGGAGAGGGTTGGAACAGATATAATAATCAATTAATGGTGTACATGAGACCTTGATAACATACTTAATACGTTCCCTACCTCTGTTCATAAATTCAAGGGATTTTGGAAGCATTTGGGAGGACATTTTCAGTGTTACCCAGGGGGGATTTGATGCGCAAATTACTAGTTAAACTCCCATACATTGACCAGAATATAAATCAAGTTTGCAGAAGTCTTTTGAGGGTTATAAATCATCCATGAACCTAATATTCAACTCTAAATATCATTCATATACCCTTACAGAATATTTGGGAGCATTTGGGTTAATTTGGAGGCCAAAACAGCTAAACTACTGAAAGGTCGAAATTGGGCAAAAATTGGAAAATTGGGCATTTTCATAAAATTTTAAAAAAGAGTCATTACATTTGGGCAAGTTCATTAAAGGTGCTCATACCAGTGGAATTATCTGTTGACCTTTTTCGATCTCACTTTTTCTCTTTTGTGCTCTGGATATGAAATATGAAAGAGATTCCAAGCACTTTCACACTTGCATCGTGCTTGTTAAAATTAAGCAAAAAGTGTTGAGCTCAGTTTGCTTTACTCATGCTCGTAAAACAATGAGGAAATTATCATCCTAGTAGTATTTTATCTCTTTTTTGGACTAGGGTGATTAACTCACGAAAAAGGAACCCCTGGAGTTTCCTTTAGGCTCTTATCAGACTCTCGAAATAAGAAAAAGTCTCCGCGTGAACTTGTCTCTTTCACACTTGTCAAAATATTTGAAAGGTCGTCTATTTGGTGGTAGTATATCCCTTTTCCGGACTCCTTAGACTACTTACGAAAAAGGAACACCTTAGTCAACATTTAACTAGGAGAGTTCCTCTAGACATTATTTTGTACTTTTTTGGGTCTGGGGACTAGTTTTTATGAAAGAGTCAATTCTTTGAGTTTCCTTTAGGTTATTTCAGACTCCCTAAACATGAAAAATCATTGAGTTTCCCTTCTTTGGACTCACAAAATGAAACATCGAAGGATCCTTATGAGACCAAACCTCTCTTTCCTTGAGTTCGTAAAATGTGCAAGGTTGGACTCATCTAAAGGTGAGCTATATCGAGCATTTGTTATCCTCCTCGAGCTCGTTAAAAAAAAAAGGGGTACTTGTCAAACATGATGGGGGAAAATGGGGTGAATAAGTCGAGTTTAACTTTTTGGCAGCCAATGAGTCGTTGTTTTTGAACATGGCATATTTACACATCTTGTCCCACACTTGGGTATTCAGTATGTTTCTGGGTCATAACTAAAGTCATGAGTTGTCTTCCTTGTTTGAGTCATCCAAAGAACACCTTAGTTATGGTTATGTCACGTCCTATTCCATGCTTCCAGCTCATATGTCATACCGTCGTTTGTTCAAAGGAAAGTGCCAACCTGAGTCAACTTTCTGCAATATCGTTAGCCTTTACACCCTTGTGTCAGTCCATACTCATCTGATTCATCATTTCATCCTGCCAGTTTCATGTCGATGATGTGGGATTCATTATGGCCCTCCTTTGACGAGTCTATTCCTGTTGAATTCAACTCATTATCCAGGAATTGGACTTAGAAATCAACCTTAGTACCTTGGTACCTACATGCCTCAATGGCAGGTTTCCTCGTGTTCGACAATAGGCTTTCATCATTGACCTCTGATCAAATGATATCGCGGATGTTCGAAGTCAACTCATCTATTCACATTTCGTCAGGATGTACAATGATACCTTGGGGATCATTTTCATCATAAGTGATTTCCCTCATGCTTGTTAACGATTCACACCATTGACTGCTAATCAAGTGGTTTCTTCCATGTTCGAATTCAACACCCTATAATCGCATGGTTAGATTTGTATCAATTCGGGATCGGGTAGATGAACCTAGATGGTTTTGATGTCTATTTAGCACATCCAGGTTTGCGATGGTGATTTTTTAGTAGGTTCCCACATAAACATTATGTTGGTGACCTCATTGATCTATTGTCACACATATCCACTCTTGTATTGGTCGTGGTTGCGTTGTTGTCATATCATGGATCTACGATTGTGATCTAGTACGCATGGTTTCAGTCATGTGTTGAGTCTGTACTATCATGGATCTGTGATGTATTGGTCGGCAGCCATGCTTCAATTCAGTTGTTCCGAGCATGGGTATACCTACCTTGGAGTTATTAGACTTATTGTTGATGTTTGATTGCAACTCTTCTCTAGTTCTCTTTTAGATATCCCTGCAAACTTAATTATTGGTAAAGTATTTCGGCAATTAGATTCCTTCTAACCTCACACTTTAGGGGGAATATGTTATACCTCAAATTTTCATACCGTGTACCATTGAGAGTCTTCATGTCATATCACCATGAGAAACATGATGTTTTTTTCCTTCTAAGGGTGTTAGGACCTTTTGTTATTATGTTGGTCCCTTCCCTAGTCACACTTGGAAGTGCATCCAACAACTTAGGGGTGGAAAACCACTTTACCTAACACACTCATTAGCCTCCTAGAGATATTTTTGTGCCCTACTAGTGATTCAAGGCACAAAAATTACAACCTTTTCGCGCTTTGCTCAGTTGTAGGGGCGCACAAATCCTTGAATAACCATTTTCCTTAGATCTTGGATCCTAGATCTCGAGGATATTTTCATGGGATGAGGTCCCCCTTCAAATCCCATCTCACATTCCCTCCTTGGCATGATTCAGATCCTTGATCCACATTTCCCTCACTTGGATCCATAATATACTCTTAGTGGTTGGCCTCCCAAATCCTATAAGAAGAAGGCCATACATGAGCTAAGGGGAGGTGGACCTTGGAGGCATCAAACCTACGATCTTAAGAGTCTTGCAGAGGTAGTGAAAGAGAGCTTGGAGGATGGTCATGTTCTGACAATATAAGATATAATCCATTTTGATGTGCATGTCTTCATGGCTTTCTATTAATATAACTTAGCCTATTCCTCCCATTCTCATGTTTTTATGATAAATGCATGAAATTGTCTCCATTTTCATAGTTAGATCTTTGTTTATACATATATTGCTTTGGATAAGGTGTTTTCTTCCTTTCATAAACAGGTTCATAAACCCGTGATCAAAGGCTGGAGCCAGAGAAACGTAGGGATACCGAGGACAACCTCAAAGCAAGGTACACCATTTACCTGCTTTGTCTTTCCATAGCTTGTTAATTGTTGTATGAGCTAGCTCTTGGAGGACTTTAGTGTCTATTTGTTTACTTTATGTCTTGGGTAGGCAATTAGGGGCCTTTTTTAATCCCAAGGGGATATCTACCTATCCGTAGGGAGATTTTCGTAGCACAAATAGCAGCATTTGGTTCATTTTCTAGCGCCATGGTGACTCTATAGAGACCAATACTTCGAAGTAGGGCCTCCATTTTGGCCTTCCATTCAAAATAATTGAATGGAGTTAGGATCACGGCTTGAATCTGATCCATACTTTGCTAATGCGCTCCTGGTGAGACAATAACCCGCAAAAAACACTTCGAAAGAAAATTTTGTATCAACACACTCAATCTCTACTTTGAAACTGAGCACATTTGGGAGTGCCTCACACCTGGGAATATTTCCTTGGAAGAGCCAAGGATATCAAGGTTATTTCCCCAAGAATTTTCTGTGGAACCTCCGCTGATTCTGGTGCATCAATGGAAGTATCCGATATGAACTAGACAGCTAGAGCACTCTAATACCATGTGAAAATTGTTTCGCAGGTAGATATCTGGCAGCAAAACTAACCTCTCAAGTTTTACATAGATCTACAGGAAAATAGAGAACAAATAAAGTGAAAGACACAAGAAGATTGGAACTCAATTGGAATACTTTCCATGCATCTATTATTCATCATTGTGTATACATTTATAATACATATTCAATAGAGAAATTTGTGAGCCTTAATAGGTAGTTGGAATTCCATTGAAGAGACAGGCTTAGTTAGCATGAATCCATCTCCAAACAAGAACGAGTGGCAAATCATCTTCGAAGGCGAGTTAATTGAAGAAGTTTGGTGCATAAGGGAGTCACTATGCTAGAAATTAGGGGAGAAGAACTCGAGGAGGCGCATTAGGTGACTTGTAGCGGTCAAAGAGGCGCAACTACACTCAAACTCAATGAATCTAGGTAGAAGGGTCAGTTAAATAGGTGAGACTGGGGACAAGGGGCCTTAAATCAAGGGAACCAACTCAAAAACTCCTAAAATCATGCATGGGGGTGCATTAGGTCCTAAATAATAGGGATAAGGCGCTTTGAGTGGATAAGGAGGCCAATAATGAAAAAAATTAAGCACTAGGGGGTCAACAACATAGTCTAGGCGCTAGGAGGCTCAATTATTAATGCATGGAGTGCATGACTAATGCATGGAATGCATGCATGCATGCATGTCCAAGGTCTATATGGATAGAATGTTCCAACACAAAGAGGAGACCCATTTGCTATCAAAAATTGGGTAAACAAATTTGGCATCGAGGAATTTTTGCAATTCATCCTTAACAACTTCCATAAGTGTTGCATTCATACACCTTTATGGTTTCCTAATAGGATGGGAATCAAGGTGAATTCCCTTCATATCATGGTATCCCATGATGAAGCTTTTGACTGTCTTTGCAAAACTTGGATCAATTTTTCTTGCTGAGATTTAGAAAGCTGAAATTTTACATGCAAAAATTTACCTTGGTTGATCTCAATAGGCATGTTGCGACACTCTGTTTTTTGTGTGGTGGTTGATACAAGATTACAAAATTTAGATAATGTGGTTGGATCACTGGTTTCCTGCACATTCTCCAAAATATGTTCTAATGGAAGATAAAATAAATCAGAATCTTGTGAAAAAACATAATTGCAGAAAAAGGTGTTGATTTGAATTTCCTATATATGTTCTTTAAAATTCACTACCTAACCCAATGTAAAAACTGGCTATACAAATTCTCTATCTCTACTTGCATTATCATGCCAAAAATATTTTCTATCTCAGTGAGATATTTTTCTGGTGGGTATAGTTTTACGCATCTCCATGTGAAATAAACATATTTCTAGACCTACATCCTATAAAAGCATATGCGGTGTCAAATCATGGCCTACCAAGGATCACGGGATGTCCTCTAGAAGGGGATATGGGTTGCAATACCATGAAGTCTACAAGGTACTCCCAAGAATCTAAATAAACAATTACACCATCCAGTACTCCTAGTTTAATCTTAGATATGTTAGCCAATTTGAGGGCAATGGGGGTTGGACAAAGGTTTGGGAAATTCAATTGTTCCATGATTTGCATGCTCATGATATTAATGGCTTCTCCAATGTCTATTAAGGTGTTTGGAATGTAGATCCCGTTAATGGTGCACATAAACAATGGGATTTCTAGGGTCTCTATATTTACTACAAAGATTTGTCTAGACATCAAATCTGCACACTCTCCAATAAATTGTATGGTCGGTGGGTCATTCTTCTTCCTCCCTGGTTTTTTCAAACACAATTCCTTGACTATTTTTGCACATATATGTATGTCTCTAAGGACTTGCAACATGAGAATATTTATGCAAATATTTTTCAATTCAGTAATAAGGTCATATTCAGAGTGAGCTATTGTTTTGTTCATATTTATCCTCTCTGGATAGGGAGGTTCTTTGGATGAGGAGGGTTTCTATGAATGAACAGTTGTTTTCTTTATTATGTGAGTATCATCAATGATTGTTTGGTTAGAAATTTCCTTCTCTAGTTCCTCTACAATTATGACAGGAGATTCTTTTTGAAATACTTTTCCCAATTGCAAGTGGATATCCTACAGTCCTACTAGTGTAACCAAATAGGTGGGAAAAGGTTGTAACTCAGTTTTAAAAGAACACTAAGATACTTTATCATTTGGGTTAGGAACACGCTAGACATAAAGTTGATTTGGACTTGGAGGCTCTGTAGAAGCAAGTTGTAATTTGTGAGTAGGTGATTGTGTAGGATGAGGCATCTGTGGTGGATATTGTTGTTGAAATTGTAGAGGCTAAGACTGTTGTGATTGCATATGATAGGAATGCATAGTCCTGTAGTTAAGCCCTCTCCACCCTTGTTTCCATGGATGGTCTTGGGTTGGTCAAGGCCATTCTTGCCAAGAATTCCAAGGTGGATATGACTAGCCAAAATTATATGAATAATTTTGAAATGCAGGATCTCAGAACATACCGGGTGGTTGAGGGTTCCATGGCCTCTTTGATGCTAGTGTACACAACTATTCCTTTGTTTCACTTTATCCTTGGTACATTGCTTTAAGTCTAGGAAATGAATGATAATGATCCGTTGCATGTTCACCTGCACAAATAGCACATATAGAAATGTTACTGAGGGGACATACTTTTAATGTGTGCTTCTTACGACATTTGGGACAAAAAATAGATAGATTTGTGAATTTATGATCTCCTCCTCTTGCTTCTTCTTAAATTGTAAAGTGTCTATTTGTAACCTAAGAGTACCAAGAATATATGTTTTAAAATTTTCAAGTAGATTATCCAATTCAATCCTAGTTACACCACCTGTTGCATTTTTAGTAGCTTTTGAAAAAGTGTCTTGGAGTCCCTTACTATATTTGTCTTTGATCCATCAATACTTCTTGCAAAACTTGCATTTTCTTTCAAAATATAATTGAGAGACATCCCCATTCCCCATTACCCATTAAATTGAGCATAATCATAGATTCATATAAGACTCCCCTTAAAAAGATAATTTTAATGATGTCTGGAACTAATCTATGTTGTTTAGAACATTGAAGATTATATTGAAATATCTCGATATAATCTTCTAAGCTCTCTTCCTCTTTTTGTTCAAATTAAAAACAAAAAAATCTCTTAATTCCCTAGCCTTACAAGATTTGTTAAGAAATATCTTTTGCATTTCATCCCATGTTCTAGTTCTATCCCCTCCTAATCCCATAAACCAATAAAATGTTGAGTATTTGAGAGTAGTAGGGAATAATTTGAGTTTTTGTGCATCATTTGAATAATCGTAATTTCAACATAAAATATCAAATTCAAATAAGAAAGCATCAAGATCATCACTTACCCTTCCATGAAAATGAGGCATCGTTGATGGAGGAATATTTTTTATTTGTACATTTGTAATAGGATCTGTAATAGGGAAACTGAATGTTACCTCTTCTTTATTTGTTTGTTCATCTTCTATATGCATATGCACTTCGAATTCTCCTTCTACCACACCTTCTCCCACAAACAAATTGTGCTATGTTTCTATATGTGGGGAATTTGATTCAAAGACTAAGTTTGAATCCCTCTTCAAATTCCAGTTTCCTTTCTAATTCAACCACAATTGCTTCTATTGTAGGAGCTACCAAAACGATTGGAGGTTCCATGACAGTAGATCTATTTTATTTTAAATATTTTGGAGAAGGTGTTCTCTTAGGATATGTTGTTGAAGCCTTACTTACAGATGTTCCTTTTAGATTCCTTCATGCCTGTGAGTAAGTAGATGTGGATAATTTTACCATTCTTCCAAATGCGACAGTTGGAACTGGTCTACTTTTACCTTTAAGAAACCTACCTTTATCATCCCTATCGCTATTCATGTTATACCAACATATTCTATAAAATGAAGTAGTGTTGCTATTTCACCATGTCTAGTATGAGGGCACCAAAACCAATCATATGCAGAAATAAAAGGAAATCTTTAAAAATAAAAAATAAAAACTAATCCCTTTAACACCTCTCTAGAAATGACACCAAAAATGTTGGGCAATCTAATTTTTTAAATTGCTTGTACATTAAATTATCAATCTGAATGATCATAAGCTGATGAGGTGTAAGCAAAATATATGCAAGACTTGGTAATGGGAACTTTAAGCTATCATACTAAAATTGAAAGTGCTAATGTTTCACAAGACACTTCCAAGAACCAAAGCTATATATATAAGTATAATAATTTTTACTAAGTAACCAATCATGATACAAGCTTACTTGTTAATCTAACTAATTCTTGTAGCTTAATCAAACTGAAAAATGAAAATGTTATAAATAAAAATAAAGAACCCCAACATTGTTGTTTCAAGTCATGTGGTTTTGCAACTCTTTCAAGATCTCCGAGTTAACAAATGTTTGAGATTTCTATAGCAGTCAAAACACACATGCTACCAGAGGTGCGTTGTCACACTTCGATAATTAAAGTGGAAATTCAAAGCATAAATGAAAGAAAGTAATTGCAGAAACTAAATCATGATTTCAAGAAATGATTAAAAAAAACAACACAACTTATCTACTAAATCAAATATGAGAAAAATGCAATACAAATAAACCTATAGTAAATGAAATCATGCGATGTATACCATAGAGAGGGGGGACTACCTCCTCTAGCACAAACTGCAGAAAACTATAGTACGGTACTAGAGATCTACAACAATCAAGTCCTTTATTTTAATATCCAAAAAGAATTACAGAGCGTATTACAATTTCAGAGCAGTAGTGGTTCTAATCAATATATGAAGAAAAATACTTGATCACTAAAATACTCTATAGAGATAATGGTGTTGCATATATATACTTGCATATTACAATATATGAAAAGAAACAGGGAAGTCAGTTTGCTTATCCAAATCATCCAAATCAAAGTGGATGGGTCTATTACTTAATTGCGTTGGATGTGTTGACTGTAGATTGGACCAATGATCTATGCTTGAGCTAAAGGTGGTAGAGTTCATTTCGTCATTATGAAGGCATGACGACATCACTCCCCACGATAGCCATGTTCCTGATTCTTCTCATGACATCTGCAAACATGCAAAACAGGGAAGTGCTACCATATTCTAATTCTGGAGATGAAGCGTTATCGATATTATGGGAATAAGTGCTACCGGAATTATGGGAATAAGTGCTACTGGAATTCTAGGGGTTCTGATTTGTTATGCAGATGTTAAGGCTACTTGTGACCTATAAAGGTAAGTTAAAGAACCACAAATTCCATACCAAATAATCATCAAACATGGGAAATTCATCAATTAAATGCTCTTATCTTCACATGAAGCATGGGAAATGTATAATAATTATGTAAGAATGAGGGTATAAAGTGATCAAAGATGAATGGATAACTAAGGAAACGCTACGCTTAGTGGTTGTTAAAAGTTGATGAAATAAAGGCTCAACAAACAAGAGGCATGAATAATGGAAAATAACATATCCTATAAAAACTACTACATGAGAGAGTCCATAGGGATCTAAAACTTCTGAGAATATTTACCATGGAGAACTGCATATAGAAATAATGAGGTCCAATCAAATTTCTCAAATTACCTAGGTTCAAGAATTGATTTTTTTTTGTAATCTTTGTATAAAAAACTATTGTACTAAGTTGGTTATTTGAACTTCCTGCAAACTTTGTTTTTAAAAGGTAGACATTCAAAGAACAAAATGGGGAGACCTTTGGGCTCAAAAACATTTGCCGTATTTTTATTTTTGAAGGAATAAAATACCCGAAGGACTGGCAGCCATTGGGTATTCTACTATGTATATTTAACAATTTTATTTTATTACAATTGGTGTTAATTGATTGTAGTAAGTAAACTGCATATGAATTTCTTCTGTGTACATTATTTATTGTAATTAATTGTTCAATGGTTGCAACTGGATGAAAAGGCAATGGTTTAGATTTAATAATAATTTTTTTATTAATGTTTATGTAGCATTGATGATTTAACCTATTAACAACAATGAGAATTTCTTCTTGTATTTTCGACATTATATTCTTTGCTTTATATCTAACCCTATTTAATCATAGCTCATGCTCAATATTATAGTAGGTTAGATTAATATTTGATTAGGCTAAATTAGGTTAGTATTTGATTTGATATATTATTTGAGTAAGAGTAAATTAGCAACTAGACATTATATTTTAGCATAGAATACAGTACCTACTAGTTTAGGATTCATAGAGAATGTTATTGCTAAAACTCTCAGTGGAAACTAGGTCCACATACTAGTCGGAGTCTACTATCCCAAACAAGACTGAGGCTAATTGGCAGTCACCTTGGGCATTCTCCCTTCTTGTTGACCTGGGTCATTTTGGCCCATCAACAAAATTGGCATTGGAAGGAGGGCCATTGTAAAAATGAATGGCTAAAGAAGAAACATTTAACCCTAAGAATATCCATTCTACCCATTACTCCACAAAGAACCCTCGTGTAGTCTATTGATCCCCAAGCCTCTAAGTCCTAGATAATCTTCAATCCACGACGGCCAGCCAACACTTGTTCAAACCTCTATCTAATTTCTCAGTTATCGAATCACATCCCAACATAACCCCACAACACCTACTTCTCCTTGGTTAGGATCCATTAGAATTTCACACTTATTCGAAACCTCTTGGGCTATAACTCGATCCTTAAGTAGGGAACATGGAATATCACCTATTATACATCCTCTTCTTGGGGGACCCAAACCACCCCGATCATACCAAGTAATTGACACCAGTGCACCAACTGTTGCCACCCCTGATTATCACCTCTCTTATACTTTCTAGGGGGATACAAAATCCTTCTGAAGAAAAACCAAAAGTACAAATACAAGATGGTGCTAGTGTACAATTATCTCCCCTTGATTACCCTCGTAACACTCCTCAAATCATTTCAAAAGATAACTCTTTGGGAGAAGAACCCTTAGAAGGAACTCTTCGGGAGAATCTTTTGAAAATAGTCCCAAACATAGTCAACTAGATTCTTCTTCATGAAACATGGCTAATGCCAATGCTAATAGACCTTGGCTAGCCCAGGATGTCATTGTTGTACCAAGCGATGTGCATCCTTTACCTAAACACCCTAAAAAATTCCTTCCTAAGTTTGATCTAGATAGAAAATAATCTACCTATGATCACATAAAGGAATTTATGCTTGTTGTTAGGCTCATGAATTTTGAACATGAGGATGTAGTTTGTAGGTTATTTCCTTATACTTTTGAGGGGAAAGCTTCAACTTGGTATTTCTCCCTAAGACAAGGATCAATTACAAGTTGGGCCAATTTTGATATTGCCCTTTTAAACAAATTTGGTGATGATAAAATCCTAGTAGTGTTGGTATTAGAATTATCTAACATCAAGATGGACCCTACATAAAAGATCAAAGACTTTAATCAAAGATTTTTATCTTTAAGAAATAAAATTACAGATGCTTCTAAACCTGTAGAAGATGTTACTATTGAGCTTTAAACTTCAACCTTACCACTATCCACTGCTATGTTTGTCAAAAGGGCCAAGAAGACTTCAATTGAAGAAACCTTTGAAGAAGCAGTAAATGTTGAAAAGGATATGATAAGTCTAAAAGGTAATCCAGAGAGTGAAGAAGAACACAGTGTCTCTTCCAAAAAGAAGTAATTCCTTCAAACCAAGCCCCTTTCTGAAAAGAAGGAACAAGATTCTATGGATATGGAAAATCTACAAAGAATTATTAAAAAACTTTCAAATGAGAAAATAGACTTGAAGAGAGGTTTGGGAGAAGGTCCATCTACCAAAAATTATTTCAGGCCTCCTTTTAAAAGGAACTTCCCTCCAAGTAATAAAACTACTCCACCTACTGAAGGAATTAATATGGAGGATTTCATCAATTTCTTCAAACCCATTGTTTCAGGGTTTGAACATTCTTCAAGTAGGAAAAATGATGAAGAGGAAGAGGAAAGAGAGGAAGAGGAAAGAGAGGAAGGAGAAAAATAAGTAGATGGAGAAGAGACATCAAAACATACAATTAATCACTTTTGAAATGTTTTCCATAACATGTTTGAAGAAGAAGATGATAATCTTGAGCAAATCCATATGGCCCATAATTCATACAATACCAAGAATAAGAGCCTACCCACAACAACAAATTCTCCATCTGTTGTCAATCTTGTAAAGGAAAACTCGATGACCACCAAATATTCCCTAGCCTTAGTAAAACCCTCTTCTTGCTTCGATCTACCTCGGTGGAACCCTCTTCTTGTCATGATCTAGAATATGATTTTGTAGAAGACATGAAGTAAAACTAGAGCTAATGTTTCTCTGTATGAATTACTCAAATTGCCACAAATACAGGGAAATTTAATTAAAAACCTTAGGGAATCATCTTTTGAGAAAGGGAAAAGCATCACTATTGGGGAAAACAATGATACAAAAAGATATGCAAAAATATATACTCAAATAGGTCAAGTAGTAAGAAACAATCCATCGTTAATGCTTCCTTGATCAATAAAAGATCTAACTCTAACACACATCCTTTCTTTTTGACATTTGAAATTTTTAACAAAAATGTGCATAAATTTATGGATGATTCAAGGGTTTCTTCAAATGTTATGCCCTATTCTGTGTGGCAAAAATTAAATGTTGAACTTAAAAATGTGACGCTCAAATTGTTCAACTAAAAAAATCAACTTCAAAGTCCCAGGAGAACTTAAGAATGTCTTAATCCGATTGGCTTCTAACTGCAAAGTACATCAAGTAATTGATATCATTGTTGTGGATATTTTCGAAACTTATGATTTATTACTTAGTACGATCATTTTACATATTTATAACTTTTGTTTATTTGGATATGTATTTTCTAATCAATGTTGATTTCTATTTTATTAGGGATGCAATGATAATTTGTAAAATACGAAGATAATTTGTACAATGCAAGGACCTTTTAGTATATGTCCATTTTTAGAAGAAGTTCCACCGTGATTTAAAAAAAATCAAACCTATATATATATTATATTATTATCTAATATAAAAAAAAAACCTACTTTCATTTTTTTTTACGAACTCACTTTGAAATTGAAATCTGCATATAGGGGAGGGTTGTCTATTCTTGAGCGTTTTTTTTACCAGTAGTGGTGCGGCTTAATTCTCCATGTTCCCGAGCTAGTTTTTCCTCCAAATTTTTATGACATATACTTTGTCGTGTTCTCTATCTAACCATATTGGTCTTGAGGTGTGACTAATCCAAAATGATGCCATGTCAGCCACAAAGTTCCAAGTTGTCCAGTCTTGGTGTGCCTTAGTGTATTTTTGATTGGGACCAATACTTGAACATTGATGTGACTTAAAGTAGATGTGACTTAAAATGATTTTCCAATTTCAAATATTCATTTTATTTCAAAATGTAGTTCAATTTTTTTTTATAAATAATTTTAAAAACATGAAAATATTAAGAATTACTTGTACATAAAGTGTTTTTATGAACCACTTATAGTAGATAGTTGTTTCAAAACTGAGGTCAACCAACACCATTACTATGTCCACTACTGATCACCCTATCTCAACTACTGGTCTTCCTGCTCAAGAATAGACAACCCTCCCCTAGCATTTATGATTTGAAAACACGTCAAAATCCAGTAAAGGTACAGCGCGGCGCACCCGGTTAGGCTCTATAAATAACAACCTATGGGACAAAGTGATCAGATTGAAGAGGGTTTTGGGTTTCGAAGATTGATCAGATTGAAGGGGGTTTTGGGTTTCGAAGAGTGATCAGATTCATGGGGTTCGTCTGTGTGAAATGGATAGTTTCGATCCATTTTTGACAAAGTTTTTAGCTCCTGATAGCTGGTTGGTTTAGATTGAAGGGTTTCTTCTGTTGTTAACAGCTTAGCCATAATTTTTCTTTTTTGTTAGCTAGGCTGACAGGGTTTTTGGTTGGCTGGTTGACAGAGATTTTTAGATCCTAATAGCTACTGTATTCAATACTCAAGAAATATTTTTAGTTGCTGGTAGCTACTATATTCAATACTCAAGAAAAAATCGATACCCTATTCAATGCAGACACATAAGGAGCGATTGGGACGGTAGTTGAAGTGTCCTGTTGATCTATTGCTTATTGTTGGAATGTGCCATTGATGGAGTGGGAAATAGAATCTTCCCCTGCGTCGTTTTTGTGCGCTTGCTTAAAGGGGATGTCAGGGGAACATTCCAATTTCAATTTCACTGAATCTAGCAATGTCACAATCAGAGAAGAACTAGCAATAGATTAAACATGAAAGAAATAAATAAAAGGAATCAATCTTTATCGACTGTCTCTATCAGCTCCTAATTCAAGCTTTAATGTCTTCATTTTTAAACATATTGTAACATATAGTACTCATGCAAAGACTATCTCTTTGGATGAATGGAAGTTAAATTTTGTATCATTTTTTTTATATTCGTACTCTAATTTTCCAAAGGGAATTTGCCATGCTACTCGAAGGTTCATTCAGCTATAAATGCGGGATTTCCAGTTTATTTGCACAAATTTCTGCTGAGAGGACTTTGCATCTCTATCTGATACAAAGTAATGGAAAAATATATATAAAATAAGCAGCTTGTAGCGAGAAGATCTCTGACAAATTCACCAGTATAAATATAGGTGTAGGCACACCTCCAGCGTTTTGAGAGGATAGAGCATCTGATGGCCTATCTAACTGGGGGGATGAGGCCCATGATTTTGTATAGAAGGGTGGACAATCTCTCCTTCATGATAGACGGAATTCTTCTCAAATCTTTGAATGCATTTTTTTCTCCTCATAAAAAGGCTCGAGAAGGAAGTGCATTCAAAGGTTTGAGGAAAATTCTATCTATCAAGAAGGAAAGATTGTCCACCCTTCCAAACGAAATCCTGGGCCTACAAAATCCAAATTCGAGAGGTCATCAGATGTTCTATCATCTCAATGAGCTGGAGATATGCCGACACTTACATATCTATACTCAAACTCTCCCCATTTTTTTGTAGACAACCCCATTGGTCTCTACCTACCGGTGGGTGGATGATGCAATCTCTCCCCATTTTTTTTTGTAGACAACCCCATTGGTCTCTACCTACCGATGGGTGGATGATGCAATCTCTCACATTCTGCGGTTGCATTTCTCCCATGTGGAAGCCTTTCATCTTTTCATTAATGACGAAGCTTCATTATTTTTGTATTATTTTCTATGTTCATTAATCTAAGTTTCTATAGAGAATTGTTATGATATTCCAAAGTTCATTCTGCCATAAATGCAGGATTTACAGCTTATTTGCCCAAATCTCTGCTTTTAAATATCAAAGACAATACAATGAGTACTTTGCATCATTATTCGATAAATAACGTGGATTGATAATAAAAAAATTCTCAATTTAAATACTAAAGACAATGCAATGAGAACTTTGCATCTTTATCCAATAAGTAACTTGGATTGATAATGGAATAATATACTTGAAATAACCAGCTTGCAGAGAAAATTGCTGACAAATTTACTAAACATATATTATCATTTCTACCATTGTATTCTAATAACATATATATATCTATGCATACGTTGCACACACTATTTCACTCCCAAATATCTTCAGCTTTCCTATAGTAAGCCATGGTTTCAGTTACCCCAAGAACGTAATTTAGTAATGCAACCAATCCAGTCGTTGGCCAAGGTTGAGGCCTTATGTTTTTTTTGGGTTGTGTGAGTTTTGTAAGCCAATATTGTACATTAACTAAATGAAGTTCAGAGGTATAGCTGGGCTATCTAATTAGGCATATTTGTTTGACTTGGACTGGACAATGCCTTGCACTTTACCTTCTCAGATTATTATGTAATTTATCCAAATTTCGACCAAAGAGCAGGAGACTATTTGGACAGTTTTAGACAGTTTTATTCACTTCACTGAATGTTTTAATTAGTGATAATAACTAATCAGTTTTCAGAACTTGAGACCAATTTATAAATATTGATATTTTAGTACTTAATTTATTTCTGGGTCTATGAGGAGTTATCGAGTAGGTGTTATAAGACAGCAAGCCAGTGATGCCTAAGTTTTACAAGCAAGCAAGACAGAACTTTTGATCACAGAACAATAAGGTGTTCACATAACCATGTTTTATGGCTATGTTTCATTGGCACTACAAATGTATGTTTCTCTTGGAACAAAAAGAACAAAATGCTTCTCATAGACAAATGATTTTCAAAGAACATAGAAGAGGACGATCTCTTCAATTTATTCAATCTCCAATGTCGTCCTAACAAATATGCAGCTGCCAACCAGCCCCTTCAACATCTACAAGCTTCAATGCTTTTCCTACTCCCATGTCGTTAATTTCTTTGTATTGCTTTGCATCTGAGCATGTCTTTCATCCCCCTTTCATCTTATCTGTCAAATAGGCCATCAACCATATTGAACCTACTTCGAAGGGGAAGATGTAGAAAACAGAAATGCCCATAATATCTTCAATGCCAAAGTACATTAACATCAAACTCTGCCCAATTTACTCTACCACTTCTTATCACCTTGAATTCATGAATAAATACAGTAATAATGTCAAGAAACTATGACTCCTATCACAATGCCAATCTAATCAATTAATTGACAATGGCATGCACTAAATTTCATAATAAACAAATATTCTTAAGAAAATCTTTCTATATCCAGAAAATAAAATATGTTATAGAAATCATAAGTTTCGAAGACTAAGATTTTTTTAATTACACACTTCAAATTGCCTCTTTTCTATCCTACATGCTACCTATTATGCTACAAACTTCCTCAATTCTCCATTGCAAAATTCACTTCTTGCACAATTAACAATTCATCCCCACGACAGCTCTTCTTTGACACTAACCAGCTGGCTCTTCGAAGCATCACCTTTAGGAACAATTCCCTTCATAATCCTCTGAATGTGGGAGCAAGAAATCTAAATTTTCCTGCTAGGAATCAGAATCCTTATAAGAGACCTTTTAATTCACAAATCCTTGCTCGAGAAAGGAGGACATAAGACCCACCTGTACAACCACCATTGAGGAATACCAGTAGTCTGGTTGAGGAATATTACCCTAACGAGGATGAGGATCAGGGACCCGTTGAAGAGAAAAAGTCACATGATAATATTAATTGGTTGGGTGGGGAAGGAGATGAGGTTCACCTCACTCAGGAGGATAATGAAGAGTCTTTGTATATTAATAATCTATCTTTACATCCAATTGAAGATCGACCAGATGATTACATTTTTGCACAGTACAAATTGTTTTTCGATGCCTTACAAAATGAATTACACCATAAGTATTACCTCAGGCCAAGAGACAATGCAAGCAATCAGACTTTAAGAGTCCTGATCCAAAGCAGAAGGAAAAGTCCCAGATTACTCCACCAAAAATCTGCAGCAGATAACTAAGGAAAAGGGAAATGCATATGAAGTCCAAAATTCTGAAAAATATAGTAGAGCCTCAAAATAAGACCTCCACTCTTTTCAATCCGATGCATGAACTCAGCAAGATTAAGGTTGACCTATCCCAAAAGTTTAATAACTTTTCCTGTCAAATGAGATGGTTGTTGAACCATTAGAGTTCATGTTCATTACAAAAAATTTAAAAATTACAGTAAATACTATCATATTATTTCACTTTATGTAAGAGTTGGACATTCAGTACTAAATTATAGACAGCTTCACTGACAACATTCACTATTTCGGAATTCCACAATTTAGAGTTGAGTGCTTGAGCTATGGATTCAAGTTTTTAACTGAAAAAAGTGTTGCATTGAGTGATATACTAAACAATCATAAGTCGCTAAATTTAACCACAATTTCCATAACATGTTTAGTGTTGAATTGAAGTCCCCAGCTTCCACAAGAGTTTGGTGTTCAGAGCTAAATTATGTCCCAACCATCAATGCAAATTTAATAAAGAATTTGACTTTTGGTGTTGAATTATAGATTGCAGACACGCCAATATTCCCATCACCCCTCCTTAGGCATAAGATAATTTAACCTTTCATTTATAATTTTGGACGATGTTTCCAAAATTCCCAACCCATTAATGCATTGATTTTTTAAGCCCCCATGTTCCAAGTTAAGGAGGATGGTCAAAACTATTATACTCTATATTCAGAAAGTCATTATTTATGTTTTGGTTCAGTCAAATGGTAGTTTGGGCTATGCAGAGGTGCTTAACATATGATATTTCAACTGATAATTGCCCAATTATGGTGCATCCTGACGAGCAAAGTTGTCATTGATGACAACACATTAATGACAAAGGTTGAATTGATGACATGACAAAGGTTGAAGACATGGCAATGGGCAAAGGATAAACACTGGCAAAAGACAAATGGCACAAAGGACAAAGACTTGATGATGATATGGCAAGCAAGCATGACAAGGTTGATGACTTGGCAAACATGGCAAGCATGACAAAATGACAAAAAATGAAGACATGCAAGCTTGATGACATGAAAAAGGACAAAGAAGCATGACATAGCAAGCATGACAAAGAAGCATGGAAAGCATTGATGACAAGTATGACAAAGGTGGATGACAAAGTAAGCATGACATGGAAGAAAGCATTTGAAGGATAGCACAAAAGACTTGACATGGCAAAGATGGCTTGGCAAGCATGAACAAGCATTGGTGACATGGCAAGCAAGCACGATGATAGACATGGTAAGCAAGCATTGAGGACATGACAAGGCTTGCGGGCATCCATTGGAAGAACAACTGCGGGAATTTTTATATGCCCTTGCGGGCATATTATGGAGCCTATTAAGGGCATAACTAGGAGCCCTTGCGGGCATCCTGTTGTCCGTCGAGATGCACACCAGCAGCAGAAATCTTTCGAAAGTTGTCTCCTCACTACAAGTGGGAGAAGTGTGGCCTTGGGGGCAAGCAATGAGCTAGGTACTATCACCTAAATCCCATCTCCTCCATTTAGGTTAACTCCTAACGAAGCCAAGGGGGGTAGTCCCTACAAAGAGTTGTCTATGGCTCTATGTTTTTAAGTGTTTTTGGTGTATGGTGATGCGGATGAGTGTTGTTTAGGAGTTTTTTTAATGATGAGAGAACAAATAAACACACAATCCACGTTGCAGAATTATAAGATACAAATTACCAAGATGAAACAATTCACTTTGAATTTAAATAAGCATCCACAAGATAATTAAATAAAATGCACAAGGACTAATTGTCCGTATCAAGGTGATACATAAGAGTTTTATAGACCAGTGCCAAATGGAGTAAAAAAAGATGCTTGTGATGCTGAAAATGTAAGTCTCAAAGTAACTGTTTGTGAGATTGTTTTGAAATTGTTCTTGGTAAAATTTAAAGTGTTTTAGATGTTCTTGATTATTAGGGCTAAAAAAGCCAAGGCAAGCATCCAACCGGAAGAAATACTTTCAGTAACTACCCCGGGAACCCTTTCGGAGCGTCCAGTTATCAAGGCTAGGTGTCTTGTGATTTAACCAACCTCGAAGTCTAAGACAACGGCACTCCGGCTTCACCTCTAGGCATAGTACTTTGAGTATTTATCGAATATCAACGCCGGTTCGTTGGTTGTGGGGAAATATTTTATTAGGTTATCACTTTCAAGATTAACAAATCCAACACCGTTCTGAATACGAGCCCAACTCCCTAGGGTCGGCAGAGCTTACTAAGTGAAGGATAGCAACGAAGATAGATTTTAATGCGGGAATGTGAGTTGGAATGTTTTAATTATTAAAAGCACACAATTCAACTCTCCGATAGAGAGTGCTCTTGACTTTGTCTTATGACGGAAGTTCAAGAAACTTCAACTATTCTATATGCTTGATGCAAGGAAATGCAATGGGAATGCTCTCAGATAGAGAGTGCTCTTGACTTGTGTTATGGCAAGTTCAAGAGATTTTAGTTCTTTGTTAAAAGACAAGCAGTTTGAAATAAGAACATAAAGATGAAGCTCAAATAATAAAAGATGAGCAATGATATAGCAATATGAAATAAAAGAGCAACTAGTGTTCTACAACAACAGAAACTAATCTAGCAAATGAAGTTAAAAATGACTTCTACACACTGTTCATGAAACTTCCAGCTAGCTGGTTGTACGCAGTACACAGTGGGGAAAGAGGAGTAGCATGCAAGGTCAATGCAGCACTTGGGATCAAACTCCAAGCTACTTCTCAGGTTAAAACTAAATTGAAAATTAAAATTCTAAGTACAAATGAAATTATTCCAAAGACTTAAAGCAAATCTAAACTAAGCATGCACAAGAAACTCTTTCCCAAATGGGGAAGAAGAACCAAAATGTGGGAGGCCTTATCCCACTTAGCTTTTTTATTAATGAAGTACAAATGCCTTGGGAATTTAACCCTTGTAAGGACTTTTGAGAAAATAATAAAACTTGGAAAACTAATTGAAGTGAGCCCTTAAGAGCTTTTACAAAATGATCATAAATGATGTTTTCATGTTTTGGATCATCCTTATGGTTTCTTGAAATTTCGCTTTGCTTAGATCTCCTTACTACAAAAGTTTCTCAAGCTCCTTTCTTTCAAACACCTACACAAACAATTCACTTTGAGGTACCTGTTATCACACAACTTGCAGTTGCCCCTAGTGATATCCCATCCGGGACGGTAGAGGAGATAGGGAACTAAAGAGGTGACCCAAGAGATGCCACGGTTCCCAATGCAAGGTGGGAGTCACGTCAACCGAGGCACTCTTCGCTTTAGGTCAAGGTGTAACTAGACCAAGGGGGAGACCCTATACCCAATCACAGTTGATTGTACCCAAACAAAGGTTTTTAAGGGTAAGTAAATGAGGAGTTGCGGAAACCAATGCAAGGCTAAATGGACCTAAGAGTTGAGGTATGGTTGAAGGTGGTGTAATGGATTGTTAGTGTTTCAACCTATGTATGGTTTAGGCCACATGATAGGGTATGATGACTAGGTATGGTACCATGTGTTTACACAAGTGGGTCTTGTTTTCTTGGGAAGTGTGAAATGGTTCTAGGTGGGCCCACAAGGTGAAGTTAGATGTGAAGTTGGTACTATAGGTTGGATAAAGGCTAGATCTATGAATCTAGGTTGATTCTAGGACTACCCACACACTAGATCTAGGGTTTTGACACAAATTCCAAGGAGTGCGACTTGCTTAGTGGTGGACTAGTGCCTTGTTTGATGGGCTAATGGGGTCAAGAAGTGTGTCAAAGAGTAGATCGGGACACCTAGAAGCCAAATCAAGTGGGCTAAATGGGATCTAATGGTTGGATCTTACTAGATCTAGTTTTTTCAAGTAATGACCCTAAGTGGACCACAATCCCTTGAAACAAGGAATGCTACCCCCAAGGCGGATTGTGACAAAAAGACAGTCTAGACCTAGGTTTCAGGGTATGGGCATTCCAAATCCACGAAAATCTCAAACACCCACCTCCTGGAAGTGGACAAACTCACTTTTTCAAGGGAGTGCGACTTGCTCAAGGAAGGCCAAAAAGTGGGTTTGGTGGACCAAATCAAGTCCAATGGCCACCAAACTGTAGATCCAAATAGCTAGTACCCCGATCTATGCATGTTCAAAAGAATCAAGTCAATCCAAGGGCTAGATCTTCGTAGATCTGAGTTTTGAGGTGTCAAGGAATTCAAAAGGGAGTCTTAACCCCTTAAAACATGGAGAGATGTCCACAAGGTAGATTTCACCAAAGTAAGAATCTAGGGGTAGGTTATCAAGTGTCTAGATTTCAAATCAAGTGGGATCTCATCTACCCATGTGCTAGATCTAACCAAACAAGCCTCTTACAAGGGAGTGCGATTTGGGTCAAAGAGGGCTTTTTGCCTTGAAAAGTGGGTTAATTTTAAGCCAATCACCACCAAACTATAGATCCAACTAGGGGTGGATGCTATAGAGGTGGGTTTTCAATATCTTCTCAAGAACAAGGCTAGATCTAAGTAGATCTAAGAAAGACCAAAATTGGGGTTTTAAATGAATTAGGGTTTTATGACCAATGAAGATAGAATGGATGAAAGAGGCACATACCTTGTAGATCTTACCTCAATTGCTTATGGCCACCTTGCAAATTGATAGCATTCTCCTATGTGTATATTCAAGAGTGAGATCCAAGAGCTCCAACCAAAACGTCCTTCTCCAAGATAGCCAAATCGTCCTCCTCCTACAAGACAAGATCAAAGAAACAAGTCAAGCAAGATGATTATGAAAATGGTAGAAAGATGTAATAGAAAGCATCAACTATGTCACAAAGATACAATAATGATACTCCCTATCACAAGATCAACCCAAGAGAGAATATGTGGATCCCTCCAACAATAACCCTCATGAAGTCGCCCTCCTCTCCACCAATTCGACTTTCCTGTCAAAAGATTAGAAGAAGCACCAAAATCCACAATGATACATAGAAGAGATACTGTATATTCAATATGCAAGAGAATCCACAATGCAAGAGAGATGTGCTCCACAAAAAATCTTCTATTCCAATATTCCAGAGCTCCAAAGGTGAGCTTTACAATGGGGGGTCTCCTCCTTATATAGGATAATAAAGACCAAAACACTATACCACTCTACAATACTACATCAAATGAGTGGTTGAGATTAAAAGATCTCATCATACAATCAATGGCTAAGATGACCCATAACAACATATCACATGGATCACTCAATATAACAATAGCGCCCCCATTAAATGGTACAAATAAGAGGGTGACGTCATCCACTAGAGAAACACAAGTACCCAAAATCCACCTTATGGTGACTAGGACATGACAATATAAGCTCATGGTGGGGCTAGGAGGCATCAATCCTTACTAGCTCATCCCCAAGGCACAATAAAATAATAAAATATGTCCAATATAATGTAAATGACCAAAACTGTCCTCAGAATCCATGACAGTCAAGCAGTAAATGTCCTCCTGTGATCAATCTGGCCATACCCACATGGTGAAAACTGACTGGAAGATAGTGATGCCACCCTAGAAGACCTCTGTGAAAACCAAATGCCAAAACCTTGCCTCAATTGCCCAAATCGATTTCCTCAGTGACCACTTTATCCCATTTTTTAACTGCCTCGGGAACTGTGAAAGTGCCAAAACTGCCTCCTAGGGTGCTAGCGCTGTCCATCTGAGCCCACCAGGCTCTCCAGAAGGGGGGGTAAATGGTAAAAACAAGTGACTGGACCACCCCCTCCATCATCAGCGCCCTAGGTGAACTGGCCTCTCGGGGCCCCTGCTGCTCAGGCTGGGAAATCAGCCCCAAATCTGGTCAACCAGTGTAAAACTGCATCAATCCCTGTCAGAAGTGCCCGGAACTGAAAGATAAGTGTCTCAATGGATCCAGAAGACCCAAATCCACTAGAAATGTGTACTCATACACCATGGGTTGCCCTAATGGGCCAGCTGTAGGGTCCACCATATATGGACAATGTATAATCTGCTGATCTGAAGTAGTAATAAACCTGCTGAACTGAATCAAACATCATCTGCATCATATGTTCATCATATGATATCATCATCAAACATGTAGGCCCATCAATCATCATCAATAATCATCCATACATGGTCCACATCATCACGGATCCCAAGAATATACAACCAAGGATAAATCACATCAGTAGACTAAGACAATGCTTCTCTAATCATTCTCACAGCTAAGCTCAAAGTATAACATCCATTCAGTGGCATTAATTAAGTTAGCATATTCCGTTGTTATATAAAATTACTTGCACAATAGTTCAAATGACAAACTCACCCATTGGACATGGTCAAACTGCTAGTGAAGGATGAAGGCTAGGAACAAGGTTGGGCCAAGGGGTTGACTTGTCTAACTTAACTCAAAAATACTTTGGACTGGGAGAAGGGGGGAAGCTACAAACTCTGTGCTGGACAAAAGAACACGGGGGATGGCTGTGCCTCACAAATGGATAAGTTGTTTAGAGAGTGCTTATTCAACTTAGGCATCATGTCTACATCAAGTTGATCCAGGTTCATTAGGATCATTCAATTTTATTCCATGGCCTTTTTGGCCTACATAACCCTTCGGATTTCAGATGTGCTGAGAAGCACAACTAGTTGCAGCTTGCATCCAGGGCATGTTTTTCAAATATTTATAAGGTCAGCAATTGTTTAGATATAGCTTTTAAGAACCATTGCTTTTTGGACCTTTCTTATACTCTTCGAGGAGTATTTTTAGCTGTTCATTGCTCTTGTCCCTTTTTTTTGTTTCCATGGGCGAATTTTAAGTTTCCATAGGTAGAACATGAGCTTTCAGTTTTAGCCAACAACATCTCAAGTGACTAGGGGGAGTTCGAGCCAATGCCAAACATCGGGACAACCGACCAGAATGATTTAGGCCTACAATCCAACTCACCAAGGGCAAGTTTTGTCACCAACTTAGAGCCGAGACACTGAATAAACAGGGATGCGGTCCAAACACAGAGGTAGAAAAATGGGGAAGTCCTCGGTATCAGAAAGTCAAATGAGACAGGTCAAGGTCTAAAGTCAAATAGGAAGGTCATGTATGGATGGAGTCAAGTGAATATGGAGCCTACACTAGCAGACAACTGGTGTCAGGAAAGACCATATCTGTGTAAGGTGAAAAACAAATGGGTTTTGTTAAATGACCTAAATGTGTAAGTAATTGTCCATTTTATGATTTACAGTTCATTTTAAACAGTTTGCCACATCATGAATAATATACCAAGCACATGCTGCGATCATGACTAAATCAACAAGATAATAATCCACAGTCAGTGAACATATCCATAGATCATACAACATCATCATAATAATAATCATCATGCATCATCTGAGACACTGCTGAAATACATCTCTAAGCACTGAACTAAAACTGAATGGGATAAGTGGTCACATCAGTCATCAAATCTGAACTCTCAAGGATCAGCCTTGACACAAGGTCATACATAAATCTGAATAATATACTGCTGATCATGAGTGATCCAAAATATATAGCCATGCTCTGGAATAATGGAAGCTCTGGAATGTGCAGATATCTGTTGTACAAGAATAGTAGCCCTGCTACTATGGTGTGATAACAGTACCCATTAGCATTAGTAAGCAAAATGAGATCTAATCTTAAATATCAACTAGAAAATTGACAAAAAGACAATGCAAGTCTAGCTTTTTATGAGATCTAAATTCTAACAATAACTTAAATGCGAGATCTATCTATGTAATGCAAGCTAGCAAACAAGAAAATACTAGATCCTATCAAAACGAATGCAACATATGAGATCTAAAATGCCTAGCTTACAACTTTTCAAAGCATGAAACTACTAAATGATAACCAAACTTTTAAGTCTCAATTCATTTTCGTTGTTTTATTGTGATTTTAGGGCCTTCTTGAAGATGGACGAAGAGGAGAGTAGGAGCAAAAACGAGAGGGATGAAGAAGTGGATAGAAGGCAAGCTTGAAAGCAAAAACGAGGAAGAAAAAGGAAGCAAGCCAATGCAGGACGAAAGGAAGAGGTAAGAAAATGGAAAGAAGGGAGTTTTGGAAGCAAAACGAAAGGGGTAAGGGCCCTAATGAGGATGGACTAGAGGAGGGAAAAGAAGAAGACAAAAGCCAAAAAACGAAAGGGAAAGATGGCTTAAACTAGGGCAAGACGAAAGTAAAAAGAAGAGGGTGAAGATCTAGGGTAAAAAACGAGACAAGGAAGAAAGTGAAAGGCCAAAGCAAATCAAGAAAACCAATGCAAACACACAAGGTGGGATCAAACTCCCGAACAAGGTGACCACTAGAACACTAGTCCAAGACAACCTTCTAGCTAGGTGGATGTCCACAAGGTACTAGTGAGGATAGAGAAGTAGCCACAAAACAATGTGGCCCTTGGGATTTTCATCTCAAGGTACTATCTCAAGTCAAAACTTTGGTATAGAGAACAGAAAGAAGAGAAAAGTGATTATGTAACCAATGTTTGAAATTCTTTGTTGTTGATGGAGGAAAGGCTAGCCTCTTAGTTGTGTTTCTTTCTTTGAAAAGAGAAAAACTTGGAGAATCTGCAAGAGAAAAATTTAGAGAGGAAAAGCCATTGTATGAGCAAAGACTAGCTTGATTTTCAAGCCACTCTCCACCTTGAAAGATCCCTGCAAAACCCTTATATTCAAGCAAACAAATCCGAACAAGATATTTCTAAGCTATGTTAGAACATAAATTGAATAATGACTTGCTTAAGAAAAGATAAGGTGAGAGAGATATCACCAAGACAATGTGAACCAAGTCTGAAAACTCATGCATAGACCTCCAAAGTCGCTTCTTATTGCAATAGCATAAACACATATTACAACATAGATTTTGGCAGAGTGTTCTTGCCTAAAATCTCCATCATAAGAGAGCCCAAATGGCTTCTCTTTATACAAAAACTAAAGACTAAAACCCTAAAACGAATTGGCATAGAGAGAGCCAAGTAATTCGAGTTTCCCAATGGCAAGAGAGCACATAAGATTGATTTATGAGTTAATTGGGTGTTGGAAGGTGGGAGGGGGGTGAGGTGGCCTCCACCTAGGCAAGGCGCCCACCCCCAAGCCTTGTGAACTCCACCCAACCAATAAAAAAATGCCAAATCCCAAAATGTAAGCATGCTTGAGGAGGGCGAAAATCTTGACTTAAGATCACTCCCAGTGCTCTGATTGCCAACTAAACTGACCTGTAGTTGATTGCAATCATCTTAAATGCTTTCTGCCATGTCATTTTGACTTTTACTTTATTCAATTTGGTCTTTTTTGGAGAGATTTGAATTATCTCCAATTTATTATTTTCTGAATATTTTAATTAATATTTCTCATTTTTTTATTTTTTGAGAAAATATTAATTATGAGGCCAAATAATTGTCTGAAACTTAGGCTAAGCTGGTCCAGGGATCATGAATGATTTTTGGCTTAAGGTTTAAGCCTTCAAGTACTGAAAATGGATCCCGGATGACTGACATATTACAAAATTGAAATTTTTCCATTTAAACTATGGAAAATTTTTATTAAAAAATAAAAATAATTAAAAACCCAAAACCAGAGGACCCGGTAAAAAATTTTCGAAATTTTTTCTAAGGGTCCTAGTGACTTAGGACATGACTATAGTCTATTCTAATAGTGTCTAGTAGGCTTATATACATTAGTTGGACTCTAATAACTCCCCAAGGCTCAATTTTCAAAATCGGGCATTCCAGCTTTGGAGGAAGCGGGAGAAAACCTCATCGATTATAGCTCGGCTATAGGCAAAGTATAATTGACAAGGGAAAAAACTCCCTGGAATACCTTAGTTGCTTAGCCAAGTCATGGGGGACTGAGCCACTCAAAAAATCCTACTAGCACACTTTATTACAAACCCCGTGGGGCCATGGTCACTTTGACTAAAAAATAAAAACTGGCTAGCCAAAATTGGCTAATTATTGTCATCTGAAACCCTGATACGCTGGAAGTGAACACTGATGTGTTCTGACACTGGCGACTCAATGAGGTTTCAACTATTTGTACAAAATAAGTGATAACACATCCTATAAGGTCCCTGCGGGCATCTTATTGAGCTATGTGGGCATCACAGGATGGCATATGATGGAGCATGTGCGGGCAAGTGAAAAGCCCTTTGTGAACATATCCATGAAACAGCCTGCGGGAATTTTTAATGGAGCAGTGTGAGCATTTCAAGGATCCCTTGCGGGCATCCCTTAATGCACTTACAGGCCTCACAGTGAGCCCTTACGAGCATCACAGCAAGCCTTTGCGGGCATTTTGTAAAGATCCCATTCGGGCATATTCCAAGGACTCTTGTGGGCATATTCAGGAGGCCTTGTGTGGGCATTCTTAAAGGATATGCGGGCATCACATAAAGTCCCCTGCGGGCATTTCTACAAGGCTGTGCGGGCATTTCTATAAGCCCTTGCGGGCATTTATGAAGCCCTTGTGGGCATAATTAAAAGGTTTGTGCGGGCATCATTTAAAGAGCCTTTGTGGCCATATAAGAGCATTTGCGGGCATATTTGAAGGGCAGTCCGATGATGTGGAAAAGAAGGTTGAAATTAAATAGATTTATATGTTTTTGAAAAGGATAAATTGGAGATAATGTAATAAGGTCGGCCAAATAAATCTTATTTGATTATTTTAATGATAAAAATAAAAATAAAAGAGACGTCGACCTCTAGAATTTATGGAGAAGGAAAAGTATAAATAAAGGACAAATCTTTATTTTGATTGTGGATTTTGTGAAGAACTTGGTGAAGTGAGGATGTGAAAAGAGCTCTGATTTCGGTTGTTTTCCGAGGTAGCAGCAAAGGAAGCTGAAGATGGAAGGTTGAGACAATAGTGAAGTTTCTTTTCTCCTTTTATTCTCTCTCTGAATTTGGGGTGGCTAAAGACAATACTTAGTACATAGAATCATGATGATAGTTTGAATTGACAGAGACAGCTTGATGATATTCTAGGGCAGCAGTAATGGAAGATTGATTGAAGTCATGGGGAGAATGATGATGTAAACGAAGAAGTGTTTATGGACATAATGAAAATGTGCTTACGGGCAGAATGATGATATGGACAGAACGAGGATGATGTGTTTGTGGATAGAAGTATGATGATGTGCTTGTAATGTGTTTGGACAGCAGAAGTGGCAGAAGTTTTGATTGTTTGATGACAAAAATGTATATGTATATACAAGTTGGGTCTTGTTCTATTTTTCTTAGTTGGATCTAAGAAAATACCAAGCTAAGTCTTGGAATAGGAGCTGGTGCTTCTCTATCAATTGTAGCCAATCAAATCAAATATAAAAATATTACAAAGCTTATCTTGTGTTTCTTGTGATGTCTCTATGATGGATTGATAGCAGCCGAGAAAGACAATAGTATTGCCTTGAAGTTTCTAATGGATGGACTCCCAAGCCCTATCAAAGAAAGTGTAAGAGAATACACCTCTACCAAAGATCTCTGGTTCAAGCTGGAAGGTGAATATCAAAGGAGAAATCAAGACATAGAAGTCAAGCCCTCTAAAGATGAGAAACAAGAAGAAAAAGAGGTACAAGCTTCAGAAGTAAGTGAAGGTAAGGACTCTTCTATTAGTGATAATTTTGAATGTGATGATGTTGAAACTCTACTTACAGAAGATGAGCATGAAGATTTGTTGAAATTCGAGCAGACATTTGCATGTGCCCTATTAGATATTGACATCAAATTCAATCTGAGACTTAAAAAGAAGATTTTATGGTCTTTCGAAAAATATCAAAAGAAGACAATGGATCTCCTCAAGGATGTCAAACTCAAGAAGGCATGTTTACAAAATAAGATAAGAGACAAAGACGATGAAATTGAAAAATTGAAGGCCAAATTGATAAGTCTAGGAGATTCTAGTAAATATTTACAAGATGAGCTAGAAGATCAAACTAAGGAAGTTAGAAGATTGAACACTGAATTAGCAAAAGAACAAGAAAGGACTGGTAAAGACCCTAAAGAGCTTGAAAAGAGAAGGAAGGCTAATATTGATTTGAAGATTCAGTTGGAGGAAGCCAAAAGAATAGAAGAAATCATGAAGCTTCAGTTGGAAGAAAAAGAGAAGACAAACCACAAGCTTGAGATGGAAGTTGTTGATCTCAAAAAGAAGATTGAAAAGACAAACACTCATGTGAAATTCAATAACAACTCAATTATCTTGGATGAAATACAAAATTTTCAAAGGTCTCCTTTTGACAAATATGGCCTTGGGTACAAGAAGGAAGAAGAAAAATATGAAGGTAGTACTTGGTCCCCCAAGACTCTTGAAGTAGGATCCACATCCTTCAAATGTGAAAGCAAAATTGTCTTTCATGCACCTGCACATGACAACATAGAATTTATAAGATCAAAAATGTATCAAGAAGTTTGTACTGCACCTCCAAACAAGTTCAAAAAAGAGACAACTCCAAGGTGGATCCAAATTCCCAGGTATGAAGATGGCTTAAATGGTTATTGTTTCTCTTGTACATAAAGCTATGGATTGCAGACTCTATGGAAGAACAAGTGCTAAAAGTCCCAATCACTCTGTGAGATGTTGGACTTGTAACCATGTTGGTCACATTGCTGCAAATTGTCACACAACGATATGCTTCACCTGTGGTGGTGTTGGTCATAAATCCCAAGCATGTGCAAGTCCAAGAAGATAATCCATGAGAATTTTTTCATACACATCAGCAAGGAAAGAAGATGAATCGAGGAAGAAGAATAACAAAAAAAGATTTGAAGACCAAAGGACAAATGATCAGAGCCAAGGAGATTCTCAGGTATGGATGAAAAAGAGTATTTTGTTAAATCTAAATGAGGTTGATCATTGCACAGAAGGTGGCTTCCAGATGGCAAGCCAAACTTGAGGCCTTTTGAAGACCTTAGGTACACCTTGAGTTCATTGTTGGAGGATGGACTCAAAGGTAGATGTTGGTTGCTCCAAACATAGAGATAGGTCCAAGGATCATGGCATGGTGATAGGGGGAGCACGAGTTCTCAAAATCCATAACATGTCCAATGTTTTTCATATTGGGTGAATTCATACAAGATGGAAGTTGTTGTAAGGAGACAAGAATCTGTTGGAAAGATTGGCTAAATGATCCTAAGTGAAGACAAAGTTTATACTTGGTAATGTAAAGTTGTTGGTTGTTTTAATCAGTGCTTGATCATGATTGATGGAGTAGCGAAGATTGACATAGCTCCTTTAGGAGTGTTTTAAAGCTAAGGGTGGAACAATGTACATAAACACATAGAGAGTGTAATGAAGAAAGTACAGGATTGAAAGAAAGAAAAGTGGCAGTTGCAGGACAATAACTATGATTCAGTATGAATGTTGATTAAGGAAAGCCCTGGTATGAAGATCTATTCATAGTCATTGAGATAGAATAGAATGGCCAAGGAACTATCAATGAAAACAATATGAATGTGATAACTATGAAAGCAAGGTCAGAATATATATGTGGATATTAGAGAAGAGCTAAATCAAGGAAAAGAGGATTGTGAAAAAGGCAATTTGAGAACTATGTAAAAGGAAATTTGAGGACTGAGTATAAGACATAATTGAAGCATCCGAAAAATATCCTTGTGTAGAATAGAGTTTGTTTGATCAAGCTAGAGATGAAGTTTGATAAATCTGAGGTATATATGTTGGAACAATTCGAAGGCTTATCTCCTAATCTTCAGTGCTTCGCATTTTGAAGTGGTGTATACCATAAGTCACAAATCGATTAAGTTTGGTGAGCAAAAGTGCATTTCAAAGAAGCAGCAGCAATGATATGAATAAGACCTCCAGATGTAAAGATATTTTGAAGAATCTATAGTAGAAGTGCTCTCAATGTTCCTGAAAGGAGGAGTAGATATGTGAAGACCAAGGAGATGAATGCAAAAGGAAGATATTCATGGTCAAATCCCGTGGATGAAGAAAACTAATATTAGTTCTGAACAATATGATTAGACAAGATCAACATGTTGATGTTTGAGAAATTAATACATGCTTACCTTTTATGAATTTACTAGATGATTGTTGAGCATAACTCTCTCTACCTTTGGATATGATTGACAAAACAAACACTTGTTACTAACATCTGATTGTATGATTTATTGGGAATAAAGTTAGAACAACTGGAAATGTTTTCATTTCTTATCTTGAGGATAGCAGGAAAGCTATGTTAGTTTTGTACCTAGGGAAGTGTTCCCCAAGTGACATTTGCCTAATGTCATTTAGAAGGGGGAAAAAGGTGACCCTCACATTAAATGACATTAATGAGACTTTATAACATTAAAGTCACTTTTTGCTAAAGTTAAGTGGGTGAGTGAAATATTTATTTAAGTGATTTAAATTAAAGTGATTTTTACTCTCATTGATTCTCATCCATTGGATTGGATCCTTTTCCACTGTTGGATTAGATTCTCACTTAGGGTTGAACAAAAAGGGTTGAGGGAGGCATTTGGCTTCACTTTTTTGTGAATGAAGTGAAGAGAGCAAGAGAAGAGAGAGAGCTAGGGCATTGGCATGATTTCCAAGGTGAGGGTGTGCACAGAAATCGAGGAGCTTTTAGCAGCACGATTTTCTAGAAGGTGGCACGAGTTTCAATGCATATGTTGATCATTTAATGCACAGTACGATTTCCCATCAGCATTCTTTTCTTCAGTGGGCACACATCTCGAGACAGCAGAAGCTTTGCACAGAAATCGAGGTACTGTACAGTAGCATTTAATGCTAGCCGTACAACACAGAAATCGAGGAGTCTGTTTCAGCAGTCTGTTGGCACGAATATCGAGGAGTGAGCAGGGCACATTTCTCGAGGAGTGATTAATTAATTTCTGCACTGAAATCTGGGCACAAATCTCGAGGCATTTATTGCACAGATTTCTAGAATCCGTATAGATTGTATGGACTGTTTTTCTGCACAGTTTTCGAGGTTTTCTGCTGCACAGTTTTCGAGAGGTTTGGCACTGTTTTCGAGGTGATTTTAATGCATAGAAATCGAGACAGAGCTGGCATAGAAATTGAGACAGAATAGTGACACAGAAATCGAGACAGTAAGGTACAGAAATTGAGACACAGTGAGGCACAGAAATCAAGGCAGCACTCTGGGTTGGTTAGATAAGTTAAATTTTGACTGTAATAGCTATACTGAATTATTTTACTGAAGAAATAAAAATCTCTCTCTCTCTTACTGGTTTTCCTCATGGGGGTTTTTCCAGGGCACAATTGCCGAAAATTCTGAGTCTATCTTTTATGGTGTGCATGTGTTAAATATTTAATTTATGCCTGTTAGTGGTAGTTTACAGCGTGTTTAATTGTTACAGTATTTTTCATAAGTAGTTTGCAGCCTATGCAAAACCGGTTGTAGATGAAAAACACTTGAAAAGTTAACATAAACCAGCAAGCAGTAAAACCCAGAAAATCTACATGGTATCAGAGCGCAGGGGCTGAAAACAGTAATATTTTTCCAGCACACAGAAATTTCTAGAACTCAGAAATTTTGTGATTTTCTTCTGTTAGTGATCAGCATTCTGTTGGGTTGAAGTTGAGATGTCTACAGGTCTGAGGTTGGAGGATAGGCTGAATGGGACGGAGAATTTTGTGCCATGGAAGGCCAGAATTTTATTGATTTTGGAGGAGAATGAACTATGGGTGGAGGTGGTTAAAAGTACTACAGCCAACCCTATTGTCATTCCAGATGGTACAGATGCAGCATCCCTATTAGCCTTCAACAAGAAGGACTATAAGGCTAGGAGGATTATCCTTGACGCAGTTAAAGACCACATAATCCCTCACATTTCTGGGAAGACTAGGGCACATGAGATGTGGAGTGCCTTGACCAGCTTGTATGAGAGTTCCAATGAGAACATAAAGATGGTTCTCAAAGAGAAACTCAAGAGTATAAAGATGAATGGAGGAGAGGGAGTCACAGCTTACCTCACTAGGATTTCTGCAGTTCAGGATGAACTGGTAGCGGTTGGTGAAGTGGTATCTACTACTGAGCTTGTACGCACAGCAGTGAACGGGGCTTCAAAGTCCTGGAGTGTATTTGTGCAGGTCATAGTGGGTAGAGAGAACCTACCGTCTTGGGAGAGACTGTGGGATGACTTTGTGTAGGAGGAGACCAGGAGAGGTCTCATACAGGGTAGTTCATCACATGGTGGGGCAAATGAGGAGAACGTGGCACTGACAGCCAAGGGGAAGAAGAAGAAGGGTCCCAAGAAGGGTGGGGCCAAGAGGCAGCAACAACAACAACCGTAGGGTGGACAGAAGAAGGACTTGAGTAAAATCAAGTGCTATTGTTGTCAGGCGTTTGGGCACTATGCTTCACAGTGTCCAAGCAAGAAGAAGAAGAAGGGACAGGGACAACAGACAGCAGCCTCAGCAGAGGTTGATGATTTTGGTGACAGGTTTCAGAGGGAGTTTTCCCTATATGCTGGACAGATTGAGAGAGAGAGAGTCTCTTTAGCCACCAACACAGATATGGATATGGAGAGTGAGCATTCATTGTTGACAGGGCATCAGATAGGTCCATCCACCACTAGTACGTGGTACATTGACAGCGAAGCCTCGAGACACATGACAGGTACTCGAGAGTTGTTCTCCGAGCTATCACGGACAGTTAGAGATGTGGAGGTGGTACTTGGTGACAATACCATTGTTAGAGCAGTTGGTCAGGGAACCATTACATTTCAGAGGGAGTCTGTGGGTCCCATGACTCTTAGGAATGTGTTGTATGTTCCTGGGCTGAAAAAGAACCTTGTTTCAGTTTCCACTATTGAGGACAGGGGTCTTGGGGTGTGTTTCTCAGATGGGAGAGTGCAGGTGTTCCCCAGGACTACAGGTGTATCTGCCCCCATGGATATTGGAGTTAGATGTGGACGACTGTACAAGTTATTGTTTCAGCCGCAGCATGCTATAGCACACAGCAGCAGCATGCTATAGCACACAGCAGCAGCAGTGAGCTATGTGAGCTATGGCACAGGAGGATGGCCCACCTACATCACCCAGCTCTGAGATTGTTGAGGAGCATGGTTACAGGTTTACCCGAGTTCGACACTGAGCAGAGTGATGTGTGCAGAGGGTGTGCTTTGGGAAAGTACACCAAGACTGCTTTTCCAAGCAGTGACACGAGAGCAGCAGGAGTGCTTGACTTGATCCATTCTGACATTTGCAGTCCTATGTCTTCAGTATCTTTGACTGGTCACGATTACTACATTAGCTTCATTGATGACTACTCCAAGAAGACCTGGATTTATTTCTTGAGGAACAAGAAGTCCCCATTATTGTTGAGTGTCTTCCAAGGGTTCAAAGCCCTGGAGAAGCAGATGGGGAGGAAGATTAGGATGTTGAGATCAGACAATAGGGGTGAGTATACCTCCAAGGATTTCAATGCTTTTTGCATTCAGGAGGGTATTCAGAGACAGTTGGCAGTTCCCTACACTCCTGAGCAGAATGGAGTAGCAGAGAGAAAGAACAAGTCTATTGTGGGAGCAGTGAGAGCTATGCTCCATGATTAGGGGTTACCGTTCTTTCTATGGGCAGAGGCTTGCAACACTGCAGTGTATCTGCAGATCAAGAGTCCTCATCGTGCTTTGGGGAGGATGACTCCAGAGGAGATGCATTCAGGTAAGAAGCCTGAGGTGAGTCACTTTCGGATATTTGGCTCTTTGACCTACTCTCACGTCCCTTCTGAGAAGAGGACGAAGTTCGAGCCCACTGCAGAGAGAGGTATCTTTGTGGGTTACGATGAGACTTCGAAGGCATATCGGCTTTACATTTCTGGCCAGAAGAGAGTTGTAGTGCGGCGGGAAGTGAAGTTTGATGAGGACAGGGCCTTCAGGAAGTCGAGAGAGATGGAGCAGAGGGAGCCATCAGCTCCCACACCTCAGTTGACACAGGCTTCTTCGATACTGGTTTCAGGTCCGCAGGTTTCTGGAGTGACTGGATCACAAGGTACAGGCATAGCTTCTACAGGATCAGTGGTTCAGGCGACAGGTACTTCAGGGACAGGTTCAGGGACTAGCACAGGTTCAGGTTCACAGGTTACAGGGTCTTCAGGGACTGGTTCATCAGTCACTGGTCCTCGGGGTGTTGGACCTTCTGCTTCTAGGAGTTCCTCGGATGAGGATAGACCAGTTTGGGAGGAGCCTTCAAGAAAGAGGAAGCCTAAGTGGCTTCAGGACACCTTGAAGGAAGCAGAAGCATTTGGTAGACCTCAGGAGGCGATCAGGTCAGTAGTTGAGCCAAATAGATATGGGATGGCCCTTGTTGCCAGTCTTCGTGACTCTGCGCCTTCTACATTTGAGGAGGCTTCTCAGCATCAGGTGTGGAGAGATACCATGATGGAAGAGTACCATTCCATCATGAAGAATGATGCTTGGGAGATTGTGCCGAGACCTGAGGGGAAGTCAGTTGTGACTTCCAAGTGGCTTTACAAGATCAAGCATGCTGCAGATGGCAGTGTGGAGAAATTCAAGGCTCGGTTTGTGGCTTGGGGGTTCTCACAGGTTGAGGGAGTTAACTATGATGAGACATTTGCTCCAGTTGCTCAGTATTCTTCCATCAGAGCAGTGATATCTATAGCAGCAGAGATGGGTTGGAAGATCCACCAGATGGATGTGAAGACCGCATTTCTCAATGGTCTTCTGCAGGAGGAGGTGTATTTAGATCAGCCACAGGGATTTGAGATACATGGGAGAGATTCTCATGTGTGCAGGCTTAGGAAATCCTTGTACGGTCTAAAGCAAGCTCCTAGAGCTTGGTACTCCAGGATCGATGCATATTTGACTTCGATGGGATTTCAAAAGAGTGAGGCTGATCCCAACCTTTACTACATTGTGGTTGGTGGAGATCCTCTCATTCTTCTATTATATGTTGATGACTTATTTATCACTTGAGATGAGCGTCTTATTGCACAGTGCAAGAGAGACCTTGCAGCTGAGTATGAGATGACTGATATTGGGCTGATGCATTCCTATTTGGGGATGGAGGTTTGGCAAGAGCCTGGACATATTTTCCTAGGACAGGGGAAGTATGCAGTTGATATTCTGAAGAGTTATCGGATGGAGGACCGCAGGCCTATATCTACACCGATGATCACCAACTAGAAGCAACTTCATGCTTCCCAGGGTAAGTTGGTGGATCCCACACTCTATCGTCAGCTCGTTGGATCATTGATGTATCTGGTCAACACCAGGCCAGACTTGTGTTTTGCGGTTAACACTCTTAGCCAGTTCATGGTGGAGCCTAGGAGTGTGCATTGGACTGCCGCAAAGCACGTACTGAGATACCAACAGGCACAGTGGATTATGGTCTGGACTACAGGGGTTCGGGTGGAGTCAGCTTGGTTGGGTTCACAGATTCAGCCTGGGCAGGTTGTGTGAGGGATCAGAAGAGCACTTCCGGTTGTTGTTTCAGCTTGGGCTCGGTAGCAGTGTCGTGGTTCAGCAGGAAATAGAAGTCCGTTGCATTGAGTTTGCTGAGGCTGAGTATATGGCAGCCAGTCAGGCGACTTGCGAAGCACTGTGGCTTCGTAAGTTATTGGTAGATTTATTTGATCAGTAGCTGAGACCTACGGTGATCTATTGTGACAATCAGAGTTGCATTCAGCTCTCTGAGAATCCGGTGTTCCATGACAGGTCGAAGCACATTGAGATCAGGTATCATTTCATCCGGGACTACGTCCAGAGAGGAGCAGTTGAGTTGCAGTATGTTTCCACTGATGAGCAGGTAGCAGATATCTTGATGAAGTCTTTGGGGAGGGGGAAGTTTGTCTTCTTCAGAGATAAGTTGGGAGTGGTGTGGAACACCTTCCTCGGTAAGAGGGAGTGTTATTTTGTACCTAGGGAAGTGTTCCCCAAGTGACATTTGCCTAATGTCATTTAGAAGGGGGAAAAAGGTGACCCTCACATTCAATGACATTAATGAGACTTGTTATCACACCATAGTAGCAGGGCTACTATTCTTGTACAGCAGATATCTGCACATTCCAGAGCTTACATTATTCCAGAGCATGGCTATATATTTTGGATCACTCATGATCAGAGCAGTACATTATTCAGAGTTTGTATATGACCTTGTGTCAAGGCTGAGCCTTGAGAGTTCAGATTTGATGACTGATGTGACCACTTATCCCATTACAGTTTCAGTTCAGTGCCTAGAGATGTATTTCAGCAGTGTTTCAGATGATGCATGATGATGATTATTATGATGATGTTGTATGATCTATGGATATGTTCTCACTGACTGTGGATTATTATCTTGTTGATTTAGTCATGATCATAGCATGTGCTTGGTATATCATTCCTGACGTGGCAAACTATTTAAAATGAACTGTAAATCGTAAAATGGACAATTGCTTGCACTTTTAGGTCATTTAACAAAACTTACTGATATTTCACCTTACATAGACATGGTCTTTCCCCGACACCAGTTGTCTGCTAGTGTAGGCTCCATATTCACTTGTCTCCATCCATACATGACCTTCCTGTTTGACTTTAAACCCTGACTTGTCTCATTTGACTTTCTGATATTGAGGACTTCCCCATTTTTCTACCTCTGTGTTTGGACCGCATCCCTGTTTATTCAGTATCTCGGCTCTGAGTTGGTGACAGAACTTGCCTTTGGTGAGTTGGATTGTAGGCCTAAATCATTCTGGTCGGTTGTCCCGATGTTTGGCATTGGCTCGAACTCCCCCTAGTCACTTGAGATGTTGTTGGCTAAAACTGAAAGCTCATGTTCTACCTATGGAAACTAAAAAATTCGCCCATGGAAATAAAAAAGGGCAAGAGCAATGAAAAGCTAAAAATACTCCTCGAAGAGTATAAGAAAGGTCCAAAAAGCAATGGTTCTTAAAAGTTATATCTAAACAATTGCTGACCTTATAAATATTTAAAAAAACATGCCCTGGATGCAAGCTGCAACTAGTTGTGCTTCTCAGCACATCTGAAATCCGAAGGGTTATGTAGGCCAAAAAGGCCATGGAATAAAATTGAATGATCCTAATGAACCTGGATCAACTTGATGTAGACATGATGCCTAAGTTGAATAAGCACTCTCTAAACAACTTATCCATCTGTGAGGCACAGCCATCCCCCATGTTCTTTTGTCCAACACAGAGTTTGTAGCTTCCCCCTCTCCCAGTCCAAAGTATTTTTGAGTTGAGTTAGACAAGTCACACCCTTGGCCCAACCTTGCTACTAGCCTTCATCCTTCACTAGCAGTTTGACCATGTCCAATGGGTGAGTTTGTCATTTGAACTATGGTGCAAGTAATTTTATATAACAACGGAATATGTTAATATAATTAATGCCACTGAATGGAATTTGTACTTTGAGCTTAGCTATGGAATGATTAAAGAAGCATTGTCTTAGTCTACTGATGTGATTTATCCTTGATTATATATATTCTTGGGATCCGTGATGATGTGGACCATGTATGGATGATTATTGATGATGATTTATGGTCCCACATGTTTGATGATGATATCATATGATGGACATATGATACAGATGATGTTTGATCCAGTTCAGCAGGTTATTATCATTACAGATCAGCAGATTATACATTGTCCATATATGGTGGACCCTACAGCTGGCACATTAGGGCAACCCAGGGTGTATGAGTACTCATTCCTAGTGGATTTGGGTCTTCTGGATCCATTGAGACACCTATCTTTCATTTCCGGGCACTTCTGACAGTGATTGATGCAGTTTTACACTTGTTGACCAGATTTGGGGCTGATTTCCCAGCCTGAGCAGCAGGGGCCCCGAGAGGCCAGTTCACCTAGGGCGCTGATGATGGAGGGGGTGGTCCAGCCACTTGTTATTACCATTTATCCCCCCTTCCGGAGAGCCTGGTGGGCTCAGATTGACAGCGCTAGCACCCTAGGAGGCAGTTTTGGCACTTTCACAGTTCCCGAGGCAGTTAAAAAATGGGATAAAGTGGTCACTGAGGAAATCGATTTGGGCAATTGAGGCAAGGTTTTGGCATTTGGTTTTCACTGAGGTCTTCCAGGGTGGCATCACTATCTTCCAGTCAGTTTTCACCATGTGGGTATGCCCAGATTGATCACAGGAGGACATTTACTGCTCGACTGTCATGGATTCTGAGGACAGTTTTGGTCATTATCATTATATTGGGCATATTTTATTATTTTATTGTGCCTTGGGGTGAGCTAGCAAGGATTTATACCTCCTAGCCCCACCATGTGCTTATTTTATCATGTCCTAGTCATCATGAGGTGGATTTTTGTACTTTCTACCCCTCTTGTGGGATGACGTCACCCTCCATTGTACCATTTAGTGAGGGCGCTATTGTTATGTTGAGTGATCCATGTGATATATTGTTATGGATTCATCCTAGCCATTGATTGTATGATGAGATCTTATAATCTCAACCACTCATTTGATGTAGTATTGTAGAGTGGTATAGGGTTTTGGTCTTTATTATCCTATATAAGGAGGAGACCCCCATTGTATAGCTCACCTTTGGAGCTCTGGAATATTGGAATAGAAGATTTTTTGTGGAGCATATCTCTCTTGGCTTGTGGATTCTCTTGCATATTGAATATAAAGTATCTCTTCTATGTATCATTGTGGATCTATGTGTTTTTGCTAACCTTTTGACGGGAAAGTCGAATTGGAGAGAGGAGGGCGACTTTTGGAGGGTTATTGTTGGAGGGATCCACATATTCTCTCTTGGGTTGATCTTGTTACAGGGAGTATCATTATTGTATCTTCGTGACATAGTTGATGCTTTCTATTACATCTTTCTACCATTTTCATAATCATCTTGCTTGACTTGTTTCTTTGATCTTGTCTTGTAGGAGGAGGACGATTTGGCTATCTTGGAGAAGGGATATTTGGTTGGAGCACTTGGATCTCACTCTTGAATATAAACATAGGAGAATGCTATCAACTTGCAAGGTGGCCATAAGCAAATTGAGGTAAGATCTACAAGGTATGTGCCTCTTTCATCCATTCTATCTCCATTGGTCATAAAACCCTAATTAAATCAAAACCCCAATTTTTGGTATTTCTTAGATCTACTTAGATCTAGCCCTCATTTTGAAAAGATATTGAAAACCCACCTCTATAGCATCCACCCCTAGTTGGATCTATAGTTTGGTGGTGATTGGCTAAGAATTGATCCATTTTCTAAGATAAAAAGCTCTCCTTGACCTAAAGCGCACTTCCTTGAGAGAGGCTTGTTGGGCTAGATCTAGCACATGGGTAGGTGAGATCCCACTTGATTTGACATCTAGACACTTGATCACCTATACCCATATCCTTACTTTGGTGAAAACTACCTTGTGGACATCTCTCCATGTTTTGAGGGGTTGAAACCCCCTTTTGATTTTCTTGGTACCTTTAAAACTTAGATCTACTAAGATCTACCCATTGGATTCACTTGAAACTTTGAAGGAACATAGATCGGGGTACTAACATCCCGGATCTACATTTTGGTGGCCATTGGACTTGGTTTGGTCCACCAAACCCACTTTTTGCCCCTCCTTGAGAAAGTCGCACCCCCTTGAAATTTTGAGTTGGACCACTTCTAGGAAGTGGGTGTTGGAGATTTTTGTGGATTTGGATCGCCCATGCCTTGAAACCTAGGTCTAGACTGTCCTTTTGTCCCGATCTACCTTAGGGATTGCATTCCTTGTTTTGAGGAATTGTGGTCCACTTTTGGTCATCACCTAAAAACCTAGATCTAGCAAGATCCAACCATTGGATCTCATCCAAACCACTTGACTTGGCTTCTAGGTGTCCCGATCTACACTTTGACATTCTTCTTGACCCCATTAGCCCATCCAACAAGGCACTAGTCCTTCTCCAAGCAAGGCGCACTTCTTGGGATTAGTGTCAAACCCTAGATCTAGCACATGGGTAATCCTAGAACCAACTCTAACTTGTAGATCTAACCTAGATCTAGCCTATAGTACCATCTTCACACTTAACTTCACCTTGTGGGCCTTTCTAGAACCATTTCACACTTCCCAAGGCAACAAGACCCACTTGTGTAAACACATGGTACCATACTTAATAATCATACCCCATCAAGTGGCCTAAACCATACATAGATTGAAACATTAACTATCCATGATGCCACCTTCAACCATACCTCAAACATTAGGTCCACTTAGCCTTGCATTGGTTTCCGTAACTTATCATTTATTCACCCTTTGAAACCTTTGCTTGGGTCCAATCAACTGTGATTGGGGTATTAGGGTCTCCCCCTTGGTCTGGTCATACCCTGACTTAAAGCGAAGAGTGCCTCGGTTGACGTGACTCCCACATTGCATTGGGAACCGTAGCATCTCTTAGGTCACCTCTTTAGTTGCCTGACTCCTCTACCGTCCCGGATGGGATACCTCTAGGGGCAACTACAAGTTGTGTGATAACAAGACTTTATAACATTAAAGTCACTTTTTGCTAAAGTTAAGTGGGTGAGTGAAATATTTATTTAAGTGATTTAAATTAAAGTGATTTTTACTCTCATTGTTCTCATCCATTGGATTGGATCTTTTTCCACCGTTGGATTAGATTCTCACTTAGGGTTGAACAAAAAGGGTTGAGGGAGGCATTTGGCTTCACTTTTTTGTGAATGAAGTGAAGAGAGCAAGAGAAGAGAGAGAGCTAGGGCATTGGCACGATTTCCAAGGTGAGGGTGTGCACAAAAATTGAGGAGCTTTCAGCAGCACGATTTTCTAGAAGGTGGCACGAGTTTCAATGCATTTGCTGAGCATTTAATGCACAGTACGATTTCCCATCAGCATTCTTTTCTTTAGTGGGTACACATCTCGAGACAGCAGAAGCTTTGCACAGAAATCGAGGTACTGTACAGCAACATTTAATGTTGGCCGTACAACACAGAAATCGAGGAGTTTGTTTCAGCAGTCCGTTGGCACGAATATCGAGGAGTGAGCAGGGCACATTTCTCGAGGAGTGATTAATTAATTTATGCACTGAAATCTAGGCACAAATCCTGAGGCATTTATTGCATAGATTTCTAGAATCTGTACAGACTGTACATATTGTTTTTCGGCACAATTTTCAAGAGGTTTGGCACTGTTTTCAAGGTGATTTTAATGCACAGAAATCGAGACAGAGCTAGCACATAAATCGAGACATAGTGAGGCATTGAAATCAAGGCAGCACTCTGGGTTGGTCAGATAAGTTAAATTTTGACTGTAATAGCTGTACTGAATTATTTTACTGAAGAAATAAAAATCTCTCTCTCTCTTACTGGTTTTCCCCGTGGGGGTTTTTCCAGGGCACAGTTGCCGAAAATCCTGAGTCTATCTTTTATGGTGTGCATGTGTTAAATATTTAATTTCTGCCTGTTAGTGGTAGTTTACAACGTGTTTAATTGTTACAGTATTTTTCATAAGTAGTTTGCAGCCTATGCAAAACCGGCTGTAGATGAAAAACACTTGAAAAGTTAACATAAACCAGCAAGCAGTAAAACCCAGAAAATCTACAAGCTACATCAGATTGAAGCAGAGAAGATGGTTAAGGCTTGTACACCCAGCAACAACAACAACCACATATATTCTGAAGCATTCACAGGGAAAATGTATGAAAGGAGGAGCTTCTTTGAAGCAATCACGACAACATACTTAATAAGGGGAGCAGGAAGACCCTATAAGGAAGATCAAACTCAACAAATCAAGAAGTCTACATTAAAGGGGGAGTAAATATACTTATGAACAATTGAATATGTTAAGTGAAAAGGTACAAGGATGATCTCCAAGACACAATATCAAGCTCAGTCAAAGGGGGAGATCACCAAATGAATTCATGAAGTATTTAAAAATATTTTTTTGGGGGGCATTGTGAAGATTAATTTGATGGCTAGGTAATTGGCCCTTTGTAATTAATGTCAAAGGGGGAGAAATTTTTTGAGGAGGTTTCCATCAATGACAAAGGGGGATATTGACGAGCAAAGTTGTCATTGATGACAACACATTAATGACATAGGTTGAATTGATGACATGACAAAGGTTGAAGACATGGAAATGGGAAAAGGACAAAGACATGGCAAAAGACAAATGGCATAAAGGACAAAGACTTGATGATGATATGGAAAGCAAGCATGACAAGGTTGATGACTTGGCAAACATGGAAAGCATGACAAAATGGCAAAAGTTGAAGACAAGCAAGCTTGATGACATGAAAAAGGACAAAGAAGCATGACAAGCATTGAAGGATGACATGGAAAGGATGACATGGAAAGCATGACAAAGAAGCATGGCAAGCATGGATGACAAGTATGACAAAGGTGGATGACAAAGCAAGCATGACATGGCTAAGGACAATGACATGGAAGCAAGCATTTGAAGGATAGCACAAAAGACTTAACATGGAAAAGATGACTTGGCAAGCATGAACGATCATTAGTGACATGGCTTGGTGACATGGAAAGCAAGCACGATGATAGACATGGTAAGAAAGCACTGAGGACATGACAAGGCTTGCGGGCATCCATTAGAAGGACAACTACGGGCATTTTTATATGCCCTTGCGGGCATATTCTGGAGCCTATTAAGGGCATAACTAGGAGCCCTTGTGGGCATCCTATAAGGTCCCTGTGGGCATCTTATTGAGCTATGCAGGTATCACAGGATGGTATATGATGGAGCATGTGCAGGCAAGTGAAAAGGCCTTTGCGGGCATATCCATGAAACAGCCCGCAGGCATATTTTATGGAGCAGTGCGGGCATTTACAGGAGCCCTTAAGGGCATCCCTTAGTGCACTTGCGAGAATCACAGTGAGCCCTTGCGGGCATCACAGCAAGCCCTTGCGGGAATCACAGCAAGCCCTTGCAGGCATTATCTAAAGAGCCCATGCGGGCATATTCCAAGGACTATTGCGGGCATATTCAGGAGGCCTTGTGCGGGCATTCTTAAAGGATATGCAGGCATCACCTAAAGGCCCCTGCGGGCATTTCTACAAGGTTGTGCGGGCATTTCTATAAGCCCTTGCGGGAATTTATGAAGCCCTTGCAGGCATAATTAAAAGGTTTGTGCGTGCATCATTTAAAGAGCCCTTGTGGGCATATAAGAGCCCTTATGGGCATATTTGAAGGGCAGTCCGATGGTGTGGGAAAGAAGGTTGAAATTAAATATATTTATATATATTTGAAAAGGATAAATTGGAGATGATGTAATAAGGTCAGTCAAATAAATCTTATTTGATTTATTTGATTATTTTAATGAAAAAAATAAAAATAAAAGAGATATCGGCCTCCAAAATTTATGGAGAAGGAAAAGTATAAATAAAGGACAAATCTTTATTTTGATTGTGTGGATTTTGTGAAGAACTCGGTGAAGTGAGGATGTGAAAAGAGATCTGAGTTCGGGTGTTTCTGAGGTAGCAGCAGAGCAGCAAAGGAAGCTGAAGATGGAAGGTTGAGACAACAGTGAAGTTTCTTTTCTCCTTTTATTCTCTCTCTAAATTTGGGGTGGCTAAAGACAATACTTAGTACACAGAATCATGATGATAGTTTGAATTGACAGAGACAACTTGATGATATTCTAGGGCAGCAGTAATGGCATATTGATTAAAGACATGGACATAATGATGATGTAAGCGAAGAAGTGTTTATGGACAGAATGAAGATGTGCTTACGGGAAGAATGATGATATGGACAGAATGAGGATGATGTGTTTGTGGACAGAAGTATGATGATGTGCTTGTGATGTGTTTGGACAGCAGAAGTGGCAGAAGTTATGATTTTTTATGACAAGGATGTATATGTATATACAAGATGGGTCTTGTACTATTTTTCTTAGTTGGATCTAAGAAAAGACCAAGCTGAGTCTTGGAATAGGAGCTGGTGCTTCTCTATCAGTTGTAGCTGATGACACCTAACGGTTGTAGATGATCAAATGAAATATAAAAAAGATTACAAAGCTTATCTTGTGTCTCTTGTGATGTGTCTATGATGGATTGATGATAATATGTTTAATTTGATGAATGTGGATCTATAGCTTAGTGAATGATGAAAGTGTTGAAATGAAATTGTAAATGATATATGTTTAAGTTTTGAAGAAGTTAAAATTGGTCTTAATTGCTGGCCCATTGATTCACCCCCCCTCTCAGTGTGCCATTGTGTCCATCACATCCAACCATAAATGATATGAAATAGTGGAATACCACAATAGTAGATGACAAGTAATTCACAAAACATAATAATTCCACAAAAAAAGACATTTGAACATTAACAATAAACATCCAAAATGTATGTTCCCCATACTCATCTAATAGGAACCTTCCAAGTCTGTAATGATTACAAAAATCGGCCGATTTTTCGCGCTACGGCGATTTTTCGCGATTTTTTTGAGCCACCGATTTTTCCTTGAAAAATCGGGCAAAAAATCGGGGCGATTTTAACCCAAAAAATCGCTGATTTTCTCCCGATTTGTCGCCGTCGACTCGCGATTTCCGGGACAGTGGAGAAATAAAGTGCGTTTTGGCGTTTTAAAGCCCGCGGGAGCATTCCGTTCGGGCTCACAGCTTGCTCGCTACAGCCGTGGAGAGGAGAAAAAATTCCGTTTTCGGTTCTACTTCTCACTTCTCAGTTCTCCCCGAGTCCCCACCACACTGCTCACTGTGCCTCACTCCGCGGCTTCCACACTGCTCACGCCTCACTGTGCCGTCACTGCCTCTCTCCGCGGCTTCCAGCCCACTCCGTGACTCCACAGCACACTGCTGCTCATGCCTCACGCACAGTCCCGACTCCCCATCCCACTCCACGGAGTCCAGACCCCACCACAGTCCACGACTCTGGAGTCCGGAGACATTGCTCACTGCACGCAACACATTTGCTGCACACTGTGCACACTGGCACAGTCCAGTAGTCCACAGCCACGCGTTTTTTAATTTTTAGGTTTAAAAAATAAAAATAAAAACCTTTAAAAAAATGTTGTTTTAAATTTTAATTAATGTTGTTTTTGTTATTTGTAATTAATAATTAATAATTTTGCTTTTGCTGTTTTTAATATTTTATTTCTAATTTTTTTAATTTTTAAATTATAGTTCAATTTTCATTTGTTATAAGTTATAAGTTATATTTTTTATGATTCAGACATTCAGTATTCACTATTCAGGAGTAGGACTGGGACACGATCCATTTTGATGTGTGATGCATGATGCATTTCTAGACATCTTATATATCAGTTTTCTTTCCATATTCATGTGGCAATGTGTTTATTTGATGTTATTGTTGCTTTAGATGTTTAAAAAATTGGAAAAAAATGAATATTTTTGTGTTTTTTAAGTTTGCCGATTTTTTGCCGATTTTTGCCGATGTTTTGCCGAGATATCCCGAGACGATGTTTCCTGGACCCTGCCGATTTCCGTGCCGCGCCGATATTTGTAACTTTGATAAATACTAATAGATGGTTACCTCTTTTCAAGTATTGAGGGTATTTTTGGTTAAATAACCAAAAGGTCGTTGATATATTTTACCATATTGACTCCTAAAACAATTTGAATGCATATTAATAGCAAAAGAACATCTTCACATTGCTTCCTAAGTGCATCTACTTTGATGCCATCGCTCCAACTCCAATCCTGTTGTACTCAATCTTCAATGAATTACTGATAATACTACCTCCTGTTGTATCCAAAATATTACACGAGTATGCCAAACATGCATGGCCTAGCCTGTATGTTGCTCCATATTTTTATATATTCACAGTACACATACAAAGCCAAGAATATCCTGAAGCACTTGACCAAGTGGAAATATCCCAAAGCACAGTAAAAAATTTGTTGTTTTTCATTATTAGCAAAAAAAATGAAAAACCATTTAGTAAAGCTACTGGAATATTAGCAAAAAATGAAACCATTTAGTAAAGCTACTGGAGTATCAGCAAAAAAATGAAAAACCATTTAGTAAAGGTACTTGTGTTGTACTCAATCTTCAATGAATTACTGATAATACCACCTCCTGTTATATCTAAAATATTACACAAGTATGCCAAACATATATGGCCTACCCTGTATTTTTCTCCATATTTTTATATATACACCGTACACATACAAAGTCAAGAATATGCTGAAGCACTTGACAAAGTGAAAATATCCCAAAACACAATAAAAAATTTGTTGCTTTTCATTATTAGCAAAAAATGAAAAACATTTATTAAAGCTACTAGAGTACTCCATTATCACTATTGTTGAATGTGTCTTTTATTGTAAAATGACGTCAATTGCAATTGGTTGTTTATATAAGAAGAACGAAACATATTAAATTTGTTAAGCAATCAATTCAAATTTCATGTACAATTAAAATGATAACAATACACTAATTCCAATTCTGTGGGTAAAGCTGATACCATGGGATAAAAGATCAAATTTAGTTTGAAATAGTCCGTGTAGGGTACATAAACTCTCCAAAGCATATATGATTCTATTAGATTTTAGAAGTTCAAGAGCACAACAAAATATGAAGTTGTTACTATTACAATGGAGAGAGTAACTTTATTTCCTATTTCACCAAATTGTTAACAAATTTAAGTAGAATTAGGGCTGCTTTGCATAGCCTGATGTAATGGAGTCTATTATACATACTATTTTCTTCCTCAGTTCAAAGTCTTTTAGAGTACCTAATAAGGTACCTTCCAGACATATACAAACTTCAAGGACCGGTTCGGCTTTAGAACTCCTAGTCATAGAACCAAGACTTGCTCACTACAAAACTCTGAACCAAAGAAAATGACACTTCTTTGTCTGATCGTCTTCGGATGGCGAAGATCATCACAAACTACACAGTAGAAGATCAACAAGCTTTTGATCCTAGCAGGTCACACTAAGCACAGAGGAAGAGCATACACCACTGACTTCTTCTTACACTTGAGATATCTATTTTTCGTATGCCAGGTCGCAAGAAGTGCAGGCACATAGGATACACAGACCAGGACTCGAATACTTACAAAACTCTCAACTCCCAAACTCTAAATACCCGAGTGGGTGAGGGAGGCTTTATTTATACAAATTTCTCTGGTAAACAAGTGACACCAAATTGACAAATGCAAGTAAAAGCTAAGATTCGATTTTATGGCAGTAGATCAAATCGTACCCTTTGTCGGATAAGTCATCCGAGCCATGTGAAGGAATCTAAGTACTTGCGGACCCATACTGACAAGAGAATTAAAATTTACAAGGTGGAACTACTATTAGCGGCCCACGACACTTTTACATCAGCCATGTGAAGGAATCTAAGTGCTTGCGGACCCATACTGACAAGATAATTAAAATTTACAAGGTGGAACTACTATTAGCAACCCACAACGCTTTTACATCAGTCATAGGGATCATATACTACTAGGAAGATACATCTTTCTTTTCCATCCCCAAGATCCAGTCTGCCACAAACACAACCAGATCCAACAAATCCATCATCGTTGTCATCATCATTTTCAGAGGTAGGTGGAATAGAGATTTCAGTATCATGAAATAAACAATGTGAAAAACATCTTTCTACATCAAACCCCATCATACCTTCATTGGAAGAGCAACATAATTCTCCTTCAAAACATGATTCCACTTTGTAATTGAGCATGACTTCTTTGGCATAGTGTCTAATCATCCTTCCATCTTTATCTCATTGGAGAAAATTCTGTCATTTTGATAGGTGGTTCTGAGGGCGAATATTTCCCGCCAGTGTGTTTCAATTTGATTTTGAACCACATATAGTTCTGATGAGATACAATCATGTCATCCTAGAGATGCAAAATAAAATTAGCTCGTCTTTGTACCCAATCTTTTATAGGACAAAACTTATCAAGAAATACTTTTGTCCATCCTAACCATTTTTGTTGAACTAAGGAGGATGGATCTCCACAAATTATGATCTCTCCTTGTTCTCTACAAAATTTTAGAATCAGATGGTAACTTGTCCATGTTAAATAGCCAGGGCCTATATTAACAAAAACAAAAAATTCCCATCAAACTCAGCAATATCTAGCCAAATATCATTTAAGTCTGATAACTTATAATATGTATTTCTGAGATTTAGAAATTTTGTTGTCTCCCATCTTTCTAAAATTTCAATTTTCATAGGAGAAGAGTGAATCTATCTTATCAATGAGATGGCCAGTTGCTTGTTTGCTTCTTTTTTGCTGGCATATTCCAAAAATGCTAGGCGCTCTGGAGAACTCATGGGGTCTCGAAAAATTCTTTTTCCTATGGCTTTCTCTAGATCATGCTTGATTCCTGCTCTCTTATCTGACAGTCCAGCATCTGATGCACCGACATTGAACATGTTGAGACTAGGTTGAGATTCATCTTTGGTTAGCATATCAGCAACATAGTTAAGATAACCAGGTTTATATACAATATCGAAATCAAAATTATGAAGCCACATCAACCATTTACGAATTCTAGAATTATTTTCAGCCATCAAACTTCCATTCTTAAAAATTCCTGTCATGATTTGTAAATCTGTTTTGATCAAGAATTTTACAAATTTCAGATATAGTTTGAAATGGTTTACTACATTTTTGACATCGAGAATCTCTTTGTGGCTCGAGGGGTAGTTTATTTCTGCACTCTTAAAAGAACCTGAGGCATATCCACATATTTTTCTTTATCTCCATGATTTTCTATCAGGACACCTCCCCATGCTTTGCTGGAGGCATATGTTTCTATGATAAGGTCTCCTATACCCTGGGGAAGGGAGTGAGAAGGAAGTTGTTTTACTTTTGCTTTAATTCTTTTAACAGCTTCAGTCATTTCATTGCTCCATTTTGGAGGGTTTTTCTTCAATCTTTGTTGTAGAATATGGATGTCACAAGCTTGGCCCTTATAGAAAGGTAAGATATAATCCAAGATCCCTAAGAAGCGTTGCAACTGGACTTTCTCCAAGATTTGATTCAGTAAATGATCAAAAACCTTAAGAACATGCTTTTGGAGGAATACTTGGCCTTTAGTGATCTTTAGACCAAGAAACTCAATTTTTGTCTTCCCAATCTCCATTTTGCTTTTGGAAAGAACTAAGCCATGTTTATACACCAGCTGGTAGAACTTTTGTAGATGCTTTAAATGTTACAGAAAATTTTTCGAGCAAATTAGGATATCATCAATATATACAAGTGCCCATTTCATTTCCGTGAAAATATCTTCCATTCTCTTCAAGAATTCAGAAGGAGCATTATTTATTCCAAATGGGAGAACTTTCCATTGATACTGACCATGTGGGACAACAAAATCCGTTTTGAAGCGATCCTTTGCTTCAATCCCAATCTGGTAAAATCCAAATTTTAGATCAAACTTACTAAAGATTGTACAACCTGCAATTCTTTGTAAAAGGCTTGATTTATCAAGAAGAGGGTATCTGACATGTTGGAGGGATGCATTCAGAGGTTTGTAATTTACAACTAACTTGGGATTTCCTCTATTAATTTATGAATGCTTGTTTGCTATAAATGCACGACAAGCCCAAGGGCTCCTAGAGTGCTCAATGAGACCTTTAGAAAGTAGGTCCTTAATTTCACTGGCACAAAACTCTTTTTCTATAGGAGACATTAAGGATGCAGAGGCTCGTTGGGCTCTAGGCTTAACCAAAGGATCATATGATAGAGACACAATATTTTTCTTTGGTCCAAAAGGAATTAGGAATTTCAAAGGTGCAATCTTTCTCAAGCTTTTCTGAAATTTGAGATAAGGAAGAGTCCTTGTGCATTTCTGCATAAGCTATACACCTTTCCATTTTGAAAAATTCTACAATATTAGGGGCAGGATTGAGCTTCTTTACAGGAGTTGGGCATCTAGATTTAGCTTCAAAGGACATGGGACAAGACACTAATCTACAATTTATTGTACATTTGAACAACATTTTATTATTATCAATAGTAACAGGATTGACTCTAGTCAAAAAATCTGATCCTAAAATACAATCCTCTTTTATATTGTCTAATCTATTTAAAGACAAAACTTCTGACAAACCTTCAATCTTAATTGGGAAGTCTGGAACTCTTCCAAACAATTGTACAGGAGTTCCTTCAATTGCTACGCCGCGATCAAAAGTATGTTCCCAATAAAATGATGGTATGGCACCTCCTTTTTCCAAATTCATTTGGAAGCCAGAGTCTATCGTGCAATCTAGCCGGTATGGCTTGAACTCTGGAGGGAAAAATAAGACTTTTATATATAACTTAGGACCACTAATAGTCCTAGAATTGGCTCTGGATTTGGAGCAGGAAACAGAGTGGGTTCATCATCTTCTTCTGCTGAGCTTTCTTCATTGATACTAGGTGTGCTTCTATCTTTGGGGCTCTTAAGAGCTTCTTCATAGGCTTTGCAAATTTCTTCTTTCAAGGACTGATCTTGCTCTCTTATAGTTATTTCTAGCATTCTTTTTAGCTCTTCTATTTCTCTGACAAACTTCTTCAAAGAGCTTTGCTTTTCTTTGATTTGCAACCTGAGTAGGTGCTCTTTATCTTTTCTGAATCTTTGTCTATCTTCATGAAGATGGAGATATTCTTTGTAATGCTTTGCTGGATTATAGAATGCTGGATTCATGCTGATATTAAGAAAGAGTTAGATTTGGCTGGTTGCTTCTCTTTAGCTTTTAGTTGAGCTAAAAGCTTGTTCTTTTCATCTTTTAATTCTTTCTTAGAACATACTGATATGCTGGTGTTCTAGATAAAATTTCAACAATTTCAGCAACTCTGATTTGAGGAGAAACCTTTGATGTGGAAAACATATAAAACAAAATTCTGGAGGACCATCACACCCTCCTAAATTTGCATCCTGATCGGAATCAAAAGAGGAGTCGATGGATTCTGCAGGATCAAATTTATTCATGGAAGGATCTAAGTCATCTGAATCAGAGGATCCTTCATCTGGGAGAAAAACTATTTCTCCTTCGGGATATTGGTCAGTATCATAGTAGTCAAGATCCCACCAAGAAGGATCTAATTCATTAGTAAACATTGCTGCAAGCCGAGGCCTAGATATTCTCTTGGGGCATTTATTTGCCCAGTGGCCTTTCTTGCTACAAATAAAACATTTTTCAGTATTAGGAAATAAACAATGTGAAAAACATATTTCTACATCAGACCCCATTCAATTTTGCCTTTAAAAGATAAGAAACAGTCCTAAGTTATAAATGACCATAGCTTAGTTAAATTAAACCTAATTTCCCGTGGAAAAACAACCCTTAGTGGAACAAAATCCTGCGTATTCGATTTCTTGGATCCGTCCCCACTTCTCTTCTCCCATAGAAGTGTCCTTCTTTCAGCGTCTATGGTTTTTCAGACTTTTAGCTTAGACTGATACTTGATTTTTTGTATCTTGTTTGCTTTTTATAAGAGTTGTTTTGACTCTCCTGCTTTGTAATGACATATTGTATCCAACAATTCCATTGACCTACTGTAGTGGTTATTAGTTGGACATTAATAAAATTATCTTATCGTATATCATATCTTATATAACAAAGAGCAAAATAATTGCATAGCTTTCAAACAATTAACTTATGTTGCATTACAATTACTGCCATTTCAAGTATTAAAGTATTAAAGATGGCAGTGGCAAAATCTTACAAGAAACCAAATTTGCAGACACCAACAAAACCGATATGATTTTCAATATACTAAATCTTGAAGACCTTTACTTTAACAATCAGGGCTAGAGTTTCAACTACCAGAAGTAACCTCATTGCAAAAATTAATGATTAATGTTTTGCCATCTTTTGCAACCTCTAGCATTAATTGCTAAAAGTTGACATTCTCGGTTCTCTTGTATATGCAGTGTATGTTGGGGATTAACCCATGGTGAAGAATTGGTAAAGGTAATGCTTTTTCTTGGGAGACACGGAAGGTTCATATCTCGCCCCCATTGTTAAGGTGGGTTTGTACTGTATGTTACCAGTTACTTCACTCCGAAGTGCTGGAAATGCATTTCAGCATTTCAGAAACATCTCCCTGTAAGAGATGGATCTGAAACAATGCTGAAACATTTCAGTGACGTTTCAAATCTTCACGTGTTGTATTCTCCGTTTGAGATGGTGTATGGATTGTTTTAGCGAACGTTATGACCATTTCAACAGACATTTTGGTCAGTGCATACGCTCCTTTCAATCACTGGATTGGTCACTAAAATGAAAACAAAATCTAAAAATAAAAAATAAAAAAAGATTGCCATATTAATTTCTTACAAAATCAAGTTATAAATAGAGAGCTTGGGCCTTTCTTAATGTTAAATGCTATTTGTTGGCTTTATTTCCAAATTCAAAATCCATGAATGATATTTTGAAATTTTGTCTCCTAGTTTCTTTGATATATGTATGTATGAATGAATGTTTGTATTTGACATTTTTTTTTTTTTTTCAAACCGTGGTAACTTCTCCAAGCCGCCCAGTGAGCGCCGTCACGGAACTGCCCGGATATCAAACCTACGAGCCGGAGCCAGCCTTAATATTGAACAGGGGTATTCATCGAGAGTACGGCTACCATCGCAGTCGTGCGAGCTTTTTCTGGGGTGCAGTTTGTTTGTATTTGACATATCCTAGTTGTCTCATATCCTGACTTTCTGAAAATTGGTGTATCCAATTCAGATATTGTATCCACAACTTTACAATTTAGTTGTTGTGTTAATCAGATACTGTATCCGCAACTCTACAATTTAGTTGTTGTGTTAATGTGGTGTTGGGTTTTGTAGCTCCCCATTAATAATTAAAGTGAAATTGCAATTTAAAAATATATAAGCAGTGTATGTCACTGTATGCAAGGCAGTGCTTGCGTGTTATTATTATTTTAGATGTGCTTCAAGAAACATTCCAGGAGAGGCCACACTGCAAATAGCAGGTTTACGTTGTGGTCACAAGTGAAGGGACTGCTATACCCACTGTTCTGTAATTTATTCTATAGAAAAAAGGGGGAGATAATGTAGGTTTTTCCATTCCCCCTCGTCCTTTTTTATTTAGTAGGTTAGTATTGAAAATTCTCTTGGAGTTAGAAGCTCCATCAAAGAATATACAGAACTTTTGCTGAGATTTCCACCATACTTCAAAGTCTTCTTCAGGTTTCCTTATCTTTTAGGAGGCTAAACTTTGACTGCAAGATATAGAAGGGGAGGGGCGAGGAAGGAATTCTATGGCCCAAAGAAGCTCATCAGCTAAGAGAACTGACACAAGAGAGAGAATTCCTTTTGTTTTCATACTTTCAAAGAGAAGAGCCTTGGCTTGAGGTGCAACCACCACTGGAGGAGTGGCGTGATTGCAGAAAATAATGTTCTTTTTTGCCAACCATAATTTCCAGCATATAAAATTTGGAAGAGCCAACCAATATGTTTTAAACCAATATTCTACCTTAAGGGAAGTTGGATATTTCTTCCCCCAATCTTTGAACATTTCCAATGTGGATCTTGGGGCTAACAAGCCCCTTCCAATGGGGGAAGTAGCATAGAACCAGACCAAAATAGAATAGGAATACTAAAATGAAATGCTTAATGTTTCACCACATGAAGCACACAAAGGATATCTAAATGGGCCTTGAAGTCCCATTTTGTTAAGGTTATCCCTGTTGGTGTACGTTGACACTTAAGCTCACATCAGTGAGTAAATTCGGTTGGTGTACTGCTCACCAACATCTCTTAAATGCTGAGCTCTCCTGCCTATTTTGTGTAGTTGTATTTTATGTTTATATACCACATACTTTAATAGAACGAATGGTCTTTTTCTTTTGACATAGAGAACTCTATTTTCCTCTCTGTGTTTCTGATGACTGTGTGTTTGTATAGAGATCAAGCTGATTTGATCCTGCTGTGCTTTATTTAAATCTACATGGTATCAGAGCTACAGGGCGTTAGCTTCCTCCATCCTCATTGGCTGCACTGGCTTCTGGGCGTTTTTGCAGGGCATACAGGTTTTCTTTTGCCATTTTGCTCTGCTCTCTGCTCAGGAGTCTAAACTATTGTTTGAAGCTATCACCATTCACCTTTTAATCCTTTTCTTCGACATCTTCTTTTCCTTACAATGGCAGATAAGTTGCCAATCCCTGTTTTAACTCCTCACAACTATTTTTCTTGGAAGTCAACAATGGTTGTTCTATTAAGGAGTAAAGGTCTGTACAGGGTAACCTTTGGAACAGAAAAAGAACCCACACAAAATGTTGAAAAGCCTAAATGGCATAATCGTTGTGATGAAGCCTTAGGCTTGATCTGTCTTTCTCTTTCACTTGAACTACTGTTTCATTTGGAAGGCATAGACACTCCCCATGAAGCATGGGATCAACTTGAACAATTGTTTGGTAAAACAGATGCCATTCATGGTCATCAACTGGAAAATGAACTGATTAGTCTCAATCCTAATAATTTTGATACCATTCAAGACTTCATTTCCAAGTTCAAATCTCTTAGGCTTAAACTGAAGGATTGCAATATTGAGAAAAAGGATGAGCAGCTCATTTATGCAGTGCTCTCTAAGTTAGGAGAATCATACTTAGTGTTTGTTTCCACATTTTATTCAACTAGGGATGCCTTGGGTACAAATTTTGTAATGCCTACCTTTGATGCTTTTGCTGAAAGACTCACTCGTGAGCAGGATAACCTCATTCAAATGGGCTCTCTTAGCTCTATAGATTCTAAGTCTCATGCATTAATAGCTAGCTCACCTCCCAATTCAAGGATGCCATATAAAAATGCATCTAAAGGGAAACAAACACACAGCTCAAAATCAAGTAATTCTTCAAATTCCTCTCCAAAGCCAGATTTTAAAGGGAAGAAAAATTCTCTTAAACGTACATTCTATGGAAAGGAAGGTCATTCAGAATCTCACTGTTTTAAGAAACTAGTTGTCCTGTCTTCAGAAATGAAGAAACACAATCTAAATGTTAGCTTATCTTCCCCTAGCAACGATACAGGGAATGCCAAAGCCCTCTCTGCTATAGCAGGTTTCTCCTTTTCTAAACCTGAATGGATATTTGATTCTGGAGCAACCCATCACATGGCAACTCATAAGAACCTGTTTTCTTCCATTAATTCATGCAAAACTGAGCATATTTTTATTTGCAACTCTTCACCTTTGGCTGTTAAAGGACAAGGCTTTGTTGAGATGACAGATGGCATGGTTAATAATGTTTTGCATGTTCCTAATCTTTCAGTGAACTTGCTCTCAATTTATCAGATTACAAATTCTGGAGCAGGGAAGACAGCATTATTTACCCCTGACTCTGTAGTTGTTCGTGAAATTGAAGACCCTTCACAAGTTGTTGCCATAGGGAAAGTGGATCATCATGCACGCTTGTATTTGTTTTCTCATTTTGAGAGAACATCTTCTAGCAGTGCATTGCTTGCTCACTCAAATGAATTAAGTGGATTATGGCATGAGTGATTTGGCCACTTGAATTATCGCTATCTTCGGCAGCTCAATAAGCAAAACATGGTCACTGATCTTCCACCTATCTCCTTTTCTGAAGGTATTTGTACAGGTCGTATCCTTGGAAAGTATCCTCAAGATAGTTTTGATAAGAGAAAATCTTGGAGAGCTTCTCAAGTTCTTCAACTTATTCACAGTGATATTTCAGGCCCTTTTCCTGGACTGTCTTTTCAAAGGGCACGCTACTTGCTTACATTCATTGATGACTATTCTAGACGAACATGGATCTATATTTTGAAAAACAAAAGTGAAGCTTTTGACACTTTTCTTGTGTTCAAAGCCTTGGCTAAAAAACAATCTGGAAAGTCTATCAAATGCTTGCGGACAGATAATGGTGGGGAATATGTCAACAACAGGTTTAGGGACTATTGTGCCACTGATGGTATTCAGCTACAGCATACAGTATCCTACTGTCCATAGCAAAACGGTGTTGCTGAAAGGAAAAACCGTACCTTGAAAGAGATGGCAAATTGTATGATTCATGCAAGAGGTCTTGGCCCACGGTTTTGGGATGAAGCGATAAATTGTGCAAACTATGTTCAAAATTGCACTCATAAGGCTATTCAAGGGGTGACACCAGAAGAAGTTTGGAGTGGACAAAAACCTTCTGTTGGGCATCTTAGAGTCTTTGGGTGCAATGCTTGGGCGCACATTCCAAAAGACAAACGCAAGGAAATGGACATGCGAAGTAAGCCCTGCATATTTGTTGGCTACCCAGAAGATGTTAAAGGGTATAGGTTATTACATCCCGACACACATGAATTGCTCATTCGCAGGAGTGTTCTATTTGATGAGCATCCTCCTCAACATTTTGTATCTTCACATGATGATCCTTCCTTTGAGTTGACTGCCCTTGCTCATGATAGTGAGCTTGAAGAACAACCAGCAAGCTCACGTCCTCCACTTCTTGATTGGGGTCAAAGAAAAATGAGGTCCTCTCTTCAAAGGACTCCTCGAGTATTTATGGCTTGCGCTTCAGATCCAAAAGACTTTCATGAGGCCCATGGTATTAAAGAATGGGTTGCTGCCATGGAAGAAGAGCATAATTCCTTGCTGAAAAATGACACTTGGGACTTGGTCCTGTTGTCTGCCAAACTGCACACCAGCAGCAGAAATCTTTCGAAAGCTGTCTCCCTCACTGGGAAGTGGGGAGAGGTGTGGCCTTGGGGGCAAGCAATGAGCCAGGTACTGTCACCTGAATCCCAGCTCCTCCGTTTAGGCTAACTCCTAACGAAACCAAGGGGGGTAGTCCCTACAAAGAGTTGTCTAAGGCTCTTGTGTTTTATATGTTTTTTGATGTTGAGATGCAGATGGGTGTTGTTTAGGAGTTTGAGGGTGAGAGACACAAAAATACTTTAAATGAAACTAAGATAACGCAATCCACGTTGCAAGAGAAAATGAAAGATACACTGAATCATAAACAAATCACTCTTTATGAAAATTAAAGCAAGTACTCCAGATTGATATTAAGCAAATAAAGTATATGATAAAGGACCAGTGCCTTATGGAGTCAAAAGCTACTGAGTGATTGAAATGTTGATGCAAGTGTTTGAGAAACAAGCTCTTGAGATCGTTTTGTAGCTTATCTTGGTAAATTGAAGATTTTAGTTGTCTTGATTATTATGGCTAAGAACAAAGGTATCAAAAGGATGTGGAACCTTACCCAAGAAAAACACTGGCAACCTATTAGGTGATAAGTCAGGAGCACCCAGATTGCAAAGAGGGCAAGTGTGCTTGTGGCTTGACCGCCCTCGAGTCTGACAGTGGATTCCCGGCACCACCTCTTTAAGGAAGAACTCAGTGATTTTGTTTTGGTTGGGGTTGTTACCTCGTTATTATCCATTATTCACTGCATTGTGAGAGGTCTGCCATCATCAAGCACAAATCAGCAGCTACAGTGGGTTTCTGCTACAAACCTTCCAGGCACATCCTGAGCTGTCTCAAGAAGCCTGCGTTGATGCTGTTCAGAATGAGTTAATGCCCCTCCGACTGATAAAGCAGCCAGGAACAAGCAGCATGAGATTTCTAATGAATGGTTGTCTTATTCTTGAGACCTGGGATGGTGCTATTGTTGAAATCTACAGAAAGTTGGTTTAATATTTTCTCAGTTATTGGTCACTTTCCATCCCAGGCTTATGCATAGGGAGGTCTTCGTCCAATTCCCTAAGGAGCAGATCAGAAGCAGCTCGATCAAATGCAATTTTGCATAGGGTTATTACTGAAGCATTGCCCAAATCTGTTGGATCAGAGCTGATTGGCCTCGTTAATTCTAGAGACGAAATTCCAGATCTGCTAAAGCTGGATGATGTTATAGTCTTGTCATGTCCAAAGGGAAGTAATAAATTGGTGTCAGAAATCAAGGAATCGACAAAAATTCCTGTTCTTGGTCATGCTGATGGTGTTTGTCATGTATATGTGGACAAAGCAGATGATTTGCATATGGCGAAACGAATTATTTTAGATGCAAAGAGTGACTATCCCGCTGCTTGTAACGCAATGGAAACACTCCTTGTACATGAAGCCATAATGAAAACTGGTGGCCTTGATGAACTTATTTTGACATTACAAGCAGCAGGTGTTACATTATATGGTGGTGTTATCACCTAAACTGTAGTTACCCCTATGGATGGATCCAGTCATGGATGGCAATAGGGAAGGGCAACTCAAAAGGTGCAACCACGATCACCTCGACCTCCAATATATGGTTGTCACGCCAGTCGAGGCAACCTTCACTTTATGTTATCTAGCCCAGACAACAAAGGGGGAGACCCGATCTACTCCCGACAGGAGAGATCAAAACCAAGACACCAAATCAGGGTATTTCCCAGTGAAGTTAGGTGTATGGTTTATCCTAGGCCTAAAGATGAAGTCACAAGCCAAGTGGGGGTTCAATAGGTATAGCTTTGGTTCATAGTTGATGTGAGAGTGACTTATAATGTTTGAAGTGAGATCTGGGATGAGTGTACTAGTTCAATGTTGGAAAATCCACTGCCTTGGGAACTGTGTCCAATGCAGGGTTGTTTAGGGGTCAGATTGGGGCTAACTAGTACATGAGACAAGCTTGACCATGGTTCATGATGTCTTCAAAGGTATAGTTTACCATGCATAGGTCAAACCACAAGTCAATCCAACAATCTAGGAAAGTTGAATTATCTTGGAGAGAAACCAGTGCCTTGGGAATTGGGAAGTGGAGTCAAAGTGGGGTTGACTTATGGTTTAGGACTCCTACAACATGAGACAAGTGGGCAATAGTGGTCTTGATGGTTGAATGTGTCTAGATCTAGGTTTGACCCAAGTGGACCACAATCCCTTAAAACAAGGAATGCTATCCCCAAGGCAAGATTTGACAAAGTGATAGTCTAGACCTAGGTTTTGAATTATTCCGGTTTCAGAAATGCAATAATCTCAAGTACCCAGTTCCTAGAAGTGAGTGAACTCACTTCTCCAAGGTGGTGCGACTTTACCCAAGGAGGCTGAAAGTGGGGTTTAGGTGGGTCAAGACAAGTCGGATGGCACCCAAATTTTAGATCCGGGTAGATCAGTCAAGTAGGGGTATGGATCTATAGTTTCACGGTAATCCGATGGCTAGATCTTACTAGATCTGAGTTTAAGTGTTCCAAGTGGTCCAAAGTGGGGTTTAAATCCCTTGATATGTGGAATAGGGCCCACAAGATGAATTTCAGAAAAGTGACAACCTGGGTGTATGTTATTTGATGTGTAGATGTCAAATCAAGTGGAATCTCAAACACCCACCACCTAGATCTAGGTCAACTTGCTCAACTAGTGAAGTGCGCCTTGCTTGGGAGAGGCTAAGTTGGCCTGGGAAGGGGATCAAATGGAAGCCAATCCTCACCAAACTATAGATCCGGGATGCCTTGGATGCTATAGAGGTGGGTTTTCAGTATTATGCCCAACAACCCACTAGATCTAAGTAGATCTGAGAAAATGTAAAATGGGGGTTTTAAGATATTTAGGGTTTCAACAATTTATGAGCTATGTCAATGGATTGGATAAAGGAAAGAGAAACAAACCTGTGGATCTTACCTGGGTAACCTTGTAGATGCCTTGATGATGATGATCTATGCAAACCCGATCAATTTGAGAAGCTTTGAGGTAGTTTCTATGCAAGTCGATTTGGTCCAAGAAGCCAATGCGCCCTCTCTCCTGCACAACAAACGTCAACAATATCAGATTTGATGCATCAAGAGATAAGACTAATGCCACAAAAGAAGTAACAGAAAGATAGCATAGATCACAATGATGCTAATGATAACCCCCTGATACAAGCGAATGCCAAGAAAGTCGATTTGAAGAAGCCTTGCAAAATCGCCCTTGTTGAAGTCGCCCTCCTGTAGACAAACAATGATTTCCAAAAAAAGATAGATCTTGCCACAATTTCCAAATGCTAGGTTGCAATAGACTTTCCAATCACCATTTAAGAACACCAGATGCAAAGGAGACCACAAGAATTTCCACAAGAATATTTTTCTATACCAATAATCCAAGAGCCAAAGACCCTTTACAATGAGAAGCTCTCTCCTTTAAATAGGAAGGAGAGGCACCAAAACCCTAACCACTTTTTGAATGAGTGGCTAAGATTAAAAGATACAAATGTCTAATCAATGGTTGAGATGAGCTCAACAATAAAATACATGGATCACAAATAAAATATCATGTGAGTGGACAAAATCGCCCTAGAAGAGGGGAATCCCACCAAATCATGATGACATAATATCATAAGAGGCTTATGGTGGGTCCAAGGGGTAATTTTATCCCTCCTTGGTCAATCCCCATAGCACAATAACCAAAAAATAATCATGAATGTACCAAATCGTGCCTCCATAGTGAAGTCGTGGTCCTCAAAAGACCTCAAAAATCCACAGAAAGTGCCATAAGTGATGGATGCGGGCCCCGATGAAGCTGAAACTGCTGGAGAAGGTGTGGAAGACCCCGATCTATCATCACTGATCATCCCATGCCATAACATTGCCTCAGTAGCCCAAATCGATTTCCTCAATAGCCATTTCTACCAATCCTGAAATGCCTCGGGAAGCGTGAAACTGCCCCAAACAGCCTCCTGGAGTGCTGGCGCTGTCAAGGTGAGGGCACCAATGTGTCCGGAAGGGGGGTAATATGGTAAAAACAAGTGGCTGGACCACCCCCTCCATCATCAGCGCCCTAGGTCAACCGGATAAAAGTCATCTCTGCTCCGACAGGGCCTCCAACAGACCAAAACTGCACTGGGACAGCCTACTGAGGCTCAATCATCACTGTAAGTGCCCGGAACTGAAAACAAACTGTCCCATTGGACTCAGAATGTCCAAATCTATCCAAGATGTGTACTCATACACCATATGAGTCTCTGCATGATCAAAATAAATATCCAATATACCGGAACAGGGCCAATAATAATGCGCTGTACATATACAAACACTGCTGTAACCCCAGAATCATCATCATAACCCTGTAGCTGCTGCATAGAATCATCCTGTATGTGTACATAGACCATATATCATCTATCCATATCATCATAAGGTCTAACATCTCATGTCCCATGGTCCTCCATGGTAAATATAACTCAGTCCATCATCCAAGGCTGCTGAAAAGTATCAAGGTTAATACATGCTTTACAACTTATTCAAATAACAATTATAACACATAATGATCATAACTGGCGATCTACATCCAAATATATAGTGTCGTTAATTATTATTATTACTCAGACTAGACTTTCAGGACCATACTCACTTCATAGTTGTGATCAATTTGCTAGTGAAGGGTGAAGGCTGAATTAACTGGCTAGGCTAAGGGATGAATTAGCTGTCTTGACTTTGTGACACTTTGGCAAGGGAAAGGGAATACACCATAGTATATACTGAATGAGCAATAACACAAGGAATGGCGGTGTCTCACAAATGGATGAGTTGTTTAAAGAGGGTTTATTCACCTTCACAGATGCGCACAATCCATAATACAAATAAGGCCAGCAATTGTTTAGATATAGCATTTAAGTTCCATTGCTTTTTGGGCCTGAAGTTTCCATAGCCTTGATCTATGTGTGTTTATAAACACATTGCATAGATTTACATTTTTTCTTTTAGGCTTTCTGCTGCAGGTGTGTTTTTAAGGCACTTGTTTACCTGAGCACTTCTAGGTGTGTCATGGACAGCTTGTTTACCTAGGTATTTATTTTCCACAAGATATAACATTTTATTTTTATGGCCATTTTCATTTGGCACGCCTTTCATTCATGTGTGTTTAGAAACACATTGCATGAATGGGCTTTTCATACAAGATATAGCATTTCATTTTCCAGATTTTGTATTGATGGCAGCACTAAAAGTTTCAGGTTTAGCCAACACAACTTTAGTGACTAGGGGGAATTCACAAGGAACTCCAACTCACCATAAGTAAGTTTTGTCACCAACTTAGAGCCGAGACACAATAAACACGGAAGCTCATCCAATACAGAGGCTACAGTGGGGAAAAGTCCTCCATGCCACTAGTCAAGTAGTAAGTCAGGGTGATAATCTAAAAGGTAGGCCATGGATGGATGAAGACAATGAAATGATGGAGCCAACACTAGCAAGCCAGAGTATGGTGTAATGATCACCTCTATTCTCCCTAAGGAGGGTATGTACCAATGAGTATGAATAGTGAACTTCTAAGTCTGAGTAGGGACAGTATAATATATATAATAGATCAACCAGGTCCATATATCTATATGATCGCCAGATCATGACACTAAGTGCTAAGACATGCTATAAGAATAAGTATAAAAGCAATCTAACCATAACACCATGATATACCTGCTGACTCATATACCTGAAAGCTCATCCACCTGTACCATCATCTGTCCTCTGAAACTGCTGCTGCAACTCTGGGCACTACTGACTGCTCTGTACAAATGGTATAATAGCTATGTCGGTCATCTCTCTGAGTGTCACGAGACTCAGTCATGGCATGGGGAATACAACTGCTGTCCACAATCTGATAGTGATCCAATATAGATGCTCATCTCAGCATCTCAAATGTAAGGGAACTGGCTGAATAGTGTACTGGAATGAGAAAAATAATGTATGGTAGCCCGGCTACTATATATGTGATAACAGGTGGCTTAAAGGCCGCTGATATACTGAAATTACCAAAGGCAAATAGCTTTCATCATGAATACAGTTCAATGGCATGCACTGTAGAAATAATACAGGATGTTTATGGGGCTATTGATCATATTCACAAACATGGAAGTGCTCACACAGATTGTATCATAACTGAAGATCGTGATGTTGCTGAGGTTCTCTTAAGACAGGTGGACAGGATGCTACTGGAATTTTCTGGGCAATGATAAAATCATGGCTTGATATTCAGGTTGATTTGGAACTTTCTAGACTCCAGCGAGCGAAATCAGTCAAATGAAAAGGCAAGAAAGAACCTTCAAATAGCTTGTGGGATTGACATTTTATGTAGAGCTGACAAGAACCCAGACTATCCACAGTTCACTCATTGTGAATTGGATCCATCTTTCCTATTAAGCCTCAAAACTGGCCTATCCCATTTGCAAATCAAATCTTGCCACGGGAACATTCAAAGGCAGCAATAGGATACTGTGAAATGAATCAGTATGCCAGATGTGACACCAATTCTCATCAGTTATTTTATCCCCAGAGACCTGTTATCACATATATAGTAGCCGGGCTACCATACATTATTTTTCTCATTCCAGTACACTATTCAGCCAGTTCCCTTGCATTTGAGATGCCGAGATGAGCATCTATATTGGATCACTATCAGATTGTGGACAGCAGTTGCATTCCCCATGCCATGACCGAGTTTCAGGACACTCAGAGAGATGACCGTTGTAGCCATTATATCATTGGTACAGAGCAGACAGTAGTGCCCAGAGTTACAGCAGCAGTCTCAGAGGACAGATGATGGTACAGGTTGATGAGCTTGCAGGTATATGACTCAGCAGGTATATCATGGTGTTATGGTTAGATTGCTTTTATACTTATTCTTATAGCATGTCTTAGCACTTAGTGTCATGATCTGGTGATCATATAGATATATGGACCTGGTTGATCTATTATATATATTATACTGTCCCTACTCAGACTTAGAAGTTCACTATTCATACTCATTGGTACATACCCTCCTTAGGGAGAATAGAGGTGATCATTACACCATACTTTGGCTTGCTAGTGTTGGCTCCATCATTTCATTGTCTTCATCCATCCATGGCCTACCTTTTAGATTATCACCCTGACTTACTACTTGACTAGTGGCATGGAGGACTTTTTCCCCACTATAGCCTCTGTATTGGATGAGCCTCCCTATTCATTGTGTCTCGGCTCTGAGTTGGTGACAAAACTTACCTATGGTGAGTTGGAGTTCCTTGTGAATTCCCCCTAGTCACTAAAGTTGTGTTGGCTAAACCTGAAACTTTTAGTGCTGCCATCAATACAAAATCTGGAAAATGAAATGCTATATCTTGTATGAAAAGCCCATTCATGCAATGTGTTTCTAAACACACATGAATGAAAGGCGTGCCAAATGAAAATGGCCATAAAAATAAAATGTTATATCTTGTGAAAAATAAATACCTAGGTAAACAAGCTGTCCATGACACACCTAGAAGTGCTCAGGTAAACAAGTGCCTTAAAAACACACCTGCAGCAGAAAGCCTAAAAGAAAAAATGTAAATCTATGCAATGTGTTTGTAAACACACATAGATCAAGGCTATGGAAACTTCAGGCCCAAAAAGCAATGGAACTTAAATGCTATATCAAAACAATTGCTGGCCTTATTTGTATTATGGATTGTGCGCATCTGTGAAGGTGAATAAACCCTCTTTAAACAACTCATCCATTTGTGAGACACCGCCATTCCCTGTGTTATTGCTCATTCAGTATATACTATGGTGTATTCCCTTTCCCTTGCCAAAGTGTCACAAAGTCAAGACAATTAAGTCATCCCTTAGCCTAGCCAGTTAATTTAAGCCTTCACCCTTCACTAGCAAATTGATCACAACTATGAAGTGAGTATGATCCTGAAAGTCTAGTCTGAGTAATAATAATAAGTAACGACACTATATATTTGGATTTAGATCGCCAGTCATGATTACTCTGTGTTATAATTGTTATTTGAATAAGTTGTAGAGAATATATTAACCTTTACACTTTGCAGCAACTATTGATGATCATCTGAGTTATATTTGGTTTTGGTTGGACCTAGTTTGACCATGGAGGACCATGGAGGACCATGGGACATGAGATGTTAGACCTTATGATGATATGGATAGATGATATATGGTCTATGTACACATACAGGATGATTCTATGCAGCAGCTACAGGGTTATGATGATGATTCTGGGGTTACAGCAGTGTTTGTATATGTACAGCGCATTATTATTGGCCCTGTTCCGGTATATTGGATATTTATTTTGATCATGCAGAGACTCATATGGTGTATGAGTACACATCTTGGATAGATTTGGACATTCTGAGTCCAATGGGATAGTTTGTTTTCAGTTCCGGGCACTTATAGTGATGATTGAGCCTCAGTAGGCTGTCCCAGTGCAGTTTTGGTCTGTTGGAGGCCCTGTCGGAGCAGAGATGACTTTTATCCGGTTGACCTAGGGCGCTGATGATGGAGGGGGTGGTCCAGCCACTTGTTTTTACCATATTACCCCCCTTCCGGACACATTGGTGCCCTCACCTTGACAGCGCCAGCACTCCAGGAGGCTGTTTGGGGCAGTTTCACGCTTCCCGAGGCATTTCAGGATTGGTAGAAATGGCTATTGAGGAAATCGATTTGGGCTACTGAGGCAATGTTATGGCATGGGATGATCAGTGATGATAGATCGGGGTCTTCCACACCTTCTCCAGCAGTTTCAGCTTCATCGGGGCCCGCATCCATCACTTATGGCACTTTCTGTGGATTTTTGAGGTCTTTTGAGGACCACGACTTCACTATGGAGGCACGATTTGGTACATTCATGATTATTTTTTGGTTATTGTGCTATGGGGATTGACCAAGGAGGGATAAAATTACCCCTTGGACCCACCATAAGTCTCTTATGATATTATGTCATCATGATTTGGTGGGATTCCCCTCTTCTAGGGCGATTTTGTCCACTCACATGATATTTTATTTGTGATCCATGTATTTTATTGTTGAGCTCATCTCAACCATTGATTAGACATTTGTATCTTTTAATCTTAGCCACTCATTCAAAAAGTGGTTAGGGTTTTGGTGCCTCTCCTTCCTATTTAAAGGAGAGAGATTCTCATTGTAAAGGGTCTTTGGCTCTTGGATTATTGTTATAGAAAAATATTCTTGTGGAAATTCTTGTGGTCTCCTTTGCATCTGGTGTTCTTAAATGGTGATTGGAAAGTCTATTGCAACCTAGCATTTGGAAATTGTGGCAAGATCTATCTTTTTTTGGAAATCATTGTTTGTCTACAGGAGGGCGACTTCAACAAGGGCGATTTTGCAAGGCTTCTTCAAATCGACTTTCTTGGCATTCGCTTGTATCAGGGGGTTATCATTAGCATCATTGTGATCTATGCTATCTTTCTGTTACTTCTTTTGTGGCATTAGTCTTATCTCCTGATGCATCAAATCTGATATTGTTGACGTTTGTTGTGCAGGAGAGAGGGCGCATTGGCTTCTTGGACCAAATCGACTTGCATAGAAACTACCTCAAAGCTTCTCAAATTGATCGGGTTTGCATAGATCATCATCATCAAGGCATCTACAAGGTTACCCAGGTAAGATCCACAGGTTTGTTTCTCTTTCCTTTATCCAATCCATTGACATAGCTCATAAATTGTTGAAACCCTAAATATCTTAAAACCCCCATTTTACATTTTCTCAGATCTACTTAGATCTAGTGGGTTGTTGGGCATAATACTGAAAACCCACCTCTATAGCATCCAAGGCATCCCGGATCTATAGTTTGGTGAGGATTGGCTTCCATTTGATCCCCTTCCCAGGCCAACTTAGCCTCTCCCAAGCAAGGCGCACTTCACTAGTTGAGCAAGTTGACCTAGATCTAGGTGGTGGGTGTTTGAGATTCCACTTGATTTGACATCTACACATCAAATAACATACACCCAGGTTGTCACTTTTCTGAAATTCACCTTGTGGGCCCTATTCCACATTTCAAGGGATTTAAACCCCACTTTGGACCACTTGGAACACTTAAACTCAGATCTAGTAAGATCTAGCCATCGGATTACCGTGAAACTATAGATCCATACCCCTACTTGACTGATCTACCCGGATCTAAAATTTGGGTGCCATCCGACTTGTCTTGACCCACCTAAACCCCACTTTCAGCCTCCTTGGGTAAAGTCGCACCACCTTGGAGAAGTGAGTTCACTCACTTCTAGGAACTGGGTACTTGAGATTATTGCAGATCTGAAACCGGAATAATTCAAAACCTAGGTCTAGACTATCACTTTGTCAAATCTTGCCTTGGGGATAGCATTCCTTGTTTTAAGGGATTGTGGTCCACTTGGGTCAAACCTAGATCTAGACACATTCAACCATCAAGACCTCTATTGCCCACTTGTCTCATGTCGTAGGAGTCCTAAACCATAAGTCAACCCCACTTTGACTCCACTTCCCAATTCGCAAGGCACTGGTTTCTCTCCAAGATAATTCAACTTTCCTAGATTGTTGGATTGACTTGTGGTTTGACCTATGCATGGTAAACTATACCTTTGAAGACATCATGAACCATGGTCAAGCTTGTCTCATGTACTAGTTAGCCCCAATCTGACCCCTAAACAACCCTGCATTGGACACAGTTCCCAAGGCAGTGGATTTTCCAACATTGAACTAGTACACTCATCCCAGATCTCACTTCAAACATTATAAGTCACTCTCACATCAACTATGAACCAAAGCTATACCTATTGAACCCCCAATTGGCTTGTGACTTCATCTTTAGGTCTAGGATAAACCATACACCTAACTTCACTTGGAAAATACCCTGATTTGGTGTCTTGGTTTTGATCTCTCCTGTCGGGAGTAGATCGGGTCTCCCCCTTTGTTGTCTGGGCTAGATAACATAAAGTGAAGGTTGCCTCGACTGGCGTGACAACCATATATTGGAGGTCGAGGTGATCGTGGTTGCACCTTTTGAGTTTCCCTTCCCTATTTCCATCCATGACTGGATCCATCCATAGGGGTAACTACAGTTTAGGTGATAACAAGACCTTTGTTTGTGACTGTGACTTCTGAATGCCTCAGCCAGGAAATCTGAAAATGGTAGATAAGCTTGATACAGATGGACTTCCATTCATTGCTTCAGATCTCTGCAGTGATGATATTTTGATTTGGAAGGTGGCCTCACAGCCATCTAATGCAAATTTCAGCCTGAATTTAAAGCATGCCAAAAGCGGAAGAGTTTCATCTCTCAGCAGTCATATCTGTTTCTAAACACATCAGCATCTTTTAGGAGGGTTTTCAGCATTGGAAATATAAAGATAAAATTGTATCGCCAAGCTTACAGTTGTAGCAGAGTTATAATGAACTGTGAAATCCATGGCGTGCTCTGCTCATTTGCTATTCGAGCTTATGCTGGAAACTTCAAATCAACTGCTTTAGATATGAGTCGGCCGACAGTTTTTGGTGATTGGACAATACCTCAGATGTAATTAACCAGGGTCTTGGACGCCTGCGGGTTGTTGATGACGACTTGGTGGCCGCGAGAAGTTTGAACTGGCATCAAATTACATCGGCTAAATCAAGAAAGATTGCACGTGAGCTTTATCCATATGGAAGTCGAAGCTCGGGTTTTATAAAGGGGTCCGATTTGCATCAGGGGCCGGCGTGGACAGAGGAGAGATGGTGGATTGTTTTAAAAATAAGTCTCGGATCTAGCCCGTATTTGAAATTGTGTTCACACAGAAAAAACCCGATATTTCAGATGCTAGCACCAGTTCACAATTGAGCGAGAGATCAGAGGTCACAACCGAGTTTTGAAAAGGGCAGGAACCAATCAATATGAAGAATTTGATTTTCATGTTGAGGAGCTTCCTGACAGCCGAATGGTAGATAAACTTCCAGTTGCTGGTTGAGCAGCTGAGTACAACTCGAATTTCAGTAAATGGCAAACACGCGGCAGTATCTAAAGATTTCATCGGAGGTCACCAAGGATTCGGAGTTGTCAGCTCCGAAACTCACGCGGTGTTCTCACTTAACCGCCGAGCGATTTATTCCGAATCAAATTCAGCGAATTAAGGCAGTGGAAGTTAAATCTAGTAGGGGGTGTTTTTATTTTGACACATGGAGTTTAAAACCCGCAGTTTCATTCACGTCCACCAACTCACAGATTGTTCTCTGCTACATGGCGTTTTCATACAGCAGGTCCATCATTCGGTTGACCCACGTGTTGTTGGCCACCGACTGCATGAGGGAAAATTTCATGGCCGGACTCCAGATCTAGCAGTATTGAGCCACCTATTCGACAGGTGTTTTATCTTAACAGCTGAAGCTCGCAGTTCTCGTATAGTAGATGTTGTATTTGCATAGGATAACCAAGGTTCTTTATTTATTATTATTTGATTAAGGGAGTTGGTCAGATATTCGATGGAGAAAAAGGTGGACCTAGGATCCACTTTTTCACTATTCTATTATTATTTTTTATTTTTTCCCTTTGTTGTTGAAATTTTTAGGAGAGCCTTTTGGCCTATAAAAGGAGCCAGACTCCTGATTGTAACCGGATGGAGAATTTTGGAAGTTTTTTCCCATAAACTTAATGAAAAATATCATGACGGGATTCTTTGGATAAATTGAGAGTTCTTTTTCCCTTAGTATGCCATTTTTATTTGTATGCCATCTTTCATTTTGTAGGAGGCAATACCTCTCTTAGCTATTTGCTTTCGACTCTTAAGTTGGGATCATCTGAATGGAAGGCTAACAATCTAGCACAACTTTATTTGACCCATGTTTTTCTCTTAAGTTTTGCGGCTTTCAGGTATGCTCTAGTGCAAGAGCTCTTAGTTGGTTACTACTTTCACCTGGCAGCAAGGTCCTATTAGAGCTCTTCTTTGACTCCATTCGCCCCTCTCTGATACTGGCACTGGTCTTTCCCTGAGGATTGATCTTCCTTTCCTTTCCATCACCCATCCAAAACTATCTTTTGTTACATCCGTTTCTCTAAGGCAGCCTCTTCCATTCACCTTGCCTGTTACCGTACCTGCCTTAGCGATCCTATTTTAGGGATACCCCCCTAGTGTTGGAGAAGAGCCAACCTAAAGCGAAGAGGAGAGGAGTGTGGTGACATTGGCCTCTCTCCTGAGAGAGTTGTCATCCAGCTGGCGTTGCACATTTTGGGCTTTCAAACGACACGCATGCCATTTCGGAGGACAACAGGGGTTTTGGGGTAAAATTTTAATTAATATTATCACTTGCGAAATTAACAAGTCCTGCACCTTTCTGAGTACTAGCCCAACCGTTTCCGGTTGGCAGAGCATACGGGTGTAGGACGAAAACCAAGGTAAATTAATTAAAAGGGAAGCGTGTGTTAAAAAGTTTTATTATTAGAGCACTCGTTCAACTCTCCGACAGAGAGCGCTCTTGACTTGATCTTATGACCGCAGTTCAAGAGACTTGCTAAATTAAAATGCTTAATGCAATAAAGATGCAAATTCTAACAATGCTCTCCGATAGAGAGTGCTCTTGACTTGGATTTGGCCAAGTTCAAGAGGCTTTGTTCATTTTAAGAAGCAAGAAGCAGTTGTGATACAAGATATTGAAACTTTGTGAAACTCAAAACATGTGATAGTTCAAATCAATGGAAACACTGCTAACATACTACTTGCAAGATAAAATGAGATAATGGGAATATCTAGTGTTCTACCAAGCAAAAATTTACACTACAGGTGGGATCAACCTCCGAACAAGGTCAACCACTAGAAGCCACTAGTCTTGGAAACCTTGCAGCTAGCTGGATGTCCACAAGAAGCTAATGGGGGAACGAGAAGCTACCACAAGGCTATGTGGCCTTCGGGATGCAATCCCAAAGTTAGCTCTTCTCTAGTCGAGGCTTGGAAGAGAAGCGACAAAAATAAAAATGAAATTATTCTAAGACAAGGATTGTAAAGATCTAAGCTAAGCAAAACTAACAAACCCAACACTCTTCCCCAAATGGGGAAGAAGACCAAAAAGTGGAGCCTTCTCCACTTGAAAATTTTATTAAACGGTTACAAGTGCCTTTGGGGATGAAGCCCTTGAAAGGTCTTTTGAGAGAAAAAACTACTTAACAAAAACAATACTTTATGAGCCCTTAATGGCTAATTACAAAAAGGAGAGTATACAAGATTTGTTATTGTGGTTCAAGTCTTCTCCTTATATGCACTTTGCTCTTTCTTTTGAATATGATTCTTATCAAGCTTTTATCCTCCTTCAAAGAGATCTACACAAGCTCAAAATCACCTCAACAATGCACCCGTTAGATATTAGTCAAAATCCAACTTTTAAAACAAATACAAAGATTAAAATCTAGCCTATATGCAGCAATAATTTTTCCAATGCAAACTTTGAATTCTATAACATGAGATCTAAGGCCCTAATGCTACTTTTCAAAGCCTAAGCTAGAAAATGCTAAGTAAAATTGTTAAAGATCTAATCTATTGCAAAAAGACAAGATCTATACTTATGAAGTGAATCTACACTAACCAAACTTTAAATTTTTACCAAACTGTTGACTGTTTTTTGAAGTATTTTAAGGGCAGAATTTTGAAGTAGATAAGAGGGATAAGAACAGGGATGGAGAAGGTAGGCAAATAGGGAATGAAGACTGCTGCAAAATGCAAACAGTGGGCAGGAATAAATGCTGGTAATGGGCAGCGGTAAGAAAAGGGCAGTAGACTATAAAGAGCAGCAGACTGTAACAAATAGGTGGGGATCTAGTGGACGAGAGCTAGGAGATGAAATGGGACGATAGCAAGAAGGTGAAATGGGACGAGAGGAGGGATGGACGAGAGGAGGAAGGAGAAAAGGGACTAGGGAAGGAAGCTAGGATGGACGAGAGGTAGAATGATAGGAGAACAAGAGGGCAAAGCCAAACGAGCCACAAACAAAGGCTAGCTAAGCTAAAATCTCAAACTTGGAGAAAAGTATGGCTTTGGATTTCCACAGTTTAGATGGGTAGAACAAGTAACCGATTGAAATTTGTTTGAAGATTGCTTGATGGAAAGAAAACACATAAGACTCCTCTTTTGCTAGTGCTTAACAAGTATAGAGATCTTTGGCCAAAAATTGGGGTGAAGGAGAACCTGCAAAAGCTCACAAAACCATTAGCAATACTTGCAAATAACATATGATTTAAGCGAATAGAAAAGATATACATGCATGTGCTAGATTGTTAGCCTTCTAAGCATATAGATCAAAACTAAATAATCATAAACATATGAAAAAATGACACAATATCACCTCAAGAGTGTGATGAAACATGGCCACCAAGAGCCCCCAAGAATTTGACCTCCAAAGTCACAACTTTATTAAATATAATTTCAAATACAATTGCTCAGAGTTTTGATGCATAAAGCTCCATCTCCATGAGGCAAAATGAGCCCCATTATATAGCAATAGAAGACTAGCTAAAGACCCAAGTCGAATTGGCTTGAATGGAGCCAATGGTCACCTAACTCCAATCGAATTTCAATCTATCAGCTCTCAACCAATCAAAATATCAATCAAATGAGTCTCCACCTAACACAAGTCGAGCTTGGAGATGATGTGGATGGGGAGGTGGCCTCCACCTAGGCAAGGCGCCCCCCATCTCACCTTGGAACTATCACCACGCTAATAAGTGGCTGCCATGTGTAGAACTTGCCTCAAGAAGGAGATTGACGTGAGCATTGGAGGTAGGTGCTTGGAGTTTGAAACAAGATTCGATTGCAAATCATGGTAGGTGGGAGTGGGGGGTGGCCTCCACCTAGGCAAGGTGCCCCCACTCCATTCAATGCAACTCATACCAACCAACAAACCCAATTAATACGACCTCCACATCACTAACTCGATTTTGCATGCATGAGGGCGAATTCACTTGAGGAGCTTTGACTTGTGCTGACTGTATAGTTGACTGAAGATGCTTGGAGATGATTGGAATCTTCATAAATGCTAAGTGCCATGTCATTTAGCCTTTTACTTTATTCCATTTGGATTATTTTGGAGAGATTTGGATTATCTCAAAAATAATCATTTTTATTATTTTAATTAATAATTTCTCTGTAAATGGCTTTTCAGAGAAAATATTAATTACGAGGCCTAAATGACATCTGAAACTTGGATCTAGCTAGTCCATAGGTCATGTGTGATTTTTGGCTTATGAAATGAGCCATCAATCACTGAAAACGGACCCCGGACGACTGACATATTACAAATTAATATTTCTCTATTTAAACTATAGAGAAATTTATTAAATTTAAAAAAATAATTAAAAAACCCAAATTCGACGGACCCGGTAAAATTTTTTCGAAATTTTTTTCTAAGGGTTTTATGGACCTAGGACATGACCGACACCTATTCTAACAGTGTCTAGTAGGCTTATATACATTAGTTGGCCTCTAATAACCCCCCATGGCCAAAATTTTCAAAATCGGGCATTCCAGCTTTGGAGGAGCAGGAGAAAACCTCATCGGTTATACATCGCCTTAAGCAAAGTATAATTGACAAGGGAAAAAACTCCCTGGAATACCTTAGTTGCTTAATCCAGTCACAGGGAACCGAGACACTCAGATCCTACTAGCACACTTTATTACAAACCCCCATGGGGCCATGGTCATGTCAACTCAAAAAACAAAACAGGCTAACCAAAACTGGCTAGCCACAAACGCTGAATCATCTGATACACTGGAGTCAAACACTTATCATGTTTGTCAAATGGCGGCTCTTCAGAAAATCCAACTATGGTACAAATAAGTTGGTAACAGGTCCCTCTTCCAAAAGGAAGAAAATTAGTTCAATGCAAGTGGGTATATCGAACCAAACATGCAGTTGATGGTTCTATAGACAAATATAAGGCTCGATTGGTCGCTAAAGGGTTTTCACAGGTTGAGGGACTTTGTCATGTCCCAAATTTGGTATTGGGTCACAATGGCCTAATCACATTGGCCCTATTCATTAGAGTTTGTCAAATTGATGCTAAAGGTCTAATAATTGCCAAGGAGGAAAATTACTAGTTTCCTAGGTTTGGGGTGGAAGCTTTGGGATTTGGAATAATGGGGATAATAAATGATGTTTGAACATTAGAATGGCATAAATATTTAATAAAGGATCTAAGTAAATATCTACAAGTGAAAATCAAAGTGGCATTTCATCATGAAGACACATGGAGGAAGTGGGACCCACATATGGCTAGATTTCCCCACTACACTTGGCATCATTCTCTCACCAATTCGAATTCAAGGTGAATGGTAAAATACTTGGGGGAGTCCAAAAGGTATTATTCATGGCATGAATCATCCAAGGTCGAAATATAGAGGAAGAGTAACTCCCATGGAAGAGGAAGAGGCAATTTGGAGCTAGTGAGACACTTGGGCTAGATTCCCTAGCTCTATGACAACAATGATGAAGATGCTATGACACCTATGACACAAATTAGACCTGAAGGCTGACATATGACATATATGACATGTCAGGGCTAAAAATAGACTCCAAGAGGGCGCTAAAGGGTGTTAGGGTAGTTAAGATGCTTCCACATGTGATTTGGTGGAAGTGGGAGACTAGGAATTGTTGTACAAGTGGCGTTCTTTGGAATCTCTTCCCAACTTGAGTTGGCATGAGTCTCTTGGAAGGAATTCGACCCATGGAGGACATTAGAAATTTATAAATGTCAATAACAAAGAATGAAACCAACTGTTGATTATTTGTAGAATTTGCAATTGCATTTGTGAAGAGGGAGAGCTAGTGGATGACTAGTTTCTTGCCTTAGCCAATTTCGAGGGTGAAAGATTCCCATCCAAGTTGGTAATTGGAAAGGCCATTCAGACTTTTCATTTGGAGCCTTAATGGAGTCTTTATTTGCAGGTGTAAGCTATAGGGCAACTCATGGTTTCTTCTATTGCAGCTCACTCCTTCAACCATTTCCAGTTTTGATGGCATATTCTTGATCCTTGAGGGAGGGCGTTTTTGGTGAGCTATTGTACTCTTTGGGGAAGCTTTTAATGCCCCATTTATTTTGTAATATGAATTAAATACTCTGTTCTGCATCTCCAAAAAGTTTCAGGTCGAAATTCCAAGTAGAAATGTATAAATCTCATTTTTAATGGAAGAACAATGCCATTTCCCCACTACCTTGTTGCGAGCCAATGTATTGATGATTATTTCGAATGAATGGATGATTCTATGATATATTTGTGATCAATATACTGCCATGGATGTCTTCTACAAGTTTCATGTACTGTACTTGAGCATTTGAAGCATTGTTACTCAGTTTAGTTGTATTGGGAGGTGAAATAGTGCCATTTCCCCAAGGGTCGAATTGGGGATTTTTGCAGTTGAATGGGAGAGGGTGAGAACAGTTGTAATAATCCATTAATGGTGCATATGAGACTTTAATAAAATAATTAACACATTACATACCTCTGTTCATAAATTTGAGTGGGTTTGGAGGCATTTGGGAAGCCATTTTCAGTACTTACCCCAGGGGGATTTGAACCCCAAATTACTAGTAAAATTGCATAATTGGTTCAGAATCTTAAGAGAGTTTGCAGAGGTCTTTTGGTGGACATATGTCATCCATAAACATCATATTCAGGTTCTAATATCATTCATGCACCTTCCTTGAAGATTTGAAGGCATTTGGAGTCAATTTGAGACCTAGAGACCAATACTAGTCAGAGGAAAATCACTAGTAAAGTTACCTACATTGATCAGAATTGAAAGAGGATTTGCAGAATTATTTTAAAGGTCCAAAGGCATCCCTGAAACACATATTTATGTTCTAATATCATTCAAATACCTTCTCAGAATATTTGGGATCATTTGGGGCAAATTTGGGACAGAGAGATCCAAACTAGTCAAAGGTCTAACTAGGGAAAAAAGTGAAAAATTGCCATTTTAATAAGATTCCTAACAAGGGACATTACAGACTTGACTATTCTGAAACCTTTGCACCCGTGGCTAAAATGAATTCTATTCGCCTTGTTCTTTCCATCGCTGCATCTCGTAAGTGGACTGTACACCAAATGGATGTCAAATGTGCATTACTTCATGGTGATCTGCAAGAAGAAATATACATGGAGCAACCTCGTGGATTTATCCAGGACTCCTCATTTGTGTGCATGCTCAAAAAATCATTGTATGGTCTCAAACAAACCCCTAGGGCATGGTATGAGAAGATGGATTCTTTCCTTCTCTCTTTAGGATTTTCTCACTGCCTTTTTGACTCAAATGTGTATATTTTGCGGCAAGATGGTGAGCTTCTCCTCCTTGTTATTTATGTGGATGATCTCATTCTTACTGGGAGTTCATCTACCTTGATTGATCAAGTGAAGTTTTCTCTTCGACAACAGTTTAACATGGCAGATTTAGGGCTACTTCACTACTTTTTGGGACTGCAGGTCACTCAGTCTACATCTAGGATAGGTCTTTCTCAGCCCAAGTATGCATTGGATCTCTTGAGCAGATTTCACATGTTGGATTGCAAATCTGCACCAACGCCATATTTGTCCAGAGTCAAGTTATCTACAAAGTGCACTACTCCTTTGGTGGATGCTACTTTGTATCGGCAGCTTGTTTGCAGCCTACTGTATTTGACTCACACACGTCCGGATATCTCATATGCAGTTGGCTTGATTTCTTGGTTCATGCAGGAACCACATGAGCTCCATTGGAAAGCTGCAAAGCAGATTCTTCGATACATTAGGGGGACACACACATATGGCATTAAGTATTCATCCCATGGCAATGCAGATTTAGTGGGTTACACAGACTCTGATTGGACTGGTGATCCTGATGACCGCAGATCGACATCTGGCTTTGTCTTTCACCTTGGTTATGGCCCTATTGTTTGGTCCAGTAAGAAGCAAGCTGCCATCGCCCTTTCTTTTACAGAAGCAGAGTACTGAGGTGATGTTAATGCTGCCACAGAGTCTATTTGGATTTGGCAGATTTTATCAGAGTTTAGTTTTCAGCAGGTGCAGCCTACTGTAATTTGGTGTGATAATCAAAGTGCTATCCATATTTCCAAGGAACCAGTAGAGCATCAACGCACCAACCATATAGAGGTCCACATGCATTACATCCGACAGCTGATTCGTGAACATACTATTGATTTGCAATACTGTAGAACTGACTTGCAAGTTGCTGATATATTCACCAAACCTTTGGCACATACGAAATATGTTCAGCTTCATGCCTTGCTTGGGGTGAAGGACATTGTCCTTGGGGGGGTAGTCTCAGTTCTCCTTCATATTTTTATCTATGTTTGATCCTTTTGAACATGAGTACCTTAGCAGGCAGTGTAGCCGGGACTCATCTTTTGTCTACCTCTGTGTACTCCCTACCTTTCGCTTAAGGGGGGGTGCTGGTGTACGTTGACACTTAAGCTCAAATCACTGAGTAAATTTGGTTGGTGTACTGCCCACCAACATCTCTTAAATGCTGAGCTCTCCCGCCTATTTTGTGTAGTTGTATTTTATGTTTATATACCGCATACTTTAATAGAATGAATGGTCTTTTTTTTTTGACATAGAGAACTCTGTTTTCCTCTCTGTGTTTCTGATGACTGTGTGTTTGTATGGAGATCAAGCTGATTTGATCCTGCTGTGCTTTATTTAAATCTACAATCCCCTATGAGGAGTTGGCCTTGGGAAAGAAGCCAACAAAATAAGGAAATTTTTGAATATTTCCTTTACTCCACACTCCCTTCCAAAGAGCGAGGTCCGGATTAGAATATTAAGAGAGTGAAACAACCTGATATCTGTGCAATATCGAGTAGTGACTAGTGGATCCCCAACCTCTGCAATCCTTAGCTCTTTTGCTTATAGGAGCCTTTCCACTTAAAAGATATTGGAGATGAGCAATTGACGGGATTAAATTCTCTGCAAGTTCAATTTCACCCACGCACTCCATGCCCTTGCTGCCTAATCATACCAGACTAATATATCCCAAAGATTTATATAACCAGCTTCTATCATTCAAGCTTGTAACTTCTAAAGGTTTCTATGTTCTCCCATGGTCGGATTATTTAGAATTTTGTCCTTCCATAACTTGATCCTTTTTCCATTCCCAGAAATCCAATATAATTACTTCTAAAAAAATGCCACGCTTTGAAACATATATAGCTTCGAAATCTAAGACACTTTTTGGAGAGGAGGGGGAGTGTCTAGACATCTTAGACAGGTACCTTTCAGGTATTTCCAGTTCATTACTCGCTTTACCCAAGAAATTTTCCCTGACACCAGGTTCCGTAAAACTTTAGATCCTATTGCAAGGTTGTTGTTACTGAGATCTCAAATCTGAAGGCCCCCTTCACGAGTTGGTTTCTTGATCTTCTTCCAGCTTACGAGATGAAATTTTCTCTCGTTATTCTTCCCACCTCTCCACAAGAAATTGCACATCAAGTTTTCCATTTCCTTGATAATTGAGACGAGAGTTAACATTAAGGAATATTTAAAAATGGGAAGAGATGATAATACCGATTTGATTAAGACAAGCTTCCCTGTTGATTTTGCCAAGACAAGCTTCCCTGTTGACTTAAATTTCTCTATTAAATAGCTCTAGGTTCTCCTCCGGGGAGTCTTGCGAACAATAGGCAGGCCTAGGTATTTGAATTCTTCCCAATCAAGGCTCCCCAAGAAACCAAGAATTCTAGAGATCTCTCTCGATTCTCTTGGAGAGATATGCCATCCAAAAATTGAGCTCTTCCCATTATTCATTTTGCTTCCAGATGTTGAGCAGAAGCCTAAGAGAATCCTATTAAATATGACCGCTACAAGGATTGAGGCATCCTCGATCAGTAGAGTGTCATCCGCAAATTGAGCGTGGTTTATGTTCTCGAATCCTCTCATGATTTGAATTCTAGGAATCTCCTCCCTTTGCCTATCTTCTTCGATCTTTTTACTGAGGGCATCAACCATAATAATATGCCATCCAAAAATTGAGCTCTTCCGATTATTCATTTTGCTTTCAGATGTTGAACAGAAGCCTAAGAGAATCCTATTAAATCTGTCCGCTACAAGGATTGAGGCATCCTCTAGAGTGTCATCCGCAAATTGAGCGTGGCTTATGTTCTTGAATCCTCTCATGATTTGAATTCTAGGAATCTCCTCCCTTTGCCTATCTTCTTCGATCTTTTTACTGAGGGCATCAACCATAATAATATATAAAAAGGGGAAGTGGGGACAATATTTCCTGAGGCCCTACTGGAATAAAAATAAAAGGGCTTCTCTCCCATTGACAAGTTGAGCAATCCATGGAGCACCTATACAGGCTCTGATCCACGCACCAAAGAATTGAGAAAATCCCATTTTAGCCATAACTTTAAACATACATTTATGCTGAACCCTGTCGAATGCATTAGCCATATGTATTTTGATGGCCATTCCTTTTTCTTTTCTTTTGATACGGGAATGAATGGCTTCTTGGATCATAATTGCATTATCCATTAACTGTCTCCCCTTAATGAAACCTCCCTGGTTTTCTGAGATTATCTTTGAGAGCAAGACTTTCAAACAATTTTCCAGGATTTTCGTAATGATTTTGTATAGTGAGCTATAAAGGGAGATGGGTTGAAAGTGAAAGAATGAAGATAGGGTTGATTCCTTGGGGATGAGGGCTAGAAAGGAATAGTTTGTGGCACCTCCAATTTTTATATATCCCTGTGATTTACTAACCATTTTGTGCAGATCCTTTTTGATGATTTACCAGCATCCTCGGAAAATCCTAATTGAAAAAATGTCTGGTCGTGGAGCCTTGTTTGGTTCCATATCCCATATGGCCATATTTATTTCTTTCCTAGAGACGGGAAGCATAAGCCTATCATTGTAATATTATAATTGTTTTTTCAATAGTTTAGATATCATAATTATATTATTTCATAAAAATCGTACACAATTCTTTTTCTGTAAGCAAGAAAAATTATATTAAACAGGAACCTTCATTACAAAAAAGATCATGGCTCACAGGGCCTTTCATGCCCAGAGAGTCTGTAACACAACCCTACTACAAGATCTATTTGTTCCTCTAAAACTTCTACACCAAAACTATCTATTCCCATAACCCTGTTACAATAACCCAGACCAAAAACTGTCTCAAAAAGACCTTCAAACTTAGACTGAACAAACTGCAGAAAAGACACTACAACCGAAGTGGAAAGAAACTACATAGGTGGATACTGCGGGTAAGTCCCATCAGCACCATAACAGCCTACCCAAACTAAAGAAAAAAAATCATCAGACAAAAACCAGTAAGCATCATAAACCAAACCATAAAAATCGTACACAATTGGCAGCAACTACTTATTCATGTTTTAAGAAAGTTAATTTGTATAGGTGTTTGGGCATACTATTTTGAGTTTTATGTAGACATTTATTAAGTTTGGTAGGTTAGTTTGAGTAGTTAAGTACTTTTCGTTTCATGTAGGAGATTTCAATGTCTATTATAATATAGTTTCGTGGGTTATCTTGAATAGTTAAGTATTTTTTGTTTTATGTAGGAGATCTCATGATCCATTAGAATAAAGTTTGGGGGTTATCTTGAGTATGGTGGTAGTTAAGTATTTTGAGTTTTATGAAGGAGATCTCATGGTCAATGCCGCATACTAATTTCCTATGTTGCATGCCTCAATCACTGTTCTTATCAAGTCAGGTGTCATAACTAGCACTAACAATGTTATATTGGGTTTATGTAGGCACTTGTAATTTTGGAGGGTTATCTCTAGTAGTTAAGTATTTTGAGTTTTATGTAGGAGATCTTGTGGTCTATTATAATAACAAGTTGACCTAAGCCCCATCCATTAGTAGGAGGCTCTAGGGGCTTGGTCTCCTCTAAAATGACGATACAAAATGTTAGGCATTGTTTGTCATTGTGTGGTGGGCCCAAGGGACAACTTTGACCACTCTCACACCTATCAAACCCCCCATTGGTGGGGCCTACTATGATGAAATCTAACATAGCCAAGTCATCCTAGCAAAACATGTGGGATAACTAGACTGGACTATTGAAGTGGCACTCTACTCATGGTGCTTGGGGTTCTGTGCCAGTGCTCAAGCCATTTGTTGTAAATATTTCAACGCAAACAACACCTTTCATGTTTGTACTATGATCTACATTAACATGGTAGCAAACATTAGTGCACCATCGTACCAATAAGTTTTATATGACGAGGCATTTGAATTAAACAAATCATTGTTTCACTTGTTCCATAGTCAAAGGAAGATCTTAATTGTAATAAGCATCCATGTTGATTGGAATTCAATAATCAAAAACAAATGATCACCCAACAATTAATCCCACAATGACTAGGATGCACAAAGACATTGTTGGCATAATATTCAGCGTAGTCCTATGTAGCCTTTACAAGGGGGTTGGACAATATAATTAGTTTATGATTTTTGGCTTGTTCACATTGTGGAAAATGTGGGTCTGAAACACCCAAGTAAATTAGCTTATTATTTAATGGAAGATATTCCATAGCAGGACACTAAGCAAAAACAAGTGTTTTTAGTTTCCAAGACATGTTTTCAAGGCTGCAAATTAAATTAATTTTTGAATAATATATACTTAACCACCACTAAGAACCTTGCAAAACCAAGGAAAATATTTCTAATGATATTTTTGACTTATGTTTTGATCGAAAGAATTTCCAATGTTGATGTTTTTGGTGTTTTTGGTATTTTTGGTATATGTGTTGCAAGAGAATAAATTTGTTTATGTAAATAAAATAAAACTTGTTGATAGTATTATATTAATTTACCACATATATCTTCTATTTCATATTATTTTCTTGCCTCATAATTAAAAATAAGTTATACCTATATACCTAACATATTCAACCATACCATCAAGGAGTTTATAAAAGGACTAAGGATGAGAGACTCGTATAACATGAATATTAACATTTCTTTCATTTAGTATATTAATGTTATGTCGTGTATCATCCATACCCAATCATAGATTGTACCTTGGGTAAGGATGAAGATTCTCCTATATTATTTGAGTGTCTTCCTATTCCAAGACTCTCTCCATGCGTATGCTCTAGCATGATTATCACTTTGACCTTGAACTCAATGCTATTGTGATTGCTCATTTCATTTCTTCTCTCTTTGCAAAGTTCAATAAAGGGTACAGCTATTCCACATACATCTTGATTTGTAATCTTTGTCATTCAGAACATACTTGTTTATCGTCATAAGCAACAAACGTTTCAATCGATTCCCTATCTTTCAAATGGGTAAGGCAAGGGTATCCTATCTTTCTTTCTAGGATGCCCATGAAGTTTCTTACTGGTGTCCAATGATATTTGTTTATTTTATTCTCCGTGCTTATGTGAGTACATAATACACAACCAATATAGGTGAGAATGATTGGTATCTTCCTTCTCACTAAACAAGGGAACGCTTTGGATGTAGGGATGGCAACTCTATGTCTCTTCCAAACTAACATGTATTTATAACTATCTCTTAACTTATTTAAAGAGATGATATGTATATATTTATTCAAAAAAAAAACTTGAAAACATCTCATCACATCCTCAAAAATTTAAATTACACTAAACTTAGATGGAAAAGAAAACTTCTATCTTAGCCACCCAAACTATTCCCACTTGACATACACAATGAAAGAGACCAAATATATACAAATTAACAAATACCTTCTAAAAACCAACCAAAAACTTTACAAATTTACACCATTCTAAAAAAAATGTTTATTTTTTTACATAGAACTCTCCGCAGAATCCGCACCACCCTCCGGATTCCTTAGTAAAGAAGCTTTAAATCGTTATGGCAATGAATTGACCCGCATGCCGTTATGATGGGTAGTTCCTTGTCATTTATGACCTTGATGGAACTTCAAGGGAGTTGGTTGGCTATGATGATCTTGCATTTACAGTGAAATTAGTTTTGTTACGAAGAAGCCAAGTAGTAGAGGTCCATATGACTGCAACTCCATTGATATTTATTGAGAAATCAAATATTCCTCTGTCAAATATCGAAAACTAAATGAAAAGTGAGTAGCCTAGACTTTGATGGTTTCCTCAGTTTTACAACAGCATTTTCCAACACGAATTCAGTAAAAAAACTGAGATTTTGAATAACAGTCTTTAAATTTGCTTAAGCTGCCCTGTGGTGTTTGAGGGGTTAAATCCATTCGTGCAGTCAAAAACATTATTTAGACACAGAATCTGGATTTAAAAGAAATGCCGGATTTTGCTCAAAAACTCATCAGATGGGCCAAATCGTCGAATGTAAACTGTAAACCGTGAACTATATTGTCAAGGAGTCTAAACATTCGACGATTTTGGCTGTCTGTCGAGTTTTTCATCGGAATCCGGCTATTTTTTTTTAAATCCGGATTCTGTGTTGTTCAAATCATATTTTTGAATACATAAATATATTCTGCGCCCTCAAATACCCCATACACCTAGCTTAAGCAAATTTAAAGGCAGTAATTCAAAATCTCAATTTTTTTTTACTATATTGATCCCAGAAAATGCCATCGAGACCAGCGAAATTGTCAAACGTTTAGGCTATGCCAAATACTTTATTAGTGAAAGAAAACAAATTTGATGCCGCATAGAATTTCACTCTTCTACTATGTCATCTTAATATAGAATTTCACTCTTCTTCTATGTCATCTTAATAGTCAATTACTGGCTGGGCATGTTGTTTGAGTTTCATGAGTTCGTCCCTGTGTTTCTCTGCTTCTGCAGCAGCCGCCAGGTTTTTGTTCTTTGAGAATCATTTGTCTATGAGAAGCATTTTGTTCTTTGAAAATCATTTGCAGTGCCAATGAAACTGTCATAAAACCTGGTTATGGGGAACACTGTGATCAAAAGTATTAGAGATGAGTCAGGTGCAATTCCTCACCAAATTTTACTCGATAACTCCTCATACGACAGATCCAAGAATAAATTAATCACTAAAATAATTTTACAATTCAAAAATAAATTAATCACTAAATAATTTTACAATGACGAATACTTTAGTTAGAATCCATATTCATAAATTGGTCTCAAGTTCAAGTTCTGAATACTGATTAGTTATTATCACTAAATATAACATTGAGTAAAAGGAAATAAAACTAAGTCTAAAACTTGCCTATAGTCTCTTGCTCTTTGATCTATAGTCTCTTGCTCTTTGATCGAAATTTGGATATATTACATGATATTGAGATTTCAAACTTTTGCCAATTTTTTTTGCAAGTCATTGTACAACCTAAGTCAAACTTATGTGCCTAATTAGAGAGCCCAGCTATACCTGTGGACTTAATTTCTTCTGGTACCACACAGAACGCAAAAACGCGAAAGGCCAACATTTGGATCGGTTGCACTATTAAATTACGTTCTTGGGTAACTGTAATCATGGCTGACTAAAGGAAAGATGAAGATCTTTAGCAGTGAGAGAGTGCGTGTATGAACTTTGGAATAGTATAACAAATCCTCTATGGATACTTAGACTAATGAACATGAAAAATAATACAAAATTTACCTTTCATACATCCAAAGTTTGATACTATTTGCAGGAGAATTACATGTTACATTATGTTTAACAATGAAGACATTAAAGGCTGAATAAGGAGTTGATGGATGAACTGCCTTTAGAAAATGCAAGATTGATAAAAGTTGGTTCTTTTATTTACTTTTTTCATGTTTTCTTGCACTGTGTCATTGCCAGATTCAGTGAAATTGGAATGTTCCATTGCTAGATACAGTGACATTGGAATGCTCCCATGTCATTTATCTGGTTTTGCTTGAAGGGTTGTTCCTCATAAGTTCTGTTAGGGCGAAACCACAGGTACTGAGGTACACAATCTCATCAGTCTTTTTCACCATCTCTTATATTTGCAAAGAGCAGGAGACAGTAAAATTTATTTTTAGAGAATATAGTTTGTATGAGTTTTGCACTAGTTGGCATTGTGCATTGAGAAACAACAAAAGCAAAACATGCTTTACATCTCCTGGCCGCCATCATCAGCTCATTCAGATACCATACAGAAAACAGAAACAATGGCCTCATCTAACAATTTTCAAAGCTACAATGAGCATGGACATTCTGAGAAATATTCTGGTAGCCCATCTTTAGGGTTGGCATATGACAATGACAAACCCCAGAAGCTTGGAAGGCCAATTTGGACATGAGAAGGGTGGTCCATTGCCTACAAACAAATATTTTATGTGTTTTTTTTATTTAAATGCTTCAGACGAAGCTTTGTTTCAGCATTGTTCTTTGAATGTATCATTAAGATCATTCGAAATGTTAGTGCCAAACAAAGTTTCCTGTGGAGCAATCAGATCAGGAAACAGAGAATATCTTATGTTGGCAATGCACAATCCAACGCCAAATGAGGGATTAGTGTAATAAGGATACATCGACTTTCAAAGTATCTGTGCTTGTCATATGCCGACCCGAAACTACCATAACATTTCTCAAACTTCCCATGCTCCTTACCTATTGAAAATTGGAACATGGCGTAGTTGTTACAGTTTTCAGTTTGGTGTCTGAATCAGATGATAATGGCCAAGATGTGTAAGTTGTGTTTTGCTTGTGATTGAGCAACGCACGATGACAACAACAAAGCCCATCAAGAACTATATCTCAGTAAAAATAAATTTCATAGTATCCTCTTTGCAAGAGGGAAAAAAAAGAGTCAAAGAAAATAAAAAACTCAGGTAATTTCAGATAATCATTGCAACTTTGCAAGTTTTGACATGTTTTGCGAGCCCTGGCTGACTGAACTTTATTGGATAAATCCTCTTAGGACAGAGGATCTAAATCCCAAAAATAAACTAATCACTGAATAATCTTGTTGAAAACTTTGGTCTTGAATTACTAAATAAACTAATTACTAAACCCATATTCATACGAGTTCTGAATATCGATGAGTTATTATAACGAAATAAAACATTTAGTAAAAGCAAATAAAATTTTCTTGCTCTTTGGTGGAAATTTTGAATATATTACATAAAATTTGATTTTCCAAACTTTTTGGCAAGTCATTGTCCTGTCCTGTCCAGTCCAAGTAATTAGATATCCCCGCTGGATATACTACCTGTGGACAAATACAAAATTAGAGCTGTCGGATCTTTATGTCCATTCATATTACATAAATGTAACATTGAATTTCTATTGAATTCCTAATGATGCACTATTGCTGAAAAAACACACAGAACACCAAAATAGCACAAGGCCGCAACTTTGGCCAGCGGTTGGATTGGCTGCAGTCTTGAATTACAATCTTTGGGTGGAATGATGGCTGATTAGAGGAAGGATGAAGATCCTAGGACAGTGAAAGAGTGCATGCAACACATGTTTATAAAATACTTTATTAGAATACAATTATAAAAATGATAATGCATATTATTATACTGGTGAATTTGTCAGCAATCTTTTCTCTACAAGATGGTTATTTCATATATATATATATATCCATTACATAGAACTGCAAAGTCCTCACAACGGCGATTTGGGGAAATAAACTGCATATCCTGTGTTTATGGCAGAATTAACCTTGGAATAGCATCACAAATGCCCTTTGGAAACTTCAGTAATGAACATGGGAAAATATTACAAAATTTAACTTCCATTCATCCACATTAGAACTGTGTGTTACAATATGTTTGACAATGAAAACAATAAAGCTTGAATAAGGAGCTGATAGAGACAGTGGAGACAGAAAATTGATAAAGATTAATTCTTTTAGGTTTGATTTATTGCTCATTCATCTCGGACTGACCCATCGTTGGATTCAGTGAAATTGGAATGTTCCCCTTACATCCAGTGAAATTGGAACCCAGAAAAACAACCCATGGGAAGACTTTAATTCCAAGATGGATAACCAAGGGTTCAAAATTGTTGACTTGGAAAGGTTAGGCGAAATTCAAGCAATAATGCATAAAGTTTCATAGGTTTCAAATAAACTTAAATATAAATTTAAACAACTTCACATAATCAGATTACAATATGGATATTACAGAAAGATTTTTGCATTACCTAATCCAGGGTTGCAAACATCGTTGACTGCCTATGGCGTGATTTTTTGTGATGTTTATGGAACTATTAGCGTTTGAAGCTTTCCTAAAGTTGGTTTTGGCTAAAAACAGTTCTCTGTTAACGTACTTGGGACCTGTATTAATGGCTATCAAGGAGATGAACAGTGAAGAGGCCTTCACATTATTTTATCTCAAGCCATTGTTGATGAGATCAAGATTGTCACACATTGATAATGTCTTACCGCATTAAATATGGATACAAGTTTGGGAATCTTTCTTGGGGCAATGATTGATAGAGAAACACGGCACTGACATGAATGACAGAATTTCATCAATTCCAAAAACATAACGCAACAGTATTTCCAAAATGTATTTAGAGAGTGAAAAAAAGAAGAAGTTCGTATGCCATCTACAACTCTCTCTACATTGGCAACCCAAGGCTGTGTTACTCATTCAGCATTTGCATTTTTCAATGTTAAACCAGGTGGTCGAGGAACTGCAGTTGGGAGAAGATATCTTCAAGATCTACCTCGGGCACTCTTGATATCTTCAAGATCTACTTCGGGCGCTCTTGGAATCCATATCTTCTCCCAATTGTAGTTCCTCGACCACCTGGTTTAAACTTGTATCACAAAAAGCATTTTACACAGACAAAAAGGAAAAATCATCAATTTGAGCCTACCAACTCTCTCCATCTGACCACTAGAAACTTGAATTCTCAAAACGAAGGCTCTTAGTACCCAAAGCCCGAAGGCTGGTATTTATAGAGCCTACGGCGGGCGTACCTTTACCATGGGCGTGCCTCACCGGCTTTTGACCACGTTAAATAAAAAAAGATATTTATTTTGGGTATCATAAAAAGAAGTTAGAAGTTATTCAAATTATTTTGGGTATAGGAAACTAAGCTAAAAACACGATTTCAAATTGTCAAAGTCACTTATTTGATTTAATATTGAATAAAAATAATAATTTATTATATTTTTAAATATACATTATTTTTAGTAAATAAAATAATAAGCTAAAAACACGATTTCAAATTGTCAAAGTCACTTATTTGATTTAATATTGAATAAAAATAATAATTTATTATATTTTTAAATATACATTATTTTTAGTAAATAAAATAATATATATATTAACATAGAAAAGAATTTTAATATCGATAACTAAATTTCCCTCTCTTCTAAAAAATGGAAATATATTAACCAATCCTTGTATCTTAGAAATTATTATTGCATTTTTTCATAAAATAGAAATCAACTTTCATTACAAAATATATATCAAAATAAATAAAAGTTATAAATAGATAAAATAATTGTATCAAATTCAATTTTTCACACCAATCTCTATTGACTAACAAACCATAAGCCTCAGGGATATCCATGACATTGATATTAATCACTTGATGTACTTGGGGTTAGAAGCTAATCAAATTAAAACGTTCTTAAGTTCTCCTAGGACTTACATTTGATCTGTCTAATTGAATAATTTGAATGTCACGTTTTTAGGTTCAACATTTAATTTCTGACACACATAATAGGGCATCATGTTTGAGGAAGCCTCAGAATCAACCATACAATTATGCACATTTTTGTTAAAAAATTCAAATGTGGAAAGGAGGGGTGCTAGATTAAGATCTTTTATCGATAAGGAAACATTAACGATGGATTCTTACTACTTAACCTACCCATTCGAGATCCTTAAGCAACCAGGATTTGAAGCTATATGAGAATAATATGAAACCTAAAGGACACACATGGCAAGAAGGGGGCCACCCCCCACCCAATGACCTTATGTTATGTTCAAAATGACTTTTGTAAATCTATACTTTATTCTTTCTTTTAGATTAAATATTCCATCTAAAAACGGAAAAAGGAAAGCATAATTAGATAGCTCAACTTGCTAAGCATTCCTTTAGGAATATTCTCTCTTTTTATAAGTAATTTAAAGTGGAATGTGAAAATTCAGGTTAGCTGAAAGGTCAAGGAATCCCAATGGACAATAAGAGTTTATAAATTAGAGAAAGAGGATAAATAAGGGACCTTTTTCGTGTGGGCTTAATATTTTTTGGAACTGTTGTAAATTTTCCTATGAAATAATATGAAAAAGCTCGCAAATTTTGGAGTGTTCAGATCGTCATAGTGTATGAAAGATTTAACTTATTTCATGGTTTATACTATATTATTACATGAAAATGTTGGACTTGTGTGTGACTTTCCAATACTTGTTAATTAACTTTTATAATTTGTACAACTCTTAAATTACTTATTTGGTGAAATAACTACTATTTTCAACAATGTTGAACATGACTAATCCTTCTATAATCCTCAGTTGAAATTTATGCATACAGGTACTACTTGAGATTAAAAACTAATTTCCTCAGATGCTTATAGCTCCAAATGTTGCATATAGTATCCAACGGTAACTTAATCATAACTCCTAGCTAGGATAGGTTTCTGCTAGCTTTTTTGCATTAGGATATTTGCATCTCGCATTCTGCATAACATTCCCAAAACAATAAAACAATTAGAAAACAGTTGTTGGTCCATAAGTCAAATGGTCTCAAAGAGTGTAAGGTCTACCTGGGACCTCATATTGTGGTGAATACTTTAATTGTTGACACTAGGTATTTCAGCCCACCAACGCACCAATGATAAACCCATCTTTGACTCTTGAACCGAATCAAAATTAACATAATAATGATCCAGTGTTGTGTTTTGTGTTTGATTTCCAATTTTAAAATGGTTTTTTCCCAATGGGTACATACTCCTCCTAAGGCTCCTTGAGAGTTGATCGTAGCCCTCCAACTTCTTTTCCATATCATATTCCCCACTTTTAAGATGGTGGGATCTTTAATTTTTGTCTCTTGGCGGAGAAGAACAATTGGATGTTCCTCGTTTATTAAGTCCTTTAAAGCTTCTTCCTTATATCTCTTTCCCATACCTATTTAGTTCCAGGAGATGATTTTCATTATTTCTTTGGGAGGCAGGGGGAGTACTACCTTTGTGGTGACTGTCGGGCTAAGATTGGCCTCCATTATTTTTTGGATTTGAGAGCTTGACTCGAGATCCTATAGATATATATAGAGTAGTTTAAAGTCCTAGTATTTTCTTCCTATTTTATATCTCTTATCGAACAACTTTTGATGAATTTCTTCCAACCTTTCTATGATGCTTTTCTTCCTTGGTGTTTTCCTCCTTCTTCTCATCTTCATTGTTGCATCGTTGAACTTGTTTTCCTATCTTAATTCCTTTAGGAATGGGTTGAGGATTGGCATCATGATGGTCACTCTCTTCCAAATTCTCTAAGGGTGTGTCGACCTCCTCTAAAAGGGGATTAATTTAGGGGGTGGATCAACTAGGGTCATGGATAGAGCAGTATTTGAAGAGAGACGTTTATGGAGCTTTCCTAGAGGGGGTTTATCATTGAAGTGAGATTTGAAGGGTTTGTTGGTGGGAAAAAGGGGGGTTCTAATGGGGGATATGGGGGGCAAGTTCACTACAAAAGGAAGGGTTGAATGAGAGGGCTCATAAGGGATGATCAAAATTGAGGAGGAGGGTTGGACAGAAGGCATAAAACCCAAATCCATGTTTTCCTTTGAGCTCTTTTTTTTAATAGTTTTCCATTAATTGTCATTAGTCGACAGTGATTGTGATGGAGGGTGACCTTCTTACAATACATGGAAAAGTGCTCATATTTATGGCAGGCCTTGCATTTGAAGGGTATTTTTTCATAATCAAGCTTCTAGATCTATTGTTGGTCATCGAGGGATAGAAAAAACAACTTTCAAGAATCCTTTCTCTAGGTCTACTTCTACACAGATATGGATGCATGCAAAGATTCTATCTTTTGGTTCAAATCTATCTATATATTCTCCTAGGGTATAGTCATTGTATCGAAGTGATTCATCTCCCTAGTAGTGCAATGTTAGATGAGAAAGGTGCACACAAACTAATACTATTGAGGGGAGGTCTATCTTTGGATTGAAATCTAAATTCCATATGTTTAGGTATATACCATGCTTGCTGAAAAAGTAAGTGCCACTTCTTAAAATCAGTTCTCGATTGCTTTGGATTCTAACAAGAAGACATAAAACCCTCACCCACAGGAAAAGTGAGACATCCTCCCTTTGATCAAGACATGCCATTTTTTTTAATCCATTTGTCCATGGATCTTGGTGAAGTTTAGATCCCAACGAACTAACCAACAAGACCTATTTTTGACATTTCCAAAGCCATAAGATGTGAGGATGTAATAGGAATATCCAATTCTTGTCAATGTATTTGTAACTTTGGAAGATATTCACTTGTATATTTTATATTGTATTTGTATTTTATTATTATACCTCCGATGGAGATGTTTATTCCTTCGTTTAGGAGATTCATTATTGTATTTGAGTCATGTAAAATCATTGAGGTTAACCCTCCATTGTATGTCGGGGCATTAGACCCCAGAGTTAAGTTGTGGAAGGGTTATTAGACTCTCCTAGAGAAGTCGGCCCAGTTGGGGTAAAATTCAAGTGAAAGATAAAGTATAAATAGAGAGGGTGCCTCTCTCATTTGGATCATTCACTCACTCACTCAATTTGCATTAGTGAGAGAGAGGAGTAGTTCGCACAAGTGAAGAGGAGAGAAGCTGGTGAAGACCTTTTCTAGTTTGGGGTTTATCTTTGTGATACTTTTTTGGTGATCATTCTATCTCTGAGGAAGTTGCTGGGTTTTCTCCTTTATGGTTTCCCTGAGGAAAATATTTGTGTCTCTTGTCTCTATTGTGTTTATGTTGTGCGTGTTATTCTCTTAGTAAGATCCTAGATCATATTGAATTAAATTGTGAAAATCTAACATGGTATCAAAGCTAACCTAAGAAGAAGACATTGTGCAGCTACGGAAGCTAGGGCTTCTTAATTTTTGGACTTATTTCCACAGATCATCAAGGACATAAGGCTAGGCTACTCGCCTTAGGAGGGTGCATCTTTCTGTCGAAACAGAATTTGATTCCGAGCATTTTCAATTTTTGACCTGTCACTGCTGCGAGAAATTAGGGCTTTTCACAAAAGAAGAATTTTGGAGTGCAATCAGCACGGGATTGTTCTCCTCCTCAAAATAGAAATTTTGAGACCAAGATCGAAGTTTTTGGCTGGGTAGAACCCAGGGATAAGTCAAACCCTAATTTGACTCTGGACGAGAAAAACCAAAAAACCAGAAAAAGCCAGAAACTGCAGATCCAAAATTCGCAAGTCAATTTTTAGGGATCAATTTTTGGAATCTTCAGAAACTAAGTGTACCAGCATACTCGCCTCATCCAGGCGCATCTTCCTGTGAAAACATAATTCAATTCCGAGAATTTTCTTTTTCGGCTCGTCACTACTACCGGAGGAAAACTAGGGCATCGGATAATTTGGGTTTCTATTCATTGATTTAGGGAAGTGAGTACATTGGACAACTCTCCTTGAGGAGGCACATCTATCTGTCCAATTGGAAGTTCCAAATTCCAACTTTGGAAAAATAGGGTTTCTCTAACAAACCCTAGGCCAACCAGCTCCAGATCTAGCCCGGGCATCTCAAATTGGTAAGATCTAAATCTTTTGTATTTCCATTTGAGGTTCGCATTAAATATGTCTCACCACACCAAGCTTGAGGACAATATTGAAGGGGTTGATAACTTCCAAGCATGGAAGTATAGGATTTCACTAGTCCTTGAGAGAATGAATTAGACACCTACATAAATGAAGAAGTTCCAGTTCCAAAGGGAGATGAGGCTAAAGCCTTACACAAGAAGAACTTGGTCATGACCAAGAGGATTATTGCGGATTCTATCAAGGATCACCTTATACCACATGTGTCTTCCTTAAAGACACCTAAAGATATGTTCGATTCCTTGACCAAGCTATTTGAAGGAAAGAATATAAATCAGAAGATGAGCTTGCGAAACCAATTGAAGAATGTGAATATCAAGAATATTGAGACCATCCAGTCATACTTTATAAGGGTCTATCAAATCAAGGATCAACTTGAAGCCGTGGGAGAAAACATAGAGAATGGAGAAGTTGTGATGACCACCTTGAATGGTCTCCCTAGATCATGGGATTCCTTCATTCAAGGAATTTGTGCTAGAAAGAGACTCATCACCTTCAGTAGGTTGTGGGAGGAATGCTCACAAGAAGAAGCTCGACTTGTAGTTCGAGAAGAAAAGATGGGAAATGAAGACCAGGCTCTCACAGCACACACCAGGAAGAATAACACCAAGAGGGAGCATCCTCACTACAGGAAGGATCGACACTATCACAATAACCAAAGAGGAAATGTCAAGAGAGATCTATCCCTCATTAGATGCTATACATGTGATGAGAAGAGACACTACTCCAGATATTGTCCTAGAAACAGAAGTGGCTCTAACAAGAAGAAGACCAACAAGAAAAGACACCATGCTCACACTGCAGAAGATGATGAACCTACAAGAAAGAGAACCAGAGAAGAAAGTAAAGATTCTTCAAGTGATGAAGAATATGATGAAGAATATGTATTGTAATGAAGATAACCAATTACATGGGTTCATTCAGAAGGTTCCACCTCATAAGGTGAAGCTAGAGATGACTTTCAGTATTCCATGAAAGGAGTAGGAGAAGCTCCTACAAAGTTGGACTTCGGAAAGCAAATAAAGATCAATGATCTATGGAAGAACCTCTCATCCATTTTCAACATTGGTTAAGGAAGCAAAGATCAAGAAGGAGCCCACCCAACAACCAAACAAAGATAAGTATTTGAATTGTCATTTCTTTTATATCTGATTACTTAAATAATATTGTTCAGTCATGTACATACTTATGTTCCTAGATTTAGGATATGTATTATGCATGTTAGAAAAGTTGCATTAATGAACAAGATACTACTAATATGCATGTAATGGGTAAGTGGCCGATGGTACTGTACAACATTCCATTGCTACTTATCTAGAATGAAACCTCTTTGTTGACATGTTAGGACTAGTGCACACTCTTAATTATGTTCTGGTAGAGATGGAAGGCATATAGAAAGTTACAGGAAATGGATGAATGTTGTATTAAAGCATTGGCTAAGATAATTGCATGAGTCATGTCTTTATGCGTATGAATTTGTTCTGAAAACTGTGAGATGTTTCTAATCATGCAATTGAACTTGACTTGTAGGAAAGATCGTGTACAATCACCTACAAGAGAAGGACTATGACATTTGTTCCAAAGAACAAGTGGTGAAGATTCAGCTATAACATTCAAGAATATTTATGAAGGAAATACTACCTGTTGAAGACATTAAAGAACCAAAAGCACCCAGGATCCGAGATACAACAATGAATGAAGCAACTCCAGAAGAAAACCATGAGATGGAAGACCCACAGGAACCTGTAGATCCACCCCGTGAGAATAATTCTCGCAAGAGGAAACCAACATGGGTACGAGAGGCAATTCAAGATGCAGAGAGATATGGCGCTCCAGAAGGAATGCACAGAGAAAGAAAGAGACGGAGGCCATACTCCAGTTATGTGGCCCTATTGTGCAACATCATTGACACAGAACCTTCCAACTACGAAGAAGCGGCATAAAAGAGAGAATGGAAGGATGCCATGATCAAGAAGTACCAACCGATCATGAAGAATGTTCTCTGGGATGTGGTCCCGGGACCAGAAGGGGAGTCTGTGGTGACTTCCAAGTGGATCTACAAGATCAAGCATGCTGCAAATGGAAGCATAGAGAAATACAAGGCAACATTTGTGGCACGTGGCTTCTCCCATAAAGAAGGGATAGACTATGAAGAGACATTTGCACCTGTATCCAGATACACTTCCATCAGAACAATACTTGCTCTGGCTGCAGTGATGAAATGGAAGATACACCAGATGGATGTCAAGACAACGTTCTTGAATGATGTAGTGGAAGAGGAAGTGTATGTGGAGTAGCCACTCGCAATTGAGACACATGACATGCAGACTCATGTGTGCAAATTGAAGAAATACTTGTACGGTTTGAAGCAGACGCCCAGGACGTGGTATGGCAGAATAGATAGCTTCCTGACTAGTTTGGAATTTACCAAGAGTAAAGCAGATTCCAACCTTTACTACAAGGTTGAGGAAGGGAGCCCAATGATACTCTTACTGTATGTAGATGACCTGTTTGTGATAGGTGAGGATGGGTTGATTGCAGATACAAAGAGGAAGCTTGATGCTGAGTTCGAGATGAAGGACTTGGGTATGATGCATTACTTTCTAGATATGGAGATGTGGCAGAGCACAAATGGAATCTTCCTTGGACAAGGGAAGTATGCAGTAGAGATCCTGAAGAGGTTCGGGATGATGGACTAAAATGCCATGGCCAAACCTATGGCATCGAACCTAAATCTATTAAGTGATGCTTCATCAGAGTCGGTTGATTCCATGATGTATTGTCAGATGATTGGATCTTTGATGTACCTGACGAATACGAGACCTGATATTTTCTTTGCTATGAACACATTGAACCAGTTCTCGACGGATCCGAGACATGTTCACTTGATTGCTGCAAAGCATATTCTGAGGTACCTGAAGGGTACAGTTAATTATGGGCTCAAGTATGATGTGAATCAGAAGATTAACCTGGAGGGTTATGTTGATTCGGATTGGGCAGGAAGTGCCGTAGATAGGAAGAGCACTTCGGGGTGTTGCTTAAGTATGGGATCATGTGTGATCTCTTGGTTTAGCAGGAAGCAGTCCTACGTGGCACTGAGTACAGCCAGAGCATAGTATGTCACAGCTTGTTCGGCTAGTTGTGAGGTAGTATGGCTTAGGAAGCTACAGTCTGATTTGCTTGATCTCCAGTTAGAGGCGACTTATATCTTCTGTGACAACCAGAGTTGTGTGAAGTTGTCCGAGAACCCAGTGTTCCATGATAAGTTGAAGAACATTGAGTTCAAGTACCAGCATATCAGGGATATGGTACAGAGAGGAGCAGTGAAGCTCCAGTATGTTGCGATGGATGAGTAACTAGCTGATGTGTTGACCAAGTCGCTAGCTAGAGTGAAGTTTGATTACTTCAGAGAGAAGCTTGGTGTACTTCAGATCGAGGTTCCTTCCAAGGGGAAGTGATGAGTCCAGAAGATGCAGATGCATGTGAGTCATTCTCACATGGTGGTAGGTGTGTTCTCCCATGGTGCAGATGTAAGGGTTGGGGCTATTCCAGCATGGTTGAGGTGTGTCTTCCCATTATCGTGATGATGTGTGCATCTGGGCTGTGCTCCATGTGACGATGAGATGATATGAAGATGATGAGGTGATAGTAGGAGATTCAGGTTTTTCAAGAGGCATGTATTCAGTCCTGGAATGCTCTTTCAGGTTTTGCAGAGGCATATAATCAATCCTAGGAGATCCTGTAGGTTTTGCGGAGGCATGTAATCAGTCCTGGGATGCTCTTTCAGGTTTTACAGAGGCATTATAATTAGTCCTGGGATATCTTGCAGGTTTTGCAAGAGGCATGTAATCAGTCCTAGGATGCTCTTTCAGGTTTTGTAGAGGCATATAATCCGTCCTGGGATATCCTACAGGTTTTGCAAGAGGCATGTAATCAGTCCTGGGATGCTCCTTCAGGTTTTGCAGAGGCATATAATCAATCCTGGGAGATCCTGCAGGTTTTTGCAGAAGCATGTAATAAGTCCTAAGATGTTACGTTAGGTTATTTCAAGGAAATATAATAAGTCATGAGATATACCTACTTGATGGCTTGCTTGTAGAGATGATGAAGACCTACATGAAGGCTAGGCCTACATCCAACATGAAAAAGGGCCGGCTCTGTAGAACTTCCTATGATGAGTAGAATTGAGCGATAGCACCAATTGGTGATGAAGATTGCAGCAGCAGTGACGATGATGATCCAACATTGAATACTTGTGCCTATATGTATTGATGTCTGTGTCAAGAGAATACCTTCCGAGTTAAGAGGGAGTGCTAATGTATTTGTAACTTTGGAAGATATTCACTTGCATATTTTATATTGTATTTGTATTTTATTATTATACGTTCGATGGAGATATTTATTACTCTATTCAGGAGAGTCATTATTGTATTTGAGTCGTGTAAAGTCATTGAGGGTAACCCTCCATTGTATGTCGGGGCATCAGACCCCAGAGTTAAGTTGTGGAAGGGTTATTAGTCTCTCATAGAGAATTCATCCCAATTGGGGTAAAATTCAAGTGAAAGATAAACTATAAATAGAGAGGGTGCCCCTCTCTCATTTGGATCATTCACTCACTCACTCAATTTGCATTAGTGAGAGAGAGGAGGAGTTTGCACAAGTGAAGAGGAGAGAAGTTGTTGAAGACCTTTTCTATTTTGGGGTTTATCTTTGTGATACTATTTTGGTGATCATTCTATCTCTGAGGAAGTTGCGGGGTTTTCTCCTTTATGGTTTCCCCGAGGAAAATCTTTGTGTCTCTTGTCTCTATTGTGTTTATGTTGTGCTTGTTATTCTCTCAGTAGGATCCTAGATCATATTGAATTAAATTGTGAAAATCTAACAATCATGGGATGTTTTCTAGGTGTTTAACGAATTTCGAAAGAGGGTCCTTTTTCGTTGGTTTTCCAAGGGAGGGAACTAGTGCATAAAAAGTAGCTTCCTCGAGCTTGGGGAGGGGGGATAGCTCCCTCCTGGGGAGGAATCTATCATTGCTATGTGTAGTTCTGTGCAAGCTCAAGTCGTTAGGGTTTACTCACCTCGCTCTCAACTTTATGAATTTTCTCTTTGTCGAATCAATAATTGTATTATTTCTTTGTGATTAATTAATAGTTGGAACTCTCTTGACTAATGTTTTCTCATATAACAAACAACATTACAATGCAAAATGTGTTTTAATTTAAGCTATGTTTTAACATAAATCAATAGCATAGATATATTAAATTATTTTGACCTACCACATATACAAATCAATTTTCATCCATTGTTAAATGTGAAAAAAGTAGTAAAGAGATTACCCATAAATTACTTTGTTAACATTAAGCAATGCATTCATTTAATAACCAATAACCTACAACATCAATGCAATCACATTTAAATGGATGCTAAAGATACTAATATGTCCAAACACCCAGAGAAGCTTAACATCCTTAAGACATAAATAACTAGGTGATGCCAACCGTGTATGATTTTAATGAAGTACTTCCATGCATAATTAAATAATAATGAGTTATGGTTTTCCCTTTCTTTTGCATAAATAATATAATTACGATATCTAAATTATTTAAGAAATAATTATAATATTTAAACTCTTTAAATGTAATAATAACTTTATGTAAATGGTAAACTACCTAATAAATTTATTAAAAATATTTTTAGAGATTAAGGTAATACTTATTTCCATATTTTGAATAGTTAAATATCTTGAGTTTTGTGTATGCACTTATAAAGTTTGGTGGATTAACTTGAGTAGTTAAGTAGTTTTTTGTTTTAAGTAGGAGATCTCATGGTCATGGTCTATTATAATAAAGTTTGGTGTGTTAACTTGATTAGTTAAGTATTTCTCGTTTTATGCAGGGGATCCCATAGCCTATTATAATAAAGTTTGGTGGGTTATCTTGAGTTTGGTGGTAGTTAAGTATTTTTAGTTTTATGTAGGAGCTGTCATGATTAATCCGTCAAACTTATTGTTTATGTTGTATGCCTCAATTGATGTTGTTATTGGGTTAGGTGTTATAACTAGCATTGGTGGTGTTGTATTGGCTTATGTAGGAGATCTTGCGGTCTATTATAATAACAAGTGGACCTAGGCCCCATCCATTAGTAGGAGGCTCTCAGAGCTTTGTCTCCTCTAAAGTGATGGTAACCATAGTTAGGTATTGTTTGTCATTGTGTGGCGGGCTGAAGGGACAACTTTGACCACCCTCACACCTATCAAACCTCCTAGTGGTGGGGTCTACTATGATGGAAACTAACATAGCCAAGTCATCCTAGCAAAACATGTGGGCCAACTAGACTAGACTACTGAAGTGGAACTCTACTCGTGGTTCTTGGGTCCCTATGCCGATGCTCAAACCATTGTTGTTAATGTTTCATCACATTTTTGTATGTACTATGATCTACATTAACATGGTAGCAGACATTAGTGCACCATTGTACCAAGAAGCATTATGTGGAGAGGCATTTGAATTTAACAAATAATCATTTCTCTTGTTCCATAACCAAAGGATGATCTTAATTGTAATAAGCATCCATGAAGATGGAATTCAATAACACAAGACAAAGAGTCACCCAGCAATTAATCCCACCATGACTAGGACGCGGAGAGATATTAGCTTAAATATTCAGCACAAGCCTATGTAGGCTTGACAAGAAGGCATGCACATAACATGTGTTTATGGGTTTTGGCTTTTTCACATTGTGGATATTGTGAATTTGACACACCTAGGTATATTAGCTTCTTTTTTAATCAAAGACATTCCATAGTAGGACATGAGACAAAAGTAAGTGTTTTTAAGTTTGAAGACATGTTTTTAAGGTTGTAAATTAAATAAATGTTTGAATAATACATCAAAAGTATTTGTCATTTGGGAAATTACATAAATTGAATGGATATTGGCCTATCCAATAAACTAATTAACTTTGTACTTAAAAGTGTTGTTGCATTGTTACATTTCATTTACATAAAAAATTAGAAAAATATCAATGATACAATCTTGTTAAACAACTTTGGGGTTTTATGTTACCTATGAATTGACCCTATCATATCGTCATAATTTTACCATGCTATTTGTTCGGTAGAATCTCATGTTCAAATTTATACACTTAACCACCACCAAGAACCATGCAAATGTGTCAAACTAAGGAAATTATTTCCAATGATAAATTTCTACACATAATACACAGATCCTCCCAATGAAGGAACATGTACAGAACCAAACACATCACTATGTATTAACTCCAGGATCTCGTTTTCCCTTGTAGCATCGGAATAAAATTTCACTCGATTTTGCTTCCCATATAAACAATGCTCACATAATTCAAAATCTAGTTTGCAATTGGACATACCTTCAACCATACCTTTACCATGTAATGCTTGGAGGCTTTTCTCTCCAATATGTCCCAACCTTCGATGCCACAACATAATATCTCCTTTAGAGACATCAATGTCTTTACTTTCTTCACTTTTTCTCTCATGAACCAAAGAGTTGTTACACTCATCAGTGGTAGTGCTTCCCAACAACTTATACAAAGTTCTGCAACAAACTCCTCTCATCAAAACCATTACTCCACGAACCATGTTGCATCCCTCCTTTTCGAATATAGTCTTTACACCTACATTTCCCATTTTGTTAATAGATATCAGGTTTCTGGCAAGATCTGGAATGTGCAAAACACAAGGAAGAGTTCTAATCCTTGAATCCTTTAGCGGTAACTTCACTTTTCCACGCCCCATGATTTTCGTTGCCGAATCATCCCCCAGGAGGACATTCCCTCCATTATACCTTTCATAATCACATAACCAATCCCTTTTTGGAGTCATGTTAAAGGAAGCTCCTGAATTAATCAACCAAGCATCACTTCCTGGATCTGTACCTGTAGAAGCCAAGTACACATCTCCTCCTTCTTTAGAGGAGGAATTTCCTTCTATGGACCGAGTATCATCTAAGTCTTTATCTTTTTCAAGACCTTTTGATTTATAGTTCTTCTTATAATGCCCAACCTTACCACATTTCCAGCATAATCTCTTCGAAGATTCTCCTAAAGATTTAGATCTTCCCTTAGATTTAGGTCTCCCTCCTATAGATTTGTTTTTTTAATCTTTCAAACGACCTCCCAAAGATAAGGCATCAATGCAATGACTTTCATTGGATTTTTGTTGGTTGTGGAGCCAGATCTTCAGTCTCATAGATGATATTGTCTCAGCCGTGCACCCTAGAGGACTGTACACTCATGCCCCAACCTTGGGGTTCAGGGGCAACGCCCCTGAGAAAAAAATTTGGGGTTGTTTTCGCCAACAGTTTTCGGGCCCATGGTTTTGGGTAACCCGTGGTATTTTCCCATTGTATTTCCCTTATAAAAGAAAGACATTGTAACACAACTAGGGTTGATGTATTAGGTTTTATGCATTGTAAAGATCTCTGAGATTAGAAGAGAGATTGTGAGATAGTGAAGAGGAAGTGTAGCGGCTATGCTGCAGGTTGTATCCCTTCACTTTGTTGGACAGAATAATAATAAGGACTGGAAACTTCAGTGTGTACGTAGCTCAAGTTGGGTGAACCACAATATATCTGTGTCTCTCTTGTAATGTGTGTGTGATTATATTTGCATTTTTGTTTATTGTTATGGCTCTGTGATCCTATTTTTCTAATAATTGGTATCAGAGCCAAATGTCTATTTGGCAGATAAACCCGCATGAAGCTAGGGTTTCTGGTTCGAGTGGGAGCAATGGCAGAGGAAGGAAAGTTTAAGGTCGAGAAGTTTAATGGCCAAAAATTCCAGTGATGGAAGATGCAAATGGAGGACTATCTGTACCAGAAGGATCTATTCCTGCCGTTGGGAGGAAGAGCATAGCAACCGGTGGCTATGAAAGACGAAGAATGGGAGGTTCTTAACAGAAAGGCTCTGGGAACAATACGACTGAGCTTGGCTTCGTCGGTGGCTTTCAATATATCAAAAGAAACAACAACTGAGGGTTTGATGAGTGCATTGGGTAAGCTGTATGAAAAACCCTCGGCCTCCAACAAGGTATTTCTAATGAAGCGTTTATTTAATATGATGATGTCTGAAGGTGGAACTGTTACTGATCATTTAAATGAGTTTAACACAGTTACAAATCAACTAAGTTCTGTAAGTGTGAACTTTGATGATGAGGTTATGGCTCTTCTAATTTTGTGTTCATTGCCAGAAAGCTGGAATAGCTTGGTCATGGCTATAAGTAACTCTGTCTCTGGTTCAAACACCTTGAAATTTGATGATGTTATTCTTAGCGAGGAAATGCGAAAAAAAAGCACAAGTGAGACATCAGGTAATGCGTTGACCATGGAGACCAGGGGAAGACAAAAGGAGAGAGGAAAGAGCCAAGGTAATCACAGCAACTCTAAAAAGGGAAGATCCAAGTCCAGACTGGGAAAAATAGAGTGTTGGAACTATGGAAAGAAAGGACATCTGAAGAAAGACTGTAGATCTCTAAAGAAGAAAGGAGATGCACAATAGGAAACTACCCAAGAAGCAAATGTAGCAGGTGATGTGTTACAAGATGCTTTAATTCTTGCATTAGATAATAATAGTGATTATTGGGCAGTAGATTTAGGGGCTTCATGTCATGCTACACCCCATAGGAAATACTTTCATGATTATGTTCCAGGCGATTTTGGACATGTTTTATTGGGTGATGATGAGCCATGTAAAATTGTTGGAATGGGCAAGGTATGGATAAAAGTTAAGAATGGAACTGATTGGTTGTTGAAAGATGTTAGGCATATTCCTGCTATGAAAAGAAATATAATCTCAACAGGGCAGTTGGGAGATGCCGGCTGCCTATCTACATTTAGAGAAAAGTGGTGGAAGATCACTAAAGGATCAATGGTGATAGCAAAAGGAGACAAGGTAGGTACGTTGTATTTATGTCCTCATAATACTGACCATTCTATCTTTTTAGCTTCCATAGGAAAAGATACAACATTGTGGCATCATAGGCTTGGCCACATGAGTGAGAAGGGGATGCAGATTCTCCACTCAAGGAAGTTGCTACCAGATTTGAAGCAGGTAAGTTTGGAATTTTGTGAAAACTGTGTTTATGGAAAACAAAAGAGAGTCAAATTTCTCAGGGTTGGGAAACAGAAGTGTTAACACCCAAAAAGTGCTCACTAGCTCATTTACCACATTACATGACTCATTTGTTCATTTTCCTACCATATTTCCATTAAAAATCCCAAAAAACCCATTAAAAAGCCTCCAAAAGGCCTAAAATGCCTCCAAACGGCCAAAAAACCATCAAAATAGCCTAAAAAAGGCTAAAAAAACCCCCTTTTCCTCCAAAAATAGCAAAAATCCCCTAAAAAGGGAATAAAAATATAAAATAATGAGGAAAAGGAGAAAAAAACCCTATACAGCTGCCCAAAACTATGTGTTTCCTAAAACCATGGGTCAGCACTCCACCACCAAAAAACTATAAATAGGTGATGGAGATCCCTTATTCCATATCCACAATCACAAGCACCCTTACTCTGCCAAAATCTCTCTCGAAACCCTAGTTCATCATTTGAACTACTTTCACCTTGAGAGCCACTTTGGCCCATCCCCACCATTGGAGAAGGAGAAGGAGCATTCAGAAGCTTGGAGCATCCTCTTGGACACTGCAAAGGGCTTCACCAACCTTGACACTCAAGGTAACATCAATACAAAGTCATTCTTTCATTTTGGTGTTTATGCTTCATGCTTGTCTTAGAAATAATTTAATTTTTTTGTTTTTGCATAATTAGTTTAATATACTGAACTGCTACTAAGGAGTCCATTCTCCTTAGTAGGTGCTCATTGGCACAAGCTAGGGGTAAAACCCTAGCTACAGTTTTTGGCGACTCCACTGGTTTTCGAATTTCTGGTTTCCGTTTTTTAAATTTTTTCTTTCGGCTGTCCCTTTCGGCCGCTGCATACCGCGTCTTTTTCCTCTGCAGTCGCGTCCCGACCGCGCCTTTCAGGCCTTTACCCGCGATCCGACCGTGGCTCTCAGACTGCTTCCGACGCTCTGTCGGCGGATTCAAGTCTGTTACCTGCGATCCGACCGTGGCTAATCAGCCTGTTTGCCGCGATCTGACTGCGCCTGTCGGCCTTTTTCCTGCGTCGCGACTGCGGCTTTTTGCCTCTTTCGCGCGTCCCGACTGCGCCTGTTAGCCATTTTGCCGCGACCCGACTGTGTCTTTTTCCAGTTTTCCTGCGTCCCGACTGCCACTGTTGGCCCGATAGCCGCGACCCGACTGTGCCTTTTCCCCTGTTTCCTGCGTCCCGACCGCCGCTGTTTCCCTCAAACCCGCGGTCGGCCTGTTCTGACCCGCCACAGACCCGCGGTCTGATTTCTGCTCTTTTCCTGTTTTTGAGCCCAGCCCCTCTTGCTGCAATATTTTCTGCATTTGAACAGCCCTCTGTCCCACCTGCAGCCCACTTCCTTACAGCCTTTCTGCAACATAATTTCTGTTCCTTTTACAGAGTCTTTTTAAAATTTTAGTATTTTTATTTCAGAAAATTTTGCAAGTTAAAAGAATCAATTTCAGCATTATTGATAGATTGGAAGTTGCCCTCCCTTGTGGCACTTCTGTTTTTGGGTTCAACACCTCACGAGCACACACTCTGTCACATTAAATCAAGTGAGCCTTAAAAAGTACCTAACTAAACCAACATTCTAACCCCACTTGGGGAACACAAAAGAATCATTGTAGTTAGGTAGGATCAGGGGGATAGGCTTCCAATAACACCCCTTGGTTATTTCACTTGAGACATAGTTGTTGTCCAAATAGGGAGCCAAAATCCCCTAGTACTTTTTGGCACGGTCACGACCAGTTTATCAGAGGGCCTCTCCCTTAGGAGGGTTGAAGTCGGGAGACTGGTTCCGGAGGCCTGAGTGGAATACCGCACTCCATTCAGTAACCGAAGGGCTACCTTTCGCGGTTCGCGGGATATCCCTGTATAGGGGTATTGCGGTCAACGAACTAAACGGAAGATTCACCTTTCTGGACGTGTCATGAACGGGGTATCTTAGTTGCCATTCTTCTAGGATTGACTACCCGGTATCCCTCCCGGTAGGGGGATATCATAGCCACTTGGCTTTCCTACTCATATTGTCTGACTTGGATTTCATCACCTTGCAGAGGATATGTTTAGTTAAGTCAGAATACTTTTAGTTAGGTGTTTGCATGCTCCTTTACCTCCCTTTGGTCTAGTGAGTCTACCATTTTTCTTTTCTAGGAAACCTGCTGCTTGTTGGTATTCTGACCATCTTTGTTGTTACTCCACCTATTGTAGCACAGCTGCTGCAGTAGGCGTTTTGAGTTGGTTGTTGGCCTGAGTGCCTTGCTTTTTAGCTCTCCTTCTGCACACTCGGTTGCATTAGGATTTTTGAGCTGTTTTTATACTCACCTCAACCCACAGAGATTTAGACACCATCTGTCACCATTGAGTCCCCGAGACATTCTCGGCGCCTCAGGGGCGAGCCCCCACAGCACGGTTCTCTTGACACCACTCGTCATAGATTCCGATCATTGTCCGTTGATACCACTCATCACAGATCTAGAGCCTTGTCACTTGACTCCACTCGTCAGCGACGTAGGTCTCCGTCACCCGATAGTGACGCACCTTACTTTACCTCTGATTCTGACGAAGAGTCTGAGAACCCTATTTATACTGCCCCTACTAGCCCCATGGCTGGCACGACTTCCACTCCATTTGTCATAGGGACCATTGGTGGCACATCCACCACTACACCAGTTACTACACCTGTTTTTGGTATGCCCTCCATGGGGCAACCATCTACCGTTCCCCTCACGGTACCTATTCCCACAGCGGGAATACCTATCCCCACTACATCAGTGGCTCACACTACCCATGGTGGTGCTGGACCATCCTCCACTACCTCAGTTCCCCCACTTGGGGGCACCACCCTAAATCTTGTCCCTCCACTTGGGGGCACTGGCCCCAACTTGGTCCACAGCACTACTGTGTCACAGCCTTCTTCCAGTTTGCCGTTCATGGCTAGCCTCAACCTACCTGACCTGGCCAGATTGACCAACGATCCTATTCGACACGACCCTATGTGGCCTCATATGCCTACCAAACTACCCTCTGACATCCCTAAATTCGAGGGTAAGGCCGGTGAGGACCCACAGAACCACATCATGTCTTTCCACCTATGGTGTTCCTCTAACTCCATTGTGGATGACTCTGTTCGCCTCCGTCTCTTACAGCGCACCTTCACTGGCTCTGCAGCCAAGTGGTATATTGAGCAGCCTCATGGGACCCATGCCACCTTTTCTTCCCTGGCCTCGACCTTCCTGCAGTTCTTCCAGTTGCCAGTCCGCTATGACGCGAGCGTTGAGATCCTTCTATCTTGTAGACAAAACACGGCTACCCATATCACGGACCACATCCATGAGTGGCGTAGACGCCGTAGCTTATGCAAGATTAAACTAGATGACCGTATCTTCCTCGATTGGTTCCTCAAGTCCCTGCTTCCTGTCATCGCTAAGGATGTAGCTTCAGAAAGACCCCAGTCTGAAGAAGAGGCCATCCTTAAGGCACAGCAGTTCGACCTCATTTACGCCCAGTCGGGTTACCTTTATACCATTATACCTGACGCCCCTCGCGGCGAGTCCTCCCATCATGATGCGCCGGGGGCATCCCACGCTGCAGATGGTATCATTGGCCGTGTTTCTTCGCATCCCCAACCATTTTCTATAGCACGACCTACCCCTGGCCCCGACCTGTCGAGGGCTACCTCCCAGTCTGGAGCAACCAACTCATATGCTCCCATGACACATCACCATGCCCATGGACCCTCATGTCCACCTCAGTGCTTCGGGTATGCAACTCCTGCTTATGCTCCTCCAGTCGCCCCTCAGCCTTACTACCATCAGCAGACTGCCCCGGCTCCTGCGCCTTCCCAAGCCCCACCAGCTTATTATCCGCCACAGGCAGCCCCTGCGGCACATCCACAACCTGCTCCGCAGCCCTATCAGCAACCCCCGCAAGTTGCTGCACCTGCTCAGCCTCAACCTGCATATCATCCTCCGCAGCCTGCTCCAGCACCTGCGCAACCTCAGAATCCACCTGCTGCCCAAGGGCAAGTTTACGCCCAACACAACCCGCAGCAAAACCAGAATAACCAACGTAACCAGGGCCAACAAAACCGCGGCAAGGGCCGTAATCGGGGAAACAACCAACCTACAGACCAAGCTGGTCAACCGGCTAATCCCCCTGACAATAACAATGCGGCCCCCGCTAATCAAAACCCTGATCGCCCGCCCAAGCAGGCCAAAAACCCCAATCTGCGAACAAACCACCCTTGTTCTATTTGCGGAGTCTATGGACATTACACCCACACTTGCCCACATTTAGAGCGAGCTCGGCAGCTTTGGGTTGACGAGGCCCATCGCCAAGGGCATGCGGCTCCCCAAGCACCGCCCAACCCCCCCCAACCTCAGCAACCCCCTTTAGTGCTGCAAAACCCATTACCGACCCAAGGCATAGTGAACACTCAGCCGTTGGCTCCCCAGCAAGCCAATGCACCCCAACAACAACAAATCACTTACGCTGCCCCTGATCAACCCATGTTTGACTCAGGTACCCACCACTTACTGATGATGTCATCCGCTGACGTCAACCTCCAGACCCGTCGGAACCAATATGGCTCCACCTCTGAAGCCACTCCCACGGATAAAACTACTAATGCTCATCCCACCGATCAGGCGTTACGTATACCTCCGCCTCCCATAGACGGCGCCGCGAAAGCACCTCGTTTCCCACTTCGCCGAATCAACAATAACCCTAACGCGCGCGCTGCGTCAAACTACAACATCGTAGACGACCTCGCCCAATCTCCCGCAGCCATGTCTGCGTTAGAAGTCTTGAAGAACTGCCCTTCCCAGCGCAAGACTTTACTTTCCGCCATTGGGGGAATTGACCCAACCGATTCACATTTGATGGCGTTTGATTTAGACTAGTCTGAACCACGCCTACCTTCCAGCTTAGCCTTCCAAGTTACTGTCTCCGTTAGGAACCTTGTTATCCATCGGTGCATCATCGATGAGGGTGCCTCCACATGCGTTATGTCTACATTTGTATGGCAGAAGCTAGGATCCCCTCCTCTCCAGCAGTCCACTACTGCGTTACGTGCCTACGACGGTCGTTCGGCCCAGCCCCAAGGCCTCCTGCCCAACGTTCCTGTCCAGTTAGGTGGTAAAACAGTCCTTATTGACATAGAGGTAATCAATGCCCAATTGGATTACAACCTTCTACTTGGCCGCAGCTACATGTATGCCATGCGGGCGGTTGCCTCTTCTGTCTTTCGCACCATGATGTTCCCCCATGAAGGACGCGTGGTTAAGATTGACCAGCTCACTTACTATGATCCCAGTGCTCCCGCGGCACCTGAAAATGTTCTCCCCATGGTTGAACAACCTGTTTCTAGTGCCACCACCTCGTTTGTCTCCTCTATGGGGCCTGGAGTCTACTCAGACGCGCCGATGACCTCTACCTTTCACTCCATTCCTCCGCCGTCATCTACGCCCGAAATGTCTGACTTATGTACCTTGTCCCACGACATCTTACCACCTAACAATCAACCATCCTTGTTGCCTAAACCACCATTGGTACCTAGCCACATTGGAGTTACACCGATCCATACGATCCCCTTCCTAGTTCCTCCAGCAGGCGTGGTAAGCGCCCCGGTTATGGCTACCCTTAGCCTCCCTGGGTTAACCTTGGGATTACCTGTATGGTATCTTTCGCCTCCCGTTCGCCCGCCGACACCAGATGTCGTCCTCCAGCCGGTGCAACCCATGACTACTACCACTCAGCCACCTCCCGGTGTCTCTACCCCTTCGACCTCTGCGACACCTCCTCCTACTTCTAAACCCACTGGGGGCAGAGGTCCACAACCTTACACTGCTGTACCACCGCCCAAGACAGTAAAAAACCCTCCAGTGTTTCGTGCTCCTCCCAAATGTTCGCTGTGTGACGAGTTGGGCCATGCGACTCACCAATGCCCACAGTTACCCGCATTACAGAAGCACATGCAAATGCTCGACGATGACCCCAACATCCCAACCGTCGAACTAAACCCCACTCCTAAACCTAAAGATAAGTCCCTACGTACCAACCACTCTTGCGCCATCTGCGGTATTTACGGGCACTATTCACATCATTGTCCCGATATCCCGGATTACAGAGCAGCTCTCTATGAGATGAACAATCTGGATCTTGAGACGGCACCTCCTACCATTGAGGAGATCTACCCCCCAGACTCTTCAACTTCCGGAGAGGTCAATACCATCTATATGATCTTTTCCACCACTACTTCAACCACTACCCCCTCGTCAACCGATTTGACGACGCAGACTTTCCGTACCGATGAGGAGATTCTTGAGGCCCTCACTGCCCCGGATTATCCTTGGGATGATATGCACCACCGTTCCTATTTCATCCCAGACGCGTCTTCCTCTAGCACCGCTACCCAATACGCGGTCGAATCCAAAGACTTCCTCCCCACCAAGGTCGACTGGTTCAAGGACCCAATTCCTGCTCCGGATGCCTTCGAGGAGGGCAACATGGCCAACATCTCACCTGTCATCCAAGTTGATATTGCTGCTCCAGGACGTGCCCCTGAACTCATCACTTTAGGAGCATTCTGCAGTAAACAAGAGATTGAGGACTACACACACCTTTTCAAAGAATTCCGTGATGTCTTTGCCTGGTCTTATACCGAAATGCCTGGTCTTGACCCCGCAATTATAGAGCACCACATTGACACATGGCCTGATGTAACCCCCGTTCGTCAAAAACAGCGCCCCATTCATCCCTCAAAGCTCCCAGCTGTCAAAGCCGAGATTGAGAAGCTGCGCAAGGCAGGGTTCATTTATCCTATTGCCTATACCACATGGGTTTCAAACCCTGTTCCAGTTAACAAAAAGCAAGGCACCATCCGTGTATGCACTGACTTCCGCGACTTAAACTATGCTTGTCCCAAGGACAACTTCCCCACGTCGTTCATCGATCAACTCATAGATGCGTGCGCGGGACATGAGGTCCTCTCCTTCATGGATGGTTTTTCCGGATATAATCAGATTCAGATCCGTAAGGAAGACCAGTACAAAACTGCCTTTACTACCCCTTGGGGCACCTTTGCCTATCGCGTCATGCCTTTCGGCCTCAAGAATGCTGGCGCCACTTTCCAGCGGGCCATGACCTATTGTTTCCACGACTTGGTCCATATCCTGCTAGTCTACCTTGATGACCTTACAGCTCGTTCCCGGAAACGATCAGACCACCTTAACGACCTTCGGCAAATTTTTCTGCGTTGCCGCAAATACCAAATTCGCTTGAACCCACATAAGTGTGTTTTTTGCGTACCGGCAGGCCGATTGTTGGGTTTCATTGTTTCCCAGAAAGGAATTACTGTTGACCCTTTAAAAGTCCAAGCTATTTTAGACCTCCCCCCTCCTCGTACGCTCCGGCAGCTCCAAAGTCTACAGGGGCGATCTAACTTCCTTCGACGCTTCGTTCCTGATTATGCCACCACTGTTCACGGTTTCTTGCGCCTGCTCCGCACCCATGTACCCTTCGTATGGGATGCGCAAGCAGAAGCTGCATTCGAGGCCCTCAAGAAGGCCCTTACACAAGCTCCTCTGATTTCCCCCCCGGATTTCACTCGAGACTTCATCCTTTACGTGTCGGCCTCCGAGCATGCCGTATCTGGAGTCTTAGTTCAAGAAGACGCTTCTCACCAGGAGCACGTCATTTACTACGTTAGCCAGACCTTGTCTGGTCCACCATTACGTTACCCATATGAGGAGAAACTTGCCCTAGCAGTAGTCTTTTCCGTGCAAAAATTGCGACACTACATCTTAATGAGTCACACCACAGTCGTTGCCAACTCTAACCCCATGGTATATCTTATAAACCGGCGCTTACTCCAAGGTCGTGTTGCCAAATGGGTCATTATCCTCCAAGAATATGACCTCACCTTCAAAACACCTAAGAGCACTAAAGCCCTCGCGCTTGCCCAGCTCATTACTGATCTCCCTTCTCTCCTCCCGGCCAAACCCATCTCCGATGAGTTACCCGACAATCACCTGTTCACTATCTCGTCCGATGACCCATGGTACGGTGATATCTTGTTATACCTACGCACGCAGAAGTTCAGACCCAAAGTTACACGAAATGGACGCCGTCGCATCCGCCACCAGGCCTCTCGATATCTCCTCTTAGGCGATGTCCTCTATTGGCGCGGGGTTGACACAATTCTTCGTCGTTGCCTTACCCATGAGGAAGCTGAACACGTCCTTAATGACTGTCATAGCGGCGCCTGCGGAGGCCATTTCTCAGGGATGGCCACCGCCCAAAAGGTCGTCCGCGCCGGATACTTCTGGCCCTCACTTTTCACCGACTGCATCACTGCGGTCAAACACTGCCATAACTGCCAACTTTTTGCACCCAAGGCCCGGACACCTCCTGCTCCGTTACACCCAGTCGTCACCGTTGGTCCCTTTTGTAAGTGGGCCATAGACTTCATGGAATGTAGACCCCAGTCTGCCAACGGCCACAAATATATTGTTGTCGCTGTTGATTACTTTACCAAATGGGCGGAAGCCATGCCTACCTTCAATTGTACCGCTGACACTGCTGCCCGCTTCTTTTTTAACCATGTCATCGCCCGATTCGGGGTTCCTCAGCAGTTAGTCTCAGACCATGGTTCGCACTTCGAAGATGCCGTCTGGCGTGAGTTATCCACCCTCCTTAAATATGAGCATCAATTTTCCTCTGCTTACTACCCCCAAGGGAACGGCCAAGTAGAGGCCATCAATAAAATCCTTAAAACCATCCTCCAACGAACAGTTGACAAGCATAAGTCCAATTGGCACCACATGTTATTCCCTGCTTTGTGGGCTTATCGCACCTCCACTAAGACCGCCACTGGTTTTACACCATTTCATTTAGTTCACGGTATAGAGTCTGTTCTCCCCATCGAGTGTCGGATTCCTGCCTTACAGATCGCCGTTGAGCTTCTCCCTGACACCACCCCCCTCGAGCAACGTCTGCTGCACCTCGAACAAGCCGATGAAGACCGCCGGGCCACTCTCCAGAACATCGAAGCTGCCAAAAACCGCTCCAAAGCTGGTTATGATAAACATGTTCACCCTCGAACTTTCCACGAAGGGGACCTCGTCCTCGCCTATGACCAAGCCCATGACAAAACCGGTAAAGGGAAGTTTGAATCTATGTGGCAAGGCCCTTACGTCGTGCAGACCTGCCTCGGCAAGGGGGCATACATCTTAGCTGACTCTGAAGGCCGTCCTTTGCGCAACCCTCGTAATGGGTTGTATCTCAAGCGTTTTTACCCATAAAAAGAAACCCGCGGCCTCATTGGTCTGCGTTGTACAATACTTTCCTTTTTGTTTTTTGTTTTTCCGAACCGTTTCCACCACTGGAACTAGCACGACGCGACCGTCATAATGGTCACCTCGTTGCATTATTTTTTCCCTGTCATTTTTCACCCATGTTTCAGACGCCACTAGTCGCCTCGGTTTGCGTGCCACATCGGCCGTTCTCCATTTTTCACATGTTTTATATCATCGGATTCATTTTTCCGAGCTGGTGATGATGCTTGAGATCATTTCTCGCTCTCACCTCCAGATTTTCTGGGCATTTTTCCAAGTGCCCCCGTCACCTCGGTTTGCGTGCCACATCGGCCGTTACCCGTTTTTGACATCCTTTTTATCGCCGGATTCATTTTTCCGAGCTCGTGATGATGCTTGAGATCATTTCTCGCTCTCACCTGGTACAATTTCAACATTGTGTCCCAACACCTTGCTGCCTCGGTTTGCGCGCCACATCGGCCGCTGTCGGATTGTTCCACATTTTTACATGAGCCATTCACTCCTGTCATATTGCAAATGTCTCGTTATTTTGCCACCATCTCATCTACCCCGCAAGGAGGTCCATCAGTGTTCCCACCTACCCTCGTTCTTGGTCATCATTACTCAACCTTGATTGAACACTTCCTCCTTGCCTGGCCATTCCTTTTGTTCGGTATAATTTTATCCCTTTTTCGGGCCGGACAACTCCTTTACGAAAAAGGCACTTAGGGAGTTTCCGTTAAGCTCTTTTCTGACTCCTAAAAGAATGAAAAGATCGCCGAGCAATCTTGCTTCCTTTCATGCTCGTTAAAGTACCTGAAAGGGCGTCTATCTGGTATAAGTTTAACCCTTTTCCGGACCTGGTAGACTAATTACGAAAAATGAATACTCTAGTCACACCGGCTAGAAGAGTTCTTCATTGCATCCTTTTATGCTTCTTTGGGCCTTGGAGACTAAATCTACGAAAAAGCAACCCCCTGGAGTCTTCTTACTTGCTTTCAGACTCTCTAAAATTGAAAGCAACCACGAGCATGCGCTGTCCTGGGCTCGTTAAATCCACACGATAGTACCATTCCATCATTTCAGAGTCTTCTTATCGCTTTCAGACTCCTTAAAATTGAAAGCCACCACGAGCATGAACTGTCCTGGGCTCGTAAAATCCACACGACAGTATCATTTTCTCCACTCACTTCTTCTAGTTCCTCAACCCATGAAGAAGTCTCTTCCCGTGCCTCATGGCACTATGATCGATCATCTCGGCAGCACCCCCAATCAGGTCGCCTTTGTTCAGAGTATTCTGCAGTCCCCTGCCATTTTACACCTGCTTGAGTCTCCCTCAGCCAGTTATCCTCCCAGATCCATTACAGCTATGATCCCTTTCCCCTCAGTCAGTTTCATATGCTGCCAGATCATCGTCATTATCATACTCTGAACAAAGGAAGTTTGAGTCCACCAACTCTACTTGCCCAGTTTCCCCCCCACAGTTTGGTCAGTCCTGCCATCAGCACTATCACATTTCGGTCTTGTACCTCGCGCTCCTGTCAAGGAAACATCATTGCCTTGATAGTTGCAGGTCTCCCTCTGTCGACGACAGCTCCTCTATTCCAGAGGATAGGCCCAGAGGTCCCTACGCCTTGGACTTATCACCATCTGTGGTAAGTGCCTACGGATCATCCTGAGAGGAGACATCATTGCCTCTCCGAGTGGTTGTTCCTCACATGCTCGACTTCAGCACCTTGATCGCATTGATGAGGATCGCGTAGGATTATATCCCATCCGTTTTTTGTCGAAGACCCCGGATTTCCCCCGACTCTAGCACATTGATGAGTCACTTCGGAACACCCAGTTGTATGTTCCCGTGGATATCCGGGCTGCGTTGGCGATTGTATTCGGAAGCCATCCAGTTATATGCTTCCTTGAGTACCCAGTTCAGTTCCAGTTCCAGATCAGTGTACCATTGAGGTCAGAGCTACCTATCACTATGATCCAGCAGTTCATCAGTTCCTCTGGTACCCCAGTCAGCAGCACTGTTGATATTCTAGTGCACCAGTTCTTCAGCTTACACATGGTCCGCCTAGCAGTATGTCCCAGATTTGTGTCCCCTCTGGACCCTTATGATGTACACAGTGGTGATCTATGTATCTTACAGGTCCCCCTTTTCGGGCCTTACAGTTCTGTTTATGTATCTTGATACGAGCATGGGTATGCCCGCCTCGTCCATATATTGAGATTATTCCTCAGTCAGTATTTGAGGTCATGTATATTTCAGGTCCCCATTTTTGGACCCCATTGTTGTTATTTTATATCCTGATACGAGCATGGGAATGCCCGCCTCGTCCATATGATCAGATGATTCCTCATCCTTTATTGAGGTTATGTACTTTTAGTTCTTGCAGTTGTTCGGGATCGTTGTTCCGGGCTCCAGTTTGTTTCTTCTCTTCTCTCCACACCCAGGAAAACCATTCATGACTTATGATGTCCATCGGCCATACGATGAGCTCCTGCCCTCGCACATCAGGGGGCAATCTGTTAACACCCAAAAAGTGCTCACTAGCTCATTTACCACATTACATGACTCATTTGTTCATTTTCCTACCATATTTCCATTAAAAATCCCAAAAAACCCATTAAAAAGCCTCCAAAAGGCCTAAAATGCCTCCAAAAGGCCAAAAAACCATCAAAATAGCCTAAAAAAGGCTAAAAAAACCCCCTTTTCCTCCAAAAATAGCAAAAATCCCCTAAAAAGGGAATAAAAATATAAAATAATGAGGAAAAGGAGAAAAAAACCCTATACAGCTGCCCAAAACTATGTGTTTCCTAAAACCATGGGTCAGCACTCCACCACCAAAAAACTATAAATAGGTGATGGAGATCCCTTATTCCATATCCACAATCACAAGCACCCTTACTCTGCCAAAATCTCTCTCGAAACCCTAGTTCATCATTTGAACTATTTTCACCTTGAGAGCCACTTTGGCCCATCCCCACCATTGGAGAAGGAGAAGGAGCATTCTTGAAGCTTGGAGCATCCTCTTGGACACTGCAAAGGGCTTCACCAACCTTGACACTCAAGGTAACATCAATACAAAGTCATTCTTTCATTTTGGTGTTTATGCTTCATGCTTGTATTAGAAATAATTTAAATTTTGGTTTATTGCATAATTAGTTTAATATACTGAACTGCTACTAAGGAGTCCATTCTCCTTAGTAGGTGCTCATTGGCACAAGCTAGGGGTAAAACCCTAGCTACAAGAAGAAGAATGAAAAGTTAGAGCTTGTGCATACAGATGTATGGGGACCGACTCAAGTACAATCTCTTGGTGGCTCTCATTATTATGTTACATTTATTGATGGTGCAACTAGGAAAACTTGGGTTTATTGCATTAGACAAAAATCTGATGTGTTTGCTACTTTTAAGAAGTGGAAAGCTTTGGTTGAGAATGAGACAGGAAAAAGGTTGAAGTGTCTTAGATCTGATAATGGAGGTGAGTATTGCAACAAGGAGTTTGATAGTTACTGTTCATACCATGGGATTCGTAGAGAGAAGACAGTCCCAGGAACACCACAAGAAAATGGTGTGTCAGAAAGGATGAACAGAACGATCATGGAGCGTGCAAGGTGTATGAGATTGCATGCAGGGTTGCCCTTACAGTTTTAGGCGGATGTTGTAAATACTGTTGTTTATTTAATAAACAGAGGACCTTCAAGTACTTTGGATGGTGGTATTCCAGAGGAGGCATGGATAGATAAAAAGGTAAACTACTCATTTATGAGAACGTTTGGTTGTGAAGCATTTGTCCATATTGATAAATAAATAGAACAAAGCTTGAAGCTAAATCCAAGAAATGTACCTTTATTGGATATGGGGTTGATGAATTTGGTTATCACTTATGGGATTATGAAAATAACAAAATCATCAGGAGTAGAGATGTAATATTCAATGAAAAGGTCATGCATAAAGATTAGTTACAGGGAAAGAAACAGGAAAAGGAAACCACAGAGTACACAGTACTTGATGAAATTCAAGAAAATGAAGTTCCAAAGGTGCCAGAAAATCAAGAACAACAGCAAGTACCCGAAACTCCTGCAACTATAAGAAGATTTGCTAGGTTAAGTAGACTCCCTGAACGATACTCTCCTTCAATGTATTATTTATTGATGACTGATTTTGGTGAACCAGAATGTTATGAAGAAGCAATGTAGGTGGAAACTAGAAAGAAGTGGGAGCAAGGCATCAATGAGGAGATGGACTCATTGATAAGAAACTAGGCTTGGGATTTGGTTCATTTGTCTACTGGTAAAAGAGCATTGCAGAACAAATGGATTTACAGGTTGAAGGAAGAAGAAGGAGGTAAGAAGCAGTACAAGTCCAGACTTGTTGTAAAGGGGTTTGCACAGAAGAAAGGTATAGATTTTGATGAAATATTTTCTCCTGTTGTTAAGATGACTTCAATTATGACTATTTTAAGTCTAATGGCGGTAGAAGATTTGCATCTTGAACAGTTAGATGTAAAAACAACCTTCCTCCATGGGGATTTGGAGGAAGAGATATATATGCAGCAGCCACAAGGGTATGAGGTAAAAGGTAAGGAGAATTTGGTGTGCAGGTTAAAAAAGAGCTTGTATGGATTGAAGCAAGCTCCAAGGCAGTGGTATTTTAAAATTTGACAGGTTTATGACAGAACAAGGTTATAGTAGATGTCATTCTAACCACTGTGTTTATTTCAAGAAGCTAGATAATGGAACATATATTATCTTGTTATTGTATGTAGATGACATGCTTGTTGCAGGGTCTAACATGCAGGATATAAATGTACTCAAAATGAAGTTAGCTAATTCATTTGCGATGAAGGATTTGGGTGTTGCAAAGCAAATCCTTGGTATGAGAATAACAAGAGACAGAAAAAATCGCAAATTGACATTGTCTCAGAGTGAGTACATACAAAAGGTGTTGGAGAGGTTCAGAATGCAGAAAGCAAAACCAGTAAGTACACCTTTGGCCAACCATTTTAGTCCAAGTAAGGAAATGTGTCCCAAGACACAGGAAGAGACAGATTACATGTCCAAGATTCCCTATCAATCAGCAGTTGGCAATTTGATGTATGCCATGGTGTGCACAAGACCAGATATTGCACAAGCAGTGGGAGTTGTGAGCAGATATATGAATAATCCAGGTAAAGAACATTAGAAGGCAGTACAGTGGATTCTCAGGTATTTGAGAGGTACCACCACTCAGGCATTATGTTTTGGAGGTTCAAACACTGTTCTATAAGGATATGTTGATGCAGATATGGCAGGTGATAAGGATAGTAGGAGGAGCACCACAGGGTATGTGTTTACTGTAGGTGGAACAACAGTAAGTTGGATTTTGAGACTACAGAAGGTTGTTGCACTTTCAACAACGGAAGCAGAGTATGTTGCTGTTACAGAGGCTAGTAAAGAGATGATTTGGTTACAGAGGTTTATGGAGGAAGTGGGTAAGAAGAAGACGGATAGCAAGTTGTATAGTGACAGCTAGAGTGCCATTCATCTTGCAAAGAACTCAACATTCCATTCCAGGACTAAACATATACAGCTCAAGCACTATTTCATATGCTCTGTTCTAGAAGATGAATTGTTGAAGCTGGAAAAGATACATACTAGCCAGAATCCTACAGACATGTTCACAAAGGTAGTGACCAGAGAGAAACTGAGCTCCTGCTTGGTTTTAGTTGGACTTCTAGCATGAAGGTGAAGAAGAGAAAGTTGCCAAGTCCAAGGTCCAGCAAGTACAGCAGCGGTGGAGTTGTTGTGATCAGTCTCCAAGTGGGATATTGTTGGTTGTGGAGCCAGATCTTCAGTCTCATAGATGATATTGTCTCAGCCATGCACCCCAGAGGACTGTACACTCATGCCCCAACATTGGGGTTCGGGGGCAACGCCACCGAGAAAAAAATTTCAGGGTTGTTTTTGCCAACAGTTTTCAGGCCCATGGTTTTGGGTAACCCGTGGTATTTTCCCATTGTATTTCCCTTATAAAAGAAAGACATTGTAACATGGCTAGGGTTGATGTATTAGGTTTTATGCATTGTAAAGATCTCCGAGATTAGAAGAGAAACTGTGAGACAGTGAAGAGGAAGTGCAGTGGCTGTGTTGCAGGTTGTATCCCTTCACTTTGTTGGATGGAATAATAATAAAGACTGGAAACTTCAGTGTGAACGTAGCCCAAGTTGGGTGAACCATGATATATCTGTGTCTCTCTTGTAAGGTGTGTGTGATTATATTTGCATTTATATTTATTGTTATTGCTCTGCGATCCTATTTTTCTTATAATTTTCTCCTCATTTCATCTGATAACAGGGATGCAACTACATCCTCAAACTTCAATGTAGACTAAGTAGTACTACCTATTGCTACAACCATATTATCCCAAGAATATGGTAGAGAGAATAGCAAGGTAATACACTTCTCTTCTTCCTCCATCTTAATATCAATCGAGGTCAGCTGACTTGCCATAGTATTGAATGCATTTAAATGCTCTGTCACATATACATCAACTTCCATCTTGAGATGATACAGTTTCTTCCACATAAACAATTTATTTACTAGGGACTTTGATTGATACAAATTCCCTAGATTTTCCCACAACTTCTTTGCATTTTCTTCTCTATAGACATTCAATAACACTGAATTAGAGAGACAAAGGCGAATTGTACTCATCGCCTTTCTATCCAACTTATCCCAATCTTCTTTCAACATAGCAGAAAGTTTTGTACATGGATCCATGGCGTCCCATTGTTCACTACCTACTAAAAGATCTTCCATTTTGAGCTTCCATGGCTCAAAATTGTGTCCATTAAATTTTTCGATCTCCTCTCTATAACTGGTCACCATTTTTTCAGCAAAAGAATCACCCCTGTAGAGCTCCCACTGAAACTAGGTTTATTACAGACCCAAGGACGGAGTTAAACCCTTAGCAACAAAGGTGTCCCCCTAAAGCCAAATATTGCTTCGATACCATCTGTTAGTTCTAAACCCAATTAAGTGTAACAATGCATACAATTCTTAAGCATAAACATAAAGTAAAACAATAGTGCTCACACACATTACACATAGATTTTACTCTAGAAACCCTTAACTGAGAAAACCAACTTAACTAGAGCTTCACCGTTCTCTTTGTTTATTTCATTGTATTAACTCAACCGTTTACAATACAATATATAGGTATTTACCAACCTTTGAAACCCTAATTCCTAAACTGAACCCCCATAGAAGGTGGGTAGTCATGTAGAGAATATAACACATACCCAACATACACTCGCTAAGTTTTAAAATTTCATATATTACACAAACATAGATCCATCTTAACCCCTACTTCATAAAGCACCAATATGGACTAAAAATAATCCAAATTAATTTGTCACTTAAACAATCTCTCTTTTTTATTGTTATGGTGAGGTTTTTTTGTTTTTTTTTCACTTTTATATCATGAATATTAACATTTATTTCATTTTAGTATATTATGATGAATATGATTGTCATTGATGACAATACATTAATGACAAAGGACAATGAGTGGAGGACATAGACAACACGGCAAAGACTTGAAGAACAAACATGGAAGACAAAGGACAATGAAGGACATGGCATTGGATGACAAAGGACAACCATTGATAGCATGGACAAGTGGAAAAGGTTATGAAGGCAAGGAACATGGCACAAGACAAAGGTGGATGACATGACAAGGTGACTAGACAAGCGGAGACAAAGACATGGAAGACAATGACTTGGCAAGCATGAAGTGAAGGACATGACATTACTTGGTCACATGGCTTAATGACAAGGTATAACATGGTTGATGTATGACAAGTGGCAAGCAAAGCATTGATGACCAATGGCAAGACATGACAAGGCATTGAGAACAAATTTGGAAAGCAACTGCGAGCATTTTAGAGCAGCCTGCGGGCATTTGTTAAATCCCATGCAAGCATTTTATGTAGCCCTGCGGGAATTTCTAAACACTACTGCGGGCATTTTAGAGCAGCCTGTGGGCATTTGTTAAAGACCATGCGGGAATTTTATGTATCCCTGTGGGCATTTCTAAACACCCCTACGGGCATTTTCTAAAGGCCTTAAGGGCACATCTGAAGGCCTTTTGCGTGCATATCTGTGAATAACGCTGCAGGCATTTAAAGACCCTATCGTGGACATTTTTTATGACCCTTGCAGGCATTTATTGGAGGACATTGAAGGCCCTTTGCGGGCATATGGAGAGGCTTCCTGTGGGCATTTTTATATGCCCTTGCGGGCATATTGGACGGCCCTTGAGGGCATTGTTGAAGTGGCTGCGGGAATTTTTCTTGAGGCCTTGCAAGCATAATGTGAAGCCCTTGCGGGCATATGGAAGGCATGAAAAAGGAGCCCCTGTAGGCATTATTTGAGAGTATTGCGGGCATATTTGGAGGTGTTTGTGGACAAGTAAAAAGAGCCCTTGCAGGCATCTTTTAAGGAGTTGAAGGCCATATGAAAAAGGAGATGACATAGCATTGAAAAACAAAGTGGTGACAAGCCCATTGTGATAATGTGATGGGTCGACCATCCTAAAATGAATTGATTTATTATTTAATGATAGATATAAAACAAACTTGACATGTTGGCCTCCAAAAATTAAGGAGAAGAAAAAGTATAAATAAAGGAGAAATATTTATTTTGAATGTGTGCAATTTGGTGAAGATGAGGAAGAGGTGAGAGCTCTGATTTTTCAGATGAAGGAAGGAGAAGTCCGAGGAGAATTTCGAGTGTAGCAGCAGATCAGCAGGAGCAACAGGAAGAAATGATTTTTTTCATCTTTGATTTTCGGGCATGAGGACATCACAGTAGCAGCAAGAACTGAAAAATGAAGTTTGAATTTATTCTGCAGTGACATACAATGACAGAAGGACATGCTTATGATTGATATGATGAGAATGATGATGTGATGGTGATGATGTGCTGGTAATGATGTACTAATGGACATAAGGATGATGAGCTTATGGACAGATTTAGGGTATGCGTTAGTTTGAGCTTCAGTGTTTTGGGAAAGAAACAAGGGATTCTTGTTTGATGATGTATGTGATTTGCAGACATAAGAAAAGTCTTGTTATCACATATATAGTAGCTGGGATACCATATCTTTATTGTTAGATTCTAGTACATTTTTTCAGCCAGTCCTTTACATTGAGATGCTTGAGATGAGCATCTATCTTGGATAGCTATTACGATTATGGACAACAGTATATTCCTATGCCATGACGGAGTCTCATGAAACTCAGGTTTGATGACCGATGTAGCCATTTAGCCATTTACAAAGCAGTATGCTTTTCCCAGAGTTGCAGCAGCAGGTTCTCAGTGGGAAGATGATGGTTCAGATTGTTTATGCATAGGTATATGACCCAACAGGTATTATCATGTGTTTATAGTTATTATTGCTTTTGTACTCGTTCTTGTGGCATGTTTTAGCACTTAGTATCATGATCTGGTGATCATATAGATATGTGGACCTGGTTGTTATTATTTATATATATGTATGTTCCTGCTCAGACTTATAAGTTCTTGGCTATACTCATAGGTTGTACCCTCGCTTGGAGATTGAAGGTGATCATTCCCCCCATTCTATGGCTTGCTAGTGTTGGATTCATTTTTCACTTTCTCCATCCATCTGTTGCATGCCTGTTAGTGTTACCCTGACTTACTATTTGACCTGTGATGTGGAGGACTCCCCCACTTTGGCCTCTTTGTTGGATGAGCTTCCGTGTTTATTGTGCGTCTCGGCTCTGAGTTGGTGACAGAACTTTCCTTCTGGTGAGTTGGATTTCAATCTCACGGGTGGAACTCCACATTAGTCATTTGGGAATGATGTTGGCTAAAACCTGAAACATATAGTACTACCATCATTACAATGTGTCTGGAAATGAGATGTATATCTTAATGAAATCCCATTCTAGAATGTGTTTCTCAACACACGTGAATGAAAGGCAAATGAAATGAATGAAAATCCAAGAATGTGTTTCTTAACACACACGGATAAAAAATCTTAATAAATGTAAATCCAAGAATTTGTTTCTCAACACACACGGATCAAGGCTATGGAAATTGAAAGGCCCAAAAAAGAAATGGTTAAACAAATGATATATCTAATGATTGTTGGCCTCACTTGTAATGATTTATTCCTCACCAGCCTACAGGTTATCATGTGAGATGGAGTAAGGGACAACTAATGCTAAGTGTCCCCTAGAGTCTCAAGTTATGGTTTGCCGGACACCTAGTCATGGCGGCTCTAGAAAATATCCTCACGAAGTTGTATTAGCTTGGATGTGAGCTGTAGACATCTTTCAAGTCGAATAAACACTTCCCAGACTGCTTATCCATTTGTGAGACACTGCCTTCGCCTGTGTTATTTGCTTGTCCAACATATGCCTTAGTGTGTATCCCCTTTCCCATATCCAAAGTGTCATAGTGTCAAGTCAGTACAGTCATCCCTTAGCCTAGCCTTGTAGTTTTCAGCCTTCACCCATCACTAGCAAAATGATCACAGTCATAAAGTGAGTATAGTCTCGAGGTTCTAGTCCGAGCCATAATAATAATAATAAAAGAACATTAATTATTTGGTTGTAGATCGCCAGAGAAATGATTACCATATGCTATATTGCTATTTGAGTGATTTATAAAGGCTTAACCTTTTAACACTTGCAACAGCTTGATTTTTTAGCCTGGGTCATTTTATGGGTCATGTTGACTTGGTCAAACCTAGTTTGACCAAGGTCAACTATAGGACATGAGGTGAGATAGACCTTGGATGATGCAGATGGATGATATATGGTCTATTGCAGGTCACCAGATGGTTCCATGCATTGCTTACAGGTTTATGATGATGATCTGGCATTTTATTATATTTTATCATTTACAGATTATTATTATTTTTTATCTGTTCGGGTACATTGGAGATATTATATGATCATGCAGGGATCCATATGGTGTATGAGTACACACCTCTAGTAGATTTGGGCTCTCTAAGTCCATTGAGACAGTTTGTTTTCAGTTCCGGGCAGTTACAGTTAGTATTTTCCTCAGTTTATCATTCTGGTGCATATTTGCCATTAAAAATGGTCTGTTAGAGCAGTTTCATGATTCACCTAGGGCGCTACACAGGGAGTAGGGGGTCCAACCACTTGATTTTACTATTATACCATACTCCCGGACATTATGGTGCAATCATATTTGGCCCTGGGTGAACAAGAAGATAGTTACAAGCATTTTTATACTTTACAGAGGATTTACAGAGGCATAAAAATGGTGGAAATGGCTACAAAGGAAATCGATTTGGGCTGCTGAGGCAAGGAAATGGAATGAGGTGATTTTCTATGATGAGTGAGATGTCTCCCACGCCTTCCACAGCAGTTGCAACATCCAGTGGGGTCTACACACTTCCTGATGGCATTTTATATGGTTTTATGGTCTCCTTGGAGGCTCACGACTTTCCCAAAGGAGCACGATTTGGTGCTTGGTTTGGTTGTTGGTTATTATTGTGCCATGGGAACACACTAGGGAGGTTAGATATTACCCCCTAGACCCACCATGTGCAATTTATCATGTTTTATTAGTCACTTTGAGTGGGACGCCCTCCTAGGGCGATTTTGACCATGTATATGTTATATTTTTTAGTTGATCCATGTACTTTGAGTTGAGCTCATCTCAACCGTAGATTAGAACTTATGTATCTTTTAATCTTAGCCACTCATTCAAAAAGGTGGTTAGGGTTTTGGTATCTCTTCTTCCTATTTAAAGAAGAGAACCTCTCATTGTAAAGGGACCTTTGGCTCTTGGAATTTGATAATAAAGAAATTATTTGCAGATACTTTCAGATCTTCTTTGATGTGATGCTCTTAGATATTGATTGTAAAGTCTATTCTCACCTAGCATTTGGAGTTTTGTGGTGAATCCATATATTTTTTGGAAACTTTTGTCTTGTCTACAGGAGGGTGACTTCACTTGGGCATTTTTGCAGGGCTTCCTCAACTCACTTCGTTTGAATCATTTCTATCAGGGGGTTTTCATTGGCATCATTGTGATCTATGATTCCTTCTTGCTTTAACTTTTGTAGCATTAGTCTTATCTTCTTGATGCATCAAATCTGATATTGTTGACATTTGTTGTGCAAGAGGAGAGAGCGCATTGGCTTCCTTGAGAAAATCGATTTCACTTGGACACTCACTCAAACTACTTCAAACTGATCGGGAGGGCATAGATCATCAGTATCAAGGCATCCGCAAGAATATCCGTGTAAGATCTACTTTTATTTCAATCATTTTTGGGTTCCAATCCATCGATCATCTTCATTTATAGTTAAAACCTTCATTGGAATCCTTAGGAAAATTCCCTGGCTCAAACGACTTGGTTTATTGGCAAACCATTTTTGGGTTTTCTTGCTTTAGCCAAATCCTATGTGGGTTCTCCTAGACGTCATGGTTGGAGGACTCCACTGGGCCCAATTCCCAAGGCATTGATCTCCTAACCTTTGCGCACTTCCCTGAGTAGCTGGTTGTCTTGTAGTTTGTTCCCAATTTGCAAGCTTGTATGTTTTAACACTGTCATATCCTTCTGTCAAGCAGTGCTAGAAAGCCGTAACTCTCAGATCCACTCTTTGGGACACTTTCCCTATTTTAAGGGTCATGTTTCCCAAGGTAGCTGAATTTGATTATTTATACTAGCAATTGAATCCTGGAATCACTTGTAATCATAATGTCACTATGCCTAAACACCATAATCCAAATCTTATATTTCTTAAGCCTCCACAGTGACCCTAATTCCTTAAATCTAGGGTTCCATACCTGTCACCTTACGTACCCTATTGTTATAGCTTGATCTGGTGATCTAGTCAGATCTCTCCTGTCGGGAGTAGATCAGGGTCTCCCCCTTTGTTATCTTGGCTTTGATAACATAAAGTGAAGAGTGCCTCGATTGGCGTGATAACCAATCCCTTGAAGATCGAGGCTCTCTTGGTTCACCACTTTGGTTGCCTGTCCCCTCTACCATCCTTACGGAGCCACCTTTAGAGGAAACTACAAGATTGGTGATAACAAGTCTGATATATCATTTGTAAATTTATATTTGTTGGGGTGTTGGTGCATCCCAGTCAGTTGCAGCTGACAGAATTATCTTATGGTTGGTGCCACCTTTGGGTTGTAGCCCATTTTGGAGATTGAAGTCTCCAATCAAAATATAAAAAGATTACAAAGCTTATCGTGTGTCTCTTGTGATGTGTCTATGATGATTGATGAGATGATTTGTTTAATTTGATATATAGCTCTCTACTTAAATTTGAAGTGAAATTGTTCAATGATATATGTTAGAGTTTAGAAGAACTTAAAATTAGTATTAAGTGCTCTCTCACTGATACACCCCCTGCCTTCTGAGTGAGCCACTGTGTTCATCATATTAGTGTTATGTCACATGTCATCCATAATCATAGATTGCACCTTGAGTAAGGTTGAATATTCTCCTATATTTTTTGAGTGCATTCCTATTCCAAGACTCCCTCCATGCTTATGCTCTAGCACGATTATAAATTTCACCTTGAAGTTAGTGCTATTGTGATTGTTCATTTAATTTCTTCTCTATTTTCCCAATTCAATAAAGGGTACACCTATTCCACATACATCTCGTTGTTTTGTAATCTTTTTCATTTGAAGTTTACTTGTTTATCATCTCAAGCAATAAATGTTTCAACCCATTCCCTATCTTTCAAATGGGCAAGGCAAGGGCACCCTATCTTTCTTTCTAGGAACTTTGTTCATTATTAGCACCCTTTTGAGTACACAAGACATAACCAATCTAGGGGATAATGATTGCTATCTTCCTTCTCATTGAACAAGGGAATGCTTTGGATGTAGGAATGCAAGTCCATGTCTATTGACATTATTGAGAATCCAAAGATTGCTCTGTCATGCACCAAAAATTAAATGAAAATTCCACAAGACACAACCAAAGGGAATGCTTTGGATGTAGGGATGCAAGTCCATGTCTATTGACATTATTGAGAATCTAAAGATTGCTTTGTCAGGCGCCAAAAACTGAATGAAAATTCCTCAATGAATAGAGAATGAAAGCCAAGTAGTAGAGACCCTATGTGACTGCAACTCCGTTGACAGAGAATGGAAGCCAAGTAGTAAAGACCCCAGATTTGTGACTGCAACTCCGTTGACATTTTTGAGAAACCAAAGGTTGCTCTGCCCGACAATAAAAATTCCTCACATCTAAGCCAATGAATAAAGTGCGGAACCAACATGGTTGAATCGTTTCTAAACGGAAAATCTTTTTTCTTTTGAATATTCCATAGTAACAAAGACCTATTTCAATTCGTTTGTGCGTGTTTTCTGCAACCTCTTTTGACATCTCTATGTATTCCAATCTACAATAGTCATAGTCATAAAACATGGTTCTTGTGAACATTGTGATCAAAAGTATCAATTTGTTGATACTGGCCTGCTGTCTTATAACACCTCAATGTTCGCTGATGAGAAGAGTCAGGTGCGATTCCTCACTGAATTTTATTTGAAAACTCCTCATAAGACAGAGGACCTCAAATCCAAAAATAAATACGTTGATGAACACATTGGTTAAAATCCATTTTCATAAAATTGGTCTCAGTTTTGAATACTGAGATATATTATATTATTATGTAATATTTGAGATCCCAAATTTCTACCAAAGCTTTTGGCAAGTCATTGTCCAGTCCAAAGCTATTTGAGATAGCACAGCTATACCAGCGGACTTGAATTCCTTATGATACGATATTGGCTCAAGGCCTTATAAAACATAACACTTGAAAAGGGCCTTCAGCTTTGCCAACGACTGTATTGGTTGCATTATTAAATTAAGTTCTTGGGATAGCTGAAATCATGGCTTACTAGAGGAAAGACGAAGAATTATATGTTATTAGAATACAATCATAGAAATGATAGCACATGGTAAATTTTTCAGCAATCTTTTCTTCAAGCTGGTTATTTCATATATATTATTTCATTATGAATGTAAATTGTTTATTAATCTAAATTGTTTATTAGATAAAGATGCAAAATCTTCATTGCATTGTCTTTGGTATTAAAGTTAAGAGATTTTTCCATTATCAATCCATGTTATTTATCAGATAATGATGCAAAGTCCTCGTTGCATTTCATTATAAAAGTAAGTTGTTTATTAAATAACGATGCAAAATCTTCATTGCATTGTCTTTGGTATTAAAGTTAAGAGATTCCATTATCAATCCACGTTATTTATCAGATAATGATGCAAAGTCCTCATTGCATTTCATTATAAATCTAAGTTCTTTATTAGATAAAGATGCAAAATCTTCATTGCATTGTCTTTGGTATTAAAGTTAAGAGATTTTTCCATTATCAACGACATTATTTATAAGATAATGATACAAAGTCCTCATTGCATTGTCTTTGGTATTTAAAAGCAGAGATTTGGCAAAATGAGCAGCAAATCCTGCATTTATGGTAGAAAGAACCTTGGAATATCATAACAATCCCTTATAGAAAGTTAGATTAATGAACATAAAAAAATAAAAAATTTACCTTTCATACATAAAAAGATTGATATTCTTTGTATAAACCATATGTTACAATACCTTTAACCATGAAGATATTAAACACTGAATAAGGAGCTGATGGAGACGGTGGACAAGCTGCCCTTAAGGAAATGCAAGATTGATAAAGTTGGAACTTTTTAATTACTTATTTTACTTCTTTCAGGTTTTATCTAGCTAGTTCTTCTGGCACTGTGTCATTCCCGAATTCAGTGAAATTGGAGTCTGCCATTGCTGGATACAGTGAAATTGGAATGTTCCTGTGTCATTTCTCTGGTTTTGCTTCAAGAGGTTGTTGCTCTTAAGTTGTGTTTGGGATGAACCACAGGTGCTGAAATACATAAGCCTATCTGGCTTTTTGACCATCCCTTATAATTGCAAAGAGCAAGAGACTGTAAAATTTATGTTTTAGAGAAATATAGTTTGGACAAGTTATGCACTGGTCGGCATTGTGCCTTGAGGAATAACAAGAGCGAAAATGTCATCATCATCATCTCATTTAGGCACCAGACATAAAACAGAAACAATGACCTCGTGTGACAATTTTCAAAGCTATGATGAACATGGACAATTCGAGAAATGGGGAGAGCTTGAGTATAAATATGTATGACAATTTTCAAAGTTATGATGAACATGGACAATTCGAGAAATGGGGAGAGCTTGAGTATAAATATGTAGGTGAGGGCATATCAGCATTTCGTTTAGATGATAGAGCATCTGATGGCCTCTCGATTTGAGATTTTGTTTACAAATGATGAGGCCCTGAATTTCGTTTGGAAGGGTGGACAATCTTTCCTTAATGATAGATAGAATTCTCCTCAAAGCTTTGAATGCACTTCCTTCTCCGCACATAATTCAAAAGCCAATCTCCACACATAAGGAGAATGAACTGCATTCAAAAGTTGAGGAGAATTCTGTCTATCATGAAGGACAGATTGTCCACCCTACCATATGAAATCCTGGGCCTTATCCTTGCAATTAGAGAGGCCATCAAATGCTATATCCTCTCAAAGAGATGGAGGTGTGCCTGCAAGCTACACCTACATATGATCTATACTCAAGCAGTCCCAAACTTTTAAACTATTGAGATGGATGAAGAGACACTCAAATTCTTAGCTGCTAGTGTAAAATCCAAAAATAACTAATTACTAAAATAATAATTCTGGTTGAATACTTCAGTTAGAACCCATATTCATAAATCGGTCTTGAGTTCTGAATACGGATGAGTTATTAACTTATTATACGAAATACAAATATTAAAGCTTGCCAAAATTATCTTGCTCCTTGGTCGAAATTTTTCCAAAGTTTTGGCAAGTCATTTTCCTGTCCAGTCTTCCAAAGTTTTGGCAAGCCATTTTCCTGTCCAGTCTTCCAAAGTTTTGGCAAGCCATTTTCCTGTCCAGTCCAACTAATTAAATAGTCCAGCTATACTACAAAACCAGAGATGCTGAGCTGCAGGGTCTTTTCGTTAGTTCATACTACATAAATTTACTACATATATGTAAAATTGACCTTCTATTGAATTCCTTATGATGCACTATTGGCTTACGCCTCAACCTTGGATTGGTTGCATTATTCAATTACGCTCATGGGGCTGATTAGAAGAAAGAGTGCATGCAGCACATTATTTAATTACACTGTTGGGGTTGATCAGAAGAAAGAGTGCATGCAGCACATGTTTATAGAAATAAAAAAAATTCACCTGAAAAAGCATGTGGTGAGACCATTTCAGTAACTATCAGTTATGTGGCTCAGTCTGGAATATTCTACAAATCTAACATACTTATCAAAACAAAAAAACAAGGGGTTTTCTTCTATCCAGAAGAAGCAGATTAAGACTTCTAAACAAGTCTTTCTGCTGAGAGCACTGATCTAAACAAAACAACATATCTGATATCAGACATCACAAAACAGTTATGTTGTCTCTTCCAAAAATATGAAGGAAAAGTACTTGGTAATGACATTCTTGGTAATGATTAGAAAAAAGATGAAGATCTTTGACAGTTAAAGAGTGTGTATGAACTTTGGAATATCATGAAAAATCCCCTATGGATACTTAGACTAATGAATATAGAAAAATAATACAAAATTTACCTTTCATACATCCAATGAATGATATACTATTTGCATGAGAACTGCATGTTGCAATATGTTTAACAATGAAGACATTAAAGGTACTAAGATACATAATCCCATTTGTCTTTTACACCATCTCGTATTTTTGCAAAGAAGAGCATGGGATAGTAAAATTTATTTTCAGAGAAATATAATTTGTATGATTTTTGCAATAGTTGCCATTGTGCATTGAGGAACAACAAGAGCAAAACATGCCTTACATCTCCTGACCATCATCATCTCATTCAGATACCAGACAGAAAACAGAAACAGCTGCCCCATGTGACAATTTTCAAAACTACAATAAGCATAGACATTTTGAGAAATGTCTAATCCAGCTTTAGGGTCGGCGTATGACAAACCCCAGCCGGTTGGAAGGTCAATGTCTCATTTTTTAAAGCCCTCATTTGGGCATGAGAAGGGTGGTCCATTGCCTACAATGTTACGATGAGCATGGACATTCTGAGAAATGTCTCGGTAGTCTCGATTTAGGGTTGGCGTATGACAAACCCCAGCCGGTTGGAAGGTCAATGTCTCATTTTTTTAAGTCCTCATTTCGGCATGAGAAGGGTGGTACATTGCTTACAAAGGATATGTTTTGGCACCCTTGTTCTTTGAAATCGACATTTGATCATTAAGATAATTCGAAATATTAGTGTCAAACAAAGTTTCATGTGGAGCAATCAGATCAGGAAACAGATAATATCTTTTATTGGTAATTCACAATCCTCCTAAAATCCAAATAAGGGATCAGTGTAATAAGGATACATTGACCTTCAAAGTCATATGCTGACCCAAAACTACCAGAAAATTTCTTAGACATCCCATGCTTAACATGACGCAGTTGTTACAGTTTTCAGTCGGGTGTCTCAATCAGATGATAATGGCCAAGGTGTGTAAGCTGTGTTTTGCTTGTCATTGAGCAAGGCACGATGACAACAGCAAAGCCCAACCAGAAGAAAGATATCGGTAAAGATAAATTTCCCAGTCTCCGTTTTGCAAGAGGGGAAAAAGAGAGTCAAAGAGAGTAAAAACGTAGGCAATTTCAGTTAATTTTTGCAACTTTGAAAGTTTTGACCAAAATCATCCTTCCTGATAGACAGAATTCTCAAAGATTTAAATGATATGCCTCTCTAATCCAGCGCATTCAAATGTTTGAGGATAATTCTGTGTATCGTGAAGGACAGATTGTCTACACTGCCAGATGAGTACAGTGTCGACCCTTCGAGGATCCTCATCCTTTATAAAATCCTTTGAATTTCTCTACAGTTTTTAGCTATCAATGTTTCTACCATCCCAATCAGCTTCTAGAGTATTGAATTTCTCTCTAGTACTGGATAGAGTTTTTTTCCAATCAGACAAAAAGCTCAAAGCTCTCTCGAGTTTTGGATAGAGCTTTTAGCTATGACGAGTTTTTAGCAACAAAATAAACCTTCTATCTGAACCGACCTGCTGCTGAAAACTCTCTCAGGCAACCATCCATTTCAGCCCTTCACTCTGATTACTTTGTCCCATAGGTTGGTCTTTATAGAGCCGGTGTGCCTTTACCATGGGCGTGCCGTACCGGCTTGTGACATCTTTTCCCGGCTTGTGACATGTTAAATAATAACTGGGATTTTAACATTAAATACAATTTCAAATGGTCAAAGTCAATTATTTTGTTTAATAAAAATACTAATTTATTATTATTTTAATATACATTACTATTTTTATTAAATAAAATTATATATATATATATATATATATATATATATAGAATTCGATTTATTTTTAAAATATAGTGGGCAGAATCTTGATATAGATAACAAAATTTCATTCCCTTTAAAAGAATGGGACCTATAATAACAAACCCTTATATCTTACAAATTATTATTGCAATCAACTTTGATTACAAAATACATCTCAAAATAAACAAAGCTATAAATAGATAAAGTGATTGTATCAATTCAGTTTCTTAGACAATAGATAAAGTGATTGTATTAATTCAGTTTTTCAGACCAATCCCTATTGAGGAACAAACCACAATCTTAAGGAATATCCACGGCAATGATATCAATCGCTTGATGTACTTTGTGGTTAGAAACTAACCATATCAAGATTTTCTTAAGTTCTTCTAGGCCTTACATTTGATCCATCTAGTTGAAAAAACTGAGAGAGTTGAAAATGCCTACGTGTTGGGAATAAGAGAATTGAAAAAGAAGATGTTCGAGATGAGGCAAGAAAATAATAATTTCTTTTTGTTCATATCTTTTGTGTTTTCAATGCTGGTAGAATTTGTACAAACTCATGATCACATGTATGATCTCTTGCACAAACTATATGGAAAACATACCCAAATGAATGAAGTGGCTTAATCAAGCCAAAATCCTTGTGTATCTTGAATGGGATCACATAGTGGCAGAAGGACTTGCCAGAATCACCAACAAATCTACCTAGGATGACTTCTAAAGAGATTCATCACAATCACATTGGCATTACACAAAGCAAGCATGCAACAACAACATTGCAACATGCTTTAACCATCACTATTGGCATGCACCATAAATTTTATCAACCTGGAACTAGTGTTATGCAAAGGTGTCACTCCCATGCTCTCCATAATATAGATCAACTTTATCCCATAGAAACTAGAAAGGGTGAAATCAGACAAATCATTAATTCCATAGAAATGACAATAGAAGTTATCAAATAAATAACTAAAGAAGTGCTTATGAAATATGTTTCAGCTCTAACGAGAGACATTAAAAAGATATACTATTTCACTTAAGAAGAGTCTATAATTGTTGTTGATGTAGTGGCTAACCACGTGGTCACATTCGAGACCCTTAAGCAACCAAGATTTGAAGCTATATGAGAACAATATGAAACCTAAAGGACACACATGGCAAGAAAGGGCCACTCCCCACCCAATGACCTTATGTTATGTTCAAAATGACTTTTGTAAAGCTACACTTTATTCTTTCTTTTAGATTAAATATTCCATCTAAAAATGGAAAAAGGAAAGCATAATTAGATAGCTCAACTTGTTAAGTGTTGCTTTAGGAATATTCTCTCTTTTTATAAGTAATTTAAAGTGGAATATGAAAATTCAGGTTTGCTAAAAGGTCAAGGAATCCCAAGGGACAATAAGAGTTGTATAAATTAGAGAAAGAGAATAAATAAGGGACCTTTTTCGTGTGGGCTTAATATTTTTTTGGAACTGTTGTAAATTTTCCTATGAAATAATATGAAAAAGCTCTTGAGCCAAACTCGCAAATTCTAGAGTGTTCAGATCGTCGTAGTGTATGAATGATTTAACTTATTTCACAGTTTATACTATGTTGTTACATGAAAATGTTGGACTTGTCTGTGACTATCCAATGCTTGTTAATTAACTTTTCTAATTTGTACAACTCTTAAATTACTTGTTTGGTGAAATAACTACTATTTTCAACAATGTTGAACGTGACCAATCCTTCTATAATCCTCAGTTGAAATGTATGCATACAGGTACTGCTTGAGATTAAAAACTAATTTCCTCAGTTGCTTAAAGCTCCAAATGTTTGCATATAGTAGCCAACGGTAACTTAATCATAACTCCTAGCTAGGATAGGTTTCTTCTCGCTTTTCTGCATTAGGATAGTTGCATCTCGCATTTTGGATAACATTCCCAAAACAATAAAACAATTAGAAAATAGTTGTTGGTCCATATGTCAAATGGTCTCAAAGAGTGTAAGGTCTAGTTGGGACCTCATATTGTGGTGAATGCTTTAACTGTTGACACTAGGTATTTCAGCCCCACCAACACACCAATGATAAACCCATCTTTAACTCTTGAACCGAGTCAAAATTAACATAATAATGATCCAATGATGTGTTTTGTGTCTGATTTCAAATTTGAAAATGGTTTTTTCCCAGTGGGTACATACTCCTCCTAAGGATCCTTCAAAGTTGATCGTAGCCCTCCAACTTCTTTTCCATATCATATTCCCCACTTTTAAGATGTTGGGATCTTCAATTTTTGTCTCTTAGAGGAGAAGAACAATTGGATGTTCCTCATTTATTAAGTCCTTTAAAGCTTCTTCCTTATATCTCTTTCCCATACCTATTTAGTTCCAGGAGATGATTTTCATTATTTATTTGGGGGGCAGGGGGGGGTACTGCCTTTGTGGTGACTGTCGGGCTAAGATTGGCCTCCATTATTTTTTGGATTTGAGAGCTTGACTTCAGATCCTATCAATATATATAGAGTAGTTTAAAGTCCTAGTATTTTCTCCCTATTTTATATCTCCTATCGAACAACTTTTGATGACTTTCTTCCAACCTTTCTATGTGCTATTCTTCCTCAATTTTTCCCTCTTTCTTCTCATCTTCATTGTTGCATCGTTGAACTTGTTTTCTTGTCTTAACTCCTTTAGGAATGGGTTGAGGATTGGCATCATGATGTTCACTCTCTTCCAAATTCTCTAAGGGTGTTTAGATGTCCTCTAAAAGGGGATCAATGTAGGGGGTGGATCAACTAGGGTCATGGATAGAGAAGTATTTGAAGAGAGACGTTTAGGGAGCTTTCCTAAAGGGGGTTTATCCTTGAAGTGAGATTCGAAGGGTTTGTTGGTGGGAAAAATGGGGGTTCTAATGGGAGATATGTGGGGCAAGTTCACTACAAAAGGAAGGGTTGAATGAGAGGGCTCATAAGGGATGATCAAAATTGAGGAGGAGGGTTGGACAGAAGGCATAAAACCCAAATCCATGTTTTCCTTTGAGATCTTTTTTTTAATAGTTTTCCATTAATCATCGTTAGTCGACAATGAATGTGATGGAGAGTGACCTTCTTACAATTCTTGGAAAAGTGCTCATATTTATGGCAGGCCTTGCATTTGAAGGGTATTTTTTCACAGTCAAGCTTCTAGATCTGTTGTTGGCCATCGAGGGATAGAAAAAACAACTTTCGAGAGTCCTTTCTCTAGGTCTACTTCTACACAGATATGGGTGCATGCAAAGATTCTATCTTTTGGTTCAAATCTATCTATATATTCTCTTAGGGTATTGTAGTTGTATCGAAGTGATTCATCACCCTAGCAGTGCAATGTCAGATGAGAAAGGTGCACACAAACTAACACTATCGAGGGGACGTTTATCTTTGGATTGAAATCTAAATTCCATATGTTTAGGTACATACCATACTTCCTGAAAAAGTAAGTGCTACTTCCTAAAATCAGTTCTTTATCGCTTTTGGATTCTAACAAGAAGACATAAAAACCTCGCCCACAGGAAAAGTGAGGCATGTTCCCTTTGATCAAGACATGCCATTTTTTTTAATCCATTTGTCCATGGATCTTGGTGAAGGTTAGATCCCAATGAACTAACCAACAAGACCTATTTTTGACATTTCCAAAGCCATAAGATGTGAGGATGTAATAGGAATATCCAATTCTGGGATGTTTTCTAGATGTTTAACGAATTTCGAAAGAGGGTCCTTTTTTTCGTTGGTTTTCTAAGAGAGGCAACCAGAGCATAAAAAGTAGCTTCCTCAAGCTTGGGGAGGGGGGATAGCTCCCTCCTGGGCAGGAATCCATCATTGGTATGTATAGTTATGTGCAAGCTCAAGTCGTTAGGGTTTGCTCACCTCGCTCTCAATTGTATGAATTTTCTCTTTGTCAAATCAATAATTGTATTATTTCGCTGTGATTAATTAATAGTTGGAAGTCTCTTGACTAATGTTTTCTCATATAACAAACAACATTACAATTCAAAATGTGTTTTAATTTAAACTATGTTTTAACTTAAATCAATAGCATAGATATATTAAATTATTTTTATCCATTGTTAAATGTCAAAAAATTAGTAAAGAAATTACCCAGAAATTACTTTGTTAACATTAAGCAATGCATTAATCTAATAACCAATAACCTACAACCATTCTTTTCAATTAAAAATTAAAACAAATAGCAATTAAAACTATATATATATATATAATGTCAATGCAATCACATTTAAATGGATGGTAAAGATACTAATATGTCCAAACACCCAGAGAAGCTTAACATCATTAAGACATAAATAAGTAGGTGATGCCAACCGTGTATGATTTTAATGAAATACTTTCATGCATAATTAAATAATAATGTGTTATGGTTTGCCCTTTCTTTTGGATAAATAATATAATTACAATATCTAAACTATTTAAGAAATAATTATAATATTTAAACTCTTTAAATGTAATAATAACTTTATGTAAATGGTAAAATACATATTAAATTTATTACAAATATTTTTAAAAGTATTTATAAATATTAAGGTAATACTTATTTCCATATTTTGAATAGTTAAATATCTTGAGTTTTGTGTATGCACTTATAAAGTTTGGTGGGTTAACTTGAGTAGTTAGGTAGTTTTTTGTTTTAAGTAGGAGATCTCATGGTCATGGTTTATTATAATAAAGTTTGGTGTGTTAACTTGATTAGTTAAGTATTTTCAGTTTTATGCAGGAGATCTCATAGTCTATTATAATAAAGTTTGGTGGGTTATCTTGAGTTTGGTTGTAGTTAAGTATTTTGAGTTTTATGTAGGAGCTACCATGATCAATCCCTCAAATTTATTGTTTATGTTGTATGCCTCAATCGATGTTGCTATTGGGTTAGGTGTCATAACTAGCATTGGCGGTGTTGTATTGGATTATGTAGGAGATCTTGCGGTCTATTATAATAACAAGTGGACCTAGGCTCCATCCATTAGTAGGAGGCTCTCAGGGCTTGGTCTCCTCTAAAGCGATGATAACCATAGTTAGGCATTGTTTTTCATTGTGTGGTGGGCCCAAGAGACAACTTTGACCACTCTCACACCTATCAAACCTCCCAGTGGTGGGGTCTACTATGATGGAAACTAACATATCCAAGTCATCCTAGCAAAACATGTGGGCCAACTAGACTAGACTAGCGAGGTGGAACTCTAGTCGTGGTGCTTGGGCCCCTATGTCGATGCTCAAACCATTGTTGTTAATGTTTCATCACATTTTGTGTATGTACTATGATCTACATTAACATGGTAGCAGACATTAGTGCGCCATTGTACCAAGAAGCATTATGTGGAGAGGCATTTGAATTTAACAAATAATCATTTCTCTTGTTCCATAACCAAAGGAGGATCTTAATTGTAATAAGCATCAATGAAGATGGAATTCAATAACACAAGACAAAGAGTCACCCAACAATTAATTCCACTATGACTAGGATGCAGAGAGATATTAGCTTAAATATTCAGCACAAGCCTATGTAGCCTTGACAAGAAGGCATGAACATAACATGTGTTTATGAGTTTTGGATTTTTCACATTGTGGATATTGTGAATTTGACACACCTAGGTATATTAGATTCTTTTTTAATCAAAAACCTTCCATAGTAGGACATGAGACAAAAGAAAGTGTTTTTAAGTTTGAAGACATGTTTTTAGGGTTGTAAATTAAATAAATTTTTGAATAATACATCAAAAGTATTTGTCATTTGGGAAATTACATAAATTGAATGGATATTGGCCCATCCAATAAAATAATTAGCTTTGTACTTAAAAGTGTTGTTGCATTGTTACATTTCATTTACATAAAAAAATTAGAAAAAATATCAATGATACAATCTTGTTAAACAACTTTGGTGTTTATTGTTGCCTATGAATTGACCCTATCATATCATCATAATTTTACCATTCTATTTGTTGGGTAGAACCTCATGTTCAAATTTCTACACTTAACCACCACCAAGAACCATGTGAATGTGTCAAACCAAGGAAATTATTTCCAATGAGAAATTGCTACACATAATACACAGATCCTCCCAATGAAGGAACATGTACAGAACCAAACACATTACTGTGTATTAACTCCAGGATCTCCTTTTCCCTTGTAGCACCAGAATAAAATTTCACTCGATTCTGCTTCCCATATAAACAATGCTCACATAATTCAAAATCTAGTTTGCAATTGGACATACCTTTAACCATACCTTTACCTTGTAATGCGTGGAGGCCTTTCTCTCCCATATGTCCCAACCTTCGATGCCAAAACATAATATCTCATTTAGATACATCAATGTCTTTACTTTTTTCACTTTTTTCTCTCAGGAACCAAAGAGTTGTTACACTCATCAGTGGCAATGCTTCCCAATAGCTTATACAGAGTTCTGCAACAAAATCCTCTCATCAAAACCATTACTCCTTGAACCATGTTGCATCTCTCCTTTTCGAATATAGACTTTACACCTACATTGCCCATTTTGTTAATAGATATTAGGTTTCTAGAAAGATATGGAATGTGCAGATGGGATTATTGACATAACAACTTCTAAACATTGGGATGAGATTGTGCTCTGCTAGGGTTAACGTTTTGTGAAAACCTAGCCTCCTGTATCCTGTGATCGCAACCATGGAGGCCTCCAATGGAGGTTGCTCCAACCCTTCATTCAGCCAGATCATCGCCCGACATATGTAGACTACCCAACCTCCTATATTGGCAGGGACGCCACCTCCAGTGGGGAATACAAGAGATCCAAAAGGAAAAGGAGGAGAGGGAAGCACGATAGATTTTAACTCAAATCCGAATACTTCAAGGAAAAATCAGGAAGATCTGGCTACCAATGTAGCGAATCCAAAGGACACAAGCAAATGCAAATCCAAATCGCTACAAATACCTAGGTATGAAGTCACCTCGAACCTTGTCATTCAACAAATTCAATTAATGCAGGATCACGCGATAATTTGCAAATTTATAGGCTTATGGCCAATAGAAAAGAACCTCACATGGTGGTTCACCAACACCTGGAAGCCAAAAAGACAATGTGAGCTCAACATGGGATCTAAGGGCTTCTTTACAGTAATTTTCCAGAACCTGGAGGACAAGCACAGAATATTCCAAGGAGGACCGTATTTCATGCACTCAGCAGGATTGTACATAAGAAATTGGAAAGATCACTTTAGCCTAGAGAGGAAAGACTTCAAGGTAGTCCTAGTTTGGTTGAGTCTATACTCTCCACCTCAAGAATATTGGAATATGGAAACCCTAGCAGGAATTGGTAACACCCTAGGCACCTTTGTTCAAGCCTCTGATGCCACCCTAGTTGTCCGCTACACCTCCTATGCTCACATTTGCATCTACATGGATATCTCTGCGGTTCTTCCTGAAGCAATCTACCTCTCCTACCAAGACTCTAACTGTATCCAAACCCTAGACTAATAATGAGCATATCTCCTTCAAATGCATGAAATGTCATGAACACGGACATCTATTCCAAGAATGTCCCCTGAATGTCAAATCTTCTCCCCCTCTAGCATAGAACAAAACCGACAATGAAGGCTTTATGAGAGCCAAAAACCATAGAAGACAAGGGAAAAGGACCTTTTCCCCAAATACCTCCACTCCAAATGCCTCTGCCCCTACCACATCGGCTCCTAATGCTACCACCAACCATGTGCATCTTAACAGCTTCTCTGTGCTCTCCAATCTTGATCCTGGAGGCACGGGACTTCTAATCCCTACAACCACCCTTCCCCCCTCCTCTTTCCAGGACCCAATATTCAAGGATTTCATGCACTTATCAACCCTGCTCCCTTATGAATGAGGCATAGTTGAACCGGAAGACATGGAGCTAGGAGCGCTAGACCTAGAAGCCATTCAAGAGGCTTGGATAAAAAATGATATCCACATTATTTCGCAATGCAAAATAGAGTTGTTCAAAGAAGCATACCTGTCCCTAGCTCTGCAGCAGAATATTCCAACCCTTGCCGATGCTACACTAATTCCCATAGCTAATAACCCACTAGGGGTGAAAAAGTTAAAGCGCAAGGAGATCCCCAAAGATCAAAATGATATCCCAAAAAAAGGAAGAAAACCAATCAAACAACTGATTCGAGAATTGGGTGTGCACTTAATAGACTCTAGCCAAAGTGCCAAGATTGATACCATCTTTCAATTAGTGAATTAATGGAGCCGAAAATCATCAGTTGGAACATAAGGGGAATTGGAAGTGATTCCAAAAGAAGAATGTTGAAAAACAAAATTCTCAATGAAAATCCTACCCTCTTAATGTTTCAAGAAACAAAAACAACGGAGCACAAGCTCCACTCCTTCATTAAAAATTGTTGGAAAAAAAGCAGAAGCAACAGTTGTGGATGCCAAAGGCGCGGCTGGAGGTATCGCAATAATTTGGGATCCCACTATAATCAGTATGGAAGCTTTTTTCTCTAGCCCCAATACACTTTCTGGGTGGTTCCACATCCATGGAACCACACATAGTGGATTGATCACAAATGTCTACAACCCGCAAATAATGGAACCAAAAATTCAATTTCTCAAACATCTTTCCTGGCTCTACAGGCAGCTTCATAATTCCCATTGGATAATTGGGGGAGATTTCAACATCATCACTTCTCTAAAGGAAAAAAAGGGGAGCATCCGAAGACTTTATAGGGACATTTTTTCCCTCCAAGCTCTCATACGATACCTTTCTCTAGCTGACCTCGAGACCAACAACGGAACCTACACCTGGAATAATAGGAGACGAGGGGATAACCAGGTAGCCTCTCATTTAGACCGGTTTCTAATCTCCAACTCTCTGCTGTAGAATCAACTCAACCTCTCCACCACCATCCTTCCGATGGCCGGATATGACCACTGGCCGGTGTGCCTCTGTCTGGAATGGGATGCTCCTCACTCCCAAAGGCCTTTCAAGTTTGATATATTATGGTTAACACACCCAAACTTTAAAGATAAAATCAAATAATGGTGGCGAGGCTCGGACGGTGGAGAAGGAACCATCATGTATCGTTTCCAACAAAGACTAAAGTTCATAAAAAATAGTCTAAAGAAGTGGAACAAAACGGAATTCGGTCACATTCAGGAGGAGAAAAAAAGATTAGAAGGAGAATTAGCCGACATTCTATCCCAGGGAATCCTCAACGGTTACATTGAAGACCTTAAGCAACAGGAAAAATATCTACATATTCGAATTGACATCAGAGGATAGTAGGAGGAAATTCTCTGGCGACAAAAAAACAGAATACAATGGATCAAGGAAGGGGAGAAAAAATCTAAATTCTTCCACAATGCTATGCTCCAACGCAAGCAAATGAACAGGATCACCAGGCTGAAAACCGACATTGGGGATACTTTACTCAACAAGGAAGAAATAGAGCAGGAGTCGGTTCACTTTTATCATGATCTCATGAAAGACCGTACTCCACATAGAAATCCTGCCACTCAGCAGATCCTACAGCAAATCCCCCATCTCATCACGGAGGAGAAAAATGACCACCTCTCCATCCCTATTTCCATGACATAAGTGGAAGAAACTGTAATGGAAATGAAATCGGGAAAATCCCTTGGCCCGGATGGCTTCACTATTGATTTCTTCCAAACTTGCTGGGATATTTTAAAATATGACGTCTCGAAAGTAGTTGAAGTCTCCAGAACCTCTGGCTCCATTCTACCTGCCTTCAATGCCACCTTCCTCACTCTCATTCCCAAAATTGACAAGCCTTTTGACCCATCAAACTTCCGTCCCACAACCCTGTGCAATGTCATCTACAAAGTGATAACCAAAGTCATAGCTAATCGTCTTAAACCCCTATTACCCACTCTCATCTCTCCTGAGCAATCAGGTTTTGTCGAAGGGAGACAAATTTTGGATGTAGTCATTACTACGCATGAGGTGATTCACTCGCTTAAAACCTCCAAAATGTTTGGTATGCTTGTAAAACTTGATTTAGCCAAAGACTTTGACAAAACCAATTGGAACTTGCTCAGAGATACCCTACTAGCCTTTGGATTCTCTCCTTCCTGGGTCATCTAGATCATCTCCCTGGTATCCTCCGCTTTTTCCTCCATCCTTGTCAATGGCTCCCCTTATCCCACCTTCTCCCCTTCGAGAGGCATCAGGCAAGGCGATCCCTTATCCCCTTATCTCTTCATCCTCCTCGCGAAGAGTCTAGGCAGAAGCATAAAAGCAACAGTCTTGGAAAACCACATTCAGGGCATTAAGCTCAGCAGGCACAACAATCCCCAGTCACACATGTAGTTTGTGGATGACACAATGTTGATGGGGAAAGCCACGGTCATAGAAGCACGAGCCTTCAGGGATGTTCTCCGGTCCTTCAGCGCGGCCTCAGGTATGGCCATCAACAATCCAAAGTCACAAATATTTTTCTTCAACACTCACCTTCAAACGCAAAATAGGATAACCAGAATCCTGGGTTTTCAAAAGAGCTCCCTTCCATCCAAATTCCTTAGAGCCCCCCTTGTTGAATCCGCCATAAAAAACTCCTCTTGCAAATATTTGCTTGCCTCCCTCGAACACAAAATCTCATCCTGGACCTTCAGAGCCCTAAACTTTCCTAGCTGCCTCATCCTCCTGAAGTCTATCGTTCAAGCTATGTCTCTCTACCTCTTCTCGGTCATGGCTACCCCTAAGTACATTCTAAAATCCATCCGCAATCTACAGATAAATTTGCTCTAGGGAGGTACCACGCAACATAGAAAGTGGGATTTAGTGGCATGGGAAAAACTCTGCACTCCAAATCTCGACGGTGGCCTCAGCCTAAGAGACCCTGTCACCCTAAATGAAGTACTCAGCACTAAGCTCCTCTGGCGATGCTACACAGAAAGTTCTACGTCTTGGAAAAACATTTGGATGCACAAATACGCTGACAATATGCAACATCATGAGCTCATTCGATAGGAAATTCTTTCGAATGGGTCCCTCATTTGGAATTCGTCCTGGGATAAAAGAGAACTCATACGCAAACACAACTTTTGGGAGGCCAGGGTAGGCAATAGGGCTCTCTTATGGGAATATGCTTGGAATCAGATGCCTCCCCTGCAACATCTTAATGGCATGGAAGAGTTGCAGTGAAAATCACATCATTAGGGAAGGCACCTCATTTTCCAGTACTGGAGGACCCAAAACACTAGCGACACCTAGCGAGAATGGCTCACAAAGGAGAATTGGAATTGGAAATTCAACAACAAAGAAGAAAAAACCTTCTGGTAAACTCTCAAATCCAGAAAGATCATCATTTCAGATAACTCGGATAAGCTAAGGTGGGGACATCAACATAAAGGATACTTCACCATAAAGGAGGCTTGCCACCTAACTCACCCCGAGTCTCTCTTACCCACAGACGTTATCTGGACTAAGATCTGGGGACTCACAATTATGGCCAAAAATCAAAACTTTCCTCTGGCTAGTCTCGAGGAAAAAAATCCTCACTTGGGACTAGATCCTCAAACGAGGTTTTGAAGGGCCCTCAGTTTGTGTTTTATGCAACTAGCATGGGGGAGACTCAGGAGCATCTCCTCAATAATTGTAGTTTTTCCTCCACCCTCTGGGATTGGGGCACGGACACCTTCCCTCGCTCCAACCAACACAGGGAAGATGTAAGCTCCACCATTCGTGACTGGCATTCAAAACCTTTCTCCAACCCCATCCTGAACCATATCTGGATTCTCTTCCCGGGCTTGGTCATCTGGAACATTTGGAAAGTGTGTAATAGAAGGATCTTCCACAATATCTCTCTCCCCCTGTCCATCATCCAAAACCGCATCCACTCCAACCCTCAAGAGACCTTGCTATTAGGAGACTGGCAGGACTCAGATTATGTTTGTTTGCATCAAGAAAAAATCATCTGGAAATATTGGAACTTCATTCTCAACCCTCACCACCCCCGAACCTCCTCCCCTCCGACTTCCATCTGCATCCCCCACTTCTCGTCCCTACCAACGGACCCCCCCATCAAACTTAACTTTGATGGTGCCTCAAAAGGGAATCTAGGACCAACCGGAATTGGTGTAGTTTTCAGAAATACCACTGGAGAAATCATTAACATTTTTGCTGAGCATATTGGGAACACCACTAACAATGTCGCAGAGCTGTTTTCTCTAAATACAGGCCTAAAGATTTCCTAAAGAGAAAGATGGACAATTTTAACTGTGGAAGGTGACTCGCAAATCATCATCAACACGACTCTCAAAATTTAGTGCGACACTACCCTGGCCAAGTTATCCAAACACTAGTGACTATATTGGATCAAAGAAGAACACATACACCATTTCCAAGTTTTCAATACTATCCACATTCGCCACATGACCAACAAGCTTGTAGACCACCTGGCCAATCATGGAGCGATCTCTTCCAATGACAGTCTTGACTCCGCCTAGGAAAACATTAGGGTACAACCACTCGGAATGTAGTTAATAGACATAGACACTCAAGACCAGGTCCCCCCACGGCAGGTGATGAATGTGGGCAGTCCTACTGATAGGACAGTCAGACAGGTAGTCGGACACGCGCCTACTGAGGATGGCCAGGATGCAAGGAACATGCCAAACCAGAATTCCCATGCAACTTTGGCTATGTAGTCGGTACAGTGCACATGGAGCCTTAAATCATTCCACGAGCTGGGAAACCGACCCTCTGCAAGCTCCTTCGTGCGCTCATTCTCTTCCCATGGTGAGTTATGAGTGTGATGGTATGTCGATGTTCATGGTTAAATTTAACATTGGGGGCAAGCAACACAACATGAAACGGAAAAGGAGTTTATGCGCTTGGTACTGGGAAGACGCCCGGCTCAATCCCCTGAGCCTCCCGGTTTGTGGAAATTGGTTCGCTGGAAACTGGTCCGCTGGTTTGATAGTAGTTGTTGATGAGATTTCTCCTGCAAAACACGCTTACATTCGGCGTAAATCGAAACAGTCTGACCCCTCTCCTGGCCCGCCGATGAGATTTATGAGGGGAGTGGTAAGGAAAGCTCATCGATTCAAGGAAGAAATCTCGTTGAAAGTTCAAGAAGAAATAACAGAGGCTGAGGATGATGCCTAGGTTTCGTTGGGTTTCCTTCCAGACAATGAAATCAAAGAGGAATTTGAAGCCTTGATCCCATACCCTGGTAATACAAGGGGCTGCACAACCTTATATCAACGAACCTTGGACTATCACTAGATGAAGAAGTCGGTGCTCGAGAAGAAGTTGGCTGATAGAGGGGAAGCACAAGCGGAGATTCTCTTGCACCAGGACAAGATGGTTTTGATGCTCAAACAAATTCTCCAGAACCAAAAGTGGATCTCTCACCGGCTCGGCATTGAGCTTGCTAAGGAAACTGGTCTTCCTGCTGAACCGATGGGTTTAGACTAGTAGACTAGTTTTGTTTTGTTTTTTGAAAATTCTGAAAATGAAGCACCTTAAATGTTGTTTAGTTTCAGTTTTGTTTCAGCTTCTGTTGCTTGAATGACTGATGGAAAACTCTATTATTTTTTATGATGGGTCTGTTTTCTCATTTTTGAGAGGGCCCTATAAACTCCTTAAACCTTGGTCTGGGTCTGTTTTCTCACCCATGGGAGGACCCTGTTTTCTGTACATTTGGATAACAGTAATATAAGGACCTATCTAGATTACAAAAAAAAAATATCTGGAATGTGCAAAGCACAAGGAAGAGTCCTAATCCTTCAATCCTTTAGCAGTAACTTCACTTTTCCACGCCCCATGATTTTGGTTGTCGAATCATCCACTGGGAGGACATTCCCTCCATTATACCTTTCATACTCACATAACCAATCCCTGTTTGGAGACATATGAAAGGAATATCCCGAGTTAATAAACCAAGCATCACTTCCTGGATCTATACTTGTAGAAGCCAAGTACACATCTCCTCCTTCTTTAGAGGACGAATTTCCATCTATGGCTTGAGTATCATCTAAGTCACCTTTTTCAAGACCTTTTGATTTATAGTTCTTCTTATAATGCCCAACCTTACCACATTTCTAGCATAATATCTTTGAAGATTCTCCTAAAGATTTAGATCTTCCCTTAGATTTAGGTCTCCCTCCTATAGATTTTTTTTAATCTTTCGAACGACCTCCCATAGATAAGGCATCAGTGCTATGACTTTCCTTGGATTTTATCCTCATTTCATATGATAACAGGAATGCAACTACATCCTCAAACTTTAATGTATACTAAGTAGTACTACCTATTGCTACAACCATATTATCCCAAGAATCTGGTAGAGAGCATAGCAAGGTAATACACTTCTCTTTTTCCTCCATCTTAATATCAACTGAGGTCAGTTGACTTACCATAGTATTGAATGCATTTAAATGCTTGGTCACATATACATCATCTTCCATCCTGATATGATATAGTTTCTTCCACATAAACAATTTATTTACTAGGGACTTTGACTGATACAGATTCCCTAGATTTTCCCACAACTTCTTTGCATTATCTTCTCTAGAGGAATCCAATAACACCGAATTAGGGAGACAAAGGCGAATTGTACTCATTGCCTTTCTATCCAACTTATCCCAATCTTCTTTCAACATAGCAGGAAGTTTTGTACATGGATCCATGGCCTCCCATTGTTCCCTATCTACTAAAAGATCCTCCATCTTGAGCTACCATGGCTCAAAATTGTGTCCATTAAATTTTTGATCTCCTCTCTATAATTGGTCACCATTCTTTCAGCAAAAGAATCACCCCTGTAGAGCTCCCACTGAAACTAGGTTTATTACAGACCCAAGGACAGAGTTAAACCCTTAGCAACAAACTTTTCCCCCTAAAGCCAAATATTGCTCTGATACCAACTATTAGTTCTAAACCCGATTAAGTGTAACACTGCATACAATTCTTAAGCATAAACATAAAGTAAAACAATAGTGCTCACGCACATTACACATAGATTTTACTCTGGAAACCCTTAACCGGGAAAACCAACTTAACTAGAGCTTCACCGTTCTCTTTGTTTATTTCATTTTATTAACTCAACCATTTACAATACAATATATAGGTATTTACCAACCTATGAAACCCTAATTCCTAAACCGAACCCCCAATAGAAGGTGGGTAGCCATGCAGAGAATATAACACATACCCAACATACACTCGCTAAGTTTTAAAATTTCATATATTACACAATCATAGATCCATCTAAACCCCAACATCATAAAGCACCAATATGGACTAAAAATAATCCAAATTAATGTCAGTTAAACAATCTCTCTTTTTTATTGTTATGGTGAGTTTTTTTATTTTATTTTTTCACTTTTATATCATGAATATTAACATTTCTTTCATTTTAGTGTATTAGTGTTATGTCACATGTCATCCATAATCATAGATTTCACCTTGAGTAAGGTTGAAGTTTCTCCTATACTTTTTTAGTGCATTCCTATTCCAAGACTCCCTCCATGCTTATGCTCTAGCACGATTATAAATTTCACCTTGAAGTCAGTGCTATTGTGATTGTCCATTTAATTTCTTTTCTATTTTCCCAATTTAATAAAGGGTACACCTATTCCACATACATCTCGTTGTTTTGTAATCTTTTTCATTCGAAGTTTACTTGTTTATTATCTCAAGCAATAAAATTTTCAACCCATTCCTTATCATTCAAATGGGTAAGGCAAGGGCACCCTATCTTTCTTTCTAGGAACTTTGTTCATTATTAGCGCCCTTTTGAGTACACTAGACACAACCAATCTAGGGGATAATGATATATATATTCCTTCTCATTGAACAAGGGAATGCTTTGGATGTAGGGATGCAAGTCCGTGTCTATCGACATTATTGAGAATCCAAAGATTGCTCTGTCATGCACCAAAAATTGAATGAAAATTCCACAAGACACAACCAATCTAGGGGATAATGATTGCTATCTTCTTCTCATTGAACAAGGGAATGCTTTGGATGTAGGGATGCAAGTCCATTTCTATTGACATTATTGAGAATCTAAAGATTTCTCTGTCACGTGCTAAAAACTAAATGAAAATTCCTCAATGAATAGAGAATCGAGGCCAAGAAGTAGAGACCCCATGTGACTGCAACTCCGTTGACATTTTTTAGAGAATGGAAGCCAAGTAGTAGAGACCCCATGTGATTGCAACTCCATTGACATTTTTGAGAAACCAAAGGTTGCTCTGCCAGACAATAAAAATTCCTCATATCTAAGGAAATGAGTGAAGTGTGGAACCAACATGGTTGAATCATTTCTAAATGGAAAATATTTTTTCTTTTGAATATTCCACAGTAACAAAGAGTCAAAGACCTATTTCAATTCGTTTGTGTGTGTTTTCTGCAACCTCTTTTGACATCTCTATATATTCCAATCTGCAATAGTCATAGTCATAAAACATGGTTCTTGTGAACACTGTGATCAAAAGTATCAATTTGTTGATACTGTCTTGTTGTCTTATAACACCTCAATGTTCGCCGATGAGAAGAGTCAGGTGCGATTCCTCACTGAATTTTATTTGAAAACTCCTCATAAGACAAAGGACCTCAAATCCAAAAATAAATACGTTGATGAACACATTGGTTAAAATCCATTTTCATAAAATTGGTCTCAAGTTCTGAATACTGAGATATATTACGTAATATTTGAGATTCCAAATTTCTACCAAATCTTTTGGCAAGTCATTATCCAGTCCAAATCTATATGCGATAGCCCAGCTATACCAATGGACTTGAATTCCTTATGATACAATATTGGCTCAAGGCCTTATAAAACATAACACTTGAAAAGGGCCTCAAGCTTCACCAACGACTGTATTGGTTGAATTATTAAATTAAGTTATTGGGATTGCTGAAATCATGGCTTGCTAGAGGAAAGACGAAGATATATATGTTATTAGAATACAATCATAGAAATGATAGCACATGGTAAATTTTTCAGCAATCTTTTCTTCAAGTTGGTTATTTCATATATATTATTTCATTATGAATGTAAGTTGTTTATGTTGGGCTACTAACCTCTTTCTCCTATTGACCTGGGTTCTGCGCATTTGTTGTCCAACAAAACCCTTCTTCATTGGCCCTTTCTGCAACATCCTACAGACCAGCTGAGGTCTCACCTAAGGCGAAGTTTATGGGGGATTACAGAATCAGGTTTATGTAATCGGGTGATGCACGGTTCTACAGAATGGGGGATTGCGCGAAGCTTCACTTACTCTGTGGTTAACACTTATACTACAGCGCATACAGGGACTGCGCACTTCAAAACAACCATTCAGACAATAGTTCAACGCAACTGAAGACTGCACTACCTCTTTAGCAATCACACATCTTTGACAAACTTTACTTAGTGTAAATTACGATTTAACAAGCATATTGAACGGCATACTTTGTGACTTATGCAATACGATGAATTACAATGCAACTGCGCACTTCTGGTGTTGCGCTTTTATGGAATCACACTTACACAGACTTCGCTGACTTAGTGTTTACCCAAATACTCATGCTTTCATCATATACATAAATACTTGCACATTCAACATTCACACATATATGTTCAACACTTAACATATTATTCCCATCTTTCATTAACATGGATAATACATATAAAAGTGAAGATACATCTAACCATAAGCATGCACTTAACAATTAACAATAGCAAACACATAGATCCAATCACACAACACAGGAATTACGTGGTTCACCCCCTAGATGGGAGCTACGTCCCCCGGAACTATTGATTATATTAATGGGAAGGGTTCAACTTTTCTAGTCTACACACTAAGCTGCAGACTCTCTTCTCTCTACAATAGGTCTCTGTGCACGCAGCCGCAGAGCCTCTTTACAATGCTCAATCTCTTCATAGATATCAACACAACTTAGTATTCCCCTTGAGATTAACAACCCACGAGATATTAACCCTTTCCCTTACAAAAATTCCCCTTTTATAGGTTGTTCCCTTAGGTCACATCTTTACAATGCATATGGGCCAACACCCTAGAGTAATTTGAGCTAGTGCAGTTACTCCACCGACCCTGCCTGTCTCAGTCGACAACTACTCCACTTGCTTCTAGCAGCCTTGCTGGGCCACTCGTGGCTCGCATGCCCTTTTGACAGTCACAGTCATCATAAAATGGTTATAATTGCATACTGGCATGTCGCTTTCTGCCCCTCTAGCCTTCCTATCACTCTCAACCCGTGGCTTAGCTTCTAACGGTTTTCCTCCACTCTAACTGGAAGGTCGCTTTCATCTCTTTCCACGTTGCTCCTTACCCAACTTCCAGGAATCATGGATTCAATTACCCAAAATAGGTCGCATTCATTTGCTCGACCTTACTTATACTATTTACCCAAAATAACTGCTGCGCTGGCACTGCGCATAAGCAAAACTGCGTTGTGCTTAGGATTCGCACTTCGAACTGTGCCAAATGGACTTCGCGATCCTAACTGCACCATTGACAAAACTATGCCACTTGAACTTCGCAGTCCGGACTATGCTACTACCAAAACTGTACTTCATCAAAATTGTGCCAACTTGGGCCATGCCCAACATGCCCCTAACACTTACTCGTGGATCCTCCCCGATACACTTCCACTGGGTGACTTCAGCTGCGTATCCTTGGGTATACTCAACTTCACACTGAAGTCATGCAAAGTAGCGGTGATCTCTACAACCGTTTCCTTTTCCTTATGCTCAAATTATTTAATGGTCTCCAGCATCGCCTGTGAGACTTCTTCTTGGGATTATTCTTTCACTGTACCCTCTGTGGTCTGAAGTTCTACAAACTTCCCATCAATGTGCTCCATTAGTGTGAGCGCTTCTTCCTTTATGGGCTTGTTGATGCCTCGAAAATCGCAGTATCAATCAGAAAGGGATTCTCCCCGGTAAGCAAGCCCAATTAGATCGCTCACCGTTTGGTGTGGGGAATCCGTTTGGTTAACGGTTCCGGCTACTATAAGATTTAAAGATTCTTGTTCTTTACACTGGTTGCGGCCCGATCCACCGTTTATGTATTTTAGTTTAAGATGAAATGCAAATGCCCTAAGCTAAATGCAGGTAGCTAATCTAAATTAATCTAAAACTGTATAAACAAATTTAATCTATCCTTGCAAGGAGCAAACTGTAGAGATGAGTAATAAACTGCAAGAAACACCTAAAGATCACACAGATAGCCATTTAATCATAAAGATGTGCCTACAACAGAATATGACAGATATTGAAGATAGCTTCAAATTATTTAATACATTCCATTACTCATTTAAGAGAGACATCATTGTATAGGAAAATAGAAAGATAATTCATCACACATAAATAATTCATAATAGTAAAGAAAGATCTCACAGTAGTATACGAATGCTACAAGAATAGTCCAACAAACATTCAGCACACATTTCCAGGAAAAAAATTTCCTCTCTAGGCTTCCATTAGGAAAAATCCAGTTTCTTGGAGCAAGTAGCAAAGTAGTTCACGTACAAGGAAGAAAATTTCTTTCACCTGCAAAAAGCCCCTAATTCTCCTCTCATTCTGCTATATATAGTTTTACCCAATGCTCTTTGAGCTGCCACCTGTACCCTAAACCTAAGGAATTTGATTTATCATTAAAATCTCAAAAAATCAAATCCTGATGATTCGTGACAATCCTTTTACAAAAGACCAAGGAAAGGACAGTTGTCTGTATATACATTATACGATTAACAACTGTGAAAATTGAATAAGGAAAGCTATTGTCCAGCTAGCTCTGCTATCTCATTGGGTCACTCTTCTTCTGCTGGCTTGCTTCCTTCAACAGGCTCACTTACTTTTGCTCCTTTTGGACTCTAACATTTTCTTCCTTCTTGAATCTAGCAGCTTCTTCTTGCATGCTAAACCTATGGCGAATCGGAGAGCACAAATAAGAAGACATTTAGAGCAACTATTTAAACACAATGCTTCTTACAGAAAAAACAAAAAACATGACCGAGTTAGCTTCCAAATGACTTTCAAGAATTAGTAAAAAATAATTATAAAATTTCCAGAATACGCCATTTTCACAATATGAAAGCTATTTAAAAAAAAATGATCAACTAATTCACAGATGCAGCGATCATTTCATGGCTTAAAATCATGAGAAACAACTAGATGCAAATGCCAACAAGCTCTACAAGCTCCTGTGGGTTTTATTCTTGGAATGATGTCTAGGATCAGGGTTGCCGAATTGATGAGCACGTGGCTTGAAACCTTGTGTATTAAAAACGGCACATGGCCTTATTGATAACCCTACCAACTCAGTGGTTGCACATAAACCCAAAATAAATCTTCGTGCCCAAGGTGGCGATCGCAAGATTAAGCTTTGCGCTAAGGCGATGAGCGTAACATTACGTTCGGCGCCAAAGCGGTGAGTTAAAGGTTAAGTCTTGCGCCCAAGCGGGGATCATGACGTTAAATCCTGCGTGGATAGAGCTGTGCCAGCATTAGACTTCGAGGGAAGACGAGGCGCATCTATGGAGGCGGGAGCTATATGGGTAAGCCTTGTGCCTTTGGCGCAAGGTTTTAGTCACAAAATGTGCGCTAACGGGAACTGCGCCATGAGCCAAAAGACTTGAGAGATTTTCGTGTTGGCGTGCTTTTAAGCATAGATCCTGCGCCAATGCACAGTCAATAATCACGGCAAGCGGAATATTTTAGCGTTAGCGATTGTGCCAAAGGGCGGCAGAGTTATAGTTACAAATTGCACCAAACAGTGTGGGCTAACGACGGCCGATTTACATTTTAAAAAAATGCGCGTTGGATGGTAAAAGTATAAGATTTGCAAAAGGGGTCAATCGACTTAAGCCCAAAAAACACGCGAAGCGGAAGACTTATGGTTAAGTATTGCACCAAAGGGCGGCAGAGTTAAGGCTAAAAAATGCGCCGAAGAGAAAAGGTAACTTTGCCTTAGAGAAAATAATTGAGAAAAATTGTTGAAAAGCCAAGATTTGGCAACAAGGCGGAAAAGTAAGATTTTAAATAATGTGCTTTTAACGCAAGACATAAGCTTGAAGTTTGCACTTAAAAGCGCACAATTAAACCTTTTCCCTTGCGCCTTTGGCACAGAAATATAAGCTTTCAATCTGTGCTTTTGAAAGCGCGCATAGTTAAGCTTTTAAAACAACACATTGTTTTCAAAAGGTAATAGAAGGAAAAAATGCCTTAGTCCAAAACAAAAGAACTAGAAAGGGCCAATACTTTTAGGAAGAGTTGAAGATTCAGTGAGAATGATTTGACCAAATCAAGTCCTAAACAAAAAGAATAGGAGGGACCCAATATTTACAAAAACAATTTGGGGGGATGTTGGAGCAACAACAGGGCTGCAACTTCATGGCAGCGGTAACATCTTTCTCTCTTAACGCCATCAATTATTTTTGTAGCTCTTTTGCCGCTTTGAACTTTTGTAGCCTTTTCCCTAGCGGCAAATCCTTCATTTCCATGCTCGTGGAGTCGAGCTCTTGCTTCTTTTGCTGCAGATCGTTTTGTAACTTCTGAAGATCTGGATCTTCGTTTAATCATGCCAGCATTGTAGTGGCTTCCTGTAGCAGATCCTAACATCTCGCTACTTCGACAAAGATGCTTCCTATTGTGGCCTTGACATCCTCGCTTGAAGCTGTGCATTTATCTAGAGGGGTGCTAGGTCTATGAGATTCTAAGTCCGCAATTTTTTCCTTGTAGGAAATTTCCATTTCCATCATCTCAGTCGTAAGAGTTTCCACTCTAGCCCCAATGTTAATTATGGTGTCCTCGACATCCGACTCTTCTTCCACCTCTGCAATCTTGGCGTAGACTGCCGACACTGTTTCCTTCAGCCTACGGTTCCTCTCCTGAACATTTGACAGTTCCTTGTTGCTTCAGGTTGATTCAAGTTTCAACTCGTTGTATCTTTTCTAGAGATGGACACTCTAATCGTGCGAAGCGATGCCTCTTTCTTGAATTTCCTCCACAACTGTCATGTGAAGACTGTGCAAGTCTTCAATTGGAAACATTCCAACATTGAGGTTGAAGTGTTCCAAGTTCCTAGATGCTTCGGCTAGCTCTTCATTGGGAAAAATAAGGTGCGCTGGCTCAATATGTACCAGCTGATGGTGCAGGCTCAACGCAGGTGACTTCCTCTTCTTTCAACTCAACCCACCTGACTTTCCCTCAAAGTTTGAGTCTCGAACCATGTCCTGCTGGACTTGTCTGATCTTTGCAACCATGGTTTTTATTGCCTCGAGGTTCTGCAGAAGGCTTACCTGTGCCTCTTCCTGTTTAGACTCCTTCAAAGCAAGCGTTTCTTCCCAATGCTCATGTACCTTTGTTATGATGGTCTCGCAGTCATCTTCATGCAGCATCGGTTGTAGCTTTGGCTTATTATCCTTGTGCTTCTTTCATTTTCCTTTTACTGATCCTAGGCTCGCAGTTGCTTTCCTTTTATCTGTCGCCTGACCTTCAGCCTTGTCCTACGGAGTCTGTTCTTCCTGCTCAATTTATGTGCCCTTGTCTTCTTCTAGATTATTGTCTTTTGCTTCCTCAGAGGTGGACTTGACAACCTCCGGGACTTCCACCTTCCATTCAGCTGGCTAATCCTTCATCATCTGATCTATTTTGATAACATCCAGCTGATAGCACCTAGGGTACCATAACTCTGTCTCCGCATCAACCCTTGGCTAAATGTATGTAAAATGCATATCGACCATAAACCTGAGCCTTCCTCTATACGCAGTTGTGACCTGCTGGGAAACACGCGGTGTTCGGTGAATAACATCGCACAACTGTTCATAATAGATGTAAAACATCTCGTTGTTTTTCCGTTGTCGATCAGGCTTCGCATTTTCCCACAAGTTGGCATAACGTGTTCCTTTGTATTCTCCTGTGAAGACTATGTGGCCCTAGTAGAAAATGGGCTCTTTCCATCCAATGAATTCAATTAGAACTAGGAGACAACTATAATGAAATGGTGTTCCCTTATCCTAAGTCTCCCGGACATCGTCCAAGAACTCATTGAGCAAGTACTTTGACCAGTTGTATGCAGTTCCATTCTTTGCTTGTGACACGAGGAGGACTACTGCAGTCGACACTTTTGTTGGTCCACATTTTCTTAGTATCTTCCCCTCTAACAGCTGGACCGTGAAGCGCATAGCTTCGTCATTGGGAGTAGATGCAATAAAGCCACGTTTTCCCTTTAACATGGTGAATTCTTCCTTCATCCTAATGGCAAGCTCTTTATTTTGCGTCTTACCGACAAACTCGAGTGCCGGATATGCGCCCCTCTTGCTTAGCAGTGTGATCCCATGTATTAGATCGATGTTTATATCGATTTGCCGGTCTAGCCATAGATAGCCTGAGTGTGTGCATGAGAGCAAGGTTCTCACTATTACAGACGACTCTGGACTTCTATCAAAATGAGGGATGCACAGTAAATTGAGCAACCTCGACGGTTCTAGTGCTTGAAGCTAGTCCTGCACGTGTAAAGTTTTAGTGCCTATTTGCTCATCACATTGGCAAGACATGTACTGGTCAGGATGAAAATGTGGGTATTTCTTTTCCTTGGGGTCTTTCCTTTTTAGCAAGTCGCAGTCTTCAAACTTGTAGTCTTGTATTTTCCCCAGGAGGTTCCTGACAATCTTTACATGGCTTGAGATTGGCAGCAGTGGGATCTCATAGATGGTGTTCCTTTTCAGTTGAACATGTGGTACATCATCTCATTGTGGTGTCATGTACTCGTGCACCAGATGAATTAGTCGATCTCGAAGTATTCCTGATGGTGGTGGCTTCGGAACACTTGCTACCTTCGGCCTCTCCTGCTCTTTGGTCTATTCTTTGTCTTTGTTCTTCATCGCAGCCATATGTCTTGTGGAGCTCCATGATGATGCACATTTCTCTGGTACAGGCTTTCTGCCAGGCGTCGACATTATTCCCTGAAGACCCGACTGTTTGAATATTCTTACAACTTCGTCGAGTGTGAATGGCTCAGTCATTCAATTACAGAGTGCTCAGCGTGCTTACTGTTAAAGCTTGAGATTTACAGAGATAACTGTTTACTGGAAAATCCACTCGAGCAGATGCGAGCAGGATCTCCCTAGCTCAATGTGAGTCTAGAACAAATAGAACAGACTACAAATGGATTTCCTAGATCTACTTAAGGATCAAGTGCTAGATGTCTTACCTTTTACTTCGCTATCCTCTTTTCTTGGGATGTTATTCCACGTCCAAGGGTCATCCGATCTAAGTTGCAAGACCTGCCAAGACACAAACAACAACATAACACGAGTAAAGAGAATCTATACAATATGAGATCTAAGTAAACAGTTAAGCAAGTAAACTACTCAATATCATCACACATCAACAATATTGGTGGAAAGCATTTGTATTACTGTAAATAAAGGGAAATACATAGTAGAGATGTAGGACTACAACCAAGACTTAACGACACAGGCCTTCTCCATTCAAGCCATTTGCCATATCCTCTCAAGGAAGTATGAGTCTCCCAATAAGTGGGTACAGATCTCCCAAGGATGATTTCAACAGCATGTAGATACCATAGACTTCCTCCCTTTGGAGAGGGGTGGAGCTTCACTTATATAAGACTAAGTGGATAGGATATGGATAGGGTAGGTTGAGATATGGTAGGAGAAATATAGGGGATTCTCCCAATAGGTTAGGAACCGAAGGCCAGCTCCCCCCGAGGTTAGGGATAGGGTCCCAAGTCAGCAAGCTTCGAGAAGAGACTCAAAGAAGCTATTTTTGCCACTTAACTGACTTCGTCGCACCCTGTAATGGGGCAAGGTGCGACGTCGCATGTTGCTTATGTGTAACCTGTGACGACCTCTCAAAACCTAGTACAAATTGTTAAATTTTGAGCATTAATTCACAATACTCTAGGATCTTTACTGAGAGAATAACATGTATAGTATATCAATGCATATCAATCATAACAAGCATGTCAATCATCACAAGAAGCAAAAGCATGAGAGATAATAGACACACAGAGTTTCTGTGGGGAAAACCCTAAGGTGAAAAACCCCACAACTTCCTCAGAGATAGATAGAGCAATTGCTCAACCAAAGTACAAGAGATAGACTCCTCTTAGCAGCTGATCCTCCTCCTCACAAGTGCGCCACTTTCCGAGTGAAGGAAGAATGAGTTTCTGAGTGATCCAAATAGAGATCTCCCGATCTCTATTTATACTTGTTCTGTTTTCCCAATAACCTTATGGGGCCAACTTGTCTAGCTAGGTACAATAACCACATATTACATAAATCCGGGCCGACCCCTTACAAGGTGGTCTGATAACCCATCGGCAAGTTAACACACTTGAGACACTTGTCAATACAAATGATGACACTTCCTTATAGAGGAATAACACATCTCTATAAGGGTACAATAAATATATAGATGAAATACATTCCGAAGTTACATATACATCAACACAAATGAGTACAAATCCTTCTAGTTCAATCACTCAATCAGGGTAACTTCAGGGATGTATACACTGAATCTGATGATGAGGAAATTTTAGGTGTAACAATAACAGATAGAAAGTCTTGGTAAAAACCCACAATTGCTTACTAGAGAGCTATTTATAGATGTCATTAGCCTGAAAACTCGTTGATTAGCGGTTACTTGGGTGTTTAATTCAGTGTCCTTTGGCCGAATCTCCCCTGAGATTTCGGCCTTTTTCGCCATTTATTATATCTGATCGTGCAATATTTCTTTAATTACATAGATCTGTTGTTGCCGCCAGGCTATTTAACTGTTAAATCATGCATTAACTGCCAATCCATTGTCTGGATCTCGTTAGGATCTCAGTCTTTTCGATCATTTATTTTGATCGAATGGATAAGATTTTCTTTTAAGGCGGGATTTTGTTGGTGCCGCCATTTTGGATAATGACCAACTAACCGACCGACAACTATGGCAGTTAAATTTTCCGTCGGACTATGCTGACAGTTTAGACAGAAGATTTTTCCTTTTGCGCACATGTGCTTCTTCACCTTTAACTTCACAGCTGCACTTCCAACTCGTGCTTCACATCACAGCTTCTAGTGTATGCTTCACATATGTGCTTGCAAAGTGCACTTCACATCCAAACTTCCTTCGTGCACTACGTAGTTCATCTTCTTTCTTGCACTGCGCAGTTCATCTCCTTTCTTGCACTGTTCAGTTCCTATTTCATGGAACTTTGTATTTCGCCAAAATTGTGTGCATACTCTTTATTCTGTCATTCTTAGTGTCCATTTTTAACTGCACTTGACACTTAGAATGTTTTCTCTTCTAATCACCGAGGGCTTGGCGAAGTAGGAATATCCTTGTAGGGTTTTTGTCTACTTCCATTTATCAAACCTGGTAGGTTTTCTCCGGCTAATGTGGCTAACTGAGCCGCGCCACCGTTAGTAACATGCATAACAATATATGGCCCTAGCCAATGCATTTTAAATTTTTCAGGAAATTTCATGAATTTTCTATCATAGAGGAGGACAAGGTCTCCTACCTGAAAGAATTTGTGCTTGATGTGGTGATCATGCTATGCTTTTTCTCTGCCTTCTGTACTTGTTGGTGAAATCCTACAATGAAGCGATCTTCCTCCAATCCAACCAAGTGTAGTATCCTTTCTTCCATTGTCTCTTCATCTGCCATGCCTGTGAATGCTACAATTCTCAAACTCGGTACTATGTATTCCATTGACATCACAGCTTCCTGTCCATATGTTAATCTAAAAGGTGTATGGCCTGTCAACTTCTTGCAAGTTGTCCTGTATGCCCACAACACGACTGGTATTCGCAGATCCCAATCATCCCTGTTTGTGTTGCATACTTTGGTCAACGCATTTTCCAATACTTTGTTGAAGGCTTCAACAGTGCCATTTACTTGGGGATGATATGGTGTGCTTTTTTGATGGTAGATCTGGAATTCTTCAGCGAGGGCTTCGATAATTTTGTTTAGGAAGTGTGTTCCCTAATCACTCATTAAGATCTTTGGGCATCCAAACCTTGTAATAAAATTTTCAAAAATGAACTGCGCGGCAGTAACTGCGCTACAGTCCTTCACTGTTTTTGCCTTTGTCCATTTGGTTAGATAATTTGTAGTTGTGATGATATATCTCGAACTAGTTCATTTTCCTAGTGGGTTAATAGGTCCCACAAAATCAATAGCCCATTTATCAAAGGCTTGCAATGTTAACTATGGCCTCAATGGCATATCATCTCTGCGAGATGGTTTTCCTGTTCTCTGACAAACATCGCAACTGCGGAAATGTTCCTTTGAGTCCCTGTGGAGTGTAGGCCACCATAGTCCCGCTCTTAAGATTTTCTGCGTAGTAGCGCTTCCTGCGTAGTGGCCTCCTGACACTCCTAAGTGTGCTTCAACAAGTATCCATGGTTTCTCATTTTCTAACACACATCTGCGTAGTACTTCATTCGGTCCAGGCTTGTATAATTGCCTTGCAATTATGATGAAGTCTGCTGCTTTTACGGCTAGTTGCTTCTTCTGCTGCGTAGTAAATTCTGTAGGTGCCAGTCTTGTAGTCAATAATTCTATAATGTCTTTTTAATAGTCATTTGCTATCTGAATAGCAAATAACTACGCATCTGGTAGATTGTCTTCCAGGTTTGTAGGTTCTTCTCCTGACTCAATTCTAGAAAGATGGTCAGGTCCTGAGTTTAGCCTTCCTGGCTTAACAACAATTTCAAAATCATACTCCTGAAAGAGTAGTAACCATCTGCATATTCTCCCCCCTAACACTGGTTATTGACTAGGTATTTCAAAGCTGAATGGTCAGTAAACTTACAAAAGTGCGCACCCAGTAAATAGTGCCTGAACTTTTGCAATGCGTACACCATAGCTAAACCTTCTCTTTCTATGGTTGTGTAATTCTTTTCTGCTGAGGACAGCTTTCTTCTTGAAAATGCAATAGGATGGTCAATACCTCCCTCACTTGGTTGTGCTAGCACAATGCCAAGTGCAATGGATGAAGCATCGACATGTACATGAAATGGCTTACTCTAGTCTGGAAAGACTAGAATAGGCGCAATTACCATTCTTTCTTTTAGTGTGTCCAGTCCTTTCTGGCAATCTTCATTCCATATGAATTTTGCTTCTTTTTTCAATCATTTTTCCATAGGTGCGGTTATCTGCGCATAACCCTTGATAAACTTCCTATAATAGTCTGTGTGCCCCAATGTGGTGCGTAGTTGTTTTACTGAGTCAGGTGCTGGTAGGTTCACAATAACTGTGATTTTTCCTAGATAAACCATCAGTTCCTGTTTACAGACAATGTGTCCCAGTAGAATTCCATATGGAATATAGAAGATGCTCTTCTTTAGGTTCAGGGAGATCTGATGTTGTCTACACTTTGCTAACATTAGCCTTAAGCTCGCATAATGGTTCTTCAACAACCCAAATATAGTCCAATCAACAAAATATACTTCTAGGAATTTATGGATAAAATCTTTGAAAGCAACAACCACTACTAAGGAAAAAATGGTGGACGCATTCTTCAGACCAAAGGGCATAACTGTATACGATATGAGCCCCATTATGTGGCAAAAGTGGTCTTATGCTTGTCTCTTGTGTCAATTCTGATCTGATGGTATCCAAAAAAGCCATCAGTAAAAGAATATGCCTCATTCCCTCCAACATTGTCTAATACTTCATCTGTGAATGGAGTAGGAAATGGGTCATGTAACAATGTGTCATTTAGATTTCTGAGATATACGCAGATCCTGATCTCACCTTTAGTCTTCTTATCCTAGATAACCATGGGAATTATCCATTCTAATTCTTCTACAGGCTCAATGATTCCTGCATCAAGCATCTTATTTAGCTCTGCTTTTACCCTTTCTTTGTATCTTGGATTGAATCGATAAGGTCTATGCTTAATGGGCTTCGCATCTAGCTTAAGAGGTATTTTCATAACCCCTAAGTCGCCCAAAATGCCTTTCATTTCGGAAAACTTGGTCGAGAATAAATATTCATACTCGTGAAGTAGATCTGCGATCTGCGCAACTGTCTCTTCGTCCCAATAATCTCCTATAGAAGCGAAATTTGGTTCTTCAATGGTTCCAATGTTCACTTTTCGAGTCTTGACAAGATCACTTAGATCCAGAATTTCTAATGGTGGTCCTTCGACTTCGTGCTTTCCTTCAGATTCATGTATATGGATGTTGCATGGGTCGTCATCATCGCTTTCCTCGTCTTCTTCATCTACAATGAAGTTAAAACATTCTAGGGCATGTTCTAGTTGTCTTGCCCATTCTGGTTGCTGATATACAGGTTCTAGTGTGTCATCAAATATATTCCCTTTAATGACTTGTAATGCCTCATTTATACTTGGACATTCGTCTTCGAAGCTAAAAGTTGCTTGGAAGTTCTCAATCATAACATCCCATTCTGTTGTTCCTCTGCGTAGTTCTGTCTTTGTGTACCAATTATTTGGAATCTGCTCTAGTGTGTGTACAAACAGATGAACCCATTCTGTCTGCGGTCTATGTGTCCATGCTTTCTTGCAACTATCTATGTGATCCCTAGGATCAGTTTGTCCATTATATTTGACTTGTACAAGCTCAGTTTTTCCAGAAATATGATCTCCATCATGTGCTTGCATTCTTCCCACGTAGTCATATTTTGTTTGTGCGCGGCCCACCATCTAGCAGGTGTAGCACGCAATGCTGTATCCAATGTTGATATCTTATTTTCATATGAAACTGATACAATATATTCTTGAAATAATGGATGGATGTTAGGCAAGCCATCATAAGTAGGGATTGGACTTACCTCTTTTCCAATCCAGCGCAGTGATCTTGTGAGCTGCACGCATCTTCTTGCAGACACTTCGTCCATTCTGCTTTGCCAATTCTCCAGTCCTACATATGAGTCTACTATGCAAGAACTGTCACAGCGCCAACTCAATGTTCCATCAGTCGTTGGGTTGATATAGTCTACTTGATTTGTTGTCATTTTGTAAATACGATCCAAATCTTGGGCTCTGCATTCTTCTCTTATTGGCTCGGTGTATCTAGGTTCTTGTGAAGGGTCCAAGGGTGCGATGAACCTTGTATCTGCTCCTTCAAATATCATTTGCTTCTTTTTCAAATTGATGATTGTGAGGTTATCCATGGCCCAATCTATCCCCAATAGTGCAGGAAAAGGTTGGCTATCATCTACAATTTCGGTGACTTCGAAGTTTCCTCTACTTCGCACTCCATCAATGTCAACAAGGACGTTTGCTAACCTTCCAAAGGGTATAACCTTCTGCTGATTGGCTAACCTCAACTGTATTGGTGACCATGATAACTTCAGCTTTCCCATTTGTTCCCATGTTTGCTTTGTCAAGACATTCACTTCTGAGCCTAGGTCAAGGATGATCTCATCCATCTCAAACTCTGCAATCTGCGCATTTAGTCGCATTTCTCTTCCAATTCTTTTATGGCTCTTGATATGATGAACCACTTTGTGTGCTTCATATACTATATTGCGCTACTTGTAATTACTTAGCAGGATCTGTAATTCCGCAAAGGAATTCTCATGCTTCAAAAGCTTCATGCATCTCTGTAACAACTGTGCAACAGGACTCGTTGCATCTGTCGCAGTTCGTGTATGATCATACGAGGCTGGCATATCCTTTACCGGCGAAGTTTCACTTCGCAACTTGATTCTTGGAGTTGTAGGTGCTGGTCCTTTGAAGGTTTCTCTTGCTTCCATGAAGGGTTCTTTCTGTTTGTTTAGCTCGAAAGCAAGTGTTTTTCCCGTCACTTTTCTTATCCAAGACCCTTCAGTAGGCTTTTGCTTAGCATGACAATTCTCAGAAGTCAAAGCTTCTGCTCTGTGATCTGCTCCTGTCGTAGCTCCACTTAGCGTGACAGCATGAATGTTACAATCTGTATTCCTTTTCTCAGCTGAGATCATCTATATATTCTAGTTTTGCGCTTCTCGTCTCCTCTCTTGCATTTTTGCTTGTAAAACAGGGCATGCCTCAATGACATGATCAAAAGACTTACAATATTTACAGGTAGTACAAGGATTCGTGCAATCTCTAGATAAATGTCCAAGTTGAGCGCAGTTATAGCATACTATCTAACCTCTTCCTCTTCCTTGGCCAGTGTTTCTTCCTTTGCCTTTGAATCCACCATGTCCTCTATATGCGCCTTGATCATACTGCGCATTATCATTGTTATGCGATGTTTCTTCTTGAACTTGGTAAACATCGTGTTTCCTTTCTATCATTAGTTCATAAGCTCTATAGTTGGAATCATCATGGCCAACTGACTTACATAATGTGCAGTATAGGTTCTTAGGTGTTTGCACATATTTCTAAATTAAATAACAATCTTTCGGCCGATGTCCTCTACATCGACAGATCTCACACCATGGTCCTTGTTGCTGATTTAATGGGTTTGGTGCTCCACTATTGATGTAATCTTTAAATACAGAACAATGCTCTTTGGAGTGACCCTCTCCCTTACACTTTGTACACCAAAAATCTTCTCGGATTTCTTTTCTTTTTTTCATATCCTGGAGTTGTAATGTCAAGGTTTGCTAGCTGGGTTTGTATATGAATCATACCTGTGCTAGTCTCTCCTATAGGCGAAGCCTCTAGTTTCATCGCAATCTCTTGGGCCTCTGTTTGCAAAGCAACCTTCTATTGCATCAATGATAATTTAATGTGTGGCAACATCATGGCTATGAACCATTCTTGGTGCTGTTGCGGTGTTATTTAGAAGCTCCCTTGATCTATCAACACTTTGAACTTCTGATCAAATTCCCATACTGTCTCAGTCAGTTTTTGTTTGATTTCTTTAAGCTTTGTGATACACTACGAATCTGACTTAGTTTTTTTAAATTCTCTGAGGAGCGTAGTTCTAATATCCGCTAGACTCCTATTATGTCCAATATAATACTTCATAAACCATGTCAAGGCTCTATCCCTGAATGTGGTAACTAACTGTGCTTGTCTTATAGCATCATCATTGACTTGTTTGACATTCCACACGGCTTCACACAGAAACCAGTGTTGCTCAGGGTATTCTAGACTCGTTCCTTTGAATATCGACAATTTGATGTCGTCTGGCATTCTTCTTCTAGGAGGCATAATGTTCTATGATGTGTTAGGGATACTACTGCTCGGAATGTTCTATGTACTTGCTCCTGTGATGTTACTACCACTGTTGTTTTGTGTATTAATAGTATTGTCAACTAGAGGATTCTGTGGAGTTATAGGCTGATAGGTAGCTACTGGAGGTTCTGTTTCGCTATCAGGCTCAACTTGTAACTTAGTTTCTATAGAGATGTGAAGCTCATGTTCATTAGATCTCTTCTCGGTACTAAACTTGTATCTTTTACCACTTCTTAATGTGTGATTATTTTCTCTGGTATCACTGTCTGAATTATCGAACATTACAGACTCAAAACTTCTAGGGATCTTATTGCATTCTTAAGACACCTTTCTTTGCTAACAACATTTTAATTTATAGGTTGAGATTTTGCAGATACTTACCTCTGAATCCTTTGAAGAATTTTGCCTCTGCTGCGCTGTAACACTTCAAAGTGTCCACAACAAATTCTGTAACATAGGATTCTAGTATGCTATCGAGCCAGAAGTCTACTGCTCTTGAGATTGGGCTATCCACTACTTTAAGCCTCTGAATCAATTATGGAGTCCACGTCGTAGGCTCTCCTCCCTGATAACAATTATTTTGTTCTACTAATCTTGACAACCACTCACGTAGTTCGTTGTTGAAGGATGCAAAGAAAATTTCATGAGTATCAGAATATAGGTATCTCTGCAACCATTCTATGTCAGAGAAACGCAGATGTTTGTTCTCCTTTCTTGTAAACTCTCTTTCTGTCTTATCCACCTAGTTCTGTATTTTTGTTCTCTCGAGATTCCAATATTTAGAACACATCACCAGTTCAAGCGTGGCAAAAGAACCATTTGTTGGGATACTAACCTCTTTCTCCTACTGACCTGGGTTCTGCGCATTTGTGGTCCAACAAAACCCTTCTTCACCGGCCCTTTCGAAAATAGACTGCGAACAAGTTGAGGTCTCACCCGAGACGAATTTTATGGGGGATTACAGAATCAGGTTTATGTAATCAGGTGATGCGCGGTTTTATAGAAAGGGGGATCACGTGAAGCTTCACTTACTATGCGGTTAACACTTATACTAAAGCGCATACAGGGATTGCGCACTTCAAAAAAAACCATTCAAACAATAGTTCAGCACAACTGAAGACAGCGCTACCTTTTTAGCAATCACACATCTTTGACAAACTTTACTTAGTGTAAATTACGCATTCAACAAGCATATTGGATGGCATACTTTGTGACTTATGCAATACGATGAATTACAATGCAACTGCGCACTTCTGGTCCTACGCTTTCAAGTAATCGCACTTACATAGATTTCGTTGACTTAGTGTTTACCCAAATACTCATGCATTCATCATATACAGAAATACTTGCACATTCAACATTCACACATATATGTTCAACATTTAACATATTATTCCCATCTTTCATTCTCATGGAGAATACATATAAAAGCGAAGATACATCTAACCATAAGCATGCACTTAACCATTAACAATAGCAAACACACATATCCAATCACACAACACAAGAATTACGTGGTTCACCCCCTAGATGGGAGCTATGTCCACAGGAACTGTTGATTATATTAATGGGAAGGGTTTAATAGTTCCATTATGTGCACTCAGCTGCAGACTCTCTTCTCTCTACAATAGGTCTCTGCGCACACAGCTGCAGAACCTCTTTACAATGCTCAGTCTCTCCACAGAGATCAACACAAATTAGAATTCCCCTTGAGATTAACAACCCATGAGAGATTAACCCTTTCCCTTACAAAAATGCCCCTTTTATAGATCGTGCCCTTAGGTCACGTCTTTACAATGCATATGGGCCAACACCCTAGAGTAACCCGAGCTGGTGCGGTTACTCCACCAACCCTTCCTGTCTCAGTCGACAGCTGCTCCACTTGCTTCTGGCCGCGTTGTTGGGCCACTTGTGGCTCGCACACCCTTCTGACAGCCACAATCATCATAAAATGATTATAACTGCATACTGGCGTGTCGCTTTCCGCCCCTCTGGCCTTCCTGTCGTTGTCGACCCATGGCTTAGCTTCTAACGGTTTTTCGCCACTCTAACTAGTAGGTCTCTTTCATCTGTTTCCACACTGCTCCTTACCCAACTTCCGGGAATCATGGAGTTAGTTACCCAAAATAGGTCGCTTTCATCTGCTCGACCTTACTTATACTCTTTACCCAAAATGGTTGTTGCGCTGGCACTGTGCATTAGCAAAACTGCGTTGTGCTTAGGCTTCGCACTTCGAACTGCGCCAAATGGACTTTGCGATCCTAACTGCGCCATTGACAACTGTGCCACTTGAACTTCGCAGTCCAGACTGCACTACTGCCAAAACTGAACTTCATCAAAATTGTGCCAACTTGGGCCATGCCCAACAGTTTATTAGATAAAGATGCAAAATCTTGATTGCATTGTCTTTGGTATTAAAGTTAAGAGATTTTTCCATTATCAATCCACGTTATTTATCAGATAATGATGCAAAGTCCTCGTTGCATTTCATTATAAATATAAGTTGTTTATTAGATAAAGATGCAAAATCTTCATTGCGTTGTCTTTGGTATTAAAGTTAAGAGTTTTTTCCATTATCAATCCACGTTATTTATCAGATAATGATGCAAAGTCCTCATTGCATTTCATTAGAAATCTAAGTTTTTTATTAGATAAAGATGCAAAATCTTCATTGCATTGTCTTCGGTATTAAAGTTAAGAGAATTTTCCAATGATGCAAAGTCCTCATTGCATTTCATTATAAATCTAAGTTGTTTATTAGATAAAGATGCAAAATCTTCTTTGCATTGTCTTCGGTATTAAAGTTAAGAGATTTTTCCATTATCAACCCATGTTATTTATAAGATAATGATGCAAAGTCCTCATTGCATTGTCTTTGGTATTTAAAAGCAGAGATTTGGCAAATTGAGCTGCAAATCCTGCATTTATGGCAGAAGGAACCTTGCAATATCGTAACAATCCCCTATAAAAAGTTAGATTAATGAACATAAAAAAAAAAAAAAAATTTACCTTTCGGTGCAATAAAAAGAATGATATTCTTTGTATGAACTGCATGTTACAATACCTTTAACCATGAAGACATTAAACACTGAATAAGGAGCTGATGGAGACGGGGGATAAGCTGCCCTTAAGGAAATGCAAGATTGATAAAGTTGGAACTTTTTAATTACTTATTTTACTTCTTTCCTGTTTTATCTAGCTAGTTTTTCTGGTACTATGTCATTCCTGAATTTAGTGAAATTGGAATCCGCCATTGCTGGATACAGTGAAATTGGAATGTTCCTATGTCATTTATCTGGTTTTGCTTCAAGGGGTTGTTGCTCTTAAGTTGTGTTTGGGCTGAACCACAGGTGCTGAAATACATAATCCTATCCGGATTTTTGACCATCTCTAATAACTGCAAAGAGCAAGAGACTGTAAAATTTATGTTTTAGAGAAATATAGTTTGGAGAGTTATGCACTGGTTGGCATTGTGCCTTGAGGAATAGCAAGAGCGAAAATGCCTTACATCGCTTGGCCATCATCATCATCATCTCATTTAGGCACCAGACAATTTTCAAAGCTATGATGAACATGGACAATTTGAGAAATGGGGAAAGCTTGAATATAAATATGTAGGTGAGGGCATATCAACATCTCGTTTAGATGATAGAGAATCTAATGGCCTCTCACCTCTCGATTTGAGATTTTACAAATAATGAGACCCTGGATTTCGTTTGGAAGGGTGGACAATCTTTCCTTCATGATAGACAGAATTCTCCTCAAAGCTTTGAATGTACTTCCTTTTCCGCACATAATGTACTTCCTTTTCCGCACATAAGGAGAAGGAACTCCATTCAAAGTTGAGGAGAATTCTGTCTATCATGAAGGACAGATTCTCCACCCTACCAGATGAAATCCTGGGCCTTATCTTCACAATTAAAGAGGACATCAAATGCTATATCCTCTCAAAGAGATGGAGGTATGCCTACAGACTACACCTACATATCTATAGTCAAGCAGTCCCAAACTTTTAAACTATTAAGATGGATGAAGAGGCACTCAAATTCTCAGCTGCTAGTGTAAAATCCAAAAATAACTAATTACTAAAATAATAATTCTGGTTGAATACTTAAGTTAGAACCCATATTCATAAATCGGTCTTGAGTTCTGAATACTGATGAGTTATTATACGAAATACAAATATTAAAGCTTGCCAAAATTAGCTTGCGCTCTTTGGTCGAATTTTTTCCAAAGTTTTGATATTCCATAGTTTTGGCAAGTCATTTTCCTGTCCAGTCCAAGTACTCAAATAGTCCAGCTATACTCAAAACCAAAACCAGAGATGCCGAGCTGCAAGGACTTTTCGTCAGTTCATACTACATAAATGTAAAATTGAACTTCTATTGAATTCCTTATGATGCACTATTGGCTTACGCCTCAACCTTGGATCGGTTGCATTATTGAATTACGCTCATGGGGCTGATTAGAAGAAAGAGTCCATGCAGCACATTATTTAATGACACTGTTGGGGTTGATCAGAAGAAAGAATGCATGCAGCACATGTTTATAGAAATAAAAAAATAGAAAAATCACCTGAAAAAAGCATGTGGTGAGACCATTTCAGTAACTATCAGTTATGTGGCTCAGTCTGGAATATTCTACAAATACTTATCAAAACAAAAAACAAGGGGTTTTCTTCTATCTAGAAGAAGCAGATTAAAACTTCTATAAAATGCCTTTGACATCACAAAAGAGTTCTGTTGTCTCTTCCAAAAATACGAAGGAAACGTTCTTGGTAACGACATTCTTGGCAATGATTAGAGGAAAGATGAAGATCTTTGACCGTGAAAGAGTGTTTGAACTTTGGAATATCATGAAAAATCCCTATGGATACTCAAACTAATGAATATAGAAAAAGAATATAGAACTTACCTAACATACATCAAATGAATGATATACTATTTCCATGAGAACTGCATGTTGCAATATGTTTAACAATGAAGACTTTAAAGGTACAAAGTTACATAATCCCATTCGTCTTTTTCACCATCTCGTATTTTTGCCAAGAAGAGCATGAGACTCTAAAATTCATTTTTAGAGAAATATAGTTTGTATGATTTTTGCACTAATTGGCATTGTGCATTGAGGAACAACAAGAGCAAAACATGCCTTAAATCTCCTCACCATTATCACCTCATTCAGATACCAGATAGAAAATAGAAACAACTGCCTCATGTGACAATTTTCAAAGCTACAATGAGCATGGATGGACATTTTGAGAAATGTCTTGGTAATCCAGCTTTAGGGTCGCTGTATGACAAATCCCACCCGGTTGGAATGTCAATGTCACATTTTTTGTAAGTCCTCATTTGGGCATGAGAAGGGTGGTGCATTCCTTACAAATGATATGTTTGGTACCCTTGTTCTTTGAAATTGACATGTGATCATTGATATCATTTGAAATATTAGTGCTAAACAAAGCTTCATGTGGAGCATTCAGATCAAGAAACAAAGAATATCTTGTGTTGGCGGTGCACAATCCTCCTCAAAGCCAAATGAAGGATCAGTGTAATAAGGATACGTTGACCTTCAAAGTCTATGTGCTTGTCATATGCTGACCCTAAACTACCAGGACATTTCTTAAACATCCCATGCTCCTTACATTTCTGTAGCATGACGCAGTTGTTACAGTTTTCAGTCGGGTGTCTCAATCATATTATAATGGCCAAGATGTGTAAGCTGTGTTTTGCTTGTCATTGAGCAAGGCACGATGACAACAGCAAAGCCCAACCAGAAGAAAGATATCAATAAAGATAAATTTCCATGTCTTCGTTTTGCAAGAGGAGAAAAAGAGAGTCAAAGACTTAGGCAATTTCAGATAATCTTTGCAACTTTGCAAATTTTGATCAAAAAGAAAAATACATATTTATAGGAATGATAATGCATATTTATACTGGTGAATTTGTCAGCAATCTTTTCTCTGTAAGATGGTTATTTCACATATATTTTTCCATTAGATAGAACTGCAAAGTCCTCACAACAGAGATTTGGGTAAATAAACTGCATATCCTGCATTTATGGCAGAAAGAACCTTGGAATAGCATGACAAATCCCCTATGGAAACTTGAGTAATGAACATAGAAAAATAATACAAAATTTAACTTTCATTCTTCCAAATGAGAACTGCACGTTACAATATGCTTACCATGAAGACATTAAAGCCTGAATAAGGAGCTGATAGAGACAGTGGATGAACTGCCCCTTAAAAATTGAAAAAGATTGATTCTTTCTATTTATTCTTTCAAGTTTGATCTATTGCTAGTTCCTTTAGGACGGTCTCATTGCCGGATTCAGTGAAATTGGAATGTTCCCTGACATCCCCTTTAAGCAAACCCAGAAATACGACCCAGGGGAAGATTGCAATTCCATTGACTCCATAAAGGCACATTCCGATATGGATAGGGAATAGATCAACAAAGAATTGAACGAAAAAACAACATTTATAAATTGAATTTCTCTCGAGTATTAGATGAGTTTTTAGCTATCACAGACTTTTATTGGGATTTTACAAAAGAAGGGGAGGGTGGACAATCTGTCTTCGTTTGGAAGGGTAGACAATCGTCTATCACAGACTCTAATGGGGATTTTAAAAAGGACGAGGAGGGTGGACAATCTGTCTTCATTTGGAAGGGTAGACAATCGTCCTTCATGATAGACAAAATTCTCCTCAAAGATTTGAATGATAGGTTAAATCTGTGTATCGTGAAGGACAGATTGTCTACACTACCTGATGACTACAGATTGTCGACCCTTCCAGAATCCTCGTCCTTTATAAAATCCTTCGAATTTCTCTACAGTTTTTTGCTATAACAAACTAAAAATTCTCTCAACCAACCGTGTGAACCATGGAAAGGATTTCTCACATACAAACAATAAAAATCACAGCTAGTGTCTTAATCAAAAGAAAAATACACATTTATAGGAATGATAATGCATATTTATACTGGTGAATTTGTCAGCAATCTTTTCTCTGCAAGATGGTTATTTCACATATATTTTTCCATTAGATAGAACTGCAAAGTCCTCAAAACAGAGACTTGGGTAAATAAATTGTATATCCTGCATTTATGGCAGAAAGAACCTTGGAATAGCATGACAAATCCCCTATGGAAACTTGAGTAATGAACATAGAAAAATAATACAAAATTTAACTTTCATTCTTCCAAATGAGAACTGCACGTTACAATATGCTTTCCACGAAGACATTAAAGCCTAAACAAGGAACTGATAGAGACAGTGGATGAACTGCCCCTTAAAATTTGATAAAGATTGATTCTTTCGATTTATTCTTTCAAGTTTGATCTATTGCTAGTTCTTTTAGGACTGTCTCATTGCCGGATTCAGTGAAATTGGAATGTTCCCTGACATCCCCTTTAAGCAAACCCAGAAATACGACCCAGGGGAAGATTGTAATTCCATTGAATCCATAAAGGCACATTCCAAGATGGATATGGAATAGATCAACAAAGAATTGAACAACAAAACGACCTTTATAAATTGAGTTTCTCTCGAGTATTAGATGAGGATTTAGCTATCACAGACTCTAATTGGGATTTAAATTGGTATTTTACAAAGGATGAGGAAGGTTGACAATCTGTCTTCGTTTGGAAGGATAGACAGAATTCTCCTCAAAGATTTGAATGATAGGACAGATTTGAGTATCGTGAAGGACAGATTGTGTACACTGCCAGATGAGTACAGATTGTCGACCCTTCAAGGATCCTCATCCTTTATAAAATCCTTTGAATTTCTCTACAGTTTTTAGCTATCAATGTTTCTACCATCCCAATCAGCTACTTATGTGCCTGCATTGGATAGAGTATTGAATTTCTAGCTAGCTGTCACAGACTGAAAGCTCTCTCGAGTACTGGATAGAGTTTTTAGCTCTGAACAACAAAACCATCGATTTCACACAGAAGAACGACAAAAGTCACTTGAAGAATTTTCGCAACCCTAAGTCCCAAAGGTTGGTATTTATAGAGCTTACAGTGGGTGTGCCTTTACCATGGGCTTGCATTTACCGTGGGTGTGCCTTTACCATGGGCGTGCCTTACCGGCTCATGACATCTTTTCCCCGCTTTTCACATGTTAAATAATAATTCATACATTGTAAATTGATATGTTAAATAGAGCTCAAAACACAATTTCAAATGGTCAAAGTCAATTATTATTTTTAATATTAAATAAAAATAATAATTTATTACTATTTTTATTAAATAAAATTATAATTATATATATAATTTGATTTGTTTTTAATATATAGTGAAAAGAATCTTGATAGATAACAAAATTTCCTTTCTCTTTTAAAAAATGGGACATACAATAACAAATCCTTATATCTTACAAATTATTATTACATTCTTAATAAAATAGAAATCAACTTTGATTACATAATACATATCAAAATAAACAAAGTTGTAAATAGATAAAGTGATCGTATCAATTCAGTTTTTCAGACCAATCCCTATTGAGTAACAAACCATAAGCTTCAGGAATATCCACGACAATGATATCCATCACTTGATGTACTTTGTGGTTAGAAACTAACCATATTAAGATTTTCTTAAGTTCTTCTAGGACTTACATTTGATCCATTTAGTTGAACAATTTGAGTGTCACATTTTTAGGGCTCAACATTTAATTTCTGACACACATAATAGGGCAAAATGTTTGAACAAGCCCCTTAATCAATCATACTATTATGCACTTTTTTGTTAAAAAAATCAAATGTTAAAAGGAAAGGAGGTGTGTTTGATTAAGGTCGTGTATCGATCAGGGAAGCATTAACAATGAATTGTTTCTTACTACTTAACCTACTCGACTCTTTATTTTGTGCATATTTTTCCATGTCTCTTTTTTCCCAATAGTGATGTTTCTCCCTTTCTTAGAGGGTGATTCTTCAAGATTTTTAATTCAATCTCCGTGTATTTGTGGCAGTTTGATTAATTCATAAAGAGAAATATTAGCTCTGGTTTTATTCATGTCTTCTACAAAATTATATTCTAGATCAAGACAAGAACATGGTTTTACTAAGGTAGATTGGGAAAAGAAGAGGGTTTTACTAAGGCTGGGGAAGACTTGGTGGTTGTTGTGTTTTTCTTTGCGGGATTGACAGTGGATGGAGAATCTGTTGTCATGGGTAGGATTTTACTCCTGGTATTGTATGAATTTTGGGTCATATGAATTTGTTCAAGATCATCATCATCTTTTTAAAACGTGCTATGAGAAACATTCAAGAAGTGATTAATTTCACGTTCTAATGTTTCTTCTCCTTCATTTAATTATTCTTCTCCTTCCTATCTTTGCTCTTCCCCATCATCATTTTTGCCTACTTGAAGAATTTTCGGACCCTGAAATGATGGCTTTGAAGAAATTGATAAAATCCTCCATATTAATTCCTTCAATAGGTGGAGTATTTTTACTAGCTGGAGGGAAATTTTTTTTAAAAGGTGGTATGAAATCATTTTTGGTAGATTGATCTTCCCCTGAACCTCTCTTCAAGTCTATTATCTCATTTGAAACTTTTTTAACAATTCTTTGTAGGTTCTCTATACCCATATCTCGAATCTTGTTCCTTCTTTTTAGAAGTGTAATGTCCCCATTTTGACCCTATTGCATTAATATTGTAAATGATGTAAATATTGTTATTTAGTCATGGTGAGGAGCTCAAGGCCAAGGCCCCGCCATTGATTTATCTTTCTATGTATTGGCAATTAGAATAGATGCATATAGTTCTTGTGCTAGCCGTGCACAATGTAAATTCGGACATCATGTAAATATGCAATTTTAATGAAAAACCCACAACCAGCTATGCAATGCAACAAAGAGATGGGGCATGATCTTACAAAGAATAGGGAGAAAAAATAACCAAACCCTTGAGCCATGGAGTCAATCCATGTGTCAATGAGAAAACCCATGAGATCCCAACTACCCATTTTGGCTTATGCCCCAATCATTAAATTCCTCCAAGAATTGGTTGAGGCAGTTAATGCCTTGGGAATGATGAGGTATGGCAGCCAATTTCGGGTATGGGCAAGCCATCAATCTGGGAATTCGATTTTTTGCTTGCAAGGCAAGAAATCACCCACGTTTTGCCTTCCCAAGCCATTTTGAACCACGGTCTTTTCCTCTCTCACGCAGCCTGGGGCAAACTGGGGTTTTTCCTTCACGTTTTCACCATTTCTCTGCATTCTTCCATGCCTGGGAACTCGTTTTTGGTTAGCACAGTGGCTGGGAGAAGAGAACCACGATTTTCTGCGGTTATGGAGGCTGTTTCTGCCCATGAAATGCCCATGGACGTTTTTCGGAAAATGATTATGCTCCTGGTGTTGTTTTCCCCATTTTCCCATTTTCTTTTTGGGCTTTCCCACATTTTTCTGAACTGGTTGAAATCCCATCGTTGGGCATCCTACTGCAAAAACGCCCAGCACTTGCATTTATGGCTGTTATGTCCCTCCCTGTTTAGTTTGAACCTGTGAGCAAGAGATTCAGGAGTGGAAGAGGACAGATTTGGCTTGATGAGCCCAATGAAGTATCCATAGCTCAATGGTTGAGCCACTAGCCTAGTAATTCACCTCTGTCCATCTCTTAGCAGCCTGAGAAACCCCACTGCTGATTGGTTTGGCTGATTCTGGTGTACCTTTGACTATGTGAGAGCCTGCTTTCCCCTTTTCCTTGTGGAGATCATGCCCAACTCGGGGGTGGCAGTGGTGCTGAGAGATTGAGGAGCACACTGGCCTGTGGTTGGGTGGAACGTTGCAGAAGCATAGCTGGTTGCTCAGGGACTACTTGGTTTAAGATAAGTATTCTCATTTGCTAATTTGATATTGCTTAATTGATGAATGACATGAAAATCTGGAATGCATGATGGATGTGTAATGGAATTAAATTCTGCTGTGTTTTCAAGATTTTATGCATTTGCATATCTCCATCTACAATTTATATGAATGCTTATTTGATTAAGTATGGGACTATATGTCCAGTATTATTGTTAGTGTCCTCTCCATAGCCTTGTAGGATAGGAGGGACATTACAAGAAGGAGGTTTGATCTGAAGGGATTTCTTCTTTCTGGAAGAGACAACATGTTCTTCTTCACTCTCAGGATTACCTTTTAGATTGATCATATCCTTTTCAACCTTTACTGCTTCTTCAAAGGTTTCTTTGGTTGTAGTCTTCTCATCCCTTTTGACAAACATGGCAATGACCGGTAAGGCTGGTGTGTAAAACTCAGTAGTAACATCTTCTATAGTTTTAGAAGCATCTGCAATTTTATTTCTTAAAGACAAAAATCTCTTATTAATGTCTTTGATTTTTTCTTTAGGGTCCATCTTGATCTTTTCTCAGGGTCCATCTTGATCTTTTCTTTTGAAGAGATTTGAGAAGTATCGAGAGGGTAATCAAGGGGAGATGGTGGTCAACTAACGCCATCTTGCAATTATAGTTCTGGTTTTCCTTCCAAAGGATTTTGTATCCCCCTAGAAGTATTTGAGAGGTGACTCTCTCTATGCTTTTCTCTCTATGCTAGGGAGTGACTCTGGTGCATATTTGTACTGCTTCTTCTAGTCTATGATCTTATCAAAAAAATCCTATGTATCTTTTCTTTCATCCAATTATACCTCTGCCTGATAAGACAATTTAGTCAAATAATCATAACATTGTTGACCTTCATCTAACTTTGTGAAGAACCTTTGCTAAGCATCCATCATATTTTTGTTTTCCCTAAATGATTCATCCTGTAAAGCATTCAAATCAACCCTTTTCTCATATAATTGAACTTCTGGATATTGTATCTTTTCTTCCAATTCTTTAATTTGATATCCCTGTTGCTCAAAAGAGGCTATCCTTTCCTCGTGATTTGACTTTAATTTTTCAATTTCTAGCTTATGTGCCTTCATCAGGGAATCCATCTAAACTTCATGTTGTTCATCCCTTTTAGTGACCTACTGCATATGCATATATTCCATTTGAATCATCTACTGCTTCAATTGAGTTTCTAGAACAATTACTTGATATTTGTACCTATATGTTGTAGTAATTAACTCATTGACTGCCACAAAATTAGCGTCGGCAAGGCACTCAAAGCAAAGGTTGTATCTGCTACAATTTTATGTGGATCCTAACTAGAAATGTACCACACTACCATCTGATCTGGTACTTCTTTGCTTGGATTTTATTCAAACCTTTTCGATTTAGAATCTCATTTTACAATCATTGTGTAAGATTTACTAAAAAAATGATCTCATAGAGATACTACTACATCATCAATATTAACTAATTATGAGGAAAAAGAGTAAATTACTAAAGTAGTAATTGGTGTACCACGATTAATAAGGGAGGAAAACATATAAAGTCCCTAAGTTGTACTAGTATCCTTGCTAGATAGTGTCATGTCCCCACCCTTGGACCCAATGCAAGGAAGGGAACCTGATGCTATTCTATGGGAGTTTCATAAAAACTCAGCCAATTCGTTAGATTTTAAAACCAAGAAATACATATGTGCAGATGTAAATCAATTAAACATGCGCAGCGGAAGGAAAACCTCATCCACACACAAATTACATGAATATTATCCAATTTAACACAGTCAACAAAGTAACACATTTGCAGAAGTGTATACCCAATAAAATACTCATCTTGATGAATATTGTTGTCCCGAACAACTAGCTATGTTGCTGCAATGTTCCTCCCAACCATAGGTCTCTGCTCAGCCTGTATTCTTTCAGCACTCAGAGACCACCCCCGAGCTGGGCATGATATCTACAAGGAAAAGGGAACTCTCAAGCTCGGCTCAGCCAAAGCAATGGATGACCAACTCAACCCCAGCATTCTCTTGCACACCAAACTCAGATATGGGCTCTAGAACACACTTTCCACAGTGGAACTTAGGAACTAGATGGACAGGGGTTTTCCCAAAATGTAGGCACACCAAAAACGAATTGTGGGAAAAGGAATCCAACCCCCGGGAAGAAAATCGATTTTCCCCACAGATGTATGAGCATACAGTGGGCCAAAATGGCTTCTAAAAACCCCAAAATCGTTTCTCTCTTTTCTCCACTGTTAGACACACAAAAACGCCCTTCCCCCCGTTAGGAAAATGAAGGTAAACACCATAAAACCAGTGAGGAAAATGCCCAGGTAGCTCCAAACTCGTGAGAGGGAAAAGTGGGTTGATGGGTAATGGCTTGGGGAGCAATTCATGGCTCTTTTCTTGCCCAAGAAGCCAAACACGAACTCCCATGCAGGGTGGCTTGCCCATACCCGAATTTGGACCATCATACCTCCCATTCCCCAAGACATTAACTACCTCAACCAACTCTTGGGAGAAAACAATGGTTGGGTACAAAAGTCAACATGGGTAGTTGAGGGTTTGATTGGTTCTCTCATTGACACTTGGATTGGCTTGATTGGCTCCAAGGGTTTGAATGTCCTCCTCCCAATTCCTTGTAATATCATGCCCCCATCTCTTGTTGCATTGCATAGCTAGTTGTGGGATTTTATATTAAAATGCATATTTACAATTCCCATGGTTCATTAGCACATGGGTAGCATAATATCAAATACTTGCCTCTTCTAGATCGAGCATTCACTAGCGGGGCCTTGGCCTTGAGCTCCACGCTAGGAATCATACATAATATGAATACGTTATTTACATTATAGCCCAAAATATTACAAGGGTCAAAATGGGGGACATTACAGATAGAGTAATGGATTTCTCATATCTATGGCATTAGACCCTTGTAGTTGCTTTTGTTTGACTCTTTTTGCTTCAACTTATGCTTCTTTCTTCTTTTCCTCTAGTTCTTCTTTCCTCTTCTTCTCTTCTTCGGCCTTTTTAGCTTTTTCTACATCATGTATTAATTTCTTCTTTAATTGTTCTTCAACATCTATAGCTTTATTTTCTAAAGCTTCTCTTTTGGAAGCCTCTATTTGTTTCTTGGATGTATCATGCTCTTCTTCATTAGCTAGTAATGCTTTTCTTTTAGCCATAATCAATTTCATGGTTACTTCTTGAACTTTATGTACCATTTCCTTCTTCTGATTTTCCTCAATACCATTTAGTACTTTCTCATAGTTAATAGCCCCCTAGTACATAAGATCCTAGGGATTATGATCATGTCTATATGAGGAAGCTAACCCAATATCCTTGAAATGATCTTCAATAATCCCTTTCATGTCATGTTTCCTTACGGTTCTCATATAGAGACTAAGCTCTTTGAGGGAAACAACCTCTTTCTTGGCATGGGGAACATTTAATAAAGTAAAAAATCCCACTTTGATCGAGAATCTCGACCATGTTATCTTTGAGTGATCTAAGAGAAAGAAGCAATCAATTTAATTATAGTATGATGGGAAATATATCTAAGAAATAACCTATCACGAACATATTTAGTAAGTAAATATGGGGCAGAGGAAGCACCAAAAACCCTAATATAATGAAATACTCCCGGATGTACCAATCCCCTATAATCTTTATAGTTTCCGTAGCTTCTTTTGATAGTCTAGGGGCTAGTTGGTTGAAGATGATGGAGTATAGTGGGGACGTGAAATTTTCACAATTGTGTAGAAGTGCTTCTTGAAATTTGAATCCCATATTTCACTACAATAGACATGGACCACGGGCATACTAGGGTTCCAATCCCAACCCATAAGAGAAAATGAATTCGAAGAACAAACTGAATCAATAAAAAAGACAGACATGTAAAAAGTTGGTTTTTTCTCCCTGGTACCTATTTTATCACTCTCGTAGAGTTTGGGAGACTGAACGATAGGATATGCACCCAATTGAATACCTCTCCTATTTTGGCTAAGTGGTGATCTAATGGCATCCATTCCAATTTGAAGTGGGTGGAACCCTCTTCGCCATACAACCTACACATCATGGTAGCTAACAATCAATACATATATTTGAAGTATTGCACTGGGTATATTTGATTTTCCTTTTCTATGAAGGTATTCTCTTTAGTCCACCATTACTTAGTGACTTAAACTAGATTAGGGTTTTCTTCTTTGAAGGTTTCTTGGAATTCTTTACCTAGTAGAACTTCAATCTTTCACAGTTTATACATCTAATCAATAGCATCTAGTCGTAAATAATCTATAGGTATGTTATCCTAATTAATCATTGAATCGATCCCGAGATCAATATGGTCAAATATCCATCTTATATCATCATTATAAGGTAAGACTACAGGCTTGGTGGTGATAGAGTAGAGATCACACTTTTTGATGTTATGAAACAGTGAAAGGTCTTTATCATCTTTTGAGAAATCATCATTGATAAAAATCCTATACATTTTCCCCATTCGAAACAACCTTGGAACACTATGAAATGATTCATGTCAGTCAATAGCATTGCTTCTATGTTTTTCCCCTTCTGGGAAATTATTCAAATTCACTCTCAATTTGTGTTGCTCCCTTGAGACACTGGACTTTAGGCATTGTAAATGCTAGAATCTATTGATATTTGAAATGACCAACATCGACATGATTACAAAAGTTCACAATATGAGTGTCTAATAAGTCGTGTATTTCCCATTTGTCATTCTCCCGATACTTCCCAAGCATATATTCCTTCCCGTCGAGACTCATTTCTAGTTTTCCAATATACATTATATTTTGCCTATTATGCCTACTTTAGACCTTCTTAACTTGGCTGCCAAGCCCAGTTCATTAATCAAACTCAACACATTTAATTTATCCTTTGTTTAGAAAGGATCCAATAGTGGCTTGTTTCTTTGCTTAACATGTAAAGAATACATAGACATTTTTGGATAAATTCCCCAATACTCTAAACCTATGTCATAATGCTTTGAAAGAAAAATTTGGATCATGTACAGTCTGTTATCTGAAGAGCAACCTAGATTTTGGTGTTTATCTTCTAATATTCTTCTTGGCCATTAAAATTTGAAAACACATGTCGTAAGCATCTCTATTTCCATTTATGAGATTAAAAAAATGACCTACTAGTAGGGTGCTATTGACACTTCGAAATTGGTAGTTGTTCTCTTTTTGGGTGGAATCATATACAAAGTTGGATCAAAAGCTAGTCACTCATGTAATGCAATTTCCCTATCATGGAAAAATTGTCACTATCGACCAGTTAGATTTTGGTACACTAGACACCACTACTCATACTGCAGATAATTTCCCTCTCTTGGGACACTCATCTCAAATATATGAGAGTGTGGCAGTAGGACTCCTAGAAGACTCATCCCTGATTGGAGTCTCTCCAACACCAGATCCCCCATCACATGTTACCACGGTGAACATGATCTCATCCATGATCCCATCCTCCTCCAACTCGACAGGCCAATGGATTGTACTCGATCTTAATCATATGGATTTGATTAGAGATGTGATTCCTCTCAGCCCCTATGAAACCACTTATGAGGCCATCCAATCAACACCTGATTTATTGGATTCCCACTCTCAGTGGCATCTAACTCAGATTCTCTACTTCCCCAATGGAACTCATCCCTACCATCAGATGATCGCTACTCCCGAATTTTCACTCCGATGAATCAATCATGGATATTATGAGCTTGAATGAGCCTCCATGGGAATACCTTCATCATCGATTGTCCTTCCTTCCACCTCAAGGCACGGTATAGAACACGATTCATACTATTGTTTCATCAGATGTCTTTTCTCACCCTCAATCTCCTATTATTACCTAGGATACGGTAACCGAGGGTAATTTGGAAAACATCACGCCTACCATCAATTTAGACATCTCAGTAAAACTAGGAATCGTGGAACATATTCACATAGGCCAAACTTGTTCTCCCGATGAAATCGAGACGTTTACGACCTTGTTTAAACAATTTCGCGACGTATTTGCATGGAGCTATGAGGAAATGCCCAGGATTGATCCTGCTATTGTTATGCATGAAATCCAAACATATCCCGACGCAAAACCTGTCTGGAAAAAACTTTGTCCAGTGCACCCTCGAAAGACTGCGACTATTAAAGCAGAGATTGAAAAGTTGTTGAAAGTTGAGTTAATTTATCTTGTTCACTTAACAGATTGGGTCTCCAATGTCATCTTGGTTTAGTATGAAGAAACAGTGAACCATTAGAGTTTGCATTGATTACAGGTACCTTAATAAGGCTTGTCCTAAGGACAATTACCCTACCCCCGTTTATCGACCAAATTATTGACAACTGTGCTGAAAGTGTCATCTTTTCATTTATGGATGGATTTTCCGGTTATAATCAAATTGAGATCCACCCAACCAACCAACATAAAACTGCTTTCATCTGCCCATGGGGTACGTTTGCATATCGCAAATTACCTTTTGGCCTTAAAAATGATGGTGCCACATTCCAACGGGCCATGTCATATGCCTTTCACGATATAAAGGATTTTATGGAACCTTACCTCAACGATCTTCCTGCTCATTCAAAACGTCGTGATTTCCACATCGATTATCTAACGGTTGTGTTTATCAGATGTCAACAATACAATGTCATTTTAAATCCCCATAAGTGCATATTCTATGTGGAGTCTAGACGCCTCCTTGGTTTCATCATTTCCAAAGATGGGATCCACATTGATCCCCTCAAGGTAGAGGCCATTGTTACCCTACCCCCACCCAAAGATATTATTGAACTTCAAAGTTTACATGGGAAGACAAACTACCTACATCGTTTCATGTGTAATTTTGTAGAAAAAATACATGGTTACATGCGATTGTTAAACAAGGATGTCCTGTTCATTTGGGATGACTACGCCCAAAAGTCATTTGACAATCTCAAGTACGTCATTACTCATGAGCCTGTGTTACAGCCACCGGATTACACCAAGGATTAGATCCTTTATATTGCTTCCTCTACTTCAACTATCGCTATCGTTTTAGTACATGAAGATAACAATGCGCAAAAACATGTGCTATACTACCTTAGTAAGGGTCTCCTCGACTCTGAAACTCGTTATTCGCATGTGGAGAAGTTAGCTCTAGAAGTGGGCATCATTGTCCATAAGTTCTGTCACTATATCCTGCTCCACACTACTACCATTATTGTTGATTCTAACCCTATGTACCATGTTCTCACGCGTCAAGTATTAGGGGGCAAATATTCATGTTGGATCATGATTCTCCAAGAATTCGATCTTCTATTTGAAAAGGATAAATCCAAAAATTTATTGCTATTCGCAGAGCTCATTTGTTATCTTCCCCGTACTGATCAACAATTTGGGCCCATTGACTCTCTCCCGGATGAGTCATTGTTTTTATTAGTACTTATGACCCTTGGTACGGAGATATCACATTGTATCTCCAAACCCAACGCTTTGGTCCTCACTTATCCCGCAATGAACGTCGTCGTATCTGTCACCACACAAAATATTACCTGATCATTGGTGATACGCTCTACCGCCATGGTATTGATTCCATCCTACGATATTGTTTAACTCACAAGGAGGCCGAACATGTCCTAAATGATTGCCACTTGGGGGCATGTGGCAGTCATCTTTCTGGGATGGCAACAACCCAGAAGATCTTATGCGTTGGATACTACTGTCCATCCATTTTCAAAGATTGTATGGAAGCGGTCAAGAAGTGTCCTCCTTGCCATATTTTTCATTATAAAAATCCCTCGCACCCAGCCCCACTACATCTAGTTATCTCCATTGGCCCCTTTGCAAAATGGGGCATTGATTGCATGCATTGTAAGCCTACCTCGGTCGGGGGGCATGGTTATATAATTGTCGCATTAGAATAATTTACCAAATGGGCCAAGGCTATGCCTACATACAAGGAAGAAGGTGAAAGTGACACACTCTTTATGTTCAATCACATCATTGGTAGATTTGGAGTCCCTCAAGCCATCGTCACTGATCATGGATCACATTTCCAAAAGAAGATGGTGGATGAACTAAGTGCCAAGTTGGGTTTTCGGCATGAAAACTCAACCCCCTACTATCCTCAATCAAATGGACAAGTAGAGGCCATTAACAAGGTCTTGAAAACCATGATTCAGTGCATGGTAGGCACACACAAATCAAATTTCCCTGTGATGCTTTTTTCATCCCTTTGGGCATACCGAAATTCCGTGAAAATTGCCAGTGGTTTCACACCTTTCCAGTTGGTGCATGGACTAGAGGTAGTATTTCCTATTGAGTGCAAAATTCCCTCTTTAAGACTATCCATTGAAATTTTATTGAACACAAATCTCAAGGAAGAACAATTCTTACTCTTGGAAAAAATCGACGAAACCCGTCATAATGCAGTTCTAGGTAATGAAGCACATAAGAAACGCATCAAGGCCCAATACGATAAATCCGTAAAACTCTATATCTTCAACGAGGGCGATTTGGTCCTTAATTACAAACAAAAACATGATAAGTTGGGGGCAGGAAAACTCGAGTCCATGTGGCATGGCCCATATGTAGTAAAACGTGTTTTGGAAAAATGAGCTTATGAGTTGGTTGACTATGATGAAATATCCTTAGGGGAGACCTGCAACGAGCTCTACCTAATGCAGTACTATGCTTAAGTTATATTGCATTAGTACTTTTTTTACATTTTACATGACGTGTGTTTTTGTTTGGTGTGGCACTTTATTTTAGTGTGTTAGGATCTTATCTCGATTTCCGCTTATACCATGTTCTACTTGGATGTGCATATGGAAACCTACTATGGATTGGTAGATGGTGCTAACCGGCACACTTGCATCCTTGCCTCAACAGCATGGGTACTATATTCCCCTACCAAGGAACTAATAATCCTAGGAGGAACTTGCCTAGGTCCTGTAACTAATAACGTCGTCGAATATCACGTAATGATCAGATTATTGACTGACGCTTTTTCCCTTGGTGTGGACCACATTGTTATCTACCTTGATTCTCAACTAGTGGTCTCTCATTTGAATCGTGTCTATGCTATCCGTAAACCTATATTACTCCACCTGTTTTGGTAGGTACGTCTCTTGGAAAGGTCTTTTGAGTCCATTCAATACCTACACATTCCAAGAAGTATGAACACGGTTGCCGATTCATTAGTTAATTTTGTATTAGATTGGCATATTGCACATTCATAAACATTTTTATCAAGGATGCATAAATCAACATAACATGTAAACTATTTATAGTGTATAGGAAAGCATGCATAAGATCCAAATCCATCATAAAAACACATGTATAAACCGCTAGATAGTGTTTTATATATATCATGTCTGACAAAATGTTGTACAAAAAGGTATTGATACACAAAAATATGAAGCTCATAAGCTTTCAGTATGTTGCATCTAAAAGATATGAAGCCTATGGATTTCAGTACATCATCATATATACAACCTATCCCTAAGGATGCTCATGATAACATATAATGGCCCTAGCCATCCGACGAAGTAACAGACCAAAATGTCCTGAGACACCATCTTTCCTATGCTGGTAGTGTCGAGGAAGATCATCTATGGAAATGTCTAGGATATCAGCGATCAACCACTGTAGGTTCTCCTCCATCTCATCAAGATCCTCCATTGCCTTCTGATGGACCACTGCCATCTCCTGAACTACTCCTTGTCTCTCGATCAGTGAGGAACCTGCTGGTTTGGATGGGCCAACATGTGTATAATCAAGATATGACATATCAGTCCTGCAAAAAAAAAATGAAAAATCATAAAATATATAAAAACAAAAGAGTCTCTTTCTTACATATATCCCCATTTCTCTCTATCCGTAAGAGCTAAATCAGGATCTCCTCTTAAATTTGCACCTGCATAAGCATAATCCTCAACCATGAGGAGCTTCCCGCATAACCACTTGAAGAAGGTCGGCTCGTATGTGATCATAGGCCCACCACCACCATGGAGGGACATCAACTCATCCCACCTCTACATGCGTGGATCTCGCGGATCGAGATCATCGAGCTCAACTTGTGTACGAAGAAGTGGAACCCTTTCTAGGAAGAAAGAGATCGAGATGGAACCATATCCAAACTATTTCAACTCCCCTCTATGACACTTAGTCAGTTGGTATTTTAGGTTCTGGAGGATCCCCTTGCACCACTTGAACAAAGTGGGCGCCATACACTCGATGGAATACTGCATATGGGCCTTGGTGGCCTGATGTACGACCCTACTGCCAGCTACTCGCTCGATGGTAAATAGTACAATCCTCAAAGGAAGGTCCCATACATTTTTTATGGGAATTTTCTCACCTAACATCTGCGTTCCTGGAGTAAAGAACTGTGTGATAAGGTCCTCAGTGGACCGATCACTGCCCCTAGGTCCAGATAGTGATACAGGGGCCCCACGCCTAGACAATCCTGTCAAAAAGTATATGTCCTCAACATCCAAGGTGACAATATTCGCCCCTAATCTGAAATATTGTTGATCCAGGTCCCATAACCGAATCAAATAGTCTAACAATTGTATATGGTCCCTCATTCCTTGGACATGGAAGAATTTGAGAAATCCATACCCCTTGAAGCTTTAACAGAGTGAAGATCATTTTCGGCTTGTACATCCTCCAATTCGTGCTCACGCTCTTTCCATTGTACCATTTTGATGGCTAAAACCTGCAAAAACACCAAAATAAGAGGCTTTAGATCATTTCCATTGCTTCACAAATTTTTTTTGGGCCCCATTCCCTAGTTTGTGGGTCGAATTGTGTCGACGCACCCTGTCTTTGCAAACAGGGCGTCAGTGAAACTATTTTTCCATATGGAAAGCGCGCCACTGCTGAGTGATGCACTTCCTGAAAGGGGAAAGCGCATCACCCAGGGTACGGATTTCCCCTTTTGGAATGAGTCCAAAAACCCAAAAAATTGCATTAAAAACAAAATTTAAACCATCAAAACAAAGAGGATGAGATCTAGAATTACCTGGAACTGATAGAATGTTGAAATACTAACCGAGGCTTCCACAATCGTCGTTGAGAGATCGAGCTCCAAAGAGGTTTCTCTTCACTATTCAACTTGGTAAAAATGAAATGGTAAATAATTTTTACTATTCACCCTTTTTATATAAAAATGGAATATTCCCTTTTTAATTTTTGTTATTTCATGGGTTGTTTACTATAGTTGATATTATTTTTACATTTTAAAACCTTATAATGGATCCTAACTTGGTTTTTGGAGCTTGCAAATAGAGGAAAGTGGTCTTTTGACTATGTTGGTAACCATCGTTGACTTTTCATACTCCTTATCAAGTGTGAAAATGTCTTTGAGCGTTTTTTATACCGTTGTCACGCTCATCAAAACTAAGCATTAAAGGTATCGAGATGAGTCTTTGCTCCTTGTCGTGCTTGTAAATATATGAGAATAAGTCACCGAGTTATATTTTATCTCTTTTTTTCAGGATCGTAAAATTCCCATGAAAAAAGAACCCCCTCTAGAGTTCTTATATAATCTCTTTTCAAACTCCCTAAATAAGAAAAGATTGCCAAGCGAACTTGATTCTTTCACGCTTGTAAAAGTATTAGAAAGGTCGTCTTTATGGTGATAGTTTACCCATTTTTTGGACTAGTGAGACTATTTACGAAAAATGAGCACTCTACTTAATCATGACTAGAAGAGTTCTTTCTCACATCGTTTTATCCTTTTTTCGGGTGAGGAGACTAAAATTTACGAAAAAGTACTTACTGGAGTCTTCTTTAGTCCTCTCATACTCTCTAAACATGAAATGGCATCGATTTTACCTTCTTGGGACTTGTTAAAAATCTAACATTGAAGGGCCCTTTTAGGGACGAACCCCTCCTATCTCAGGTTCGTAAAACATGTGAGGTTGGACTCATCCTAAGGATGAGTTATACTAAGCATCTGTTACCCTCCTCAAACTTGTAAATAAAAAAAGAGGTACTCATCAATCAGGATGGGGAATAAGGAAAGAGTTTGCTTTTATTTGTAGTAATGGAAGTACATAGTCGCTCTTGAACATGGCACTTGTTTGCATTTCATTCGAACCACTTGGATAACATGCTTGTCCTCGAGTCTCACAAATTCCATGAGTCTCTTTTCTCCTTTGGGTCATCCGAAGAATGCATCGATCATCAGTTGCATTAGGTCTCAGTGTCAGTCTCGTCGTGTCAATGCTTCCAAGTCATGTCATTCTATGTTCAAGAGAAGTTTGTTAATCGAGTCAATCTCTGTAGTCATTATACCTTCCATTGTGTCGATCACCCATGAGTCAGTGTCACACATCACTCTACAGTCCGATCTATTCCAAAACATCTTCGATCTTGTTTCATGTCAATGACGGGGGAAACATCATGGCCCTCCTTCGACAAGTTTATCCTTGTTGACTTCAACACATCATCCAAGGATTGAACCTAGAAACTAATCAAGTACCTTGGGCCTACATGCCTTAATGGCAGGTTACCTCGCTTTCAACAGTAAGTTCACATCATTGACTTTTGATTGAAAGATTCCACCTAATGTTCCACCTCAACTAATTTGATTCACATTCGGAGGTATGTACTATGATACATTGAGGATCATTGACATCAATGATGATTTCCCTCGTACCTGTTAACGGATTACATCAATGGTCGGTAATCAAGTGGTCTCTACCATGTTCAACTTCAAAATATTGTAGTCACATGGTTAGATTTGTATTGTTGTGGGTTCGGTTTGAAGACCCTGGGTTAACTTATGTATCTTAACCAGGATGCGAAAGAGATTTTTTGAGTCATATCACACAGATCCACCCTTTTATTGGTCGTGGCTGTGTAATTATCTCATCATGGATCTACGCTTGTGTCTAGTAGCCATGATTGTGTTCAGTCAGTCAATACTACCATGGATTTGCAATGTATTGGTCAGCAGCCATGTTATGAGTCATTTGAGACATATATCTCTACCATGTTCAACTTCAAAATATTCTAATCACATGGTTAGATTCGTATCGTTGTGGGTTCGGTTTGAAGACCTTGGGTTAACTTATGTATATTACCCAGGCTGCGATGGAGATTTTTTGAGTCATATCAGACGGATCCACCCTTTTATTGGTCGTGGTTGTGTAATTATCTCATCATGGATCTACGCTTGTGTCTAGTAGCCATGATTGTGTTCAATCAGTCAATACTACCATGGATCTGCAATGTATTGGTCAACAACCATGTTATGAGTCATTTGATCAGACATATATCTCAGATTCTGTTGTACTGCAAGAGTCTTTGTTCATTACTCCAACCGATGGTCCTTACCTTGAATTCTCATATTTCAAAGCATCTCACCTACCCTATTTCTCTAGCTTCATGGTTTGGGGGGCATTTTGTTACACCAAAATATCGTCATCATGAGTTATGTGTCCTCTATTTTCCCTAATTCCTAAAGCACCTAGGCCAAATGATTGAAATGAGAGTTGTTGTTATTCCTTTTACCTTTTGTTGTCACCCCGGCAAGCCCTGCTCATTGAAAAGGTGCGCCAGACACTTGGTGATGTGCTCTGCACATTGACAGTTCGAGTCAGTGACACTGGTTTCCTTTGCACAAGCTGCGACACCCCTTAAAGATGTGACTTGTCTATGTGCAAGGTGCGGCGATGTTAGTTTAAAAGGAGAAAGAGAAGCTTGGAGCAGCTTCTAGAATCCTTGGTTATGTGGGGGATTATCGCTATGAAATAGGAAAGGGGGCATTCGATCCCCTTACCTTTTGGGATGATCCCTTGAGCTTCTCCCACAAATCCTCAACCTCTCCTATCCCTTTAGGCCTATAAATACAAACCCCCTCTCCATGGTTAAGGAGGAGGAAGATAGAGCACTTAAATGTTGGTGAAATTTTGCTAGAGTTGCTTCCCTTTCATCTATCAAGAGGAAAAAGATTGTATCTTTGAGGTTAGGATCATTTAGAAGGAGTTACGACATCAAAGCTCAGTTGTAACCTCTCTCTATGTACTTCTTATAATTACATTAATGCAGATTCTTTCTATAAACATCTTGTTAATGTAAGATATTTAGAATTGGCTTCTCTGACTACTAGTTTAGATTGATGTATGTTTATATGCTATTAGTACTTGCTTTTTTCCACTCGTTGTACATGGTTTTGCAGCTAGAGATCTGAAGATCAAGAGCTATACCAAGCAGGGAGATAATACTGCGTTCATAAGGTGAGTTATCTTCTCATATCCTTTGCAATTCGATCAATATAGGAAAGTAATTTTTATTGTGTACTTCTTTTGTTCTAGATCCAAACCATCCGGACTAGGGAGATCGGTTAGTATCCACACTGACAGATTGTCTGCAAACAGATGACTTCTAAAGAGATTCATCACAATCACACTAGCATTACACAAAGCACGCATGCAGCAACAACATTGCAACATGGTTTAACTAGCACTATCGGCATGCTCCATAAATTTTATCAACCTGGAACTAGTGCTATGCAAAGGTGTCAATCTTATGCTCTCCATGATATAGATCATCTTTAGCCCATAGAAATCAGAAAGGGTGAAATCAGACAAATCATTAATTCCATAGAAATGGCAATAGAAGTTATCAAAGAAATAACTAAAGAAGCGCTTATGCAATATGTTTCAGCTCCAACGAGAGACATTAATCTATTGAAAAGATATATTATTTCACTTAAGAAGAGTCTATAATTGTTGTTGATGCAGTGGCTATCCATGTGGTCACATTTGAGACCCTTAAGAAACCAGGATTTGAAAATATTTTTCCATTATCAACCCATGTTATTGATCAGATAATGATGCAAAGTCCTCATTGCATTGTCTTTGGTATTTAAAAGCATAGATTTCTAAAAATGAGTTGCAAATCGTGCATTCATGGCAGAAGGAACCTTGGAATATCATAACAATCCCCTATAGAAAGTTAGATTAATGAACATAAAAAAATAAAAAATTTACCTTTCATACATAAAAAGAATGATATTCTTTGTATGAACTACATGTTACAATACCTTTAACCATGAAGACATTAAACACTGAATAAGGAGCTTATGGAGACGGTGGATAAGCTGCCCTTTAAGGAAATGCAAGATTTATAAAGTTGGATCTTTTTAATTACTTATTTTACTTCTTTCATGTTTTATCTAGCTAGTTCTTCTGGCACTGTGTCATTCTCGAGTTTAATGAAATTGGAATCTGGCATTCTTGGATACAGTGAAATTGGAATGTTCCTGTGTCATTTATCTGGTTTTGCTGCAGGGGTTGTTGATCTTAAGTTGTGTTTGGGATAAACCACAGGTGCTGAAATACAGAATACCATCTGGATTTTTGACCATCTCTTATAATTGCTAAGAGAAAGAGACTGTAAAATTTATCTTTTAGAGAAATATAGTTTGGACGGGTTATGCACTGGTTGGCATCGTGCCTTGAGGAATAGCAAGAGAAAATATTCCTTACATATCCAGGCCATCATAATCATCTCATTTAGGCACCAGACATAAAACAGAAACAACGGCCTCGTGTGACAATTTTCAAAGCTATGATGAACATGGACAATTCGAGAAATAAGGAGAGCTTGAGTATAAATATGTAGGTGAGGGCATATCAGCATCTTGTTGAGATGATAGAGCATCTAATGGCCTCTCGCCTCTCAATGGGATTTTACAAATGATGAGGCCTTGGATTTCGTTTGGAAGGGTGGACAATCTTTCCTTCATGATAGACAAAATTCTCCTCAAAGCTTTGAATGCACTTCCTCCTCTGCACATAATTCAAAATACTTCTAGCCTTTTGTATTTTGAATTATGTGTAGAGGAGGAAGTGCATTCAAAGATTTTAGGAGAATTCTATCTATCATGAAGGACAGATTGTCCACCCTTCCAGATCCTGGGCCTTATCCTCCCAATTAGAGAGGCCATCAAATGCTCTATCCTCTCAAAGGGATGGCGGTATGCCTACACCTACATATCTATACTCAAGCAGTACCAAAATTTTAAATCTGACTACAGAAGCAAGAAAACTATTGAGATGGATGAAGGGTCACTCAAATTCTCAGCTGCTAGTGTAAAATCCAAAAATAACTTATTACTAAAATAATAATTCTAGTTGAATACTTCGGTTAGGATCCATATTCATAAATTGGTCTTGAGTTCTCAATACTGATGAGTTATTATACGAAATACAATTATTAAAGCTTACCAAAATTCTCTTGCTCTTTGGTCGAAATTTTTCCAAAGTTTTGGAAAGTCATTTTCCTGTCCAATCCAAGTAATTAAATAGTCCAGCTATACCTGTGGACTTATATGCTACAAAACTAGTGCTGTCGAGCTACAGGGTATTTTTGTCCGTTCATACTACATAAATGTAAAATCAAATTTCTATTGAATTCCTTATGCTGCACTATTGGCTTACGACTCAACCTTGGATTGGTTGCATTATGTATGGTTTTCATAGGGTATATCTTGTGTTATGCGTGGATTTTGTATTTCTTTCCTCTAGTTATTCTTGTTTCAATTCCAATTTATTTATCATTTAATGTAAATAAACTAATAAAAAGAGCTATTTTTAAGATTCGTTGTAGCAAACTGTCCTAGTGAAATACCCATGGTACTTTACAGATAATCGTCTAACAAAAAGAACAAATTTTTCATCTTGCATCTTTCAGTGTAAAAATGCAGAAATAATCTAGAACATAAATTAAACAAGCTAGTTTACCCTATACAAGTTATTAAAGCTCCACAATCTGATAAATACAGAAAGAAATACTCGTGCATAAATAAACTAGACTGAAAAACTACCTAATGAATAATCTAATTTTAATGAAGATGGCTTACTCCAAGACCGTGAGCCTAAAGATTACTCCAACCGCAAACAGAAGGTTATGATCACCGAATTATTTGATGCATCAACATTAACGCGGCGTTGGAATGAATGCTACAGACAAGGAAGCATTGCAAATAAAACCAGAATTTGGATAGCAAAAACTGGTTTATTTTTTATTTTTTATATGCCTTCAGTGATTGAGCATTTATATAATGTTTACAAAGACAAAGTATTTATATAATGTTTACAAACAGAGCATTTATATAATTTTTGCAAAGACACAGAAGAAACATCGATCCCATAGATTTGACCTCCCGAGCATCAACTAAAAATAGAATTCCTTATACACGATAGTCTAGATTCCCAGAGTCATTACATTAATCAGTTTATTAACTCGTCCTCTTATCTGTGATTTCTTTTTGCAAATTCTGCTTTCCTTCATCTTCTCAACTACCTGGCACTTTTTCTATCTTTAGTGGGATTGATACAAATGCATATGCGACTTAAACACAAAAACAAGACCCTCATAAGGAATGGCCAAAAATATATGAGAAAGAAAGACACGAGGCTTATTCTCAAAGTCATGGTAAAACTAAAAAGGTTCCCAAGCCTATGAGAAAAACTCTACCTAGGCGCCAAAATGGAAAAAGGGTGTTGATTAGGATGACCCATGTTAGGTAGGCTTGGTTGTTGGACTAGTGCACAATCATAAAGAGATGGCTAGTGCACTGATATCGAACTAGTTTGACCCTATGCAGAATTTGGGTTCAAATGCATCATAAAAAAGGGGAAGCCTAAACCTATATGCAAGTTTCCAAATATACATAACCATATCAAATAGTATGTAGACAATGATCTCGAAGCAACCATAATCCAGCTAAGAATATTGTCTCCAAGAAACAACAATACCATAATCATATCCCAAAAATTGAAAAATAAATATTTGATACAAGTCACTTTGGTAGAAACACTTTCAACCTCAGCATCTTTCACTGTTAGATTTTTTAGCATTAATTCAACATACTCTAGGATCTTTACTGAGAGAATAACATGTACATCATATCAATCATATCAAGCATAGCAAGCAATCACATAAGACAATGGACACACAGAGTTTCATTGGGGAAAACCATAAAGGTGAAAAACCCCACAACTTCCTCAGAGATAGAAAGAGAAATGATACAACCAAAGTACAAGAGATAGTCTTCTACTAGCATCTACTCCTCCTTCCTCACTAGTGCGCCACTTTCTGAGTAGTGTAGAAGTGAATAATGAGATGATCAAATAGAGTGCCTCCCGCACTCTATTTATACATGACTTGACCTGCCTAATAAACTAGCAGGCCGACTTGTCTAACTCAGTCTAATAACCCATGGTTGCATTAATCAGGGCGACCCCACACTTGGTGGTCTAATAACCCATCATAGCAAGTTACGACACTTGAGACACTTGTCAATACAAATGACGACACTTCCGTATAGAGGAATAATACCGTCTCTATAGGAGTACAATATACATAGGTGCAATACATTCTGAAGTTACATATACATCAACACTCCCTCTTAACTAGGAAGGTATTTCTCGACACAGATCTGCTAGCACAAGTCTTTTTCTCTGGATCATCGTCATCGAATCATAAGCAATCTATCAAAAAGCAAGTCATATCAAAATACATAATGATGAGAGACTGGAAGAACAATCCTAGAAAAAGCAATGAATGAAGCTGCAGCGAGAAGAGGTCGATGCATGATCGACGACACGACGGGTAACAACAAGAAAGATCTAGCCAAAGAGTACTGGATGAAAGCATCCCCCGACCTTGACAGCCCAATTCTGGCCGACATGACACGACGAAAGAAGCACACTGACGTCTCACCAACATAGAAGCAGCAGATAAAAGCATTTGTGACGGTCGACAAGTAGAAAAGAAAATCCGAAGTATGCTCGACAAGGAGCCGACAGCCTGTCATTCAAATTTAATTTCCTTGTCAAATCAGCCATTAATGCAGCCATCTACTTCACATTCCCCCGTGCCAAGAATTTACACTATAAATCCCGAGCTCGAGGATTCCTGGATACTCTTTTTCCAAGAACTTGAAAACCAAACCTTGGAGTCCCTTGAACTTTATCTTGAACCTGAGAACTTCGCAATAGCAATGGCACCTAAGAAACCTCAGGAAACAACTAGGTCTGCCGCATCAAAGGTTAGAGAGCTTGAAAAAGCTCGGTCTCCCTTGGAAACCCGATTGCAACTGGTCCTAAACGCTAAGGTTTCAGAGCTACACTGGAGGAGGACCTGGAATGACATTCTTGAATGGGGAAAGGATCCAGACGGTCATTAGAGGGACGAAACACAGAAAATATGGACTGCCACAATCCTACATTACATGCATGCACCTTTACTCGACAACTTTGGTGGCTTGAAAGACATCATAGCTCAATTTATAGTAAGCAGGTACCACAATGGAAAGTTTTATTTCGATGTCCCTGTAGAAATAAACAATGCACTCATTCATAAGATTATCGGTCTATCAAACAAAGGTGATGATGTACCAATGCGCCAAAGGTTAGAATTGTTTAAAGAGTTCATAGGCACTGCTATCAGTAAAAACTCCATAGGATTAGTGGTAAGTCAGATACTATATGCCAACTACAAGATAGCTGCCAGAATCATTTCAACCGTCCCATCAAGTTCGGGTCGAGTCTCTAATCTTAAAATCGGCATGTTGGAGGGGGTTCAAAACATGGCAATGCGAGGCAAAGTCTACAAATGGTCTGATCACTTAGCCAACACAATCAAAACCATATGCTATAAATTCCAACAAGAGGGTGCAAGCATTCGATACCCATCTTTGATTATTTGGATTGCTATGACTCACCTTCGAACGACAGGAAACAAGGACTTTGCAACAGAGAGAAGCATATTGATGGAAAATTTCCGTTGCTTCACACATAGAGGAAGTCGGCTTGGACCATCGACAATTAAGATTTGGCTGGACGTCTGGTTCCAAAAACTCAAAACCCAGTCAACAAGATGGAGGGTGCCTCAGAACATCTGACGAAGTCTACCGCCAACAACACACATCCAACTGGCGTTAGACCACACATCGTTCTGGTATTTTCAAGGTGCAACAAGTGCAGTGGATCCTCTCAACTACTACCCTTCAACTAAGGAAATATTCACAGAGTTAAGCAGATATTCAAACACGAGAATGGAAATTCCTCCAAAGGCACGAAAATTCGACTTAACCATAGTCGAACCATTGACAAATGCGAAGAAGGAGGAGGATTATGAAAGCCGACTTTATATGAATAATTTTAACTTCCAAGCTAAGCTAGCTGCTAAAACAAATCCTCTTGCAATCACACTGGAAACTCATCAGGACTCCCCAGAAGCAGCTGCACAATCAAAGGAGAGTACCCAGTCAGACAATTCAGAGCATGCTCTCACAACAGAAAATATCCAGCAAATAGCCGAAGAATTGTCACAAGCATGAAAAAACATGGAGACTAAAATACAAGGAAAGGGAAAAATAAATTTGGTTATTTGGGATCTGACAGAGGAGGACGAAGCTGAACTCTTCAACAATGCAACTCAGATCTTAGCCGATGCAGCTAAGAAAAAGATACATGTCGAAGACCAGTTCAAGAAATGTTTGGAAGAAGAAAAACCCACAGTCGATTACCACTTCAAAAGAAACCCAAGATCACAGTCGAACCCCATGTCGACATCATGGAAATCCCTCCCACCCCATCCCCAACTATTGTTATGGAAGATGAAAATATTTCGACACCTACAGCCACCCTAGTACCTGCAATACAACAATCTCGCAATCTTCCAGATTTGGTACAGACCCTACCACAGCCACTTCGAGCAAAGATACAACAAGACAACGAACTGAATCAATTCATTTCTCAACTCCCGTCCCTATTTCCCTGCTGGCGAGAACTAGTCACAAAGAAACCGGTCATTGCTGACATAAGTGTCTCGACTGATTTGGCTTCCCTCGACATCTCTATAGCCGACCTTCCTTCACCACCAAAGACCATAGAACCACAAATTGTCGACTTTACAACAACCCGTCTAGAACTAAACCCCGATCCGTCCAGTCTCATTTTTGCACAAGAAACTTCAACCTTTACCCCTTTATCAGTTGAACCCATGGTGGAAGAACCGAGTCCACCTCGACTTGTAGTTGACCATCAAGAGAGTCAACCGGAAACTATTAACCCTGAATATGTCGAAACTCTTGTTGCATAAGTCATTTCCCCCATGGCCAGTCCGGTTCTGTCTGGAAGCCTTGACCCACCACCACCACTTTCGACTTAAGCAATTCCATCTACACTACCAACCACCCGACCCACTTCACCAGTTCATGTCAGTCCTCCATCCTTTACCCCTGCAGACAGTTCTAAGTCAAATTCAGCAGTACAACAGCAAGACAATGAAGCAGCCACAACATAATCATTGGATGCAGCCGCAATAGAATCACTTGAGACATCCGTGCCACAAGACACTAGTGCAGTCACACTCGAAGCAGCCAGCACAACAACAACTGATCAAGTCAACACATCAGTACTTGAATAAGAAAACACAGACAGAACATAAGCAGAACAAGCAAGCCAAGAACAGACAGAACAGGTTGTTGCTGATAAGCAATCCTTCACAGAAAACCATCCAGGAGCGACCAACCAACAAAAAGGGTCAGATCAATAGATTGAAGCCACAAAAAAAACTCCAGAAAAGAGAAAAAGAAAGAAACAAAAAAAAAGAGGCGATAGGAAAAAGAACTACAGAAGCAAAAGCAACAACAACATTTACAGTATATACAACAAGAAAGCCGCCTATCAGTTCATTTGGACCAATTTGGGCCTATATCCACATATGATCCACAAATATCAACACAATTAAAGCTTGACTTACTCACCGATGCAGTTATAAGAGAGTAGAATCACTGACGATAGGAAATTGAAGAACGTATCCAGAAGCTACAGGAAGAACACACCACATTTTTTGCTAAGTGTGAATACTTAGCGTACTAAGTTGTCCCACTACCATCGAGTTCCGACATGACGAGTGTGCTCGATAGGGTATACCAAATTTTTGAAATTGTCGTGTCAACCTTGCAAGACGAACTAGCCAAGAACCGATGGGATCAGGCTGCTGAAATTTGAACTTTAATGACAAATCAGTACACGACATTCACAACAGCCCATGGCCAACTCAGACAATACACTAATCAAGCATCTACCGTTGTTGAAGCCTTGAGTAATTGATACGCCCATTATGGCAATGTGTTTAAAGAACTGCAATGGAAGCGTGAGTTACTCAACACATTACATCAGCAGCGTCAGTCCGCCGACAAAACACTTCTTCAAACCCTCGACGCATAAATCATCATGGAAAATAGAAAGTTGGAAAAGTTATAAAAGAAGAAGACCAGTGGATGACCTAGGCATGCCTCAGCCTCTTCAAACTGGAAAATATCTGACCGTATCTTCAACGACTACATGCAATTTCTGACGGCAAGATGCAACTTTTTGGCTACGACCTCATAAATTTACAAAATATATCCACCCAAGATAAGATAGAAAACCTATCGAGCTTGACCACATTAACTATTGACATCCAAAACATGCTGCGTACTTGGGAATATCTTCAACATCAACTCTCTGTCTCACACGAGGCCATTGTCGAGGTATGTGTCCAGCAACAAGTAGCCGCCAGTTCTAGTCAACCATCGACATGACCACCAAACTATATTTCTGCACAGTTATCATTCCATCTTCTCATTTCTTCGGGACGAAGAAAGATTTTTTGGTGGGGGAGATGTTGGAGGAGCCTAAGTCGGCCTGTCGACTAGGTCCTCCGCTCGACCAATTGTAAAACATGTCTACTGTTGTGTCGACCACTATAGGTCGGGTCGGTCAGTTGAACTGACAAGCGGTTACATAACTGTATATAAAACATATATATAAGATGGTGAGCCGATGTATTGAGTTAACTTAGATATGTTCTTATGTACTGTTCTGCATCTTGCTGAGTAATAAAAGGCTTTTGATTCTCTCCACATCTTATTTATTGTATATGTATCTTGTGTGTGCTTGCTTATAATATATCATGTATCACTAGTAACAATGTAACCCCCTCGACTACAACACCATTAAAGTCCTTTGGAAGAGTCTTAGTCTTATATAATCATCCATTATAGAGTTGGATGAGCACCATAGATGAAAAGTCATCACATGGTTTGTAGGGTCTTCTTTACGTTTTCCTTCAAACTTAGGGATGACTTAAGGTAACTTTGTAGGGAGTGGTGGCCATGCAGGGTCATGTAGAACTGGATCATTGGCCAACCTGGTTAAATACAAAACATTTAAAGTAGCAAAAAAGGGAAACTTCATTTGGGACATGGTATTCCAAGATCTAGGAACATTAGTTTCCCATTGATGTGTGTTAACATTGATGAAAATTGGGTTTTAGTGAACAAAATTATGGCTGACTTGAGGTTGTGGGAATGGTTGGGTGAATCCTCCTGAATTTCTCCCCATACCCCCCATAGTTTGGCTTCCAATTATAGAATAAAGTGTAGGGTTAACCATATTTGGCCCACTATCGGAAAAAAGGGAATATTTTTAAATGGAGCATTCTACCCCCAATAAAATTTGGCATTGTTTCCCCCTTGTCCAAACATGTTACCATATGGAATGGTTGATTAAAAGGGGTTATTAGTGCCTATGATTCCCATCGATTAAGAAGGAAAACTAATATGCGGCATGGTGGAACCACTAACATCTCTAGAAACATGGGTGGGTTTATGGGTATACATGTGTCCACAAAAAGGTTCCAACAGGCCACTACCTGAGCCAGTAGCATATGTAGATGTGGGAGGCATGGAGGCATGGATGCAAGTATAGATTGGAATCCTAGGAAGTTCATCCCAAAATAAAAAGGGTTTGTACTTTGAAAACCATAAGAAGGTCCTCTTGTTAGGATCATCGATGCTGTTGGACTCCAACCATAACCTATGGTCGATGATGCATTTGCATTGGCTCCTCCTATAGAAGAAGTATTAATTGGGGGAGTTACCTCCTCAATACCTGACACTTCACTAATGTTTTCCATGTCATCCCACTAGAATGATGGATCTCGTAGCCTAGATGTATTAAAGTAAATTCCTTGGCTAAAGTTTGGGTCTAGTAGAGGGTTAAACAATCCTGAAGGATATGTAAGGTCCTCAATAGAGGGAAATTCGTTGTTCTCCTCAAGCTCAGAAGAAACTATTGGATAAGAGTTATTCAATTGTTCTTCCGCGTTACTAAAGTGTCCTACCTATGATGAGAATTCAGAATCTACAGAACTAGAGATGTTTTCTTTGTTTGGTTGTTCACTATTTTGTCCTATGTTTTCTTCCTCTGCCCCTTGAGGGAGTGGATTATTGTAATCCAGTCTTCACTTGGGCACATGTACTTTTCTCTGTTCAGGAGAGTGTCCTTGAATTATTCGAGACTTGCGCAAAGTTTTATCGGCCACAGTGGCTCGCATAATACACAAAGGAGAAGTCTAAAAATATAAACAACACTATGACTTAACAACCTCAACACTATGACCCCTCGGATAAAGGAATAAGGGAAGACCACCTGCACATATGTTGGTTAGAGAAACACAAAGGGGATGGCGGTGTCTCACAAATGGGTAGAGTGGTGAGACTGCTTCCGGTAGACTCTAGACAAGAAACCTTTATAGCAATTTGATTTATCGTCATCTTTATACACTTTGAGATTTATCATTGACTTCAATTTTATAAATATTTTCACTAGCTAGCCTCCAAGACTAAGTGCCCTAAATAGCCTTGCGGGCCTCAGATAATGACTCAGTATGACCTCCATTTCCCTCCACCGTCCCTAGGTGCAATGGAGTGACCACCTTGTTTCCCTGTAGAGGAAAATGACTTTACATCATACAAAGGTTGTTAGATATTTTAAATGCATACAATAAATTTCTAATAACACCAATCAATAACTTAAGTGATTAATAATCCTAGTTAACAACTAATTAATTAATGTAACCATACTAGTGTACCTACACTTAGTATATTTATGAAGCCAATGCTCACATACCTCAGACATGTACTAATAACAATGAACAACCGATGCCTTCAATGCACAATTCCTTTTTTTCCACAATCATGTATTCATGACGATATTTAAAGTTTGTGCATTATCTAATAAATTTCACTAACAAAGAACAATGATTCATTGAAAATGACACATCAATAATAACACAAAATTTATAGATATCTTGACTCGTCTGTTAGGAAAGAAAATAAATCTAATTACAATTCCCTATTAGTAAAACATGACATAGGGATTAGCGATATAGGTAGATCAACAAATCCACCCTCCTTTAGTCCTTTGGGGTTTCAGGAGGTCTCAATTTCATGTCCAAGTGTTGTTCGTTTGAGTCGATTTAAGGTTGGACGAACCAACATGGTGGGACACATTTGGACTCCTAAAAGATATCACTATACTATTATATTAGTGAGTAAGGATAATTATTTTATGACAAAGATTTGCCTAAGCACACAACTATAGATTAACTCTATGTTCAATTAAACATTGTCTTATTTGGGATAACCTTTAGGGTGTAGTTAAACATGAGGAATACGCACGTCAAAGTTTCATGAAGCAAATATCTCTACGTTATTACAGACACAATGCTCGACATGTTTCGATCCTTGCTCGGATCATCCTTTGAAGCTTCAAATGTTTGAAAAGATGCTCACCATATTTTTAGAATGTGTCTTGTATAAATAATCATAACAAGCTATAATTTAAAACCACGTGTTAATATTGAACATGTCTGCTAGGTTGTGGTTTTCTTACATTCCTTAACATGCAGATTAGAGGTCGCCAAATTTCACTAAGCTTTAGGTCGTTGTCTTGGTTGAGGTTGTTCAGGTTTAGTTCAATTTCTAGGGCTTCTCTAATTCTTGTTTTTCCATAATGGTTGACCTTAGCGATGACTTTTTCATTTTCTAAACAAATATGATGTTTTGTTCTCCAAGAGTGATCGACTAGGGCAGACATTTGGGTTCTATTCCATTTCATATTTGCGTTGATATTGTTCATAATATATAATATGATCATTAGGACATGCATCAATAACTTAATACTCCATCCCAATATTTCTCATAATGGCAGATAAATATTTGCATGTGAGAGGCAATATATTTGACGTTGGTAACATAAATTCACCTAACAATCTACAACATAAAAGATAACTAGTTAATGTAAAGAGTGTTAATTGTACTAAATATTGCATTCTTATTTTACATGACATTAATTAACACAAAATAGAGGAAAACAATATAACTTTATATCAATATGATGAAACATACCTTAGGATATGTGTCATACAATTGTTTGACAAGCCATTTAAAACCTTTCAGTTCAGAGACAATAATGTAGCAGAGAGGATATTTGCTCTTGAGCCTTCATAAAGTGGTTGGCATGCCTTGTCAAGTAGAGGTACATCATGAATATCATGAAAGTTGTCATGATCCGTTCAAGTGAACGTGTCTTGGATCAATCTATTTGTCTGATCATCTTCAACTATGTTATTATTATCATCTTCGTCCATAGGATCATTAACTTGATCTTCAATATTCACTCCACGTTCAACTTGTACAACCTTATATCTACTAGTACTTGGCACATTCTCTGACGTCGAAAAACAAGGGGGACTTGTATTTATAATTCAAAACAATCATGCAAAATTAGTTTGTATAAAAAATATACGATATAATTTTTTTACAAATACAATCAATATAAAGACGTATAATGAATATATATAGCATAACAAGGGATGGTGTTCATTCCCCCCTTCAACGTGTCCATATTTCCTACAATGTTTTTCAAGCGTTTTTATGTAAATTCTTCTGAGAACGATGCCCCTGCATTGAGCACAAGGGAAATAACATTTTTTATCGCCCCTTTCCCTAAAATCCACCCACAATCTATCTGGAATCCTTTGTTTTTCTTCTAAACTAATGTTATCTGACATTCTTCCCTACCAAAATAGAGTGATGACTATCAAATAAAATGAATTGGTCGTGTAGATCTATTATTAATTTCTAATGTAATTGAAAGATAAAATAAATCTGTTTTATGTTCGAAAAAAAAGACCTTATAACATTTCTAAACAGTCGGAAGTATAGAAGAACTATCAAAACATCTATTAAATATCGCATATTTATAAATTTTGTATCTGCCAGATTTATGAAAATCGTTGACACAGTCAACACTGACTTTTTTGACATTGACCAATCTACAGTGATTGTTGCAAGTGTTCGATGGTTCTCTCTTAATTGTCGGTGTTCTGATGGTTTATTGTCGGATTACCAACAATTATGCCTAAGACATTGGTGGTCCAACGCTTTAGAGAAAAGCGTTGGAATACCAACAACATACTATTGGAACACCGACAGTTTAGATATAACCATTAGTTGATCAACGAATGTGGGCTGATTTTAAAAAAATACACGAAAAATAGATTTTTAACTTGTATTTTTTGACAGTTTGTTCATATTGTTGGATAATTTCGCTGAATTTTGAGGCAAAATGTTATAGTGTATAGACAATTAGTCAGAGGGATTGACCACAAGATCTTCTACATAAAACTCAAAATACTTAACTACCACCAAAATAAATATAACCCACAAAACTTTATTATAATAGACCATGAGATATTTTATGTGAAATGGAAAATACTTAACTACTCAAACTGACCCACCAAACTTTACAAGTGCCTACATCAAACTCAAAATACTTAACTATTTAAGATATGGAAATAAGTGTTACCTTAATTTCTAAGAGTGGGTTTTAAAGTATTTTCTAACAAATTTGGTATATATTATAGAATTGACTTAAAGTTATTAGTATTTGTTGTAAGAAGAAACCATTGTTCCCATTTTTTAATTAATTTAAGTCGTACATTAAAATAAAAAAAAAAGAAACTTTCATTTTTATAAAGTTTGAAATAAATTCCTATTTCATTTAATTTTTAAATAGAAATATTAGAGTGGTATTTTTATCATTATGTCATGTTGGGGCATTATGTCACTGTGGGGTGGTTTGTGTCTGAGTAGGGTTATAGGTAGATGACAAAGTGCGTTGAATGTATTAATAATTCTAGGAGTGCATCTAGAGGTTTCATTCTTCGATATCGACTATAGAAGTGTTCGTCTGTAGCTTTCCCAATGTTCTAATCGTTGGATAGGTTCTTTGTATATTTTTCTTTCAAGATGTTTCTTTCCTCAATATTGGATCTAGAAGAGTCCCTTTGTAGCTTTCCTACTGTTCCAATCTTGGATAGGTTCTTTATATATTTTTTCTTCCGATTTTCAAGCTTATTTTTCTATGTTTTTATGCATGGACCCCGTGGACTTAAATTAATAGAGTTTAGAATCTAAATACTCATGAGTAAGGAAACTATTGTTTGTTAACAATGGTTTTGAAGTTATTGAGCATATATTTATAGAAATGGTGGAATGTCGAAGCTCCATAGTGATAGACATCATTTTGTATATGTATGACAATGCAACCTAGTTTGAGAAAATCATTCATTAGGCGTGTGGCACCATTTACTTTCTATAGAAGTGCATCCAAACAAGATAGTTATCCTTTGATACTTCTTACGATGGAATATTTCTTTCTCTATTTCATGTTCAACCACTGATTATCGATGAGTTGTACATGCATGTTTTCTCTGAGCAGTTAGGGATACATCAACTCCATCCATGGATTTTCTAAATGAAGCAATTCCATCCCACTACATGCATTAATTCTTGCAAATTTTGGGTCTCGGCAAGCCTTGCAATAGAAGACCATAATATTCCCTTTGTCTTTTTTCCATTTCATGTGTCCAAGATGGAAATATCTTCTACAAGAGGAAAATAAGAAACAATGAGAGCTACCTAGGCAACCTGAACCCATTGAATATTGTCAGAATAAAAGGTTTTATTCTCATAAAATCAACCACGACATCTTTCATCGGCATCCTCCAACTCTAGTTTTAGATTTGGACTAGTTGGAAGAAAAACCTTGAACATGAATGTGTTCACCTCAAGTTTAGGCATGGATTCTTCCTAAAAAACACAAAAAAATAACTTTATTGGGAGTAGAACTATAATTGGCCTAATCATCTTAGGTCTAAGTTAATTTAGTCTTTTATTTCAAAGGAACCCAAATAAGTCAAGTTTTTATGTTGTTGTAGAAGTCATTAAGGATGTCAAATTCAAAACCCCAAGTGAGTTTGGAAGTAGTGAACATATTTAATCGAAAAAGACTCCTTGTTTTAGAGGAACATGTCCCTCCTTTGATCCCATTAGATGATATATGTATGCCTTGAAAGCCTATTTCCAAGTTTGAAGTTAGCCTCATTTTTTGAGTATGAGTATTCTCCAATATAGATGAGCACTTTAGAGAAAAAAACTACCCATGTGCAATCCTTTTTAACACGCAATGATATTGTGTAAAGACTTGATAGAAGATCTCAAAGGAGCATGATGTCCATTATGATACAAAACACATTTACCCAATAGATTTTTATGGGCTCTTCTCTCCATCTATAAATTTTATGACTAATGAAAGAGAGGTATGTTTCTACTCCAAAGCGTTTATTTTCTTATATATCACAGAACTACCATTGCTAGGATTTCCTATATTCATTTCTGAGAAACATGTTAGAAACATATTGCTTGGGTGTATCTAATAATAAATTTTCATATCTCTATTTATCATTTTAGAATACTTTCTATGAATTTAATTTCTCCTCTTTGCAACAAAGTAAGTAAGAAACATTGTTTAAATGTTCCTAAAATGGTAGTTGATTTCTAGCTTTATTTTTATCATCGAATAATTGAAAAAGGCGACTATGCAAGGAAGAGTTTCATGTGTTAACAACCACTTTTTGGTTTAAAAATCACAATATCCAACCAAAGTCTAGCTCTTGTAACTTCTACACCCATCCCAAAAGCCCTTGCCGCTACAAATATGATCATTTGTCTTGAAAAAAGCCCTTGCCCCAACCTCCCAGTTTTTTGGGATAGAAATAATTTCCGAGTTTTCCAAATGGAATTTGTTTCCAAGAGAGCTTCTAGCCCACAAGAAATGCATCATTATTTTATGAACACCTTATAAGATCGAAACGAGAATCTTTGCAGGAGTTAGTGTCTTAGATAATAGTGGATGAGTGGGCAAGAGATTAGTGTCTTATCAATTGCAAAATAGAGTCAATTAAAGGCTTTGACAGGAGACTATCTTAATGAGGAGGAATGGTTATTGATGTTGAAGGGTACAACGCAAAAAACCATCCCATTTGTTATCCAAAATTGCATAAATGTATATAAGGAAATTACTAGAGAAGATACAATCGAATACACATGAAGCTTATTATAACCCCAAATGAAATTAATGTGGGTTTAACCAAATCTAGAGAAATAATGCAGCAATAAACTACATCCTATGGATAACATAAGGAAAGAAGAATAAGGTTATAACTTCTACACTCCATAATATTTGTGAAGATAACTTAATCAAATGGGAAATTACAATAACAATCTACAAGACAAGACATTATCACAACCAATAAGAATCTACAAGACGAGACAAGACAATCTCACCCATAAAGTAGCTCAATGATCCTCTAGATGCATCCCCTTTAATTGGAGGACATCTTCTCTCTCTTCAATCCGAACTTCTCGAACCATAAAGCATTAGCCTAAGTCTCCCTTCCATGTTGGGGTTCAATTGTTGAAAAAGGAGAATCCATTTTACATGCCCTTAAATTTTAAAAGAAAAATGGAAAAATTTGTTATATTTTTTGTTGCCCAACATTTGAAATTATTAAGGAGAGTCCATCATCAAGGGATCTTCATCCACGAGAATGAGATGGTTCAGATTTCTTGCAAGAGAGTGTTAATAAATGCATGAATCTACTGAGCTATTCATTTAATTGGAGGATAGCTTCGCTCTCTTCAATATGAACTTCTCAAACCATAGAGCATTTGCCCGAGTCTCCCTTCTATGGAGGGATTTGATTGTTGAAAAAAGAGAATCCATTTTACAGGCTCTTAAATTTTAAAAGAAAAATGAAAAAACATGTTATGATTTTTGTTGCCCAACGTTTCATACTACTAACAAGAGTCCATCACTAGGGTATATTCATCCATGAGAAGAAGATGGTTCATATTTGTTGCAAGAGAGTGTTAATAAATACATGAATATGTTGAGTTGTCCATTTAATTGGAGGATAGCTTTGCTCTCTTCAATCCAAACTTCTCAAACTGTAGAGCATTCACCTTTGTCTCCCTTCCATGGAGGGATTCGTTCGTTAAAAAAAGTGATGGCTTATTATGTGTAGCAGAAATTAAATGTTGAACTTAAAATGTGATGTTCAAATTGTTCAACTAGACATATAAATGTCAGAGTCCTAAGAAAACTTAAGAATGTCTTAATCCGATTAGCTTCTTACCCCAAAGTACATCAAGTGATTGATATCATTGTCGTGGATATTTCTAAAGCTTATGGTTTGTTACTCAACAGAGATTGGTTTTAAAAACTGAATTGATATGATCATTTTACCTATTTATAGCTTTTGTTTATTTTGATATGTAATTTGTAATCAAAGTTTATTTCTATTTTATTAGACATGTAATAATAATTTGCAAGATAAAAGACTTCTTACTATATGTCCAATTTTTTTAGAAGGGAGGAAAATTTGTTTTCCATATTAATATTTTTTCTACTCTGTTTAAAAAAAATTAAAATTATAAATATATTTATAAAATAAGAATAATAATACATATTTAAAAATGATTATTTAATATTAATTAAATAAAATAACTGACTTTGACAATTTGAAATTGTGTTCTCGGTAAGGCAGGCCCATGGTAAAGCCGGTAAGGCAGGCCCATGGTAAGGCACTCTCACGGTAGGCTCTATAAAACGCCAAAACCTTTGAAGGTTGCAAAGAGTCTACAAGTGACTTTTCAGAGAGAGTTTAACTCCTGATAGCTGGTTGGTTCAGATTGAAGGTTTTTTTTTGTTGTTCAGAGAACCAGTCTAGCGGTGATTTTTATTTTATTTTTTGTCTATGTAAAATCATTTGTATGCTTTATGCTTCATGGCTAAAAACTCGTGATAGCTAAAAACTCGTTCCAATACTCGAGAGAAATTCAATTCTCTATCCAATGCAGACACATAAGTAGCAGATTGGGACAGTAGAAACATTGATAGCAAAAAACTCAACGATTTTACAGAGGATGAGGCTCAAGATTTGTCTGGTAGTCTAGATAAGCTATCTTCCTCTGGAAGGGTGGACAATCTGTCTTTCATGATACACATAATTCTTCTCAAAGATTTGAATGCACTCGATTTGAAATCTTTGAGAGAATTTTGTTCGTCATGCAGCACAGATTGTCCACGAAGATAGATTATCTACGCTTACATACGAAACTTTGGGCCTCATCCTTTGAAAAATCTCAATTAGAGTCTGTGATAACTAAAAAATCTATACAATACTGGAGAGAAATTCAATTTATGAAGGTCGTTTTTTTTTTCAATTCTTTGTCGATCTATTGCTTATCCATCTTGGAATGTGCCCTTGATAGAGTCAATGGAATTAGAATCTTTTCCTGGGTCGTTTTTTTAGGTTTGCTTAAAAGGGATGTCAGGGGAACATTACAATTTCATTGAATCCAGCAATGGGACAGTCGGAGAAAAACTAGCTAAGAACTAGCAATAGATAAAACTTGAAAGAAGTAAATAAAAAGAATCAATCTTTATCAATTCTTAAAGGGTAGTTCTCTTTCAGCTCCTTATTCAAGTTTTAATGTCTTCATTGTTAAACATATTGTAACATGCAGTTACACTATGTCTTCAATGTTTTCATTTGGATGAATGAAAGTTAAATTTCGTATCATTCTTCTATGTTCATTAATCAAGTTTCTATAGGGGATTTGTCATGCTATTCCAAGTTTCATTCTTCCATAAATGCAGGATATGTAGTTTATTTGCCAAAATCTTTGTTGTGAGGACTTTGCAGTTCTATCTAATGGAAAAATATATATGACATAACCATTTGGTGACAAATTCACCAGTATAAATATGCATTATCATTTCTATAATTATGTTCTGGTAACGTATTTCTATGAACATGTGTTGCAAGCACTCTTTCACTACCCCAGGATCTTCATCTTTCCTCTAATCAGCCATCCTTTCAGTTACCCAAGAATGTTATTCAGGACTGAAATCAATCGATCCTTTGGCAAAAGTTGAGGCTTTATGCTTTTTGGTGTTCTATGTGTTTTTCGTAAGCTAATAGTCCATCGTGAAGAATTCAATAAAAATTCAATGCATCGTAAAGAATTCAATAAAATTCAATGTTACATTTATGTAATATGAATGGACAGAAAGATCCCACAGCTCTGATTTTGTAGTAGATCAAGTCAACAGGTATAGGTGGGTTACATTACTTGGATTGGACTGAACAATGACTTGCCAAAAACTTTGGAAAATCAAATTTGTAACATATTTAAATTTTGACCAAAGAGCAAGGGAATTTTGGCAAGTTTTACACCGAATTTTTATTTGATTTTGCTAAAAAAATTATTTCATGATAATAACTCATCAGGAATATTTAGAATTCAAGACCAATTTATGAATATGCGTGATTAGTATAGTAATTATTCAACAATAATTCGTTTATTTTTGGATTTTAGATCCTCTGTCCTACGAGGGGTTATTGAGTAGACTGACTACAACCATGTTTATGACTATGTTTCATTGGCATATGACACGCAGAGAGACTTTGAAGGACTGTACCTCATATTACAGTGATCCCTCTTTAGCTCCGAGAAGGACTGTCCCTCATATTACACTGATCCCTCATTTGGCTCTGAGGACTGTCCAATGCCGACAAAAGAGATTTTCTGCTTCCTGATCTGGTTGCTCCACATGAAACTTTGTTTTGGCACTAACATTTCAAATGATCTTAATGATCAAATGTCAATTTCAAAGAACAAGGTGATTGTTGGTGTCAAAACAAAGCTTCGTCTGGAGCATTCAATTCACAAAAGCATAAACAGACAGTATCCTTTGTAGGAATTGTAATATATCCAAATAGTTATACAAGCAGTGTTCAAGGTGACATTACTAAGTTGCCCCTGGCTTGGGCATATCATCAAAACTCCTTACTCCAGGGGAGTTGTCATCAGTGCCACGCTCAGGAAATAGAAGCTGAAGCAGCTCAGACATGATGGACTCCTCAACTGAATTGGATTCTAAGGCCTCCTCCTTTATAACATTGCCACCAAGAACTGAGTTACCATCCTCAGAAATACCCATCAATTGCACTGTTGACGCATTCATGAAATCAGCTCCATCGCCCTGAATAGTTGTGCTGAGTACGGATGATGTTCTGAGGGTCCTAGTATCATCAACCCCTGGAGAAGAACACGAGTCAAGAAAATAAATTCCATTGTTATCAACACGTCCAAGTCCAGTTGAATCATCAGTGCCACCCTCACGACATATAATCTGAAGCAGCTCTTGGAAAGAGACTGAGTGGAGCTGCTTCAGATTATATGTCGTGAGGGTGGCACTGATTCAACTGGACTTGGACGTGTTGATAACAATGGAACTTATTTTCTTGACTCGTGTTCTTCTCCAGGGGTTGATGATACTAGGACCCTCAGAACATCATCCGTACTCAGCACAACTATTCAGGGTGATGGAGCTGATTTCATGGATGCGTCAACAGTGCAATTGATGGGTATTTCTGAGGATGGTAACTCAGTTCTTTCTTGGTGGCAATGTTATAAAGGAGGAGGCCTTAGAATCCAATTCAGTTGAGGAGTCCATCATGTCTGAGCTGCTTCAGCTTCTATTTCCTGAGCGTGGCACTGATGACAACTCCCCTGGAGTAAGGAGTTTTGATGACATGCCCAAACCAGGGGCAACTTAGTAATGTCACCTTGAACACTACTTGTATAACTATTTGTATATATCTAACAAGCAAGTAGTAGGTTGTTTTGCAGTTGCATTTTAAGATTGGAGTTGCATTTTAAGAGTTGAGTTGGATGAAAACGTTATTTGTAGCACGTTCTCTGCACATGCCATCTTTATTGGTTTTGTTCGCATCTTAGTTCAATTTTAAAAATGCTTGCAAATCAAGAAAGTGTTTTGTCAACAACGTGGTCTGCCTGAAAAATATTACATCGGTTGTTATAAACATTCAATTCAGAATGAAATTCAAGTTCTATTTATAAGTTCACACCTTGGAAAAAAAAAGTGTTCTGTGTTTCAGTTTCATATCTAGTTTTGTAAGCATAATTGTATTTCCTTCCAAAGCCAGATATTTTGCGGATTTTGAATGCACCTCTTTTTCTTGTCGTAAGCCAACTTTCAGAGCTATTATCGATATTTTTTGCAAGGCAATATGGATGTCTATTAGTATGGAAAAATCTATGTTCTTATATAAGTTTATAACAGCACTGCAGAAGGGATTTGTGAGCAAATTCGTAGGATTTTTCAATACAGAATGGAGAAACCTGATTTGGGGTTTAAGTATCTTGGTTATTACTTGAAACCGATTTGGGGTTTAAGTATCTTGGTTATTACTTGAAACCGATTTGGGGTTTAAGTATCTTGGTTATTACTTGAAACCGAACTGCTATGGAAAAGATGACTGGAATTGGATATTGCAGAAGGTGGATAGAATAATAAAAAACTGGACCTTTCGCTAGTTATCCATTGGATGCAGGCTTGTTTTAGTGAAATCGGTCCTTCAAATCCTTCTTGTATACTGGTTTTCACTAAAATCGGTTCCTGTTTCAATTATCAATAGTATTTGGAAGAAGAATTTTCAATTCTTATGGTTAGGGGGTATACAGAATTCAAACCTTCATTTATCTTCCTGGTAAAGTTTATTTCTACCCAAACATTTAGGAGGATAGGGCATAAAGAGTTTGGACTGGTTTAGTCATGCTTTGCATGCTAAAAGTCTTTGGTGGTGTTTATCTGGAGTTGGCATGTGGAGTAAAACGATCAAGGAAAAATATATAAAAGCCTCGCCAATTCTGCAATGGACTCAATAGCCGAAATTGAATGCTTGTAATGTTTCCATTATCTGGAAGGGCCTCCTTAAAACTTTTACGATTCTTGGTAATTGGCTTAGCTGAGAGTCAACAGTGGTTCTCAGATTTTTCTTGGCATAGATCCATTTGTTGGGGAGAATATTATACGCTTCCCAAGATGCTATTAGCACAACTTCACAATAAAAATATTTTTGTTCTGGCACCGATTAGGAGGGATTTCAGTTATGACTTATCTTTACCATATTGGTACCAGGCTAGAGAATTGGGGCTATCTGAAGAGGTGGATGAAGAATGGAATAGTTTCACTGATTCTGAACAAAGCCGGAATTATACTGTCAGAAGATGTATATTCTTTAGTATGGGACTGAGGTGATGCCAATGGGGCTCTAACAGCTAAAAAAGCGCTATTGTTTCTCAGGAAGTGTCCTATAATTCAAATGGGTAGTCTGTGAAATTATGGCAGAGGTAGATTCCATTTAAGATTAAGTGCTTCATGTGGCTATGCATAGAAAATAAAATACTCACTTGGGATAATCTCCTCAAGCATGGATTTGTTGGATTGGGCATATGTGTATTATGCCAATCGGAGATGGAGAGTGTCTCTCATATATTTAATCAGTGCCTGTTTTTCAGATTGGTTTGGGGGAATTGAGGAGGGAGCTTAAGCATGATGATGAATGGTTCAATCGAAGTTTCCTTGACTGTATTTTTAAATGGTTCCATTCAAGAGTAAAATTTAAAGACTTACCTTTGTTTACTATTTGGAAAGTGTGGAAAGATATAATTGATGTATCTTTGATGACATCAAGCTTTCTATTTATCATGTTTGTTCCAGAGTGCTTTGTTCTCTTAAAGAATTCTCAGCTTGCAAGTACAATCTAAAGCTTGGAGCTCTTAGAAGACCAGCTATTGGAGAAGATCTAGCTACAGGTTATTTTGATGGTGCTACAAAAGATGGCTTATGTGGGGTAGGGATGATATTAAATGTTATAAAATATTATCAAATATGGTTGAGGATGGGTGTTGGCAGAGGCAACAATACTAAGGCAAAATTTCTGGCACTATGGGGTTTATTGCGGTTCACTAAGAAAATAGGCATCTTCAGAATCAATATTTTTGTTGATTCCAAGGTTGCAATAGATTGGGAAACATCCCACTCAAAGATGTATTCTCTTCATTTCGATCAGTGGGTCGGAAGGATTCGTGACTTGATCGATGGTTTTGCTGAGATATCATTTGATCACATCTACCAGGAATTAAATATGCAAAAAGACCTTCTCTCAAAGAAATCTATTGGACCAATGGATGGATAGATTTTCTTTGAATAATTCTCTACAAATATGTTGGTAGATTCGGGGTCTTTATACATTTTTAGGGGGTAACCTCTTAAAATTTAGCTGGTAGTTTTGTTGTATGCACTGTTGAAGATTGTAACCAGCTAGATTAGTTTTTAAAAGGCCATTTGTTAGAAGTTTTGAAGTTGATAGGTAGTCTATCAATATGACCATCTTCTTGGTATGCATTTTTTATTAATAATATAACTATGATCAGAAGGCTTATTTTGTATGGGATATAGGTAACTTTGATTTCATTCAAATAACAAGTTACAATTTTTTCATTTTTTGAATATATATATATATATATATTGTCGTAATCAATAGTTACATGTGTATAAATATTGCATTTCTTTATGGATTCTATGAATAAATAAATAAAATGTAACAACCTCATAAATCCATATTGTTGTGTATATAAAATTCAAAATAGAATTTACAACAATAATTTAAAATGTTGTGTAAACCCTTATATTTCATATCGATGTTGGTTAAGAAATCTTGGAAGTTGAGCATGTTATTATAGGATGTTTGAATGTTTAATGTTGTTAGGATTTAATACTCCATCATTGTCCTATTTGCATTATTTACCATTTGCTAGCACTTAGTGATGTTATTCCCCCCCGAGTGGTGCGCATATGTCATCCAAGACTCAGTAGCCACCTAATGTGCCCTGCATGCATGACTTTAGGACCACTAGAGGTAGTTCCCTACTTTTTAGGAGCCAACTCAATGTTCTAGTTCAGTCCACCTGAGTTAGCTGACTCTTCTGGGGGGTTTATGCTTTAAATGCCACTGATTGTGGCCTCATGCGCCCTTTTCTGAGTGATTTGCATGTCAAAATCATTGATGCGCCCTCCTTGGTCAATTAACTGATTGTGTCTTCAGTTAACTGAGTTTTGGTTGAGTTTAACTGAGTTTGGGAGCTCTAGAGCACTGATAGAGGTGACAATTACTATGCTAGATAGACCGAGACTCGAATTCTGCTCGGTAATTCGAATTCTCTCCATTGTAACATCATTGTTCATTATACTGATTATTGGATCATGTGACATTATTCTGTTCATATCTGATTTCTCATGCATGATTAATTATTTGCTCATTTTACTGCAGTTTTCACTTTAATTCATCTTTTCTACTCATTCTTTCTCTGTGAAGTATACTCAACTCCATGATCTATTGTGATTTAGAATTTCACATGGTATCATAGATCAGTGAGCGTAGGTTGAGTAGCTTCTTTCATTAGTGCACCAGAACCCTCTGGATTTCCACAACAAATCCTGGTGCCATTGAATTCATTGGAGAAATCCTTTGAGGTCTATCCATGTGTAAAGGATCCGGAAAAATGTGCCTATTGTCCTAAAGCAATGCTCAGTAGTAGTCTATCTCCAAAATTGAGATTTTTTGTAGGTTATTGAAAGTTTTTTAGTGCAGTAGTAACAATAGTACCACATTGTATTCACTCCAGCGATTCTAATGGAGAATTTGAACTCTCCTCTCTCTCCCAGGATCCTGACACCCTTCAATTACCTTGATTGGAGGGATAATATGAATATGGTCTTGTGCAACAAGTCACTGTACATGGTAACAATGGGAAAGGAGTTCGAACCTCAAGCAGTTGTTGAGAAGGCCAAGTATATGAATAGGTTGGATGAAGCATTAGGTTTCATGTGTATTCATATTTCCAGAGATCTACTCTTCCACCTCGATGGATTGAAGACTCCAAGAGAGGTATGGTTGAAGTTGGAGACCCTCTTCGGCAAACAAGATGAGCTAAGGGGCCATATTCTGGAGAATGAGTTGATTTCTCTTCAACCGAGCAGTTTCGAGACCATCCAAAAATTCTTTTCCAAATTCAAATATTTGTTCATGCAATGAAAGTAGTGTGGCATTAGGAAGAAGGATGAGTGATTGGTGTTATCCATTATGAGCAAGTTAGGTCTTGAGTTCTCCATCTTTGTCTCTACCTTCCATTCATGGGTGAATGCTAATCCCTGGTTGGAAAATTCCATCCTTAGATGTTTTCACTAAATCTCTCATTGATCCAGGAGGATCCAAGAAGGAAAAATTTTGAAGTCCTCCAATCTCAGCAAAACCAACACCAGATCGAAGGGCTCGTCGAGACAATCCCAACGGCGTTCGTTTCACCTCAAACAGACTCCGTATGAGAAAGTTATCGCGTTCTGTTCTATAAGGGAAACAGGCAAATTTGGCAAAATGGGGTGCCACGTGGCACCACTGACAGGGTGACATGTGGCAGCACAGACCTATCACAAGGTGACATGTGGCAGTATGATCCAAGCTGGCATATGGTGACTGGACATACGGATGGTGACGTGGCAATATGGACAGTGACTTGGCGGTTGACTGGGCGTGAGGTGGACCAATCCTAGGCCGCCACGTGGTAGCATGGGATTGGCCAATATATCTAAGGCAAAAATTTATGGCCTCCATGAGGTTTGACCCTGTGACCTCTCTCATATAAGCACTCTGCCTTCACCACTTGGGCTACATATCTTTATTGGTATGTTTGTTAAGGTTTGTTTATTTAAGTGTGGAAACGTTGGTAATGGAGCAAAAAAGGGGTCGGGGCTTGGTTTTCAATGTGAGAAGGTTGTTACAACGCCGACCCACGAAAGTTACGACCCACGTGATATCCCCTCCTCCCATTGGCACAGCCACCACGTGGGACGCGCCACTCCTTAAACACATATGTTATAACAAACTTTTAAATGTTACATGCCACCTAATATATGTTGAAGCGCCACCACATATTGCATAACAAACTTTCAACGGATTACATTATATGGGTTGGAGCGCCACCACATAAACGAATTACATGCCATAGTTGGTAAAGTTTTAAAAGTGGGTTGGTATGTTTATTATTATAATATGGTTTTAACCATATTAAAAGCCAACAAAAGGGTATGCCATTATGGGTAGGTTATAACAATATAATATGCCCAACCACATGAGAACCAACTTAGGAGTTGTAACTCCATGCCCATTGAGGAAAATTTGTTGTAACTAAGAATTCATGAGAAACATGTGAAGGGGGTCTTCTCAAGCTATATAAACCCTCTTATTCTCCATTTGCCAGTCATGCTTTGGAGTAGAGAATTTGTAGCTAAAGGAGAGAAGGGAGATTGTGTAGCTCTGCAGGAGGAAGGTACGAGTGTTTATGCTCGTTTTACACCGTCTTCAGGCTTCGGAGTTGTTGGAAGCAGTCTTGTTGTGTTTTGGGCAGCGGTTCTCTTCCTGGCCATTGTCGCCAAGGTATCATTGTATCATTGCCATGTATTTTGCCTTTATGCTGAGATTATAGATCAGCCCTCCTATTGAGAAGCAGGCCCGGAGACGTAGTCCATCCTGGACGAACTCCGTTATCAACTTGTTGTCTTTATGTGTGTATTGTCTATGCTGTTTGGTTCTCTTCTTATGGATTTGTGAGCTTCATTCATGCTCTTTATGCAATTCATGTTAACGTCATAGAGTAGCAAAGATCTTGTTTTCGGATCATGTGGTATCAGAGCAGGTCTATTTGACGTTGGATTGTGAGTGTGGATGCTCACGAGGGCTAAACTGCAAGCTGGTGAGGGTACATTAGAGCCTTACAATTTCGAGATCGGACGTACACACCGAAGGAGGAAGATGGATGCTAATGATGCCCGCATCGAGATGGAGGCAAACTTTCACAAGGTCTTCTATATGATGGCCGACAAGGTAGACAAGTTGTTTGCAGACTATGAAGAACGCATGGCAAAAGAAAGAAAAGGCAGTGAAGTAAAGAAGGAAGACAAAGAAGTGAAGGACGAAGGCAACGCTTCAGTTAACCAAGGGGAAGGTGGCGAAGAGCCTCCTGAGCCTCCCTCTTCACCTTCAGCTTCAAGCACAAGTTCAAGTGCTTCTTCCTCATCTCATTCTCAACATTCCAAGGTTCCTCACAAAGAGCATCAAAAGAAGCCCTTATTGAAGCTCGATGTGAAGTTTGATTTGCCCATGTTCAATGGGGAAGCGAATGCAGAGAAGTTAAACAATTGGATAAGGCAAATTGAGGTCTATTGCCGAGTGCAGCAGATCGAAGAAGAAGATGTGAAGATTCAGTTGGCTTCACTTCGGCTGACAGGCACCGCACTTGTATGGTGGGAAAGCAAGCTTCAGCAAGGTAGCAAACAAATGGGTAATCTTCTCTCATCGTGGTCTGCTTTTATTTCTGCTTTACGTAAGCAATTTTATCCGTTGGGTTATGTTCAGAAGGCAATGATGGATTGGCAAAGTTTTAGACAAGGCAAGGGTCAGAGTGTTCAGAGTTTTACTGAAGAATTTAGAAAGAAAGCTTTAGAATTGAATAGTGCTTTAGATTCTCCTGACACTCTTTTGAAGTACATTGGTGCTCTTCATCATTATCTACGCCATACTTTGCTGTTGTTGAATCCTACTAGTGTGGATGAAGCAAGTGTTCAGGCTACTCATCTTGAGAACAGGGGGAAGCATTTGCAAGAAGACCATCAAAAGAAGCCTTTCAAGCCCAACAACCACCACAAGTTCAAGAAAAAAAGACAAGAGCAAGAAGACAGCTACTGCCAAGAAGGAAGGAGGAAAGCCCCATTGCAACCATTGCGATACTGATGGGCATGATGAAGAAAGTTGTTGGAAGTTGCATCCTGAACAAAGGCCAAAGCATTATGGAGGCAAAAAGAAGAAAAAGACCGTTGCAACAGCGCAACGAGATTTGGGTTCCGACTCAGGTGACGAAACCATGATTACAGCCGTGGGAATGCAAGGTAACAAAACTCCTCATACTGGTTCAAGTTCTACTCATGTTTCTAAAGAAAATGATAAAAGAAGAAGTGAGTTGTTTCACATCAGAGTTGTGTCTAAGCATACAAAGATTGAAACATTATTTGATCCGGGTTCTCAAGTAAATTTGATCTCAGAATCAGTTGTTAATAAGTTGGGCATACAGACTAAACCTCACCCCAAGCCTTATCCTCTTGGATGGGTATGTGATAATGCTAAGTTGCAGGTGACTAAGCAATGCAGGTTAAGGTTTGCTATTGCTTCAAAGTTGATTGATGAGGTGGACTTAGATGTTGTTCCTCTTGACATCTGTGGTATCGTATTGGGAAGCCCATACTTGTATGATCGAAAAGCAGTGTTCTTCCGTCATGAGAACAAGTACCATCTCACCAAAAACAGGGTGGAGTACATTGTGAGAGCTCACAGTATGAAGGCTAACACCACTCTGGTTAGTGCAGGACAGATGAAGCGGCTCATCAACACTAATAAGAGATACATGCTCATGGTTGTGAGAGCAAAAGATGCTGAGGCATCCGATGCTTTCAAAGGTTGTGATCCTTCTCATAAAAAGGCTATGATTGATATTGTGGCTAACTATGATGAAATATTTCAGGAACCTACAGGTTTGCCTCCCAAAAGGGAGATTCAGCATGAGATCCATCTCCAGCAGGATGCCCCTCTTCCTAATGTGGGCATGTACAGGTTGTCCGCAGTTGAAATGGCAGAGATTAAGAAGCAGGTTCAAGACTTGTTGGACCAAGGAGTGATCAGACCCAGCTCCTCTCCATGTGGTTCGCCGATTGTGTTGGTGATGAAGAAAGATGGCACATGGAGGATGTGCGTTGACTATCGGGCTCTCAACAAGATCACGATCAAGAATCGATACCCGCTTCCTCACATAGATGACTTGCTCGACCAGTTGAAAGATGCTGTGTTCTTTACCAAGTTGGATTTGTGCAGTGGCTACCACCAGATCAGAATTGCAGAAAGTGATGTGTGGAAGACGGCCTTCAAGACCAAGCAAGGTCTATTTGAGTGGTTGGTGATGCCGTTTGGGCTTTGCAATGCACCAGCAACCTTTATGCGGGTAATGAATGATGTTTTCCGGCCATTCTTAGATGATTTTGTCATTGTATACTTAGATGATATCTTGGTCTTTAGCAAAACTTGGGAAGCACATGTGGGGCATGTAAAGCAAGTATTAGATACTTTGAAAAAGGAGAAATTGTATGTAAAATTGTCAAAGTGTGAATTTGGCAAAACTGCATTAGTTTACTTGGGTCATATTGTAGGAGGTGGAAATTTAAAAATTGATCCTTCAAAAGTTGATGTAATTGTCAATTGGCCTAAGCCTACTAATGCTACTGAAGTGAGAAGCTTTTTAGGAGCTGTTCAATATTGGAGGAGGTTCATTCAGAACTTCTCATACATAGCATCTCCTTTGCATGCCTTAACAAGTGTAAAGAAAGCCTTCCAGTGGGGAGGAAAGCAGCAGAAATCCTTCGACACATTGAAGGGAAAGATCAGCACCGCCCCAGTCCTAGCCTTGCCTGATTTGCAGCAGCCATTTGAGATAGAGACGAATGCCAGTGGATATGCCATGGGGGCAGTATTGATGCAGCACCGCAAGCCTATTTGCTACCATTCAGAGACTTTTACTCAAGCAGTGATCAACTACCCCACCTATGACAAAGAGTTGTATGCTTTGGTTCAGAGTGTCAAGAAGTGGAAGCACTACTTGATGGGTAAGGAGACGATCATCCATACCGATCATCAGCCCTTGCAGTATCTCCAGTCCCAGACTAAGCTCCAGCAAGCTCGTCATTTCAGGTGGATGGGATTTCTTCAACAATTCCATCTAGTGATCAAGTACAAAAAGGGTACTAGTAACAAAGTGGCAGATATGCTTTCTAGACCTCCTATTGTTGCATCTATTGTTTTGAAAAATGCTTCTTTGTCCCATGAAAGTTATATTGAGCAGTATGCTACTGATGATGATTTCAAGGAGATTTATGAGAAGCTAACCAATGGCACACAGGTGGAAGACTACTATTTGCAGGGAAAGTTGCTCTATCATTTGGGCAAGCTATGTGTTCCTATCAGTGAAAGAGTCCATGTAATACAAGAAGCTCATACTTCTCTTGTATCAGGGCATTTTGGGGTAGGTAAGACTTTGTCTCATTTGCAAAGACTCGTGTATTGGCCTCGCATGAAAGACATTGTAACAAAATATGTAAAGGGGTGTGTGATGTGCTCTACTTGTAAGCCCACTAATAGAAAATTGGGGCTGTACTCACCACTTCCTGTTCCTTCCCATCCTTGGGAAAGCATTTCCATGGATTTTGTGGGGGGTTTTCCTATGTCTAGGAGGGGTCATGACTACTTGTATGTGGTCGTGGATAGGTTTAGCAAGATGTGTATTCTTATGCCATGTAAAAAGCAGGTCACTGCAGAGCAGATTGCTTCTCTTTTCTTTCAGCATGTATGGGTTCACTTTGGACTCCCTACGTCCATTATCTCAGATCAGGACTCTCGATTCCTTGGAGAGTTTTGGACAAAATTATGGTGTATGATGGACACCAAGCTAAAGAGGAGCACCGCTTTCCATCCACAGACCGACGGACAGACAGAGGTAGTCAATAGGACAGTTGTCCATTTGCTTCGAGGCTATTGCAACAAGCATCCTAAGTTATGGGATGAACAGATCCAGTATGTGCAGCATGCCTACAACAGGGCTATGCATTCTTCCACTCAGAGCTCGCCATTTGAGACATGCTTTGGGTACTTGCCAAAGACTCCATTGGAATTGACTTATGGGAGAGAGGTTGATTCAAGCACTTCCAAGGATGAAGACAAAGCCCGCAGGTTCATTCAGAGAGTTCAACAGGTACATCAAGCAGTGCAAGAGCAGTTGGAGAAGAGTCAAGCCCAGTACAAGGCTCGCCATGACAAGCATAGAGTTGATCATCAGTTTCAGGTGGGAGATCAAGTGTGGCTTCACATCAGCAAGGAGAGGATGAAAGGAGAAGGCAAGAAGCTCAAGCCCATTAGATATGGTCCCTTCACCATCTTGGAGAAGATTGGGACAAATGCTTTTCGCTTAGAGCTACCGCCATACATGCAGATCTACTCAGTAGTGAATGTGGAGAACTTGAAACTCTATGAGCCTCCCATGATCATGGATGAAAGGTAGAATGTCTCATTGCCATCAGTTGATGAATTTGCTCCTGAGTACATGGATGAGCTAAAGGAAGATGTCATCTTGGACAGAAGGACAAGGACTTCTCGCAGAGGTGATGTTGATTATCTTCGAGTGGGCATCAGAGGCACTCATCCAAGCAAAGCCAAGTGGATCGAGAAGGAGAAAGTGAGGGAGCAATTCCCTCACCTATCTGTTGATTAGTAAAGGCTTTTGGATGCCAAAAGCTTCTCAGTGGGGACGAATGATCCAGGAGGATCCAAGAAGGCAAAATTTTGAAGTCCTCCAATCTCAGCAAAACCAACACCAGATCGAAGGGCTTGTCGAGACAATCCCAACGGCGTTCGTTTCACCTCAAACGGACTCCGTATGAGAAAGTTATCGCGTTCTGTTCTATAAGGGAAACAGGCAAATTTGGCAAAATGGGGTGCCACGTGGCACCACTGACAGGGTGACATGTGGCAGCACAGACCTATCACAAGGTGACATGTGGCAGTATGATCCAAGCTGGCATATGGTGACTGGACATACGGATGGTGACGTGGCAATACGGACAGTGACTTGGCGGTTGACTGGGCGTGAGGTGGACCAATCCTAGGCCGCCACGTGGTAGCATGGGATTGGCCAATATATCTAAGGCAAAAATTTATGGCCTCCATGAGGTTTGACCCTGTGACCTCTCTCATATAAGCGCTCTGCCTTCACCACTTGGGCTACATATCTTTATTGGTATGTTTGTTAAGGTTTGTTTATTTAAGTGTGGAAACGTTGGTAATGGAGCAAAAAAGGGGTCGGGGCTTGGTTTTCAATGTGAGAAGGTTGTTACAACACCGACCCACGAAAGTTACGACCCACGTGATATCCCCTCCTCCCATTGGCACAGCCACCACGTGGGACGCGCCACTCCTTAAACACATATGTTATAACAAACTTTTAAATGTTACATGCCACCTAATATATGTTGAAGCGCCACCACATATTGCATAACAAACTTTCAACGGATTACATTATATGGGTTGGAGCACCACCACATAAACGAATTACATGCCATAGTTGGTAAAGTTTTAAAAGTGGGTTGGTATGTTTATTATTATAATATGGTTTTAACCATAAAACCATATTAAAAGCCAACAAAAGGGTATGCCATTATGGGTAGGTTATAACAATATAATATGCCCAACCACATGAGAACCAACTTAGGAGTTGTAACTCCATGCCCATTGAGGAAAATTTGTTGTAACTAAGAATTCATGAGAAACATGTGAAGGGGGTCTTCTCAAGCTATATAAACCCTCTTATTCTCCATTTGCCAGTCATGCTTTGGAGTAGAGAATTTGTAGCTAAAGGAGAGAAGGGAGATTGTGTAGCTCTGCAGGAGGAAGGTACGAGTGTTTATGCTCGTTTTACACCGTCTTCAGGCTTCGGAGTTGTTGGAAGCAGTCTTGTTGTGTTTTGGGCAGCGGTTCTCTTCCTGGCCATTGTCGCCAAGGTATCATTGTATCATTGCCATGTATTTTGCCTTTATGCTGAGATTATAGATCGGCCCTCCTATTGAGAAGCAGGCCCGGAGACGTAGTCCATCCTGGACGAACTCCGTTATCAACTTGTTGTCTTTATGTGTGTATTGTCTATGCTGTTTGGTTCTCTTCTTATGGATTTGTGAGCTTCATTCATGCTCTTTATGCAATTCATGTTAATGTCATAGAGTAGCTAAGATCTTGTTTTCGGATCACTCATCCAAGAACAAGACAAACTTATTCAGATGGATGCTTTGCAAGCCTCCAAAAATCAGGATCTTATGGTTGGGGAGTCAAAAAGTGTTGTTGACACCCAAAAGTGCTCACTAGCTCATTTCCCTATTCATATAACCCATTTGTCCACTTTTCCACCATCTGAGCCTCTGAAACCAACAAAAGGTCACCAAAAGACCTTAGTACACCCCTTTTTCCCACTCAAAAAAGATAATTTTTCCTAAAAAGCATAAAAAACCCTCAAAAAGCGTCCAAATTCCCAAAAATATTAAAAAGGGAATAAAAATATTAATTTTATTCAAAAAAGGAAAAAGGAGGGAAAAGTACCTAAACCATGTTGGTCAATACTATTGGTTTTCACAAAACCACAAATGGTATTCCCCACCACCAAAACCTATAAAAAGGTGGTAGGGGCTCCTCATTTGAGATCCATCCATTATCTCATCCTCATGCTGCCGAAATCTCCCTTTAGCATTTTAGCCATTGTAAGCAACCTTGGAGAAGGAGACCTCTTGGAGCTTGGAGCTACTTATCTTGGGAGTTGCTCTACATCAACCTTCACCATTGGAGGTATTACTATTGCAAGCATTAGCTTGCCCCATTTTTAAATACAAAATTATTTCTTATGTTTCTTGTTCTTCTTTTTTAATTCAAAAATGCACATGCTAGATTAGTTTTAGTTTAGATTTAGTTTATTGTTATTTATTTCTATTGAAACTGCTGCTACTAGTTAGCAGGTGCCCATAGCACTAAGCTTGGTTGCAAAACCAAGCCAACAGTTTTTGGCGACTCCGCTGCTTTTCGAATCTTTAGATCTCACTTTTGCTTTAGATCTTAGTTTTTGATTGTATTAGGTAGTTTAATTCATAGATCTGCCACCCTAGACAGCAGATCCATTGCTGTTCTAGATCTTGGCCCATTTTTTTGCCATTAACAGCCCGAAATTCTCAATTTTCGGGTTCATTTTTTGGCATCTGCGTACGGCTTTCGCCTCGCGGCTTTTTGCCCGACAGTCGCGCGGCTCATCGGGACTGCGCGGCTTTTTTCCGCGCTGCGCGCCGCGGCTTCGCAGCCTTTTTCCGCACTGCACATCGCGGCTTCGCGGTCAAAACCCGTGTTGCCCATCGCGACTGTGCGACAGAAACCCGCGCGGTCCATCGCGACTTTTAGCCCAAAACCCGCGATGCACATCACGACTTTTAGCCCGAAACCCGCGATGTGATTTTTTGGCCGCGTGGCTCAATTTTCAAACGACCATATCTCCCTCTCCCGAACTCCGTTTGAAACGATTTTTTTTTTCAAATTGGGTGTTTTCGATCAAGGAATCCAAATATGCTATTAGATTTAAGAAATTTTTCATAGAAATTTATCTAATCTTTTATTTTAGTTTTATTTATCACTTCAGTTCACCCATTTTGGCCCATATTTTCCAGTATTAAAATTCCAGCATTGTTTACAGCCATAGAAAAATTTTACTATTTAGAATGCACATTTGAATAAGTCTTTTTAAAAATTTTCAGAAATTGAAAGAAGGATTTGTTTGCATTTTACCTAGATTAAAATTTTTGTTGTTTGCTTCTTTAATATTTTGCCCATAGCAATTATTAAAAACGAAATCCATTTATTTTGAAAAGAAGTTATATTATTTGCTTTTCTGTTTGAAAGATCCTTTGTTTTTTGAATAGTCCTTGAAAAGCATTTAGTTTCCATTTATTGAAAAAGTCATAATATTTGCTTTTTATTTCCAAAGATCCTTTTGTTTTTTGAAAACTTAGCATTTACTTTTTCATTTTCAGTTTAAAATATCACACGTGCACCCAATCAAACACTAATTTTAAACTGAGCCTTAAAACTTACCCTAATTTCAACCCACTTTTAACCCCACTTGGGGAACACTAAAAGAACTTTGTAGCTAGGTAGTATTGAGGGGATAGGTGTTCCAATAACACCCCTCAGTTATTACATCTGATACATAGTTGTTGTCCTTTAGGGAGCTAAAATCTCTTAGTATTTATTGACACGGTCACAACCGGTTTATGGGAAGGCCTCTCCCCTAGGAGGGTTGAAGTCGCGATGATGGTTCCGGAAGCCTGAGTGGAATACCAAAATCCATTCAGTAACCGAAGGGATACCATTCGCAGTTCTCGGGATATCCCTGTATTGGGATATTGCGATCAAGGACCAAACGGCAGATTTACCTTTTCTCGACGTGTCATGAACGGAGTATCCTAGTAGCCATTCTTTAGGATTGATTACCCGGTGTCCCTCCCGGTAGGGGGATATCTAGTCGTTGACTCGACACTCAATATTGTCTGACTTGGATTTCATCACCTTGCAGAGAATATAGTTTGTTGATTCACAATACTTTTAGTTAGGTGTTTGCATGATTCAACCCACCTTTGGTCTAGTTACACCTATTTTTTCTAGAAGCTGTTTGCATGTTGGTACTCTGACCATTTTTTGCATCCCTCCACTTATTGTAGCACAGCTGCTAGAATAAGTGCCTTTTTTGAGGTTGATTTTTTTGGCCTGAGAGCCTTCATTTTTCACTCCCCTTCTTGCACCCTTGGTTGCATTAAGGGTTTTGAGTTTTTTATACATTACCATTTTACACATAAGATTTTTCCACAAAAACTTATTTTCTCACCATTGAGAATTTTAGACACTCTCGTCGTCTACAGGGCGAACTCCTAGAGTTCAGTCTACTTGGCTTGCCACGTCACCGACGCCGAGCCTTATCCCTTGACTCGACACATCGTCGGTCAACTAGACAGTCATCCGATTCTGACACGCCTCACTTCACATTTGATTTAGAGGCAGAATCTAAAAACCCCACAGAGTTATTTCCAACCAACCTTATGGCTGGAACACCTTTTGACCCACTTTTTTCCAGCACCATAGGAGAGACGTCTACTGACCCTTCTACTGCGATGCCATCCATGGCAACACCTACCCCCCTAGGTATGTCTAATATGGCGGACACTCCACATTTAGGAATGCCCAACATAGGGCCACCTCCTGTTATAGGAATTCCCAACACAGGGCCACCACCTATTATGGGTATGCCCAACATAGGGGTCACACCCCCTCTGGTTTCCACAAACCCTATCCCAGGAATCACCACTACTATTCCTAACCCTGGTGTAACCCATGTTGCACTAGGAAACGATGGCCCTTACCAGACCACAGGTATTGGAGGATATATACCTTCAATACCTAGCATACCTTTAGGTGCTACTGGACCCCCACATCATACCACCATGACTAGTCATGTCCCAGTTCCAGTCACTACATCTGCTAGCTTACCGTACATGGCGAGTCTGAACTTACCAGACTTAGCCAGGCTCACCAATGATCCCATCAGGAACAACCCCACATGGCCTCCCATGCCCACCAAACTCCCCTCCGACATCCCTAAGTTTGAGGGTAAGGCAGGAGAGGACCCCCAGAACCATATTATGTCCTTCCATCTATGGTGTTCCTCCAACTCTATAGTGGACGACTCTGTCTGCCTCCGCCTTTTACAGCGCACCTTCACTGGCTCTGCAGCTAAGTGGTATATCGAGCAGCTCCATGGCACGCATGCCTCCTTTACCTCCCTTGCCTTGACCTTCCTGCAGTTCTTCCAGTTACCTGTCCGCTATGATGCGGGCGTCGATATCCTACTGTCTTGCAGACAGAACACGGCCACCCACATCACTGACCACATTCATGAGTGGCGTCGACGCCGAAGCCTCTGCAAAAGTTAGACGACCGTATCTTTCAAGATTGGTTTCTAAAATCCCTTCTCCCTCTCATTGCGAAGGATGTGGCATCCAAAAGACCCCAGTCTGAAGAAGAGGCCATCCTCAAAGCCCAACAGTTTGATCTCATTTACGCCCAGTCAGGTTATCTGTATACCATTATACCAGACGCCCCTCGGGGCGAGTCATCCCAACATGATGCGCCGGGGGCATCCCATGCCGCTGATGGCATCATTGGTCGTATGGCCTTGCATCCCCAACCCTTTTCCATTGCACATCCTAGCCATGGTCCCGATCTTTCACGGGCTACATCTCAGTCTGGAGCAACCAGTTCATATGCTCCCATGGCACATCACCACCATACCCATGGACCTTCATGTCCACCTCAGTGCTTTGGTCATGCACCACCTGCATACGCTCCCCCAGCTGCACCTCAACCCGTGTACTATCCACAGCAAGCTGTGGCAGCTAACCCAACACCTCCAATAGCTCAGGGTTACCAACAACCCCAGCAGGTCACTGGACCACCTCCAGCCCCACAAGATTATTATCCACCACAACCTGCTCCCGCACTTGAGGCGAACCAAAATCCTCCCACTGCTCAAGGGCAAGTGTACACACAGCACAACCAGCCCCAGAACCAAAACAACCAGTGCAACCAAGGTGCGCAACAGAACCGTGGTAGAGGTCGTAACCACGGTAATAACCAACAACATCGGCAAGGTCCTCCACCTCCCAATCCTTCGCAGAATAACGATGCTGCTCCTCCCAACCGCAATGCGGATCGGAATCCCAAGCAGCCTAGAAATAATAACCTCAGAACAAACCACCCTGTTCTATCTGCGGGGTATATGGTCATTACATGCATTCTTGCCCACATTTGGAGCGAGCTCGGCAACTCTGGACCGACGATGCACATCGTCAAGGGCAAGCGGCTCCTCAGCCGCCACCCAACCCTCCACCACCTCAACATCAACCCTTGGTGCTGCAAAACCCCTTTCCAAACCAGGGTGTAGTGAACACTCAGCCGTTAGCCCCCCCTCAGGGCAACGTGCCACCACAGCAGATCACTTATGCAGCCCCTGATCAACCCATGTTCAATTCAGGTACTCACCATTTGTTGATGATGTCGACTGCCGCTGCCAACCTCCAAACCCGTCGGAACCAATATGGCTCCACCTTTGAAGCCCCTCCCGCTGACAAAAACACTAACGTTAATCCCACAGATCAAACGTTACGTATACCTCCGGCTCCACTTGATGGCGCTTCCAAAGCACCTCGCTTCCCACTTCGTCGCATCAACAATAATCCCAATGCTCGCGCTACGTCGAATTACAACATTGTCGACGACTTAGCCCAGTCTCCTGCAGCCATGTCTGCTTTAGAAGTTTTGAAAAACTGTCCTTCGCAGCGCAAAACTTTGCTCTCTGCCATTGGCGCCATTGACCCCAATGATTCACAGTTGATCGCATTCGATTCAGACCAGTCTGAACCCCGCCTGCCTTCCTCTTTAGCATTCCAAGTTTTCGTTTATGTTCGGAATCTTGTCATCCATCAGTGCATTATCGATGAAGGGGCCTCCACATGCGTCATGTCCACATTCGTTTGGCAGAAGTTGGGATCCCCTACTCTCCAGCAGTCCACCACTGCATTACGAGCTTACGACGGCCGTTCGACTCAACCCCAAGGTTGTTTAGCCAATGTCCCTGTCCAGCTGGCGGGTAAAACCGTGCTCATTGACATTGAGGTCATCAATGCCCAACTAGACTATAAAATTTTACTTGGTCGCAGCTACATGTATGCCATGCGGGCTGTTGCCTCATCCGTATTTCGCACCATGCAGTTCCCCCATGAGGGACGCGTGGTCAAGGTCGACCAGCTCACCTATTACGATCCCAAGGCCCCTGCCACACCTGAAAATGTTCTCCCCATGGTTGAACAACCTGTTTGTGGTGCAACTACCTCATTCATTTCCTCGGTAGGACCCGGACTTTACTCCGAGGTGCCGATGACCTCTACATTCCAGGCCATTCCACCACCATCACCGGAGACCCACGTCGCTAACCTCTGCACCCTTTCACAAACACCCGGTAATCAACCCTTCTTGTTACCCAAACCACCATTGGTCCCTAGTCACATTGGGGTTACACCCATCCACACAATCCCCTTTCTATTTCCTCCTTCGGGTGTAGTAAGCGCCCTGGTTATGGCTACCCTTAGTCTACCCGGGTTAACATTGGGATTACCCGTGTGGTATATTTCGCCTCCAGTTCCACCGCCGACACCAAATGTCATCCTGCAACTGGTGCAACCCATTGTTACTTCTACCCAACCACCTCCCGGTATCACTACTCCTTCGTCATCAACGAATCCCCCTCCACTCATCAGGCCCACTGGGGGCAGAGGCCCACAACCATACACTGCGGTACCCCCACCCAAGGCAGTTAAACCTCCCCCTGTATTCCGTGCTCCTCCAAAATGCTCGCTGTGTGATGAGTTAGGCCATCCAACCCATCAGTGTCCACAGTTACCTGCATTGCAGGAACACATGTAAATGTTGGACGACGACCCCAACATCCCGGTGGTCAAACTAGATCCAAACCCTATGCCTCGTGATAAATCACTGCGTACCAACCACCCATGTGCGATATGCGGTATTTACGACCACTACTCCCAAAACTATCCTGACATCCCAGACTATAGAGCAGCTCTCTACGAGATGAACAATTTGGACCTAGAGACGGCACCCCTACTATCGAGGAGATCTACCCTCCCGCATCATCCTCATCCGGAGAGATTAACACCATCTACATGATCTCTTCGACTACCACTACCTCATCACTCGATTTGACCACTAAAGCTCCCGTAATGATGAAGAGGTTCTCGAGACTCCTACTACCTTTGATTATCCCGGGGAAGACATGCACCATCGTCCATACTTCCTCCTGGAAGAGACTTCATCCACCACCGCTACCCAATCCGCGGTTGAGTCCAAGGATTTCCTTCCTACTAAAATCGACTGGTTAACGGATCCCATGGCCGATATTTCTCCCGTCATCCACATTGACATCTCTGACCCACTTGGTGCCCTTCATACCATCACATTAGGAACCTCCCACAGTGAGCATGAGATCGGAGAATACCAACAACTGTTCCAAGAATTCACTGATGTCTTTACTTGGTCAGATACCGAAATGCCTGGCCTTGGCCCCGCCATTTATACGATCTCCACTGGATACCCCTCTGTCCGGTCAGCCCCTTCCATTGATCCCTTTGACACACAGATTCAACCCTTTCAAATCGACCAGGAAACCACATGTCCACAACATGGGGGCAGGCCCAAAACCTTGCCTACTAATCATCATCGTGATCCTCGTCGGAGATACTGGGGGCATCCACCCCACAAAGGGAATCCCCCATCATCATATCATCACTTCAGTATGCCACCACGACCCACAGCCTCATGGTATAACACCCCGCCAGCAGTTGCTCAATGCCCTATTGATCTCTCTCTGAGACAAAATCTGCACCACATTGACACCTTTGAGTTAGGGGGCATAATAGATTACCTCGACCCCGGGATAGGGGGCATGATCAATCATTTTGAACCTTCCCCATCATCTCTATCTCAACACCTCAATGAGCCCATCGTTCAAACCAACACATATGTGATCCACAATCACAAACCCCATGCACATAGCATGGGGGTAGGTCATTAACCCTGCTCGCTTTTTCATATTCGTGATCTCAACCATTTTTGAGGTCACGTGTCACTTGTATATTTTAGTTGATTTGATACACCTAGTATTTTTCCCCCACGGGTCATCATTTCTCCCCACCACTGCATCCTTCGCTTGGTGGGATCACCTTTATTTGTAGCCATTTTTTAACCTAGTTCTTTCCTTTAACCATTCCGGAGTCCTTATGACCTCCGTTTTTCGCACCATTTGCACTGCCGGATTCATATTTCCGTGCCCGTGATGATGCTTGAGATCATTTCTCGCTCTCACTAGGACCAATATCAACATTGTGTCCCGACACCTTGTCGCCCCAGTTTGCATGCCACATCTACCGTTCTTCGTGGTTGACCATCTTTATATCGCTGGATTCAGTGTCCCGCGCTTGTGATGATGCTTGAGATCATTTCTCGCTCTCACACCCATACTTTTCGGCCATTTTTTCAAAATGCCCTCTCATTGCCTCGGTTTGCGTGCCACAAAGCCGCAGCCCCCTTTTGACAATCTTTATGTAACCGGATCCAGTATCCCACACACATGATGACGCTTGAGACCTTTTCTCGCTCCCATCTATCCATTTTTGTTCAGAATAATTTTATCCCTTTTTCAGGCCGAGCAATCCCTTTTTACGAAAAAGGCACTTAGTGAGCTTCTATTAAGCTCTTTTCTGACTCCTAAAACAATGAAAAGATCGCCGAGCAATCTTGCTTCCTTTCATGCTCGCTAAACGTATCTGAAAGGGCATCTACCTGGTATAAGTTTACCCCTTTTCCGGACCTTGTAGACTAATTACGAAAAAGGTATACTCTAGTCACATCGACTAGAAGAGTTCTCCATCCGCATCATTTTATGCTTTTTCGGGCCTTGGAGACTAAACTTACAAAAAAGAAACACCAATGGAGTCCACTTACCGCTTTTAGACTCTCTAAACATGAAAGCGACCACGAGCAATCACCATCCTGGGCTCGTAAAACCAATAGGACAGTAGTCATAACCACTGCAGAGTCTTCTTATCGTTTTCAGACTCCAAAAAAATGAAAGCACCAATGAGCACGAACAGTCCTGGGCTCACAAATCCACAGGATAGTACCATTTCAGAGCACACTTTTATCCCTTCTTGGAGCTCATTAAAACTACGAAGAAGGACCCAATGGTGCTTCTCGGTGCCACAACAGATCACGTCTACTCCTATGGTAGCTTCCCCATTTTGGTCGCCTTTGTTCAGAGTATTCTGCAGTATGTCACCTTGACAATCCCTCGACAGCACCTATCAGCTCGTCCTCCCCACCAGAGCCAATATATACCATTCAGTCCCTAGAAGTCATGATCCCCACACCTACAAGTCAGTTCCCTACGCTGCTAGGTCAACCATTTCATCATACTCTGAACAAAGGAAGTTTGAGTCTACCCACTTTATGACCCAGTTATTTACCATCCCCACAAGTATGTCAGTCCTACCATCAGTACTACAACACTTCAGTTCTACACCTCGTGCTCCTATCAAGGAAACATCATTGCCTTGTTAGTTGCTGGTCTCCCTCTGTTGACGACAACCACATTTATTCCAGAGAATAGACCTAGAGGTCCCTGTGTCTTGAACTCATCACCATTCATGATGAGTGCCTACGAATCATTTCGAGAAGACTCCTCAGTGCTTCTCTAAATGGTTGTTTCTCACATGCTCGACTTCAACACCTTGATCGCATCGTTGAGACTCGCACAAGGCATTGATCCTTTCAAATTTTTCGTCGAAGACCCCGGATACCTCCTGACTCTTCCACATTTGAGGGTCTACCTATGGAAACAACCAGTTACATTTTTTCTATAGATATCTGGGTTGCGCATGGTGATAGTATTCGGAATCCATCCAGTTATATGCTTCCTCGAGTTTCAGTTCAGTATACCCTTGATCCAGCAGCTCATCAGTTCCTCTGAGTCCCCACTCAGCACCACTGTTGGTATTTCATTATATCAGTTCTTCCACTCAGACATGGTCAGCCCAGCAGTGCATCCCAGATTTGTGTCCCCTCTGGACCCTTATGATGTCACAGTGGTTCTCTATGTATCTTACAGGTCCCCCCTTTGTTCGGGCCTTACAGTTATTTTGTTACGGATACGAGCATGGGAATGCCTGCCTCGTCCATACATTGAGTTTCTTCCTCATCCTTTATTTGAGGCCATGTATCTTTCAGGTCCCCATATTTTGGATCCTATTGTTATTAATGTTCTATATCCTGATACGAGCATGGGAATGCCCGCCTCGTACATTATCAGAGATTATACCTCATTCATATTGAGGCCATGTAACATTTTTTGTTTTTGCAGCTTCCAAGGGCCGTGGCTCCAATCTCCAACCGGTCTCTTCTCTCCCCTCAACCCCAGAAAAAGACAAAAGAACTATGATGTCTATCGGCCATACGATGAGCTCCTGCCCTCACACATCAGGGGGCAATCTGTTGACACCCAAAAGTGCTCACTAGCTCATTTCCCTATTCATATAACCCATTTGTCCACTTTTCCACCATCTGAGCCTCTGAAACCAACAAAAGGTCACCAAAAGACCTTAGTACACCCCTTTTTCCCACTCAAAAAAGATAATTTTTCCTAAAAAGCATAAAAAAACCCTCAAAAAGGGTCCAAATTCCCAAAAATATTAAAAAGGGAATAAAAATATTAATTTTATTCAAAAAAGGAAAAAGGAGGGAAAAGTACCTAAACCATGTTGGTCAATACCATTGGTTTTCACAAAACCACAAATGGTATTCCCCACCACCAAAACCTATAAAAAGGTGTCAGGGGCTCCTCATTTGAGATCCATCCATTATCTCATCCTCATGCTGCCGAAATCTCCCTTGAGCATTTTAGCCATTGTAAGCAACCTTGGAGAAGGAGACCTCTTGGAGCTTGGAGCTACTTATCTTGGGAGTTGCTCTACATCAACCTTCACCATTGGAGGTATTACTATTGCAAGCATTAGCTTGCCCCATTTTTAAATACAAAATTATTTCTTATGTTTCTTGTTCTTGTTTTTTAATTCAAAAATGCACATGCTAGATTAGTTTTAGTTTAGATTTAGTTTATTGTTATTTATTTCTATTGAAACTGTTGCTACTAGTTAGCAGGTGCCCATAGCACTAAGCTTGGTTGCAAAACCAAGCCAACAAGTGCGAATTCCAAAGGGAAGCACAAGGGAAAAGAGAAGAGGCAATCTGAACACAAGCAGAATGTCAAGTCTAGTCCATCGGAAGGATCCTCCAACTCCAAGAAGGACAAGCAAAAACGATTTGAGAAATCCAAGTGTTGATATTGCAAGAAAGGAAACCACCTAGAGATATCTTGCATGTAGAAGAAGATAGATCAAATGACCAAACTTCTTGAACAACACAGCATTGCCCTCCCAGCAGGCGCAAGAGAGACTGATTCTGGAAGTGAGTCTGATGGTCATGAGAGATGCCATGCATGGAAGGATGGATTTTCATAATCACAAGCTTTCCTCATAGATTCAGGAGCCTCCAACCACATGGTTGCCTCCAAAGATTCATTTCCTTATCTAGATGTCAATGATGGTACGATTATTCACATGGGAGATAACTCTCAGATCTCTGCTGAAGGGAAGGACATAGTGCATCTGGAGCATGGAAAGCTCAAAATGTTCTATTTGTGCCTTCTTTGTCAGCAAATTTATTGTCTATTTATGAGATGACTCACACAAGTTCACTGAAGAAAGTGGTCTTTGGTCCTAACACAATTGAGATTGCAGAGATCTCTCTCAGAAGATTATAGCGAAAGGGTTTGCAAACCATGCTTCAAAGGAATATGATTTCTCACTTTTTTCCATACTCTCTACCTACTCCTTTGGCATCTGATGAATATCTCAGTGATCTCTTCTAATGAGGATGAGGATCAAGATCTTGATGTTGAGAATAAATTTAAAGGAGATCCAAATCCAGATCCAACACCTGCTCCCAAACCATGGACAAGGCCAATATGGGATCACGAAGTCCTTGTAGCTGCTGGAAACATAGTTGGGGATCCATCTAACCATAGAACCACCAGATATCAGTATCATGCAAACCTTGCACTATGTCATGTAGATCCACTTCTCTCAAAGAGGTGCTACATGATGGTGGAGTTTGATCCACAATCCCTTGAAGAGACTTGCCATGGGGGATCTACAACCAAGTACAAATCTCAGTTGGTTGACAAAGGGCACTCAAAGGTTCATGATTTGGACTACAATGAGCCATTCGCTCCAGTAGCAAGAAGGGTTCCTGAAAGACTCATTTTGGAAAATATAGCTTCGACACAATAGGAGGTACATCAGAGGAGCAGATCTAGATCCAGATCTAGATCTAGCATCTACATTGCTATCCTACATAGGAGCAGATTGCCAATATTTTTGCAAAGGATTTCACTTAGGAAATTTTTTCCCTTCTCTGCTTAGTATGAAGGTTCTTTGAGTTCCATACTGCTATTCTTTTTTGAGGGGGGGTATTTTTCCCATGAGGTTTTTCCCCAATTCCTTAGTTCATGGACAATTCTTTTATTTTCAATCATTTATTTGATTGTATGGGCGACATTTGGTCTTAGTAACTAGGGCCCAGGATGGACAAGTTTGGATTAAGGGGGAGTGTTAGGATATTTTAATACTCCATCCTTGTCCTGCTTGCATTATTTACCATTTTCTAGCACTTAGTGATGTTATTTCCTCCCTAGTGGTGTGCAGATGTCATCCAGGACTCAGTAGCCACCTAATGCGTCGTGCATGCATGATTTTAGGACCACTAGAGCAAGTTCCCTACTTTTTAGGAGCCAACTCAGTGTTCTAGTTCAGTCCACCTGAGTTAGATGACTCTTGCGAGGGGTTTATGCTCCAAATTCCACTGATTGTGGCCTCGTGTGCCCTTTTCTGAGTGATCTGCATGTCAAACTCACTGATGCACCCTCCTTGGTCAGTTAACTGATTGTGTCTTCAGTTAATTGAGTTTTAGTTGAGTTTAACTGACTTTGGGAGCTCTGGAGTATTGATAGAGGTGCAATTACTATGCTAGATAGGCCGAGACTCGAATTCTCTCCATTGTAACATCATTGTTCATTACACTGATTATTGGATCATGTGACATTATTCTATTCCTATCTGAGATCTCATGCATGATTAATCGTCTGCTCATTTTTACTATAGTTTTCACTGTAATTCAACTTTTCTAATTATTCTTTCTCTGTGAGGTATACTCAGCTCCATGATTTGCTGTGATTTAGAATTTCACAAATGTTATTATCAATTATCACTTGAAAGTTGAAACCTAATAATTTTGTTCAAAAAATATTAAATAAGCACTCATTGTTTTTCTTGTAACATCGATTTAAGCTTTAACATCGTTAGTCATTAAGTCTTAATGGTTGTATCTTATACTTATTGTAAAAGATAATGGTACTCAGATAAAACCCTAGATCAAGTAAAGATTACATGATTTTATCTTTGAATATAAAAAGTAGAAGAGTTAATTACTATTAACTATCCTTGGAAGCTGGTCATATATTTTTATATATGGATTAGTATTTTTAACCTAATTGCACATACTCATGTTTACAGATACTAACCTTCAATAATGTAGATATCCAAATACATGGATTTTGGAATTTTCAACGGATTTTAAAATTGAAATTTGATATATATTTATATAAATGTTTTTTGCAATGTAGCTAATTTAAACTTGGAGCCGACATGTCCTTGGTTTTATAAAAGAAAATATATTTGTTTTTTGGAGTTGGCATGTACTTGGTTTTATAATTATTTTATATCCATATTTTTGGAGTCTACATACATGTAATGTCAGCATTACAGACATGACACATCTCGCCCACTTGGATTGTGGAAAGTGCATGCCTCTCAATGCAATAACAATGATTTTAACATGACTTCCCAAGGCAGCGAAACAACATGATGCTGTCAAGGTTATGGTTGGAAAACTGAGCAAAGTTGTTCACTTTATTCCTATAAAATCAGTTAGCATTGCATAATTTCTTTTATAAGGGATATTTTTTGGTTGCATGGAATGTCTACCATAATTATATTAGACAAAAATCCAAAATTCACATCTCGCCCACTTGGATTGTGGAAAGTGCATGCCTCTCAATGCAATAACAATGATTTTAACATGACTTCCCAAGGCAGCGAAGCAACATGATGCTATCAAGGTTATGGTTGGAAAACTGAGCAAAGTTGTTCACTTTATTCCTATAAAATCTGTTAGCATTGCATAATTTCTTTTATAAGGGATATTTTTTGGTTGCATGGAATGTCTACCATAATTATATTAGACAAAAATCCAAAATTTACATCAATTTTTTGTAAATGATCACTATTCCAAAAACTGGGTACACAATTACACTTAAGTGCTGCTTACGGTACACAAACAGAGGGATAGACAGCGGGAAAAAATCAAATAATGGAAGATATGCTTCGCATGTATGTTATGCACAAACCCACTCAGTGAAAATATTACCTGCACTTAGTAGAATTGGATTAATACAAAGGATATCGGGCATCATTGAATCCATTTGAGACACTTTATGGTAGAAGATGCAATAATTCACCGAGTTGGGATAATCCAATAAACAAAATTAATCTTAAACCAAAAATGCTTAAAGAAATTGAATAAAAGGTTATTATGATCAAACAAAATCTAAAAACAACTTAAGATAACCAGAAGAGTTATGTAGACAAGCACATGATACATAAATAGTTTAAACTTAGAGAACATGTTTATCTTAAATTCAAACCACGAAAGAGTTCTTTGAAATTGAGAACTTGTTTCAAGCTTGCACCTAGATATTGTGATCCATTTGAGATCCTATAAAGGATGGGGTTAGTAGCACATAAATTTGCATTACCTGCTAACATCAAAGCACATAATTTTTTCAATGTTTTAATGTTTAAGAAATATAAACATGATTCTAGCCATGTCGATTGGGTTTTGATTCAGGTGGAACTAGAGGGAGAATTCTAACCAAAACCCTTATGCATCATAAACAAAAAAGTAACATTGCTTCGGAACTGAGCCATCTCTCATGGAAAAGAACAATGGAAGAAATTTGGACCAAATGAGGCTACTTGGAAAATGGAGAATGCCATGAAAGACACATATCCATTCCTATTCCAATCATAAAACATTGATGAAATAGAAGAACATTTAGGATGGTGTTATTCCAAGGGGGAGGGGATGTAATGTCCCAATCTCAATCCTTGGAATCATATGTATTTGATGTTAAATATGTTTTAGATTCTTTTTGTGTACATTTTTTTCTATACTTTATTATCCCATGATGTAAAGTCATCATGGTAATTATAAATAATGGTAGATATGGACGATCAATAGAAGAACAAAGACTAATTGAACATGAGCACCTACAAGGGTTGTGATACGACAAGAGGGAAATGTGAGGAGGTCTAAAGGAATGTAGATTTATTTGGCCACCTTGCCAATACCCAAATCTTTCATTTTTTTATCAACTTGAACCTAAACTATAGTTTAAATTGAGAAAAAAATAATGGATTTAGCCACCTCCTAAATCTAGGAAACCACCTTCTATAGGAAATCTATTTCATCTATGTTATTAAAACCAAGAAGAGTTGGATTAGGACTCTCCTGGCCATCCTTCATGAAAAGAAGAGAAATTCAAATTTTGGAGGGGACTAGCTTTTTAGAAAAGTGTAGAGAAGATAAAAAGAGTTTTTAATCTTGAAAGAGGAATATACCATACAGAGAAACTATGAAAAGAATCCATTAGAACCTTGAAAGGAGCCAAGAATCAAGAAAAACTTTGCTTGTAGTTAATGTACAGCAGTATAAGTTATTTCAATGCCACATTGAAGAGCACCGGAGGGAAGAACTTCTGAGAGACTTAAGTTGAAAATGAAGAACATCTTGTGTTGCGTGGGCAGGTATTATGGGTAATAAACAGCTGGTCCAATTTAGCATTTAAACAGTACCATACTTAAAAATCCTCCCTTCCATTTTGAGTTGGAGAAATTGTTTTGATAGCTTTGCATATTTCCTTCTTCGCCCTCGTGGTATCATAGCCTAGTTGGCAATCTATGGTTGTATGGGAATCACTCTGTCTCAGTCAATTGTTGGAATCCAACATAAAAATAAAAGTGCCACCTCTTACTATGAATTTTGTCATTACTAATTATTCTAAGAATTTTTCTGTATAACTATAAACTGCATATTTTGCTATGCATTTGGATGTAGAATTGAAGAAATTCACGCTCTGTATACTCTATACTCTGTATGTTTTCATCCATGTTTGGAATTTTTCATATACATTGGTTTCAGTAGTTAAAGCAATATATGTATATTCTCAACTGATAAATTAAAAAAAATATATACTTCTATTTTCCTTTGCCTATACATGTTGTCTCTGTAAGTTTATAATCAGTTTGAGAAGATTAACCCTCAAAATTTGATATACATGTTGTCTCGTAAGTTTATAATCAATTTGAGAAGATTAACCCTCAAAATTTGCAATGCACTCTTAGCAGACATGATCAATGACTGTACATACAAACACTTTGTGGTAAGGATCATCAATGCCACATACAAGATGCTCCACAAAATCATGAATCATGATCGTTGTTCATAGTACAGTTTGAGTTATTCTTAGTCTCTGCAATTGACCATAAACACTTTACAGAACCATATGCTGAAGGTTGCTCTAAAACCATGACTTCCTCTACCTGTGCTTGGGATTTATATAGCCTCAGTAATCATAGCCTGTAGTGGTAGGGCAGTTGGGATTTGTGGAGGTTAAGTCACCACAGGTTAGCTTTTCAATTCTTGCATGTCAGGGGTTGAGGGTGGGAGCCACCTATAACGGAATTAAAGTGACCCAAGGGCATCCAGGATGGTCTTCGTCTTAGTACAAACCTGGTAACAGCATCTTCCGGGTGGACATGATAGATCATTCTTCCATTCAACATTGTGACTGGCCTTGGCCTAGGTATAGACCCATCCTTCCAGTGTGGTGGATTCCTAGCTGTAAAAAAAGATAACCTCATTATTCATGATTTATTAGTGCTTTGGCAACTTGTAAGACGCTCGAGAAGAGCCAACAAATTTACTCCATGTTAAAGGAATCTTCTAGTGGCAAATATTAGTACTTTTGGTGTTTCATTTTTGTTTTGGGCAATCCAAGGTCCAAGTTGTCAAAATGTTCAAATTAAGTGCCTATTTTATTTTGGAGTCAATTAAAGGATTAACAAAATACTATCTTTTCGGTTTTCTGTTGCTGAATTGATATGTAACAACAACATCAATTAGACATTACTCATAGGATGCCAATAATGGTGATGCACTACGAATCAAAACCTACAAATTTGACCAATGACTTGAAAGTGTGATTGTTTTAAAAAACTATTTCAATCATTCGTTTTAATGACCACACTTTCTGAAGTTGAAAGTATATTTTACAAAATGAGTTTACAAAATGAACTTAAATCTCTGAGTTGAATCCCTTGTAAACAGAGCAGCTTAATACAATCAAAACACAAATTTCTGATTTAAAACTCTTGTAAGCAAAGCAGCTTAATGCCAACAAAAGATTCAATTTACTGGCCTAAATTTCTGAGTTAAATCTCTTGTAAGCAGAGCAGCTTAATGCCAGCAAAACACAGTTTATTAGCCTAATTTCTGAGTTGAATCCTTGTATGCAGAGCAGTTTAATGCCAGCAAAATAATCATTTTACTGGTCTAAATTTATGAGTTGAATCCCTCATATGAAAGGCAATTATGATGCCAGCGATTGTTGTCATAATTATGTCATATTTTATATCATGTCTTTCTATGAAAGCCGATTATGGCAGTAGCAAAGTAGTTGTCATAAAGGAGGAAGAATTCCACTGTTGAAATCATGTTATACAAATCAGATTTAAGAGAGAAAAATATTTACTCTCACAATATGAATTGCTGAGTTGAGTTATAACCCTATTTGACTCAGTTCTAAACGTTAAAGTTCCAGTTATTGTTTGGTTTGATATGGCGCTCCACCTATCGAACAAATAGATGAGAAATAAAAATATACACTGAAGCAGCTTGAGCATTATCCACTATTTGGTAAACAAATTCAGAGATATTGTTTTATTCCTGTACCTTGTATAAAAGTACTCAAATTGAGGATATTCAAATCCCTAGGTATGCTGGGATATATGACAGTCTGTCTGATTATTTGAATGAGGATGCAAGCATAAAATTATCCTTAATTTTATCCTTTCTTACCTAGTTCTCTTAAGTTAAATGATTTATCACTATTTTATCTTGTTCTAATTTATAATTTATAATTATCTTTCAAATAGTTATATAACAATTAATAATAATACTTATTCTGTAATGGTCAACTCCTTCAATCTTATATTTATTTAATTTTAAAAGTCACTCTCTTCAATTTTATTATTTTTATTGATTGTTTACTTGCTTGCTGCAGTAATTAAATGTTCTCTTTAATACTTTTAAAACTTATATTCATAAGTAATTGGTTTAAGTTTGAAATATTTATTAATAATTATCAACTCAAAGTGAAATGTAGATGTAACAAAAAAATTCTTAAGCCAATTAGGTCTAAAATTATCTAAATGTTACTTTTTCTTTGGTCATAATTTGAATATATTACATATATTTGGGTTTCCAAAAAAAATTTGGAAAGTCATTCTCTAGTCCACAATGTACTATGTGAAGGAGGCAAAAGGGTGGAAGTGAGTATGCAGCAAAAACAAAAAAGAAGTCGAAAAAAAGTTAAGAAACACATTTTTATTATGTAAATAAAATATTTATACAAAATGTTTATGGTCACCAAAATGTTTTCACGGGTGTAGATCTACTTTGATCAGAGTTTACATAGTTAGACACCAACAAAACCCTATCCTTCAGACTTGAATATATCCATATATCTATGTAGTTTCTTTTTTTTCCCGCCAAAAAAAGCATACTATTGTTATTCATAAACTGAATCAAATAGTACATGATGTTAACATAGATACAACTGTTTTCTCAAAATTCATGATCAAAGCTATCTGCTTATCTCACCATCAACAAAACACAAAATAATTACAATATCCAAAAACCCAAAAATGGAGTCCAGCAGTCACTAGTGAAGGAAGTACTTAGTGTAAAAAGCCCTCCTCTCCCTCCAAAGCCTGCTTTGATAGCTGGTCAGCCTGTGCATTAAATTCCCTATAAATATGCTCCAAAGAAATAGCATTGAAAGATTTCAGTTCAAATTTAATTGTTTCATGGCGGAAGACAAACCATTCTTAATAAAATATCAAATCATTTTACAACCAAGCACTTCGGCTTTCCAATCCAGCCACGTTTGTTATTCCAACCAAGATTAAAAAGCTCCAATTCTGCAAATACATCTTTACCAAATATCTGAATCCAATTGATAAATACACCAATTTTATGAATCAAATCGATAAATAGACCCACTAGCAGCACCGTACTAACACTGAAGCAACTATATTAAAATTTTCAAATTCAAGCAGAAATTTTTTTGGAGGCAGACAGTGAGAATTCCGTTGGAATTTTCTTATTTTTCTTTTTGGTTCGTTTTAACGGCGGATCACGATGAGGATGAGCTGCAAATGGCGTCGAGGATGAGCTGCAAATGGCGTCGAGGATGAGCCTGTAGCAACACCATGTCCCAAGCCTTTCAGTCAGTTTGTTGTTCATAATACTGTTCATATGTATAGAGTTACTTGTTTTTTTTTTATTCAATGAAAATTTTAAGGTGAAATTTAGCTATGGACTAATTTTAGGAGTATTTTCAAAAAAAAAAATCTTCAATTTCTATTTTTTCCTGAATTGATTTCCCTAGACAGGGTTGGAATTTCATTTTATCTCTGTCCTTCAAGCAATTTTTTTTAAGTTTTTAACTTTTGTCTTTTCCCCGTCACATAATTAGTGAAAAAGAAACCCTTCAACAATGAAGTTTTATTAAAAAAATACCATTTAATAACAATGTGTTTACTAACCCCGGATTGACACGACGGCAACCAGAGCCATGGCAAGGAGCACCATCCGCCCACCTGGCAGCGTGGCTCCTCCACCTTGCAACAGGCCCCAAGCTGCACTTCCCCCTAGACACCGCCTTTAATGTTGGACACGATCCCTCTCCACCTGGCCCCTTCGCACGCGCTTGGTTTTATAACCCACATGGCTCAGTGGTTGGCATTTATGTCGGTGCTGGTTTCTACGTCCCTCCCTCCCATCTGGTTCATCTCCACCATTAAGCTCTCCCGTGTGAAGCCTGCTCCTTCCAGATGCGTGCTCATAGATATGAGGCTCCCTATCCACTCCCCTACGGTCATTACTTGCCTCTGCTACTCCCTGTTTGTCTCCTCTGCTGAGAGCTCTGCTCCTGCTCAGTTTTCCTATGATGTCATCGATTCAACCATGGATCGCACGCGAGGCACGTCTAAGCGAGGCTCTAGTCATGGTGTTGGTAAATCTGCGTCTGCTACCGAGAAGGAAAAATCTACAAACATTGGTTACAAGGACAACATCTCTGTCCCTGTTCGCCGTCTGGTTGATGACTGGGAGTCGCGCAGTGTGACCGAAATTCTAGCTTTTGGTAGCCAAGTCACCCAAGTTAATTACTACTGGCTCTTGAAAAACATGCTTGGCACCCTAATGGAGGAGATGCTCACCAATTGGAACATGGCCAAGTTTGCCATCATGGACACCAGGGCCAATATGGCGCATTTGGACGAGGTGCTAGTTGCACTGGAGGCCAGCCTGACTGGCCGCAAGTACTCTCTGTTTCCACTCCCAACTCCTACTCCTAATTATGGTCTTGTTGGTCCTGTTGTTGGTTTGACGGAAGATTTAACCATTCACATTGAGGGCACTGCAACTGAAGCAGAGGCCCATGCCACTGGTAGTTCCCTGCATGAATCCATGGGTATTGCGGCTTTGGATGGCACGGTCCCTGTTCGTAGCCCAAGTTCTCTTGCGGCGGTGGTGGTTCAGGGAGCTCCTCCCCTGGGGGTATCCTTCCTTATTCCCTCGACCATTGACGTTCTGCACTACAAGCGAGTCCAGAAAGCCGAGGATGAAGTTGTTCCTCCCCGCAAAGATGAGCCCCTGCCCATCAAGCTCCCGACCCAGCAGTGGGATGATGACTTCTTTGGTGCCTGCCCTATCTCTGGGGAAAATCATGGTTCTCAGAATGCAGATGCCAGTACCTAATGCGGCTTCGTGTAATCATTGTTCTTCTGGTTTTGGCCGTTATCTTTTATGTTTCGGTTATTTCTGTTAATGGTCCATCTACAAATGCTAGTCTACATCCTTAGTCTAGTTTTGTTTCTATCTTTACTGATCGGCTGTCATAAAGTTTATGTTATAGGACATGTACACAGAGACTCTTTTTTGTACTCCTGGTTCCACGAGAAGCCTCAGAAAGTTGACTCTACTGACTCTCATGAGATTGTAACTTTTTTTGTACTATAATATAATTTTATTATGCTGCTTACAAAAAAAAACAATGTGTTTACTAAAGAATTTATATTAAGGAGTTTAATTTCCAATTAAAATATAACAATAGACTCATTTACCCATGTTTTTCGTTAGTCATGTGCTTTGAAAATTGAGGGTGGAAAAAAACAACTACATGTTTTTAGTTGGTCACGTGCTTTGAAAATTGAGGGTGGAAAAAACAACCTACTCAGAGTGACATAGACAACTCAAAAGTAACATGTACCATTAATATGCATATAAAGTACATGAAATGATAAACTTTAGAAACAAACAAAACTTGGAAGCTAGAATCCATGTAATACAACATACAACATTTTGCATAAATGGTGTAATTGAAATTGTGAAATTTTAATTTTCAATTAAAAGATATGTTTCTATTAAGGAGTTTAATTTCCAATTAAAAGATAACAATAAACCCATTTACCCATGTTTTTAGTTGATCAGTGTTATGAGTTTACTAGGAGTGAATGAGTCAACAGTATATTGCTTATAGACCAAGTGAGTGATATCTATATATGTTACTATAGTGAAGTACTAAGAAGCCAATAGAGGTAGTGAAGAAGATACATAGGCTAGTGTTTAGCTTCCTTTATCAAGGGTGTTTGTACTCTAAAAAATGAGGGTGGAACAAAAAAAAACTACTAACAGTGACACATACAACTCAAAAGTAACATGTGTATGCATTATTATGTATCTGAAGTACATTAAGTGATAAACTTATGAAACAAACCAAATGTGGAACATAGAATCCTTTCCTGAGGTTAATGTTAGGCCACTTGTAATGCAACATACCAAAATTTTCAAGGTTAACATGTTGCATCAATAATGTAATTAAAATTGTGACATTTTATTCCAAAAGACTTGAGTTAAAAGGGAGATAGATATAATATGCCCTTTGTAGAAGGGATTCATTTAAAAACACATTGCAATTGAGATTGTACTATTCAAATTCAAACATATATAGAAGCTTATTTCCCATGAGTAAAAGTAATTGTTTTCACCAATTACTAAGATTACAATACTAATAAAATGTTACTAAGTTTTAACATATATCAAATAAATCATTTAAAAATATGTGAATAGATACATGAAATTCTTTTAGCAACAATTCCTATAAATTATAACTTGGAAGTATTGGAAGTGTACAAAGTGGGATTGGGAGCCTCCCACAACAAAACCTTGTTTCCATGCCATTGTCCAGTCACAAGTCAATTTCATGTTTAAGAAAAACAAAAGAATAGTTTCATTAAATTTTTAGATTATTATCAAATTTAAAAAAAAATGAAAATAACATCTTACCAAAATTAGTAGCTCTAAGTCCGTGGCAGGAAGCGGAGAACACTTTCAAACTCTCTAGAGAAATCGGTATCTAAATTCAATAGGTGCTTTTGAGTTCTAAGGCCCATAACCAAAAAGCAAGCGGTCCTAAAATTCCATAGGAGATGCTTGGTAGATTTGGTAGTTAATAAATTGCTTATGCTTGGTAAATTTGATAGATGATAAATTGTTGATGCTTGGTGTCTGGTTGGGTTAATTCATTCATTAACATAGTTTAAAACCGACTTCTTCTTCTAAAATGGTACCCACCTCTCTCTCAAAGTTGCACTTTTGGACTTGAAAACTAACTTATCCTCTGAAGGAAGGGAACAAAGGCTAGGGAAAGGCACGACCCCATATTGGGACAACGCTAGGAAAACATAAGAAAGAAAGAATACATGGAATGAAAGAAAAGCCATCCCCCATTGAAAGAAAACTCACCCACCTACTCTTCAATCAAATGGGAAAGTTTCAATCTCCATTATTACTCCTCATCATCAGATTCAGTGTATACATCCCTGAAGTTACCCTAATTGAGTGATTGAACTAGAAGGATTTGTACTCATTTGTGTTGATGTATATGTAACTTCGGAATGTATTTCATGTATATATTTATTGTACCCTTATAAAGATGTGTTATTCCTCTATAAGGAAGTGTCGTCATTTGTATTGACAAGTGTTGCAAGTGTGTTAACTTGCCAATGGGTTATTAGACCACCTTGTAAGGGGTCGGCCCGGATTTATGTAATATGTGGTTATTGCACCTAGCTAGACAAGTTGGCCCCATAAGGTTATTGGACAAACATAACAAGTATAAATAGAGATTGGGAGATCTCTATTTGGATCACTCAGAAACTCATTCTTCCTTCACTCGAAAAGTGGCACACTTGTGAGGAGGAGGATCAGATGCTAAGAGGAGTCTATCTCTTGTACTTTGTTTGTACTTTGGTTGAGCCATTGCTCTATCTATCTCTGAGGAAGTTGTGGAGTTTTTCACCTTAGGGTTTTCCCCACGGAAACTCTGTGTGTCTATTGTCTCTCATGCTTTTGCTTCTTGTGATGATTGACATGCTTGTTATGATTGATATGTATTGATATACTATACATGTTATTCTCTCAGTAAAGATCCTAGAATATTGTGAATTAATGCTCAAAATTTAACAATTTGTACTAGGTTTTGAGAGGTCGTCACAGGTTGCACATAAGCAACATGTGACATCGCACCTTGCCCCATTACAGGGTGCGACGAAGTCAGTTAAGTGGCAAAAATAGCTTCTTCAAGTCTCTTCTCGAAGCTTGCTGACTTGGGACCCTATCCCTAACCTCTGGGGGAGGTGGCCTTCGGTTCCTAACCTATTGGGAGGATCCCCTATCTTTTTCCTACCATATCTCAACCTACCCTATCCATATCCTATCCACTTAGTCCTATATAAGTGAAGCTCCACCCCTCTCCAAAGGGAGGAAGTCTATGGTATCTACATGCTGGTGAAATCATCCTTGGGAGATCTGTACTCACTTATTGGGAGACTCATACTTCCTTGAGAGGATATGGAAAATGGCTTGAATGGAGAAGGCCTGCGTCGTTAAGTCTTGGTTGTAGTCCTACATCTCTACTATGTATTTCCCTTTATTTACAGTAATACAAATGCTTTCCACCAATATTGTTGATGTGTGATGATATTGAGTAGTTTACCTGCTTAACTGTTTACTTAGATCTCATATTGTATAGATGCTCTTTACTCCTGTTATGTTGTTGTTTGTGTCTTGGCAGGTCTTGCAGCTTAGATCTGAAGACCGTTGGACGTGGAATAACATCCCAAGAAAAGAGGATAGCGAAGTAAAAGGTAAGACCTCTAGCACTTGATCCTTAAGTAGATCTAGGAAATCCATTTGTAGTCTGTTTTATTTGTTCTAGACTCACATTGAGCTAGGGATATCCTGCTCGCGTCCGCTCGAGTGGATTGTCCAGCAAACAGTTATCTTTGTAAATCTCGAGCTTTAACAGTAAGCACGCTGAGCTCTCTGTAAGTGAATGACCGAGTCATTCACACTCGACGAAGTTGTAAGAATATTCAAACAGTCGGGTATTCAGGGAGTAATGTCGACGCCTGGTAGGAAGCCTGTACCAGAGAAAGGTGCATCATCACGGAGCTCCACAAGACATATGGCTGCGATGAAGAACAAAGACAAAGAACAGACCAAAGAGCAGGAGAGGCCGAAGGCAGCAAGTGTGTCGAAGCCACCACCATCAGGAATACTTCGAGATCGACCGATTCATCTGGTGCACGAGTACATGACACCACAATGAGATGATGTACCACATATTCAACTAAAAAGGAACACCACCTATGAGATCCCACTGCCGCCAATTTCAAGCCATGTAAAGATTGTCGGGAACCTCCTGGGGAAAATACAAGACTGCAAGTTTGAAGACTGTGACTTGCTAGAAGGGAAAGACCCCAAGGAAAAGAAATACATGTTGATGCCCCGAAGATCGCAACATCAAGCAGAAAGGGATTCTCCCCGGTAGACTATCCCAATTAGATTGTCCACCGTTTGGTATGGGGAATCCGTCCGGTTAGCGGTTCCGGCAACCGTGGGTTTGGAGATTTGCTCCAATTATACCGGTTATGACCCGATCCACCGTTCTTTTTGATTTTATGGTTTAGAATGATATGCAAGTGCCTAGACTAACTTAATCTAAATGCAGAACTGGAAAACAAATCTGTGTCTAAAACTGAAATAAATATAAACTATCTCTGCAAGGAGCAAATTGTAAGTATGAGTAATGCACTGGAAGAGTTGTCTAAAATTCAGCAGATAGCCATTAAATCTTAAAGATAGATCCATAGCAAAAGCAAGAGATATTAGAAGATAGCTTCTAATTCAGATATAACATATTCCATTACTCATGAAGGAGAGAATTCATTTGCACAGAGAGAAGTAAGATCATTCAATACAAAGAAATAATTCAAGACAGTAAAGAAAGATCTCACAGTAGAGTATAGAAGTCACAGGAATAATCCAACATGCATCCAATATCCATTTCCATGCAAAAGACGTCCTCTCCAGGCTCTTATTAGGTAGATTTTATTTTCTTGAAACAAGTGCAAGATAGCTCGTACAAGTTCAAAAAATTATTTCCCTGCCAAAAGTCCCCCTTACACTGCTCCCTAAACTTCTATTTATATTATTACAAAATGCCCTTTGGCCCACCACCTGGCTCTTTACACTTGTCTCCTACAGCCTTTTCCCTTTTAATAAACAAAAATTGTGACCCTTTTCTTAAAACAGAAAACTCCCTAAAAAGGAAAGGACAGTTGTCCAATGGTTCTACGCTTTAGACATAGGAAGGCCAAAATACAAAAAATGGGAATCAACGCCTTAGGATCAGCGTGTTCACTCTTGGGAATGTGCTCCAGTTGGGAGAGAAGCACTTGGGCTGGCTGATACTCTTGCTGCTGCTGGGAGAGAAGCACTTGGACTGGCTGTTACTACTGCTGCTGCTGCTGCTTTCTTTTCCTCTTCTGCAATGTGACTGAACCAGATACCAGTGTCTCTGATAACTACATTTGTTGAGGAAGGGAGCAAGATTTTCTAGGAAGTCACATCTTTACCAAGCTCTACTCCAATACCCTGAATTTCTACAACTGCTGCTTGGTGAATTTCTTTAAACAAATGATTGTATACTGATGACATCCCAATATAATGATGGATATCATCAATGGCTAAGACATCAATCTTCTTTACATATTCCATTTGAATTCCCAGCTCTTCCTTCAAATCAGATAAGCTTTGCTCTTTGCTCGGGGACTCATCAAGGGACTGAGGGAAACTCAACTTGCACTTGTCATGCACTTCATGGATTCTTTGATAAAGACTGTTACTTTTATCCATTGTCCCTTGGATCTTAGCCATTAGCTTAAGGCCACAGTTCCTGCAGAATTCCATAAGGGCTATATCTTCATTAAAACCATCTACAGATTTGAGTGGGAGATTCTTGGGGAAATCAACCTTCCCTTCTCTCCATTCCATCTGGCTCAGGATGTTTGCTTTAACCCTAGTATATTTACCCTTAAGCCTGTTGGCCTCTGCATTAACTTCTTTCAATCTAACCATCATGGCTTTGAGCTTGCACACTTCTTCAGTAATCAACGCTTGTGCGGCATGCATTTGTTTCAGGATGCTACAGGACAGCTCATGGAAGGGAGACATATCTATGGCTCTGCTCTCTGCCTGCTCTAATTGTTCAACCAATGCCTGCTTATCTGCATGCAACTGAGACACCCTAGCTTCTGAATCGTTCTTTTCTGCCTCTTAAACCATCATCTGGACTACCAGGTGCTCCTTTTCTTCTTCTAAATGGTCATACTTATCCGACAATTCTTTGTGCTCAACAGACAGGCGATTATACTTATTCACTACGAGATCCCTGTAAGCTTGCTCATTAGCCACAGTATGTTGTAACATGCGAGCTCTCCTCTTTGTCGACTCAACTTCTCTAACCATATCGGCCACATTGTCCTGCGTTACTTTTGCTGCTTCTACAGCGGCGGATGCCATATCTATGGGAGCCTTATTCGTATTTTGCATTACTGTGGTCTCCCGCCGGGTAACAATATCTTCTTGGAAGAGTCTCTTTATCCTCTCTTCCGATTTCAGAACTACCGCCTTTCTCTTCTTATCATACACAAATTCATCCCACCGAGACACTGTATTCTCTTCTGATGGAGTGTAAGGGACAATTGGGAGATCTATCACATTTATTTCTGCTTCTGCGGGTGGGGTCTGGACTACTTGAGCTGAATCTGTTCCCACATTTTGGGCACTGGAGACACCTGCTTGTGCTGTGTCTGCCTCCACATTTTGGGTGCTGGGAACACCTGCTTGAGATATGTCTATTTCCATATCTTGGGTGCTGGAGCCACCTGCCTGAGCATCTTCAGCTGCCTTAAGCTCTTCCTCCGCCTTTTGTTCCTTTTTAGTCTTTTGTTCCTCTTCAGCTTGTTGCCTTCTTTCTTCTTCTTCAGCTTGCTGCTGATTTTCATTCTCTTCCAATTGGTTTGCATCTTCTGCTTCTCTCTGTAGCCTTGCATCTTCTGCTTCTTTCTGCTGCTGGGCTTCCTCAGCTTCTTTCTGCAATCTCACATCTTTAGCTTCTTTCTGCAGTCTTTCATTTTCTGCTTCTTGCTGTAACTTTGCAACTTCAGCTTCTTGCTTCAACTTTGCAACTTCGGCTTCTTGCTGCAACCTTGCTTCCTTTTTCAACCTTTGCTCTTCTTGGGATCGGGCATCAGCTGCTTCTTTATCTTTCTGCAGGCTGGCTTTTCGGGCCGTGGTAGAGTTAGAGCTTGCTCCACTGCCTTGATGGAAAATCTGCAACTCAGTCATGTTGTTGATGCCTCTTCCTCGACATCATAATAATGAGCATATTTAAAATGAGCATAAATTTCTTTGCAATGCTTAGCAACTTTCCCCCGCCTATCATTTCTATGGAAAATTATTTCACCGAAGTGGAAAGCTTTCAGCTCTTGAACAAACTCCTCAACTGATGCAACCCCTGAGAATTTGTAGGCTCCTATGCAGAAGGGTAAAGGAGGGAAAGAAGCCTTATGCTGCTTGTTAAGCACCGCTCCAATTCCATCAAGGAAAATTTGTCTCACTGCTTCCTTGAGGACTACATAGTCAGTAGCGTACCTTGGCAAAATGTATGGCGCTTTGGTCCCTCCAAACATCCTGATGTAGGTTCCCTGCTCTGAGAAATAAAAATCTCCATAGTTTTCCAGGATCTCCATGGCATTTTCTGACAGACAGTTGGGCTCTTCCTTGAATATCTGCTCATATAGAGGCATGATGAACTCCTCGCAGATAAGCTTATAGCTTGCTCTGTAATTTTGAGCCCACATGATCTTGTAAGCAGTGTAGACCGGGGTGTTGGCTTTATCCCACGTGCAACCTAAGCTGGGGAAAGATAGCTTGTCCAAAATACAGTCAATGAGATAGGAAGACATGTAAAATTCTGACTTTTTTAAGGCCAGACCTTCTCTTGCAGCAGCCACTGTGGATGCCAAACTGTCCAAAAGGATAGTAGCCCATTCAAACACAGTCCCTTTGAATGCTACGAAGTGTATGATGGGGGCCCACTGTATCCTATATACAGTGCCATCGGGCATGCCAAAAATTATGCATAGCATCAGGGCGATTAACCTAAAAGGAGGTCTTAGGTTCTGAACATCGTATTCATCATTACCTCTCTTTCTCAAGTGCTTTCCTGCGACCAATAATGTTTTGGCCATCTCAATATTGTTCTTCTGGCCCAACCATTCGTCACTTAGAGCTTGTTGGGGATGTGAGAACTTGTAGGCTGCAGCAATATATGATGGATGGAATGAAGCAAAAGCTTCTCCCCTGCTGTCATGTAATACTCTTGATTCTGAGTTGGCATGTTCTAGTATCCACCCGATTACTTCAGAGCATGGGAATAATTCAGGGCGGGTAGAAGCCCTAGCTATTCCAGAAGCTCTGATGTTAAGGTATATTTGCTCTTCTTCCAATAACATATCTGGGATATCCTGGTCCCTGATCATTCTGTAACATCTCCCCAACGGACCTCGGGAGGAATGCCGGTGGTACATTTAGTATCTTGGAACATAGTTTCAGTCCTTAGTGGCATTGGCTCTGGTTCCATCACTTTAGATTTCTTTCTACCACCTTTTGACATCCTAGCATATCCCTTCTAGCAACCAAATGCAAATCATTATAAAAAATTGCAACATGCTATGAGAGTGTGACAAAGAGAAGGACCAATTCAACATGCTAATGAGAAATATAGACAAAATATGAAGCTGCATGCTGGGGAAGCAAAATAAATCACTCCAAAAAGAAATATGGCTTTGAGACTTGATTGTCTTAGGGAGACAAATTTTAGTTAGGAGCTTTTGGAATGTTTCCGAAAAGGTAAGCATGTGACGTGGAAACAACCTGCTTCCCACCTAGCCCTTGGACTGAGGGTATCCTTCATCATTGCACTTCTAATGGTCAATGGCGGGTGAGCCTGGAGAGAAAAAATCCTATGATGAAACAAGGGACTGTTTTCCACATTCATCAAAAGGTGAGGGGTTCAGCCGACCACTACTGTTATTAATAACATTTACGAGACGCTGTGTGGCCGGTACGAAGTTTGAATGAGGGTGACAATGCCTGGAATGTGGCCGATGAAAAACTCGGGTGGTCACAGCTATGGCTTTTAGCCGGTAGAAATAAGGCACCTCAGGGGCCACAGCGGCCTTATAAAACAAAAAAAATGACATATGCAACCAATGTCTATCGGCCACATTATGGACGGGAAAACCCCCAAAAAAACTTAACGTGGAGATGAGACAAAAAGAACGGTTAAAAAACCTACCTGGCGACGAGATAGTGGCTGAGTGAGGTGGACGCGGTCGTGGATGCGCTGAGCTGGAATGGTCCTGGCGCGGTCTTCCCAACAGCGTTTGTTTGAACGAAAACTAACAATGTGATCAACCAAACCCCCACCATACTTTTAAAAGGTTAGACACGTGCGGCATTAAACCGGTTGGTGGTGCCATTAAAACGAGGTTTTAATTTCTTGTACGGCGCGGTCATTTCAAGCCGTCTCGGCATTTGTGCGCGACCATCGCTTGCGGGGTGGACTTATGAGTTTCATTCGCAATTGCGGAACGTTATGGCGAACTGCCTCGGTGTTTCGGAAAAGATTGGTGTATCCTTCTGAAATACAACCTTTTGGAAACTTATCGCGGGCGGTTTCGCCGAGTCGTCCCGTAGTTTCGGGAGAGATTTGAATTTCTTTCCGCAATTTCGAGAGATATGCCAATTTCTTCCACAATTGCGGAACAATTTCGTGAATGCTCCCACCGTTTCGGGAGACTTTCTTGAATGGTTCCTGGGAAAAGAACTCGACAGCTTCCGCTGTTTCGGAAGGGAAACCTGAATGGTTCCGTCGTTTCGGAAAGGTTTCGCGAATGGCTCCTGCAATGTCGAGAGAGATACTTAAGTTTTTTTTTTTTTTAAAGCGTTCCGCGGTTTCGGGAGGTAAACATGAACGCTTCCGCAGTTTCGGGACGGATTCACCAATAGCTTCCAGAGTTTCGGAATGGAAACGTGAATGCTTCCGTCGTTTTGGGAGGCTTTCGCAAATAGCTTCCGCAACTTCAATAAAACTATGTCTTTCCGCGGGGTTTTCGGAAGGGAAACGTGAACGCTTCCGCTGTTTCGGAAGAGATTTCTGAATGCTTCCGCTGTTTCGGAAGAGATTTCTGAATGCTTCCACCGTTTCGGAAGAGATTTTTGAATGCTTCCGTCGTTTTGAGAGAGAAAACTTAAGATTTTTTCAAAGACAATAAGTCTTTCGGCGGCTTCGGGAGAGAAATGCGAATGACTCCCGCAATTTCGAAAAGGAAACCTGAATGGTTCCACAATTTCGGGGGGAAAACTTAATGGCTTCCGCAATTTCGAGAGGAAAACTTTCCGCGGTTTCGGGAGACAAACTTGAATGCTTCCGCAACTTCGGGATAATTTCATGAATTTAACCTTTAGAAGAAAACTTGAAATTTTCAAAGCAGAAACTTCAGTTGAAAAACAAAACTAAGTAAAAAAGGAGAATTAACCTCTTAAGGCAGTCTTTCTAGAAAAAATAAAAGGAGGGGCCCCAATATGTACAAAATTTTTGGGGGGGATGTTGCTGCAACAACAATACCCACAGTTTTAGCCTGACCGGTACATGTCTCGCCGATGTGATGAGAAAATAGGCACTAAAAATTTACACGTGCAGGACTGGCTTCAAGCACTAGAACCATCGGGGTTGCTCAATTTACTGTGCATCCCTCATTTTGATAGAAGTCCAGAGTTGTCTGTAATAGTGAGAACCTTGCTCTCATGCACACACTCAGGCTATCTATGGCTAGACCGACAAATCGATATAAACATCAATCTAATACATGGGATCACACTGCTAAGCAAGAGGGGCGCATATCCGGCACTCGAGTTTGTCAATAAGGCACAAGATAAAGAGATTGCCATTAGGATGAAGGAAGAATTCACCATGTTAAAGGGAAAACATGGCTTTATTGCATCTACTCCCAGTGACGAAGCTATGCGCTTCACGGTCCAGCTGTTAGAGGGGAAGATACTAAGAAAATGTCGACCAACAAAAGTGTCGGCCATGGTAGTCCTCCTTGTGTCACAAGCAAAGAATGGAACTGCATACAACTGGTCAAAGTACTTGCTCAATGAGTTCTTGGACGATGTCCGGGAGACTCGGGATAAGGGAACACCATTTCATTATAATTGGCTCCTAGTTGTAATTGCATTCGTTGGCAGGAAAGAGCCCATTTTCTACCAGGGCCACACAGTCTTCACAAGAGAATGCAAAGGAACGCGTTATGCCAACTTGTGGGAAAATGCGAAGCCTGATCGACAGCGGAAAAACAACGATATGTTTTACATCTATTATGAACAGTTGTGCGATGTTATTCTCCGAACACCACGTGTTTCCCAACAGGTCACAACTACGTATAGAGGAAGGCTCAGGTTTATGGTCGATATGCATTTTACATACATTCATCCAAGGGTTGATGCAGAGACAGAGTTATGGTACCCTACGTGCTATCAACTAGATGTTGTCAAAATAGATCAGATGATGGAGGATTGGCCAATCGAATGGAAGGTGGAAGTCCCGGAGGTTGTCAAGTCCACCTCTGAGGAAGCAAAAGACGACAATCTAGAAGAAGACAAGGGCACATAAATTGAGCAGGAAGAACAGACTCTGCAGGACAAGGCTGAAGGTCAGGCAACAGATAAAAGGAAAGCAACTGTGAGCCTAGGATCAATAAAAGGAAAATGAAAGAAGCACAAGCATAATAAGCCAAAGCTACAACTGATGCTGCATGAAGATGAATGCGAGACCATCACAACAAAGGTACATGCGCACTGGGAAGAAACACTTGCTTTGAAGGAGTCCAAATAGGAAGAGGCACAGGTAAGCCTTCTGCAGAACCTCAAGGCAATAAAAACCATGGTTGCAAAGATCAGACAAGTCCAGCAGGACATGGTTCGAGACTCAAACTTTGAGGGAAAGTCAGGTGGGTTGAGCTGAAAGAAGAGGCAATCACCTGCGTTGAGCTTGCACCATCGGCTGGTACATATTGAGCCATCGCACCTTATTTTTCCCAATGAAGAGCTAGCCAAAGCATCTAGGAACTTGGAACACTTCGACCTCAATGTTGGAATATTTCCAATTGAAGACTTGCACAGTCTTCACATGACTGTTGTGGAGGAAATTCAAGAAAGAGGCATCGCTTCACACGATCAGAGTGTCCAGCTCTAGAAGAGATACAATGAGTTGAAACTTGAATCAACCTGACGCAACAAGGAACTATCAAATGTTCAGGAGAGGAACCGTAGGCTGAAGGAAACAGTGTCGGCAGTCTATGCCAAGATTGCAGAGGTGGAAGAAGAGTCAGATGTCGAGGACACCATAATTAAGATTGGGGATAGAGTGGAAACTCTTACGACTGAGATGATGGAAATGGAAATTTCCTACAAGGAAAAAATTGCGGACTTAGAATCTCATAGACCTAGCACCCCTCCAGATAAATGCGCAGCTTCAAGCGAGGATGTCAAGGCCACAATAGGAAGCATCTTTGTGGAAGTAGCGAGATGTCAGGATCTGCTACAGGAAGCCACTACAGTGCTGGCACGATTAAACAAAGATCCAGATCTTCAGAAGTTACAAAACGATCTGCAGCAAAAGAAGCAAGAGCTCAACTCCACGAGCACGAAAATGAAGGATTTGCCACCAGGGAAAAGGATACAAAAGTTCAAAGTGGCAAAAGAGCTGCAAAAATAATTGACGGCATTAAGAGAGAAAGATGTTACCACTTCCACGAAGTTGCAGCCCTATTGTTGCTGCAACATCCCCCCAAATTGTTTTTGTAAATATTGGGTCCCTCCTATTCTTTTTTTTTAGGACTTGATTTTGGTTAAATCGTTCTCACTGAATCTTCAACTCTTCCTAAAATTATTGGCCCTTTCTAGTTCTTTTTTTTTGGACTAAGGCATTTTTTCCTTCTATTACCTTTTGAAAACAATGCGTTGTTTTAAAAGCTTAACTATGTGCACTTTCAAAAGCACAGATTGAAAGATTATATTTCTGCACCAAAGGCGCAAGGGAAAAGGTTTAATTGTGTGCTTTTAAGCGCAAACTTCAAGCCTATGTCTTGTGTTAAAAGCGCATTTTTTTAAATCTTACTTTTCCACCTTGTTGCCAAATCTTGGCTTTTCAGCAATTTTTCTCAATTATTTTCTCTAAGGCAAAGTTACCTTTTCTCTTCGGCGCATTTTTTAGCCTTAACTCTACCGCCCTTTGGCGCAATACTTAACCATAAGTCTTCTGCTTTGCGCTTTTTTTGGGCTTAAGTCGGTCGACCCCTTTTGCAAATCTTATACTTTTACCATCCAGCGTGCATTTTTTTTAAATGTAAATCGGTTGCCGTTAGCGCACGCTGCTTGGCGCGATTTGTAACTATAACTCTGCCGCCCTTTTGCGCAATCGCTAACGCTAAAATATTCTGCTTGTCGTGATTATTAACTGTGCATTGGCGCAGGATCTATGCTTAAAAGCACGCCAACACGAAAATCTCTTAAGTCTTTTGGCTCGTGGCGCAATTCCCGTTAGCGCACATTTTGTGACTAAAACCTTGCACCAAAGGCGCAAGGCTTACCCATATAGCTCCCGCCTCCATAGATGCGCCTCGTCTTCCCTCGAAGTCTAATGCTAGCACATCTCTATCAGCGCAGGATTTAACGTCATGATCCCTGCTTGGGCGCAGGACTTAACCTTTAACTCACTGCTTTGGCGTTGAACTTAATGTTACGCTCACTGCCTTAGCGCAAAGCTTAATCTTGCGATCGCCACCTTGGGCACGAAGATTTATTTTGGGTTTATGTGCAACCACAGAGTTGGTAGGGTTATTAATAAGGCCATGTGACGTTTTTAATAGACAAGGTTTCGAGCCCCGTGCTCATCAATTCGGAAACCCTGATCCTGGCCATCATTCCAAGAATAAAACCCATAGGAGCTTGTAGAGCTTGTTGGCATTTGTGTCTAGTTGTTTCTCATGATTTTCAGCCATGAAATGATAGTTGCATATGTGAATTAGTCGATCATTTTTTGTAAATAGCTTTCATATTGTGAAAATGGCGTATTCTGGAAATTTTATAATTATTTTTTACTAATGCTTGAAAGTCATTTGGAAGCTAACTTGGTCATGTTTTTTGTTTTTTTCTGTAAGAAGCATTGTGTTTAAATAGTTGCTCTAAATGTCTTCTTATTTGTGCTTTCTGACTCGCCACAGGTTTAGCATGCAAGAAGAAGCTGCTAGAATCAAGAAGGAAGAAAATGTTAGAGTCCAAAAGGAGCAAAAGCAAGCGAGCCTGTTGAAGGAAGCAAGCCAGCAGAAGAAGAGCGACCCAATGAGATAGTAGAGCCAGCTGGACAATAGCTTGCCTTATTCGATTTTCACAGTTGTTAATCGTATAATGTATATACAGACAGCTATCCTTTCCTTGGTCTTTTGTAAAAGGATTGTCACGAATCATCAGGATTTGATTTTTTGAGATTTTAATGATAAATCAAATTCCCTAGGTTTAGGGTACAGGTGGCAGCTCAAAGAGCATTGGGTAAAACTATATATAGTAGAATGAGAGGAGAATTAGGGGCTTTTTGCAGGTGAAAGAAATTTTCTTCCTTGTACGTGAACTACTTTGCTACTTGCTCCAAGAAACTGGATTTTGCCTAATGGAAGCCTGAAGAGGACGTTTTTTGCCTGGAAATGTGTGCTAAATGTTTGTTGGACTATTCCTGTAGCATTCGTATACTACTGTGAGATCTTTCTTTAATATCATGAATTATTTATGTGTGATGAATGATCTTTCTATTTTCCTGTACAATGATGTCTCTCTTAAATGAGTAATGGAATGTATTAAATAATTTGAAGCTATCTTCAATATCTGTCATATTCTACTGTAGGCACATCTTTATGATTAAATGGTTATCTGTGTGATCTTTAGGTGTTTCTTGCAGTTTATTACTCATCTCTACAGTTTTCTCCTTGCAAGGATAGGTTAAATTTGTTTATACAGTTTTAGATTAATTTAGATTAGCTACCTACATTTAGCTTAGGGAATTTGCATTTCATCTTAAACTAAAATACATAAACGGTGGATTGAGCCGCAACTGGTGTAAAGAACAAGAATCTTTAAATCTTACAATAGCCGGAACCGTTAACCGGACGGATTCCCCACACCAAACGGTGAGCGATCTAATTGGGCTTGCTTACCGGGGAGAATCCATTTCTTATTCATGTTGTGATTTTCGGGGCATCAACAAGCCCATAGAGGAAGAAGCGCTCACACTAATGGAGCACATTGATGGGAATTTTGTAGAACTTCAGACCACAGAGGGTACGGTGAAAGAATAAGCCCAAGAAGAAGTCTTGTAGGCGATGCTAGAGACCATTAAAGAATTTGAGCATAAGGCAAAGGAAACAGTTGTAGAGATCACCGCTACTTTCCATGACTTCAGTGTGAAGTTGAGTATACCCAAGGATATGCAGCTAAAGTCGCCCAGCGGAAGTGTATCGGGGAGGATCCACGAGTAAGTGTTAGGGTCCTGTTGGGCATGGCCCAAGTTGGCACAATTTTGATGAAGTACATTTTTGGTAGTAGCGCAGTCCGGACTGTGAAGTTCAAGTGGCACAGTTTTGTAAATGGTGCAGTTAGGATCGTGAAGTACATTTGGAATAGTTCGAAGTGCGAAGCCTAAGCACAATGCAGTTTTTCTTATGCGTAGTGCCAATGCAACAGTTATTTTGGGTAAAGAGTATAAGTAAGGTCGAGCAAATGAAAGCGACCTATTTTGGGTAATTGAATCCATGATTCCCAGAAGTAGGGTAAGGAGCAATGTGGAAACAAATGAAAGCGACCTTCCAGTTAGAGTGGAGGAAAACCGTTAGAAACTAAGCCATGGGTCGAGAGTGATAGGAAGGCTAGAGGGGCAGAAAGCGACATGCCAGTATGCAATTATAACCATTTTATGATGATTGTGACTGTCAAAAGGGCGTGCGAGCCACGAGTGGCCCAGCAAGGCTGCTAGAAGCAAGTGGAGCAGTTGTCGACTGAGACAGGCAGGGTCAGTGGAGTAACTGCACTAGCTCGGATTACTCTAGGGTGTTGGCCCATATGCATTGTAAAGATGTGACCTAAGGGAACAATCTATAAAAGGGGAATTTTTGTAAGGGAAAGGGTTAATATCTCATGGGTTGTTAATCTTAAGGGGAATACTAAGTTGTGTTGATATCTTTGAAGAGACTAAGCATTGTAAAGAGGCTCTGCAGTTGCGTGCATAAAGACTTATTGTAGAGAGAAGAGAGTCTACAGCTTAGTGCATAGACTGGAACTGTTGAACCCTTCCCATTAATATAATCAACAGTTCCCGTGGACGTAGCTCCCATCTAGGGGTGAACCACGTAATTCCTGCGTTGTGTGATTGGATCTGTGTGTTTGCTATTGTTAATTGTTAAGTGCATGCTTATGGTTAGATGTATCTTCACCTTTATATGTATTATCCATGTTAATGAAAGATGGGAGTAATATGTTGAGTGTTGAACATATATGTGTGAATGTTGAATGTGTAAGTAATTATGTATATGATGAATGCATGAGTATTTGGGTAAACATTAAGTCAACGAAGTCTGTGTAAGTGCGATTCCCTGAAAGCACAACACCAGAAGTGCGCAGTTGCATTGTAATTCATCGTATTGCATAAGTCACAAAGTATGCCGTTCAATATGCTTGTTGAATGCATAATTTACACTAAGTAAAGTTTTTCAAAGATGTGTGATTGCTAAAGAGGTAGCCCAGTCTTCAGTTGCGATGAACTATTGTCTGAATGGTTGTTTTAAAGTGTGCGGTCCCTGTATGCGCTGTAGTATAAGTGTTAACCGCAGAGTAAGTGAAGCTTCGCGCGATCCCCCATTCTGTAGAACCGCGCATCACCCGATTACATAAACCTGATTCTGTAATCCCCCATAAACTTCGCCTCGGGTGAGACCTTAGCTGGTCCGCATGATGTTGCCGAAAGGGCCGATGAAGAAGGGTTTTGTTGGACCACAAATGCACAGAACCTAGGTCAATAGGAGAAAGAGGTTAGTATCCCAACATAAAGAGCTTACATTCATAATGAAATAATATATATGAAATAACCAGCTTGAAGAAAATATTGCTGAAAAATTTACCATGTGCTATCATTTCTATGATTGTATTCTAATAACATATATATCTTCGTCTTTCCTCTAGCAAGCCATGATTTCAGCAATCCCAATAACTTAATTTTATAATTCAACCAATACAGTCGTTGGTGAAGCTTGAGGCCCTTTTCAAGTGTTATGTTTTATAAGGCCTTGAGCCAATATTGTATCATAAGGAATTCAAGTCCGTTGGTATAGCTGGGCTATCTCATATATCTTTGGACTGGATAATGATTTGCCAAAAGATTTGGTAGAAATTTGGAATCTCAAATATTACGTAATATATCTCAGTATTCAGAACTTGAGACCAATTTTATGAAAATCGATTCTAACCAATGTGTTCATCAACGTATTTATTTTTGGATTTGAGGTCCTTTGTCTTATGAGGAGTTTTCAAATAAAATTCAGTGAGGAATCGCACGTAACTCTTCTCATCGACGAACATTGAGGTGTTATAAGACAACAAGACAGTATCAACAAATTGATACTTTTGATCACAGTGTTCACAAGAACCATGTTTTATGACTATGACTATTGCAGATTGGAATATATAGAGATGTCAAAAGAGGTTGCAGAAAACACACACAAACGAATTGAAATAGGTCTTTGACTCTTTCAAAAGAGGTTGCAGAAAACACACACAAAAGAGGTTCCATTCTCTAAAAAATGTCAATGGAGTTGCAGTCACATGGGGTCTCTACTTCTTGGCCTCCATTCTCTATTCATTGAGGAATTTTCATTCAGTTTTTAGTGCGTGACATAGAAATATTTAGATTCTCAATAATGTCAATAGAAATGGACTTGCATCCCTACATCCAAAGCATTCCCTTGTTCAATGAGAAGGAAGATAGCAATCATTATCCCCTAGATTGGTTGTGTCTTTTGGAATTTTCATTCAATTTTTGGTGCATGACAGAGCAATCTTTGGATTCTCAATAATGTCAATAGACATGGACTTGCATCCCTACATCCAAAGCATTCCCTTGTTCAATGAGAAGGAATATATATATCATTATCCCCTAGATTGGTTGTGTCTAGTGTACTCAAAAGGGAGCTAATAATGAACAAAGTTCCTAGAAAGAAAGATAGGGTGCCCTTGCCTTACCCATTTGAAAGATAAGGAATGGGTTGAAAATTTTATTGCTTGAGATAATAAACCAGTAAACTTCGAATGAAAAAGATTACAAAACAACGAGATGTATGTGGAATAGGTGTACCCTTTATTGAATTGGGAAAATAGAAAAGAAATTAAATGGACAATCACAATAGCACTGACTTCAAGGTGAAATTTATAATCGTGCTAGAGCATAAGCATGGAGGGAGTCTTGGAATAGGAATGCACTAAAAAAGTATAGGAGAAACTTCAACCTTACTCAAGGTGAAATCTATGATTATGGATGACATGTGACATAACACTAATATACTAAAATGAAAGAAATGTTAATATTCATGATATAAAAGTGAAAAAAGAAAATAAAAAAACTCACCATAACAATAAAAAAGAGAGATTGTTTAACTGACATTAATTTGGATTATTTTTAGTCCATCTTGGTGCTTTATGACGTTGGGGTTAAGATGGATCTATGTTTGTGTAATATATGAAATTTTAAAACTTAGCGAGTGTATGTTGGGTATGTGTTATATTCTCTGCATAGCTACCCACCTTCTAGTGGGGGTTCGGTTTAGGAATTAGGGTTTCATAGGTTGGTAAATACCTATATATTATATTGTAAACGGTTGAGTTAATAAAATGGAATAAACAAAGAGAACGGTGAAGCTCTAGTTAATTTGGTTTTCTCGGTTAAGGGTTTCCAGAGTAAAATCTATGTGTAATGTGTGTAAGCGCTATTGTTTTACTTTATGTTTATGCTTAAGAATTGTATGCATTGTTACACTTAATCGGGTTTAGAACTAATAGTTGGTATCGAAGCAATATTTGGCTTCAAGGGGACAAGTTTGTTGCTATGGGTTTAACTCTGTCTTTGGGTCTGTAATAAACCTAGTTTCAGTGGGAGCTCTACAGGGGTGATTCTTTTGCTGAAAGAATGGTGACCAGTTATAGAGAGGAGATCGAAAATTTAATGGACACAATTTTGAGCCATGGTAGCTCAAGATGGAGGATCTTTTAGTAGATAGGGAACAATGGGAGGCCATGGATCCATGTACAAAACTTCGTGCTATATTGAAAGAAGATTGGGATAAGTTGGATAGAAAGGCAATGAGTACAATTTGCCTTTGTCTCCCTAATTCGATGTTATTGGATGTCTCTAGAGAAGACAATGCAAAGAAGTTGTGGGAAAATCTAGGGAATCTGTATCAGTCAAAGTCCCTAGTAAATAAATTGTTTATGTGGAAGAAACTGTATCATATCAGGATGGAAGATGATGTATATGTGACTGAGCATTTAAATGCATTCAATACTATGGTAAGTCAACTGACCTCAGTTGATATTAAGATGGAGGAAAAAGAGAAGTGTATTACCTTGCTATGCTCTCTACCAGATTCTTGGGATAATATGGTTGTAGCAATAGGTAGTACTACTTAGTATACATTGAAGTTTGAGGATGTAGTTGCATCCCTGTTATCATATGAAATGAGGATAAAATCCAAGGAAAGTCATAGCACTGATGCCTTATCTATGGGAGGTCGTTCGAAAGATTAAAAAAAATCTATAGGAGGGAGACCTAAATCTAAGGGAATATCTAAATCTTTAGGAGAATCTTCAAAGATATTATGTTGGAAATGTGGTAAGGTTGGGCATTATAAGAAGAACTATAAATCAAAAGGTCTTGAAAAAGGTAAAGACTTAGATGATACTCAGCCCATAGAAGGAAATTCCTCCTCTAAAGAAGGAGGAGATGTGTACTTGGCTTCTACAAGTATAGATCCAGGAAGTGATGCTTGGTTTATTAACTCGGGATATTCCTTTCATATGTCTCCAAACAGGGATTGGTTATGTCAGTATGAAAGGTATAATGGAGGGAATTTCCTCCTAGTGGATGATTCGACAACCAAAATCATGGGGCGTGGAAAAGTGAAGTTACTACTAAAGGATTGAAGGATTAGGACTCTTCCTTGTGCTTTGCACATTCCAGATATTTTTTTTTTGTAATATAGATAGGTCCTTATATTACTGTTATCCAAATGTACAGAAAACAGGGTCCTCCCATGGGTGAGAAAACAGACCCAGACCAAGGTTTAAGGAGTTTATAGGGCCCTCTCAAAAATGAGAAAACAGACCCATCGTAAAAAATAATAGAGTTTTCCATCAGTCTTTCAAGCAACATAAGATAAAATGAAACTGAAACTAAATAACATTGAAGGTGCTTCATTTTCAGAATTTTCAAAAAACAAAACAAAACTAGTCTACTAGTGTAAACCCATCAGTTCAGCAAGAAGACCAGTTTCCTTAGCAAGCTCAATGCCGAGCTGGTGAGAGATCCGCTTTTGGTTCTGGAGAATTTTTTTGAGCATCAAAACCATCTTGTCTTGGTGCAAGAGAATCTCTGCTTGTGCTTCCCCTCTATCAGCCAACGTCTTCTTGAGCACCGACTTCTTCATCTAGTGATATTCCAAGGTTCGTTGATATAAGGTTGTGCAGCCCCTTGTATTCCCAGGGTATGGGATCAAGGCTTCAAATTCCTCTCTGATTTCATTGTCTGGAAGGAAACCCAACGAAACCTGGGCATCATCCTCAACCTCTGTTATTTCTTCTTGAACTTTCAACGAGATTTCTTCCTTGAATCGGCGAGCTTTCCTTACCACTCCCCTCATAAATCTCATCTACGGGCCAGGAGAGGGGTCAGACGGTTTCGATTTACGCCGAATGTAAGCGTGTTTTGCAGGAGAAATCTCATCAACAACTACTATCAAACCAGCAGACCAGTTTCCAGCGAACCAACTTCCACAAACCGGGAGGCTCAGGGGATTGATTCGGGCGTCTTCCCAGTACCAAGTGCATAAAATCCTTTTCCGTTTCATGTTGTGTTGCTGTCCCCCAATGTTAAATTTAACCATGAACACCGACATACCATCACACTCATAACTCGCCATGGGAAGAGAATGAGTGCACGAAGGATCTTGTAGAGGGTCGGTTTCCCAGCTCATGGAATGATTTAAGGCTCCATGTGCACTGTACCGACTACATAGCCAAAGTTGCATGGGAATTCTGGTCTGGTGTGTGCCTTGCGTCCTGGCCATCCTCAGTGGGCACGTGTCTGACTACCTGTCTGACTGTCCTATTAGTAGGACTGCCCACATTCATCACCCGTCGTGGGGGGACCTGGTCTTGAGTGTCTATGTCTATTAACTACATTCCGAGTGGTTGTACCCTAATGTTTTGCCAGGGGGATTCAAGACTGTCATTGGAAGAGATCGCTCCATGATTGGCTAGGTGGTCTGCAAGCTTGTTGGTTGTGTGGTGAATGTGGATAGTATTGAAAACTTGGAAATGGTGTATGTGTTCTTGTAGTTCTTCTTTGATCCAATATAGTCACTAGCATTTGGATAACTTGGCCAGGGTAGTGTCGCACTGAATTTTGAGAGTCGTGTTGATGATGATTTGTGAGTCACCTTCCACAGTTAAAATTGTCCATCTTTCTCTTTAGGCAATCTTTAGGCCTGTATTTAGAGAAAACAACTCTACGACATTGTTAGTGGTGTTCCCAATATGCTCAACAAAAATGTTAATGATTTCTCCAGTGGTATTTCTGAAAACTACACCAATTCCGGCTGGTCACGGATTCCCTTTTGAGGCACCATCAAAGTTAAGTTTGATGGGGGGGTTCGTTGGCAGGGACCAGAAGTGGGGGATGCGGATGGAAGTCAGAGGGGAGGAGGTTCGGGGGTGGTGAGGGTTGAGAATGAAGTTCCAATATTTCCAGATGATTTTTTCCTAATGCAAACAAACATAATTTGAGTCCTTCTAGTCTCCTAATAGAAAGGTCTCTTGAGGGTTGGAGTGGATGCGGTTATGGATGATGGACAGGGGGAGAGAGATATTGTGGAAGATCCTTCTATTACACACTTTCCAAATGTTCCAGATGACCAAGCCCGGGAAGAGAATCCAGATATGGTTCAGGATGGGGTTGGAGAAAGGTTTTGAATGCCAGTCACGGATGGTGGAGCTTACATCTTCCTTGTGTCGGTTGGAGCGAGGGAAGTTGTCCGCGCCCCAATCCTAGAGGGTGGAGGAAAAACTACAATTATTGAGGAGATGCTCCTGAGTCTCCCCCATGCTGGTTGCATAAAACACAAACTGAGGGCCCTTCAAAACCTCGTTTGAGGATCTGGTACCAAGTGAGGATTTTTTTCCTCGAGACTAGCCAGAGGAAAGTTTTGATTTTTGGCCATAATTGTGAGTCCCCAGATCTTAGTCCAGATAATGTCTGTGGGTAAGAGAGACTCGGGGTGAGTTAGGTGGTAAGCCTCCTTTATGGTGAAGTAGCATTTATGTTGATGTCCCCACCTTAGCTTATCCGAGTTATCTAAAATGATGATCTTTCTGGATTCGAGAGTTTACCAGAAGGTTTTTCCTTCGTCGTTGTTGAAGTTACAATTCCAATTCTCCTTTGTGAGCCATTCTCGCCAAGTGTCACTAGTGTTTTGGGTCCTCCAGTACTGGAAAATGAGGTGCCTTCCCTAATGATGTGATTTTCGCTGCAACTCTTCCATGATGCCATTGAGATGTTGGAGGGGAGGCATCTAATTCCAAGCATATTCCCATAAGAGAGCCCTATTGCCTCCCCTAGCCTCCCAGAAGCTGTGTTTGCGTATGAGTTCTCTTTTATCCCAAGATGAATTCCAAATGAGGGACCCATTCGAAAGAATGTCCTGTCGAATGAGCTCATGATGTTGCATATTGTCAGCGTATTTGTGCATCCAAATGTTTTTCCAAGGCATAGAACTTTATGTGCAGCATCGCCAGAGGAGCTTAGCGCTGAGTACTTCATTTAGGGTGATAGGGTCTCTCAGGCCGAGGCCACCGTCAAGATTTGGAGTGCAGAGTTTTTCCCATGCCACTAAATCCCACTTTCTATGTTGCGTGGTACCTCCCTAGAGCAAATTTCTCTGTAGATTGTGGATGGATTTTAGAATGTACTTAGGGGCAGCCATGATCGAGAAGAGGTAGAGAGACATAGCTTGAACGATAGACTTCAAGAGGATGAGGCAGCTGGGAAAGTTTAGGGCTCTGAAGGTCCAGGACGAGATTTTGTGTTCCAGGGCGGCAAGCAAATATTTGTAGGAGGAGATTTTTATGGCGGATTCAACAAGGGGGGCTCTAAGGAATTTGGATGGAAGGGAGCTCTTTTGAAAACCCAGGATTCTGGTTATCTTGTTTTGCGTTTGAAGGTGAGTGTTGAAGAAAAATATTTGTTACTTTGGATTGTTGATGGCCATACCTGAGGCCGCGCTGAAGGACCGGAGAATAGCCCTGAAGGATCGTGTTTCAGTGACTGTGGCTTTCCCCATCAACATTGTGTCATCCACAAACTACATGTGCGACTGGGGATTGTTGTGCCTGCTGAGCTTAATGCCCTGAATGTGGTTTTCCAAGACTGTTGCTTTTATGCTTCTGCCTAGACTCTTCGTGAGGAGGATGAAGAGATAAGGGGATAAGGGATCGCCTTGCCTGATGCCTCTCGAAGGGGGGAAGGTGGGATAAGGGGAGCCATTGACAAGGATGGAGGAAAAAGCGGAGGATACCAGGGAGATGATCCAGATGACCCAGGAAGGAGAGAAGCCAAAGGCTAGTAGGGTATCTCTGAGGAAGTTCCAATTGGTTTTGTCAAAGTCTTTGGCTAAATCAAGTTTCACAAGCATACCAAACATTTTGGAGGTTTTAAGCGAGTGAATCACCTCATGTGTAGTAATGATTACGTCCAAAATTTGTCTCCCTTCGACAAAACCTGATTGCTTAGGAGAAATGAGAGTGGGTAATAGGGTTTTAAGACGATTGGTTATGACTTTGGTTATCACTTTGTAGATGACATTGCACAGGGTTGTGGGACGGAAGTTTGATGGGTCAAAAGGCTTGTCAATTTTGGGAATGAGAGTGAGGAAGGTGGCATTGAAGGTAGGTAGAATGGAGCCAGAGGTTCTGGAGGCTTCAACTACTTTCCAGATGTCATATTTTAAAATATCCCAGAAAGTTTGGAAGAAATCAATAGTGAAGCCATTCGGGCCAAGGGATTTTCCCGATTTCATTTCCATTACAGTTGCTTCCACTTCTGTCATGGAAATAGGGATGGAGAGGTGGTCATTTTTCTCCTCCGTGATGAGATGGGGGATTTGCTGTAGGATCTGCTGAGTGGCAGGAGTTCTGTGTGGAGTAGGGTCTTTCATGAGATCATGATAAAAGTGAACCGAATCCTGCTCTATTTCTTCCTTGTTGAGTAAAGTATCCCCAATGTCCGTTTTCAGCCTGGTGATCCTATTCATTTGCCTACGTTGGAACATAGCATTGTGGAAGAATTTAGAGTTTTTCTCCCCTTCCTTGATCCATTGTATTCTGTTTTTTTGTCGCCAGAGAATTTCCTCCTGCTGTCCTCTGATGTCAATTCGAATATGTAGATATTTTTCCTGTTGCTTAAGGTCTTCAATGTAACCGTTGAGGATGCCCTGGGATTGAATGTCGGCTAATTCTCCTTCTAATCTTTTTTTCTCCTCCTGAATGTGACCGAATTCCATTTTGTTCCACTTCTTTAGATTATTTTTGATGAACTTTAGTCTTTGTTGGAAACGATACATGATGGTTCCTTCTCCATTGTCCGAGGCTCACCGCCATTATTTGATTTTATCTTTAAAGTTTGGGTGTGTTAACCATAATATATCAAACCTGAAAGGCCTTTGGGAGTTAGGAGCATCCCATTCTAGACAGAGGCACACCAGCCAGTGGTCAGAGCCCGCCATTGGAAGGATGGTGGTGGAGAGGTTGAGTTGATTCTACAACAGGGAGTTGGAGATTAGAAACCGGTCTAAATGAGAGGCTACCTGGTTATCCCCTCATCTCCTATTATTCCAGGTGTAGGTTCCATTGTTGGTCTCGAGGTCAGCTAGAGAAAGGTCCCGTATGAGAGCTTGGAGGGAAAAAATGTCTCTATCAAGTCTTCAGATGCTCCCCTTTTTTTCCTCTGGAGAAGTGATGATGTTGAAATCTCCCCCAATTATCCAATGGGAATTATGAAGCTGCCTGTAGAGCCAGGAAAGATGTTTGAGAAATTGAATTTTTTGTTCCATTATTTGCGGGTTGTAGACATTCGTGATCAATCCACTATGTGTGGTTCCATGGATGTGGAACCACCCAGAAAGTGTATTGGGGCTAGAGAAAAAAGCTTCCATACTGATTATAGTGGGATCCCAAATTATTGCGATACCTCCAGCTGCGCCTTTGGCATCCACAACTATTACTTCTGTTTTTTTCCAACAATTTTTAATGAAGGAGTGGAGCTTGTGCTCCGTTGTTTTTGTTTCTTGTAACATTAAGAGGGCAGGATTTTCAGTGAGAATTTTGTTTTTCAACATTCTTCTTTTGGAATCACTTCCGATTCCCCTTATGTTCCAACTGATGATTTTCGGCTCCATTAATTCACTAATTGAAAGATGGTATCAATCTTGGCGCTTTGGCCAGAGTCTATTAAGTGCACACCCAATTCTCGAATCAGTTGTTTGATTGGTTTTCTTCCTTTTTTCAGGATATCATTTTGATCTTTGGGGATCTCCTTGCGCTTTAACATTTTCACCCCCAATGGGTTATTAGATATGGGAATTAGTGCAGCATCGAGAAGGGTTGGAAAATTCTGCTGCAGAGCTAGGGACAAGTATGCTTCTTTGAACAACTCCATTTGGCATTGCGAAATACTGTGGATATCATTTTTTATCCAGGCCTCTTGAATGGCTTCTAGGTCTAGCTCTCCTAGCTCCATGTCTTCCGGTTCAACTATGCCTCATTCAGAGGGGAGCAGGGTTGATAAGTGCATGACATCCTTGAATATTGGAACCTAGAAAGAGGAGGGGGGAGGGGTGGTTGCAGGGATGAGAAGTCCCATGCCTCCAGGATCAAGATTGGAGAGCACAGAGAAGCTATTAAGATGCACATGGTTGGTGGTGGTATTAGGAGCCGATGTAGTAGGGGCAGAGGCATTTGGAGTGGAGGTATTTGGGGCAAAGGTCCTTTTCCCTTGTCTTCTACGGTTTTTGGCTCTCGTAAATCCTTCTTTGTCGGTTTTGTTCTATGCTAGAGGGGGAGAAGATTTGACATTCAGGGGACATTCCTGGAATAGATGTCTGTGTTCATGACATTTCATGCATCTGAAGGAGATATGCTCATTCTTAGTCTATGGTTTGGATCCAGTTAGAGTCTTGGTAGGAGAGGCAGATTGCTTCAGGAAGAACCGCGGATATATCCATGTAGATGCAAATGCGAGCATAGGAGGTGTAGCAGGAAGCTAGGGTGGCATCAGAGGCTTGAACAAAGGTGCCTAGGGTGTTACCAATTCCTGCTAGGGTTTCCATATTCCAATATTCCTGAGGTGGAGAGTATAGACTCAACCAAACTAGGACTACCCTTAAGTCTTTCTTCTCTAGGCTAAAGTGATCTTTCCAATTTCTTATGTACAATCCTACTAAGTGCATGAAGTACGGTCCTCCTTGGAATATTATGTGCTTGTCCTCCAGGTTCTGGAAAATTACTGTAAAGAAGCCCTTAGATCCCAGTTTGAGCTCACATTGTCCTTTTGGCTTCCAGGTGTTGGTGAACCACCATGTGAGGTTCTTTTCCGTTGGCCATAAGCCTATAAATTTGCAGATTATCGCGTGATCCTGCATGAATTGAATTTGTTGAATGACAAGGTTCGAGGTGACTTCATACCTGGGTATTTGTAGCGATTTGGGTTTGCATTTGCTTGTGTCCTTTGGATTCGCTGCGTTGGTAGCCAGATCTTCCTGATTTTTCCCTGAAGTATTCGGATTTGAGTTAAAATCCATCGTGCTTCCCTCTCCTCCTTTTCCTTTTGGAGCTCTTGTATTCCCTGCTGGAGGTGGCGTCCCCGTTAATAGAAGAGGTTGGGTAGTCTACGTACGTCGGGCGATGATCTGGCTGAATGAAGGGTTGGAGCAACCTCCATTGGAGGCCTCCATGGCTGCGGTCACGAGATACAGGAGGCTAGGTTTTCGCAAAACGTTAACCCTAGCAGAGCGCAATCTCCTCCCAATGTTTAGAAGTTGTTATGTCAATAATCCCATCTGCACATTCCATATCTTTCCAGAAACCTAATATCTATTAACAAAATGGGCAATGTAGGTGTAAAGTCTATATTCGAAAAGGAGAGATGCAACATGGTTCGAGGAGTAATGGTTTTGATGAGAGGATTTTGTTGCAGAACTCTGTATAAGCTGTTGGGAAGCACTGCCACTGATGAGTGTAACAACTCTTTGGTTCCTGAGAGAAAAAGTGAAAAAAGTAAAGACATTGATGTATCTAAATGAGATATTATGTTGTGGCATCGAAGGTTGGGACATATTGGAGAGAAAGGCCTGCAAGCATTACAAGGTAAAGGTATGGTTAAAGGTATGTCCAATTGCAAACTAGATTTTGAATTATGTGAGCATTGTTTATATGGGAAGCAGAATCGAGTGAAATTTTATTCCGGTGCTACAAGGGAAAAGGAGATCCTAGAGTTAATACACAGTGATGTGTTTGGTTCTGTACATGTTCCTTCATTGGGAGGATCTGTGTATTATGTGTAGCAATTTCTCATTGGAAATAATTTCCTTGGTTTGACACATTCACATGGGTCTTGGTGGTGGTTAAGTGTAGAAATTTGAACATGAGGTTCTACCCAACAAATAGCATGGTAAAATTATGACGATATGATAGGGTCAATTCATAGGCAACAATAAACACCAAAGTTGTTTAACAAGATTGTATCATTGATATTTTTTCTAATTTTTTATGTAAATGAAATGTAACAATGCAAAAACACTTTTAAGTACAAAGCTAATTATTTTATTGGATGGGCCAATATCCATTCAATTTATGTAATTTCCCAAATGAAAAATACTTTTGATTTATTATTCAAAAATTTATTTAATTTACAACCCTAAAAACATGTCTTCAAACTTAAAAACACTCTCTTTTGTCTCGTGTCCTACTATGGAAGGTCTTTGATTAAAAAAGAATCTAATATACCTAGGTGTGTCAAATTCACAATATCCACAATGTGAAAAATCCAAAACTCATAAACACATGTTATGTTCATGCCTTTTTGTCAAGGCTACATAGGCTTGTGCTGAATACTTAAGCTAATATCTCTCTGCATCCTAGTCATGGTGGGATTAATTGTTGGGTGACTCTTTGTCTTGTGTTATTGAATTCCATCTTCATTGATGCTTATTACAATTAAGATCCTCCTTTGGTTATGGAACAAGAGAAATGATTATTTGTTAAATTCAAATGCCTCTCCACATAATGCTTCTTGGTACAATGGTGCACTAATGTCTGCTACCATGTTAATGTAGATCATAGTACATACACAAAATGTGATGAAACATTAACAACAATGGTTTGAGCATCGACATAGGGGCCCAAGCACCACGACTAGAGTTCCACCTCACTAGTCTAGTCTACTTGGCTCACATGTTTTGCAAGGATGACTTGGCTATGTTAGTTTCCATCATAGTAGACCCCACCACTGGGAGGTTTGATAGGTGTGAGAGTGGTCAAAGTTGTCTCTTGGGCCCACCACACAATGAAAAACAATGCCTAACTATGGTTATCATCGCTTTAGAGGAGACCAAGCCCTGAGAGCCTCCTACTAATGGATGGAGCCTAGGTCCACTTGTTATTATAATAGACCGCAAGATCTCCTACATAATCCAATACAACACCGCCAATGCTAGTTATGACACCTAACCCAATAGCAACATCGATTGAGGCATACAACATAAACAATAAATTTGAGGGATTGATCATGATAGCTCCTACATAAAACTCAAAATACTTAAGTACCACCAAACTCAAAATAACCCACCAAACTTTATTATAATAGACTATGAGATCTCCTGCATAAAACGAAAAATACTTAACTAATCAAGTTAACACACCAAACTTTATTATAATAGACCATGACCATGAGATCTCCTACTTAAAACAAAAAACTACCTAACTACTTAAGTTAACCCAACAAACTTTATAAGTGCATACACAAAACTCAAGATATTTAACTATTCAAAATATGGAAATAAGTATTACCTTAATATTTATAAATACTTTTAAAAATATTTTTAATAAATTTAATATGTATTTTACCATTTACATAAAGGTGTTATTACATTTAAAGAGTTTAACTATTATAATTATTTCTTAAATAGTTTAGATATCGTAATTATATTATTTATCCAAAAGAAAGGGCAAACCATAACACATTATTATTTAATTATGCATGAAAGTATTTCATTAAAATCATACACGGTTGGCATCACCTACTTATTTATGTCTTAATGATGATGTTAAGCTTCTCTGGGTGTTTGGACATATTAGTATCTTTACCATCCATTTAAATGTGATTGCATTGACATTATATATATATATATATATATATATATATATATATATAGTTTTAATTACTATTTGTTTTAATTTTTAATTTAAAAGAATTGTTGTAGGTTATTTGTTATTAGATGAATGCATTGCTTAATGTTAACAAAGTAATTTCTGGGTAATCTTTTTACTAATTTTTTGACATTTAACAATGGATAAAAATAATTTAATATATCTATGCTATTGATTTAAGTTAAAACATAGTTTAAATTAAAACACATTTTGAATTGTAATGTTGTTTGTTATATGAGAAAACATTAGTCAAGAGACTTCCAACTATTAATTAATCACAACGAAATAATACAATTATTGATTTGACAAAGAGAAAATTCATAAAGTTGAGAGCGAGGTGAGCAAACCCTAACGACTTGAGCTTGCACATAACTATACATACCAATGATGGATTCCTACCCAGGAGGGAGCTATCCCCCCTCCCCAAGCTTGAGGAAGCTACTTTTTATGCTCTGGTTGCCTCTCTTAGAAAACCAACGAAAAAAAGGACCCTCTTTCGAAATTCGTTAAACACCTAGAAAACATCCCAAAATTGGATATTCCTATTACATCCTCACATCTTATGGCTTTGGAAATGTCAAAAATAGTTCTTGTTGGTTAGTTCATTGGGATCTAACCTTCACCAAGATCCATGGACAAATGGATTAAAAAAAATGGCATGTCTTGATCAAAGGGAAGATGTCTCACTTTTCCTGTGGGCGAGGTTTTTATGTCTTCTTGTTAGAATCCAAAAGCGATCAAGAACTGATTTTAGGAAGTGGCACTTACTTTTTCAGGAAGTATGGTATGTACCTAAACATATGGAATTTAGATTTCAATCCAAAGATAGACGTCCCCTCGATAGTGTTAGTTTGTGTGCACCTTTCTCATCTGACATTGCACTGCTAGGGTGATGAATCACTTCGATACAACTACAATACCCTAAGAGAATATATAGATAGATTTGAACCAAAAGATAGAATCTTTGCATGCACCCATATCTGTGTAGAAGTAGACCTAGAGAAAGGACTCTCGAAAGTTGTTTTTTCTATCCCTCGATGACCAACAACAGATCTAGAAGCTTGACTATGAAAAAATACCCTTCAAATGCAAGGCCCGCTATAAATATGAGCACTTTTCCAAGAATTGTAAGAAGGTCACCCTCCATCACAATCATTGTCGACTAACGATGATTAATGGAAAACTATTAAAAAAAGAGCTCAAAGGAAAACATGGATTTGGGTTTTATGCCTTCTGTCCAACCCTCCTCCTCAATTTTGATCATCCCTTATGAGCCCTCTCATTCAACCCTTCCTTTTGTAGTGAACTTGCCCCACATATCCCCCATTAGAACCCCCATTTTTCCCACCGACAAACCCTTCGAATCTCACTTCAAGGATAAACCCCCTTTAGGAAAGCTCCCTAAACGTCTCTCTTCAAATACTGCTCTATCCATGACCCTAGTTGATCCACCGCCTACATTGATCCCCTTTTAGAGGACGTCTAAACACCCTTAGAGAATTTGGAAGAGAGTGAACATCATGATGCCAATACTCAACCCATTCCTAAAGGAGTTAAGATAGGAAAACAAGTTCAACGATGCAACAATTAAGATGAGAAGAAAGAGGAAAAAATTGAGGAAGAATAGCACATAGAAAGGTTGGAAGAAAGTCATCAAAAGTTGTTCGATAGAAGATATAAAATAGGGAGAAAATACTAGGACTTTAAACTACTCTATATATATTGATAAGATTTGAAGTCAAGCTCTCAAATCCAAAAAATAATGGAGGCTAATCTTAGCCCGACAATCACCACAAAGGCAGTACCCCCCCTGCCCCCCAAATAAATAATGAAAATCATCTCCTGGAACTAAAGAGGTATGGGAAAGAGATATAAGGAAGAAGCTTTAAAGGACTTAATAAATTAGGAACATCCAATTGTTCTTCTCCTCCAAGAGACAAAAATTGAAGATCCCAACATCTTAAAAGTGGGGAATATGATATGGAAAAGAAGTTGGAGGGCTACGATCAACTCTCAAGGAGCCTTAGGAGGAGTATGTACCCATTGGGAAAAAACCATTTTCAAATTGGAAATCAGACACAAAACACATCATTGGATCATTATTATGTTAATTTTGACTCGGTTCAAGAGTTAAAGATGGGTTTATCATTGGTGTGTTGGTGGGGCTGAAATACCTAGTGTCAACAGTTAAAGCATTCACCACAATATGAGGTCCCAACTAGACCTTACACTCTTTGAGACCATCTGACGTATGGAACAACAACTATTTTCTAATTGTTTTATTGTTTTGGGAATGTTATCCAGAATGCGAGATGCAACTATCCTAATGCAGAAAAGCTAGAAGAAACCTATCCTAGCTAGGAGTTATGATTAAGTTACTGCGAGCTACTATATGCAAACATTTGGAGCTTTAAGCAACTGAGGAAATTAGTTTTTAATCTGAAGCAGTACTTGTATGCATACATTTCAACTGAGGATTATAGAAGGATTGGTCACGTTCAACATTGTTGAAAATAGTAGTTATTTCACCAAACAAGTAATTTAAGAGTTGTACAAATTAGAAAAGTTAATTAACAAGCATTGGATAGTCACACACAAGTCCAACATTTTCATGTAACAATATAGTATAAACTGTGAAATAAGTTAAATCATTCATACACTACGACGATCTGAACACTCTAGAATTTGTGAGCTTGGCTCAAGAGCTTTTTCATATTATTTCATAGGAAAATTTACAACAGTTCCAAAAAAATATTAAGCCCACACGAAAAAGGTCCCTTATTTATTCTCTTTCTCTAATTTATACAACTCTTATTGTCCCTTGGGATTCCTTGACCTTTCAGCAAACCTGAATTTTCATATTCCACTTTAAATTACTTATAAAAAGAGAGAATATTCCTAAAGCAACGCTTAGCAAGTTGAGCTATCTAATTATACTTTCCTTTTTCCATTTTTAGATGGAATATTTAATCTAAAAGAAAGAATAAAGTGTAGCTTTACAAAAGTCATTTTGAACATAACATGAGGTCATTGGGTGGGGAGTGGCCCCTTCTTGCCATGTGTGTCCTTTAGGTTTCATATTGTTCTCATATAGCTTCAAATCTTGGTTGCTTAAGGGTCTCGAATGTGACCACGTGGTTAGCCACTACATCAACAACAATTATAGACTCTTCTTAAGTGAAATAGTATATCTTTTTAATAAATTAATGTCTCTCATTAGAGCTGAAACATATTTCATAAGCACTTCTTTAGTTATTTATTTGATAACTTCTATTGTCATTTCTATGGAATTAATGATTTGTCTGATTTCACCCTTTCTAGTTTCTATGGGATAAAGCTGATCTATATTATGGAGAGCATGAGAGTGACACCTTTGCATAACACTAGTTCTAGGTTGATAAAATTTATGGTGCATGCCAATAGTGTTGGTTAAACCATGTTGCAATGTTGTTGTTGCATGCTTGCTTTGTGTAATGCCAATGTGATTGTGATGAATCTCTTTAGAAGTCATCCTAGGTAGATTTGTTGGTGATTCTGGCAAGTCCTTCTGCCACTATGTGAGCCCATCCAAGATACACAGGATTTTTGGCTTGATTAAGCCACTTCATTCATTTGGGTATGTTTTCCATGTAGTTTGTGCAAGAGATCATACATGTGATCATGAGTTTGTACAAATTCTACCAGCATTGAAAACACAAAAGATATGAACAAAAAGAAATTATTATTTTCTTGCCTCATCTTGAACATCTTCTTTTTCAATTCTCTTATTCCCTACACGTAGGCCTTTTCAACTCTCTCAGTTTTTTCAACTAAATGGATCAAATGTAAGTCCTAGAAGAACTTAAGAAAATCTTAATATGGTTAGTTTCTAACCACAAAGTACATCAAGCGATTGATATCATTGTCATGGATATTCCTGAAGATTGTCGTTTGTTCCTCAATAGGGATTGGTCTGAAAAACTGAATTGATACGATTACTTTATCTATTGTCTAAGAAACTGAATTGATACAATCACTTTTTCTATTTATAGCTTTGTTTATTTTGACATGTATTTTGTAATCAAAGTTGATTGCAATAATAATTTGTAAGATATAAGGGTTTGTTATTATAGGTCCCATGGTTTTAAAGGGAATGGAATTTTGTTATCTATATCAAGATTCTGCCCATTATATTTTAAAAATAAATCAAATTATATATATATATATAATTTTATTTAATAAAAATAATAATGTATATTAAAAAAATAATAAATTAGTATTTTTATTAAACAAAATAATTGACTTTGGCCATTTGAAATTGTATTTAATGTTAAAATCGCAGTTATTATTTAACATGTCACAAGCCGGTAAGGCACGCCCATGGTAAAGGCACACCCGCTCTATAAAGACCAACCTATGGGACAAAGTAATCAGAGTGAAGGGCTGAAATGGATGGTTGGCTGAGAGAGAAGCTCTATCCAAAACTCGAGAGAGCTTTGAGCTTTTAGTCTGATTGGGAAAAAACTCTATCCAGTACTAGAGAGAAATTCAATACTATAGAAGCTGATTGGGATGGTAGAAACATTGATAGCTAAAAACTGTAGAGAAATTCAAAGGATTTTATAAAGGATGAGGATCCTGGAAGGGTCGACACTGTACTCATCTGGCAGTGTAGACAAGCTGTCCTTCACGATACACAGAATTATCCTCAAACATTTGAATGCGCTGGATTAGAGAGGCCTATCATTTAAATCTTTGAGAATTCTGTCTATCAGGAAGGACGATTGTCTACCCTTCCAAATGAAGACAAATTATCCACCCTCCCCATCCTTTGTAAAATCCCAATTAGAGTCTGTGATAGCTAAAAACTCGTCTAATACTCGAGAGAAATTCAATTTATAAAGGTCGTTTTTTTTGTTCAGCTCTTTGTTGATCTATTCCATATCCATCTTGGAATATGCCTTTATGGAGTCAATGGAATTACAATCACCCCTGGGTCGTATTTCTGGGTTTGCTTAAAGGGGATGTCAGGGAACATTCCAATTTCACTGAATCCAGCAATGAGACAGTCCTAAAGGAACTAGCAATAGATCAAACTTGTAAGAATAAATAGAAAGAATCAATCTTTTTCAATTTTTAAGGGGCAGTTCATCCACTGTCTCTATCAGCTCCTTATTCAGGCTTTTTAATGTCTGCATGGTTTTAATGTCTTCACGGTAAGCATATTGTAACGTGCAGTTCTCATTTGGAACAATGAAAGTTAAATTTTGTATTATTTTTCTATGTTCATTATTCAAGTTTCCATAGGGGATTTGTCATGCTATTCCAAGGTTCTTTCTGCCATAAATGCAGGATATGCAGTTTATTTACCCAAATCTCTGTTGTGAGGACTTTGCAGTTCTATCTAATGGAAAAATATATGTGAAATAACCATCTTGCAGAGAAAAGATTGCTGACAAATTCACCAGTATAAATATGCATTGTCATTCCTATAAATATGTTTTTTTCTTTTGATCAAAACTTTCAAAGTTGCAAAAATTATCTGAAATTGCCTACGTTTTTTACTCTCTTTGACTCTCTTTTTCCCCTCTTGCAAAACGGAGACTGGGAATTTATCTTTACCGATATCTTTCTTTTGGTTGGGCTTTGCTGTTGTCATCGTGCCTTGCTCAATGACAAGCAAAACACAGCTTACACACCTTGGCCATTATCATCTGATTGAGACACCCGACTGAAAACTGTAACAACTGCGTCATGTTAAGCATGGGATGTCTAAGAAATTTTCTGGTAGTTTTGGGTCAGCATATGACTTTGAAGGTCAATGTATCCTTATTACACTGATCCCTTATTTGGATTTTAGAAGGATTGTGAATTGCCAATAAAAGATATTATCTGTTTCCTGATCTGATTGCTCCCCATGAAACTTTTTTTGACACTAATATTTCGAATGATCTTAATGATCAAATGTCGATTTCAAACATCAAGGGTGCCAAAACATATCCTTTGTAAGCAATGCACCACCCTTCTCATGCCGAAATGAGGACTTAAAAAAATGAGACATTGACCTTCCAACGGGCTGGGGTTTGTCATACGCCAACCCTAAATTGGGACTACCGAGACATTTCTCAGAATGTCCATGCTCATCGTAGCATTGTAGGCAATGGACCACCCTTCTCATGCCCAAATGAGGGCTTTAAAAAATGAGACATTGACCTTCCAACTGGCTGGGGTTTGTCATACGCCGACCCTAAAGCTGGATTAGACATTTTTCAAAATGTCCATGCTTATTGTAGTTTTGAAAATTGTCACATGGGGCAGCTGTTTCTGTTTTCTGTCTGGTATCTGAATGAGATGATGATGGTCAGGAGATGTAAGGCATATTTTGCTAGTCATGTTTTGCTCTTGTTGTTCCTCAATGCACAATGGCAACTAGTGCAAAAATCATACAAATTATATTTCTCTAAAAATAAATTTTACTATCCCATGCTCTTCTTTGCAAAAATACGAGATGGTGTAAAAGACAAATGGGATTATGTATCTTACTACCTTTAATGTCTTCATTGTTAAACATATTGCAACATGCAGTTCTCATGCAAATAGTATATCATTCATTGGATGTAAGAAAGGTAAATTTTGTATTATTTTTCTATATTCATTAGTCTAAGTATCCATAGGGGATTTTTCATGATATTCCAAAGTTCATACACACTCTTTCACTGTCAAAGATCTTCATCTTTCTTCTAATCATTACCAAGAATGTCATTACCAAGTACTTTTCCTTCATATTTTTGGAAGAGACAACATAACTGTTTTGTGATGTTTGATATGTTGTTTTGTTTAGATCAGTGCTCTCAGCAGAAAGACTTGTTTAGAAGTCTTAATCTGCTTCTTCTGGATAGAAGAAAACCCCTTGTCTTTTTTGTTTTGATAAGTATGTTAGATTTGTAGAATATTCCAGACTGAGCCACATAACTGATAGTTACTGAAATGGTCTCACCACATGCTTTTTTCAGGTGAATTTTTTTTTTCTATAAACATGTGCTACATGCACTCTTTCTTCTGATCAGCCCCATGAGCGGCGTAATTGAATAATGCAACCAATCCAAGGTTGAGGCGTAAGCCAATAGTGCATCATAAGGAATTCAATAGAAGGTCAATTTTACATATATGTAGTAAATTTATGTAGTATGAACTAACGAAAAGACCCTGCAGCTCAGCATCTCTGGTTTTGTAGTATAACTGGACTATTTAATTAGTTGGACTGGACAGGAAAATGGCTTGCCAAAACTTTGGAAGACTGGACAGGAAAATGGCTTGCCAAAACTTTGGAAAAATTTCGACCAAAGAGCAAGATAATTTTGGCAAGCTTTAATATTTGTATTTCGTATAATAAGTTAATAACTCATCCGTATTCAGAACTCAAGACCGATTTATGAATATGGGTTCTAACTGAAGTATTCAACCAGAATTATTATTTTAGTAATTAGTTATTTTTGGATTTTACACTAGCAGCTAAGAATTTGAGTGTCTCTTCATCCATCTCAATAGTTTAAAAGTTTGGGACTGCTTGAGTATAGATCATATGTAGGTGTAGCCTGCAGGCACACCTCCATCTCTTTGAGAGGATATAGCATTTGATGGCCTCTCTAATTGTAAGGATAAGGCCCAGGATTTCATATGGTAGGGTGGACAATCTGTCCTTCATGATAGACAGAATTCTCCTCAACTTTGAATGCAGTTCATTCTCCTTATGTGTGGAGATTGGCTTTTGAATTATGTGCGGAGAAGGAAGTGCATTCAAAGCTTTGAGGAGAATTCTATATATCATTAAGGAAAGATTGTCTACCCTTCCAAACGAAATTCAGGGCCTCATCATTTGTAAAATCTCAAATCGAGAGGCCATCAGATGCTCTATCATCTAAACGAAATGCTGATATGCCCTCACCTACATGTTTATACTCAAGCTCTCCCCATTTCTCGAATTGTCCATGTTCATCATAACTTTGAAAATTGTCACACGAGGCCATTGTTTCTGTTTTATGTCTGGTGCCTAAATAAGATGATGATGACATTTTCGCTCTTGTTATTCCTCAAGGCACAATGCCGACCAGTGCATAACTTGTCCAAACTATATTTCTCTAAAACATAAATTTTAGAGTCTCTTTCTCTTTGCAATTATAAGGGATGGTCAAAAAGCCAGATAGGCTTATGTATTTCAGCACCTGTGGTTCATCCCAAACACAACTTAAGAGCAACAACCTCTTGAAGCAAAACCAGAGAAACCAGAGAAATGACACAGGAACATTCCAATTTCACTGTATCCAGCAATGGCAGATTCCAATTTCACTGAATTCGGGAATGACACAGTGCCAGAAGAACTAGCTAGATAAAACCTGAAAGAAGTAAAATAAGTAATTAAAAAGTTCCAACTTTATCAATCTTGCATTTCCTTAAGGGCAGCTTGTCCACCGTCTCCATCAGCTCCTTATTCAGTGTTTAATATCTTCATGGTTAAAGGTATTGTAACATGCGGTTTATACAAAGAATATCATTTTTTTTGTATGAAAGGTAATTTTTTTATTTTTTTATGTTCATTAATCTAACTTTCTATCGGGGATTGTTATGATATTCCAAGGTTCTTTCTGCCATAAATGCAGGATTTGCTGCTCATTTTTGCCAAATCTCTGCTTTTAAATACCAAAGACAATGCAATGAGGACTTTGCATCATTATCTTATAAATAACGTGGGTTGATAATGGAAAAATCTCTTAACTTCAATACCAAAGACAATGCAATGAAGATTTTGCATCTTTATCTAATAAAGAACTTAGATTTATAATGAAATGCAATGAGGACTTTGCATCATTATCTGATAAATAACGTGGATTGATAATGGAATCTCTTAACTTTAATACCAAAGACAATGCAATGAAGATTTTGCATCGTTATTTAATAAACAACTTACTTTTATAATGAAATGCAACGAGGACTTTGCATCATTATCTGATAAATAACATGGATTGATAATGGAAAAATCTCTTAACTTTAATACCAAAGACAATGCAATGAAGATTTTGCATCTTTATCTAATAAACAATTTACATTCATAATGAAATAATATATATGAAATAACCAGCTTGAAGAAAAGATTGCTGAAAAATTTACCATGTGCTATCATTTTATGATTGTATTCTAATAACATATAATTCTTCGTCTTTCCTCTAGTAAGCCATGATTTCAGCTATCCCAAAGAACTTAATTTAATAATGCAACCAATACAGTCGTTGGCGAAGCTTGAGGCCCTTTTCAAGTGTTATGTTTTATAAGGCCTTGAGCCAATATCGTATCATAAGGAATTCAAGTCCGCTGGTATAGCTGTGCTATCTCAAATAGCTTTGGACTGGATAATGACTTGCCAAAAGCTTTGGTAGAAATTTGGGATCTCAAATATTACATAATAATATAATATATCTCAGTATTCAGAACTGAGACCAATTTTATGAAAATGGATTTTAACCAATGTGTTCATCAACGTATTTATTTTTGGATTTGAGGTCCTCTGTCTTATGAGGAGTTTTCAAATAAAATTCAGTGAGGAATCGCACCTGACTCTTCTCATCAGCGAACATTGAGGTGTTATAAGACAGCAGGCCAGTATCAACAAATTGATACTTTTGATCACAATGTTCACAAGAACCATGTTTTATGACTATGACTATTGTAGATTGGAACATATAGAGATGTCAAAAGAGGTTGCAGAAAACACGCACAAACGAATTGAAATAGGTCTTTGTTACTATGGAATATTCAAAAGAAAAAAGATTTTCTTTTAGAAACGATTCAACCATGTTGGTTCCGCACTTTACTCATTGGCTTAGATATGAGGAATTTTTATTGTCGGGCAGAGCAACCTTTGGTTTCTCAAAAATGTCAACGGAGTTGCAGTCACATGGGGTCTCTACTACTTGGCTTTCATTCTCTGTCAACGGAGTTGCAGTCACATAGGGTCTCTACTACTTGGCTTTCATTCTCTATTCATTGAGGAATTTTCATTCAGTTTTTGGCGCGTGACAAAGCAATCTTTAGATTCTCAATAATGTCAATAGACATGGACTTGCATCCCTACATCCAAAGCATTCCCTTGTTCAATGAGAAGGAAGATAGCAATCATTATCCCCTAGATTGGTGGTGTCTTGATTTTCATTCAATTTTTGGTGCATGATGGAGCAATCTTTGGATTCTCAATAATGTCAATAGACATGGACTTGCATTCCTACATCCAAAGCATTCCCTTGTTCAGTGAGAAGATAGCAATCATTATCCCCTAGATTGGTTATGTCTTGTGTACTCAAAAGGGCGCTAATAATGATCAAAGTTCCTAGAAAGAAAGATAGGGTGCCCTTGCCTTACCCATTTGAAAGATAGGGAATGGGTTTAAAAATTTATTGCTTGAGATAATAAACAAGTAAACTTCGAATGAAAAAGATTACAAAACAACGAGATGTATGTGGAATAGGTGTACCCTTTATTGAATTGGGAAAATAGAGAAGAAATTAAATGAACAATCACAATAGCACTAACTTCAAGGTGAAATTTATAATCGTGCTAGAGCATAAGCATGGAGGGAGTCTTGGAATAGGAATGCACTCAAAAAATATAGGAGAATATTCAACCTTACTCAAGGTGCAATCTATGATTATGGATGACATGTGACATAACACTAATATGATGAACACAGTGGCTCACTGAGAAGGCAGGGGGTGAATCAGTGAGAGAGCACTTAATACTAATTTTAAGTTCTTCTAAACTCTAACATATATCATTGAACAATTTCACTTCAAATTTAAGTAGAGAGTTATATATCAAATTAAACAAATCATCTCATCAATCATCATAGACACATCACAAGAGACACACGATAAGCTTTGTAATCTTTTTATATTTTGATTGGAGACTTCAATCTCCAAAATGGGCTACAACCCAAAGGTGGCACCAACCACAAGATAATTCTATCAGCTGCAACTGACTAGGATGCACGAACACCCCAAAAAATATAAATTTACAAATGATATATCAGACTTGTTATCACCAATCTTGTAGTTTCCTCTAAAGGTGGCTCTGTAAGGATGGTAGAGGGGACAGGCAACCAAAGTGGTGAACCAAGAGAGCCTCGATCTTCAAGGGATTGGTTATCACGCCAATCGAGGCACTCTTCACTTTATGTTATCAAAGCCAAGATAACAAAGGGGGAGACCCTGATCTACTCCGGACAGGAGAGATCTGACTAGACCACCAGATCAAGCTATAACAATAGGGTACGTAAGGTGACAGGTATGGAACCCTAGATTTAAGGAATTAGGGTCACTGTGGAGGCTTAAGAAATATAAGATTTGGATTATGGTGTTTAGGCACAGTGACACTATGATTACAAGTGATTCCAGGATTCAAGTGCTAGTATAAATAATCAAATTCAGCTACCTTGGGAAATGTGACCCTTAAAATAGGGAAAGTGTCCCAAAGAGTGGATCTGAGAGTTAGGGCTTTCTATCACTGCTTGACAGAAGGATATGACAGTGTTAAAACATACAAGCTTGCAAATTGGGAACAAACTACAAGACAATCAGCTACTTAGGGAAGTGCTCAAAGGTTAGGAGATCAGTACCGTGGGAATTGGGCCCAGTGGAGTCCTCCAACCATGACGTCTAGGAGAACCCACCTAGGATTTGGCTAAAGCAAGAAAACCCAAAAATGGTTTGCCAATAAACCAAGTCGTTTGAGCCAGGGAATTTTCCTAAGGATTCCAGTGAAGGTTTTAACTGTAAATGAAGATGGCCGATGGATTGGAACCCAAAAATGATTGAAATAAAAGTAGATCTTACACGGATATTCTTGCGGATGCCTTGATACGGATGATCTATGCCCTCCCGATCAGTTTGAAGTAGTTTGAGTGAGTGTCCAAGTGAAATCGATTTTCCCAAGGAAGCCAATGCGCCCTCTCCTCCTGCACAACATACGTCAACAATATCAGATTTGATGCATCAAGAAGATAAGACTAATGCTACAAAAGATAAAGCAAGAAGGAATCATAGATCGCAATGATGCCAATGAAAACCCCCTGATAGAAACGATTCAAACGAAGTGAGTTGAGGAAACCCTGCAAAAATGCCCAAGTGAAGTCACCCTCCTGTAGACAAGACAAAAGTTTCCAAAAAATATATGGATTCACCACAAAAATCCAAATGCTAGGTGATAATAGAGTTTACAATCAATATCTAAGAGCATCACATCAAAGAAGATCCAAAAGTATCTGCAAATAATTTCTTTATTATCAAATTCCAAGAGCCAAAGGTCCCTTTACAATGAGAGGTTCTCTTCTTTAAATAGGAAGAAGAGATACCAAAACCCTAACCACCTTTTTGAATGAGTAGCTAAGATTAAAAGATACATAAGTTCTAATCTACGGTTGAGATGAGCTCAACTCAAAGTACATGGATCAACTAAAAAATATAACATATACATGGACAAAATCGCCCTAGGAGGGCGTCCCACTCAAAGTGACTAATAAAACATGATAAATTGCACATGGTGGGTCTAGGGGGTAATATCTAACCTCCCTAGTGTGTTCCCATGGCACAATAATAACCAACAACCAAACCAAGCACCAAATCGTGCTCCTTTGGGAAAGTCGTGAGCCTCCAAGGAGACCATAAAACCATATAAAATGCCATCGGGAAGTGTGTAGACCCCACTGGATGCTGCAACTGCTGTGGAAGGCGTGGGAGACATCACACTCATCATAGAAAATCACCTCATGCCATTTCCTTGCCTCAGCAGCCCAAATCGATTTCCTTTGTAGCCATTTCCACCATTTTTATGCCTCTGTAAATCCTCTGTAAAGTATAAAAATGCGTGTAACTCTCTTCTTGTTCACCCGGGGCCAAATATGATTGCACCATAATGTCCGGGAGTATGGTATAATAGTAAAATCAAGTGGTTGGACCCCCTAATCCCTGTGTAGCACCCTAGGTGAATCATGAAACTGCTCTAACAGACCATTTTTAATGGCAAATATGCACCAAAATGATAAACTGGGGAAAATACTAACTGTAACTGCACGAAAATGAAAACAAACTGTCTAAATGGACTTAGAGAGCCCAAATCTACTAGAGGTGTGTACTCATACACCATATGGATCTCTGCATGATCATATAATATCTCCAATGTACCCGAACAGATAAAAAAAAATAATAATCTGTAAATGATCAAATATAATAAAATGCCAGATCATCATCATAAACCTGTAAGCAATGCATCGAACCATCTGGTGACCTGCAATAGACCATATATCATCCATCTGCATCATCCAAGGTCTATCTCGCCTCATGTCCTATGTTGACCTTGGTCAAACTAGGTTTGACCAAGTCAACATGACCCATAAAATGACCCAGGCTAAAAAATCAAGTTGTTGCAAGTGTTAAAAGGTTAAGACATGCTTTATAAATCACTCAAATAGCAATATAGCATATGGTAATCATTTCTCTGGCGATCTACAACCAAATATTTAATGTTCTTTTATTATTATTATGGCTCAGACTAGAACCTCGAGACTATACTCACTTTATGACTGTGATCATTTTGCTAGTGATGGGTGAAGGCTGAAAACTACAAGGCTAGGCTAAGGGATGACTATACTGACTTGACACTATGACACTTTGGATATGGGAAAGGGGATACACACTAAGGCATATGTTGGACAAGCAAATAACACAGGCAAAGGCAGTGTCTCACAAATGGATAAGCAGTCTGGGAAGTGTTTATTCCACTTGATAGATGTCTACAGCTCACATCCAAGCTAATACAACTCCGTGAGGATATTTTCTAGAGCCGCCATGACTAGGTGTCAGGCAAACCGTAACTTGAGACTCTAGGGGACACTTAGCATTAGTTGTCCCTTACTCCATCTCACATGATAACCTGTAGGCTAGTGAGGAATAAATCAATACAAGTGAGGCCAACAATCATTAGATATATCATTTGTTTAACCATTGCTTTTTTGGGCCTTTCAATTTCCATAGCCTTGATCCGTGTGTGTTGAGAAACACATTCTTGGATTTACATTTATTAAGATTTTTTATCCGTGTGTGTTAAGAAACACATTCTTGGATTTTCATTCATTTCATTTGCCTTTCATTCACGTGTGTTGAGAAACACATTCTAGAATGGGATTTCATTAAGATATACATCTCATTTCCAGACACATTGTAATGATGGTAGTACTGTCTGTTTCAGGTTTTAGCCAACATCATTCCCAAATGACTAATGTGGAGTTCCACCTGTGAGGATGAAATCCAACTCACCAGAAGGAAATTTCTGTCACCAACTTAGAGCCGAGACGCACACTAAACACGGAAGCTCATCCAACAAAGAGGCCAAAGTGGGGGAGTCCTCCACATCACAGGTCAAATAGTAAGTCAAGGTAACACTAACAGGCATGCCACAAATGGATGGAGAAAGTGAAAAATGAATCCAACACTAGCAATCCATAGAATGGTGGGAATGATCACCTTCAATCTCCAAGCGAGGGTACAACCTATGAGTATAGCCAAGAACTTATAAGTTTGAGCAGGAACATACATATATATAAATAATAACAACCAGGTCCACATATCTATATGATCACCAGATCATGATACTAAGTGCTAAAACATGCCACAAGAACGAGTACAAAAGCAATAATAACCATAAACACATGATAATACCTGCTGGGTCATATACCTGTGCATAAACAATCTGAACCATCATCTTCCCACTGAGAACCTGCTGCTGCAACTCTGGGAAAAACATACTGCTTTGTAAATGGCTAAATGGCTACATCGGTCATCAAACCTGAGTTTCATGAGACTCTGTCATGGCATAGGAATATACTGTTGTCCATAATCGTAATAGCTATCCAAGATAGATGCTCATCTCAAGCATCTCAATGTAAAGGACTGGCTGAAAAAATGTACTGGAATCTAACAATAAAGATATGGTAGCCCAGCTACTATATATGTGATAACAAGACTTTTCTTATGTCTGCAAATCACATACATCATCAAACAAGAATCCCTTGTTTGTTTCCCAAATCATTGAAGCTCAAACTAACGCATACCCTCAATCTGTCCATAAGCTTATCATCCTTATGTCCATCAGTACATCATTACCAGCACATCATCACCATCACATCATCATTCTCATCATATCAATCATAAGCATGTCCTTTTGTCACTGTATGTCACTGCAGAATAAATTCAAACTTCATTTTTCAGTTCTTGCTGCTACTGTGATGTCCTCATGCCTGAAAATCAGAGATGAAGAAAATCATTTCTTCTTGTTGCTCCTGTTGATCTGCTGCTACACCCGAAATTCTCCTCAGACTTCTCCTTCCTTCATCTGAAAATCGGAGCTCTCACCTCTTCCTCATCTTCACCGAATTGCACACATTCAAAATAAATATTTCTCCTTTATTTATACTTTTTCTTCTCCTTAATTTTTGGAGGCCGACATGTCAAGTTTGTTTTATATTTATCATTAAATAATAAATCAATTCATTTTAGGATGGTCGACCCATCACATTATCACAATGGGCTTGTCACCACTTTGTTTTTTAATGCTATGTCATCTCCTTTTTCATATGGCCTTCAACTTCCTTAAAAGATGCCTACAAGGGCTCTTTTTACTTGTCCACAAACACCTCCAAATATGCCCGCAATACTCTCAAATAATGCCTGCAGGGGCTCCATTTTCATGCCTTCCATATGCCCGCAAGGGCTTCACATTATGCCCGCAAGGCCTCATGAAAAATTCCCGTAGCCACTTCAACAATGCCCTCAAGGGCCCTCCAATATGCCCGCAAGGGCATATAAAAATGCCCGCAGGAAGCCTCTCCATATGCCCACAAAGGGCCTTCAATGTCCTCCAATAAATGCCCGCAAGGGTCATAAAAAATGCCCATGGTAGGGTCTTTAAATGCCTGCAGCATTATTCACAGATATGCGCGCAAGAGGCCTTCAGATGTGCCCTTAAGGCCTTTAGAAAATGCCCGTAGGGGTGTTTAGAAATGCCCGCAAGGATACATAAAATGCCCGCATGGTCTTTAACAAATGCCCATAGGCTGCTCTAAAATGCCCGCAGTAGTGTTTAGAAATTCCCGCAGGGCTACATAAAATGCTTGCATGGGCTTTAACAAATGCCCGCAGGCTGCTCTAAAATGCTCGCAGTTGCTTTCCAAATTTGTCCTCAATGCCTTGTCATGTCTTGCCATTGGTCATCAATGCTTTGCTTGCCACTTGTCATACATCAACCGTGTTATACCTTGTCATTAAGCCATGTGACCAAGTAATGTCATGTCCTTCACTTCATGCTTGCCAAGTCATTGTCTCCGCTTGTCTAGTCACCTTATCATGTCATCCACCTTTGTCGTGTGCCATGTTCCTTGCCTTCATAACCTTTTCCACTTGTCCATGCTATCAATGGTTGTCCTTTGTCATCCAATGCCATGTCCTTCATTGTCCTTTGTCTTCCATGTTTGTTCTTCAAGTCTTTGCTATGTTGTCTATGTCCTCCACTCATTGTCCTTTGTCATTAATGTATTGTCATCGATGACAATCATATTCATCATAATATACTAAAATGAAATAAATGTTAATATTCATGATATAAACGTGAAAAAAAACTCACCATAACAATAAAAAAGAGAGATTGTTTAAGTGACAAATTAATTTGGATTATTTTTAGTCCATATTGGTGCTTTATGAAGTTGGGGTTAAGATGGATATATGTTTGTGTAATATATGAAATTTTAAAACTTAGCGAGTGTATGTTGGGTATGTGTTATATTCTCTGCATGACTACCCATCTTCTAGTGGGGGTTCGGTTTAGGAATTAGGGTTTCAGAGGTTGGTAAATACCTATATATTGTATTGTAAACGGCTGAGTTAATACAATGAAATAAACAAAGAGAGCGGTGAAGCTCTAGTTAAGTTGGTTTTCCCGGTTAAGGGTTTCCAGAGTAAAATCTATGTGTAATGTGTGTGAGCACTATTGTTTTACTTTATGTTTATGCTTAAGAATTGTATGCATTGTTACACTTAATCAAGTTTAGAACTAACAGATGGTATCGAAGCAATATTTGGCTTTAGGGGGACACCTTTGTTGCTAAGGGTTTAACTCCGTCCTTGGGTCTGTAATAAACCTAGTTTCAGTGGGAGCTCTACAGGGGTGATTCTTTTGTTGAAAGAATGGTGACCAGTTATAAAGAGGAGATCGAAAAATTTAATGGACACAATTTTGAGCCATGGAAGATCTTTTAGTAGGCAGGGAACAATGGGACGCCATGGATCCATGTACAAAACTTTCTGCTATGTTGAAAGAAGATTGGGATAAGTTGGATAGAAAGGCGATGAGTACAATTCGCCTTTGTCTCTCTAATTCAGTGTTATTGAATGTCTCTAGAGAAGAAAATGCAAAGAAGTTGTGGGAAAATCTAGGGAATTTGTATCAATCAAAGTCCCTAGTAAATAAATTGTTTATGTGGAAGAAACTGCATCATCTCAGGATGGAAGTTGATGTATATGTGACAGAGCATTTAAATGCATTCAATACTATGGTAAGTCAACTGACCTCGGTTGATATTAAGATGGAGGAATAAGAGAAGTGTATTACCTTGTTATTCTCTCTACCATATTCTTGGGATAATATGGTTGTAGCAATAGGTAGTACTACTTAGTCTACATTGAAGTTTGAGGATGTAGTTGCATCCCTGTTATCAGATGAAATGAGGAGAAAATTATAAGAAAAATAGGATCGCATAGCAATAACAATAAACATAAATGCAAATATAATCACACACACATTACAAGAGAGACACAGATATATCATAGTTCACCCAACTTGTGCTACATTCACACTGAAGTTGCCAGTCCTTATTATTATTCCGTCCAACAAAGTGAAGGGATACAACTTGCAGCACAACCACTGCACTTCCTCTTCACTATCTCACAGTCTCTCTTCTAATATCAGAGATCTTTACAATGCATAAAACCTAATACATCAACCCCAGCCATGTTACAAAGTCTTTCTTTTATAAGGGAAATAAAATGGGAAAATACCACAGGTTACCCAAAACCATGGGCCTGAAAACTGTTGGCGAAAACAGCCACAAATTTTTTTCTCGGTGGCGTTGCTCCCGAACCCCAAGGTTGGGGCATGAGTGTACAGTCCTCTGGGGTGCATGGCTGAGACAATATCATCTATGAGACTGAAGATCTGGCTCCACAACCAACAATCTCCCACTTGGAGACTGATCACAACAACTCCACCGTTGCTGTACTTGTTGGACCTTGGACTTGGCAACTTTCTCCTCTTCACCTTCATGCTAGAAGTCCAACTGAAACCAAGCAGGAGCTCAATTTCTCTCTGGTCACTACCTTTGTGAACATGTCTGCAGGATTCTGGCTAGTATGTATCTTTTCCAGCTTCAACAATTCATCTTCTAGAACAGAGCGTATGAAATGGTACTTGAGCTGTATATGTTTAGTCCTGGAATGGAATGTTGAGTTCTTTGCAAGATGAATGACACTCTGGCTATCACTATACAACCTGCTATCCTTCTTCTTCTTACCCACTTCCTCCATAAACCTCTGCAACCAAATCATCTCTTTACTAGCCTCTGTAACAGCAACATACTATGCTTCCGTTGTTGAAAGTGCAACAACCTTCTCCAGTCTCGAAATCCAACTTACTGCTGTTCCACCTACAGTAAACACATACCCTGTGGTGCTCCTCCTGCTATCCTTATCACCTGCCATATCTACATCAACATATCCCTATAGAACAGTGTCTGAAACTACAAAACATAATGCCTGAGTGGTGGTACCTCTCAAATACCTGAGAATCCACTGTACTGCCTTTTAATGTTCTTTACCTGGATTGTTCATATATCTCCTCACAACTCCCACTGCTTGTGCAATATCTGGTCTTGTGCACACCATGGCATACATCAAACTGCCAACTACTGATTGATAGGGAATCTTGGACATGTAATCTGTCTCTTCCTGTGTCTTGGGACACATTTCCTTACTTAGACTGAAATGGCTGGCCAAAGGTGTACTTACTAGTTTTGCTTTCTGCATTCTGAATCTCTCTAACACCTTTTGTATGTACTCACTCTAAGACAATGTCAATTTGCGATTTTTTCTGTCTCTTGTTATTCTCATACCAAGGATTTGCTTTGCAACACCCAAATCCTTCATCGCAAATGAATTAGCTAACTTCATTTTGAGTACATTTATATCCTACATGTTAGACCTTGCAACAAGCATGTCATCTACATACAATAACAAGATAATATATGTTCCATTATCTAGCTTCTTGAAATAAACACAGTGGTCAGAATGACATCTACTATAACTTTGTTGTGTCATAAACCTGTCAAATTTTAAATACCACTGCCTTGGAGCTTGCTTCAATCCATACAAGCTCTTTTTTAACCTGCACACCAAATTCTCCTTACCTTTTACCTCATACCCTTGTGGCTGCTGCATATATATCTCTTCCTCCAAATCCCCATGGAGAAAGGTTGTTTTTACATCTAACTGTTCAAGATGCAAATCTTCTACCGCCACTAGACTTAAAATAGTCCTAATTGAAGTCATCTTAACAAGAGGAGAAAATATTTCATCAAAATCTATACCTTTCTTCTGTGCAAACCCCTTTACAAAAAGTCTGGCCTTGTACCGCTTCTTACCTCCTTCTTCTTCCTTCAACCTGTAAATCCATTTGTTCTGCAATGCTCTTTTACCAGCAGACAAATGAACCAAATCCCAAGCCTGGTTTCTTACCAATGAGTCCATCTCCTCATTCATGCCTTGCTCCCACTTCTTTCTAGTTTCCACCTACATTGCTTCTTCGTAACATTCTGGTTCACCAGAATCAGTCATCAATAAATAATACATTGAAGGAGAGTATCGTTCAGGGAGTTTACTTACCTAGAAGATCTTCTTGTAGTTGTAGGAGTTTCAGGTACTTGCTGTTGTTCTTGATTTTCTGGCACCTTTGGAACTTCATTTTCTTGAATTTAATCAAGTACTGTGTACTCTGTGGTTTCATTTTCCTGTTTCTTTCCCTGTAAGTGATCTTTATACATGACCTTTTCATTGAATATCACATCTCTACTCCTGATGATTTTGTTATTTTCATAATCCCATAAGCGATAACCAAATTCATCAACCCCATATCCAATAAAGGTACATTTCTTGGATTTAGCTTCAAGCTTTGTTCTATTTTATTTATCAATATGGATAAATGCTTCACAACCAAACGTTCTCATAAATGAGTAGTTTACCTTTTTATTTGTCCATGCCTCCTCTGGAATACCACCATCCAAAGCACTTGAAGGTCCACTGCTTATTAAATAAACAACAGTATTTACAGCATCCGCCCAAAACTATAAGGGCAACCCTGCATGCAATCTCATACACCTTGCACGCTCCATGATTGTTCTGTTCATCCTTTCTGACACACCATTTTCTTGTGGTGTTCCTGGGACTGTCTTCTCTCTATGAATCCCATGGTATGAACAGTAACTATCAAACTCCTTGCCACAATACTCACCTCCATTATCAGATCTAAGACACTTCAACATTTTTCCTATCTCATTCTCAACCAAAGCTTTCCACTTCTTAACAGTAGCAAACACATCAGATTTTTGCCTAATGCAATAAACTCAAGTTTTCCTAGTTGCATCATCAATAAATGTAACATAATAATGAGAGCCACCAAGAGATTGTACCTGAGTTGGTCCCCATACATCTGTATGCACAAGCTCTAACTTTTTATTCTTCTTCTGTTTCCCAACCCTGAGAAATCTGACTCTCTTTTGTTTTCCATAAACACAGTTTTCACAAAATTTCAAACTTACCTGCTTCAAATCTGGCAGCAACTTCCTTGAGTGGAGAATCTGCATCCCCTTCTCACTCTTGTGGCCAAGCCTATGATGCCACAATGTTGTATATGTTCTTGTGGAAGCTAAAGAGATAGAATGGTCAGTATTATGAGGACATAAATACAACGTACCTACCCTGTCTCCTTTTGCTATCACCATTGATCCTTTAGTGATCTTCCACCACTTTTCTCTAAATGTAGATAGACAGCCGGCATCTCCCAACTGCCCTGTTGAGATTATATTTCTTTTCATAGCAGGAATATGCCTAACATCTTTCAACAACCAATCAGTTCCATTCTTAACTTTTATCCATACCTTGCCCATTCCAACAATTTTACATGGCTCATCATCACCCAATAAAACATGTCCAAAATCGCCTGGAACATAATCATGAAAGTATTTCCTATGGGGTGTAGCATGACATGAAGCCCCTAAATCTACTACTCAATAATCACTAATATTATTTAATGCAAGAATCAAAGCATCTTGTAACACATCACCTGCTACATTTACTTCTTGGGTAGTTTCCTGTTGTGCATCTCCTTTCTTCTTTAGAGATCTGCAGTCTTTCTTCAGATGTCCTTTCTTTCCACAGTTCCAGCACTCTATTATTCTCAGTCTGGACTTGGATCTACCCTTTTTAGAGTTGCTGTGATTACCTTGGCTCTTTCCTCTCTCATTTTTTCTTCCCCTGGTCTCCATGGTCAACGCATTACCTGATCTCTCACCTGTGCTTTTTTTTCGCATTTCTTCGCTAAGAATAACACCAATAACATCATCAAATTTCAAGGTGTTTGAACCAGAGACAAAGTTACTTACAGCCATAACCAAGCTATTCCAGCTTTCCGGCAATGAACACAAAATTAGAAGAGCCATAACCTCATCATCAAAGTTCACACTTACAGAATTTAGTTGATTTGTAACTGTGTTAAACTCATTTAAATGATCAGTAACAGATCCACCTTCAGACATTTTCATATTAAATAAACGCTTCATTAGAAATACCTTGTTGGAGGCCAAGGGTTTTTCATACAGCTTACCCAATGCGCTCATCAAACCCTCCGTTGTCATTTCTTTTGATATATTGAAAGCCACCGACGAAGCCAAGCTCAGCCGTATTGTTCCCAAAGCCTTTCTGCCAAGAACCTCCCATTCTTCGTCCTTCATAGCCGTCGGCTGCTATTCTCTTCCTCCCAATGGCAGGAATAGATCCTTCTGGTACAGATAGTCCTCCATTTGCATCTTCCATCACTGGAAGTTTTGGCCGTTAAAATTCTCGACCTTAAACTTTCATTCTTCTGCCATTGCTCCCACTCGAACCAGAAACCCTAGCTTCATGCGGGTTTATTTGCCAAATAGACATTTGGCTCTAATACCAATTATTAGAAAAACAAGATCACAGAGCAATAACAATAAACAAAAATGCAAATATAATCACACACACATTATAAGAGAGACACAGATATATTGTGGTTCACCCAACTTGGGCTACGTACACACTGAAGTTTCCAGTCCTTATTATTATTCCGTCCAACAAAATGAAGGGATACAACCTGCAGCATAGCCGCTGCACTTCCTCTTCACTATCTCACAGTCTCTCTTCTGATCTCAGAGATCTTTACAATGCATAAAACCTAATACATCAACCCTAGCTGTGTTACAATGTCTTTCTTTTATAAGGGAAATACAATGGGAAAATACCATGGGTTACCCAAAACCATGGGCCCGAAAACTGTTGGTGAAACAGCCCCAAAAATTTTTCTCAGGGGCGTTGCCCCCGAACCCCAAGGTTGGGGCATGAGTGTACAGTCCTCTAGGGTGCATGGCTTAGACAATATCATCTATGAGACTGAAGATTTGGCTCCACAACCAACAAAAATCCAATGAAAGTCATTGCATTGATGCCTTATCTGTGGGAGGTCGTTTGAAAGATTAAAAAAGCAAATCTATAGGAGGGAGACCTAAATCTAAGGGAAGATCTAAATCTTTAGGAGAATCTTGGAAGAGATTATGCTGGAAATGTGGTAAGGTTGGGCATTATAAGAAGAACTGTAAATCAAAAGGTCTTGAAAAAGATAAAGACTTAGATGATACTCTGCCCATAGAAGGAAATTCCTCCTCTAAAGAAGGAGGAGATGTGTACTTGGCTTCTACAGGTACAGATCTAGGAAGTGATGCTTGGTTGATTAATTCAGGAGCTTCCTTTAACATGACTCCAAAAAGGGATTGGTTATGTGATTATGAAAGGTATAATGGAGGGAATGTCCTCCTGGGGGATGATTCGACAACGAAAATCATGGGGCGTGGAAAAGTGAAGTTACCGCTAAAGGATTGAAGGATTAGAACTCTTCCTTCTGTTTTGCACATTCCAGATCTTGCCAGAAACCTGATTCTATTAACAAAATGGGAAATGTAGGTGTAAAGACTATATTCGAAAAGGAGAGATGCAACATGGTTCGAGGAGTAATGGTTTTGATGAGAGGAGTTTGTTGCAGAAATCTGTATAAGTTGTTGGGAAGCACTGTCACTGATGAGTGTAACAACTCTTTGGTTCATGAGAGAAAAAGTGAAGAAAGTAAAGACATTGATGTCTCTAAAGGAGATATTATGTTGTGGCATCGAAGGTTGGGACATATTGGAGAGAAAAGCCTCCAAGCATTACAAGGTAAAGGTATGGTTGAAGGTATGTCCAATTGCAAACTAGATTTGAATTCTGTGAGCATTGTTTATATGGGAAGCAAAATCGAGTGAAATTTTATTCCGATGCTACAAGGGAAAACGAGATCCTGGAGTTAATACACAGTGATGTGTTTGGTTCTGTACATGTTCCTTCATTGGGAGGATCTGTGTATTATGTGTAGAAATTTATCATTGGAAATAATTTCCTTAGTTTGACACATTCGCATGGTTCTTGGTGGTGGTTAAGTGTAGAAATTTGAACATGAGATTCTACCCAACAAATAGCATGGTAAAATTATGACGATATGATAGGGTCAATTCATAGGTAGCATAAAACCCCAAAGTTGTTTAACAAGATTGTATCATTGATATTTTTCTATTTTTTTTATGTAAATGAAATGTAACAATGCAACAACGCTTTTAAGTACAAAGTTAATTAGTTTATTGGATAGGCCAATATCCATTCAATTTATGTAATTTCCCAAATGACAAATACTTTTGATGTATTATTCAAACATTTATTTAATTTACAACCTTAAAAACATGTCTTCAAACTTAAAAACACTTACTTTTGTCTCATGTCCTACTATGGAATGTCTTTGATTAAAAAAGAAGCTAATATACCTAGGTGTGTCAAATTCACAATATCCACAATGTGAAAAAGCCAAAACCCATAAACACATGTTATGTGCATGCCTTCTTGTCAAGGCTACATAGGCTTGTGCTGAATATTTAAGCTAATATCTCTCCGCGCCCTAGTCATGGTCGTATTAATTGTTGGGTGACTCTTTGTCTTGTGTTATTGAATTCCATCTTCATGGATGCTTATTAGAATTAAGATCGTCCTTTGGTTATGGAACAAGAGAAATGATTATTTGTTAAATTCAAATACCTCTCCACATAATGCTTCTTGGTACAATGGTGCACTAATGTCTACTACCATGTTAATGTAGATCATAGTACATACACAAAATGTGATGAAACATTAACAACAATGGTTTGAGCATCGACATAGGGACCCAAGAACCACGAGTAGAGTTCCACCTCAGTAATCTAGTCTAGTTGGCCCACATGTTTTGCTAGGATGACTTGGCTATGTTAGTTTCCATCATAGTAGACCCCACCACTAGGAGGTTTGATAGGTGTGAGAGTGGCCAAAGTTGTCCCTTCGGCCCGCCACACAATGATAAACAATACCTAACTATGGTTATCATCACTTTAGAGGAGACAAAGCTCTGAGAGCCTCCTACTAATGGATGGGGCCTAAGTCCACTTGTTATTATAATAGACCGCAAGATCTCCTACATAAGCCAATACAACACCGCCAATGCTAGTTATAACACCTAACCCAATAACAACATCGATTGAGGCATACAACATAAACAATAAATTTGAGGGATTGATCATGACAGCTCCTACATAAAACTAAAAATACTTAACTACCACCAAACTCAAGATAGCCCACCAAACTTTATTATAATAGACTATAGGATCCCCTGCATAAAACGAGAAATACTTAACTAATCAAGTTAACACACCAAACTTTATTATAATAGACCATGACCATGAGATCTCCTACTTAAAACAAAGAACTACTTAACTACTCAAGTTAATCCACCAAACTTTATAAGTGCATACACAAAACTCAAGATATGGAAATAAGTATTACCTTAATCTTTAAAAATATTTTTAATAAATTTATTATGTAGTTTACCATTTACATAAAGTTATTATTACATTTAAAGAGTTTAAATATTATAATTATTTCTTAAATAATTTAGATATCGTAATTATATTATTTATCCAAAAGAAAGGGAAAACCATAACACATTATCATTTAATTATGCATGGAAATATTTCATTAAAATCACACACGGTTGGCATCACCTAGTTCTTTATGTCTTAAGGATGTTAAGCTTCTCTGGGTGTTTGGACATATTAGTATCTTTACGATCCATTTAAATGTGATTGCATTGACATATTATATATATATATATATATATATATATATATATATATAGTTTTAATTGCTATTTGTTTTAATTTTTAATTTAAAAGAATTGTTGTAGGTTATTGGTTATTAGATGAATGCATTGCTTAATGTTAACAAAGTAATTTATGGGTAATCTCTTTACTACTTTTTTCACATTTAACAATGGATGAAAATTGATTTGTATATGTGGTAGGTCAAAATAATTTAATATATCTATGCTATTGATTTAAGTTAAAACATAGTTTAAATTAAAACACATTTTGCATTGTAATGTTGTTTGTTATATGAGAAAACATTAGTCAAGAGAGTTCCAACTATTAATTAATCACAAATAAATAATACAATTCTTGATTCGACAAAGAGAAAATTCATAAAGTTGAGAGTGAGGTGAGAAAACCCTAACGATTTGAGCTTGCATAGAACTACACATACCAATGATAGATTCCTCCCCAAGAGGGAGCTATCCCCCCTCCCCAAGCTCGAGGAAGCTATTTTTTATGCTCTAGTTCCCTCTCTTGGAAAACCAACGAAAAAGGACCCTCTTTCGAAATTCGTTAAACACCTAGAAAACATCCCATAATTGTTAGATTTTCACAATTTAATTCAATATGATCTAGGATCCTACTGAGAGAATAACAAGCATAGCATAAACACAATAGAGACAAGAGACACAAAGATTTTCCTCGGGGAAACCATAAAGGAGAAAACCCCGCAACTTCCTCAGAGATAGAATGATCACCAAAATAGTATCACAAAGATAAACCCCAAAATAGAAAAGGTCTTCAGCAGCTTCTCTCCTCTTCACTTGTGCAAACTCCTCCTCTCTCTCACTAATGCAAATTGAGTGAGTGAGTGAATGATCCAAATGAGAGAGGGGCACCCTCTCTATTTATAGTTTATCTTTCACTTGAATTTTACCCCAACTGGGACGAATTCTCTAGGAGAGACTAATAACCCTTCCACAACTTAAATCTAGGGTCTGATGCCCTGACATACAATGGAGGGTTACCCTCAATGACTTTACATGACTCAAATACAATAATGACTCTCCCGAACAGAGTAATAAATATCTCCGTCGGACGTATAATAATAAAATACAAATACAATATAAAATATGCAAGTGAATATCTTCCAAAGTTACAAATACATTAGCACTCCCTCTTAACTAGGAAGGTATTCTCTTGACACAGACATCAATACATATAGGCACAAGTATTCAATGTTGGATCATCATCGTCACTGCTGCTGCAATCTTCATCACCAATTGGTGCTATCGCTCAATTCTACTCATCATAGGAAGTTCTACAGAGCCGGCCCTTTTTCATGTTGGATGTAGGCCTAGCCTTCATGTAGGTCTTCATCATCTTTGCGAGCAAACCATCAAGTAGGTATATCTCATGACTTATTATATTTCCTTGAAATAACCTGACGCAACATCTCAGGACTTATTACATGCTTCTGCAAAAACCTGCAAGACCTCCCAGGACTGATTATATGCCTCTGCAAAACCTGAAGGAGCATCCCAGGACTGATTACATGCCTCTTGCAAAACCTGCAAGATATCCCAGGACTGATTATATGCCTCTACAAAACCTGAAAGAGCATCCCAGGATTGATTACATGCCTCTTGCAAAACTTGCAGGATATCCCAGGACTGATTATAATGCCTCTGTAAAACCTGAAAGAGCATCCCAAGACTGATTACATGCCTCTGCAAAACCTGCAGGATCTCCTAGGATTGATTATATGCCTCTGCAAAACGTGAAAGAGCATTCCAGGACTGAATACATGCCTCTTGCAAAACCTGAATCTCCTACTATCACCTCATCATCTTCATATCATCTCATCGTCACATGGAGCATAGCCCAGATGCACACATCATCACGATAATGGGAAGACACACCTCAACCATGCTGGAATAGCCCCAACCCTTACATCTGCACCATGGGAGAACACACCTACCACCATGTGAGAATGACTCACGTGCATCTGCATCTTCTGGACTCATCACTTCCCCTTGGAAGGAACCTCGATTTGAAGTACACCAAGCTTCTCTCTGAAGTAATCAAACTTCACTCTAGCTAGCGACTTGGTCAACACATCAGCTAGTTGCTCGTCCGTCGCAACATACTGGAGCTTCACTGCTCCTCTCTGTACCATATCCCTGATATGCTGGTACTTGAACTCAATGTTCTTCAACTTGTCATGGAACACTGGGTTCTCGGACAACTTCACACAACTCTGGTTGTCACAGAAGATATAAGTCGCCTCTAACTAGAGATCAAGCAAATCAGACTGTAGCTTCCTAAGCCATACTGCCTCACAACTAGCCGAACAAGCTGTGACATACTATGCTCTGGCTGTACTCAGTGCCACGTAAGACTGCTTCCTGCTAAACCAAGAGATCACACATGATCCCATACTGAAGCAACACCCCGAAGTGCTCTTCCTATCTACGGCACTTCCCGCCCAATCCGAATCAACATAACCCTCCAGGTTAATCTTCTGATTCACATCATACTTGAGCCCATAATCAACTGTACCCTTCAGGTACCTCAGAATATGCTTTGCAGCAATCAAGTGAACATGTCTCGGATCTGTCGAGAACTGGTTCAATGTGTTCATAGCAAAGCAAATATCAGGTCTCGTATTCGTTAGGTACATCAAAGATCCAATCATCTGACGATACATCGTGGAATCAACCGACTCTGATGAAGCATCACTCAATAGATTCAGGTTCGATGCCATAGGTTTGGCCATGGCCTTTTAGTCCATCATCCCGAACCTCTTCAGGATCTCTACTGCATACTTCCCTTGTCCAAGGAAGATTCCATTCGTGCTCTTCCACATCTCCATATCTAGAAAGTAATGCATCATACCCAAGTCCTTCATCTCGAACTCGGCATCAAGCTTCCTCTTTGTGTCTGCAATCAACCCATCCTCACCTGTCACAAACAGGTCATCTACATATAGTAAGAGTATCACTGGGTTTCCTTCCTCAACCTTGTAGTAAAGGTTGGAATCTGCTTTACTCTTGGTAAATCCCAAACTAGTCAGGAAGCTATCTATTCTGTCGTACCACGTCCTAGGCGTCTGCTTCAAACCGTACAAGTATTTCTTCAATTTGCACACATGAGTCTACATGTCATGTGTCTCAAATACGAGTGGCTACTCCACATACACTTCCTCTTCCACTACATCATTCAAGAACGTTGTCTTGACATCCATCTGGTGTATCTTCCATTTCATCACTGCAGCCAGAGCAAGTATTGTTCTGATGGAAGTGTATCTGGATACAGGTGCAAATGTCTCTTCATAGTCTATCCCTTCTTTATGGGAGAAGCCACGTGCCACAAATGTTGCCTTGTATTTCTCTATGCTTCCATTTGCAGCATGCTTGATCTTGTAGATCCACTTGGAAGTCACCACAGACTCCCCTTCTGGTCTCGGGACCACATCCCAGAGAACATTCTTCATGATCGGTTGGTACTTCTCGATCATGGCATCCTTCCATTCTTTCTTTTATGCCTCTTCTTCGTAGTTGGAAGGTTCTGTGTCAATGATGTTGCACAACAGGGCTACATAACTGGAGTATGGCCTTGGTCTCTTGCTTTCTCTATGCATTCCTTCTGGAGTGCCATATCTCTCTGCATCTTGAATTGCCTCTCGTACCCATGTTGGTTTCCTCTTGTGAGAATTATTCTCACGGGGTGGATCTACAGGTTCCTGTGGGTCTTCCATCTCATGGTTTTCTTCTGGAGTTGCTTCATTCATTGTTGTATCTCGGATCCTGGGTGCTTCTGGTTCTTCAATGTCTTCAACACGTAGTCTTTCCTTCATAAATATTCTTGAATGTTATAGCTGAATCTTCACCACTTGTTCTTTGGAACAAATGTCATAGTCCTTCTCTTGTAGGTGATTGTACACGATCTTTCCTACAAGTCAAGTTCAATTGCATGATTAGAAACATCTCACGGTTTTCAGAACAAATTCATACGCATAAAGACATGACTCATGCAATTATCTTAGCCAATGCTTTAATACAACATTCATCCATTTCCCGTAACTTTCTAGATGCCTTCCATCTCTACCAGAACATAATTAAGAGTGTGCACTAGTCCTAACATGTCAACAAAGAGGTTTCATTCTAGATAAGTAGCAATGGAATGTTGTATAGTACCATCGGCCACTTACCCATTACATGCATATTAGTAGTATCTTGTTCATTAATGCAACTTTTCTAACATGCATAATACATATCCTAAATCTAGGAACATAAGTATGTACACAACTGAACAATATTATTTAAGTAATCAGATATAAAAGAAATGACAATTCAAATACTTATCTTTGTTTGGTTGTTGGGTGGGCTCCCTCTTGATCTTTGCTTCCTTAACCAATGTTGAAAATGGATGAGAGGTTCTTCCATAGATCATTGATCTTTATTTGCTCTCCGAAGTCCAACTTTGTAGGAGCTTCTCCTACTCCTTTCATGGAATACTGAAAGTCATCTCTAGCTTCACCTTATGAGGTGGAACCTTCTGAATGAACCCATGTAATTGGTTATCTTCATTACAATACATATTCTTTATCATATTATTCATCACTTGAAGAATCTTTACTTTCTTCTCTGGTTCTCTTTCTTGTAGGTTCATCATCTTCCGTAGTGTGAGCATGGTGTCTTTTCTTGTTGGTCTTCTTCTTATTAGAGCCACTTCTGTTTCTGGGACAATATCTGGAGTAGTGTCTCTTCTCATCACATGTATAGCATCTAATGAGGGATAGATCTCTCTTGACATTTCCTCTTTGGTTATTGTGATAGTGTCGATCCTTCCTATGGTGAGGATGCTCCCTCTTGGTGTTATTCTTCCTGGTGTGTGCTGTGAGAGCTTGGTCTTCATTTCCCATCTTTTCTTCTCGAACTACAAGTCGAGCTTCTTCTTGTGAGCATTCCTCCCACAACCCATTGAAGGTGATGAGTCTCTTTCTAGCACAAATTCTTTGAATGAAGGAAACCCATGATCTAGGGAGACCATTCAAGGTGGTCATCACAACTTCTCCATTCTCTATGTTTTCTCCCACGGCTTCAAGTTGATCCTTGATTTGATAGACCCTTGTAAAGTATGACTGGATGGTCTCAGTATTCTTGATATTCACATTCTTCAACTGGTTTCACAAGGTCATCTTCCGATTTATATTCTTTCCTTCAAATAGCTTGGTGAAGGAATCGAACATATCTTTAGGTGTCTTTAAGGAAGACACATGTGGTATAAGGTGATCCTTGATAGAATCCGCAATAATCCTCTTGGTCATGACCAAGTTCTTCTTATGTAAGGCTTTAGCCTCATCTCCCTCTGGAACTGGAACTTCTTCATTTATGTAGGTGTCCAATTCATTCTCTCAAGGACTAGTGAAATCCTATACTTCCATGCTTGGAAGTTATCAGCCCCTTCAATATTGTCCTTAAGTTTGGTGTGGTGAGACATATTTAATGTGAACCTCAAATGGAAATACAAAAGATTTAGATCTTACCAATTTGAGATGCCCAGGCTGGATTTGGAGCTGGTTGGCCTAGGGTTTGTTAGAGAAACCCTATTTTTCCAAAGTTGGAATTTGGAACTTCCAATTGGACAGATAGATGTGCCTCCTCAAGGAGAGTTGTCCAATGTACTCACTTCCCTAGATTAGTGAATAGAAACCCAAATTATCCGATGCCCTAGTTTTCCTCCGGTAGTAGTGACGAGCCGAAAAATGAAAATTCTCGGAATTGAATTATGTTTCACAGGAAGATGCACCTGGATGAGGCAATTATGTTGGTACACTTAGTTTCTGAAGATTCCAAAAATTGATCCCTGAAAATTGACTTGCGAATTTCGGATCTGTAGTTTCTGGCTTTTTTCTGGTTTTCTGGTTTTTTCTCGTCCAGAGTCAAATTAGGGTTTGACTTATCCCTGGGTTCTACCCAACCAAAAAATTCGATCTTGGTCTCAAAAATTTATATTTTGAGGAGGAGAAAAATCCCATGCTGATTGCACACCAAAATTCTTCTTCTGTGAAAAGCCCTAATTTCTTGTAGCAGTGACAGGTCAAAAAATTGAAAATGCTTGGAATCAAATTATGTTTCGACAGAAAGATGCACCCTCCTAAGGCGAGTAGCCCTAGCCTTATGTCCTTGATGATCTGTGGAAATAAGTCCAAAAATTAAGAAGCCCTAGCTTCCGTAGCTGCACAATGTCTTCTTCTCAGGTTAGCTTTGATACCATGTTAGATTTTCACAATTTAATTCAATATGATCTAGGATCTTACTAAGAGAATAACACGGACAACATAAACACAATAGAGACAAGAGACACAAAGATTTTCCTCGGGGAAACCATAAAGGAGAAAACCCAGCAACTTCTTCAGAGATAGAATGATCACCAAAATAGTATCACAAATATAAACCCCAAACTAGAAAAGGTCTTCACTAGCTTCTCTCCTCTTCACTTGTGTGAACTACTCCTCTCTCTCACTAATGCAAATTGAGTGAGTGAGTAAATGATCCAAATGAGAGAGGCACCCTCTCTATTTATACTTTATCTTTCACTTGAATTTTACCCCAACTGGGCCGACTTCTCTTGGAGAGTCTAATAACCCTTCCACAACTTAACTCTGGGGTCTAATGCCCCGACATACAATGGAGGGTTAACATCAATGACTTTACATGACTCAAATACAATAATGACTCTCCTAAACGGAGGAATGAACATCTCCGTCGGAGGTATAATAATAAAATACAAATACAATATAAAATATACAAGTGAATATCTTCCAAAGTTACAAATACATTAACAAGAATTGGATATTCCTATTACATCCTCACATCTTATGGCTTTGGAAATGTCAAAAATAGGTCTTGTTGGTTAGTTCATTCGGATCTAACCTTCACCAAGATCCATGGACAAATGGATTAAAAAAAATGGCATGTCTTGATCAAAGGGAGGATGTCTCACTTTTCCTGTGGGTGAGGGTTTTATGTCTTCTTGTTAGAATCCAAAGCGATCGAGAACTGATTTTAAGAAGTGGCACTTACTTTTTCAGCAAGTATGGTATATACCTAAACATATGGAATTTAGATTTCAATCCAAAGATAGACGTCCCCTCAATAGTATTAGTTTGTGTGCACCTTTCTCATCTAACATTGCACTACTAGAGAGATGAATCACTTCGATACAATGACTATACCCTAGGAGAATATATAGATAGATTTGAACCAAAAGATAGAATCTTTGCATGCATCCATATCTGTGTAGAAGTAGACCTAGAGAAAGGATTCTTGAAAGTTGTTTTTTCTATCCCTCGATGGCCAACAATAGATCTAGAAGCTTGATTATGAAAAAAACACCCTTCAAATGCAAGGCCTGCCATAAATATGAGCACGTTTCCATGTATTGTAAGAAGGTCACCCTCCATCACAATCACTGTCGACTAACGACGATTAATCGAAAACTATTAAAAAAAAGAGCTCAAAGGAAAACATGGATTTGGGTTTCATGCCTTCTGTCCAACCCTCCTCCTCAATTTTGATCATCCCTTATGAGCCCTCTCATTCACCCCTTCCTTTTGTAGTGAACTTGCCCCCCATATCCCCCATTAGAACCCCCCTTTTTCCCACCAACAAACCCTTCAAATCTCACTTCAATGATAAACCCCCTCTAGGAAAGCTCCATAAACGTCTCTCTTCAAATACTGCTCTATCCATGACCCTAGTTGATCCACCCCCTACATTAATCCCCTTTTAGAGGAGTTGACACACCCTTAGAGAATTTGGAAGAGAGTGACCATCATGATGCCAACCCTCAACCCATTCCTAAAGGAATTAAGATAGGAAAACAAGTTCAACGATGCAACAATGAAGATGAGAAGAAGGAGGAAAACACCAAGGAAGAAAAGCATCATAGAAAGGTTGGAAGAAATTCATCAAAATTTGTTCGATAAGAGATATAAAATAGGAAGAAAATACTAGGACTTTAAACTACTATATATATATCTATAGGATCTCGAGTCAAGCTCTCAAATCCAAAAAATAATGGAGGCCAATCTTAGCCCGACAATCACCACAAAGGTAGTACTCCCCCTGCCTCCCAAAGAAATAATGAAAATCATCTCCTGGAACTAAAGAGGTATGGGAAAGAGATATAAGGAAGAAGCTTTAAAGGACTTAATAAACGAGGAACATCCAATTGTTCTTCTCCGCCAAGAGACAAAAATTAAAGATCCCGACATCTTAAAAGTGGGGAATATGATATGGAAAAGAAATTGGAGGGCTACGATCAACTCTCAAGGAGCCTTAGGAGGAGTATGTACCCATTGGGAAAAAACCATTTTGAAATTGGAAATCAAACACAAAACACAACATTGGATCATTATTATGTTAATTTTGACTCGGTTCAAGAGTCAAAGATGGGTTTATCATTGGTGCGTTGGTGGGTTGAAATACCTAGTGTCAACAATTAAAGTATTCACCACAATATGAGGTCCCAGGTAGACCTTACACTCTTTGAGACCATTTGACTCATGGACCAACAACTGTTTTCTAATTGTTTTATTGTTTTGGGAATGTTATGCAGAATGCGAGATGCAAATATCCTAATGCAGAAAAGCTAGCAGAAACCTATCCTCACTAGGAGTTATGATTAAGTTACCGCTGGATACTATATGCAACATTTGGAGCTGTAAGCATCTGAGGAAATTAGTTTTTAATCTCAAGTAGTACCTGTATGCATAAATTTCAACTGAGGATTATAGAAGGGTTAGTCATGTTCAACATTGTTGAAAATAGTAGTTATTTCACCAAACAAGTAATTTAAGAGTTGTACAAATTATAAAAGTTAATTAACAAGTATTGGATAGTCACACACAAGTCCAACATTTTCATGTAATAATATAGTATAAACTATGAAATAAGTTAAATCTTTCATACACTACGACGATCTGAACACTCCAAAATTTGTGAGCTTTTTCATATTATTTCATAGGAAAATTTACAACAGTTCCAAAAAATATTAAGCCCACACGAAAAAGGTCCCTTATTTATCCTCTTTCTCTAATTTATAAACTCTTATTGTCCATTGGGATTCCTTGACCTTTCAACTAACCTGAATTTTCACATTCCACTTTAAATTACTTATAAAAAGAGAGAATATTCCTAAAGGAATGCTTAGCAAGTTGAGCTATCTAATTATGCTTTCCTTTTTCCGTTTTTAGATGGAATATTTAATCTAAAAGAAAGAATAAAGTGTAGCTTTACAAAAGTCATTTTGAACATAACATAAGGTCATTGGGTGGGGGGTGGCCCCCTTCTTGCCATGTGTGTCCTTTAGGTTTCATATTATTCTCATATAGCTTCAAATCCTGGTTGATTAAGGATCTCAAATGGGTAGGTTAAGTAGTAAGAATCCATCGTTAATGTTTTCTTATCGATAAAAGATCTTAATCTAGCACCTCTCCTTTCCACATTTGAATTTTTTAACAAAAATGTGCATAATTGTATGGTTGATTCTGGGCTTCCTCAAACATGATGCCCTATTATGTATGTCAGAAATTAAATGTTGAACCTAAAAACGTGACACTCAAATTATTCAATTAGACAGATCAAATGTAAGTCCTAGGAAAACTTAAGAATGTTTTAATTTGATTAGCTTCTAACCCCAAGTACATCAAGTGATTAATATCAATGTCATGGATATCCCTGAGGCTTATGATTTGTTAGTCAATAGAGATTGATGTGAAAAATTGAATTTGATACAATCATTTTATCTATTTATAACTTTTATTTATTTTGATATATATTTTGTAATGAAAGTTGATTTCTATTTTATGGAAAAATGCAATAATAATTTCTAAGATACAAGGATTGGTTAATATATTTCCATTTTTTAGAAGAGAGGGAAATTTAGTTATCGATATTAAAATTCTTTTCCATGTTAATATATATATAATTTTATTTACTAAAAATAATGTATATTTAAAAATATAATAAATTATTATTTTTATTCAATATTAAATCAAATAAGTGACCTTGACAATTTGAAATCGTGTTTTTAGCTTAGTTTCCTATACCCAAAATAATCTGAATAACTTCTAACTTCTTTTTATGATACCCAAAATAAATATCCTTTTTTTTATTTAACGTGGTCAAAAGCCGGTGAGGCACGCCCATGGTAAAGGCGCGTCCCATGGTACTAAGAGCCTTCGTTTTGAGCCTTCAATACCAGCCTTCGGGCTTTGGGTAATAAGAGCCTTCGTTTTGAGCCTTCAAGTTTCTAGTGGTCAGATGGAGAGAGTCGGTAGGCTCAAATTGATGATTTTTCCTTTTTGTCTGTGTAAAATGCTTTTTGTGATACAAGTTTAAACCAGGTGGTCGAGGAACTACAATTGGGAGAAGATATGGATTCCAAGAGCGCCCGAAGTAGATCTTGGAGATATCAAGAGCGCCCGAGGTAGATCTTGAAGATATCTTCTCCCAACTGCAGTTCCTCGACCACCTGGTTTAACATTGAAAAATGCAAATGCTGAATGAGTAACACAGCCTTGGGTTGCCAATGTAGAGAGAGTTGTAGATGGCATACGAACTTCTGTTTTTCACTCTCTAAATACATTTTGGAAATACTGTTGCGTTATGTTTTTGGAATTGATGAAATTCTGTCATTCATGTCAGTGCCGTGTTTCTATATCAGTCATTGCCCCAAGAAAGATTCCCAAACTTGTATCCATATTTAATGCGGTAAGACATTATCAATGTGTGACAATCTTGATCTCATCAACAATGGCTTGAGATAAAATAATGTGAAGACCTCTTCACTGTTCATCTCCTTGATAGCCATTAATACAGGTCCCAAGTACGTTAACAGAGAAATGTTTTTAGCCAAAACCAACTTTAGGAAAGCTTCAAACGCTAATAGTTCCATAAACATCACAAAAAATCACGCCATAGGCAGTCAACGATGTTTGCAACCCTGGATTAGGCAATGCAGAAAAATCTTTCTGTTAATATCCATATTGTAATCTGATTATGTGAAGTTTAAATTTATATTTTAGTTTATTTGAAACCTATGAAACTTTATGCATTATTGCTTGAATTTCGCCTAACTTTTCCAAGTCAACAATTTTGAACCCTTGCTTATCCATCTTGGAATTAAAGTCTTCCCATGGGTTGTTTTTCTGGGTTCCAATTTCACTGGATGTAAGGGGAACATTCCAATTTCACTGAATCCAACGATGGGTCAGTCCAAGATGAATGAACAATAAATCAAACTTAAAAGAATTAATCTTTATCAATTTTCTGTCTCCACTGTCTCTATCAGCTTCTTATTCAAGCTTTATTGTTTTCATTGTCAAACATATTGTAACACACAGTTTTAATGTGGATGAATGGAAGTTAAATTTTGCAATATTTTTCCATGTTCATTACTGAAGTTTCCAAAGGGCATTTGTGATGCTATTCCAAGGTTAATTCTGCCACAAACACAGGATATGCAGTTTATTTCCCCAAATCGCCGTTGTGAGGACTTTGCAGTTCTATGTAATGGATAAATATATATATATGAAATAACCATCTTGTAGAGAAAAGATTGCTGACAAATTCACCAGTATAAATAATATGCATTATCATTTTTATAATTGTATTCTAATAAAGTATTTTATAAACATGTGTTGCATGCACTCTTTCACTGTCCTAGGATCTTCATCCTTCCTCTAATCAGCCATCATTCCAGTTACCCAAAGATTGTAATTCAAGACTGCAGCCAATCCAACCGTTCGCCAAAGTTGCGGCCTTGTGCTATTTTGGTGTTCTGTGTGTTTTTTCAGCAATAGTGCATCATACGGAATTCAATAGAAATTCAATGTTACATTTATGTAATATGAATGGACAGAAAGATCCGACAGCTCTAATTTTGTATTTGTCCACAGGTAGTATATCCAGCGGGCATATCTAATTACTTGGACTGGACAGGACAGGACAATGACTTGCCAAAAAGTTTGGAAAATCAAATTTTATGTAATATATTCAAAATTTCGACCAAAGAGCAAGAGAATTTTATTTGTTTTTACTAAATGTTTTATTTCGTTATAATAACTCATCAATATTCAGAACTCTAATGAATATGGGTTTAGTAATTAGTTTATTTAGTAATTTAAGACCAAAGTTTTCAACAAGATTATTTAGTGATTAGTTTATTTTTGGGATTTAGATCCTCCTAAGAGGATTTATCCAATAAAGTCCAGTCAGCCAGGGCTCGCAAAACATGTCAAAACTTGCAAAGTTGCAATGATTATCTGAAATTACCTGAGTTTTTTTATTCTCTTTGACTCTTTTTTTTTCCTCTTGCAAAGAGGATACTAGGAAATTTATTTTTACTGAGATATAGTTCTTGATGGGCTTTGTTGTTGTCATCGTGCCTTGCTCAATCACAAGCAAAACACAACTTACACATCTTGGCCATTATCATCTGATTCAGACACCAAACTGAAAGCTGTAACAACTACGCCATGTTCCAATTTTCAATAGGTAAGGAGCATGGGAAGTTTGAGAAATGCTATGGTAGTTTAGGGTTGGCATATGACAAGCACAAAGACTTTGAAAATCGATGTATCCTTATTACACTAATCCCTCATTTGGCGTTGGATTGTGCATTGCCAACATAAGATATTCTCTGTTTCCTGATCTGATTGCTCCACAGGAAACTTTGTTTGGCACTAACATTTTGAATGATCTTAATGATACATTCAAAGAACAATGCCGAAACAAAGCTTCGTCTGAAGCATTTAAATAAAAAAAACACATAAAATATTTTTTTGTAGGCAATGGACCACCCTTCTCATTTCCAAATTGGCCTTCCAAGCTTCTGGGGTTTGTCATTGTCATATGCCAACCCTAAAGATGGGCTACCAGAATATTTCTCAGAATGTCCATGCTCATTGTAGCTTTGAAAATTGTTAGATGAGGCCATTGTTTCTGTTTTCTGTATGGTATCTGAATGAGCTGATGATGGCGGCCAGGAGATGTAAGGCATGTTTTGCTCTTGTTGTTTCTCAATGCACAATGCCAACTAGTGCAAAACTCATACAAACTATATTCTCTAAAAATAAATTTTACTGTTTCCTGCTCTTTGCAAATATAAGAGATGGTGAAAAAGACTGATGAGATTGTGTACCTCAGTACCTGTGGTTTCGCCCTAACAGAACTTATGAAGAACAACCCCTTCAAGCAAAACCAGATAAATGACATGGGAACATTCCAATGTCACTGTATCCAGCAATGGAACATTCCAATTTCACTGAATCTGGCAATGACACAGTGCAAGAAAACATGAAAAAAGTAAATAAAAGAACCGACTTTTATCAATCTTGCATTTTCTAAAGGCAGTTCATCCATCAACTCCTTATTCAGCCTTTAATGTCTTCATTGTTAAACATAATGCAACATACAATTCTCCTGCAAATAGTATCATACTTTGGATGTATGAAAGGTAAATTTTGTAATATTTTTCATGTTCATTAGTCTAAGTATCCATAGAGGATTTGTTATATTATTCCAAAGTTCATACACGCACTCTCTCACTGCTAAAGATCTTCATCTTTCCTTTAGTCAGCCATGATTACAGTTACCCAAGAACGTAATTTAATAGTGCAACCGATCCAAATGTTGGCCTTTTCCGTTTTTGCGTTCTGTGTGGTACCAGAAGAAATTAAGTCCACAGGTATAGCTGGGCTCTCTAATTAGGCACATAAGTTTGACTTGGGTTGTACAATGACTTGCAAAAAAAATTGGCAAAAGTTTGAAATCTCAATATCATGTAATATATCCAAATTTCGATCAAAGAGCAAGAGACTATAGGCAAGTTTTAGACTGAGTTTTATTTCCTTTTACTCAATGTTATATTTAGTGATAATAACTAATCAGTATTCAGAACTTGAACTTGAGACCAATTTATGAATATGGATTCTAACTAAAGTATTCGTCATTGTAAAATTATTTAGTGATTAATTTATTTTTAGATTGTAAAATTATTTTACTGATTAATTTATTCTTGGATCTGTCGTATGAGGAGTTATCGAGTAAAATTCGGTGAGGAATTGCACCTGAGTCATCTCTAATACTTTTGATCACAGTGTTTCCCATAACCAGGTTTTATGACAGTTTCATTGGCACTGCAAATGATTCTCAAAGAACAAAATGCTTCTCATAGGCAAATGATTCTCAAAGAACAAAAACCTGGCGGCTGCTGCAGAAGCAGAGAAACACAGGGAAGAACTCATGAAACTCAAACAACATGCCCAGCCAGTAATTGACTATTAAGATGACATAGAAGAAGAGTGAAATTCTATATTAAGATGACACAGTAGAAGAGTGAAATTCTATGCAGCATCAAATTTGTTTTCTTTCACTAATAAAGTATTTGGCATAGCCTAAATGTTTGACAATTTCGTTGGTCCCCATGGCATTTTCTGGGATCAATATAGTAAAAAAAAATTGAGATTTTGAATTACTGTCTTTAAATTTGCTTAAGCTAGGTGTATGGGGTATTTGAGGGCGCAGAATATATTTATGTATTCAAAAATATGATTTGAGCAACACAGAATCCGGATTTTAAAAAAAATAGCCGGATTCCGATGAAAAACTCGACAGACAGCCAAAATCATCGAATATTTAGACTCCTTGACAATATAGTTCACAGTTTACAGTTTACATTCGACGATTTGGCCCATCTGATGAGTTTTTGAGCAAAATCCGGCATTTCTTTTAAATCCAGATTCTGTGTTTAAATAATGTTTTTGACTGCATGAATGGATTTAGCCCCTCAAACACCACAGGGCACTTAGCTTAAGCAAATTTAAAGACTGTTATTCAAAATCTCAGTTTTTTTACTGAATTCGTGTTGGAAAATGCTGTCGTAAAACTGAGGAAACCATCAAAGTTTAGGCTACTCACTTTTCATTTAGTTTTCGATATTTGACAGAGGAATATTTGATTTCTCAATAAATATCAACGGAGTTGCAGTCATATAGGCCTCTACTACTTGGCTTCTTCGTAACAAAACTAATTTCACTGTAAATGTAAGATCATCATAGCCAACCAACTCCCTTGAAGTTCCATCAAGGTCATAAATGACAAGGAACTACCCATCATAACGGCATGCGGGTCAATTCATTGCCATAACGATTTAAAGCTTCTTTACTAAGGAATCCTGAGGGTGGTGCGGATTCTGCAGAGAGTTCTATGTAAAAATATAAACATTTGTTTAGAATGGTGTAAATTTGTAAAGTTTTTGGTCGGTTTTTAGAAGGTATTTGTTAATTTGTATATATTTTGTCTCTTTCATTGTGTATGTCAAGTGGGAATAGTTTGGGTGGCTAAGATAGAAGTTTTCTTTTCCATCTAAGTTTAGTGTAATTTAAATTTTTGAGGATGTGATGAGATGTTTTCAAGTTTTTTTTTTGGAATAAATATATACATATCACCTCTTTAAATAAGTTAAGAGATAGTTATAAATATATGTTAGTTTGGAAGAGACATAGAGTTGCCATCCCTACATCCAAAGCGTTCCCTTGTTTAGTGAGAAGGAAGATACCAATCATTCTCACCTATATTGGTTGTGTATTAGGTACTCACATCAGCACAAAGAATAAAATAAACAAATATCATTGGACACCAGTAAGAAACTTCATGGGCATCCTAGAAAGAAAGATAGGATGTCCTTGCCTTACCCATTTGAAAGATAGGGAATCGATTGAAACATTTGTTGCTTATGACGATAAACAAGTATGTTCTGAATGACAAAGATTACAAATCAAGATGTATGTGGAATAGCTGTACCCTTTATTGAACTATGCAAAGAGAGAAGAAATGAAATGAGCAATCACAATAGCATTGAGTTCAAGGTCAAAGTGATAATCATGCTAGAGCGTACGCATGGAGAGAGTCTTGGAATAGGAAGACACTCAAATAATATAGGAGAATCTTCATCCTTACCCAAGGTACAATCTATGATTGGGTATGGATGATACGTGACATAACATTAATATACTAAATGAAAGAAATGTTAATATTCATGATATACGAGTCTCTCATCCTTAGTCCTTTTATAAACTCCTTGATGGTATGGTTGAATATGTTAGGTATATAGGTTTAACTTATTTTTAATTATGAGGCAAGAAAATAATATGAAATAGAAGATATATGTGGTAAATTAATATAATAGTATCAACAAGTTTTATTTTATTTACATAAACAAGTTTATTCTCTTGCAACACATATACCAAAAATACCAAAAACATCAACATTGGAAATTCTTTCGATCAAAACATAAGTCAAAAATATCATTAGAAATATTTTCCTTGGTTTTGCAAGGTTCTTAGTGGTGGTTAAGTATATATTATTCAAAAATTAATTTAATTTGCAGCCTTGAAAACATGTCTTGGAACCTAAAAACACTTGTTTTTGCTTAGTGTCCTGCTATGGAAGATCTTCCATTAAATAATAAGCTAATTTACTTGGGTGTTTCAGACCCACATTTTCCACAATGTGAACAAGCCAAATATCATAAACTAATTTTATTGTCCAACCCCCTTGTAAAGGCTACATAGGCCTATGCTGAATATTATGCCAACAATATCTTTGTGCATCCTAGTCATTGTGGGATTAATTATTGGGTGATCATTTGTTTTTGGTTATTGAATTCCAATCAACATGGATGCTTATTACAATTAAGATCTTCCTTTGACTATGGAACAAGTGAAACAGTGATTTGTTTAATTCAAATGCCTCGTCATATAAAACTTATTGGTACGATGGTGCACTAATGTTTGCTACCATGTTAATGTAGATCATAGTACAAACATGAAAGGTGTTGTTTGCGTTGAAATATTTACAACAAATGGCTTGAGCACTGGCATAGAACCCCAAGCACCATGAGTAGAGTGCCACTTCAATAGTCCAGTCTAGTTATCCCACATGTTTTGCTAGGATGACTTGGCTATGTTAGATTTCATCAGAGTAGGCCCCACCAATGGTGGGTTTGATAGGTGTGAGAGTGGTCAAAGTTGTCCCTTGGGCCCACCACACAATGACAAACAATGCCTAACTTTTTGTATCGTCATTTTAGAGGAGACCAAGCCCCTAGAGCCTCCTACTAATGGATGGGGCTCAGGTCAACTTGTTATTATAATAGACCACAAGATCTCCTACATAAAACTCAAAATACTTAACTACTAGAGATAACCCTCCAAAATTACAAGTGCCTACATAAATCCAATATAACATTGTTAGTGCTAGTTATGATACCTAACTTGATAAGAACAGTTATTGAGGCATGCAACATAGGAAATTAGTCTGCGGCATTGACCATGAGATCTCCTTCATAAAACTCAAAATACTTAACTACCACCATACTCAAGATAACCCCCAAACTTTATTCTAATGGATCATGAGATCTCCTACATAAAATAAAAAATACTTAACTATTCAAGATAACCCACCAAACTATATTATAATAGACATTGAAATCTCCTACATGAAACGAAAAGTACTTAACTACTCAAAATAACCTACCAAACTTTATAAATGTCTACATAAAACTCCAAATAGTATGCCCAAACACCTATACAAATTAACTTTCTTAAAACATGAATAAGTAGTTGCTGCCAACTGTGTATGATTTTTATGGTTTGGTTTATGATGCTTACTGGTTTTTGTCTGATGATTTTGTTTCTTTAGTTTGGGTAGGCTGTTATGGTGCTGATGGGACTTACCCGTAGTATCCACCTATGTAGTTTCTTTCCACTTCGGCTATAGTGTCTTTTCTGCAGTTTGTTCAGTCTAAGTTTGAAGGTCTTTTTGAGACAGTTTTTGGTCTGGGTTATTGTAACAGGGTTATGGGAATAGATAGTTTTGGTGTAGAAGGTTTAGAGGAACAAATGGATCTTGTAGTAGGGTTGTGTTACAGACTCTCTGGGCATGAAAGGCCCTGCGAGCCATGATTTTTTTTGTAATGAAGGTTCCTGTTTAATATAATTTTTCTTGCTTACAGAAAAAGAATTGTGTACAATTTTTATGAAATAATATAATTATGATATCTAAACTATTGAAAAAACAATTATAATATTACAATGATAGGCTTATGCTTCCCATCTCTAGGAAAGAAATAAATATGGCCATATGGGATATGGAACCAAACAAGGCTCCAGGACCAGACATTTTTTCAATTAGGATTTTCCGAGGATGCTGGTAAATCATCAAAAAGGATCTGCACAAAATGGTTAGTAAATCACAGGGATATATAAAAATTGGAGGTACCACAAACTATTCCTTTCTAGCCCTCATCCCCAAGGAATCAACCCTATCTTCATTCTTTCACTTTCAACCCATCTCCCTTTATAACTCACTTTACAAAATCATTACGAAAATCCTGGAAAATTGTTTGAAAGTCTTGCTCTCAAAGATAATCTCAGAAAACCAGGGAGGTTTCATTAAGGGGAGATAGTTAATGGATAATACAATTATGATCCAAGAAGCCATTCATTCCAGTATCAAAAGAAAAGAAAAAGGAATGGCCATCAAAATACATATGGCTAATGCATTCGACAGGGTTCAGCATAAATTTATGTTTAAAGTTATGGCTAAAATGGGATTTTCTCAATTCTTTGGTGCGTGGATCAGAACCTGTATAGGTGCTCCATGGATTGCTCAACTTGTCAATGGGAGAGAAGCCCTTTTATTTTATTCCAGAAGGGCCTCAGGAAATATTGTCCCCACTTCCCCTTTTTATATATTATTATGGTTGATGCCCTCAGTAAAAAGATCGAAGAAGATAGGCAAAGGGAGGAGATTCCTAGAATTCAAATCATGAGAGGATTCAAGAACATAAGCCACGCTCAATTTGCGGATGACACTATAGAGGATGCCTTAATCCTTGTAGCGGTCAGATTTAATAGGATTCTCCTAGGCTTCTGTTCAACATCTGGAAGCAAAATGAATAATGGGAAGAGCTCAATTTTTGGATGGCATATTATAATGGTTGATGCCCTCAGTAAAAGGATCGAAGGAGATAGGCAAAGGGAGGAGATTCCTAGAATTCAAATCATGAGAGGATTCGAGAACATAAACCATGCTCAATTTGCGGATGACGCTCTACTGATAGAGGATGCCTCAATCCTTGTAGCGGTCATATTTAATAGGATTCTCTTAGGCTTCTGCTCAACATCTGGAAGCAAAATGAATAATGGGAAGAGCTCAATTTTTGGATGGCATATCTCTCCAAGAGAATTGAGAGAGATCTCTAGAATTCTTGGTTTCTTGGGGAGCCTTGATTGGGAAGAATTCAAATACCTAGGCCTGCCTATTGTTCGCAAGATTCCCCGGAGGAGAACCTAGAGCTATTTAATAGAGAAATTTAAGTCAAAGCTACAGGTTGGGGTGCATCTTTGGCAAAATCAACAGGGAAGCTTGTCTTAATCAAATCGGTATTATCATCTCTTCCCATTTTTAAATATTCCTTAATGTTAACTCTCGTCTCAATTATAAAGGAAATGGAAAACTTGATGTGCAATTTCTTGTGGAGAGGTGGGAAGAATAACGAGAGAAAATTTCATCTCGTAAGCTGGAAGAAGATCAAGAAACCAACTCGTGAAGGGGGCCTTCAGATTTGAGATCTCAGTAACAACAACCTTGCAATAGGATCTAAAGTTTTACGGAACCTGGTGTCAGGGAAAATTTCTTGGGTAAAGCGAGTAATGAACTGGAAATACCTGAAAGGTACCTGTCTAAGATGTCTAGACACTCCCCCTCCTCTCCAAAAAGTGTCTTAGATTTCGAAGCTATATATGTTTCAAAGCGTGGCATTTTTTTAGAAGTAATTATATTGGATTTCTGGGAATGGAAAAAGGATCAAGTTATGGAAGGACAAAATTCTAAATAATCCGACCATGGGAGAACATAGAAACCTTTAGGAGTTACAAGCTTGAATGATAGAAGCTGGTTATATAAATCTTTGGGATATATTAGTCTGGTATGATTCGGCAGCAAGGGCATGGAGTGCGTGGGTGAAATTGAACTTGCAAATAATTTAATCCCGTCAATTGCTCATCTCCAATATCTTTTAAGTGGAAAGGCTCCTATAAGTAAAAGAGCTAAGGATTGCAGGGGTTGGGGATCCACTAGTCACTACTCGATATTGCACAGATATCAGGTTGTTTCACTCTCTTAATATTCTAATCCGGACCTCGCTCTTTGGAAGAGAGTGTGGAGTAAAGGAAATATTCAAAAATTTCCTTATTTTGTTGGCTTCTTTCCCAAGGCCGACTCCTCATAGGCCGACTCCTCATAGGGGATTGTAGATTTAAATAAAGCACAGCAGGATCAAATCAGTTTGATCTCCATACAAACACACAGTCATCAGAAACACAGAGAGGAAAACAGAGTTCTCTATGTCAAAAGAAAAATACCATTCGTTCTATTAAAGTATGTGGTATATAAACATAAAATACAACTACACAAAATAGGCGGGAGAGCTCAACATTTAAGAGATGTAGGTGAGCAGTACACCAACCGAATTTACTCACTGATGTGAGCTTAAGTGTCAATGTACACCAGCACCCCCCCTTAAGCGAAAGGTAGGGAGTACACAGAGGTAGACAAAAGATGAGTCCCGGCTACACTGCCTGCTAAGGTACTCATGTTCAAAAGGATCAAACATAGATGAAAATATGAAGGAGAACTGAGACTACCCCGCCCCCCCAAGGACAATGTCCTTAACCCCAAGCAAGGCACGAAGCTGAACATATTTCGTATGTGCCAAAGGTTTGGTGAATATATCAGCAACCTGCAAGTCAGTTCTACAGTATTGCAAATCAATAGTATGTTCACGAATCAACTGTCGGATGTAATGCATGTGGACCTCTATATGCTTGGTGCATTGATGCTCTACTAGTTCCTTGGAAATATGGATAGCACTTTGATTATCACACCAAATTACAGTAGGCTGCACCTGCTGAAAACTAAACTCTGATAAAATCTGCCAAATCCAAATAGACTCTGTGGCAGCATTAACATCACCTCAGTACTCTGCTTCTGTAAAAAAAAGGGCGATGGCAGCTTGCTTCTTACTGGACCAAACAATAGGGCCATAACCAAGGTGAAAGACAAAGCCAGATGTCGATCTGCGGTCATCAGGATCACTAGTCCAATCAGAGTCTGTGTAACCCACTAAATCTGCATTGCCATGGGATGAATACTTAATGCCATATGTGTGTGTCCCCCTAATGTATCGAAGAATCTACTTTGCAGCTTTCCAATGGAGCTCATGTGGTTCCTGCATGAACCGAGAAACCAAGCCAACTGCATATGAGATATCCGGACGTGTGTGAGTCAAATACAGTAGGCTTCCAACAAGCTACCGATACAAAGTAGCATCCACCAAAGGAGTAGTGCACTTTGCGGATAACTTGACTCCAAACAAATATGGCATTGGTGCAGATTTGCAATCCAACATGTGAAATTTGCTCAAGAGATCCAATGCATACTTGGGCTGAGAAAGACCTATCCTAGATGTAGACTGAGTGACTTGCAGTCCCAAAAAGTAGTGAAGTAGCCCTAAATCTGCCATGTCAAACTGTTGTCGAAGAGAAAACTTCACTTGATCAATCAAGGTAGATGAACTCCCAGTAAGAATGAGATCATCCACATAAAGAACAAGGAGGAGAAGCTCACCATCTTGCTGCAAAATATACACATTTGAGTCAGAAAGGCAGTGAGAAAATCCTAAAGAGAGAAGGAAAGAATCCATCTTCTCATACCACGCCCTAGGGGCTTGTTTGAGACCATACAATGATTTTTTGAGCATGCACACAAATGAGGAGTCCTGGATAGATCAGGAGGTTGCTCCATGTATATTTCTTCTTGCAGATCACCATGAAGGAATGCACATTTGACATCCATTTGGTGTACAGTCCACTTACGAGATGCAGCGATAGAAAGAACAAGGCGAATAGAATTCATTTTAGCCACGGGTGCAAAGGTTTCAGAATAGTCAAGTCCCTCAACCTATGAAAACCCTTTAGCGACCAATCGAGCCTTATATTTGTCTATAGAACCATCAGCTGCATATTTGGTTCGATATACCCACTTGCATTGAACTAATTTTCTTCCTTTTGGAAGAGGGACCAAGTCCCAAGTGTCATTTTTCAGCAAGGAATTATGCTCTTCTTCCATGGCAGCATCCCATTCTTTAATACCATGGGCCTCATGAAAGTCTTTTGGATCTGAAGCGCAAGCCATAAATACTCGAGGAGTCCTTTGAAGAGAGGACCTCATTTTTCTTTGACCCCAATCAAGAAGTGGAGGACGTGAGCTTGCTGGTTGTTCTTCAAGCTCACTAGCATGAGCAGGGGCAGTCAACTCAGAGGAAGGATCATCATGTGAAGATACAAAATATTGAGGAGGATGCTCATCAAATCGAACACTCCTGCTAATGAGCAATTCATGTGTGTCGAGATGTAATAACCTATACCCTTTAACATCTTCTGGGTAGCCAACAAATATGCAGGGCTTACTTCGCATGTCCATTGCCTTGCGTTTGTCTTTTGGAATGTGCGCCCAAGCATTGCACCCAAAGACTCTAAGATGCCCAACAGAGGGTTTTTGTCCACTCCAAACTTCTTCTGGTGTCACCCCTTCAATAGCCTTATGAGGAGTGCGATTTTGAACATAGTTTGCACAATTTATCGCTTCAACCCAAAACCGTGGGCCAAGACCTCTTGCATGAATCATACAATTTGCCATCTCTTTCAAGGTACGGTTTTTCCTTTCAGCAACACCGTTTTGTTGTGGACAGTAGGGTACTGTATGCTGTAGCTGAATACCATCAGTGGCACAATAGTCCCTAAACCTGTTATTGACATATTCCCCACCATTATCTGTCCGCAAGCATTTGATAGACTTTCCAAATTGTTTTTCAGCCAAGGCTTTGAACACAAGAAAAGTGTCAAAAGCTTCACTTTTGTTTTTCAAAAAATAGACCCATGTTCGTCTAGAATAGTCATCAATGAATGTAAGCAAGTAGCGTGCCCTTTGAAAAGACAGTCCAGGAAAAGGGCCTGAAATATCACTATGAATAAGTTGAAGAACTTGAGAATCTCTCCAAGATTTTCCCTTATCAAAACTATCTTGAGGATACTTTCCAAGGATACAACCTGTACAAATACCTTCAGAAAAGGAGATAGGTGGAAGATCAGTGACCATGTTTTGCTTACTAAGCTGCTGAAGATAGCGATAATTCAAGTGGCCAAATCACTCATGCCATAATCCACTTAATTCATTTGAGTGAGCAAGCAATGCACTGCTAGAAGATGTTCGCTCAAAATGAGAAAACAAATACAAGCGTGCATGATGATCCACTTTCCATATGGCAACAACTTGTGAAGGGTCCTCAATTTCACGAACAATTACAGAGTCAGGGGTAAATAATGCTGTCTTCCCTGCTCCAAAATTTGTAATCTGATAAATTGAGAGCAAGTTCACTGAAAGATTAGGAACATGCAAAACATTATTAATCATGCCATCTGTCATCTCAACAAAGCCTTGTCCTTTAACATCCAAAGGTGAAGAGTTGCCTATAAAAATATGCTCAGTTTTGCATGAATTAATGGAAGAAAATAGGTTCTTATGAGTTGCCATGTGATGGGTTGCTCCAAAATCAAATATCCATTCAGGTTCAGAAAAAGAGAAACCTGCTATAGCAGAGAGGGCTTTGGCATTCCCTGTATTGTTGCTAGGGGAAGATAAGCTAACATTTAGATTGTGTTTCTTCATTTCTGAAGACAGGACAACTAGTTTCTTAAAACAGTGAGATTCTGAATGACCTTCCTTTCCACAGAATGTACATTTAAGAGAATTTTTCTTCCCTTTAAAATCTGGCTTTGGAGAGGAATTTGAAGAATTACTTGATTTTGAGCTGTGTGTTTGTTTCCCTTTAGATGCATTTTTATATGGCATCCTTGAATTGGGAGGTGAGCTAGCTATTAATGCATGAGACTTAGAATCTATAGAGCTAAGAGAGCCCATTTGAATGAGCTTATCCTGCTCACGAGTGAGTCTTTCAGCAAAAGCATCAAAGGTAGGCATTACAAAATTTGGACCGAAGGCATCCCTAGTTGAATAAAATGTGGAAACAAACACTGAGTATGATTCTCCTAACTTAGAGAGCACTGCATAAATGAGCTGCTCATCCTTTTTCTCAATATTGCAATCCTTCAGTTGAAGCCTAAGAGATTTGAACTTGGAAATAAAGTCTTGAATGGTATCAAAATTATTAGGATTGAGACTAATCAGTTCATTTTCCAATTGATGACCACGAATGGCATCTGTTTTACCAAACAATTGTTCAAGTTGATCCCATGCTTCATGGGGAGTGTCTATGCCTTCCAAATGAAAGAGTAGTTTAGGTGAAAGAGAAAGACAGATCAAACCTAAGGCTTCATCACAACGATTATGCCATTTAGGCTTTTCAACATTTTGTGTGGGTTCTTTTTCTGTTCCAGTGGTTATCCTGTACAGACCTTTACTCCTTAATAGAACATCCATTGTTGACTTCCAAGAAAAATAGTTGTGAGGAGTTAAAACAGGGATTGACAACTTATCTGCCATTGTAAGGAAAAGAAGATGTCAAAAAAAAGGATTAAAAGGTGACTGGTGATAGCTTCAAACAATAGTTTAGACTCTAGAGCAGAGAGCAGAGCAAAATGGAAAAAGAAAACCTGGATGCCCTGCAGAAACGCCCAGAAGCCACTGCAGCCAATGAGGATGGAGGAAGCTAACGCCCCGTAGCTCTGATACCATGTAGATTTAAATAAAGCACAGCAGGATCAAATCAGCTTGATCTCCATACAAACACATAGTCATCAGAAGCACAGAGAGGAAAATAGAGTTCTCTATGTCAAAAGAAAAAGACCATTCGTTCTATTAAAATATGTGGTATATAAACATAAAATACAACTACACAAAATAGGCGGGAGAGCTCAACATTTAAGAGATGGTGGTGAGCAGTACACCAACTGAATTTACTCACTGATGTGAGCTTAAGTGTCAACGTACACCAACAGGGATAACCTTAACAAAATGGGACTTCAAGGCCCATTCAGATATCCTTTGTGTGCTTCATGTGGTGAAACATTAAGCATTTCATTTTAGTATTCCTATTCTATTTTGGTGTGGTTCTATGTTACTTCCCCCATTGGAAGGGGCTTGTTAGCCCCAAGATCCACATTGGAAATGTTCAAAGCTTGGGGGAAGAAATATCCAACTTCCCTTAAGGTAGAAGGTTGGTTTAAAACATATTGGTTGGCTCTTCCAAGTTTTATATGTTGGAAATTATGGTTGGCAAAAAAGAACATTATTTTCTGCAATCACGCCACTCCTCCGGTGGTGGTTGCACCTCAAGCCAAGGCTCTTCTCTTTGAAAGTATGAAAACAAAGGCTCTTCTCTTTGAAAGTATGAAAACAAAAGGAATTCTCTCTCTTGTGTCAGTTCTTGTAGCTGATGAGCTTCTTTGGGCCATAGAATTCCTTCCTCGCCCCTCCCCTTCTATATCTTGCAGTCAAAGTTTAGCCTCCTAGAAGATAAGGAAACCTGAAGAAGACTTTGAAGTATGGTGGAAATCTCAGCAAAAGTACTGTATATTCTATAATGGAGCTTCTAACTCCAAGAGAATTTTCAATGCTAACCTACTAAATAAAAAAAAGACGAGGGGGAATGGAAAAACCTACACTATCTCCCCCTTTTTTCTATAGAATAAATTACGGAACAGTGGGTATAGCAGTCCCTTCACTTGTGACCACAACGTAAACCTGCTATTTGCAGTGTGGCCTCTCCTGGAATGTTTCTTGAAGCACTTCTAAAATAATAATAACACGCAAGCACTGCCTTGCATACAGTGACATACACTGCTTACATATTTTTAAATTGCAATTTCACTTTAATTATTAATGGGGAGCTACAAAACCCAACACCACATTAACACAACAACTAAATTGTAAAGTTGTGGATACAATATCTGAATTGGATACACCAATTTTCAGAAAATCAGGATATGAGACAACTAGGATATGTCAAATACAAACATTCATTCATACATACATATATCAAAGAAACTAGGAGACAAAATTTCAAAATATCATTCATGGATTTTGAATTTGGAAATAAAGCCAACAAATAGCATTTAACATTAAGAAAGGCCCAAGCTCTCTATTTATAACTTTATTTTGTAAGAAATTAATATGACAATTTTTTTTTTATTTTTAGATTTTGTTTTCATTTTAGTGACCAGTGCAATGATTGAAAGGAGCGTATACACTGACCAAAATGTCTGTTGAAATGGTCATAACGTTCGCTAAAACAATCCATACACCATCTCAAACGGAGAATACAACACGTGAAGATTTGAAACGTCACTGAAATGTTTCAGCATTGCTTCAGATCCATCTCTTACAGGGAGATGTTTCTGAAATGCTGAAATGCATTTCCAGCACTTCGGGGTGAAGTAACTGGTAACATACAGTACAAACCCACCTTAACATTCGGGGCGAGATATGAACCTTCCGTGTCTCCCAAGAAAAAGCATTACCTTTACCAATTCTTCACCATGGGTTAATCCCCAACATACACTGCATATACAAGAGAACCGAGAATGTCAACTTTTAACAATTAATGCTAGAGGTTGCAAAAGATGGCAAAACATTAATCATTAATTTTTGCAATGAGGTTACTTCTGGTAGTTGAAACTCTAGGCCTCATTGTTAAAGTAAAGGTCTTCAAGATTTGGTATATTGAAAATCATATCGGTTTTGTTGGTGTCTGCAAATTTGGTTTCTTGTATGATTTTGCCACTGCCATCTTTAATACTTGAAATGGCAGTAATTGTAACGCAACATAAGTTAATTGTTTGAAAGCTATGCAATTATTTTGCTCTTTTTTATATAAAATATGATATATGATAAGATAATTTTTATTAATGTCCAACTAATAACCACTATAGTAGGTCAATGGAATTGATGGATAGAATATGTCATTACAAAGCAGGAGAGTCAAAACAACTCTTATAAAAAGCAAACAAGATACAAAAAATCAAGTATCAGTCTAAGCTAAAAGTCTGAAAATACATAGACGCTGAAAGAAGGACACTTCTATGGGAGAAGAGAAGTGGGGACGGATCCAAGAAATCGAATACACAGGATTTTGTTCCACTAAGGGTTGTTTTTCCACGGGAAATTAGGTTTAATTTAACTAAGCTATGGTCATTTATAACTTAGGACTGTTTCTTATCTTTTAAAGGCAAAATTGAATGGGGTCTGATGTAGAAATATGTTTTTCACATTGTTTATTTCCTGATACTGAAAAATGTTTTATTTGTGGCAAGAAAGGCCACTAGGCAAATAAATGCCCCAAGAGAATATCTAAGCCTCGGCTTGCAGCAATGTTTACTAATGAATTAGATCCTTCTTGGTGGGATCTTGACTACTATGATACTGACCAATATCCCGAAGGAGAAATAGTTTTTCTCCTAGATGAAGGATCCTCTGATTCAGATGACTTAGATCCTTCCATGAATAAATTTGATCCTGCAGAATCCATCGACTCCTCTTCTGATTCCGATCAGGATGCAAATTTAGGACGGTGTGATGGTCCTCCAGAATTTTGTTTTATATGTTTTCCACATCAAAGGTTTCTCCTCAAATCAGAGTTGCTGAAATTGCTGAAATTTTATCTAGAACACCAGCGTATCAATATGTTCTAAGAAAGAATTAAAAGATGAAAGGAACAAGCTTTTAGCTCAACTAAAAGCTAAAGAGAAGCAACCAGCCAAATCTAACTCTTTCTTTCTTAATATCAGCATGAGTCCAGCATTCTATAATCCAGCAGAGCTTTACAAAGAATATCTCCATCTTCATGAAGATAAACAAAGATTCAGAAAAGATAAAGAGCACCTACTCAGGTTGCAAATCAAAGAAAAGCAAAGCTCTTTGAAGAAGTTTGTCAGAAAAATAGAAGAGCCAAAAAGAATGCTAGAAATAACTATAAGAGAGCAAGATCAGTCCTTGAAAGAAGAAATTTGCAAAGCCTATGAAGAAGCTCTTAAGAGCCCCAAAGATAGAAGCACACCTAGTATCAATGAAGAAAGCTCAGTAGAAGAAGATGATGAACCCACTCTGTTTCCTGCTCCAAATCCAGAGCCAATTCTAGGACTATTTACTGGTCCTAAGTTATATATAAAAGTCTTATTTTTCCCTCCAGAGTTCAAGCCATACCAGCTAGATTGCACGATAGACTTTGGCTTCCAAATGAATTTGGAAAAAGGAGGTGCCATACCATCATTTTATTGGGAACATACTTTTGATCGCGGCGTAGCAATTGAAGGAACTTCCGTACAATTGCTTGGAAGAGTTCCAGACTTCCCAATTAAGACTGAAGGTTTGTCAGAAGTTTTGTCTTTAAATAGATTAGACAATATATAAGAGGATTGTATTTTAGGATCAGAGTTTTTGACTAGAGTCAATCCTGTTACTATTGATAATAATAAAATGTTGTTCAAATGTACAATAAATTGTAGATTAGTGTCTTGTCCCATGTCCTTTGAAGCTAAATCCAGATGCCCAACTCCTGTAAAGAAGCTCAATCCTGCCCCTAATATTGTAGAATTTTCCAAAATGGAAAGGTGTATAGCTTATGCAGAACTGCACAAGGACTCTTCCTTATCTCAAATTTCAGAAAAGCTTGAGAAAGATTGCACCTTTGAAATTCCTAATTCCTTTTGGACCGGAGAAAAATATTGTGTCTCTATCATATGATCCTTTGGTTAAGCCTAGAGCCCAACGAGCCTCTATAGCCTTAATGTCTCCTACAGAAAAAGAGTTTTGTGCCAGTGAAATTAAAGACCTACTTTCTAAAGGTCTCATTGAGCACTCTAGGAGCCCTTGGGCTTGTCGTGCATTTATAGCAAACAAGCATTCATAAATTAATAGAGGAAATCCCAAGTTAGTTGTAAATTACAAACCTCTGAATGCATCCCTCCAACATGTCAGATACCCTCTTCTTGATAAGTCAAGCCTTTTACAAAGAATTGCAGGTTGTACAATCTTTAGTAAGTTTGATCTAAAATTTGGATTTTACCAGATTGGGATTGAAGCAAAGGATCGCTTCAAAACGGATTTTGTTGTCCCACATGGTCAGTATCAATGGAAAGTCCTCCCATTTGGAATAAATAATGCTCCTTCTGAATTCCTCAAGAGAATGGAAGATATTTTCACGGAAATGAAATGGGCAATTGTATATATTGATGATATCCTAATTTGCTCTAAAAATTTGTCGTAACATTTAAAACATCTACAAAAGTTCTACCAGTTGCTGTATAAACATGGCTTAGTTCTTTCCAAAAGCAAAATGGAGATTGGGAAGACAAAAATTGAGTTTTTTGGTCTTGTTATCACCTAAACTGTAGTTACCCCTATGGATGTGTCCACTCATGGATGGCAATAGGGAAGGGAAACTCAAAAGGTGCAACCACGATCACCTCGACCTCCAATAGATGGTTGTCACGCCAGTCGAGGCAACCTTCACTTTATATTATCTAGCCCAGACAACAAAGGGGGAGACCCGATCTACTCCCAACAGGAGAGATCAAAACCAAGACACCAAATCAAGTTAATTCTAAGTGAAGTAAGGTGTATGGTTTATCCTAGACCTTAGGATAAAGTCACAAGACAAGTGAGGGGTTTAATGAGTATAGATTTGGTTCATTATTGATGTGAGAGTGACTTATGATTTGTGAAATAGGATCCAGGATTAAAATACTAGTTCAATGTGAGAAAATCCACTGCCTTGGGAACCGTGTCCAATGCAGGGTAGTTTAAGGGTTGAATTGGGGCTAACTAGTACAAGTGACAAGCTTGATCATGATACATGATGACATCAAAGGGTTTAGTTCACCACACAAAGGTCAAACCACAAGTTAATCCAACAATCTAGGAAAGTCGAATTGACTTGGAGAGAAACCAGTGCCTTGGGAATTGGGATAATGGAGTCAAATTAAGTGTTATCACCTAAACTGTAGTTACCCCTATGGATGGATCCAGTCATGGATGGCAATAGGGAAGGGCAACTCAAAAGGTGCAACCACGATCACCTCGACCTCCAAATATGTATGGTTGTCACGCCAGTCGAGGCAACCTTCGCTTTATGTTATCTAGCCCAGACAACAAAGGGGGAGACCCAATCTACTCCCGACAGGAGAGATCAAAACCAAGACACCAAATCAGGGTATTTCTAAGTGAAGTTAGGTGTATGGTTTTTCCTAGACCTAAGGATGAAGTCACAAGCCAAGTGAGGGGTTCAATAGGTATAGCTTTGGTTCATAGTTGATGTAATGGTGACTTATAATGTTTGAAGTGAGATCTAGGGTTAGTGTACTAGTTCAATGTTGGAAGGTCCACTGCCTTGGGAACTGTGTCCAATGCAGGGAAGTTAAGGTTTGTATTGGGGCTAACTAGTACGGATAACAAGCTTGACCATGATACATGATAGCATCAAGGGTTTAGTCCACCATGCATGGTCAATCCACAAGTCAATCCAACAATCTAGGAAGGTTGAACTAACTTGGAGAGAAACCAGTGCCTTGGGAATTGGGAAGTGGAGTCAAAGTAGGTTTGACTTGTGGTTTAGGACTCCTAGTACTTGGGACAAGTGGGCAATAGAGGTCTTGATGGTTGAATGTATCTAGATCTAGGTTTGACCCAAGTGGACCACAATCCCTTAAAACAAGGAATGCAATCCCCAAGGCAAGATTTGACAAAGTGACAGTCTAGACCTAGGTTTTGAATTATTCCGGTTTTAGATCTCCAAAAATCTCAAGTACCCAGTTCCTGGAAGTGAGTCAACTCACTTCTCCAAGGTGGTGCGACTTTGCCCAAGGCGGCTAAAAAGTGGGATTAAATGGGTCAAATCAAGTCGGATGGCATCCAAACTTTAGATCCGGGTAGATCGGTCAGGTAGGAGTATGGATCTATAATTTCGTGGTAATCCAACGGTTAGATCTTAGTAGATCTGAGTTTAAGGGTTCCAAGTGGTCCAAAAGGGGATTAAATCCCTTAAATTGTGGAATGGGACCCACAAGGTGAATTTCAGAAAAGTGACAACCTGGGTGTATGTTATTTGATGTGTAGATGTCAAATCAAGTGGAATCTCAAACACCCATCACCTAGATCTAGGTCAACCTGCTCAAACTAGGAAGTGCGCCTTGCTTGGGAGAGGCTAAGTTGGCCTGGGAAGGGGGTCAAACGGAGGTCAATCCTCACCAAACTATAGATCCGGGATGCCGTGGATGCTATAGAGGTGGGTTCTTAATATTACGCCCAACAACCCAATAGATCTAAGTAGATCTGAGAAAATGTAAAATGAGGGTTTTGAGATATTTAGGGTTTTAACAATTTATGAGCTATGTCAATGGATTGGATAAAGGAAAGAGAAACAAACCTGTGGATCTTACCTGGGTAACCTTGTAGATGCCTTGATGATGATGATCTATGCAAACCCGATCAATTTGAGAAGCTTTGAGGTAGTTTCTATGCAAGTCGATTTGGTCCAAGAAGCCAATGCGCCCTCTCTCCTGCACAACAAACGTCAACAATATCAGATTTGCTGCATCAAGAGATAAGACTAATGCCACAAAAGAAGTAACAGAAAGATAGCATAGATCACAATGATGCTAATGATAACCCCCTGATACAAGCGAATGCCAAGAAAGTCGATTTGAAGAAGCCTTGCAAAATCGCCCTTGTTGAAGTCGCCCTCCTGTAGACAAACAATGATTTCCAAAAAGATAGATCTTGCCACAATTTCCAAATGCTAGGTTGCAATAGACTTTCCAATCACCATCTAAGAACACCAGATGCAAAGGAGACCACAAGAATTTCCACAAGAATATTTTTCTATACCAATAATCCAAGAGCCAAAGACCCTTTACAATGAGAGGCTCTCTCCTTTAAATAGGAAGGAGAGGCACCAAAACCCTAACCACTTTTTGAATGAGTGGCTAAGATTATAAGATACAAAATTCTAATCAATGGTTGAGATGAGCTCAACAACATAATACATGGATCACACATAAAATATAACATAAGTGGACAAAGTCGCCCTAGGAGAGGGGAATCCCACCAAATCATGATGACAAAATATCATAAGAGGCTCATGGTGGGTCCAAGGGGTAATTTTATCCCTCCTTGGTCAATCCCCATGGCACAATAACCAATAAATAATCATGAAAGTACCAAATCGTGCCTCCCTAGTGAAGTCGTGGTCCTCAAAAGACCTCAAAAATCCACAGAAAGTGCCATAAGTGATGGATGCGAGCCCCGATGAAGCTGAAACTGCTGGAGAAGGTGTGGAAGACCCCGATCTATCATCATTGATCATCCCATGCCATAACTTTGCCTCAGTATCCCAAATCGATTTCCTCAATAGCCATTTCTACCAATCCTGAAATGCCTCGGGAAGCGTGAAACTGCCCAAACAGCCTCCTGGAGTGATGGCGCTGTCAAGGTGAGGGCACCAATGTGTTCGGGAGGGGGGTAATATGGTAAAAACAAGTGGCTGGACCACCCCCTCCATAATCAGCGCCCTAGGTCAACCGGATAAAAGTCATCTCTGCTCCGACAGGGCCTCCAAAAGACCAAAACTGCACTAGGACAGCCTACTGAGGCTAAATCATCACTGTAAGTGCCCGGAACTGAAAACAAACTGTCCCATTGGACTCAGAAGGTCCAAATCCATCCAAGATGTGTACTCATACACCATATGAATCTCTGCATGATCAAAATAAATATCCAATGTACCGGAACAAGGCCAATAATAATGATCTGTAAATGACCAAACACTGCTGTATCCCAAGAATTATCATCATAACCCTGTAGCTGCTGCATAGAATCATCCTGTATGTGTACATAGACCATATATCATCTATCCATATCATCATAAGGTCCAACATCTCATGTCTCATGGTCCTCCATGGTCAAACTAGGTCTAACCAAGACCAAATACAACTCAGACCATCATCCATAGCTGCTGCAAGGTGTCAAGGTTAATACATGCTCTACAACTTATTCGAATAACAATTATAACACAGAGTAATCATGACTGGCGATCTAAATCCAAATATATAGTGTCGTTAATTATTATTATTACTCAGACTAGACTTTCAGGATCATACTCACTTCATAGTTGTGATCAATTTGCTAGTGAAGGGTGAAGGCTGAAATAACTGGCTAGGCTAAGGGATGACTTGACTGACTTGACTTTGTGACACTTTGGCAAGGGAAAGGGAATACACACCATAGTATATACTGAATGAGCAATAACACAGGGAATGGCGGTGTCTCACAAATGGATGAGTTGTTTAAAGAGGGTTTATTCACCTTCACAGATGCGCACAATCCATAATACAAATAAGGCCAGCAATTGTTTAGATATAACATTTAAGTTCCATTGCTTTTTGGGCCTGAAGTTTCCATAGCCTTGATCTATGTGTGTTTACAAACACATTGCATAGATTTACATTTATTTTTAGGCTTTCTGCTGCAGGTGTGTTTTTAAGGCACTTGTTTACCTGAGCACTTCTAGGTGTGTCATGGACAACTTGTTTACCTAGGTATTTATTTTTCAAAAGATATAACATTTTATTTTTCATGGCCATTTTCAATTGGCATTTCTTTCACATACAAGATATAGCATTTCATTTTTCCAGATTTTGTATTGATGGCAGCACTAAAAGTTTCAGGTTTAGCCAACACAACTTTAGTGACTAGGGGGAATTCTCAAAGAACTCCAACTTACCATAGGTAAGTTTTGTCACCAACTCAGAGCCGAGACACAATAAACAGGGAGGCTCATCCAATACAGAGGCTACAGTGGGGAAAGGTCCTCCATGTCACTAGTCAAGTAGCAAATCAGGATAATAATCTAAAAGGTAGGCCACGGATGGATGAAGACAATGAAATGATGGAGCCAACACTAGCAAGCCAGAGTATGGTGTAATGATCACCTCTATTCTCCCTAAGGAGGGTATGTACCAATGAGTATGAATAGTGAACTTCTAAGTCTGAGTAGGGACAGTATAATATAATATAATAGGTCAACCAGGTCCATATATCTATATGATCGCCAGATCATGACACTAAGTGTTATGACATGCTATAAGAATAAGTATAAAAGCAATCTAACCATAGCACCTGTAATATACCTGCTGAGTCATATACCTGAATGCACATCAACCTGTACCATCATCTGTCCTCTGGAACTGCCGCTGTAACTCTGGGCACTACTGTCTGCTCTGTACCAATGGCATAATGGCTATATCGGGCATCTCTCTGAGTGTCCTGAAACTCAGTCATGGCATGGGGAATATAATTGCTGTCCACAATCTGATAGTGATCCAATATAGATGCTCATCTCAGCATCTCAAATGCAAGGGAACTGGTTCAATAGTGTACTGGAATGAGAAAAATAATGTATGGTAGCCCGGCTACTATATATGTGATAACAGTAAGGTTAACTTGTGGTTAAGGACTCATATTGCATGAGACAAGTGGGCAATTAAAGTCTTGATGGATGAATAGGTCTAGATCTAGGTTTGACCTAAGTGGACCACAATCCCTTAAAACAAGGAATGCTATCCCCAAGGAAAGATTTGATGAAGTGACACACTAGACCTAGGTTTTGAATTATGCCCGTTCCAAATCCACTAAAATCTCAAGTACCCACGTCCTAGAACTGGGACAACTCACTTCTCCAAGGTGGTGCGACTTTACCCAAGGAGGCCTAAAAGTGGGATAAGTGGGGTCAAGACAAGTCCAATGGCATCCAAACTTTAGATCCAAGTGATTTAAGCAAGTGAGAGTATGGATCTACAATTTCAAGGCAATCCAATGGCTAGATCTTACTAGATCTGAGTTTGAAGATATCAAGTGGTCCAAAATGGGGATTAAATCCCTTAAAATGTGGAATAGGGCTCACAAGGTAGAAATCAGAAAAGTGACAATCTGGGGGTAGGTTATTGGATGTGTAGATCATGAATCAAGCGAGATCTCAACTACCCACATACTAGATCTAGGTCAACCCACCAAACTAGGAAGTGCGCCCTTGCTTGGAGAGGCTAAATGCCTTGGGAAAAGGGTCAAATGGAGGCCAATCCTCACCAAACTATAGATTCGGGATGCCATGGATACTATAGAGGTGGGTTTTAAATATCTTACCCAAGAAGCCACTAGATCTTAGTAGATCTGAGAAAATGTAAAAATGAGGGTTTGAAGAAATAAGGGTTTTAACAATTTATGAGCTATGTCAATGGATTGGATAAAGGAAAGAGAAACAAACCTGTGGATCTTACCTGGGTAACCTTGTAGATGCCTTGATGATGATGATCTATGCAAACCCGATCAATTTGAGAAGCTTTGAGGTAGTTTTCTATGCAATCGATTTTGTCCAAGAAGCCAATGCGCCCTCTCTCCTGCACAACAAACGTCAACAATATCAGATTTGATGTAATCAAGAGATAAGACTAATGCCACAAGAGAAGTAACAGAAAGATAGCATAGATCACAATGATACTAATGATAACCCCCTGATACAAGCAAATGCCAAGAAAGTCGATTTGAAGAAGCCTTGCAAAATGACCCTTGTTGAAGTCGCCCTCCTGTAGACAAGACAATGATTTCCAAAATAGATAGATCTTACCACAAATTCCAAATGCTAGGTTGCAATAGACTTTCCAATCACCATCTAAGAACACCAAATGCAAAGGAGACCACAAGAATTTCCACAAGAAAATTTTTCTATACCAATAATCCAAGAGCCAAAGACCCCTTACAAATGAGAAGCTCTCTCCTTTAAATAGGAAGGAGAGGCATCAAAATCCTAACCACTTTTTGAATGAGTGGCTAAGATTAAAAGATACAAATGTCTAATCAATGGTTGAGATGAGCTCAACAATAAAATACATGGATCACTAATAAAATATAATATAAGTGGACAAAATCACCCTAGAAGAGGGGAATCCCACCAAATCATGATGACAAAATATAATAGGAAGCTTATGGTGAGTCCAAGGGGTAATTTTAGCCACCCTTGGTCAATCCCCATAGCACAATAATAATAAAATAGTCATCAATATACCAAATCGTGCCTCTATGGTCAAATCGTAGGCCTCAAAAGACCTCAGAAATCATCAGAAAATGCCATAAGTGATGGATGCGGGCCCCAATGAAGCTGAAACTGCTGGAGGAGGTGTGGAATAAGTTGAATGAACCTGGATCAACTTGATGTAGACATGATGCCTAAGTTGAATAAGCACTCTCTAAACAACTTATCCATTTGTGAGACACCGCCATTCCCTGTGTTGTTGCTCATTCAGTATATACTATGGTGTGTATTCCCTTTCCCTTTGCCAAAGTGTCACAAAGTTAAGTCAGTCAATTCATCCCTTAGCCTAGCCAGTTATTTTAGCCTTCACCCTTCACTAGCAAATTGATCACAGCTATGAAGTGAGTATGATTTTGAAAGTCTAGTCTGAGTAATAATAATGATTAATGACATTATATATTTGGATTTAGATCGCCAGTAATGATTACTTTGTGTTATAATTGTTATTTGAATAAGTTGTAGAGCATGCATTAACCTTTGACACTTTGCAACAGCTTCTGATGATGGTCTGAGTTATATTTGGTCATGTTGACTTGGTTAGACCTAGTTTGACCAAGGTCAACCATAGGACATGAGATGGTTGGACCTTGTGATGATATGGATAGATGATATATGGTCTATGTACATGTATATGATGATTCTATACAGCAGCTACAGGGTTATGATGATGATTCTTGGTTTACAGCAGTATTTGATCATTTACAGATTATTATTATTTACCTTGTTCCGGTATATTGGATATATATATTGATCATGCAGAGACTCATATGGTGTATGAGTACACATCTTAGATGGATTTGGACCTTCTGAGTCCAATGAGACGGTTTGTTTTCAGTTCCGGGCATTTACAGTGATGATTGAGCCTCAGTAGGCTATCCCAGTGCAGTTTTGGTCTGTCGGAGGCTCTGTCAGAGCAGATGTGATTTTTATCCGGTTGACCTAGGGCACTGTGCTTGGAGGGGGTGGTCCAACCACTTTTTTTTATCATATTACCCCCCTCCTAGACACACTGGTGCCCTCACCTTGACAGCGCAAGCACTCCAGGAGGCAGTTTGGGGCAGTTTCACGCTTCCCGAGGCATTTCAGGATTGGTAGAAATGGCTATTGAGGAAATCGATTTGGGCTACTGAGGCAATGTTATGGCATGGGATGATCAGTGATGATAGATCGGGGTCCTCCACACCTTCTCCAGCAGTTTCAGCTTCATCGGGGCCCGCATCCATCACTTATGGCACTTTCTGTGGATTTCTGAGGTCTTTTTGAGGCCTACGATTTGACTATGGAGGCACGATTTGGTACATTCATGATTATTTTATGGTTATTGTGCTATGGGGATTGACCAAGGAGGGATGAAATTACCCCTTGGACCCACCATAAGCCTCTTATGATATTTTGTCATCATGATTTGGTGGGATTCCCCTCTTCTAGGGCGATTTTGTCCACTCACATAATATTTTATTTGTGATCCTTGTATTTTATTGTTGAGCTCATCTCAACCATTGATTAGACATTTGTATCTTTTAATCTTAGCCACTCATTAAAAAAGTGGTTAGGGTTTTGGTGCCTCTCCTTCCTATTTAAAGGAAAGAGCCTCTCATTGTAAGGGGTCTTTGGCTCTTGGATTATTGGTATAGAAAAATATTCTTGTGGAAATTCTTGTGGTCTCCTTTGCATCTGGTGTTCTTAGATGGTGATTGGAAAGTCTATTGCAACCTAGCATTTGGAAATTGTGGTAAGATCTATCTTTTTTGGAAATCATTGTTTGTCTACAGGAGGGCGACTTCAACAAGGGCGATTTTGCAAGGCTTCTTCAAATCGACTTTCTTGGCATTCGCTTGTATCAGGGGGTTATCATTAGCTTCATTGTGATCTATGCTATCTTTCTGTTACTTCTCTTTTGGCATTAGTCTTATCTCTTGATGCATCAAATCTGATATTGTTGACATTTGTTGTGCAAGAGAGAGGACGCATTGGCTTCTTGGATCAAATCGACTTGCATAGAGTACTACCACAAAGCTTCTCAAATTGATCGGGTTTGCATAGATCATCATCATCAAGGCATCTACAAGGTTACCCAGGTAAGATCCACAGGTTTGTTTCTCTTTCCTTTATCCAATCCATTGACATAGCTCATAAATTGTTAAAACCCTAAATATCTTAAAACCCCCATTTTACATTTTCTCAGATCTACTTAGATCTAGTGGGTTGTTGGGCATAATATTGAAAACCCACCTCTATAGCATCCATGGCATCCCGGATCTATAGTTTGGTGAGGATTGGCTTCCGTTTGACCCCCCTCCCATGCCAACTTAGCTCCTCCGAAGCAAAGCGCACTTCCTAGTTTGAGCAAGTTGACCTAGATCTAGTACATGGGTGTTTGAGATCCCACTTGATCCATAATCTACACATCAAATAACATACACCCAGATTGTTACTTTTCTGAATTTCACCTTATGGGCCCTATTCCACATTTTAAGGGATTTAATCCCCATTTTGGACCATTAGGTGTACTTAAACTCAGATCTAGAAAGATCTAACCGTCGGATTGCCGTGAAATTATAGATCCACACTCCTACTTGACTAACCTACCCGGATATAAAGTTTGGATGCCATCCGACTTGTCTTGACCCCATTTACCCCGCTTTTAGGCCTCCTTGGGTAAAGTCGCACCACCTTGGAGAAGTGAGTTTGTCCACTTCTAGGACGTGGGTACTTGAGATTCTTGCGGATTTGGAACGGGAATAATTCAAAACCTAGATCTAGACTATCACTTTGTCAAATCTTGCCTTGGGGACAGCATTCCTTGTTTTAAGGGATTGTGGTCCACTTGGGTCAAACCTAGATCTAGACACATTCATCCATCAAGACCTCTATTGCCCACTTGTCCCAAGTACTAGGAGTCCTTAACCACAAGTCAACCCTACTTTGACTCCATTATCCCAATTCCCAAGGCACTGGTTACTCTCCAAGTCAATTCGACTTTCCTAGATTGTTGGATTTACTTGTGGTTTGACCTTAGTGTGGTGAACTAAACCCTTGAAGCTATCACGTATCATGGTCAAGCTTGTCATTTGTACTAGTTAGCCCCAATTGAACCCCTAAACTACCCTGCATTGGACACGGTTCCCAAGGCAGTGGGTCTTCCAACATTGAACTAGTACATTAATCCTAGATCTCACTTCAAACATTATAAGTCACTCTCACAACAACTATGGAACAAAGCTATACCCATTGAACTCCTCACTTGGCTTGTGACTTTATCCTAAGGTCTAGGATAAACCATACACCTAACTTCACTTAGAAATACCCTGATTTGGTGTCTTGGTTTTGATCTCTCCTGTCGGGAGTAGATCAGGTCTCCCCCTTTGTTGTCTGGGCTAGATAACATAAAGCGAAGGTTGCCTCGATTGGCGTGACAACCATATATTGGAGGTCGAGGTGATCGTGGTTGCACCTTTGAGTTGCCCTTCCCTATTTCCATCCATGACTGGATACATCCATAAGGGTAACTACAACTTAGGTGATAACAGGTAGGTTTAGATGTATCAATAACCAATAAACACCTTCCAACAAGGATCCACGTGGGGCATGGTAGGTTGACGTGAGGATAATGGAAGGTGCGAGTTAGAGGATGGAGAGATAAGTGTAATATGGTAGGTGTAACTCGCATGGTAGAAGGAGCCAAGTGTAATGTGGTAGGCAATAACTCGAATGGTAGAAGCATGGGATGTATCACAACCAATAGGCAAGGTCCAACAAGGCTAGACTCGAGCTCATATGAGGATTGACGTGAGGAATTAAAGGGATTGCGAGCTAGTTGAGGTAGGAACACGTGGTGATGGTAGGTGTAACTCGAATCTCAACAAGGAGCCAAGCTTTGGATTGATTGGTGAGGCATGAGGGCGCCTACCTTAGGCATTAATGCAAACCACCACCCAATAATCAATTTACAACACATCAAACTCGAGTTTTGCATGAGGAGGGCAAATTTGCTCAAGTGGATAACCTTCTGGTGACTGGATAATTGATTGGAGTGACTGGGAGTTGATTGGAATCCTCATAAATGTCCATTGCCATGTCATTTAGCCTTTTATTTTAATCAAATTGATTAATTTTGGAGAGATTTGGATTATCTCCAAAATATTCACTTTTATTATTTTAATTAATAATTTCTCTGTAAATGACTTTTCAGAGAAAATATTAATTATGAGGCTGAATTGACATCCGAAAGTTGGGTTTAGCTGCTCCATGGGTCATGTGTGATTTTTGGCTTATGAAACGAGCCATCAAACACTAAAATCGGACCCCGGATGACTGACATAATTACAGACCCAAATTTCTCTATTTAAACTATAGAGAAATTTAATTTAAAATTTAAAAATAATTAAAAAATTAAAAACCCCAATTTCGACGCATCCGGTAAAAATTTTTCGAAATTTTTTTCTGGGGGTCCTAGAGACCTAGGACATGACTAGAACCTATTCTAATAGTGTCTAGTAGGTTTATACATTATAGTTGGACCCTAATAACCCCCTGTTATCACATATATAGTAGTCGGGCTACCATACATTATTTTTCTCATTCCAGTACACTATTCAGCTAGTTCCCTTGCATTTGAGATGCCGAGATGAGCATCTATATTGGATCACTGTCAGATTGTGGACAGCAGTTGCATTCCCCATGCCATGACTGAGTTTCAGGACACTCAGAGAGATGACCGATGTAGCCATTATATCATTGGTACAGAGCAGACAGTAGTGCCCAGAGTTACAGCAGCAGTCTCAGAGGACAGATGATGGTACAGGTTGATGAGCTTGCAGGTATATGACTCAGCAGGTATATCATGGTGTTATGGTTAGATTGCTTTTATACTTATTTTTATAGCATGTCTTAGCACTTAGTGTCATGATCCGGCGATCATATAGATATATGGACCTGGTTGATCTATTATATATATATTATACTGTCCCTACTCAGACTTAGAAGTTCACTATTCATACTCATTGGTACATACCCTCCTTAGGGAGAATAGAGGTGATCATTACACCATACTTTGGCTTGCTAGTGTTGGCTCCATCATTTCATTGTCTTCATCCATCCATGGCCTACCTTTTAGATTATCACTCTGACTTACTACTTGACTAGTGGCATGGAGGACTTTTCCCCACTGTAGCCTCTGTATTGGATGAGCTTCCCTGTTTTTTGTGTCTCGGCTCTGAGTTGGTGACAAAACTTACCTATGGTAAGTTGGAGTTCCTTGTGAATTCCCCCTAGTCACTAAAGTTGTGTTGGCTAAACCTGAAACTTTTAGTGCTGCCATAAATACAAAATCTGGAAAAAATGAAATGCTATATCTTGTGTGAAAAGCCCATTCATGCAATGTGTTTCTAAACACACATGAATGAAAGGCATGCCAAATGAAAATGGCCATGAAAATAAAATGTTATATCTTTTGGAAAAATAAATACCTAGGTAAACAAGCTGTCCATGACACACCTAGAAGTGCTCAGGTAAACAAGTGCCTTAAAAACACACCTGCAGCAGAAAGCCTAAAAGAAAAAATGTAAATCTATGCAATGTGTTTGTAAACACACATAGATCAAGGCTATGGAAACTTCAGGCCCAAAAAGCAATGGAACTTAAATGTTATATCTAAACAATTGCTGGCCTTATTTGTATTATGGATTGTGCGCATCTGTGAAGGTGAATAAACCCTCTTTAAACAACTCATCCATTTGTGAGACACCGCCATTTCCTGTGTTATTGCTCATTCAGTATATACTATGGTGTATTCCCTTTCCCTTGCCAAAGTGTCACAAAGTCAAGACAGCTAAGTCATCCCTTAGCCTAGCCAGTTAATTCAGCCTTCACCCTTCACTAGCAAACTGATCACAACTATGAAGTGAGTATGGTCCTGAAAGTCTAGTCTGAGTAATAATAATAATTAACGACACTATATATTTGGATGTAGATCGCCAGTTATGATCATTATGTGTTATAATTGCTATTTGAATAAGTTGTAAAGCATGTATTAACCTTGATACTTTTCAGCAGCCTTGGATGATGGACTGAGTTATATTTGGTCTTGGTTGGACCTAGTTTGACCATGGAGGACCATGGGACATGAGATGTTAGACCTTATGATGATATGGATAGATGATATATGGTCTATGTACACATACAGGATGATTCTATGCAGCAGCTACAGGGTTATGATGATGATTCTGGGGTTACAGCAGTGTTTGTATATGTACAGCGCATTATTATTAGCCTTGTTCCGGTATATTGGATATTTATTTTGATCATGCAGAGACTCATATGGGGTATGAGTACACATCTTGGATAGATTTGGACCTTCTGAGTCCAATGGGACAGTTTGTTTTCATTTCCGGGCACTTACAGTGATGATTGAGCCTCAGTAGGCTGTCCCAGTGCAGTTTTGGTCTGTTGGAGGCCCTGTCGGAGCAGAGATGACTTTTATCCGGTTGACCTAGGGCGCTGATGATGGAGGGGGTGGTCCAGCCACTTGTTTTTACCATATTACCCCCCTTCCGGACACATTGGTGCCCTCACCTTGACAGCACCAGCACTCCAGGAGGCTGTTTGGGGCAGTTTCACGCTTCCCGAGGCATTTCAGGATTGGTAGAAATGGCTATTGAGGAAATCGATTTGGGCTACTGAGGCAAAGTTATGGCATGGGATGATCAGTGATGATAGATCGGGACCTTCCACACCTTATCCAGCAGTTTCAGCTTCATCGGGGCCCGCATCCATCACTTATGGCATTTTCTGTGGATTTTTTGAGGTCTTTTGAGGACCACGACTTCACTATGGAGGCACGATTTGGTACATTCATGATTATTTTTTGGTTATTGTGCTATGGGGATTGACCAAGGAGGGATAAAATTACCCCTTGGACCCACCATAAGCCTCTTATGATATTTTATCATCATGATTTGGTGGGATTCCCCTCTTATAGGGCGATTTTGTCCACTTACATTATATTTTATTAGTGATCCATGTATTTTATTGTTGAGCTCATCTCAACCATTGATTAGACATTTGTATCTTTTAATCTTAGCCACTCATTCAAAAAGTGGTTAGGGTTTTGGTGCCTCTCCTTCCTATTTAAAGGAGAGAGCCTCTCATTGTAAAAGGGACTTTTGGCTCTGGATTATTGGAATACAAAATTATTATTGCATCTATCTTCAGTGTTGTGGTGAATGTTTTTGGTGTTCGTTCGTTGGTTCTTCCTTTGCACTGAGTTATTGGAGATCTTGTTTGCCATATCTTTTGTACCACGATTTTGCATCTACAGGTGGAGGCCGATTTGCTTGGAGGAGGAGGTATTGGTAGGGGAAGACTCTCCCTACTTCTTCTTTGGAGCTCTTCGTTGGTAACAGGGAGTATTACTGTCCCAGGACCTTCTATTTCATGTTACTATTTGCATTTCTCTTGTATTTCTTCCATACTTGATCTTACTGATTGAATCTTCATTCCTTGGTTTGACAGGTAGAGGAAGGCGCACTTGTGGGCTAGGGCATCAAATCGGCAAGCAAATCAACAATCTCTCATTTGATCTCTGCGGGAATCTTCCTCAACATCAAGGCATCTCATCCACATCACTCAGGTATGATCTCAAGGTAAGTTCTATCTCCATGATCTATCCAATTGTCTAAAACATCTTAAAACCCTAAATTAATCAAAACCCCATTTTTACATTTTCTCAGATCTACTTAGATCTAGTGGGTTGTTGGGTATAATATTGAAAACCCACCTCTATAGCATCCACGGCATTCCGGATCTATAGTTTGGTGAGGATTGGCTTCCGTTTGACCCCTCTCCCATACCAACTTGGCTTCTCCCAAGCAAGGCGCACTTCACTGATTGAGCAAGTTGACCTAGATCTAAGTGGTGGGTGTTTGAGATTCCACTTGATTTGACATCTACACATCCAATAACATACACCCAGGTTGTCCCTTTCCTGAAATTCACCTTGTGGGCCCCATTCCACATTTTAAGGGATTTAATCCCCATTTTGGACCACTTGGAACACTTAAACTCAGATCTACTAAGATCTAACCGTTGGATTGCCACGAAATTACAGATCCATACTCCTACCTGACCGATCTACCCGGATCTAAAGTTTGGATGCCATCCAACTTGTTTTGACCCACCTAACCCCACTTTTAAGCCTCCTTGGGCAAAGTCGCACCACCTTGGAGAAGTGAGTTGACTCACTTCCAGGAACTGGGTACTTGAGATTTTTGGAGATTTAGAACCGGAATAATTCAAAACCTAGGTCTAGACTGTCACTTTGTCAAATCTTGCCTTGGGGATTGCATTCCTTGTTTTAAGGGATTGTGGTCCACTTAGGTTAAACCTAGATCTAGACACATTCATCCATCAAGACCTCCATTGCCCACTTGTCCCAAGTACTAGGAGTCCTAAACCACAAGTCAAACCTACTTTGACTCCACTTCCCAATTTCCAAGGCACTGGTTTCTCTCCAAGTTAATTCAACTTTCCTAGATTGTTGGATTGACTTGTGGTTTGACCTATGCATGGTGAACTAAATCCTTGAAGCTGTCATGTATCATGGTCAAGCTTGTCGTCTGTACTAGTTAGCCCCAATACAATCCTTAACTACCCTGCATTGGACACAGTTCCCAAGGCAGTGGACTTTCCAACATTGAACTAGTACATTAGCCCTAGATCTCACTACAAACATTGTAAGTCACTTTGACATCAACCATGAACCAAAGCTATACCTATTGAACCCCTCACTTGGCTTGTGACTTCACCTTTAGGTCTAGGAAAAACCATACACCTAACTTCACTTAGAAATACCCTGATTTGGTGTCTTGGTTTTGATCTCTCCTGTCGGGAGTAGATCGGGTCTCCCCCTTTGTTGTCTGGGCTAGATAACATAAAGCGAAGGTTGCCTCGACTGGCGTGACAACCATACATATATTGGAGGTCGAGGTAATCGTGGTTGCACCTTTTGAGTTGCCCTTTCCCTATTGCCATCCATGACTGGATCCATCCATAGGGTAACTACATCTTAGGTGATAACACCCCCCATGGCCAAATTTCCAAAATCGGGCATTCCAGCTTTGGAAGAAGCGGGAGAAAAACCAAGAGATTATATTTCGCCTGAAGCAAAGTATAATCTGACGGTGAAAAAACTCCCTGGAATACCTTAGTTGTTTAATCCATTCATGGGGAACCGAGCCACTCAGACCCTACTAGCACACTTTGATACAAACCCCCATGGGGCCATGGTCATGTCGACTCAAAAACAAAACCGGCTAGCCAAAACTGGCTAGACCCAAAAATATGAAACCCAGATACTCTGGAAGTGAACACTGATGTGTTCCAACACTGGCGGCTCAATAAGGTTTCAACTATTGTACAAATCAGTTGATAACATCTGGCTCCAACTGCAGGACGGACACTTGCTTGATCTAGGAGTCAAAGAAGGTGTTCGAGAATCCCAGAATATCAATTTCCTGCACAGAAAGAGAAGTGTCTTAGTTCCCATGTACATGATAAATAATGCCAAAATGAAATATCAACTATGAAACTATTTTTTGCTTTTTCAAATTTACAATACAAAAATGGAAATCTTTTCTTTTTCAGCATGTATAAGAACTATAGTACAAAAATACACTATGATACAGAAATAATGATACATAAAGTACAAAGATAAGAGTTTAGGGAAGTCCTGAGATGACCCCTTGGTCATCTTGTATGTTGTTCCGGTAAAAGGGCTTCAAATGTTGCCCATTTATAGGAAGAGGCAGTATTTCTCCTTCCATAGTATTGAGGCCGAAAGAATTATCTCCAACTTGGCAGCGTATAATAAAAGGACCTTTCCAAAGGCTGTCGAATTTTCCATGTTTCCCAGGTTTCTCCCTTCTTTTGTCCCATAATAGAACAGTGTCCCCTTCTTGAAAGGCTCTTGGCTTGGCTGACCTATCAAATGTGGCTTTCATACTCTCCTTTTGTCGTAACATTTTGTCCAAGGAATTTCTTCTGTTTTCATCAAGCTCGATGATTTGGTTGGCCCTATCTTCCAACTCTAACTTCTCAGAGTCATAATCGGTTAGCATTCTGAAGATGGGGATCTGCATGCTAAGAGGTAATGTTGCTGTGATGCCATAAACAAGTTCAAAGGGGGACTTTCCAGTGGAGTTTTTCTTTGTAATTCTGTCCGCCCAAAGGGCATATTTGATCTTGCTATCCCAGGATCTTTTGTTATCACCAACAGTTTTCTTAAGGATAGTCATCAGGTTCTTGTTTGAGGATTCAGCAAGGCCATTACCTTGTGGATAATAGTCGGAAGAGTGAGATAAAATAATGCCATATTTGAAACAGAAATCGTTCATTTCTGTTGAACTGAAAGCCTTAGCATTATCGGTGGTTATCTTCAAAGGGGTACCAAATCTAGTGATGATTTTATCTTCAATAAAATTCATAACTTTCTCAGTAGTTGTCTTGGTAGGAATAGCCTCAACCCACTTGGTGAAGTAATCAGTTGCTGTCAGAATCCAGCAAAATCCATTGCTAGAGTTATCTTTAAATTTACCAATAAAGTCAAGGCCCCATTGCTGGAAGGGGGCAATGACAACAACCGGGTTGAGGGGTAAGGCGGCCAATTTAGGCTTTCCTGTGAATAGCTGACATTCCTGGCAAAACTTTACATGTTTGTACACATCAGCAAATATGGTCGGCCAATAATATCCGGCTCTAAGGATTTTGTGGGCAGTTGTATTTGCTGCATAGTGTCCTCCACAAAATCCTGAGTGAAGGTCAATCAAGATCTTTTTAGAATCTTGTTCATGGACACATCTAAGGATAACCCCATCAGGGATTCTCCAACCCAAGCCTTCTTGAGTAAGGCAATATCTAGCAGCTTTCAATCTTAGTGCCCTTTGCTTGTGTCCTTTAAGGTGGTCAGGGCAAGTCATATGTAAGAGGAAATATATAACATCAGAATACCAATGGATATCTAGCTCCCGCAAGGCAGGTGTCATACGTGGCCAATCAAGTTGATCTGTACAGTTTATGTCGATAGCCTCCTCATTTTTCTGGGTTAACATTTTGGCTAGGCCTTGTCCCTTGATAAGTTTGGTAGGTTTTATTTCCAAGTCATATTCCTGGATCTTGAAGACCCATGTGCCTCTTGTTCCTAAGCAATCTTGTTGGGATAGGATGTCTTTTACTGCAGCATGGGGGACATAACCTATAACTTTATTGTAGCCAATGTATGTTCTGAAATGTTTCAAGGATTTGACCAAAGCATAAGCCTGTTTTTCCATTATAGTGTACTTTAATTCTGAATTTTGTAAATCCCTGCTCATGAATGCAATTGGTTGCTCGAACCCATCGAAGTTCTTTTGGAGCAAAACCCCAGCTATAGTATCCTCAGAAGCAAAAGAGAAAATCATGAAATCTTTGGTATAATCCGGACTAACCAACACAGGTGACCTAGTAATGGCATCTTTAATAATATTGAAGGCTTCCCTCCCCTCATCAGTCCACACAAATTTAGCATCTTTTTTAAGTAACCGCTGCATGGGTTTCATCAACTCAGCAAGGTTTGGAATAAATATTCTGATAAAGTTTATGTGACCATTGAAAGATTGAAGGCCTTTGACATTCTTGGGGAGAGGTATCTTCTTGATGGCTTCTACTCTTTCAGGGTCAATCTTGACCCCATCCTTGTTTATAATATGCCCTAAGAGTTTTCCCTCTTCGATGCCTAATATAGACTTTGCTGGATTTAGGGAAATACCATATTCTCTGCACCGTTCAAAGACTTTTCTCAAGTGATCAACATGGCTGGATCTTTCCTTTGAAAAGACAGTTAAATCATCTTGGTATATCTCGATGATTTTTCCTATTAATTCCTTGAAAGCATAATCCATGGCCCTTTGAAAAGTGGCTCCTGCATTTGTAAGGCCAAAGGGCATTCTCAGATACTCAAAGGTTCCCCAAGGAGTTGTAAAAGCAGTTTTATGTTTATCCTCTGGTTTGATGACGACCTGGTTGTATCCTGAAAATCCATCAAGCATGGACATCATATTATATCCAGTGACCTGTTGGAGGAGGGTCTCCATGTTGGGAAGTGGATAATTGTCTTTCTAGCATGCCATGTTAAGGTTCCTGAAATCAATGCATATTCTGATACTTCCATTCTTCTTTCTTACGACAACTAAGTTGGAGCACCATGAAGTGTGTCGGGTGGGTGCTATAATGCCTGCTGCTAACATCTTTTCTAGCTCTCTTTTGATAATAGGGGCCAACTTAGGATTTATTTGCCTTAGTTTTTGACGGAAAGGCTTGGCATTTTGCATTTCCGGTTTAAGGGGAATGGTATGTTGGAACACATCTTCCCTATAGGCCTTCAACTCGTCATAAGTAAAGGCAAATATATCTCTAAACTCTCTGACAAGGTTTATTAGTGCATTTCTTTCTTTTTCTGATGTTCCTTTTCCAATCTTTATGATTTTTGGATATGTTTCTGTTCCGATGTTAACCTCAATGTAATCTCCTGGCTTCATCTGGTCAATGTTGTTTTTCTTCCCGTCATGCCTATCAAAGATGTTCTCTAACTTAGTGAAACCACGTGAAATTGGGTTCATGGGTTGGCTTTCATCTTTATACTGCTTGCCTTCTTCCTGTTCATTAATGTTGAAATTGGCAAACTCATCTAAGTTATTTATGAATCTTAGAATTTGTTCATCATCTTTGAAAACCTGCCAATGGTTCATGTTGTCTGGGACAGATGGCCTATAGTTGATCTCAAGGGTACAATCTCCTTTCAACATTTCCTCTGATGGCTGGAGTGTAGATGCTGCAACGGCTAACCTATCTGCCATACTGTTCTCTTCCCTAGGGACTGCTTGTATATTTAGAGCATCAAAGTATTCCATGGTGTCCCACACTGCATTTCTATATCTCTTAAGCCTTTTGCAATGGCATGCAAAGTTACCCTTGATCTGTTGTACCACTAAATCAGAATCTCCCTTAATATTAAGCATTTTGATCTTCATGTCTTTAGCAATTTCTATGCCTAGTAAGAGTGCTTCATACTCCGCAACATTGTTGGTGGCTTCAAACTCAAGTCTAAACGCAAAATTGAAGATTTTACCCTCAGGTGACATTAAGACTATACCGGCACTTGCCAGCTTTAGAAAAAGCTCCATCAAATTCCATTTTCCATAGCCCATCAATTTTCTTATCTTTCATTTCCCTATGAACTGGATCTAAGAAAGTGGAATTGATCTGGTGGGTTCCCATGTCATCTGAATTGTAAATGTACTCATTTGAAGGTTTGTGGGGATTTTCAACATGGTACCTCCTTTCCTTTTCTGAATGTAGTTTAACCTGAGTGTCTTCTGAAGCAGGAACAGTTGCGTAGGATAGATCTAACTGTAATGAACCACCCAAAGAAGCACCCCACTTTCTAGATAAAAGCATACCCCACTTATCAGGCACATCTATGACTAGGATGTCCATGGTGACATGGATGTCTGGGTACTTGGCTAATTTGACGGTTTGATTCTGAATCATCCCCTCAACTTCGACAGGTCTAGAGTCCATGGTACAAACATTCCCATATGGTCTGGTGGTCTTTAAATTCAGTTGCTGCATGACTTTCTTGGTCATAAGGCTGGCACCAAATCCTGAGTCCAACATACAGTTATGTAGAAGAAGGTCACCTATCATCAATGATATGTAGAAAGGTGGGTGAGCTTCTTTTCTTGTTTCCTTGGTATGTAGGACTATAGGGGGATCTCCATAATCATTCATACAACTTGTTGAAGGTTGCTCTTTAGTTTCTACGAAAGTTACCTTTTTAGGGGTAGGGTACTTTGCAGGTGGAGGTTGCTTTTCAGATGCAATGGGATGAGGAACAGCAAGGGGCTTTTCGGAATTTATAGGTTTAGAAGTATTATTAGCATGAGGCTCTAACAGTTTTAACAGTTTCTCTCTCTGACCAGGAAGTTTGCATAGTTCAAGCACTGGGACTGGAACTTTGGTGTTGGACAACCAATTACTTAAATCAAAATGTAAATCAATAGGTGGTCCCTTTTCAATGTTTATTCTTTGAGCAATGTGAGGAACTGTTACCTTAGGAGTGTTTTGATTTGAAGGTCCCTCCTTCGATTTCTTTTGATAAGTGTTTCCTTTGAATCTTTGGCTGTTGTTGATACTAGGTGGCATCTCTCCATACAGTTGAGTCATATAGTCGATCTGCTGATAACCCTGGTTGGCTTGAGTCATATCAAGGTTCTCATATTCATTTCCCACATGGTTGATAAAAAAAGGCTCATTTGATGAAGTACTAGGCTCACATCCCTCAGGATATCCATGCTCTTGAACAAAGCAGGCATAATGGCAACCAGATTCCTCATGGAAATCCTTGCATGCCCTACAAAATGGCTTGGCATGCTCAACCATGTTAGCAGCCTCTAGTTGATGAGGAGGCCTCTGTTCATGGTTAGGAGGTCTTCTTTGCCAAGTAGGTTTGGCAGGAAAATTTCTAGGAGCTGGTTGTGTATGTTGAACCTGTTGAACCTGTTGAACTTGTGCTCTTTCCATGTTGATGATCTTGTTTTACAATTCTTTAATCTGACTTACATGTTTCTGTTCTGCTTTCTCCATTCTCTCACATATCTCTATCATTCTTTTTTCGTAAGAGTCCTTCATAGGTTCTTTGTCTTTATGCTCGATTGGTTTTGAAAGCAGTTGAGATCTAGAGTACCCCTGGATATTTGATTCTCCGGAAGACTTCATGTTTCTATCAATTTTGATGGCCAAAGCTTGAGCTTCAAGCAAGGTAGCTGGTTCTTTATCCTTGATCTAATATTGGACTTTGCCACTTAATGCTTCTATGTAGTAGTCTAACAAAGAAGCCACAGGAGGCGCATAGGTGTCAGGGATGGAATTGGACAACTCCATGAATTTAGTGTTAAATTCATCCATAGTTTCATTCTCAGTCTTCTTCATACTAGTTAGAGATGCAACTAAATGTCTAGGTTCTTTTCTGCAACCAAACTTGTTGAGGAAGGCCATCTTGAAGGCTGCTATGGTGGCAAAAGAGTTGTCCGGTAGATTGTCGTACCAATTCCCTGCCTTACCCTCCAAGGATAGGGCAAAAAGAGTCATGTAAACGTCTTCATGTTTATCAGCTCCCCTGACATGAGCACTACACAATTTGGTGAAATTTCTAATATGTTGTTCAGCAGATAATGAGGCATCAGTGCCATTGAAATTTGTGATCTTATCAATAGCCTTCTCGGGAATATCGTGAGGTTGACCTGGTATCTGAGTAAAGTTGAGTTGAGTAAAGAACTCACCCATTGTGGAAAGGAAATAGTTATTATTTTCAGAATTTGTTTGATTTTCTAGATTTTCTTGAAATAAAGAGTGGATGTCTAAAATAGATTCGGATCTAAGATTTTCAAGAATTCTACGAGAAGCAAGCTTGTTTAGTCTCCTCCTATAAACCTTTTCAGGCTCAGGGATAAAACTAAGCAAGCCTTCAGAGTTTCTTCTAGTTGAATACCTTGATGTGTTAACTGACAGTGGAGTCGCCAGGTGAATCCAAGTCTAATTTCAGAGAGTCATTAAACTAAAAATCTACCAAAGTAAAAAGGTGAAGTGGAGTCGCCAGATAGATATGAGAATCTATCAAAAGGTAAAACAAAACTAGAAAAACTAAGGTCGTCCAGGAACAAAAAGATTTGTCCCCGGCAACGGCGCCAAAGATGTTGTCCGCCAATATGCACACCAGCAGTGGAAATCTTTCGAAAGTTGTCTCTTCACTACAAGTGAGAGAGGTGTGGCCTTGGGGGCAAGCAATGAACCAGGTACTGTCACCTGAATCCCAGCTCCTCCGTTTAGGAAAAACTCCTAACGAAGCCAAGGGGGGTAGTCCCTAAAAAAAAGAGTTGTCTAAGGCTCTTTGTGTATTTAAGTGTTTTTAATGTAGTGATGCGGATGGGTGTTTTTTAGGAGTTTTTTGAGATGAAAGACAATATAAAAATGAAATATAAGACAAGATAACGCAATCCACGTTGCAAATACAAGATGAAAGATACACTTGGGCAATAAGTAAATCACTTTTCACGAAATATAACAGATAACTCCAATGTTGATACTTAAGCAAGCAAAATATAAGATAAAGGACCAGTGCCTTATGGAGTCAAGAATTAAACATGAATTGTGAAAACTTGATACAAGTGCTTGAATTGAAAGTTTGTGAGAACGTTGTGCAGCTTATCTTGGTAAATTCAAAGTTTTAATTGTCTTGATTATTAGGGCTAAAACCAAGGCTATTCAAAGAAAGTTCGGAAAAGACAATATCAAGTGCCTCCGTTCAAGGACCTGTCGGGCCACCCAGTGCTCTAGCCAGGCCGCGCAATGCAAGCCAGCAAACTAGAGGCTGAACATGGAATCTTGGTGCCCTCACTAAGAGATTACCCACTGAAATTATCTTATCGATCAACTCCGGATTGGTTGGTTATGGGGGTGAAAATTTTAATTAGATTTTCGCTTGTAGATTAACAAGTCTTCCACCTTTCTGAGTACTAGCCCAACCTTTTCAGGTTGGCAGAGCATACGGGTGTAGGATAGAAACCAAGATAAATTAATTAAAGGGTGTGTGAGTGGAAAATTTTTATTATTATAAAGCCTTGTTCAACTCTCCGACAGAGAGCGCTCTTGACCTTGTCTTATGACCACAGTTCAAGAGACTTGCTAGATTAACAATGCCTAATGCAGGGAAATGCAAGAAACTAAGATGCCCTCCGATAGAGGGTGATCTTGACTTGGATTTGGCCAAGTTCAAGAGACTTTGGTTTATTTTAAGAAGCAGAAAGAAAGTAGTAGCACTATATCTTAACTTGAAACAGATTTTAAGCAGTAGTATTGATCACAAGATATAAATTACCACTAACAATAATGCTTGCAAGATAAATAAATCTAGTGTTCTACCACACAAACTTTAATCTACTAGGTGGGATTGATCCCCGAAACAGGATCAACCACTAGAACCGCCTGCACTTGAGAACTTCCAGCTAGCTGAAAGCTCTGCCAAGGAAACCGACGGGGATGGAAGAGTAACCACAAATTATGTGGTCCTGCCCTTGAGACAAAATCTCAAGGATACAACTTCTGGCTGAAGGCTTTGGAAGAGAAGCAAGATAAATGCAAAAATAAAACTAAACTACCCAAGAATCTCTTTCAGGTCAAAGACCCTACTCGGGAAAGCATGGGGGTAAGTGAATATGGAAGATAACTTTGAATGACTTATTAAGCAAAATACTAATCTAAGAATATGAGATCACAAATCTAAGCTAAATCAAATCCCCGAGACCCAACACTCTTCCCCAAATGGGGAAGAAAACCCAAGAATGGAGGACCTCTCCACTATAAATTTTATTAATCTTTTACAAGTGCCTCAAGGGAAAATCCTTGGAAGGTCTTTAATGAATATCTATGAATAACTTATAAAAATTGGAAAAAATGAAGCCCTCAATGGCTTTTACAAAGCATAAGAGGGATCTAGCTTTGCATGTTTGTCCTTTTTGTGTTTTTAATGGCTTCTCGCCTTGAAGTTTCTTGACTTCTACTCCCTGGAAAAAAGCCTATAACAAAATAATTGCTCCAATACCCATTAGCATTAGTAAATTAAATAACAAAATGACACTAGCTATTTACCAAAAGAATGAAAAAAGTGAAGTGGCAGCCAATAATAAGATTTTCAAATGACTACTTTGTACTCACCTAGGACTGTCAAATCAAATGATGGCAGCCAAATAGACTTCCTAACTGTGGGTGGCAGTCAATACATCATTTTAGGACAGTCAAAGTCAAAGTTTGAATGGGGGTCAAGGACCTATAACAGTCAGCCTAATGATGTTTAAGTTGGCACTCAACAGGGAAGGTGTTTATGACAGTCGATTTAAATGTGTGAGATGGCAGCCCACAAAATGTTATAACAGTCTTTAAGGTCTTAACAACCCTCTCAATGCTCAAAAGGCAGCCAACACCTAGCTAACATCTAGCTAACATCTAATCACTTGATTGTTTTTTTGTTGTTTGTTTTGATGTGTTTTTATGTGTTTAGGGCTGATATGAAAATGGACGAGGAGGAAAGATGAGCAAAAACGAAAGGTATGGGAGATAGGGCATAATGGAGGTGGGATGAGAGCAATAGAGGAAGCCCTAAAAGAGCTAGGACGAATGGAGAAGAGGGCTAAACAAGAATGGAAAGAGGGAAAAAGAAGCTTGGATGAGATGGATGAAGGGAGAAGATGAATGGGAGGAAAGCCAAAGGGTGAAGGATCTAAGGCCTAACTCTAGTAACCAATTTTGAAAGTGAAGATTTTTGTTGATGGATATAAGCAAGAGAAACCCTGGTTTTCCTCTTATGACAAAGACAACAAGCTTTGTAGATCTAGATCCTGCAATCACAAAATGTTAAACCCAAACAAAAGTTGATTGAAGCTTGGGATAGATGTAACCGAACTCATTCCCTTCTTCAAATTTGTGAAACCTGATCAAGCACAACAAACTCAATACCAAAGTGAGATCAAAACAACTAGTATGCTAAGAGAATCAAAGCTCTATCAATATTGGTATAACTAACTACGTCCTACTCATATCACTTTGATAATCGTTGCATAATGAATCAAATTGACAATACAAATGACAAATCTTATGTTCTAGAAATAGACCTCTAAAGCTAGCATTTGATCACCACATATAAGTATTGAAAAAGAAGTACTTAGAAAGAGATCACCTCAACCATGACGAATTCATCATAATGAACAAGAATCCATGGACCTCTAAAGTCGAAATATTTTATTCATAAGTTCAAAACAAAAGCTTGATACAATTTTCTCAGAGTAACTTTGCACAAATTCTCCATGAGATAATAGCCCCTAATGGGCCTCTCCTTATACTAAATCCTAAGCTAAAACCCTAGGTCGAATTGGCAATAAACAAGTAGATCGAATTCCAATCATGAGAGGGCTTGGAGCAAAAGACAATAGACAAAGTCGAGTTTGTGTGGTAGGTATGATTGGATATGTGGCAAACTCGACTTGGGTGGTAGGTTTAGATGTATCAATAACCAATAAACACCTTCCAACAAGGATCCACGTGAGGCATGGTAGGTTGACGTGAGGATAATGGAAGGTGCGAGTTAGAGGATGGAGAGATAAGTGTAATATGGTAGGTGTAACTCGCATGGTAGAAGGAGCCAAGTGTAATGTGGTAGGCAATAACTCGAATGGTAGAAGCATGGGATGTATCACAACCAATAGGCAAGGTCCAACAAGGCTAGACTCGAGCTCATATGAGGATTGACGTGAGGAATTAAAGGGATTGCGAGCTAGTTGAGGTAGGAACACGTGGTGATGGTAGGTGTAACTCGAATCTCAACAAGGAGCCAAGCTTTGGATTGATTGGTGAGGCATGAGGGCACCTACCTTAGGCTTTAATGCAAACCACCACCCAATCATCAATTTACAACACATCAAACTCGAGTTTTGCATGAGGAGGGCGAATTTGCTCAAGTGGATAACCTTCTGGTGACTGGATAATTGATTGGAGTGACTGGGAGTTGATTGGAATCCTCATAAATGTCCATTGCCATGTCATTTAGCCTTTTATTTTAATCAAATTGATTAATTTTGGAGAGATTTGGATTATCTCCAAAATATTCAATTTTATTATTTTAATTAATAATTTCTCTGTAAATGACTTTTCAGAGAAAATATTAATTATGAGGCTGAATTGACATCCGAAAGTTGGGTTTAGCTGCTCCATGGGTCATGTGTGATTTTTGGCTTATGAAACGAGCCATCAAACACTAAAATCGGACCCCGGATGACTGACATAATTACAGACCCAAATTTCTCTATTTAAACTATAGAGAAATTTAATTTAAAATTTAAAAATAATTAAAATATTAAAAACCCCAATTTCGACGCGTCCGGTAAAATTTTTTCGAAATTTTTTCTAGGGGTCCTAGAGACCTAGGACATGACCAGAACCTATTCTAATAGTGTCTAGTAGGTTTATACATTATAGTTGGACCCTAATAACCCCCCATGGCCAAATTTCCAAAATCGGGCATTCCAGCTTTGGAGGAAGCGGGAGAAAAACCAAGAGATTATATTTCGCCTGAAGCAAAGTATAATCTGACGGTGAAAACACTCCCTGGAATACCTTAGTTGTTTAATCCAGTCATGGGGAACCGAGCCACTCAGACCCTACTAGCACACTTTGATACAAACCCCCATGGGGCCATGGTCATGTCGACTCAAAAACAAAACCGGCTAGCCAAAACTGGCTAGACCCAAAAATATGAAACCCAGATACTCTGGAAGTGAACACTGATGTGTTCCAACACTGGCGGCTCAATAAGGTTTCAACTATTGTACAAATCAGTTGATAACAGATTCTTCAAAATATATTTACATCTGGAGGTCTTATTCATATCATTGATGCTGCTTCTTTGAAATGCACTTTTTCTCACCAAACTTGATCGATTTGTGACTTATGGTATACACCACTTCAAATGCGAAGCACTGAAGACTAGGAGATAAGCCTTCGAATTGTTCCATCATATATACCTCAGATTTATCAAAACTTCATCTCTATCTTGATCAAACAAACTCTATTCTACACAAGGATATTTTCGGATGCTTCAATTATGTCTTATACTCAATCCTCAAGTTTCCTTTTACACAGTTCTCAAATTTCCTTTTTCATAGTCCTCGTTTCCTTGATTTAGCTCTTATCTAATATCCACATACATATTTTGACCTTGCTTTCATAGTTATCACATTCATATTGTTTTCATTGACAGTTCTGTTATCACATATATAGTAGCCGGGCTACCATACATTATTTTTCTCATTCCAGTACACTATTGAGCCAGTTCCCTTGCATTTGAGATGTCGAGATGAGCATCTAGATCGGATCACTATCAGATTGTGGACAACAGTTATATTCCCCATGCCATGACTGAGTTTCAGGACACTCAGAGAGATGCCCGATATAGCCATTATGCCATTGGTACAGAGCAGACAGTAGCGCCCAGAGTTACAGCAGCAGTCTCAGAGGACAGATGATGGTACAGGTCGATGAGCTTTCAGGTATATGACTCAGCAGGTATATTATTGTGTTATGGTTAGATTGCTTTTATACTTATTCTTATAGCATGTCTTAGCACTTAGTGTCATGATCTGGCGATCATATAGATACATGGACCTGGTTGACCTATTATTTATACTATACTGTCCCTACTCAGACTTAGAAGTTCACTATTCATACTCATTGGTACATACCCTCCTTAGGGAAAATAGAGGTGATCATTACACCATACTATGGCTTGCTAGTGTTGGCTTCATCTTTTCATTGTCTTCATCCATCCGTGGCCTACCTTTTAGATTATTACCCTGATTTGCTACTTGACTAGTGACATGGAGGACCTTTCCCCACTGTAGCCTCTGTATTGGATGAGCTTCCCTGTTTATTGTGTCTCGGCTCTGAGTTGGTGACAAAACTTACCTATGGTGAGTTGGAGTTCCTTGAGAATTCCCCATAGTCACTAAAGTTGTGTTGGCTAAACCTGAAACTTTTAGTGCTGCCATCAATACAAAATCTGGAAAAATCAAATGCTATATCTTGTGTATGAAAGAAATGCCAAATGAAAATGGCCATGAAAAATAAAATGTTATATCTTTTGGAAAAATAAATACCTAGGTAAACAAGCTGTCCATGACACACCTAGAAGTGCTCAGGTAAACAAGTGCCTTAAAAACACACCTGCAGCAGAAAGCCTAAAAATAAATGTAAATCTATGCAATGTGTTTGTAAACACACATAGATCAAGGCTATGGAAACCTCAGGCCCAAAAAGCAATGGAACTTAAATGTTATATCTAAACAATTGCTGGCCTTGCTTGTATTATGGATTGTGCGCATCTGTGAAGGTGAATAAACCCTCTTTAAACAACTCATCCATTTGTGAGACACCGCCATTCCCTGTGTTATTGCTCATTCAGTATATACTATGGTGTGTATTCCCTTTCCCTTGCCAAAGTGTCACAAAGTCAAGTTAGTCAAGTCATCCCTTAGCCTAGCCATTTATTTCAGCCTTCACCCTTCACTAGCAAATTGATCACAACTATGAAGTGAGTATAATCCTGAAAGTCTAGTCTGAGTAATAATAATAACTAACGACACTATATATTTGGATTTAGATCGCCAGTCATGATTTCTCTGTGTTATAGAAGCTATTTGAATAAATTGTAAAGCATGTATTAACCGTGACACCTTGCAGCAGCTATGGATGATAGTTTGAGTTGTATTTGGTCTTGGTTAGACCTAGTTTGACCATGGAGGACCATGGGACATGAGATGTTGGACCTTATGATGATATGGATAGATGATATATGGTCCATGTACACATACAGGATGATTCTATGCAGCAGCTACAGGGTTATGATGATGATTCTTGGGATACAGCAGTGTTTGGTCATTTACAGATCATTATTATTAGCCTGGTTCCGGTACATTGGATATTTATTTTGATCATGCAGAGATTCATATGGTGTATGAGTACACATCTTGGATGGATTTGGACCTTCTGAGTCCAATGGGACAGTTTGTTTTCAGTTCCGGGCACTTACAGTGATGATTTAGCCTCAGTAGGCTGTCCTAGTGCAGTTTTGGTCTGTTGGAGGCCCTGTCAGAGCAGAGATGACTTTTATCCGGTTGACCTAGGGCGCTGATGATGGAGGGGGTGGTCCAGCCACTTGTTTTTACCATATTACCCCCCTCCCGGACACATTGGTACCCTCACCTTGACAGCGCCATCACTCCAGGAGGCAGTTTGGGCAGTTTCACGTTTCCCGAGGCAGTTCAGGATTGGTAGAAATGGCTATTGAGGAAATCGATTTGGGCTACTGAGGCAAAGTTATGGCATGGGATGATCAGTGATGATAGATCGGGACCTTCCACACCTCCTCCAGCAGTTTCAGCTTCATCGGGGCCCGCATCCATCACTTATGGCACTTTCTGTGGATTTTTTGAGGTCTTTTGAGGACCACGACTTCACCTTGGAGAACCACGACTTCACCTTGGAGGCACGATTTGGTACTTTCATGATTATTTATTGGTTATTGTGCCATGGGGATTGACCAAGGAGGGATAAAATTACCCCTTGGACCCACCATGAGCCTCTTATGATATTTTGTCATCATGATTTGGTGGGATTCCCCTCTCCTAGGGCGACTTTGTCCACTTATGTTATATTTTATGTGTGATCCATGTATTATGTTGTTGAGCTCATCTCAACCATTGATTAGACATTTGTATCTTTTAATCTTAGCCACTCATTCAAAAAGTGGTTAGGGTTTTGGTGCCTCTCCTTCCTATTTAAAGGAGAGAGCCTCTCATTGTAAAGGGTCTTTGGCTCTTGGATTATTGGTATAGAAAAATATTCTTGTGGAAATTCTTGTGGTCTCCTTTGCATCTGGTGTTCTTAGATGGTGATTGGAAAGTCTATTGCAACCTAGCATTTGGAAATTGTGGTAAGATCTATCTTTGTTTGGAAATCATTGTTTGTCTACAGGAGGGCGACTTCAACAAGGGCGATTTTGCAAGGCTTCTTCAAATCGACTTTCTTGGCATTCGCTTGTATCAGGGGGTTATCATTAGTATCATTGTGATCTATGCTATCTTTCTGTTACTTCTTTTGTGGCATTAGTCTTATCTCTTGATGCATCAAATCTGATATTGTTGACGTTTGTTGTGCAGGAGAGAGGGCGCATTGGCTTCTTGGACTAAATCGATTTGCATAGAGACTACCTCAAAGCTTCCAAATTGATCGGGATTGCATAGATCATCATCATCAAGGCATCTACAAGGTTATCCAGGTAAGATCCACAGGTTTGTTTCTCTTTCCTTTATCCAATCCATTGACATAATTCATAAATTGTTAAAACCCTAAATACTTCAAAACCCCCATTTTACATTTTGTCAGATCTACCAAGATCTAGTGGGTTGTTGGGCATGATATTGAAAACCCACCTCTATAGCATCCACGGCATCCCGGATCTATAGTTTGGTGTGGATTGGCTCCCGTTTGATCCCTCTCCCAAGCCAACCTAGCTTCTCCCAAGGAAGGCGCACTTCACCATTTGAGCAGGTTGACCTAGATCTAAGCGATGGGTGTTTGAGATTTCACTTGTTTTGACATCTACACATCAAATAACATACACCCAGGTTGTCCCTTTCTTGAAAATCACCTTGTGGGTCCCATTCCACATTTCAAGGGATTTAATCCCCATTTTGGACCACTTGGAACACTAAAACTCAGATCTACAAAGATCTAACCGGTGGATTGCCACAAAATTATAGATCCATATCCCTACTTGACTGATCTACCCGGATCTAAAGTTTGGATGCCATCCGACATGATTTGACCCACCTAAACCCCAATTGAAGCCTCCTTAGGGAAAGTCGCACCACCTTGTCGAAGTGAGTTCACTCACTTCGAGGAACTGGGTACTTGAGATTTTTGCAGATCCGGAATCAGAATAATTCAAAACCTAGGTCTAGACTGTCACTTTGTCAAATCTTGCCTTGGGGATTGCATTCCTTGTTTTTAGGGATTGTGGTCCACTTGGGTCAAACCTAGATCTAGACACATTTATCCACCAAGGCCTATACTGTCCACTTATCTCATGTTGTAGGAGTCCTAAACCATAAAGTCAACCCTACTTTGACTCCACTTCCCAATTCCCAAGGCACTGGTTTATCTCCAAGTCAACCCACTCTCCTAGATTGTTGGATTGACTTGTGGTTTGACTTTTGCATGGTGAACTATACCTTTGAAGACATCATGGACTATGGTCAAGATTGTCTCATGTACTAGTTAGCCCCAGTCTGACCCCTAAACAACCCTGCATTGGACACGGTTCCCAAGGCAGTGAATCTTTTGACATTGACCTAGTACACTAGCCCTAGATCTCACTTTAAACATTGCAAGTCACTTTCACTTCAACTATGAACCAAAGCTATACCTATTGAACCCCTCACTTGGCTTGTGACTTCAACCTATAAGGTCTAGGATAAACCATACACCTAACTTCACTTAGAAATACCCTGATTTGGTGTCTTGGTTTTGATCTCTCCTGTCGGGAGTAGATCGGGTCTCCCCCTTTGTTGTCTGGGCTAGATAACATAAAGTGAAGGTTGCCTCGACTGGCGTGACAACCATATACATTGGAGGTCGAGGTGATCGTGGTTGCACCTTTCAAGTTGCCCTTCCCTATTGCCATCCATGACTGGATCCTTCCATAGGGGTAACTACAGTTTAGGTGATAACATTTTGGCGCCGTTGCCGGGGAGGCAATAGCTTGCCCTAGTCCTTCCCGCATATACAAACGACACATATCTTGGTAGAAGAGTTAAATCTACCTGGCGACTCCCAATTGTGACTCCGCTGAGGAGCGAGCTCATTTACATCCTTAAAACACTCAGAACTATGCCTTGTGTCACCAATTCAGAGAACGATATGATTTTGAAAATGATGACCGAAATGAGTGGATTAATCCGAAACCTAAACGGGATAGTTCTTAGAAAACAAAGAGAAAATATTGAAAGATATAAACCTTTTACCAGAAACTCTGAGGGTGTGTATACAAATGAATGTCATCAAACTAAACCTACTTCTGATGGCAGAGTAGTAACTCGGTCCCAGGAAAAGAATAACACGAAAGACATAGATAAGAGCAAAACCAGTCTGAAAGAAAATTCACTGGACCAAATAAATACCACTCGCAGGGTTCCCACTCAAGCTCCAAACATTTCTCCTAAGGGAATTTTAAAGAAAAATGATCAACCCATAAGGTTATCCCCTCAGGTCACCAAGAAGGTAACAAGTTCAAATCCTACTAAACCCAATGCTAGGGATCCAATACAAAGAAAACAAGAGAGTATTCCTAACAAAGAGATATCTCCTATAACACAAGAAAAGCTAAATTCAAACATATTGGGAAAACTCTCGGGATCTTCCGTCATGGTGTCCTTAAAGGATTTGGTAGTTATTCCTTCCGTTAGAACACAGGTAATGCATCTATTGGGTTTAAAAATGAATACCAAGGACAAAGAAAAGACTTGCAACTTAAAGATTGATCTGAGCAATTTCGTATCCAAACCGAATATTCCCGTGCCCTTGGAAGAACTTTTGAAAATCCCTTCATACTTCAATCAAGCAACTAAATTCTTGGGAATTGAGCCTAAAGTCAAGAATCCTGTGAAATTGACGGTTGAGGATGATCCCCCCATCATGATTCAAAGTGTGATTGATAAAGGTAGGGGTCACCCCCCCTTTTACATTGCTTTAGAGATAAATCAATTGATATTGCACAACTGTATGTTAGACTCAGGAGCAGAAGTAAACATTATGCCTCTTAAGGTCATGGAACAATTGGAGTTAAAACCATCCAGAGAATATAGAAACGTGTGTGGGATGGATTCCAGGCCTGTTAAGTCAAAAGGTATGATTGAAAACCTCAAAATGAAACTAGCTGCTTACCCTGCAATTGAAATAAGTATGAATGTCCTAGTTTTAGACATTCCTGACGCATGGGGAATGTTGCTATCAAGGGAATGGGCTGCCAAATTAGGAGGAAGTATCCAAATGGATTTATCTTACGCAACCATCCCTATAGGAGAAAAGGCCACTTATAGATTGATGAATGAAAAGCCTATGACGGAACACGTAGAAACACCCGACTACTTGTTTGAGGATGCTATGCGTCCCACTGAGGAGGTTGGAAATTATATGGTAATGGCCAACTATTGGGAAGAACCCCGACAGCATCCTTTCCCTCCTAGTCAAGTTTGGAAAATGCATTTTGATGGGGCAAAGTCTAGACATGGTGCTGGAGCTGGGATTGTCCTCACATCTCCTTCTGGTGAAGAAAAATTGTTTGCATACCGTCTGGAATTTGATTGTACAAACAATGTAGCTGAGTATGAGGCATTGCTTTTAGGTCTAGAAATCTGTCGTGAACAAAAGATCAAATGTCTAAACGTAACTGGAGATTCTGATTTGATTGTATCCCAAGTGAAGAACCAGTTTGCAGCCAAGAACAATAGGCTTAGGGATTATCGAAATGCTGTTTGGGACACTATAGAAATGTTTGATGCCTTTGCAATACGAGCAGTCCCAAGAGAAGAAAACACCCTGGCTGATGCATTGTCGGTAATAGCTTGCACCTTTGAAACTCCTGATTATCTTAAAAATAAAGAGTGTAAGGTTGAAGTAATATTTAGACCTTCCGTTCCTGATAATGAAGATCATTGGCAAGTATTTGATTCTGATGCACAAATCATTGCTTTCTTACAAAACCATGAAAGTTTTCAAAATTGCCATGTGAATCTAGAAGACAATTCAAACGGTTCCTCCATTCAAGATCTTGATATTAGGAAGCTAGCAATACCTCTGGAGAAAAATTTCAATAGGCATGATGAATACAAGGGTAAGAGAGCTGAACCAGTAGACGAGGTTATAGAGATAAATATTGGAACTTCGGTTTCTCCCAGAATGATCAGGATAGGAAAGAATGCTTCCCCAGAAGAAAGAAAGGCGATTGTAAACCTGATTAGGAAGTATCGAGATATTTTCGCTTGGGCTTATGATGAGCTCAGAACTTATGACCCTGAAATTATCGAGCATACTATCCCTTTGCATGAAGGTGCTAAACCTTATAGGCAAAAGTTAAGAAATGTCAATCCAAAACTTGCTCCCTTAATCAAGAAAGAACTTGAGAAGATGCTAGCAGCCGGAATTATCCAACCCGTTCGACACACTACTTGGGTTTCTAACCCGGTTATTGTAAGAAAGAAAAGTGGTGAAATCAGGATATGCATTGATTTCATAAACCTAAACCAAGCATCCCTCAAGGACAATTACCCTTTGCCAAATATGGAAAATCTGTTGCAAAGTGTTACTGGGGCAGGCATGTTGTCAATGTTGGATGGTTTTTCGGGATATAATCAGGTACGTATTAGAAAGGAAGACAGAAATAAAACAACATTTACTACTCCATGGGGAACTTTCCAATATATAAGAATGCCATTCGGATTATTAAACGCCGGTTCCACTTTTCAAAGAGCTATGGATCAAGCATTTAGTGATTTGATTGGGAAAATCATTGCCATTTATCAGGATGACCTAACAGTGTTTTCAAAGGAACGAGGAGACCACATTGAACATTTAAGAAGAGTTTTTGAACGTTGCAGAAAATTTGGTATATCATTAAATCCCAAGAAATCGACTTTTGGAGTAGATGAAGGCAAGCTTTTAGGACACATTGTATCAAAAGAAGGTATCAGAATCGACCCAGAACGTGTCCAAGCCATCAACGCTATTGCAGCACCCCACAATGTGGCCAGCTTGCAATCTTTCTTTGGCAAAATAAACTTCGTTCGAAGATTCATCCCAAACCTAGCAGAGTTAGCCAAACCATTGAATGCCCTTCTCAAAAAGGATGTGAAGTTTGTTTGGGATAAAGAATGTGAATCATCTTTCACCAAACTCAAGAAGGCCATTTCAACCTCCCCGGTACTAGCCTGTCCTGATTACAATAAAGAGTTCATGATTTACTCATATGCTTCGGAAGATACTATTGCTGGTGTGTTATTACAAAAGAACAACGAAAACCATGAACAACCTATAGCCTTTATGAGTAAAAACTTGAGAGATGCCGAGCTGAAATATACCACAACTGAAAAACAAGCTTACGCCTTAGTTAAAGCCTTGAAACATTTCAGAACCTATGTGGGGTATTCCAAAATTAAAGCATATGTGCCTTATCAAGCAGTAAAGGACGTTTTATCACAAGCAGATGGCATAGGCGTAAGAGGAAATTGGATTTCACGTATACAAGAATATGATCTAGAGATTAAGCCAATCAAGATTGTGAAAGGACAAGGGCTAGCTCAACTTTTAACTGAAAAGGGAGGAAATGTGGTAAATATGGTAAGTAAAAGGGATCCCTCTATTTTAAACATTGACGAAGAGCATGAATGGTACAAAGATATTGTATATTTCTTGAGGAACCTGTCATGCCCTGATCACCTGGTGGATCATCAAAGAAGGGCATTAAGGCTAAAAGCTGAAAAGTATGTGTTGACCCAGGATGGTTTAGGATGGAGAAATCCTGATGGGATAATCTTGAAATGTGTCAACCTAGAAGAATCACAAACCATTATGAAAGAAATGCACTCTGGATTATGTGGTGGGCATTATGCTCCGAGAACAACCGCTGCAAAAATCATGAGGGCGGGTTATTACTGGCCAACACTTTTTAAGGATGTGCACTCTTATGTTAGAGTTTGTCAAGAATGCCAACTTTTTTCAGGAAAACCAAGATTGCCCGCACTACCTCTAAATCCTGTAGTAGTAGAAGCTCCTTTTCAGCAATGGGGTATGGATTTTGTTGGACCTTTCAGTGAAAACTCAAGCAATGGATATAAGTACATGCTGACCTGTACTGATTATTTTACTCGATGGGTAGAGGCAATCCCAACTAAAAAGGCTACAGCCGAAGTAGTTGTGAAATTTTTGGAAGAAAACATCGTAGCCAGATATGGTTGTCCTTTAAAAATAACAACGGATAACGCTCCAGCTTTCAGTAAAATAGAAATGTCAACCTTTTGCATGAATCATGGAATCACTCTTTCGCATTCATCAAATTACTATCCTCAAGGAAACGGTCTCGCTGAGTCTAGCAATAAGAATTTGATAAGGTTACTAAAAAGAATGGTTGGCACTAATAAAAGAAGTTGGGATACAAAGTTGAAATATGCCTTATGGGCTGACAGGACAACGGTTAAAAGGATTACCGGAAAATCACCTTTTGAGTTGGTATATGGGCAAGATTGTAGACTCCCAATAAATTTGCAAATTCCTGTATATGAATTGTTACAGCAATGTACTTCTGATGAAGAAGCTTTCCAATCGAGAATTGATAAACTAGTAGAACTTGATGAAATGAGAAGAATGGCATTCAACAAAACCATCATTGAACAAGAAAGAGTTAAAGGAACTTTCGACCAAAGAACAAGGAATGTGAAATTCAGTATAGGAGACATAGTCTTGCTATGGGATAAAAACAAGGCAAAACCTGGAAACCATGGAAAATTTGAAAAAATTTGGATGGGTCCGTATCGAGTATCAAGGATAGCTGGTAAGGGGTCGGTGTTTCTAGAAACTCTAGATGGGGATGAACTGGAACTCCCTGTAAACGGGCTTTTGTTAAAGCATTACTTCCCACCCATTGAATAAACTGTGCACTGCATTGCCTGGTAGAGTAGGGTAGGTAGGAAAACAAATAAGCCTACTTAGGCAGTAGTTAGTCTTTTCAGCCATTGAGTCTGGCACCTTTTTAGTCTCTAAGCTCCTTTGTGAGCTCCTAGTTTAACTGAGTACCTGTCACTTTTTCTTTTCCTGCACAATAAAACTCAAATTTTGCAAATTATGTTAGTAGTTTAATTTACTTTCTGCATTTATATTTTATGCAATTTTTCTGACATAGAGTAGATTTTATTTCAGTTGATTTTATATTTTTCCCACACATGCGGCATGAGGTATTTTGTTTAGATGTTTGTGAATGCAGAAAATAGGTTGCAAAAATAAAAGCTGGAAATAAAATGGTAGAGTGCTGGATCGTGGATTCGAGTAGCAGAGTTCGAGGACCAGAGATTCTGAGGTTCTCAAGCGCTCATTTCAGCAGAGCACTTGTCCCAGCCGGAGCCAGATGTTATCACATATATAGTAGCCGGGCTACCATACATTATTTTTCTCATTCCAGTACACTATTGAGCCAGTTCCCTTGCATTTGAGATGTCGAGATGAGCATCTAGATCGGATCACTATCAGATTGTGGACAGCAGTTATATTCCCCATGCCATGACTGAGTTTCAGGACACTCAGAGAGATGCCCGATATAGCCATTATGCCATTGGTACAGAGCAGACAGTAGCGCCCAGAGTTACAGCAGCAGTCTCAGAGGACAGATGATGGTACAGGTCGATGAGCTTTCAGGTATATGACTCAGCAGGTATATTATTGTGTTATGGTTAGATTGCTTTTATACTTATTCTTATAGCATGTCTTAGCACTTAGTGTCATGATCTGGCGATCATATAGATACATGGACCTGGTTGACCTATTATTTATACTATACTGTCCCTACTCAGACTTAGAAGTTCACTATTCATACTCATTGGTACATACCCTCCTTAGGGAAAATAGAGGTGATCATTACACCATACTATGGCTTGCTAGTGTTGGCTTCATCTTTTCATTGTCTTCATCCATCCGTGGCCTACCTTTTAGATTATTACCCTGATTTGCTACTTGACTAGTGACATGGAGGACCTTTCCCCACTGTAGCCTCTGTATTGGATGAGCTTCCCTGTTTATTGTGTCTCGGCTCTGAGTTGGTGACAAAACTTACCTATGGTGAGTTGGAGTTCCTTGAGAATTCCCCATAGTCACTAAAGTTGTGTTGGCTAAACCTGAAACTTTTAGTGCTGCCATCAATACAAAATCTGGAAAAATCAAATGCTATATCTTGTGTATGAAAGAAATGCCAAATGAAAATGGCCATGAAAAATAAAATGTTATATCTTTTGGAAAAATAAATACCTAGGTAAACAAGCTGTCCATGACACACCTAGAAGTGCTCAGGTAAACAAGTGCCTTAAAAACACACCTGCAGCAGAAAGCCTAAAAATAAATGTAAATCTATGCAATGTGTTTGTAAACACACATAGATCAAGGCTATGGAAACCTCAGGCCCAAAAAGCAATGGAACTTAAATGTTATATCTAAACAATTGCTGGCCTTGCTTGTATTATGGATTGTGCGCATCTGTGAAGGTGAATAAACCCTCTTTAAACAACTCATCCATTTGTGAGACACCGCCATTCCCTGTGTTATTGCTCATTCAGTATATACTATGGTGTGTATTCCCTTTCCCTTGCCAAAGTGTCACAAAGTCAAGTTAGTCAAGTCATCCCTTAGCCTAGCCATTTATTTCAGCCTTCACCCTTCACTAGCAAATTGATCACAACTATGAAGTGAGTATAATCCTGAAAGTCTAGTCTGAGTAATAATAATAACTAACGACACTATATATTTGGATTTAGATCGCCAGTCATGATTTCTCTGTGTTATAGAAGCTATTTGAATAAATTGTAAAGCATGTATTAACCGTGACACCTTGCAGCAGCTATGGATGATAGTTTGAGTTGTATTTGGTCTTGGTTAGACCTAGTTTGACCATGGAGGACCATGGGACATGAGATGTTGGACCTTATGATGATATGGATAGATGATATATGGTCCATGTACACATACAGGATGATTCTATGCAGCAGCTACAGGGTTATGATGATGATTCTTGGGATACAGCAGTGTTTGGTCATTTACAGATCATTATTATTAGCCTGGTTCCGGTACATTGGATATTTATTTTGATCATGCAGAGATTCATATGGTGTATGAGTACACATCTTGGATGGATTTGGACCTTCTGAGTCCAATGGGACAGTTTGTTTTCAGTTCCGGGCACTTACAGTGATGATTTAGCCTCAGTAGGCTGTCCTAGTGCAGTTTTGGTCTGTTGGAGGCCCTGTCAGAGCAGAGATGACTTTTATCCGGTTGACCTAGGGCGCTGATGATGGAGGGGGTGGTCCAGCCACTTGTTTTTACCATATTACCCCCCTCCCGGACACATTGGTACCCTCACCTTGACAGCGCCATCACTCCAGGAGGCAGTTTGGGCAGTTTCACGTTTCCCGAGGCAGTTCAGGATTGGTAGAAATGGCTATTGAGGAAATCGATTTGGGCTACTGAGGCAAAGTTATGGCATGGGATGATCAGTGATGATAGATCGGGACCTTCCACACCTCCTCCAGCAGTTTCAGCTTCATCGGGGCCCGCATCCATCACTTATGGCACTTTCTGTGGATTTTTTGAGGTCTTTTGAGGACCACGACTTCACCTTGGAGAACCACGACTTCACCTTGGAGGCACGATTTGGTACTTTCATGATTATTTATTGGTTATTGTGCCATGGGGATTGACCAAGGAGGGATAAAATTACCCCTTGGACCCACCATGAGCCTCTTATGATATTTTGTCATCATGATTTGGTGGGATTCCCCTCTCCTAGGGCGACTTTGTCCACTTATGTTATATTTTATGTGTGATCCATGTATTATGTTGTTGAGCTCATCTCAACCATTGATTAGACATTTGTATCTTTTAATCTTAGCCACTCATTCAAAAAGTGGTTAGGGTTTTGGTGCCTCTCCTTCCTATTTAAAGGAGAGAGCCTCTCATTGTAAAGGGTCTTTGGCTCTTGGATTATTGGTATAGAAAAATATTCTTGTGGAAATTCTTGTGGTCTCCTTTGCATCTGGTGTTCTTAGATGGTGATTGGAAAGTCTATTGCAACCTAGCATTTGGAAATTGTGGTAAGATCTATCTTTGTTTGGAAATCATTGTTTGTCTACAGGAGGGCGACTTCAACAAGGGCGATTTTGCAAGGCTTCTTCAAATCGACTTTCTTGGCATTCGCTTGTATCAGGGGGTTATCATTAGTATCATTGTGATCTATGCTATCTTTCTGTTACTTCTTTTGTGGCATTAGTCTTATCTCTTGATGCATCAAATCTGATATTGTTGACGTTTGTTGTGCAGGAGAGAGGGCGCATTGGCTTCTTGGACTAAATCGATTTGCATAGAGACTACCTCAAAGCTTCCAAATTGATCGGGATTGCATAGATCATCATCATCAAGGCATCTACAAGGTTATCCAGGTAAGATCCACAGGTTTGTTTCTCTTTCCTTTATCCAATCCATTGACATAATTCATAAATTGTTAAAACCCTAAATACTTCAAAACCCCCATTTTACATTTTGTCAGATCTACCAAGATCTAGTGGGTTGTTGGGCATGATATTGAAAACCCACCTCTATAGCATCCACGGCATCCCGGATCTATAGTTTGGTGTGGATTGGCTCCCGTTTGATCCCTCTCCCAAGCCAACCTAGCTTCTCCCAAGGAAGGCGCACTTCACCATTTGAGCAGGTTGACCTAGATCTAAGCGATGGGTGTTTGAGATTTCACTTGTTTTGACATCTACACATCAAATAACATACACCCAGGTTGTCCCTTTCTTGAAAATCACCTTGTGGGTCCCATTCCACATTTCAAGGGATTTAATCCCCATTTTGGACCACTTGGAACACTAAAACTCAGATCTACAAAGATCTAACCGGTGGATTGCCACAAAATTATAGATCCATATCCCTACTTGACTGATCTACCCGGATCTAAAGTTTGGATGCCATCCGACATGATTTGACCCACCTAAACCCCAATTGAAGCCTCCTTAGGGAAAGTCGCACCACCTTGTCGAAGTGAGTTCACTCACTTCGAGGAACTGGGTACTTGAGATTTTTGCAGATCCGGAATCAGAATAATTCAAAACCTAGGTCTAGACTGTCACTTTGTCAAATCTTGCCTTGGGGATTGCATTCCTTGTTTTTAGGGATTGTGGTCCACTTGGGTCAAACCTAGATCTAGACACATTTATCCACCAAGGCCTATACTGTCCACTTATCTCATGTTGTAGGAGTCCTAAACCATAAAGTCAACCCTACTTTGACTCCACTTCCCAATTCCCAAGGCACTGGTTTATCTCCAAGTCAACCCACTCTCCTAGATTGTTGGATTGACTTGTGGTTTGACTTTTGCATGGTGAACTATACCTTTGAAGACATCATGGACTATGGTCAAGATTGTCTCATGTACTAGTTAGCCCCAGTCTGACCCCTAAACAACCCTGCATTGGACACGGTTCCCAAGGCAGTGAATCTTTTGACATTGACCTAGTACACTAGCCCTAGATCTCACTTTAAACATTGCAAGTCACTTTCACTTCAACTATGAACCAAAGCTATACCTATTGAACCCCTCACTTGGCTTGTGACTTCAACCTATAAGGTCTAGGATAAACCATACACCTAACTTCACTTAGAAATACCCTGATTTGGTGTCTTGGTTTTGATCTCTCCTGTCGGGAGTAGATCGGGTCTCCCCCTTTGTTGTCTGGGCTAGATAACATAAAGTGAAGGTTGCCTCGACTGGCGTGACAACCATATACATTGGAGGTCGAGGTGATCGTGGTTGCACCTTTCAAGTTGCCCTTCCCTATTGCCATCCATGACTGGATCCTTCCATAGGGGTAACTACAGTTTAGGTGATAACAAGTTCCTCATCCATTCTATTCTATCTCAGTGACTATGAATAGATCTTCATACCAGGGATTTCCTTAATCAAGATTCATACTGAATCATAGTCATTGTCCTACAGTTGCCACTTTTCTTTCTTTCAATCCTGTACTTTCTTCATTACACTCTCTATGTGTTTTTGTACATTGTTCCGCCCTTACCTTTAAAACACTCCTAAAGGAGCTATGTCAATCTTCGCTACTCCTTCAATCATGATCAAGCACTGATTAAAACAACCAACAACTTTACGTTACCAAGTATAAACTTTGTCTTCACTTAGGATCATTTAGCCAATCTTGCCATCAGATTCGTCTCTCCTTACAACAACTTCCAGCTTGTATGAATTCACCCAATGTGAAAAACGTTGGACATGTTATGGCTTTTGAGAACTCTTTCTCCCCCTATCACCATTCCACGATCCTTGGACCTGTCTCTATGTTTGGAGAAACCAACATTTACCTTTGAGTCCATCTTCCAACAATGAACTCAAGGTGTACCTAAGGTCTTCAAAAGGCCTCAAGTTTGGTTTTCCATATGGCAGCCACTTTCTGTGCAATGATCAACCTCATTTAGATTTAACAAAATATTCTTTCTCATCCATACCTGAGAATCTCCTTGGCTATGATTATTTGTCCTTTGGTCTTCAATCTTTTGGTGTTATTCTTCTTCCCCGATTCATCTTCTTTCCTTGTTGATGTGTATGAAAAACCTCTCATGGATTGTCTTCTTGGACTTGCAAATGCTTGGGCTTTATGACCAACACCACCACAGGTGAAGCATATCATTGTGTCACAATTTGCAGCAATGTGACCAGCACGGTTACAAGTCCAACATCTCATAGAGTGATTGGGACTTTCAGCACTTGTTCTTCCATAGAGTCTGCAATCCATAGCTTTATGACCAAATTTAGTACAAGAAAAGAAATAACCATTGAATCCATCTTCATACATGGGAATTTGGATCCACCTTGGAGTTGTCTCTTTTCTGAACTTGCTTTGAGGTGCAGTACAAACTTCTTGATGCATTTTTGATCTTCTGAATTTTATGTTGTCATGTGCAGGTGCATGAAAGACAGTTTTTCTTTCACATTTGAAGCATGCGGATCCTACTACAAGATTTTTTGGGGACCAAGTACCACCTTTAGATTTTTCTTCTTCCTTCTTATACCTAAGGCCAGATTTGTCAAAAGGAGACCTTTGACAATTATATATTTCATCCAAGATAACTGAGTTGTTATTGAACTTCACATGAGTGTTTGTCTTTTCAATCTTCTTTCTGAGATCAACAAATTCCATCTCAAGCTTCTGGTTTGTATTCTCTTTTTCTTCCAGTTGAAGCGTCATGATTTCTTCTAATTCTTTTGGCTTCCTCCAACTGAATCTTCAAATCAATATTAGCCTTCCTTATCTTTTCAAGCTCTTTAGGGTCTTTACCAGTCCCTTCTTGTTCTTTTGCTAATTTAGTCTTCAATCTTCTAACTTCCTCAATTTGATCTTCTAGCTCATCTTGTAAATATTTACTAGAATCTCCTAGATTAATCAGTTTGGCCTTCAATTTTTCAATTTCATCGTCTTTGTCTCTTAGCTTATTTTGTAAACTTGCCTTCTTGAGTTTGACATCCTTGAGGAGATCCATTGTCTTCTTTTGATATTTTTCGAAAGACCATAAAATCTTCTTTTTAAGGCTCAGATTGAATTTGATGTCAATATCTAATAGGGTACATGCAAATGCCTGCTCGACTTTCAACAAATCTTCCTGCTCATTTTTTGTAAGTAGAGTTTCAACATCATCACATTCAGAATTATCACTAACAGAAGAGTCCTTACCTTCACTTACTTCTGAAGCTTGTACCTCTTTTTCTTCTTGCTTCTCATCTTCAGAGGGCTTGACTTTTGTGTCTTGATTTCTCCTTTGATATTCACCTTCTTGCTTGAACCATAGATCTTTGGTAGAGGTGTATTCTCTTACACTTTCTTTGATAGGGCTTGGGAGTCCATCCATTAGAAACTTCAAGGCAATACTATTGTCTTTCTCGGCTGCTATCTTTGTCTTCTTGTTGAGCTAGACAGGTGGGTTAACCACAATTTCCCAAACATCAAATTTCTTCAAGTAAGCTTTCATTTTACTTCTCCAATCAAAGTAATCTGATATTTCTAGGACTGGAACTTCATGGTTGACTTCTGCTGATCATTCCATCTTGTGTCCACAGATCCCTTCAAGCTTGCTAGGCTTGTCATGAAGGCCTGCTCTGATACTAATTGATGAACACAATGGCACACTGAGAGGGGGGGGTGACTCAGTGGGCCAACACTTAAGACCAATTTTAACTTCTTCAAAACTTAAACATATATCATTTACACTTTCATCCTTCACTAAGCCATACATCAACATTCATCAAATTAAACATATAATCATCAATCCATCATAGACACATCACAAGAGACACAAGATAAGTTTTGTAATCTTTTTATATTTGATTTGATCGGCTACAATTGATAGAGAAGCACCAGCTCCTATTCCAAGACTCAGCTTGGTCTTTTCTTAGATCCAACTAAGAAAAATAGTACAAGACCCAACTTGTATATACATATACATTCTTGTCATCAAACAATCATACCTTCTGCCACTTCTGTTGTCCAAACACATCACAAGCACATCATCATACTTATTTCCACAAACACATCGTCCTCGTTCTGTCCATATCATCATTCTGCCCGTAAGCACATCTTCATTCTATCCATAAACACTTCTTCGTTTACATCATCATTTTGTCCATGTCTTCAATCAATCTGCCATTACTGCTGCCCTAGAATATCATCAAGTTGTCTCTATCAATTCAAACTGGCATCATGATTATGTGTACTAAGTATTGTCTTTATCCACCCCAAATTCAGAGAGAGAATAAAAGGAGAAATGAAACTTCACTGCTGTATCAACCTTCCATATCCAGCTTCCTTTGTTGCTCTGCTGCTACCTCAGAAAACACCCAAAATCAGAGCTCTTTTCACATCCTCACTTCACCGAGTTATTCACAAAATCCACACAATCAAAATAAAGATTTGTCCTTTATTTATACTTTTCCTTCTCCATAAATTTTGGAGGCCGACATCTCTTTTATTTTTATTTTTTTCATTAAAATAATCAAATAAATCAAATAAGATTTATTTGGCCGACCTTATTACACCATCTCCAATTTATCCTTTTCAAATATATATAAATATATTTAATTTCAACCTTCTTTTCCACATCATCGGACTACCCTTCAAATATGCCCGTAAGGGCTCTTATATGCCCACAAGGGCTCTTTAAATGATGCACGCACAAGCCTTTTAATTATGCCTTTAAGGGCTTCATAAATTCCCGCAAGGGCTTATAGAAATGCCCGCACAACCTTGTAGAAATGCCTGCAGGGGCCTTTAGGTGATGCCTGCATATCCTTTAAGAATGCCCGCACAAGGACTCCTGAATATGCCCGCAATAGTCCTTGGAATATGCCCGCATGGGCTCTTTAGATAATGCCCGCAAGGGCTTGCTGTGATTCCCGCAAGGTCTTCCTGTGATGCCCGCAAGGGCTCACTGTGATTCCCGCAAGTGCACTAAGGGATGCCCTTAAGGGATCCTGTAAATGCTCGCACTGCTCCATAAAATATGCCGGCGGGCTGTTTCATGGATATGCCCGCAAAGGCCTTTTCACTTGCCTGCACATGCTCAATCATATGCCATCCTGTGATACCTGCATAGCTCAATAAGATGCCCACAGGGACCTTATAGGATGCCCACAAGGGCTCCTAGTTATGCCCTTAATAGGCTCCAAAATATGCCCGCAGGGGCATGTAGAATATACCCGCAAGGGCATATAAAAATGCCCGCAGTTGTCCTTCCAATGGATGCCCGCAAGCCTTGTCATGTCCTCAGTGCTTTCTTACCATGTCTATCATCGTGCTTGCTTTCCATGTCACCAAGCCATGTCACCGATGATCGTTCATGTTTGAAAAGTCATCTTTTCCATGTTAAGTCTTTTGTGCTATCCTTCAAATGCTTGCTTCCATGTCATTGTCCTTAACCATGTCATGCTTGCTTTGTCATCCACCTTTGTCATACTTGTCATCCATGCTTGCCATGCTTCTTTGTCATGCTTTCCATGTCATCCTTCAATGCTTGTCATGATTCTTTGTCCTTTTTCATGTCATCAAGCTTGCTTGTCTTCAACTTTTGCCATTTTGTCATGCTTTCCATGTTTGCCAAGTCATCAACCTTGTCATGCTTGCTTGCCATATCATCATCAAGTCTTTGTCCTTTATGCCATTTGTCTTTTTCCATGTCTTTGTCCTTTTCCCATTTCCATGTCTTCAACCTTTGTCATGTCATCAATTCAACCTATGTCATTAATGTGTTGTCATCAATGACAACTTTGCTCGTCAATATCCCCCTTTGTCATTGATGGCAACCTCCTCAAAAAATTTCTCCCCCTTTGACATTAACGACAAAGGGCCAATTACCTAGCCATCAAATTAATCTTCACAATGCCCCCCAAAAAAATATCTTTAAATACTTCATGAATTCATTTGGTGATCCCCCCCTTTGACTGAGCTTGATATTGTGTCTTGGAGATCATCCTTGTACCTTTTCACTTAACATATTCAATTGTTCATAAGTATATTTACTCCCCCTTTAATGTAGGCTTCTTGATTTGTTGAGTTTGATCTTCCTTATAGGGACTTCCTGCTCCCCTTATTAAGTATGCTGTCGTGATTGCTTCAAAGAAGCTCCTCCTTTCATACATTTTTCCTGTGAATGCTTCAGAATATATGTGGTTGTTGTTGTTGCTGGGTGTACAAGCCTTAACCATCTTCTCTGCTTCAATATGATGTAGCTTGTAGATTTTTTGGGTTTTACTGCTTGCTGGTTTATGTTAACTTTTCAAGTGTTTTTCATCTGCAGCCGGTTTTGCATAGGCTGCAAACTACTTATGAAAAATACTGTAACAATTAAACACACTGTAAACTACCACTAACAGGCAGAAATTAAATATTTAACACATGCACACCATAAAAGATAGACTCAGAATTTTCGGCAACTGTGCCCTGGAAAAACCCCCACGGGGAAAACCAGTAAGAGAGAGAGAGATTTTTATTTCTTCAGTAAAATAATTCAGCATAGCTATTACAGTCAAAATTTAACTTATCTGACCAACCCAGAGTGCTGCCTTGATTTCTGTGCCTCACTGTGTCTCGACTTCTGTACCTTACTGTCTCGATTTATGTGCCATCTCTGTCTCAATTTATGTGCATTAAAATAACCTCGAAAACAGTGCCAAATCTCTCGAAAACTGTGCAGTAGAAAACCTCGAAAACTATTCAGAAAAACAATCTGTATAGTCTGTACGGATTCTATAAATCTGTGCAATAAATGCCTCGGGATTTGTGACTAGATTTTAGTGCAGAAATTAATTAATCACTCCTCGAGAAATGTGCCTTGCTCACTCCTCGATATTCATGCCAACAGATTGCTGAAACAGACTCCTTGATTTCTGTGTTGTACGGCCAACATTAAATGTTGTTGTACAGTACCTCGATTTCTGTGCAGAGCTTCTGCTGTCTCGGGATGTGTGCCCACTGAAGAAAAGAATGCTGATGGGAAATCGTACTATGCATTAAATGCTCAGCAAATGCATTGAAACTCGTGCCACCTTCTAGAAAATCGTGCTGCTAAAAGCTCCTCGATTTTTGTGCACACCCTCACCTTGGAAATCATGCCAATGCCCTATCTCTCTCTCTTCTCTTGCTCTCTTCACTTCATTCACAAAAAATTGAAGCCAAATGCCTCCCTCAACCCTTTTTGTTCAACCCCAAGTGAGAATCTAATCCAACGGTGGAAAAAGATCCAATCCAATGGATGAGAATCAATGAGAGTAAAAATCACTTTAATTTAAATCACTTAAATAAATATTTCACTCACCCACTTAACTTTAGCAAAAAGTGACTTTAATGTTATAAAGTCTCATTAATGTCATTTAATGTGAGGGTCACATTTTCCCCCCTTCTAAGTGACATTAGGCAAATGTCACTTGGGGAACACTTCCCTAGGTACAAAACTAACACTCCCTCTTACCGAGGAAGGTGTTCCACACCACTCCCAACTTATCTCTGAAGAAGACAAACTTCCCCCTCCCCAAAGACTTCATCAAGATATTTGCTACCTACTCATCAGTGGAAATATACTGCAACTCAATTGCTCCTCTCTGGACGTAGTCCTGGATGAAATGATACCTAATCTCAATGTGCTTCGACCTGTCATGGAACACCGGATTCTCAGAGAGCTGAATGCAACTCTGATTGTCGCAATAGATCACGGTAGGTCTCAGCTGCTGATCAAATAAATCTACCAATAACTTATGAAGCCACAGTGCTTCGCAAGTCGCCTGACTGGATGCCATATACTCAGCCTCAACAGAACTCAATGCAACGGAATTTTGTTTCCTGCTGAACCACGACACTGCTGCCGAGCCCAAGCTGAAACAACAACCGGAAGTGCTCTTCTGATCCCTCACACAACCTGCCCAGTCTGAATCTGTGAACCCAACCAAGTTGACTCCATCCAAACCCCTGTAGTCCAGACCATAATCCACTGTACCTGCTAGGTATCTCAGTGCGTGCTTTGTGGCAGTCGAATGCACACTCCTAGGCTCCACCATGAACTGGCTAAGAGTGTTAACCGCAAAACACAAGTCTGGCCTGGTGTTGACCAGATACATCAATGATCCAACGAGCTGACGATAGAGTGTGGGATCCACCAACTTACCCTTGGAAGCATGAAGTTGCTTCCAGTCAGTGATCATCAGTGTAGATATAGGCCTGCAGTCCTCCATCCGATAACTCTTCAGAATATCAACTGCATTCTTCCCCTGTCCTAGGAAAATATGTCCAGGCTCCTGCCAAACCTCCATCCCCAAATAGTAATGCATCAGCCCAATATCAGTCATCTCATACTCAGCTGCAAGGTCTCTCTTGCACTATGCAATAAGACGCTCATCTCCAGTGATAAATAAGTCATCAACATATAACCGAAGAATGAGAGGATCTCCACCAACCACAATGTAGTAAAGGTTGGGATCAGCCTCACTCTTCTGAAATCCCATCGAAGTCAAATATGCATCGATCCTGGAGTACCAAGCTCTAGGAGCTTGCTTCAGACCGTACAAGGCTTTCCTAAGCCTGCACACATGAGAATCTCTCCCATGTATCTCGAATCCCTGTGGCTACTCTAAATACACCTCCTCCTGCAGAAGACCATTGAGAAATGCGGTCTTCACATCCATCTGGTGGATCTTCCAACCCATCTCTGCTGCTATAGATATCACTGCTCTGATGGAAGAATACCGAGCAACTGGAGCAAATGTCTCATCATAGTCAACTCCCTCAACCTGTGAGAACCCCCGAGCCACAAACCGAGCCTTGAATTTCTCCACACTGCCATCTGCAGCATGCTTGATCTTGTAAAGCCACTTGGAAGTTACAACTAACTTCCCCTCAAGTCTCGGCACAATCTCCCAAGCATCATTCTTCATGATGGAATGGTACTCTTCCATCATGGCATCTCTCCATACCTGATGTTGAGAATCCTCCTCAAATGTAGAAGGCGCAGAGTCACGAAGACTCGCAACAAGGGCCATCCCATATCTGTCTGCTCAACTACTAACCTAATCGCCTCCTGAGGTCTACCAAATGCTTCTGCTTCCTTCAAGGTGTCCTGAAGCCACTAAGGCTTCCTCTTCCTTGAAGGCTCCTTTGAAACTGGTCTATCCTCATCTGAGGAACTCCCAGAAGCAAAAGGTCCAACACCCCGAGGACCAGTGACTGATGAACCAGTCCCTGAAGACCCTGTAACCTGTGAACCTGAACCTGTGCCAGTCCCTGAACCTATCCCTGAAGTACCTGTCACCTGAACCACTGATCCTGTAGAAGCTATTCCTGTACCCTGTGAACCAGTCACTCCAGAAACCTGCGGACCTAAAACCTGTATCGAAGAAGCTTGTGTCAACTGAGGTGTGGGAGCTGATGGCTCCCTCTGCTCCATCTCTCTCGACTTCCTGAAGGCCTTTTCCTCATCAAACTTCACTTCCCGCTGCACTACAACTCTCTTCTGGCCAGGAATGTAAAGCCGATATGCCTTCGAAGTCTCATCGTAACCCACAAAGATACCTCTCTCTGCAGTGGGCTCGAAATTCATCCTCTTCTTAGAAGGGACGTGAGAGTAGGTCAAAGAGCCAAATATCCGAAAGTGACTCACCTCAGGCTTCTTGCCTGAATACATCTCCTCTGGAGTCATCCTCCCCAAAGCACGGTGAGGACTCTTGTTCTGCAGATACACTGCAGTGTTGCAAGCCTCTGCCCATAGAAAGAACGGTAACCCCTGATCATGGAGCATAGCTCTCGCTGCTCCCACAATAGACCTGTTATTTCTCTCTGCTACTCCATTCTGCTCAGGAGTGTAGGGAACTGTCAACTGTCTCTGAATACCCTCCTGACTGCAAAAAGCATTGAACTCCTTGGAGGTATACTCACCCTCATTGTTTGATCTCGAAATCCTGATCTTCCTCCCCATCTGCTTCTCCACAAGGGCTTTGAACCCTTGGAAGATGCTCAACACTAATGGGGACTTCTTGTTCCTCAAGAAGTAGATCCAGGTCTTCCTGGAGTAGTCATCAATGAAGCTAATGTAGTACTCGTGACCAGTCAAAGATACTGAAGACATAGGACCGCAAATGTCAGAATGGATCAAGTCAAGCACTCCTGCTGCTCTCGTGTCACTACTTGGAAAAGCAGTCTTGGTGTACTTTCCAAAAGCACACCCTCTGCACACATCACTCTGCTCAGTGTCAAACTCGGGTAAACCTATAACCATGCTCCTCAACAATCTCAGAGCTGGGTGATGTAGGTGGGCCATCCTCCTGTGCCATAGCTCACATAGCTCATTGCTGTTGTTGTGTGCTAAAGCATGCTACGGCTGAAACAATAACTTGTACAGTCGTCCACATCTAACTCCAATATCTATGGGGGAAGATACACCTGTAGTCCTGGGGAACACCTACACTCTCCCATCTGAGAAACACACCCCAAGACCCCTGTCCTCAATAGTGGAAACTGAAACAAGGTTCTTTTTCAGCCTAGGAACATACAACACATTCCTAAGAGTCATGGGACTCATAGACTCCCTCTGAAATGTAATGGTCCCCTGACCAACTGCTCTAACAATGGTATTGTCACCAAGTACCACCTCCACATCTCTAACTGTCCGTGATAGCTCGGAGAACAACTCTCGAGTACCTGTCATGTGTCTCAAGGCTCCGCTGTCAATGTACTACGTACTAGTGGTGGATGGACCTGTCTGATGCCCTGTCAACAATGAATGCTCACTCTCCATATCCATATCTGTGCTGGTGGCTAAAGAGACTCTCTCTCTCAATTTGTCCAGCATATAGGGAAAACTCCCTCTGAAACCTGTCACCAAAATCATCAACCTCTACTGAGGCTGCTGTCTACTGTTCTTGTTCCTTCTTATTCTTCTTGCTTGGACACTGTGAAGCATAGTGCCCAAACGCCTAACAACAATAGCACTTGATTTTACTCAAGTCCTTCTTCTGTCCACCCTGCGGTTGCTGCTGCTGCTGCCTCTTGGCCCCACCCTTCTTGGGACCCTTCTTCTCCTTCCCCTTGGCTTTTAGTGCCACATTCTCCTGATCTGCCCCACCATGTGATGAACTTCCCTGTACGAGACCTCTCCTGATCTCCTCCTTCACAAAGTCATCCCACAGTCTCTCCCAAGACTTTAGGTTCTCTCTACCCACTATGGCCTGCACAAATACACTCCAGGACTTTGAAGCCCCGTTCACTGCTGTGCGTACAAGCTCAGTAGCAGGTACCACTTCACCAACCGCTGCCAGTTCATCCCAAACTGCAGAAATCCTAGTGAGGTAAGATGTGACTCCCTCTCCTCCATTCATCTTTATACTCTTGAGTTTCTCTTTGAGAACCATCTTTCTGTTCTCATTGGAACTCTCATACAAGTTGGTCAAGGCACTCCACATCTCATGTGCCCTAGTCTTCCCAGAAATGTGAGGGATTATGTGGTCTTTAACTGCGTCAAGGATAATACTCCTAGCCTTACAGTCCTTCTTGTTGAAGGATGATAGGGCTGCTGCATCTGTACCATCTGGAATGACAATAGGGTTGGCTGTAGTACTTTTAACCACCTCCACCCATAGTTCATTCTTCTCCAAAATCAATACAATTCTGGCCTTCCATGGCACAAAATTCTTCGTCCCATTCAGCCTATCCTCCAACCTTAGACCTGTAGCCATCTCAACTTCAACCCAACAGAATGCTGATCACTAACAAAAGAAAATCACAAAATTTCTGAGTTGTGGAAATTTCTGTATGCTGCAAAAATATTACTATTTTCAGCCCCTGCGCTCTGATACCATGTAGATTTTCTGGGTTTTACTGCTTGCTGGTTTATGTTAACTTTTCAAGTGTTTTTCATCTGCAGCCGGTTTTGCATAGGCTGCAAACTACTTATGAAAAATACTGTAACAATTAAACACGCTGTAAACTACCACTAACAAGCAGAAATTAAATATTTAACACATACACACCATAAAAGATAGACTCAGAATTTTCGGCAACTGTGCCCTGGAAAAACCCCCACGGGGAAAACCAATAAGAGAGAGAGAGATTTGTATTTCTTCAGTAAAATAATTCAGTACAGCTATTACAGTCAAAATTTAACTTATCTGACCAACCCAGAGTGTTGCCTTGATTTCTGTGCCTCACTGTGTCTCGATTTTTGTACCTTACTATCTCGATTTCTGTGTCACTATTCTGTCTCGATTTCTATGCCAGCTCTGTCTCGATTTCTATGCATTAAAATCACATCGAAAACAGTGCCAAACCTCTCGAAAACAGTGCAGCAGAAAACCTCGAAAATTGTGCAGAAAAACAGTCCATACAGTCTATACGGATTCTAGAAATCTGTGCAATAAATGCCTCGAGATTTGTGCCCAGATTTCAGTGCAGAAATTAATTAAACACTCCTCGAGAAATGTGCCCTACTCACTCCTCGATATTCGTGCCAGCAGACTGCTGAAACAGACTCCTCGATTTCTGTGTTGTACGGCCAGCATTAAATGCTACTGTACAGTACCTCCAGTTGTTCTAACTTTATTCCCAATAAATCATACAATCAGATGTTAGTAACAAGTGTTTGTTTTGTCAATCATATCCAAAGGTAGAGAGAGTTATGCTCAACAATCATCTAGTAAATTCATAAAAGGTAAGCATGTATTAATTTCTCAAACATCAACATGTTGATCTTGTCTCATCATATTGTTCAGAACTTATATTAGTTTTCTTCATCCACGGGATTTGACCATGAATATCTTCCTTTTGCATTCATCTCCTGGGTCTTCACATATCTGCTCCTCCTTTCAGGATCATTGAGAGCACTTCTACTATAGATTCTTCAAAATATCTTTACATCTGGAGGTCTTATTCATATCATTGTTGCTGCTTCTTTGAAATGCAATTTTGCTCACCAAACTTAATCGATTTGTGACTTATGGTATACACCACTTCAAAATGCGAAGCACTGAAGATTAGGAGATAAGCCTTCGAATTGTTCCAACATATATACCTCATATTTATCAAAACTTCATCTCTGTCTTGATCAAACAAACTCTATTCTACACAAGGATATTTTTCGGATGCTTCAATTATGTCTTATACTCAGTCCTCAAATTTCCTTTTACATAGTTCTCAAATTGCCTTTTTCACAGTCCTCGTTTCCTTGATTTAGCTCTTCTCTAATATCCACATACATATTTTGACCTTGCTTTCATAGTTATCACATTCATATTGTTTTCATTGATAGTTCCTCGGCCATTCTATTCTATCTCAGTGACTATGAACAGATCTTCATACTAGGGTGTTTCCTTAATCAACATTCATACTGAATCATAGTTATTGTCCTGTAGCTGCCACTTTTCTTTCTTTCAATCCTGTACTTTCTTCATTACACTCTCTATGTGTTTATGTACATTGTTCCACCCTTAGCTTTAAAACACTCCTAAAGGAGCTATGTCAATCTTCGCTACTCCATCAATCATGATCAAGCATTGATTAAAACAACCAACAAATTTACATTACCAAGTATAAACTTTGTCTTCACTTAGGATCATTTAGCCAATCTTTCCATCAAATTCTTGTCTCCTTACAACAACTTCCATCTTGTATGAATTCACCCAATATGAAAAACATTGGACATGTTATGGATTTTGAGAACTCGTGCTCCCCCTATCACCATGCCATGATCCTTGGACCTATCTCTATGTTTGGAGCAACCAACATCTACCTTTGAGTCCATCCTCCAACAATGAACTCAAGGTGTTCCTAAGGTCTACAAAAGGCCTCAAGTTTGGCTTGCCATATGGAAGCCACCTTCTGTGCAATGATCAACCTCATTTAGATTTAACAAAATACCCTTTCTCATCCATACCTGAGAATCTCCTTGGCTCTGATCATTTGTCCTTTGGTCTTCAAATCTTTGTTTGTTTTTCTTCTTCCCCGATTCATCTTCTTTCCTTGCTGATGTGTATGAAAAAATTCTCATGGATTATCTTCTTGGACTTGCACATGCTTGGGCTTTATGACCAACACCACCACAGGTGAAGCATATCGTTGTGTGACAATTTGCAGCAATGTGACATACATGGTTACAAGTCCAACATCTCACAGAGTGATTGGGACTTTCAGCACTTGTTCTTCCATAGAGTCTGCAATTCATAGCTTTATGACCAAATTTAGTACAAGAGAAACTATAACCATTTAAGCCATCTTCATACCTAGGAATTTGGATCCACCTTGGAGTTGTCTCTTTTTTGAACTTGTTTGGAGGTGCAATACAAACTTCTTGATACATTTTTGATCTTCTGAATTCTATGTTGTCATGTGCAGGTGCATGAGAGACAATTTTGCTTTCACATTTGAAGGATGTGGATCCTACTTCAAGAGTCTTGGGGGACCAAGTACTACCTTCAGATTTTTCTTCTTCCTTCTTGTACCTAAGGCCATATTTGTCAAAAGGAGACCTTTGAAAATTTTGTATTTCATCCAAGATAATTGAGCTGTTATTGAACTTCACATGAGTGTTTGTTTTTTCAATCTTCTTTTTGAGATCAACAACTTCCATCTCAAGCTTATCGTTTGTCTTCTCTTTTTCTTCCAACTGAAGCTTCATGATTTCTTCTATTATTTTGGCTTCCTCCAACTGAATCTTCAAATCAATATTAGCCTTCCTTCTCTTTTCAAGCTCTTTAGGGTCTTTACCAGTCCCTTCTTGTTCTTTTGCTAATTCAGTGTGCAATCTTCTAACTTCCTCAGTTTGATCTTCTAGCTCATCTTGTAAATATTTACTAGAATCTCCTAGACTTATCAATTTGGCCTTCAATTTTTCAATTTCATCGTCTTTGTCTCTTATCTTATTTTGTAAACATGCCTTCTTGAGTTTGACATCCTTGAGGAGATCCATTGTCTTCTTTTGATATTTTTCGAAAGACCATAAAATCTTCTTTTTAAGTCTCAGATTGAATTTGATGTCAATTTCTAATAGGGTACATGCAAATGCCTGCTCGACTTTCAACAAATCTTCCTGCTCATCTTCTGTAAGTAGAGTTTCAACATCATCACATTCAGAATTATCACTAATAGAAGAGTCCTTACCTTCACTTACTTCTGAAGCTTGTACCTCTTTTTCTTCTTGCTTCTCATCTTTAGAGGGCTTGACTTCCATGTCTTGATTTCTCCTTTGATATTCACCTTCCAGCTTGAACTAGAGATCTTTGGTAGAGGTGTATTCTCTTACACTTTCTTTAATAGGGCTTGGGAGTCCATCCATTAGAAACTTCAAGGCAATACTATTGTCTTTCTCGGCTACTATCAATCCATCGTAGACACATCACAAGAGACACAAGATAAGCTTTGTAATATTTTTAAATTTGATTTGATCGGCTACAACTGATAGAGAAGCACCAGCTCCTATTGCAAGACTTAGCTTGGTCTTTTCTTAGATCCAACTAAGAAAAATAGAACAAGACCCAACTTGTATATACATATACATTTTTGTCATCAAACAATCATAACTTCTGCCACTTCTGCTGTCCAAACACATCACAAGCACATCATCATACTGCTATCCACAAACACATCATCCTCATTCTGTCCATATCATCATTCTTCCCGTAAGCACATTTTCATTATGTCCATAAACACTTCTTCATTTACATCATCATTCTCTCCATGTCTTCAATCAATCTTCCATTACTGCTGCCCTAGAATATCATCAAGCTGTCTCTGTCAATTCAAACTGTCATCGTGATTCTGTGTACTAAGTATTGTCTTTAGCCACCCCAAATTCAGAGAGAGAATAAAAGGAGAAAAGAAACTTCAATGTTGTCTCAACCTTCCATCTTCAGCTTCCTTTGCTGCTCTGCTGCTACCTCAGAAAACACCCGAAATCAAAGCTCTTTTCACATCCTCACCTCACCAAGTTCTTCACAAAATCCACAATCAAAATAAAGATTTGTCCTTTATTTATACTTTTCCTTCTCCATAAATTCTATAGGTCGGCGTCTCTTTTATTTTTATTTTTATCATTAAAATAATCAAATAAGATTTATTTGGCTGACCTTATTACATTTACTCCAATTTATCCTTTTCAAAAATATATAAATATATTTAATTTCAACCTTCTTTTCCACATCATCGAACTGCCCTTCAAATATGCCCGCAAGTGCTCTTATATGCCCACAAGGGCTCTTTAAATGATGCCCGCACAAGCCTTTTAATTATGCCCACAAGGGCTTCATAAATGCCCGCAAGGGCTTATAGAAATGCCCGCACAGCCTTGTAGAAATGTCCGCAGGGGACTTTATGTGATGCCCGCATATCCTTTAAGAATGTCCGCACAAGGCCTCCTGAATATGCCCGCAAGAGTCCTTGGAATATGCCCGAATGGGATCTTTAGAAAATGCCCGCAAGGGCTTGCTATGATGCCAGTAAGGGCTCACTGTGAGGCCCACAAGTCATTAAGGGATGCCCGCAAGGGATCCTTGAAATGCTCACACTGCTCCATTAAAAATGTCCGCAGGCTGTTTCATGGATATGCTCACAAAGGCCTTTTCACTTTCTCGCACATGCTCCATCACATGCCATCCTGTGATGCCCACATAGCTCAATAAGATGCCCGCATGGGACCTTATAGGATGTGTTATCACTTATTTTGTACAAATAGTTGAAACCTCATTGAGTCGCCAGTGTCAGAACACATCAGTGTTCACTTCCAGAGTATCAGGGTTTTAGATGACAATAATTAGCCAATTTTGGCTAGCCAATTTTTATTTTTTAGTCAAAGTGACCATGGCCCCACGGGGTTTGTAATAAAGTGTGCTAGTAGGATTTTTTGAGTGGCTCGGTCCCCCATGACTTGGTTAAGCAACTAAGGTATTCCAGGGAGTTTTTTCCCTTGTCAATTATACTTTGCCTATAGTCGAGCTATAATCGATGAGGTTTTCTCCCGCTTCCTCCAAAGCTGGAATGCCCGATTTTGAAAATTGAGCCTTGGGGGGTTATTAGAGTCCAACTGACGTATATAAGCCTACTAGACACTATTAGAATAGACTATAGTCATGTCCTAAGTGACTAGGACCCTCAGAAAAAATTTCGAAAATTTTTACCTGGTCCTCTGGTTTTGGGTTTTTAGTTATTTTTATTTTTTAATAAAAATTTTCCATAGTTTAAATGGAAAAATTTCAATTTTGTAATATGTCAGTCATCCGGGATCCGTTTTTAGTGTTTGAAGGCTTAAACCTTAAGCCAAAAATCATTCATGATCCCCAGACCAGCTTAGCCTAAGTTTCAGACAATTATTTGGCCTCATAATTAATATTTTCTCAAAAAATCAAAAAATGAGAAATATTAATTAAAATATTCAGAAAATAATAAATTGGAGATAATTCAAATCTCTCCAAAAAAGACCAAATTGAATAAAGTCAAAGTCAAAATGACATGGCAGAAAGCATTTAAGATAATTGCAATCAACTCCAGGTCAATTCAGGTGGCAATCAGAGCACTGGGAGTGATCTTAAGTCAAGATTTTTGCCCTCCTCAAGCATGCTTACGTTTTTGTGATTTGGCATTTTTTTATTGGTTGGGTGGAGTTCACAAGGCTTGGGGGTGGGCACCTTGCCTAGGTGGAGGCCACCTCACCCCCCTCCCACCTTCCAACACCCAGTTAAGTCATAAATCAATCTTATGTGCTCTCTTGCCATTGGGAAACTCAAATTACTTGGCTCTCTCTATGCCAATTCGTTTTAGGGTTTTAGTCTTTAGTTTTTGTATAAAGAGAAGCCATTTGGGCTCTCTTATGATGGATATTTTAGGCAAGAACACTCTGCCAAAATCTATATTGTAATATGTGTTTATGCTATTGGAATAAGAAGCGACTTTGGAGGTCTATGCATGAGTTTTCAGACTTGGTTCACATTGTCTTGGTGATATCTCTCTCACCTTATCTTTTCTTAAGCAATTCATTATTCAATTTATGTTCTAACATAGCTTAGAAATATCTTGTTCGGATTTATTTGCTTGAATATAAGGGTTTTGTAGGGATCTTTCAAGGTGGAGAGTGGCTTGGAAATCAAGCTAGTCTTTGCTCATATAATGGCTTTTCCTCTCTAAATTTTTCTCTTGCAGATTCTCCAAGTTTTTCTCTTTTCAAAGAAAGAAACACAACTAAGAGGCTAGCCTTTCCTCCATCAACAACAAAGAATTTCAAACATTGGTTACATAATCACTTTTCTCTTCTTTCTGCTCTCTATACCAAAGTTTTGACTTGAGATAGTACCTTGGGATGAAAATCCCAAGGGCCACATTGTTTTGTGGCTACTTCTCTATCCTCACTAGTACCTTGTGGACATCCAGCTAGCTGGAAGGTTGTCTTGGACTAGTGTTCTAGTGGTCACCTTGTTCGGAGGTTGATCCCACCTTGTGTGTTTGCATTGGTTTTCTTGATTTGCTTTGGCCTTTCACTTTCTTCCTTGTCTCGTTTTTTACCCTAGATCTTCACCCTCTTCTTTCTACTTTCGTCTTGCCCTAGTTTAAGCCATCTTTCCCTTTCGTTTTTTGGCTTTTGTCTTCTTCTTTTCCCTCCTCTAGTCCATCCTCATTAGGGCCCTTACCCCTTTCGTTTTGCTTCCAAAACTCCCTTCTTTCCATTTTCTTACGTCTTCCTTTCGTCCTGCATTGGCTTGCTTCCTTTTTCTTCCTCGTTTTTGCTTTCAAGCTTGCCTTCTATCCACTCCTTCATCCCTCTCGTTTTTTCTCCTACTCTCCTCTTCGTCCATCTTCAAGAAGGCCCTAAAATCACAATAAAACAACGAAAACGAATTGAGACTTAAAAGTTTGGTTATCATTTAGTAGTTTCATGCTTTGAAAAGTTGTAAGCTAGGCATTTCAGATCTCATATGTTGCATTCGTTTTGATAGGATCTAGTATTTTCTTGTTTGCTAGCTTGCATTACATAGTTAGATCTTGCATTTAAGTTATTGTTAGAATTTAGATCGCATAAAAAGTTAGACTTGCATTGTCTTTTTGTCAATTTTCTAGTTCATATTTAAGATTAGATCTCATTTTGCTTACTAATGCTAATGGGTTCCTCAAAGTGAATCGTTTGTGTAGGCGTTTGAAAGAAAGGAGCTTGAGAAACTTTTGAAGTAAGGAGATCTAAGCAAAGCAAAATTTCAAGAAACCATAAGGATGATCCAAAACATGAAAACATCATTTATGATCATTTTGTAAAAGCTCTTAAGGGCTCACTTCAATTTGTTTTCCAAGTTTTATTATTCTCTCAAAAGTCCTTACAAGGGTTAAATTCCCAAGGCATTTGTACTTCATTAATAAAAAGGCTAAGTGGGATAAGGCCTCCCACATTTTGGTTCTTCTTTCCCATTTGGGAAAGAGTTTCTTGTGCATGCTTAGTTTAGATTTGCTTTAAGTCTTTGGAATAATTTCATTTGTATTTAGAATTTTAATTTTCAATTTAGTTTTAACCTGAGAAGTAGCTTGGAATTTGATCCCAAGTGTTGCATTGACCTTGCGTGCTACTCCTATTTTCCCACTGTGTACTACGTACGACCAACTAGCTGGAAGTTTCATGAACAGTGTGTAGAAGTCATTTTTTACTTCATTTGCTAAATTAGTTTATGTTGTTGTAGAACACTAGTTTCTCTTTTATTTCATATTGCTATATCATTGTTCATCTTTTATTATTTGAGCTTCATCTTTATGTTCTTATTTCAAACTGCTTGTCTTTTAACAAAGAACTAAAATCTCTTGAACTTTCCATAACACAAGTCAAGAGCACTTTCTATCGGAGAGCATTTCCACTGCATTTCCTTGCATCAAGCATATAGAATAGTTGAAGTCTCTTGAACTTTCGTCATAAGACAAAGTCAAGAGCACTCTCTATCAGAGAGTTGAATTGTGTGCTCTTAATAATTAAAACATTCCAACTCACATTCCCACATTAAAATCTATCTTCGTTGCTATCCTTCACTTAGTAAGCTCTGCCGACCCTAGGGGGTTGGGCTCGTATTCAGAACAGTGTTGGATTTGTTAATCTTGAAAGTGATAACCTAATAAAATATTTCCCCACAACCAATGAACCGGCGTTGATATTCGATAAATACTCAAAGTACTATGCCTAGAGGTGAAGCTGGAGTGCCGTTGTCTTAGACTTCGAGGTTGGTTAAATCATAAGACACCCAGCCTTGATAACTGGACGGTCCGAAAGGGTTCCCGGGGTAGTTACTGAAAGTATTTCTTCCGGTTGGATGCTTGCCTTGACGTTTTTAGCCCTAATAATCAAGAACATCTAAAACACTTTAAATTTTACCAAGAACAATTTCAAAACGATCTCACAAACAGTTACTTTGAGACTTACATTTTCAGCATCACAAGCATCTTTTTTTACTCCATTTAGCACTGGTCTATAAAACTCTTATGTATCACCTTGATCTGGACCATTAGTCCTTGTGCATTTTATTTAATTATCTTGTGGATGCTTATTTAAATTCAAAGTGAATTGTTTCATCTTGGTAATTTGTATCTTATAATTCTGCAACGTGGATTGCGTGTTTATTTGTTCTCTCATCATTAAAAAACTCCTAAACAACACTCATCCGCATCACCATACACCAAAAACACTTAAAAACATAGAACCATAGACAACTCTTTGTAGGGACTACCCCCCTTGGCTTCGTTAGGAGTTAGCCTAAACGGAGGAGCTGGGATTTAGGTGATAGTACCTAGCTCATTGCTTGCCCCCAAGGCCACACTTCTCCCACTTGTAGTGAGGAGACAGCTTTCGAAAGATTTCTGCTGCTGGTGTGCATCTCGACGGACAACAGGATGCCCGCAAGGGCTCCTAGTTATGCCCTTAATAGGCTCCATAATATGCCCGCAAGGGCATATAAAAATACCCGCAATTGTTCTTCCAATGGATGCCCGCAAGCCTTGTCATGTCCTCAATGCTTGCTTACCATGTCTATCATCGTGCTTGCTTGCCATGTCACCAATGCTTGTTCATGCTTGCCAAGTCATCTTTGCCATGTCAAGCCTTTTGTGCTATCCTTCAAATGCTTTCTTCCATGTCATGCTTGCTTTGTCATCCACCTTTGTCATACTTGTCATCAATGCTTTCCATGCTTCTTTGTCATGCTTGCTATGTCATCCTTCAATGCTTGTCATGCTTCTTTGTCCTTTTTCATGTCATCAAGCTTGCGTGTCTTCAATTTTTGTCATTTTGTCATGCTTGCCATGTTTGCCAAGTCATCAACCTTGTCATGCTTGCTTGCCATATCATCATCAAGTCTTTGTCCTTTATGCCATTTGTCTTTTGCCAGTGTTTATCCTTTGCCCATTGCCATGTCTTCAACCTTTGTCATGTCATCAATTCAACCTTTGTCATTAATGTGTTGTCATCAATGACAACTTTGCTCATCAGGATGCACCATAATTGGGCAATTATCAGTTGAAATATCATATGTTATGCACCTCTGCATAGCCCAAACTACCATTTGACTGAACCAAAACATAAATAATGACTTTCTGAATATAGAGTATAATAGTTTTGACCATCCTCCTTAACTTGGAACATGGGGGCTTAAAAAATCAATGCATTAATGGGTTGGGAATTTTGGAAACATCCTCCAAAATTATGAATGAAAGGTTAAATTATCTTATACCTAAGGAGGGGTGATGGGAATATTGGCGTGTCTGCAATCTATAATTCAACACCAAAAGTCAAATTCTTTATTAAATTTGCATTGATGGTTGTGACATAATTTAGCTCTGAACACCAAACTCTTGTGGAAGCTAGGGACTTAAATTCACACTAAACATGTTATGGAAATTGTGGTTAAATTTAGCGACATAGGATTGTCTAGTATATCACACAATGCAACACTTTTTTCAGTTAAAAACTTGAATCCATAGCTCAAGCACTCAACTCTAAATTGTGGAATTCCGAAATAGTGAATGTTGTCAGTGAAGCTGTCTATAATTTAGTACTGAATGTCCAACTCTTACATAAAGTGAAATAATATGATAGTATTTACTGTAATTTTTAAATTTTTTGTAATGAACATGAACTCTAATGGTTCAACAACCATCTCATTTGACAGGAAAAGTTATTAAACTTTTGGGATAGGTCAACCTTAATCTTGCTGAGTTCATGCATCGGATTGAAAAGAGTGGAGGTCTTATTTTGAGGCTCTACTATATTTTTCAGAATTTTGGACTTCATATGCATTTCCCTTTTCCTTAGTTATCTGCTGCTTATCACTCTCATATGCATTTCCCTTTTCCTTAGTTATCTGCTGCAGATTTTTGGTGGAGTAATCTGGGACTTTTCCTTCTGCTTTGGATCAGGACTCTTTAGAGTCTGATTGCTTGCGTTGTCTCTTGGCCTGAGGTAATACTTATGGTGTAATTCATTTTGTAAGGCATCGAAAAACAATTTGTACTGTGCAAAAATGTAATCATCTGGTCGATATTCAATTGGATGTAAAGATAGATTATTAATATACAAAGACTCTTCATTATCTTCCTGAGTGGGGTGAACCTCATCTCCTTCCCCACCCAACCAATTAATATTATCATGTGACTCTTTCTCTTCAAGGGGTCCCTGATCCTCATCCTCGTTCGGGTAATATTCCTCAACCAGACTATTGGTATTCCTCAATGGTGGTTGTACAGGTGGGTCTTATGTACTCCTTTCTCGGGCAAGTATTTGTGAATTAAAAGGTCTCTTATAAGGATTCTGATTCCTAGCAGGAAAATTTAGATTTCTTGCTCCCACATTCAGAGGATTATGAAGGGAATTGTTCCTAAAGGTGATGCTTCGAAGAGCCAGCTGGTTAGTGTCAAAGAAGAGCTGTCGTGGGGATGAATTGTTAATTGTGCAAGAAGTGAATTTTGCAATGGAGAATTGAGGAAGTTTGTAGCATAATAGGTAGCATGGAGGATAGAAAAGAGGCAATTTGAAGTGTGCAATTAAAAAAATCTTAGTCTTCGAAGCTTATGATTTCTATAACATATTTTATTTTCTGGATATAGAAAGATTTTCTTAAGAATATTTGTTTATTGTGAAATTTAGTGCATGCCATTGTCAATTAATTGATTAGATTGGCATTGTGATAGGAGTCATAGTTTCTTGACATTATTACTGTATTTATTTATGAATTCAAGGTGATAAGAAGTGGTAGAGTAAATTGGGCAGAGAGTTTGATGTTAATGTACTTTGGCATGAAGATATTATGGGCATTTTTGTTTTCTACATCTTCCCCTTCGAAGTAGGTTCAATATGGTTGATGGCCTATTTGACAGATAAGATGAAAGGGGAATGAAAGACATGCTCAGATGCAAAGCAATACAAAGAAATTAACGACATGGGAGTAGGAAAAGCATTGAAGCTTGTAGATGTTGAAGGGGCTGGTTGGCAGCTGCATATTTGTTATGACCACATTGGAGATTGAATAAATTGAAGAGATCGTCCTCTTCTATGTTCTTTGAAAATCATTTGTCCATGAGAAGCATTTTGTTCTTTTTGTTCCAAGAGAAACATACATTTGTAGTACCAATGAAACATAGCCATAAAACATGGTTATGTGAACACCTTATTGTTCTGTGATCAAAAGTTCTGTCTTGCTTGCTTGTAAAACTTAGGCATTACTGGCTTGTTGTCTTATAACACCTACTCGATAACTCCTCATAGACCCAGAAATAAATTAAGTACTAAAATATCAATATTTATAAATTGGTCTCAAGTTCTGAAAACTGATTAGTTATTATCACTAATTAAAACATTCAGTGAAGTGAATAAAACTGTCCAAATAGTCTCCTGCTCTTTGGTCGAAATTTGGATAAATTACATAATAATCTGAGAAGGTAAAGTGCAAGTCATTGTCCAGTCCAAGTCAAACAAATATTTTTAATTAGATAGCCCAGCTATACCTCTGGACTTCATTTAGTTAATGTACAATATTGGCTTACAAAACTCACACAACCCAAAAAAAGCATAAGGCCTCAACCTTTGCCAACGACTGGATTGGTTGCATTACTAAATTACGTTCTTGGGGTAACTAAAACCATGGCTTACTATAGGAAAGCTGAAGATATTTGGGAGTGAAATAGTGTGTGCAACGTATGTATAGATGATGCCAAGCCCCTTCAGCGTTGGCAGGTTAAACCCTCTTTATCCTTCCCCGAGGCTCTGTTCCACGCTCTCTGCACCCTCGATCTACTGCTCGGCTGCTATCTGAGTCTGTGCCGCACGCAGGAACTCCCCCCGTCGACCTGGAACCTACCGAATTACAGCGATTCAGAGCTGCCTGCTAGCTCACAGGCTATCCACGGCTGTGGGGTTTTTCTCCTGTTCTCCCCTGCTGCTTATGAAAAATGAAAATCTCTTGTTGATATATCAGGCAGCGTGCTCCAACAGCCCGCTGGGTTCTTTTTTTTCATTTTCAAATTCAACCACCGTCATAAATAGCATCAATGCCTTAATGGCCCGATAATTCAAAAACTACAACGCATAGGTTTGAAGGTTAATAGGATTACGTGTCACCATGCTTAAGCTGGCATAGGTGGCAATTACATCATTTTTGGCTCAAAAGAAAAAATCAAAACTTATGGCGTGTTTCCAGTTTAGGGCGATGCTCCTGCATCAATAGATATATATATGTTATTAGAATACAATGGTAGAAATGATAATATATGTTTAGTAAATTTGTCAGCAATCTTTTCTGCAAGCTGGTTATTTCAAGTATATTATTCCATTATCAATCCACGTTATTTATCGAATAATGATGCAAAGTACTCATTGTATTGTGTTTGATATTTAAAAGCAGAGATTTGGGCAAATAAGCTGTAAATCCTGCATTTATGGCAGAATGAACTTTGGAATATCATAACAATTCTCTATAGAAACTTAGATTAATGAACACAGAAAATAATACAAAAATAATGAAGCTTCGTCATTAATGAAAATATGAAAGGCTTCCACATGGGAGAAATGCAACCGCAGAATGTGAGAGATTGCATCATCCACCCACCGGTAGGTAGAGAGCAATGGGGTTGTCTACAAAAAAAATGGGGACAGTTTGAGTATAGATATGCAAAAAAAACGGGGAGACTTTGAGTATAGATATGTAAGTGTCGGCATATCTCCAGCTCATTGAGATGATAGAACATCTGATGACCTCTCGAATTTGGATTTTGTAGGCCCAGGATTTCGTTTGGAAGGGTGGACAATCTTTCCTTCTTGATAGATAGAATTTTCCTCAAACCTTTGAATGCACTTCCTTCTCGCGCCTTTTTATGTGGAGAAAAAAATGCATTCAAAGATTTGAGAAGAATTCCGTCTATCATGAAGGAGAGATTGTCCACCCTTCTATACAAAATCATGGGCCTCATCCTCCCAGTTAGATAGGCCATCAGATGCTCTATCCTCTCAAAATGCTGGAGGTGTGCCTACACCTATATTTATACTGGTGAATTTGTCAGAGATCTTCTCGCTACAAGCTGCTTATTTTATATATATTTTTCCATTACTCTGCATCAAATAGAGATGCATAGTCCTCTTAGCAGAAATTTGTGCAAATAAACTGGAAATCCCACATTTATAGCTGAATGAACCTTCGAGTAGCATGGCAAATTCCCTTTGGAAACTTAGAGTACGAATATAAAAAAATGATACAAAATTTAACTTCCATTCATCCAAAGAGATAGTCTTTGCATGAGTACTATATGTTACAATATGTTAAAAAATAAAGACATTAAAGCTTGAATTAGGAGCTGATAGAGACAGTCGATAAAGATTGCTAGTTCTTCTCTGATTGTGACATTGCTAGATTCAGTGAAATTGAAATTGGAATGTTCCCCTGACATCCCCTTTAAGCAAGCGCACAAAAACGACGCAGGGGAAGATTCTATTTCCGACTCCATCAATGGCACATTCCAACAATAAGCAATAGATCAACAGGACACTTCAACTACCGTCCCAATCGCTCCTTATGTGTCTGCATTGAATAGGGTATCGATTTTTTCTTGAGTATTGAATACAGTAGCTACCAGCAACTAAAAATATTTCTTGAGTATTGAATACAGTAGCTATTAGGAAGTAAAAATCTCTGTCAACCAGCCAACCAAAAACCCTGTCAGCCTAGCTAACAAAAAAGAAAAATTATGGCTAAGCTGTTAACAACAGAAGAAACCCTTCAATCTAAACCAACCAGCTATCAGGAGCTAAAAACTCTGTCAAAAATGGATCGAAACTATCCATTTCACACAGACGAACCCCATCAATATGATCACTCTTCGAAACCCAAAACCCCCTTCAATCTGATCAATCTTCGAAACCCAAAACCCTCTTCAATCTGATCACTTCGTCCCATAGGTTGTTATTTATAGAGCCTAACCGGGTGCGCCGGGCTGTACCTTTACCGGATTTTGACGTGTTTTCAAATCATAAATGCTATATGCAGATTTCAATTTCAAAGTGAGATCGTAAAAAGAAATGAAAGTAAGTTTTTTTTTTATATTAGATAATAATTAATATATATATATATATATATAAAAGTTTTAATTTTTTTTAAATCACGGTGGAACTTCTTCTAAAAATGGACATATATTAAAAGGTCCTTGCATTGTACAAATTATCTTCGTATTTTGCAAATTATAATTGCATCCCTAATAAAATAGAAATCAACATTGATTAGAAAATACATATCAAAATAAACAAAAGTTATATATATGTAAAATGATCGTATTAAGTAATAAACCATAAGTTTCGAAAATATCCACAACAATGATATCAATTACTTGATGTACTTTGCAGTTAGAAGCTAATCGGATTAAGACATTCTTAAGTTCTCTAGGGACTTTGAAGTTGATTTTTTTAGTTGAACAATTTGAGCGTCACATTTTTAAGTTCAACATTTAATTTTTGCCACACAGAATAGGGCATAACATTTAAAGAAACCCTTGAATCATCCATACATTTATGCACATTTTGTTAAAAATTTCAAATGTCAAAAAGAAAGGATGTGTATTAGAGTTAGATCTTTTATTGATCAAGGAAGCATTAACGATGGATTGTTTCTTACTACTTGACGTATTTGAGTAAATATTTTTGCATATCTTTTTGTATCATTGTTTTCCCCAATAGTGATGCTTTTCCCTTTCTCAAAAGATGATTCCCTAAGGTTTTTAATTAAATTTCCCTGTATTTGTGGTAATTTGAGTAATTCATACAGAGAAACATTAGCTCTAGTTTTGCTTCATGTCTTCTACAAAATCATATTCTAGATCATGACAAGAAGAGGGTTCCACCGAGGTAGATCGAAGCAAGAAGAGGGTTTTACTGAGGCTAGGGAATATTTGGTGGTCATCGAGTTTTCCTTTACAAGATTGACAACATATGGAGAATTTGTTGTTGTGGGTAGGCTCTTATTCTTGGTATTGTATGAATTATGGGCCATATGGATTTGCTCAAGATCATCATCTTCTTCTTCAAACATGTTATGGAAAACATTTCAGAAGTGATTAATTGTATGTTTTGATGTCTCTTCTCCATCTACTTATTTTTCTCCTTCCTCTCTTTCCTCTTCCTCTTCATCATTTTTCCTACTTGAAGAATGTTCAGACCCTGAAACAATGGGTTTGAAGAAATTGATGAAATCCTCCATATTAATTCCTTCAGTAGGTGGAGTAGTTTTATTAGTTGGAGGGAAGTTCTTTTTAAAAGGAGGCCTGAAATAATTTTTGGTAGATGGACCTTCTCCCAAACCTCTCTTCAAGTCTATTTTCTCATTTGAAAGTTTTTTAATAATTCTTTGTAGATTTTCCATATCCATAGAATCTTGTTCCTTCTTTTCAGAAAGGGGCTTGGTTTGAAGGGATTTCTTCTTTCTGGAAGAGACACTGCATTCTTCTTCACTCTCTGGATTACCTTTTAGACTTATCATATCCTTTTCAACATTTACTGCTTCTTCAAAGGTTTCTTCAATTGTAGTCTTCTTGGCCCTTTTGACAAACATAGCAGTGGATAGTGGTAAGGTTGAAGTTTAAAGCTCAATAGTAACATCTTCTACAGGTTTAGAAGCATCTGTAATTTTATTTCTTGAAGATAAAAATCTTTGATTAAAGTCTTTGATCTTTTATGTAGGGTCCATCTTGATCTTAGATAATTCTAATACCAACACTACTAGGATTTTATCATCACCAAATTTGTTTAAAAGGGCAATATCAAAATTGGCCCAACTTGTAATTGATCCTTGTCTTAGGGAGAAATACCAAGTTGAAGCTTTCCCCTCAAAAGTATAAGGAAATAACCTACAAACTACATCCTCATGTTCAAAATTCATGAGCCTAACAACAAGCATAAATTCCTTTATGTGATCATAGGTAGATTCTTTTCTATCTAGATCAAACTTAGGAAGGAATTTTTTAGGGTGTTTAGGTAAAGGATGCACATCGCTTGGTACAACAATGACATCCTGGGCTAGCCAAGATCTGTTAGCATTGGCATTAGCCATGTTTCATGAAGAAGAATCTAGTTGACTATGTTTGGGACTATTTTCAGAAGATTCTCCCGAAGAGTTCCTTCTAAGGGTTCTTCTCCCAAAGAGTTATCTTTTGAAATGGTTTGAGGAGTGTTACAAGGGTAATCAAGGGGAGATAATTGTACACTAGCACCATCTTGTATTTGTACTTTTGGTTTTTCTTCAGAAGGATTTTGTATCCCCCTAGAAAGTATAAGAGAGGTGATAATCAGGGGTGGCAACAGTTGGTGCACTGGTGTCAATTACTTGGTATGATCGGGGTGGTTTGGGTCCCCCAAGAAGAGGATGTATAATAGGTGATATTCCATGTTCCCTACTTAGGGATCGAGTTATAGCCCAAGAGGTTTGGAATAATTGTGAAATTCTAATGGATCCTAACCAAGGAGAAGTAGGTGTTGTGGGGTTATGTTGGGATGTGCTTCGATAACTGAGAAATTAGATAGAGGTTTGAACAAGTGTTGGTTGGCCGTCTTGGATTGAAGATTATCCAGGACTTAGAGGCTTGGGGATCAATAGACTACACGAGGGTTCTTTGTGGAGTAATGGGTAGAATGGATATTCTTAGGGTTAAATGTTTCTTCTTTAGCCATTCATTTTTACAATGGCCCTCCTTCCAATGCCAATTTTGTTGATGGGCCAAAATGACCCAGGTCAACAATAAGGGAGAATGCCCAAGGTGACTGCCAATTAGCCTCAGTCTTGTTTGGGATAGTAGACTCCGACTAGTATGTGGGCCTAGTTTCCACTAAGAGTTTTAGCAATAACATTCTCTATGAATCCTAAACTAGTAGGTACTATATTCTATGCTAAAATATAATGTCTAGTTGCTAATTTACTCTTACTCAAATAATATATCAAATCAAATACTAACCTAATTTAGCCTAATCAAATATTAATCTAACCTACTATAATATTGAGCATGAGCTATGATTAAATAGGGTTAGATATAAAGCAAAGAATATAATGTCGAAAACACAAGAAGAAATTCTCATTGTTGTTAATAGGTTAAATCATCAATGCTACATAAACATTAATAAAAAAATTATTATTAAATCTAAACCATTGCCTTTTCATCCAGTTGCAACCATTGAACAATTAATTACAATAAATAATGTACACAGAAGAAATTCATATGCAGTTTACTTACTACAATCAATTAACACAAATTGTAATAAAATAAAATAGTTAAATATACATAGTAGAATACCCAATGGCTGCCAGTCCTTTGGGTATTTTATTCCTTCAAAAATAAAAATACTGCAAATGTTTTTGAGCCCAAAGGTCTCCCCATTTTCTTCTTTGAATGTCTACCTTTTAAAAACAAAGTTTGCAGGAAGTTCAAGTAACCAACTTAGTACAATAGTTTTTTTATACAAAGATTACAAAAAAAATCAATTCACCCTTCTTTATATGATTTTCACAATTCTTGAACCTAGGTAATTTGAGAAATTTGATTGTACCTCATTATTTCTATATGCAGTTCTCCATGGTAAATATTCTCAGAAGTTTTAGATCCCTATGGACTCTCTCATGTAGTAGTTTTTATAGGATATGTTATTTTCCATTATTCATGCCTCTTGTTTGTTGAGCCTTTATTTCATCAACTTTTAACAACCACTAAGCGTAGCGTTTCCTTAGTTATTCATTCATCTTTGATCACTTTATACCCTCATTCTTACATAATTATTATACATTTCCCATGCTTCATGTGAAGATAAGAGCATTTAATTGATGAATTTCCCATGTTTGATGATTATTTGGTATGGAATTTGTGGTTCTTTAACTTACCTTTATAGGTCACAAGTAGCCTTCATGACATTTTCATAGAAGCTCTTAACACCTTCATAACAAATCAGAACCCCTAGAATTCCAGTAGCACTTATTCCCATTATTCCGGTAGTGCTCATTCCCATAATATCGATAACGCTTCATCTCCAGAATTAGAATATGGTAGCACTTCCCTGTTTTGCATGTTTGCAGATGTCATGAGAAGAATCAGGAACATGGCTATTGTGGGGAGTGATGTCGTCATGCCTTCATAATGATGAAATGAACTCTACCACCTTTAGCTCAAGCATAGATCATTGGTCCAATCTACAGTCAACACATCCAACGCAATTAAGTAATAGACCGATCCACTTTGATTTGGATGATTTGGATAAGCAAACTGACTTCCCTGTTTCTTTTCATATATTGTAATATGCAAGTATATATATGCAACACCATTATCTCTATAGAGTAGTTTAGTGATAAAGTATTTTTCTTCATATATTGATTAGAACCACTACTGCTCTGAAATTGTAATACGCTCTGTAATTCTTTTTGGATATTAAAATAAAGGACTTGATTGTTGTAGATCTCTAGTACCGTACTATAGTTTTCTGCAGTTTGTGCTAGAGGAGGTAGTCCCCCCTCTCTATGGTATACATCGCATGATTTCATTTACTATAGGTTTATTTGTATTGCATTTTTCTCATATTTGATTTAGTAGATAAGTTGTGTTGTTTTTTTTAATCATTTCTTGAAATCATGATTTAGTTTCTGCAATTACTTTCTTTCATTTATGCTTTGAATTTCCACTTTAATTATCGAAGTGTGACAACGCACCTCTGGTAGCATGTGTGTTTTGACTGCTATAGAAATCTCAAACATTTGTTAACTCGGAGATCTTGAAAGAGTTGCAAAACCACATGACTTGAAACAACAATGTTGGGGTTCTTTATTTTTATTTATAACATTTTCATTTTTCAGTTTGATTAAGCTACAAGAATTAGTTAGATTAACAAGTAAGCTTGTATCATGATTGGTTACTTAGTAAAAATTATTATACTTATATATATAGCTTTGGTTCTTGGAAGTGTCTTGTGAAACATTAGCACTTTCAATTTTAGTATGATAGCTTAAAGTTCCCATTACCAAGTCTTGCATATATTTTGCTTACACCTCATCAGCTTATGATCATTCAGATTGATAATTTAATGTACAAGCAATTTAAAAAATTAGATTGCCCAACATTTTTGGTGTCATTTCTAGAGAGGTGTTAAAGGGATTAGTTTTTATTTTTTATTTTTAAAGATTTCCTTTTATTTCTGCATATGATTGGTTTTGGTGCCCTCATACTAGACATGGTGAAATAGCAACACTACTTCATTTTATAGAATATGTTGGTATAACATGAATAGCGATAGGGATGATAAAGGTAGGTTTCTTAAAGGTAAAAGTAGACCAGTTCCAACTGTCGCATTTGGAAGAATGGTAAAATTATCCACATCTACTTACTCACAGGCATGAAGGAATCTAAAAGGAACATCTGTAAGTAAGGCTTCAACAACATATCCTAAGAGAACACCTTCTCCAAAATATTTAAAATAAAATAGATCTACTGTCATGGAACCTCCAATCGTTTTGGTAGCTCCTACAATAGAAGCAATTGTGGTTGAATTAGAAAGGAAACTGGAATTTGAAGAGGGATTCAAACTTAGTCTTTGAATCAAATTCCCCACATATAGAAACATAGCACAATTTGTTTGTGGGAGAAGGTGTGGTAGAAGGAGAATTCGAAGTGCATATGCATATAGAAGATGAACAAACAAATAAAGAAGAGGTAACATTCAGTTTCCCTATTACAGATCCTATTACAAATGTACAAATAAAAAATATTCCTCCATCAACGATGCCTCATTTTCATGGAAGGGTAAGTGATGATCTTGATGCTTTCTTATTTGAATTTGATATTTTATGTCGAAATTACGATTATTCAAATGATGCACAAAAACTCAAATTATTCCCTACTACTCTCAAATACTCAACATTTTATTGGTTTATGGGATTAGGAGGGGATAGAACTAGAACATGGGATGAAATGCAAAAGGTATTTCTTAACAAATCTTGTAAGGCTAGGGAATTAAGAGATTTTTTTGTTTTTAATTTGAACAAAAAGAGGAAGAGAGCTTAGAAGATTATATCGAGATATTTCAATATAATCTTCAATGTTCTAAACAACATAGATTGGTTCCAGACATCATTAAAATTATCTTTTTAAGGGGAGTCTTATATGAATCTATGATTATGCTCAATTTAATGGGTAATGGGGAATGGGGATGTCTCTCAATTATATTTTGAAAGAAAATGCAAGTTTTGCAAGAAGTATTGATGGATCAAAGACAAATATAGTAAGGGACTCCAAGACACTTTTTCAAAAGCTACTAAAAATGCAACAGGTGGTGTAACTAGGATTGAATTGGGTAATCTACTTGAAAATTTTAAAACATATATTCTTGGTACTCTTAGGTTACAAATAGACACTTTACAATTTAAGAAGAAGCAAGAGGAGGAGATCATAAATTCACAAATCTATCTATTTTTTGTCCCAAATGTCGTAAGAAGCACACATTAAAAGTATGTCCCCTCAGTAACATTTCTATATGTGCTATTTGTGCAGGTGAACATGCAACGGATCATTATCATTCATTGCCTAGACTTAAAGCAATGTACCAAGGATAAAGTGAAACAAAGGAATAGTTGTGTACACTAGCATCAAAGAGGCCATGGAACCCTCAACCACCCGGTATGTTCTGAGATCCTGCATTTCAAAATTATTCATATAATTTTGGCTAGTCATATCCACCTTGGAATTCTTGGCAAGAATGGCCTTGACCAACCCAAGACCATCCATGGAAACAAGGGTGGAGAGGGCTTAACTACAGGACTATGCATTCCTATCATATGCAATCACAACAGTCTTAGCCTCTACAATTTCAACAACAATATCCACCACAGATGCCTCATCCTACACAATCACCTACTCACAAATTACAACTTGCTTCTACAGAGCCTCCAAGGCCAAATCAACTTTATGTCTAGCCTGTTCCTAACCCAAATGATAAAGTATCTTAGTGTTCTTTTAAAACTGAGTTACAACCTTTTCCCACCTATTTGGTTACACTAGTAGGACTGTAGGATATCCACTTGCAATTGGGAAAAGTATTTCAAAAAGAATCTCCTGTCATAATTGTAGAGGAACTAGAGAAGGAAATTTCTAACCAAACAATCATTGATGATACTCACATAATAAAGAAAACAACTGTTCATTCACAGAAACCCTCCTCATCCAAAGTACCTCCCTATCCAGAGAGGATAAATATGAACAAAACAATAGCTCACTCTGAATATGACCTTATTACTGAATTGAAAAATATTTGCATAAATATTCTCATGTTGCAAGTCCTTAGAGACATACATATATGTGCAAAAATAGTCAAGGAATTGTGTTTGAAAAAACCAGGGAGGAAGAAGAATGACCCACCGACCATACAATTTATTGGAGAGTGTGCAGATTTGATGCCTAGACAAATCTTTGTAGTAAATATAGAGACCCTAGAAATCCCATTGTTTATGTGCACCATTAACGGGATCTACATTCCAAACACCTTAATAGACATTGGAGAAGCCATTAATATCATGAGCATGCAAATCATGGAACAATTGAATTTCCCAAACCTTTGTCCAACCCCCATTGCCCTCAAACTGGCTAACATATCTAAGATTAAACTAGGAGTACTGGATGGTGTAATTTTTTATTTAGATTCTTGGGAGTACCTTGTAGACTTCATGGTATTGCAACCCATATCCCCTTCTAGAGGACATCCCGTGATCCTTGGTAGGCCATGATTTGACACCGCAGATGCTTTTATAGGATGTAGGTCTAGAAATATGTTTATTTCACATGGAGATGCGTAAAACTATACCCACCAGAAAAATATCTCACTGAGATAGAAAATAGTTTTGGCATGATAATGCAAGTAGAGATAGAGAATTTGTATAGCCAGTTTTTACATTGGGTTAGGTAGTGAATTTTAAAGAACATATATAGGAAATTCAAATCAACACCTTTTTCTGCAATTATGTTTTTTCACAAGATTCTGATTTATTTTATCTTCCATTAGAACATATTTTGGAGAATGTGCAGGAAACTAGTGATCCAACCACATTATCTAAATTTTGTAATCTTGTATCAACCACCACACAAAAAACAGAGTGTCGCAACATGCCTATTGAGATCAACCAAGGTAAATTTTTGCATGTAAAATTTCAGCTTTCTAAATCTCAGCAAGAAAAATTGATCCAAGTTTTGCAAAGACAGTCAAAAGCTTCATCATGGGATACCATGATATGAAGGGAATTCACCTTGATTCCCATCCTATTAGGAAACCATAAAGGTGTATGAATGCAACACTTATGGAAGTTGTTAAGGATGAATTGCAAAAATTCCTCGATGCCAAATTTGTTTACCCAATTTTTGATAGCAAATGGGTCTCCTCTTTGTGTTGGAACATTCTATCCATATAGACCTTGGACATGCATGCATGCATGCATTCCATGCATTAGTCATGCACTCCATGCATTAATAATTGAGCCTCCTAGCGCCTAGACTATGTTGTTGACCCCCTAGTGCTTAATTTTTTTCATTATTGGCCTCCTTATCCACTCAAAGCGCCTTATCCCTATTATTTAGGACCTAATGCACCCCATGCATGATTTTAGGAGTTTTTGAGTTGGTTCCCTTGATTTAAGGCCCCTTGTCCCCAGTCTCACCTATTTAACTGACCCTTCTACCTAGATTCATTGAGTTTGAGTGTAGTTGCGCCTCTTTGACCGCTACAAGTCACCTAATGCGCCTCCTCGAGTTCTTCTCCCCTAATTTCTAGCATAGTGACTCCCTTATGCACCAAACTTCTTCAATTAACTCGCCTTCGAAGATGATTTGCCACTCGTTCTTGTTTGGAGATGGATTCATGCTAACTAAGCCTGTCTCTTCAATGGAATTCCAACTGCCTATTAAGGCTCACAAATTTCTCTATTGAATATGTATTATAAATGTATACACAATGATGAATAATAGATGCATGGAAAGTATTCCAATTGAGTTCCAATCTTCTTGTGTCTTTCACTTTATTTGTTCTCTATTTTCCTGTAGATCTATGTAAAACTTGAGAGGTTAGTTTTGCTGCCAGATATCTACCTGCGAAACAATTTTCACATGGTATTAGAGTGCTCTAGCTGTCTAGTTCATATCGGATACTTCCATTGATGCACCAGAATCAGCGGAGGTTCCACAGAAAATTCTTGGGGAAATAACCTTGATATCCTTGGCTCTTCCAAGGAAATATTCCCAGGTGTGAGGCACTCCCAAATGTGCCCAGTTTCAAAGTAGAGATTGAGTGTGTTGGTACAAAATTTTCTTTCGAAGTGTTTTTTGCGGGTTATTGTCTCACCAGGAGCGCATTAGCAAAGTATGGATCAGATTCAAGCCGTGATCCTAACTCCATTCAATTATTTTGAATGGAAGGCCAAAATGGAGGCCCTACTTCGAAGTATTGGTCTCTATAGAGTCACCATGGCGCTAGAAAATGAACCAAATGCTGCTATTTGTGCTACGAAAATCTCCCTACGGATAGGTAGATATCCCCTTGGGATTAAAAAAGGCCCCTAATTGCCTACCCAAGACATAAAGTAAACAAATAGACACTAAAGTCCTCCAAGAGCTAGCTCATACAACAATTAACAAGCTATGGAAAGACAAAGCAGGTAAATGGTGTACCTTGCTTTGAGGTTGTCCTCGGTATCCCTACGTTTCTCTGGCTCCAGCCTTTGATCACGGGTTTATGAACCTGTTTATGAAAGGAAGAAAACACCTTATCCAAAGCAATATATGTATAAACAAAGATCTAACTATGAAAATGGAGACAATTTCATGCATTTATCATAAAAACATGAGAATGGGAGGAATAGGCTAAGTTATATTAATAGAAAGCCATGAAGACATGCACATCAAAATGGATTATATCTGATATTGTCAGAACATGACCATCCTCCAAGCTCTCTTTCACTACCTCTGCAAGAATCTTAAGATCGTAGGTTTGATGCCTCCAAGGTCCACCTCCCCTTAGCTCATGTATGGCCTTCTTCTTATAGGATTTGGGAGGCCAACCACTAAGAGTATATTATGGATCCAAGTGAGGGAGATGTGGATCAAGGATCTGAATCATGCCAAGGAGGGAATGTGAGATGGGATTCGAAGGGGGACCTCATCCCATGAAAATATCCTCGAGATCTTGGATCCAAGATCTAAGGAAAATGGTTATTCAAGGATTTGTGCGCCCCTACAACTGAGCAAAGCGCGAAAAGGTTGTAATTTTTGTGCCTTGAATCACTAGTAGGGCACAAAAATATCTCTAGGAGGCTAATGAGTGTGTTAGGTCAAGTGGTTTTCCACCCCTAAGTTGTTGGATGCACTTCCAAGTGTGACTAGGGAAGGGACCAACATAATAACAAAAGGTCCTAACACCCTTAGAAGGAAAAAAACATCATGTTTCTCATGGTGATATGACATGAAGACTCTCAATGGTACACGGTATGAAAATTTGAGGTATAACATATTCCCCCTAAAGTGTGAGGTTAGAAGGAATCTAATTGCCGAAATACTTTACCAATAATTAAGTTTGCAGGGATATCTAAAAGAGAACTAGAGAAGAGTTGCAATCAAACATCAACAATAAGTCTAATAACTCCAAGGTAGGTATACCCATGCTCGGAACAACTGAATTGAAGCATGGCTGCCGACCAATACATCACAGATCCATGATAGTACAGACTCAACACATGACTGAAACCATGCGTACTAGATCACAATCGTAGATCCATGATATGACAACAACGCAACCACGACCAATACAAGAGTGGATATGTGTGACAATAGATCAATGAGGTCACCAACATAATGTTTATGTGGGAACCTACTAAAAAATCACCATCGCAAACCTGGATGTGCTAAATAGACATCAAAACCATCTAGGTTCATCTACCCGATCCCGAATTGATACAAATCTAACCATGCGATTATAGGGTGTTGAATTCGAACATGGAAGAAACCACTTGATTAGCAGTCAATGGTGTGAATCGTTAACAAGCATGAGGGAAATCACTTATGATGAAAATGATCCCCAAGGTATCATTGTACATCCTGACGAAATGTGAATAGATGAGTTGACTTCGAACATCCGCGATATCATTTGATCAGAGGTCAATGATGAAAGCCTATTGTCGAACACGAGGAAACCTGCCATTGAGGCATGTAGGTACCAAGGTACTAAGGTTGATTTCTAAGTCCAATTCCTGGATGATGAGTTGAATTCAACAGGAATAGACTCGTCAAAGGAGGGCCATAATGAATCCCACATCATCGACATGAAACTGGCAGGATGAAATGATGAATCAGATGAGTATGGACTGACACAAGGGTGTAAAGGCTAACGATATTGCAGAAAGTTGACTCAGGTTGGCACTTTCCTTTGAACAAACGACGGTATGACATATGAGCTGGAAGCATGGAATAGGACGTGACATAACCATAACTAAGGTGTTCTTTGGATGACTCAAACAAGGAAGACGACTCATGACTTTAGTTATGACCCAGAAACATACTGAATACCCAAGTGTGGGACAAGATGTGTAAATATGCCATGTTCAAAAACAACGACTCATTGGCTGCCAAAAAGTTAAACTCGACTTATTCACCCCATTTTCCCCCATCATGTTTGACAAGTACCCCTTTTTTTTTTAACGAGCTCGAGGAGGATAACAAATGCTCGATATAGCTCACCTTTAGATGAGTCCAACCTTGCACATTTTACGAACTCAAGGAAAGAGAGGTTTGGTCTCATAAGGATCCTTCGATGTTTCATTTTGTGAGTCCAAAGAAGGGAAACTCAATGATTTTTCATGTTTAGGGAGTCTGAAATAACCTAAAGGAAACTCAAAGAATTGACTCTTTCATAAAAACTAGTCCCCAAACCCAAAAAAGTACAAAATAATGTCTAGAGGAACTCTCCTAGTTAAATGTTGACTAAGGTGTTCCTTTTTCGTAAGTAGTCTAAGGAGTCCGGAAAAGGGATATACTACCACCAAATAGATGACCTTTCAAATATTTTGACAAGTGTGAAAGAGACAAGTTCACGCGGAGACTTTTTCTTATTTCGAGAGTCTGATAAGAGCCTAAAGGAAACTCCAGGGGTTCCTTTTTCGTGAGTTAATCACCCTAGTCCAAAAAAGAGATAAAATACTACTAGGATGATAATTTCCTCATTGTTTTACGAGCATGAGTAAAGCAAACTGAGCTCAACACTTTTTGCTTAATTTTAACAAGCACGATGCAAGTGTGAAAGTGCTTGGAATCTCTTTCATATTTCATATCCAGAGCACAAAAGAGAAAAAGTGAGATCGAAAAAGGTCAACAGATAATTCCACTGGTATGAGCACCTTTAATGAACTTGCCCAAATGCAATGACTCTTTTTTAAAATTTTATGAAAATGCCCAATTTTCCAATTTTTGCCCAATTTCGACCTTTGAGTAGTTTAGCTGTTTTGGCCTCCAAATTAACCCAAATGCTCCCAAATATTCTGTAAGGGTATATGAATGATATTTAGAGTTGAATATTAGGTTCATGGATGATTTATAACCCTCAAAAGACTTCTTCAAACTTGATTTATATTCTGGTCAATGTATGGGAGTTTAACTAGTAATTTGCGCATCAAATCCCCCCTGGGTAACACTGAAAATGTCCTCCCAAATGCTTCCAAAATCCCTTGAATTTATGAACAGAGGTAGGGAACGTATTAAGTATGTTATCAAGGTCTCATGTACACCATTAATTGATTATTATATCTGTTCCAACCCTCTCCCATTCAGCTGCAAAAATCACCCATTCAACCCTTGGGGAAATGACACTATTTCTTCTCCCAATGCAATTAAACTGAGTAAAAATACTTCAAATGCTCAAGTACAGTACATGAAACTTGTAAAATACATCCATTGCAGTCTATTATTCACAAATGAATTAGAGAATCATCCTTTCATTTGAAATCATCAGCATTATAATGATATACATCAATGTAGTGGGGAAATGGACATTGTTTGCTCATTAATCAACATTTTTGCATACAATCAGTGGGTATTTCGACCTGAGACTTTATGAATAAAGAAAAGAGTATATAATTCTTATTACAATCATAAATACATCAATAGAATCTCTCCTAAGGAGCACAAGAGCTCACCAAAAACGCTCTCCCTCAAGGAGCATGAATATGCCTTCAAAACTGGAAATGGTTGAGAGATGGTGTTGCACTAAAAAAAACCACGAGCTTCCCTGTAGCTTACACCTACAAATAAACACTCCATTAAATCTCCAAATGAAAGGTCTGAATGGCCTTTCCAATTACCAACTTGGATGGGAATCTTTCACCTTCGAAATTGGCTAAGGCAAGAAACTAGTCATCCACTAGCTCTCCCTCTTCACAAATGCAATTGCAAATTTATCAAATCATCAAAAGCTAGTTTCATTCTTTGTTATGGACATTTGTAAACTTTTAATTTCCTCCATGGGTCGAATTCCTTCCAAGAGACTCATGCCAACTCAAGTTGGCAAGAGATTCCAAATAACGCCACTTGTACAACAATTCCTAGTCTCCCACTTCCACCAAATCACATGTGGAAGCATCTTAGCTGCCCTAACTCCATTGAGCGCCCTCTTGGAGGCTATTTTTAGCCCTGAAATGTTAGATATGTCATATGTCAACCTTCAGCTCTGATTTGTGTCATAGGTGTCATAGCATCTTCATCATTGTTGTCATAGAGCTAGGGAATCTAGCCCAAGTGTCTCACTAGCTCCAAATTGCCTCTTCCTCTTTCATGGGAGTTACTATTCCTCTACATTTCGACCTTGGATGAGCAATGCAATGAATAATACCTTTTGAAATCTCCCAAGTATGTTACCATTCACCTTGAATTCGAATTGGTGAGAGAATGATGCCAAGTGTAGTGGGGAAATCTAGCCATATGTGGGTCCCCCTTCCTCCATGTGTCTTCATGATCAGATGCCACTTTTAATTCCACTTGTACATATTTATTTAGCTCCTTTATTAAATATTTATGTCATTCTAATGTTCAAACATCATTTATTATCCCCCTTATTCCAAATCCCAAACCTAGGAAACTAGTAATTTTCCTCCTTGGCAATTATTTGACCCTTAACATCAATTTGAAAAACTCTAATGAATATGGCCAATGTGATTTAGGCCATTGTGACCCAATGCCAAATTTGGGACATGAAAAATCCTCCCTTCCCAATATTGCTTGTCCTCAAGCAATTTCAAACATGGGTGTTGAAGAACCTGCTTCCTGTATGATTCTTTGAAGTTGCCATTGAATTGCCCAACCTTGAGTCTTTGAGATTCCATGAATATTTTAGAGAGGAACCACCATGCTTGCTGCTGCACTACTCTGATTAAAATCACTTTATTAAGTGGGGAATCCATTCCCCATACTCCTTGTTTCCCCAAAAAATTGAAACCAATGGGACTAAGAATTATCCCAGGGTCCCATTCCTTGTATTGCACTCCAACAATTAGAAGTGCTCTCCAATTCATAGTTCATGGATCCCATTTTCTTGTATGCATTCTCCCAAACATTATGAGTACAAAATATATATCATCAAAGTACATAACAACATAATTAAAATGAACATCAAGAATATGCTTCATTAAAGAACCATGAAAGTGCTTATACCTCCAAGCAAGTAGACCACCATTTTCCAAGTGCATACAAGCATCAAGTAACCAATGAAATATGCTATCATTATCACCTCTGGAATAATTCTAAGGGGATACAAAATCCTTTGGAAGGAAAACCAAAAGTACAACTACAAGACAATGCCATTGGACCATCATCTCCCATTGATTCCCCTCCTAACACTCCTCAAAGCTCTTCAGAGGAAAACTCTTCAGGTGAAGAACCCTCAAAAGGAGACCCTTCGTGAGAATCTTATGAAAAAAATCATAGACATAATCAACCATATTGTTCTTCAAGAAGCATTTTTTATTCCATTATAATTGCCATTGCTAACAGACCTAGGCTAGCCTAGGATGTCGTTGCTATACCAAGCAATGTGCATCCTTTTCTTGAAAACCCTGAAAAATTCTTTCCTAAGTTTGATCTAGATAGAAAATAATATGTTGGTGATCACATAAAAAAATTTATGCTTGTTGTTAGGCTCATGACTATTGAACATGAGGTATTTCTCCTTAAGACAAGGATCAATTACAACTTGGCCGATACTAATACTGCCTTTATAAACAAATTTGGTTATAATAAAAGCCCAATGTGTTGGTTTTGGAATTTTCTAAGATTAATATGGACCCTAAAGAAAATAACAAAGGCTTTAATAAGATATTTTTATATTAAAGAAATAAAATTCCAGATGCTTCTTAACCTGTAGAAGATGTTACTATTAAATTTTACACTTCAACCTTACTAGTATCCATTGCCATGTTTTTCAAAAGGGATGAGAAGACTACAATTGAAGAAACCTTTGAAGAAGCAATAAAGGATGAAAATGATACGATTAATTTAAAAGGTGATCCAAGAAGTGAAGAAGAACATGGTGTCTCTTCAAGTGAGAATGAATCCTTTTAGATCAAACCACCTTCCGAAAAGAAGGAACAAGATTCTATGGATATGGAGAATCTACAAAAAATTATTAAAAAACTTTCTAACGAGATAATATACTTGAAGAGTGGTACGAGAGAAAGTCCACCTACCAAAAATGATTTCATACCACCTTTTAAAAAGAATTTCCGTCCAAGGAATAAAACTATTTCTCCAACTACTAAACAAATTAATGTGGAGGATTTCATCAATTTATTCAAAGCCCTCGACCCTAAACATTCTTCATGTATGCAAAATTATGAAGGGGAGAGGAAAGATAGTAAGGAGAAGAAGAACTAGATGAAGGAGAAGAAACAGTAGAACATACAATTAATCACTTATGGGATGTTTCCCACAACACATTTGAAGAGGATGATGATGATCTTGAAAAAATCCATATGGCCCAAAATTCATACAATACCAGGAGTAAAAGCCTACCCACGACGACAGATTATCCATCCACTGTCAATCCCATATAGAAAAACTCAATGATCACCAAATCTTCCCTAGCCCTAGTAAAAGTCTCTTCTTGTCCCGATTTGCTTGAGTAAAACCCTCTTCTTGTCCTGATCTAGAATATGATTTTGTAGAAGACATGAAGAAAACCCGAGCTAATAGTTCTCTTTATGAATTACTCAAACTACCACAAACATAGGGAAATTTAATTAAAACTCTTGAGGGTTCATCTTTTAAAAAAGGGAAAAACCTCACTATTGGGGAAAAAGAGACACATGAAAATCTACGAAAAATATAGAGTCGAGAAGGTTAAGTAGTAAGAAACAATCCATCATTAATGCTTCCTGGTCGATAAAAGATCTTAATCTAGCACACCTTCTTTCCTTTTGACATTTGAATTTTTTAACAAAAATGTGCATAATTGTATGGTTGATTCTGGGGCTTCCTCAAACATGATGCCCTATTACGTGTGTCAAAAATTAAATGTTGAACCTAAAAATGTGACACTCAAATTGTTCAATTAGACAGATCAAATGTAAGTCCTAGGAGAACTTAAGAATGTCTTAATTTGATTAGCTTCTAACTCCAAGTACATCAAGTGATTAATATCAATGTCGTGGATATCCCTGAAGCTTATAGTTTGTTAGTCAATAGAGATTGTTGTGAAAAACTGAATTTGATACAATCATTTTATCTATTTATAACTTTTATTTATTTTGATATGTATAATTTTGTAATCAAAAATGATTTCTAGTTTATCAGAAATGCAATAATAATTTCTAAAATACAAGGATTGGTTAATATATTTGCATTTTTTAGAAGAGAGGGAAATTTAGTTATCGATATTAAAATTCTTTCCTATGTTAAAAAAAATGGTGTAGTCTAACTATTCTACTTTTTCAACCGTTTCTGTCTAATATTTTTCATATTCTGGTTGAAAATCTTTAAAAAATCTTAGAATTACATATATTAGCTATGGAAATTGCATAATTTGAATGCCATAGGGGTATTTGAGGGTGCTGAATCTATTTATGAATTAAAAAAAACAAATTAAACACATAGATATTTGGATTTTACCAAAAAAAATTACCAAATTCCGACTAAAACCTACAATAAAGTCAAAAAAGTAAAATAAATAGACTACTCCCAAAATATTATATATATATATATATGATAAAAATAATGTCTATTTAAAAATATAATAAATTATTATTTTTATTCAATATTAAATAAAATAAGTGTTGAAAATTTGAAATTGTGTTTACCCAAAATAATCTTAATATCGAGGTCAATTTACAAATTCTATCGGAAAACATGTCAAAGGCACGCCCATGGTAAAGGCCCACGGTAAAGGCACGCCCACCGTAAGGCACGCCCACCGTAGGCTCTATAAATACCAACCTTCGGGCTTTGGGGAGCGAAGAACCTTCGATCTTTGGGGTGCGAAGATTTTCTTGCTCATCTTGTTCGTAGCTCCTGATAATTGGTTGCTTCAAATTGAAGGTTTCTTCTGAGTATAGCGATTATTTTTCCTTTTTGTCTGTGTGAAATACTTTTGTGATAGCTAAACACTGTATCCAATACCTGAGAGAGTTTTTAGTTCGTGATAGCTATAAACTCTGTCCAATACTCGGGAGAAATTCGTGAGAGTTTTTAGTTCTTGATAGCGATGATTTTTCCTTTTTGTCTGTGTGAAATGCTTTTTGTGATAGCTATAAACTCTATCCAATACCTGAGAGAGTTTTTAGTTCGTGATAGCTATAAACTCTATCCAATACTCGAAAGAAATTCAATACTCTATCTAATTCAGTAACATATGGACGGTAGTTGAAGTGTCTTTTGAAACACTGATAAAGGTCGTTCTATTTGTTCAATTCTTTGTTGATTTATTGCTTATCCATCTTGGAATTAGAGTCTTCCCATGGGTTGTTTTTCTGGGTTCCAATTTCACTGGATGTAAGGGGGACATTCCAGTTTCACTGGATCCAGATATGGACAGTCCCAGATGAATGAGCAATAAATCAAACTTGAAAGAATAAATTAAAAGAATCAATCTTTATCAATTTTTAAGGGGCACTTCATCATTTGTCTCTATCAGCTCCTTATTCAAGCTTTATTGTTTTCATTGTCAAACATATTGCAACACGCAGCTCTAATTTGGATGAATGAAAGTTAAATTTTGTAATATTTTTCTATGTTCATTACTGAATTTTCCAAAGGGGATTTGTGATGTTATTCTAAGGTTCATTCTGCCATAAATATACAGGAGATGCAGTTTATTTCCCCAAATCGCCGTTGTGAGTACTTTGCAGTTCTATGTAATGGAAAGATATATATGAAATAACCATCTTGTTCAGAGAAGATCTCTGACAAATTCACTCTTTCACTGTCCTGGGATCTTCATCCTTCCTCTAATCTGCCATCATTTCAGTTACCCAAAGATTGTAATTCAAGACTGTAGCCAATCCAACTATTTTGGTGCTCCGTGTGTTTTTTCAGCAATAGTGCATCATAAGGAATTCAATAGAAATTCAATGTTATATTTATGTAATATAAATGGACAGAAAGATCCGACAGCTCTAATTTTGTATTTTTTCAAGTTCACAGGTAGTATATCCAGCTGGGATGTCTAATTACTTGGACTGGACTGGACAGGACAATGACTTGCCAAAAACTTTAGCAAAACTTTGGAAAATCAATTTTTATGTAATATATTCAAAATTTCGGCCAGAGAGCAAGAGAATTTTATTTGCTTTTACTAAATGTTTTATTTCGTTATAATAACTCATCAATATTCAGAACTCTTATGAGTATGGATTTAGTAATTAGTTTATTTAGTAATTCAAAACCAACGTTTTCAACAGATTATTTAGTAATTAGTTTTTATTTATTTATTTAGATACTCTGTCTTAAAAGGATTTATCCAGTAAAATTCAGTCAGCCAGGGCTTGCAAAACAAGTCAAAACTTGCAAAGTTGCAATGATTATCTGAAATTACCTGAGTTTTTTATTCTCTTTGACTCTCTTTTTTCCCCTCTTGCAAAGAGGACACTGGAAATTTGTTTTTACTGATATATAGTTCTGGATGGGCTTTGTTGTTGTCATCGTGCCTTGCTCATTGACAAGCAAAACACAACTTACATCTTGGCCATTCTCATCTAATTCAGACACCAAACTGAAAACTGCAACAACTACGTCATGTTACAATTTTCAATAGGTAAGGAGCATGGGAAGTTTGAGAAATGTTCTGGTAGTTTAGGGTCGGCATATGACAAGCACAGAGACTTTGAAGGTCAATGTATCCTTATTACACTAATCCCTCATTTGGCTTTGAGAAGGATTGTGCATTGCCAACAAAAGATATTGTTTGTTTCCTGATCTGATTGCTCCACAGGAAACTTTGTTTGGCACTAACATTTCAAATGATCTTAATGATACATTCAAAGAACAATGCCAAAGCAAAGCTTCATCTAAAGCATTTAAATAAAAAAAACACAGAATTTTTTTTTTTGTAAGCAATGGACCACCCTTCTCATGCCCAAATTGGCCTTCCAAGCTTCTAGGGTTTGTCATTGTCATACGCCAACCCTAAAGATGGACTACCAGAATATTTCTCAGAATGTCCATGCTCATTGTAGCTTTGAAAATTGTTAGATGAGGTCATTGTTTATGTTTTCTGTATGGTATCTGAATGAGCTGATGATGGCGGCCAGGAGATGTAAGGCATGTTTTGCTCTTGTTGTTTCTCAATGCACAATGCCAACTAGTGCAAAACTCATACAAACTATATTCTCTAAAAATAAATTTTACCGTCTCTTGCTCTTTGCAAATTTAAGAGATGGTGAAAAAGACTGATGAGATTATGTACCTCAGTACCTATGGTTTCGCCCTAACAAAACTTATGAGGAACAACCCCTTCAAGCAAAACCAGATAAATGACATGGGAACATTCCAATGTCGAACTTATGAGGAACAACCCCTTCAAGCAACACCAGATAAATGACATGGGGACATTCCAATGCGGAACTTATGAGGAACAACTCCTTCAGGCAAAACCAGATAAATGACACAGGAATATTCCAATGTCACTGTATCTAGCAATGGCACATTCCAATTTCACTGAATCTGGCAATGACACAAACATGAGAAAAATTAAATAAAAGAACCAACTTTTATCAATCTTGCATTTTCTAAAGGCAGCTCATCCATCGTATCCATCAGCTCCTTATTCAACCTTTAATGTCTTCATTGTTAAACATATTGTAACATGCAGTTCTCCTGCAAATAGTATCATTCTTTGGATGTATGAAAGGTAAATTTTGTATTATTTTTAATGTTCATTAGTCTAAGTATCCATAGAGGATTTGTCATGATATTCCAAAGTTCATACACGCACTCTTTCACTGCTAAAGATCTTCACCTTTCCTCTGGTGAGCCATGATTTCAGTTACCCAAGAACGTAATTTAATAGTGCAACCAATCCGGATGTGTGGTATTAAGTTTGATTTGGACTGTACAATGACTTGCAAAAAAAATTATGCAAAAGTTTGAAATCTCAATATTATGTAATATATCCAAATTTCAACCAGAGAGCAAGAGACTATAGGCAAGTTTTAGACTGAGTTTTATTTCCTTTTACTCAATGTTATATTTAGTGATAATAACTAATCAGTATTCAAAACTTGAGACCAATTTATGAATATGGATTCGAACCAAAGTATTCGTCATTGTAAAATTATTTTAGTGATTAATTTAATGAGGAGTTATCGAGTAAAATTCAATGAGGAATGACTCATCTCTGATACTTTTGATCACAATATTCACCATAACCAGGTTTTATGATTGTTTCATTGACACTGCAAATGATTCTCATGGAACAAAAAGAACAAAATGCTTCTCATGGACAAATGATTCTCAAAAGAACAAAATGCTTCTTATGAACAAATGAAACTCAAAGAACAAAAAACTGGCGGCTGCTGCAGAAGCATAGAAACATGGGTAGAACTCACAACACTCAAACAACATGCCCAACCAGTAATTGACGATTAAGATGACATAGAAGAAAGAGTGAAATTCAATTTAGCTAGCTCTGAGAGAAGATCAAGATTGTAAGAAGTGTGCCTTCTTATTAGAAGCCATTCTCAAGTGTTTTTATTTTAATCATGGGAACAACAACCTCCCAAGGGTATATCCAACAGCCCGCAAGCCAGATATACCAGGAAGCCATTCTCAAGTGTTAAGTGATATAGGTGGAGGTTCTACAGGTATTTCAAGTGGGTTGGTGGAGGTTCTATTATTATCTCAAATGGGTTTGTGGAGGTTCAAGGTTCAGAACATTAGAGGTATTTTGTCTTCTATCTTCATTTTATAAAAGTTTTTGACATAAACTAATTCAAAGATCCGTCTAGATCCTTGAACTAGTTTAAGATTCTTTGAATTAGTTTATGTCAAAAACTTTTATAAAATGAAGATAGAAGACAAAATACCTCAAATGTTCAAAATCTTGAACCTCCACAAACCCAATTGAGATAATAGTAGAACCTCCACAAACCCACTTGAAGTACCTATAGAACCTCCAACTATATCACTTAACACTTGAGAATGGCTTCCTGGTATATCTGGCTTGTGGGCTGTTGGATATACCCTTGGGAGGTTGTTGTTCCCATGGTTAAAACAAAAACACTTGAGAATGGCTCCTAATAAGAAGGCACACTTCTTACAATCTCGATCTTCTCTCAGAGATAGCTCAAATTTGTTTTCTTTCACTAGTAAATATTTTGCATAGCCTAAATGTTTGACAATTTAGCTAGTCCCTGGCTGCATTTTCCGGCACCAATCCAGTAAAAAAAAATTGAGATTTGGGAATTTGCATAGGCTAGGTGCATGGGGTATTTGAGGGCACAAAATTCATTTATGTATTCAAAAACATGATTTGAATAACACAGAATCTGGATTAAAAAAAAGCCGGATTCTAGTGAAAAACTCGACAGACAGCCGAAATCGTTGAATGTTTAGACTCCTTGACAATATAGTTCACGCTTTATAGTTTACATTCGACGATTTTGCCCATTTGATGAGTTTTTGAGCAAAATCCGGCATTTATTTAAATCACGATTCTATGTTTAAATAATGCTTTTGATTACATGAATGGATTGAGCCCCTCAAACACCACACCACAGGGCACTCAGCTTAAGCAAATTTAAAGACTGTTATTCAAAATCTCAAATTTTTTACAGAATTCATTTTGGAAAATGCTGTAAAAAGAAACTGAGGAAACCATCAAAAGTTTAGGCTACTCACTTTTCATTTAGTTTTCAGTGTTTGCCGGAGGAATATTTACCTTCTCAATAAATGTCAACGGAGTTGCAGTCACATGGGGCCACTACTACTGGGTTTATTCATAACAAAACTAATTTCACCGTAAATGCAAGATCATCATAGCCAACCAATGACATGCAGGTATTCATTGCCATAATGATTTAAAGCTTCTTTATTGAGGAATCCGTACGGTGGTGTGGAAAGTTCTATGTAAAAATTAAACATTTTTTTAGAATTGTGTAAATTTGTAAAGTTTTTGGTAGTTTTTTTTAGAAGGTATTTGTTAATTTGTATATCTTTTGTCTCCTTTGTTATGTATATATGTCAAGTGGGAATAGTTTGGGTGGCTAAGATAGAAGTTTTCTTCTCCATCTAAGTTCAGTGTAATTTAAATGTTTGAGGGTGTTTTCAACTATTTTCTTTTTGAATAAATATATACATATAACCTCTTTAAATAAGTTAAGAGATAGTTATAAATATATGCTAGTTTGGAAGAGACACATAGTTGCCATCTCTACATCCAAAGCATTCCCTTGTTTAGTGAGAAGAAAGATATCAATCATTCTCACATATATTGGTTGTGTATTATGTACTCACATAGGCACGAAGAATAATTTAATAAACAAATACCATTGGACACTAGTAAGAAACTTTATGGGCATCCTATAAAGAAAGATAGGATGCCTTTGCCTTACCCATTTGAAAGATAGGGAATCGATTGAAAAGTTTGTTGCTTATGATGATAAACAAGTATGTTCCGAATGACAGATTAAAAATCAAGATGTATGTGGAATAGGTGTACCCTTTATTGAACTGTGCAAAGAGAGAAGAAATGAAATTAGCAATCACAATAGCATTGAGTTCGAGGTGAAAGTGATAATCATGCTAGAGCATACGCATGGAGAGAGTCTTGAAATAGGAAGACACTCAAATAATATAGGAGAATCTTCATCCTTACCCAAGGTACAATCTATGACCGAGTATGGATGATACGTGACATAACATTAATATACTAAAATGAAAGAAATGCTAATATTAATGATATACGAGTCCCTCATCCTTAGTCCTTTGTATGAGAGTCTCTTAAGCACATTTTATAAACCCCTTAATGGTATGGTTGAATATGTTAGGTATATAGGTTTAACTTATTTTAATTGTGAGGAAAGAAAATAATATGAAATATAAGATATATGTAGTAAATTAGTATAACAATATCAACAAGTTTTGTTTTATGTAGATAAACAAATTTATTTCTCTTGCAACACATATACCAAAAATACAAACATTGGAAATTCTTTCGATCAAAACATAATTAAATATCATTGTAAATATTTTCCGCACATTTGCAAGGTTCTTAGTGGTGGTTAAGTATATATTATTGAAAAATTAATTTAATTTGCATCCTTGAAAACATGTCTTGGAACCTAAAATCAAATGTTTTTGCTTAGTGTCCTACTATGGAAGATATTCCATTAAATAATAAGCTAATTTACTGTTACAGTTGCAACTTGATCCCTACTTTTTTTTATAAAATTGTAGGGCCCCTCCTTTATTTTTAATTTACTTGAAATTTTGTTTCATCTTTGATATGCTTAATTTTGACACTTAGAAATTTTTCTTGAAAACAAAAGAAAAGGCAACTTTTGAATCGGAGCAACATTCAATTCTCCGCCAAAACGGTTGGTGCGGGTGCGAAAAGGCGTCGGAACACTTAGGCTTTGTCGTTGAAATTTGTGTTTCGTAGCAAAATCCGAAGTCACGTCGAAACGATTGAAGAGCAAAGGAAGACGGGCCCATTCAAAGAAGTTATCGGTTTCCCGCTGAAACGGATCGGCATAAATTTGAAAAGTCCGTCGAAACGTTCACTAACAAAAAAAAATGCTTTAAAAATTTCACTGCATGAATTAGATCAGTGTAAAGTTGAAAAGACGTCGAAATGAATCAGTTCCAAAAGGAAATAACCTCCAAAATAGGATTGACATAAAATGGGAAAGTACGCCGAAACGTCTCGATGCTAAAGCGAAAAGATTATGAAACGATTCGCTGTCAAAGTGAAAAGTGCTCCGAAACTTTCATTTCGCAAAATGGAACGGCGTAAATTTGAAAGAGACGCCGAAACAAATCGCTGCCGAAAAAAAGTCGGTCGACGCATGTCGTTGTCAAATGGAAAAATGCTCTGATACAGTTTTTCCCAAAATGTTAAAAGGGCCCATTTTGCACGAACGCCTAAGCACATTAAATGTTAGGTTTGCTAAGGTATATGTATAAGTTTTTTTTTAACCTCGCTTACAAACATTTGCAATTGCATCGCGGAGCACTCACGAACGCTAAAGGAACCCCGTTGGTTTTTTCTTTCAACCATTCGCACACTGCTAGGTAGGTACCTCTAATTCCTTGGTACAGGATTTGGAGATGTCTTTTATGTTTCCTTTTATTATTTCTATCCTTTTACCCTAAGGTTAAAATGGCATTAAGCCCCACCGTATCTATATATTATTGTTGTGAAAAGGTTTGCCACCCATATTTATTCGAGCAGGTGGAGACTAGACGACCATTGGTTGGTTAGTCTCCATGATTGTGGTGTGCCCTAGTTCCAATGATAAGCCCCGACTCGTTTCAAAAATGTATGCATACCTGTAGCTTATAAGTATAAAAACCAGGCAAAAACCGGAAACCTAGGCGAAGCTTGCCTCCTTAGTCTAGATAAAGGTTAAGATGCAAGAACAGAAAACACTCTATCTTTAACAAGCATGAAGGAACAATTAAGTAAATATTCCAAGTCAGGAGGGGCATTTTTTACCAGGGTATCATAGGGTAAAATTTTGATACAGATCTTTGAACCCTCACTAGGGATGGGTAGCCGTAAGTGTCGTGCTCTAGAGTTTTTCAACTTAAATACCTTTAGAATTCGTGGCAGGGGTCACCAGGCTAGATATAGATATAACCTTGACCAATAGTGTGAGAAAGTGAGGTGTCAAGATGGACATTTTATTTAGAATTTAGATTAGATGAATTGTCCGTCGCCCTCGTCATTGGCATTTTGGTCTATCCCTCACTTTTCCCTTATCCGAGAAAATTTCATTGGGATGTTTGAAATCCAAATACATCAGTTATCCTACTTAAATAATGGACAATAGTGTTCAAACTGGTAGCTAGTATAGCATAGAATATTTTGGGAGACAAGAACTAAGTGGTGACAACATAATGCCAATGGTAAAATATTAACTGCATTCCAGAAAACCGAACATATCCAACCTTAAGCGAAGAATTTTCCTTTTTAGGTTAGACCACCAAGATTAGTAACTTTGATTTTGGAAATCATGAAAAGTTATTCAAAACCAAATACAACTGACATCATGGAAGTAAGAATCTCCTAACTTTGGTTTCGTGTAAATAATATTGATAAATGACACCTCTGCATATTGCTTAAAATCTGTTGCTTTAACGTGAAAGTATGCTTATACATTGACTTTGTTGTTTCCTTAGGACTCAGAGATGCAAAAGATGATGAGCAAGGTTGTCATTGATGAGAACACATTAATGAAAAAGAAATACAAAGGTTAATGAAAAAGGAGTAATAAAGTTTGATGACATGGCATGAATGGGCATTGGAACACTAGGTGGTCCAAATGACCCATTATGCGTGTCATTTGTGGCTTGATGGAGTCATGGAAACCAAATGCCTGTTGAAGAGATATGAAGGAAGGAACACATGGAAAGGTGCCCACCTGGCATAAAGGATATGCCCGCAGGAAATAAGGACATGCCCGCAGCAACGAAATATGCCTGATTGATAAATGGAAAATGCCCACATGAGTGAGCAAATATGCCTGCAGGCTTATAGCCTTAGACAAAGAATGCCCGCAGGCTCATCACTAAAATGCCCGAGTAAAGACTAAATAAATTCCTGCTAGAAGTGATAAAAGATGCTAGCAGGCTTATGAAAAATGCCCGCTAGCAGTGACAAAAGATGCCGACATGCTTAAGGAAAAATGCCCGCCAATAGTGATAGAAGATGCTCGCAGGCCCTTAGGCATTATGCTCACATTTGGAAGAAAAATGCCCACCACCATTGATTAAAATGCCCACAAAGCTTTAAAGAATGCCTGCATACACTTGAAGCATTGATGGTTAATGGATTGAACGAGGAGATGTTCACATAACATCTAGAATTATTAAATAATGACTTGGCAAACATTTATTGTGAGAATATCAAGCAAAGAAGGCTTTCCTAAGAAAAATGATTTTAATTTGAAAACAATATGAAGTCGGCTCCACAAAATAATCCAAAAAGAAATAAAAATATAAAATATATTTATCAGGTTGGCCCCCAAAATTTATGGAAATGTGTATAAATAAGAGCCAATACTCTAATTCGTTTGTGTGGATTTTCAGTGGGAGGAGAGCTATGATATTTTCGGGGGTGCACTGAGGTAGCTGCTGCAAGCTGATGAAGTAAAGAATTATGTAAGATGTAATTTTCAGTGGAAGAAAGATAGCTCTGAATTTGAGTGAAGAAGAGGCAGCCGCAGATGGAAGACTGAAATAGCAATAGACTTAATGAAGTTTATTTTCTCTGAATTTCGAGATAGACAGAGACTGAGGTAGCTCGTGGATACTACAGGCAGCAACAGTATATGAAGATGATTGGACAAAATGTCAAATGATGACATGTTAGGTGATATGATAAGCATGACAAAGAAATGATCAGTGAAGGACTTGATTATACAGATTGATGACATGATTGTGTTAACAGTGGACAGGTTGATGAAATGTGACATGACATAGTTGATGAAACGTAATAAGACAAGAATTTGTATGTAATTGCAAGCTAGGTCTTTCTCACCTTTTACTTAGTTGGATCTAAGTAAATGCCAAGCTAGGTCTTGGAATAGAAGTTGGTGCTTCTCATTTAGTTGTATCTTATGCAAACTTGAAGGTTGTTTCCTCCATTGTAAATCATATCAAATTAAATATAATAAAGTTTACAACACTTATCTTGTGATGAGTCTCTAATGGTTTGTATTGATTAATTAATGTTGATGCGTTTACTAACTTGCAATTGATGATCTCTGTTCACGTATTGAAGAAGTGAAATTGGTAAAAAGTGATGGCCCACTGATTCACCCCCCCTCTGAGTGTGCCATTGTGTCTAACAATTGGTATTAGAGACGGGCTTCTGCACAAACCTAGCTAGCTTGAAGGAGATCCGTGGACACAAAATGGAAGGACAAGCAGAGATCATTAACAATGAGGCTCCAATTTTTGACATATCAGATTATTTTGGCTGGAGAAGCAAAATGAAAGCTTACTTGAAGAGGTTTGGTGTTTGGGAGATTGTGGTCAATCCACCTGTTCAGTCCAACAAAAAGACAAAGTCAGCTCCACATAAAGATGCTGAGAAATACAACAACATTGCCTTGAAGTTTCTAATGGATGGACTCTCAAGCTTTGTCAAAGAAAGTGTAGGAGAATACACTTGTTGCAAAGATATTTGGTTCAAGCTGAAAAATGAGTATCAAGGAGGAAACCAAGACACAAAGATTGAAGCAGAAGTCAAGTCTACAAAAGTTGTGAAGCAAGAAGAAAAGGAGGTGCATGCTTTAGACATTAGTGAAGGTAAGGATCATTATGATTACGGTAGTTTTGATTATGATGACATTGAAAATGATCTCGTAGATGTTAAGAAAGATTGCCTAGCACAAATTTTGATGGACATCGATCTCAAATATGATTTGAGGCTTAAAAAGAATATTTTGGGGTCCTTTGAAAAATACCAAAAGAAGACTATGGATTTGCTCAAGAAACTCAATCACAAGATGACCAGTTTGCAAGCTGAGCTATAAGACAAAGTTGATGAAGTTCGAAGACTAAAGAATAATCTTACCAGTCAAGAAGAGACTAGTAAAGACCCTAAAGATCTTGAAGAAACAAGAAGGGCCAATATTGATTTGAAGACTCAGTTGGAGGAAGTCAAAAGAGTAGAAGAAATCTTGAAACATCAACTGGATGAGAAAGAGAAGACTTGTCAAAAGCTTTAAATGGAAGTGGTTGGACTAAAGAAGAAAAATGAAAAGTTTGATGCATATGTCAAGTTCAAAAACAACTCAGTTATCCTGGATGAGATCTTGGATTGTCGAAGATCTCCATTTGACAAATCCAATCTTGGCTTCAACAAAGAAGAAGGAAAATCTGATGTTGGTACTTAGTTCCCCAAGACTCCTGAAGCAAGCCCCTCATCCTTCAAAAGTGGGAGCAAAGTTGCTCCTCATGTACCTACACATGACAACAAAATCCTTGGAAGATCCAGAATACATCAAGAACTTGGTCATACTTCTCAAAGCAGATTCAGAAGGGAACCAAATCTAAGATGGAACCAAAGTCCCAGGTATGAAAACTGTTTCAATGGTTATTTCTTTTCATGTACTAAATTTGGTCATAGGGCATTGGATTTCACATCTCATGCAAGAAGTGTTGGGTCTCCCAACAATACAATTAAATGTTGGACATGCAACCATATTGGCCATATTGTTGCATAATGCCATACGATGAGATGCTACAATAGCAGTGGCTTTGGTCACAAAGCCCAAGACTGTGCAAGTCCAAGAAGAAAAACTATGAGGAGTTCTTCATATACATCAGTAAGGAAAGTCAATGAATCTTGGAAGATGAATCATGCAGGAAAATTTAAAGCCCAAAATAAATGTAATCACAGCCAAGGACATTCTCAGGTATGGATGAAAAAGAATGTGTTGTTAAATCTAAATGAAGTTGATCATAGCAGAGAAGATGGTTTCCATGTGGCAAGCCAAACTTGAGGTATTTTAAAGACCTTAGATACATCTTGAGAGCATGAAATTTGGAGGATGGACTCAAGGGAAATTGATGTCTACTCCAAGCAAAATAACAAGTCCTAGAATCGGATTGCAAACATTGACAGAAGGAAAGTTAATGCAAGGCAGGGATGAAGTTTGGTAAGTCGGAGGTGATACAATTTGGCATGTTGATAGGGGGAGCTATTAAACTATTTTTGTCTTGAAGCTTTCTCTGTATTAAGCACACTCATGCATACACTGATTTGTTCTTTTTTCCCCATTCCAAGTAAATGACATCGAACTCTTGCTAGACTCCCTGACTTTTGCACCTTATAGTAAGGGAAAAACCAAACCTTTGAACCAGTTGTACCACTAGTTCCTCCATTGTATGATTGAGTGCATTTGACTGCTGCCCATAGCCTAGCTTCAAAAAATTTCTTTGCTTCTTTGTTATGGGGGTCTTTTGGCACTCCTATGGGGGGTCTCTGTTTGGAAATGGGTGTTCTTCTTTGTGTAGCTGATGAACTTTCTTCCATTTCATTTGGAAAATACTAGAATAAAGATCAAATAGTGCCCTATCAAAACAAACAGGCACATCTATTAGAAAATGCTGAATTTTTATGAAAATTGTTTTCTCATTAATCTTACCTATGTCAATAATATGCATTGACATATAGATATACTCAGTCCATGTATTACTTTTAAAATTCGATCCAGGGTTCTATTCCTGTTGTCACCTACTGGAAACTTGTTGGAAATAACTAGTCATGGAATGCCCATGAATGACTGAGTTTTACTTGAAAATATCCAGCCAAATGTTTCAATCACTAGGTTAAGTTGGAAGAAATAGTTCATCTATTACACTATAAGTGCAATGCATATTAAAAGCATAAAGATTCAAGATCAAATGAACAAACCCCCACATACAACTTGACAACATGATAGCTCATATTTCAATTTACCACTTCAGTATACACATGAGGCTCTACGGTCCACAAACTCTACAAGAAACTATTTAGACATGAGCATAAGAGCAATTATAGAGTTAATACCACATTGCACCAAAAAGGTCAATTTGAGGAAATCTTGTGTTTGTTCCACAATGAAGCCATGCCAGATATGCCCAATATAGTGGCATTTCCAGACATATAACTTACAGAAGGTGATCCCATATTAACACAGAAAAGTGCAAAGCACTGCTCACTAGCTTTATCAACTCCATCAGTTAATCTCTTAAAAAATGGGCTCCTGACCAAAATAATTTCTTACCAAAAGCATGTCTTGATAATTTTGCAAGATCTGTAGCTACAAGATTTGCCTTTTTCCCTGCCAATTCTCTCATTTCCACAACCCCCACACTCCACTGCCACCAAACCAGAAGATGTAACAAACTTTAATTAGTAACCTTCTGATATATTGCCAGTCAATAAACTCAAGGTATAGTTATTGTAATTTACCATGAATTTCACATAAAACATCTTCCGGAACAAGCCCAGATTTCTTTAACATCAACATCTTCAGAATTTTGAAACATTATGCACCTATTTCTAATGCACATGCTAATTTAATGGACAACAAACCTCAGACTCTATAGTCATTATGATTTAAGGACTGTAGAAAAACAAGAACATAAACTGTAAATGATAAAATAACCAAACAATAACCTCTAAAGCAACTTCGAACTACTCTCTTTGTTGCATCCAAACAACATACTCTGTCTCCAAAAGATGTAAAACATAAAAACATAGTTTGTAGACGAAAAAAGAGAGATCATATGATTCAATCTACTAGCAAATCGTTCATGAAATCAGTTTATTATGATTACAGATTATGGCAGTGGTCAATACCAATTTCTGGCTTTTGGGGACAAAATCTGCAGATCAGCAATAACAAAAATAAGAAACAGATTTCCTACCAATACAAGCCCCAAAATATGAACTTGAGAGCAGACCATTAACAGCAAGGTCATCAAATCTCTTCAAAAATGCCTGTTGGTCAGCATTATAAGCAATTTTGCTGATAAATTTTTAATCCTTGTAATGCATGTTTTGCGCCTGTTGCTGTCTTATCCACCCTTGGGGATGGGTTTTTTCTTGAAGACAGGGATGCAATTCTATGGAGCTCATGTGAAACCTATTTTATTTTTGCATTAATGACCGAGGAACCAAACGAAGTTTTCTTCTCCAATTTCCTAGCTAAAATGTTATTTCTGGATCCTCTGCCACCTTAGGTGCATTTTTTATACTGCTGATGGAAACATAATCATCACTAATATCCAATGTGATTTCTATCAAGTCCTGATCTTGTCTGAGAAATTCTGCAAACCTAGTACTCTTTAGCCCTGGTTTTCTAGCCGAAGAACTAGTCCGGGCACCACCCAAATGGCCACTAAACCCAATAACCAGATCCATGATAGAATCATGTGTTTCTCCTATTCGACCTCTTTCAAAATTATCCCTCTCCCTATACATTTTGCAAATAAAACTTCATTAGCCCATCCCCAACTTTTATAAATGACATCTAACCCATCTGAAAACCAGTTTTGTAAGCAGCATTTTCTAAACAGCTCATTGCTCTTGTGTTCCTCGTTCCTAAGAACTTCTACATTATTCTCATTGGTCTCTTTCAGATCATCTGCATTTCTTTCTTTTCAAGTCATTCTCTGATCATATGCAGGAAATGGATCACTATGTATCCACATAAGAAGCCAGATGGAGTGGAAAACATGTGTTTAAGTGCTTGTACTTCGTGTATCAATTCTCCCTTCACTACCCAAATCCCATCTCCTACACCTTGTCATTACACAACCTTTGAAAAGTTCAAATTTTGTCTTCTTAGGGCACCCCTATACACTTTATCTTCATTGTCCTAATATGCCCAGCATGAATTTCCTCGCCTGTAATTACAAGCTTGCACTGTTGTTATCTGTAAAATTCCACATTGTGTGCACTTAATCAAATGCAGAGAAAAGTCCATTGGATAAGCCCTCTGAAATCATTGTTGGAGTTGAAATTACAAATTTGCAAGGTGAAAACCCATATACGAATTGGGATATTGTGTTGAAAAAACTTTGATACTTCTCTCCATTAGTACAGTTTTCTCAAACACTTGACATGCCTCTGCAATATTATAATCATTTGGAGATAGCTTGGATTTTGTATGTGGACAACAATTTTTACCTGAATAAATTACTTGGTTACTCTATTTTATAGTTTATGTGTAGATGCCATAAATGTCTCTATACATAATTTTGATGAAATGTTTTATTAAAATGAGGATGAACATACGAGCATCTGTGCAATGCCGATGGAAGCGTTGTTGCAAACCAAAGAGAAAACAGTAGGAATAATGGCAGCACGAACCCATTTTGGGACCCTCAAAATCCTTCAACATTTTCCACTGGCAACCCCTAACGAGTTATGTTTAAATATTTTCCATTGGCCGCCTTGATGATGAGGTTGAGATTGATTCGCCTCATCCTAAAACACCCGAACAAATAAGGCCCTGGTTTCAATCAATGCCAAGACTCTTTCCTGCTAGTAGAGCCAGGGAGGTGTAGATCCCACTATATTGTATGTGTTCCAGCACTATGAAGCAGCCACTCTTATCATCCATCCGATGAGGGGCCCTGAGTTCCGACCTTCCCTCTGAAAAAGGATATTTGATTGACCAAGGGTGAATGAGTCTGTTTTGGCCTTTTTTTAACTATTAAAGGTTCGATGTATAAGCGGTAACTAGAGGGTATACGTATGTCAACCTATGGAAGGTAAATCATAAATGTGGTAGCAATAAGTGGGAGTAGGCTTATAACCTGTCATCAACTCTTTGCCTAAGTTTGTGAAAAATGCCCCAAAGTTAGCACCATCTAAACTCTGACAAATGTAGTGACTATGGTCGGAGAACAGGCCACCCGGTCAAAAGTTAGAGAAACCTTACGATCATTTCAAGTAGTTTGCCAGAAAATTGTGTAGAATGAGGAAGCCCGTGCTAAGGAGCCTGCACTAGTTGGTAAGTGTTTTCGTTTCGATATGATGGCCTCCAAACTTCTGAGAGATAATAACATGTATGTGAATACGGGTAAACAAATTGTGGGAGTTGTTCCTAGAGGTGAAGTTGGAGACCAATTCCAATATCGGATTGAACTTTGCATTGTGGGTCTTCATCGGAAGGTATAGGCTGGGATTGATTTCTTGAAACTAGGAAAGGTGCAAGTGGCTACCAACATCGTGACATCAGGTGGTTATGACGATGATCTGATTGTGGGGATGTGTTGATATACACTAGCCAAGGTGGAAATTCAAATAACTACTCTGGGGACAAAAGGCAGTCCAAGCATCAGAAAATTGAACGCAGAAACTTGGCTCTTAAAAACATCATAGGCTAGAAGAGTCCTGTGAGAGTTATCTGTGGATTCAGGAAAAAAAAAATTGAAAACCAAGAAAAGAAAAAAAGTACAGTCAATGTAATATATACATACAATGGGCTTTATTATGTGGAGAAATATTGGCTTGATAACGGAGCATCTGGATTCTCAGTATTCAAGTCCGAGTTAAGATTCAGAAGTGGTTCCATCCTATACCTGTAACCTAACTGATCATAAGCATAAAACAACTAAAGCTACGTTGCGCATACCTAACTGATAATTTGTAAACTAGGAATCTTGATTCTTCAAACTAGTCTCCACTCTCACTGCTCCAACACTCTTCTTGGTTCTCCTCTGTTTTTCGCTTGAGAAGCTGACAGGGATCTCAGATTCTCAGGAAAAGCAAACTTGTCACTTGAGTGAAAGTCAAAATCATATAGCTGTATAGAATTCTAGACATAGTTTGAAGATTGGCGGTAGGAGACACCACGGTAGGGAGCAGGCTTCCTTACTCAACACTCATCCTCCATAAATTTTGCATTTACGTTGATTGTTGACTTGCCACCCACCAAATTCACACAACCATATTGTGAATTGACCCCGAAACAATTAGAAATGAACCATGTTCCCATAGAAAATATGTTCATATGGTCTCTAAAATATGATTGTCCCAACTGTGTTCTCAATAAATTCATCAAGGCGACAGGTCACAACAATCTGATAAATAACCTTTTTCTCCTAAAGTGTGATCTAGATTTTGTAGATGTTTTGTGAGTAATGTCTATTCCAATGTGATTCTACCCTTTACCAAATTTCTCTTTGACCATATCGGAAATTGTGAGAAATGAACTAATCATTGCAGGCCAATTTGTACGTGCTTGTCCAAAACTCAAGAATTGTGATTTGCCAAGCTATGGGAAGTATTCAAATTTTCATGAGTTCAATAATGAAATCCATACCTATGATAAATTGATTGTTGAATTCCCTTTGGCTTTTGTGCTAGTGGAATCATCATTCACTATTGCTTTCTTCCTCCTATGAATTTTTCCTACAAGGAGGTTAGTATTTTGGATGGCTCTTACTACACCACGAAATATACTTTATGGATTTCTAATTTAACTCATGCATTTATATGACCTAACTTAAATGCAAAACACTACATATGAGATCTCACAAAGAAGATAGTCGACAATTCATTTTTTCTCATCCCTGTACCATGTGTTTTTTTCCTAAAAACTTGTGAAAGAATTATTGTTGGGCCTTTGACATCTCCCCATTAATGACACCAAAATGATGGGCCATTTAATTACTTCATTATTATGCAACAAGAGTAATCAAAGATTTCGTGCATTAATTTATCAACATGGGTTCCAAATGCTTGCGAGAATTCGTGCACTCTATATGCAAGCAACATGTTCTTTACTTTCACCGATTTTTCTAATATGCTTATATGGAAAGAAAATTGCATCACAATCTAGGAAATGAAATGATGTTATGGAAAACCACACTTCATAAATCAAAAGATAGCTTCAATCACTCCTAGCAATGATCCATGTACTTGAACACCAATCTTACCAATGGGAACCCTTTTGTCACCTAGACATGTCCTTAAGCACTTTCTTTTTCCCTAGATCATAGCTTCTAGCATTATAAAGCTTTGATTAAGACTAATCTATGAATTGAAAATATCATTATAGAAAAGAAAATATACCACTCTTTAACATAAAATAAATCGTGAATAAATCATGCTTGTAGAATTAAATAAAAACACATACAATGACTTTAAAAGGAATTGAACTACATCTACTCTACTCTAATGGGTCATGGATCTCTCCTTATTATGCATAAAAGGGGGGAATTCCTTGATGCATACGAAGTAGATCTCCATTAACTCTTTAATTAATAATTACATTGAGATAAAATAAATTTTATTAAAATAAAAACAAATAATCATGGAAATAAAAAAGATAATTTTATTAGTATCACAAATGTCTTCAATACATTATCTTCAATCTTCAGTTCCAACTCTAACTCTCTCTTTCTTCTCCTCCTTTACAACACACTAAGTATTCTCCTTTTAAAGAGAGATTAATACAACAAAACCCACAACCACTTGGAGTGAAAATATGATTGAAGAGAGAAAATATAATTTAGTTTCACATTAGTACGTTGGCAAGAATCCCAACTAAATATAACTATGTGATCAAAGTAAGGAACGAGAACAAGATCTAGTTCCATCTTAGTTCGAAACAACCCAAATAAACAAGATTACACTATGTAACCAAAATATTCCTTACAAATTGTTTTACTTTCTCAAATCAAATTAGTTGATATATAATCTCAGCTAATATTATTTTATATCCTACCAATATCAGTTGAAAAATAATTCCGACTAATATATTTATTATTATTCCTTATTTATGGTTTATTTATTCAAAATTTGGTATTATCTTACTTTACATGATTTTCACAAACTAGATAATAATGATCATATAATTCCTTATGTAGCACAAACAAAACATTTGTTTATGCTTCATAACATTGCCAAAAACATGTCATATGTTGGACTCGTCATCAAAAGTGATTAATTGATTATTTGAGAGATAATATCCCTTGATAGTTGTCAGCAATGGCTTTTGTTGCATTAGATAGCTTTGAAGGACTTCCAAAGAAGACATCACACAAGGAGATTGAGCTAAATCTTCAACTATGTTGTAATTTTGAGCAGCTTGTGCATTAGTATTATGTGTAGTCCTTAGTAAAACACACATGGGAGGGCAAGGCATTGTGTCATTAGATGGCTTCTCTATGTGTAGAGAGCCACTTGGCTAGGACATGGATGGACTGAATTCATTGGATCCTGAGGTGAGAGCATTGTAACTATGATCTCTAGTCTATATCAAGATGTCTTTTTCACACATGAAAATGTTAGCATTCATGGTGTTTCCACCTTGCGAGGGGTTTTCCTAGTTGTCAACTTGTGGAGGCGCCACATTTGCAGCAACCAAATGTTGTTTCTATTGTGGAGGAAATGGTTGACTTAACATGGAAGGTTGTTGTTAAGCATCCCATTCAGCCACGCATGGGTGAATCTCCTCTATTTGAGGGAACTAGTGAGTGAGATGGTCCCCTTGACAAATTTTGTGAGGAAAATTGAGTTTTTTCATCTCTTTGCTTCCCCCAGTGTTGGTATTTGGATTCGATGCAACCCATTGTCCCATATTAAAATTGTTATATTTTTTTCTTCCCATTGGGTGTTATGCCCCGTATGTTAATCCCCTAGACATATGTAATATGTTGTAATTGTTTATTATTGTGGCACTAGGTTCCAAGACAAGGGTCTTTAAGGACATAGGGACATTATTGTTTTGTAAATAATTAATTATTGAAAACAACGGGCACAAGAGAGACCACAAAAGAGTATGGGAGGCTTAGATCCTCATGGTGAGGTGGAATGGGGACATTCCTAGCACTTTAGAACTTGTTTGGTTGAGATTGGTTCTTATTAATGCTTTGGTGACTTTATTGTTGATGGTCACATAAACATTGTACAACAGACCCAACTTCTGATTATTTTAGCCTATGTTGGTACTATCGAGCCTAATTCATGGTTTAGTGGGCCTTCCTTGGTGAATACACCCTCCTTGGTGCTTGGATGGATCCCATTTGTCATTTGATCCCCTTTGGTGGTTTTGTAACTCATTTTTGGAGGTTCCACTTGGATTTGTAACTCCCATTCGCACAAGTGCACCCTCATTGCCTATGTTTAGCATTGCTTTGTGTAACCCCTCCTTTGTTATTCTAGGAAGATGCCTTGGTTTGTGTAACTCCTCACCTCACTAATTTTGATTCCTCTTCATGGATGATGTGTCCACACATGAATTTGTGTTAGGTAGAGTGACTTGGAGCCACTCTCCTTGAAATTTGAATTGCTTGGGTTGGATTCGCGTTAGCCTCTTGTGGTTGACTTAACCCCCCTTAGGTTGACTCAAGTTGGATTACCTTGGTTTGATTTGACCCCCTTAGGATTGAATTACCTTTTTTGGTATATATAAATCCATGGTTGATCTCCTTGTTGATGTTTCTTGGATGGTTCTTGGTTCCATTGGTTATTGTCGGTTGGGCTTGGTTGTTCATGCCATTAATGTTGAGAGCTTGGTAAGCTTGTGAGCTTGGAAAGCCGTGCATGCTCTACTATGTGTGTGAACTATGTGCTTGAAGGGATTGTGATATTTTGTTTGATGTAATCCTGAGAAACTCTAGTGTAGTTCCTCCGTGTCCATTGCGTGTCTTCGTCCTGGACCTGCACATAAATTTTGATGGTGAATGGTGATGTCTTGAGGAACCTAGGTGGTGAAGGGATTACCATTGCACCTAGTAGTGGGGTGGAGGAGAAAGTAGGTGGTTATAAATAGAGTTGTGGCTTCTAAAAATGATATTTTTGAGCTATTCTTTAGTTTACCTATGGTTGTGGATCAATGGGCTAAGCTCGGGGGTGGCCTGTCCAAGAGGATTTGGCTTGGTGTAACGTGGTCCAGATGATGCAAGTTGCACCTTATTAAGATAAGTGGATTATTTTATGTTAATTCATATGTTTAGATTAAGTTTACATTTCTTCTCTAGTTCCCTTGATGGCTGATCTATTCACATTCAAATGTATGTGGTCTTGTATCAATGGTTGGATGCAGACTTGATGGTTTGACAGTTGGAAACTTGTACATTTTCCTTGACTATGAGATTTGATCTTGATGGAAGCTTGACATATTTGATTTATGTTTTTATTTGTTGTATCTTACTCTACAAATGCTCCCTCTATGACTGATCAGATCTATATATGAATTCACAATTGAAATGGCTTGCTTTTTGGAACACTAGTTAAGGAATCTTTCTTGGAAATTGGAGTTTTCTCCTTGTTTTGAGATCTAATATTAATGGAAGCTTTAAATATGTTTATGCATGTCTTATTTTTTGTAGCATACTCTAAAAGTGCACCCTCCATGGCTAATTAGATCTGTTATATGATCCACAGATGAAAATACTGAGTTTTGATTCCTAGAAAGTGGGGGTTTCTACTAGAAAACTAGATTGAATTGATAGTTTCTCTAGAGAATTGAATATATGTTGTTGTATGGATTTACGTGAATTATCTAGTGCACACTTTGTGGTTGTAGAGTGCTCCATACAACTAGTATGATTTTTATTTGGGAATCACAGTTGGTTTTGCAAGGATTTGGATGCTTACCGGATGATATGGTAGTGATTTTTATAGCAATAGTAGATCTGATCTTTGTATGAATCAATGGTTGTATATGATAGCTTTGTATTTTCCATTTTACATTATTGAATGGATGTAGGTGTTAGTTTCTTATCTAACCTGATGAGCAATGCAAAACTGTTAATAAAAGTGTCATAAATTGGATTGACAGGAGTGCCATAAATTGCATAGTTTTACAATGGAAACATCTAGTTTGTGTTTGCAGAGAATTCCGTAAATATGATCAATTAGAATCATTGGATTGATTATATTCACCTTTAATGTTTTAATATTGCTAAGGTCCAAATTTATTAAAATTTGTAAATGTGGTTGCATTATCATGCTTGCACGGTGTTGCATCTGCATGAGCTTTCGGGGAGTTTTATAATTGTTTTTAAAGTATCACATTTATTTTTAAAGGATTAATGTTTGTTTTGATTGGCTCGATGGTATGTTATCCTAGCCTTTGGTTGACCTTATTCCATTGTGTTATGCCTTTATTCATCCTTCCTTTGGGTTTACATGTGCCTGTGACCTTGGTTTCGGTGTCGAGTATGCTACATTGGGTTGTTGATTTCCTTTATTTTCTATGGACTAGACAGATATGATATTATAACTTTGGTTAGGAGCCAAGGAATTTTGGACTTGTTGTGTCGCTGTAGGTTGCTGAATAGGCATATACTACTTTTGATTTGTTAACTTATCAACTATTGTGTGGTAAATAGAACTAATCATGCAATCAACAAGTGTTCATGGGGTAGGTTTTGACAAATATGTTGTGGGTTAGGCCACATGGGAATTAAATCACATAGAATGCTAGTTTGGGGATACATCAAGTCCATCCATTGAGCATGTAAGATGAGTTACTCCACAATAAGAACTCCCAACATAGTAACATCTTTCATGATCTTAGGAAACAAATATTTCACAAAGCAATCCATTAAGAATTCATCAGGGATTTAATCTTTGATAACCATACGATGATGTCTCCATTCATGAATATGATTGGAAATATGGGTCAAAGTATTTTGGAGAAGCGATGTCAAAATTTCAGTCCATGTCTCATATCAGATAGGTAACCAGAAATGTGTTACAAATACCATTGCCAAAGAAATGAAGTCGAAAGGAGTGCTATGAAGTATTTCAATGTACCATTTGGTAGTGCTTCCCATCAGTGTATACTAGAAAATACGTAAATGAATGCTATCATCTACTAGAGAGTTAGACGAACACAATAGGTGGAAAGTCATAACATGGGTAAAAGGTTCTTCTCTTAGCTATCCATCACATTTGGGAATGTTGGATGACAACTTACATAGGATGGAGGTCCATCCCAAATTATGTTGGACGGGATCATTGGTTAATATGGACAAGTCTAGTAATTTCAATGTGGCCAAAAATGGTGAATGAATTTGAGCATAAGTGTTTGGATTATTGGTAGGTGGAGCTTGGTTTCCCCCTTGAAATTGGTTTGATCTGGAGGAATTGCTACCTCAAATAGGATTAACACTCCCTAGAGGTACATGAGTGTATCCCAAAAATCTATTAAACCCAGAGGAATTACTGCCCCAAGGAGAAAGATTATGTCTTGAAAATTGATTGGGCCTAGGGACTTGGTTGCCCTTAGGTGGAAATTAATAACCTCCTAGAGGGACTTGGGTGTGCCACTAAAACTAAATACACCCAAAATCATTGTGGCCCCAAGAAGGGTTGTTTCTTCTTGGAAAATATCCACCCCAAGTTGTACTGTTTCTCCCTAGTGGAGCATGGCCACTTGGTGTGGTGCCAACCCATGACATAGCATTATTCCAAGGAAGGTTGGAACTTCTTGGAATGTAACTAGTACTAGGTTGGGGATAAATTTATGAATTTGCGTTCCATACATAGGGATAACCCATGTTTGGAGTGGTGGAGGCACCTATAGGGATCCCAAATGTTGAACTAGGAAAGCTTGTGATCGACACCAAAGTGCTTGGGGGATAGTCAAAATAGATGGGATTCCTTGAGTTGGAATCTATGAGATGACTTGGGGCATTCCATAAGGATGGGTTCCCATTCTTTTTGGTTTGCTTGGATATAAATGGGATCCACTATCTGATGGTATGAAGTGAAAACTTTTGGAACCTTTAACCAATGAAGGATTAGTGGGTTTATCTCCCTTTCGCATTGGGTGTGGCACTTGGGATTGACTTCTAGTGATTCCAAGTGCATAAATAGGACAATGACTCTGGTAGTGGAGTTTCATTGACTTGAATTAGAATGTGACCATAAGTGCTTGTCAAGGGATAATTGAAATTGATTGAAGTAGGTCTTCAATGGTTTTGATCTCTAGTTCATCAAAATCTCACGACGAGACTGGATTGTATCCCAAATGAGAAGTGGTTTCTTTAATTGTGTTCTCAAGGATGGTGTGTAGGTTTTTTTTTTCTTCTGAATTGTAGTCATGAGCAGTTTTGGGAGAGTTTAATAGCCTCCATATAGGGGAAGAATCCATAAACTGAAGAGTCTCCCCTCTTTTTCCTAGAACAATGAAGTGATTAGTCATCCACTATAAATACTAGCTTATACAACAAAAAATAAAACTCGATTAGTCACATAGGGCCAACTAAACATGCACACAACCACAACACACTCAATTCTAAAAAATGTAGGCAACAACAAGCAATTCTACTCTTCCAAAAATAAGATAGAATGGTTAAAGTCTTGATTTGATTAGTAAAGAGATAGAAAAGAAATCCTTCCAAAGATAAGTCATGGGAGATATTAAGTCATAGTACAAAATCAAGGAAGGTGTGAAAGATATAAATACAATAACCCTCATTCAACAACATCTAGAGGAGAAAGTATACATGCTAAGGAGGATACTCTCCAAAGGAGTGGAAGCAGATGTTCAATGTCTATCATACTAGGTACTGCAAGCACTTCACACTTACAATCATCAGTATGATTTCATAATAAAATACACTAAGGTTGCCACTTCACAATAAGAATTTAAGGGGAACAATCATGAGTCAAGATTATGCGTATTGGTAGGGAATCCAGGACTTAGTCCTCGACCTGGATCTCTAGAGAAAAGTGGTGTAACCCTGAGGATTTGCCACTTCAATCCAAAACCCCCATACATTCAATAATATCACTAAACAAGTGAAGAGGGGATATCAACTTCACTTTCCTAGTTTGACTGTAGTGTTTGACACATGTTAGATGTGCTTCCCCCACACGTGATCCTTGATGCTAATGGGTTTTACTCTCTTTAATTAGTTCCTAGTTTTGTTTTATGGCATTATAGAATTTACTCTCCAACCTTACACCAAATCCCCATTGGCTAGACTAAAATGTGTTTTCTATAAAAAAAAGTCTCGTTAAGTTTAGCTTTAATCATTTCTTTTAAGGTTCATTGCGTACACATTGGTATGGAGTGAAACTTTTTGTTGTGTTTTGACTCAAAAACTTGGAAAAAAGACATTGAAAGATGCAAGATGCAAAATTTTGTTCTTTTTGTTCGATGATGATTTTTAAACTACCATGGATATTCCACTAGAAAAGTTTGTTACAATGGATCTTAAAAATAGTTCTTTTTATTAGTTTATTTCTATTGAATGTTAAATAAACTGGAAATGAAACAATAATAACTAGAGAAAAGAAATACAAGATCCACACAATAACACAATATATACCCTAGGAAACCCATTATGGGGAAAAACCTAGCCAGAAATGAGGACTATGCCTTGCTCTTTTATATAAAATGCAAATACAAAGGAAATGGTACTCTCTATGGAGTTACATATGACTCTACGACCAAAATGGTTACTACAGGATCTGCTCCTTGCTTTGTTCTTCTCTAATATCCACTCCCATGATGTTGTTCAACTATGGAAAAATACAATAATAACATAAGAATGAACCCCTTCTTCTCTTGATGGTTTGGTATTTAACATAGCTCGATATCCATCTAGGGTTAATGCTAGGGTTTTTGCATGCCCCAAATCCTGATTAGGGTTACGGTTTTGGACCTTCTAGAATTTTATTTAAAATCCACAAATGACTAGCTTCACATGTGTGAGAGATATGAGAGATGGCATGGAATCCACTCAGTACCATGGTGGTCAACTCGATAGGTTAACTTGTGGGAGGCATAACTTCTTCATACAGACATTGTTTGAGGCGATTCTTGGATTGTTAGAAAGGTCTTGAAGTGTACAATCATGTGAAAGGCCATGTAGAGTGATGGTATTTTGGACCCCAAGAAAAATCATTTAGACCCTCAAACATGCCTCGAAATGTTTTGGACACTAAATATGCAAAGTGAGACATGCCCCTAAAATGGGCCCTACAAACCAATTCATTTAATCTCTCCACCCATAAAGCACCAAAATGGATGAATTTTTTTATATTGATCCATTTCACATCAGATGAAAATTATCAGCTACAAAAAAAGAGAAAAATTGTTCCTTCTAATGAAATCACAAAAATGATTATGCAATCTAATGAGATATACTAGCTTATAAATAAAACACATATCTCAAACAAGAAAGGTAACTTGCACATGACAATAGGAAATAGATAATGCGATAAAGAAATTAATTGGCATGTAAGATGACATGCAATATTTTTTTCCAATGAAATCACACAAAATATATTTCTTTTCTAAACAAAAACACATATGCACAACATTTTAAATAACATATATCATTCCAACGTCCGACAAAAAATCAACCAACATAGGAAAATTCAAAAATCTAGCAAGTTAGATTCCTAAAAGTGAGATTAGAAAGGTTTGTTCATGCATGTGGGTCCTCTAAGGGTGATCAAAGAGGCTTGATCATGATTGTTGAACCGATAAGGGTGACCATTTGTGACTGTTGGCCTTGAAACAACAACCAAGCACATAGGAAGAAGGAAAAATCCTTCAAAAGCAGGGTAAAACAATCCAAAATTGTCTTAAATTTTCATTAATTGAATGAAATGAAAACACAAACTATCATATGGATTCTAAGAAATAAAAAATAGAGTAAAACGACATGATCCAATAAAAAGTTCAAAGAAATTTTCCTAGTGGAGTCACCAATTCTATTATGAGGGAAAGTATCACAACAACTATGGATTTGAGTGATTTCCCTCATGTTAGGATAGGCTCATAGATAGTTCAAACAAATTCCCTCTTCTGCATTTCCTACAATCTAAACATGCATGCAAGTGTAAACTAAAATATGGGGGAGAGAGTGGAACATATTTTAACGAAGGTTGTCCTTAGATTTTGTCTAGCTAGTTCCTTCAATCCCACTTCAATTTCAAAGATTCATAAATGGACTTAAATAGAGAGATAAAATCCATGCATTTCTCATTCTTCATCTATAAAAATTTAGACAAATAAAAATCATGCATAGTAAAAAATCTAATCTATAATCTACAATCCAAAATGTAGATCTCCAACCAAGCAAGATTAGCATACATGAAAATTAAACATATTTTGGTGGGGGGGGAGAAAATATAGAATAATATTAGTCAAAAGAAAGTAGAGAAAAATAGATAATTGGTTATATCTATGGTACCTCCGCTTCCAAAGTCCGAGTTCTCCCCTTAGCCAACAATAACGATCCTCTTGTTGATATGATCCATGAACTTACTCTAGTGAAGCAACCCATTGTGGGTTGATGGACTTTACACAAGCTCTAAATCCCTGAATAAGTAGAAAATATAGCCAAAAAGAGTTCTTCTTTACACAAGTATTGACTAGTTGAGAGTTCCCCAATGGATTTTAGGTTTTCTCGTTGCTATGATTCTTGGTTATTAGCAATGATGCTACTATGTTATCATAGCCTCATATTTTGACTTGCTTTTAATATTCTTGATGGTAACGACAATGTGAGTTATCTTCAACACTTATATTATATATTGATTATCATGGAATAACATAGAAGACAACTAGATATTATTTAATAGTTATGAGACATTTTTAAAAGGGTGTACTCCTAGACTTAGGTATATGTCATTTTGATTAGTTTTTAATCACTTTTCAAATTTACTCTATTCAAACCTATGACCTTTTGATAATACATTGAAACCTTTTGAAACCTTGGATGTGATGACTTTATCTTTGATGGTTAATATCTCTTATTGAGTTAGATGATAACCACTCTTTCTTCTATTCAAGGTCTCTAGCAAACAAAGAATTAAGAACTAGAACTAGAATTTGTTCACCCCAAGCTATTATTTTTAGGATATTCTAGTTGAGAATCTTGGCTTTATTTGAGAAACATCACGCTTGGTTGGATAGAGGGGAGTTGGGTATCCATAATTGTCGACTTTTGAATCCATAAAAGTTTGATATTTGATTAAATTTAGATTGACTAGTATGGAGGAAAAATTGATGTTATGTTATTTGATAGAATAAGATATTTACCGTGGTTGAAGAGCTTAACTTTGCAAATGATGCTTGTGTTTTGTAGAATTTTTTATTTTATTTTTTTCTTTCATAACTCCTTAATTATTTAACCTTTTTTATTTCTAATGTTCCTTAAATTTGTAGCGGAATGATTTCTGCCACATCTAATTTCTGAATTGTAAAGGCCAAAGGCTTTATGTTGTCAATAATTTGCAAACAAAGAAACTTTGAAAAATATAAGCAGCCAAAGGCCTAGCAATTCTAAGAAACTCTGAAAATTAATGAGTGACCAAAAGTCATGGCCAAAAACACAGCTCTGATACCAAATGAAAAGAATAAAGTTCATCTACTATGAAAACATCCAACATAAATACACTTAAAGTACAATAAACCATAAAGGACAATAAAATATGTATAATGAATACGAATAAATGAAATGGAAGCTCATGGGGGTTAGATCAATTGGTAAAGAGTAATTGAGATGAGAAGTATTAAATGGAAGGTCACAAGTTCAAATCCTCATGGGTACTTACTTACAAAAAAAAGAATAAATGAGATGATGATACAATACCATGGGATGTTGTGTTTTTATATGCAATGACTAGTCTCCATGGATGAATGGACCGGTGTGCCTACAACAACTCCCATTAGATTTTTTCCTCCTTATGGAAAAATCTATGGGCTCTCTACTAAGTTTGGATTAGTTTTGGATTGGAAGAATAATTCTTTGGATCCAAGTAGTTTCCATAGTACTAATTATTTGTCTGGCTTTTATTATGATCTTATTCTTTCAAGTCTTACTCATGGTTTAATCAACTCCACATTAATGGTTTTATTATGGATTGAAATTGTTCTTTGATTTTAGGATTTGATTGATGAATGGTACTATTGGCCTTAATCTCATTGATATTCTGACTCTTATTATTGCTTATTACCATACTTATGATGAAAAATTATATTTATCAATTCAAGCCAAAGATTCATGTGTTTGATTAGATTTGATGTCTCTATTTCTTGGGATTTATGACGATTTCTTGCTAAAAATGCATCAATGGTGAGGGCTGATTGATTTTTAGATCATTTGTCTGTTTAGAATGTCTTAGTGTTTCTTGAAGTTAGACTCATCGAGTCCACTTAGTTGGACTGATTTTATGTTATCAGATATGTTCTTTTCGATGGATTTATTAGACTAATCATATCATGCTTCTTGTATTAGATTGTTCATGGTTGACTCCGTTATTAGATTCTCAATGACACACTTCTCACGAGGATTTCCCAATGAAATTTATTGGACTCATTATATCATGCTCGTCCCATCATAATTTTCATGGTAAGCTCCTTCTTTAAATTCCCAATAACACACTTTTAATGATGATCACTCAATGGCCTTTATCAGGATTATCGGATCAAATTATCTCTTTCAAAATTTTAAGTTAATTTTGGGATCATTTGATTTTACTACTTTATCTGATAAGCGATGTTTCGATATTGGAGTCAAATTATCAGACTTGTTTTATCGGATCCTTCCTTAGTATCGCCTTTTTTTTAGAATTCTCTATGACACACTTCTGAGATCTCTCATCCAATGTTATATTTGGTCTCCCCTCATTGAATTTACGAGCTAGCCATTGTAAAAATTATTCTCAACAAACCCATCATGACATACCCTCTTGGATCTAGCATTTCATACGTTTAATTTCGAGAAATTTCTATCCCATACCCATTGTGCATGAGACTAGGGCCACCAATAATCTTCCCCCATGATGACACTAATTGAAGGGAGTAAGTATTTTGAATGTTATAGGGACTATTTTTAAATTGAGTTCTTTACCTTTGTTCTCTTTTATATTTGTTAGGAAAACTAAGATTTCTTTGTCCTTTCTCTACTGCTTGGAATTTGCTAGATTAATTTCTCAGAGTTAAAGTAGAATTGGTCGAAGCTCAAAATTCCTGCATTGACTGGTGTTATTTTATTAAATTGAGAATTATTGATGCATGTTTTCATTGTAGGATTCCAACATTTAAAATGTTGAAACTATAACGTTGCAAGGGAGCGACACAAAAGAGTGAAGTAGGAGAAATTTCCCACGAGGGGAAGTGTAATGTCCTCTTCTGCTTAAGCACCGAGGACCATCCTGCTAATGTATCTGATTCCCATAGGTTCGAGCACGCACTGACATTCAGGGAATTAAATGAGGACTGATTCCATTTACACCATAAGAAGATCTTAATCATGGTTATTAGATCATTAGTAGATAAATAAGGGCCATAAGAACTAGGGGACACCTGCATGCATGACATGCGGACCATATTTCGTGTTGCATGCATTGAAACACCTTTATTGAGCTTCCATGCACACAGGAAGCACTGCATGTGATTCAAATGGAAATTAGAAGAGAAAGCGACCTAGTCATGCAAAAGTTAGGTAAGGCCATGTGAAAGTTATAAAAGAAAGCTAAAGTGAGTGAGTAAGGATTGCTTATTTGATTATTGATTTGAGAAGTAGATTTGGAGAGCTCAGTGAGCCATTTAGGGTTGAGGGCACACCACTCAGCCGTTCATTGTATTTCGGCAGTGAAATCTATCTTCCCTAGTCACTATCAGGGTTGGATCATCCAGATTCAACATTACTACTATCATCAAATATCATTCTTCAACATTATGCGGGGTTCAAGCTTTATACAGGATCAAGAGAACTCACCATCCTTGCATGGGCGAATTCAACAAGTGAGGTATCTTCATATCTCATCACATAGGGATATTTCGGTTTGCATGATGGAGCACCATTATTACCCTAATCCTTGAACATGAGATTCCTATCAAGATCCAAGATCAAGTTATCATCCACTTCACCATTTAGAGGACGCCTTCTACTGCATGGGCAACTTTTCCTAGAGGAGGCAACTCGCATTAGGGATCAGGATTCATGCATATTCTGCATGCTTACTCCATCTCAGTCAAAAGGGAAACATAACCCTAGTCCCAGCTTCTTGCAGCCTTCTAGCATTATTGGAGCCATTACTTACCACTTATTAGTCTAAAGAGGGGGCATTCCTTACAAGGGCGCATTGTTGGAGAGAAAATATCGCATATCTCGTATGATTCTAGGCACAATTCTTGCATGTTGGTATCATATTTCCATACATCCACTACTTCATCTGTTGGTACATACATGCATCTTTTCTATCCCTATTTTATACCATTTATGATTATTTGGGTTATTTAGGGGTTGGCAAACCCATGCATCCGCATGCATGCTCGTGCAAGCATAGTTTAGTACATGCATTCATATTTACTTCGAGTATTGAGCCCTAAAGACTACTAGCAAGCAATATAAACTCCATAAACAAACAAAAGTATCAGTTGGAATATTACAGGAAGGATAGTGGAGCAATCTTGTTGATCGACACAAATCATTTCACAGGGTTCCAGGGTTGTCTCGAATGGGTAAAAATGTACAATATTTTTTAGCAATGATGATTTCTCAAAATATGATGAAGACCTTTTAGTGTTTCAAAACATAAAAAATAGTGATATCTATTCTATCTCCACTAATCATGCAGTCTTACCCTATAATGATGTTGTGAGATGGATATTTCACCATATTGATCTCGAGGCTGATTTAGTGACTAATGAGGCTGGAATTTCTATAGATTCTTTCAACCAAATGATATTGGTCGGACGTAGAAACTATGAAATCCTGAAGTTCTACTAAGTAAACTATTCATCGACACCTTCGTAGCAGAAAACCCTGGCCTAGTTGAAATCATCAAACAATGGAGGACTAAAGAGAAGACCTTGATAGAAACGGAAAATTAGATATACCTAGTTCAATACTTCAAATATTTGTATTGATTGTTAGTTGCCATGATATGTAGGTTGTATTGTGAAGAGGGTTCCATCCACTTCAAATTGGTATGGGCACCATTATCTCACCATGTAGCTGAAATAAGACAGGTATTCAATTGGGTGCATAACACATTGTTCAATCTCCCAAATGATGTGAGAGAGAGAAAATAGGTACCGAGGAGCAAAACACTAGGTTTTTACATGCCTACCTTTTTTATTGATTATGTTTGTTCATCAAATTCATTTCCTCTGATAGGTTGGGACTCGAACCCTAGTGTACCCCTGATACATGTCTATTGTAGTGAACCATGGGATTCAAATTTCAAGAAGCACTTCTACAACTCTGTGAAAATTTCATGGCCCCTCTATACTCCATCATCTTCAACAAACTGGCCCATAGACTGCCAGAAGAATCTAGGGAAACTATAAAGAATATAGGGGATTGGTGTACATATAGGATTATTTCACTTATATTAGGGTTTTTGGTGCTTAATTTTCCCACATTTACATCCTAAATATGTTCCTAATAGGTTAGTTGTTAGATAGCTTTCCCGACATACTGTAACTAAATGGATTACTTATTTTCTCTCGGCTCACTCAAAGTGAACATGGATAAAATTCCCGATCAAAGTGGGAATTTTTACTTTATTAATTGTTCCCCATGCCAAGAAAGAGGTTGTTTCTCTTAAATAGCTTAGCCTCTATACAAAATCCAAAAGGAAACATGGTTCGAAAGGGATAAATGAAAATCATTTAAAGGTTGTTGGGTTAGCTCCCTCATATAGACATGATCCTAATCCTTAGGATCTTATGTACTAGGGGGATATTACCAATGAGGAAGTACTAAATGGTATTGAGGATAATAATATAAAGGAAGTTATACATAAAGTTAAATAAGTAGCCATGAAGTTGGTTGTGGTTTAAAGAGAATAATTAATAGCCAATGAATAAGAACATGATACATATAAGAAACAAATAGAGGCTTATAGAAGAGAAACTTTAGAAAAGAAAGCTATAGAGTCTGAAGAAAAAATAAATCAGAAATTAATAGAGGATGCAAAAGAATCTAAAAGGCCAAAGAAGGGAAGAAGAGGAAAGAAGAACGAGAGGCCAAGAAGAAAGAAGTTGAAGTTGAAGCAGAAAGACTAAAAAAAAGCAACTACAAGAGTCTAAGGCCATATAATTTAAGAAATCCATTACTCTGTCTAGAAAGGACACTAGTGCAACTCATGGAATTTCTGCGTTGTCCTCCCCTATTAATCATGGAATACCAATTACTACTTTGGTAGGTGTCTCTTCTTCTTCAAATCTAGTTACTATTGATGATGTTGTAGTATCTTTTGGAGATTATTTTTTTTAGTAAATATTGCAAAGGGATTGTAAAAAGAGATTCTAAAGGGAAAAGGGTTGAAGAAACTCCAACCAAAGAAGTACCAAATCAGATGATAGCGTCGAACATTTCCAGTCAAGATCTACAAAAAAATGCAACAAATATAACCTTTGCTTTGAGTGCCTTTGTTGGTGATAATTATGTGACAACCAATGAGTTAATTGCTACAACATATAGGTACAAAGCTGAAGTATCTTTTTAGAAACTCAATTGGAGCAACAAAGGATTCAAATGGAAGCTATACATATACACCATGTCATTGAAAGGGATGAACAATATGAAGTTCAGATGGATTCCCCAATGAAGGAACATATGCTAGAAATTGAAAAATTAAAGTTAGAACATGAAGATCAAAAGATAATCGCTTTCGAGTAGTACGAATATCAAATTAAAGAATTGGAAGAAAAGATGCATTCTCTAGAAGTTCAATTAGATGAGTAAATGATTGACTTGAATTCTTTAAAGGATGAAGCATTTAGGGAAAATGAAAATTTGATGGATGCCCAGAAAAGGTTCTCCACAAAGTTAGATGTATTCCAACAGTATTATGATTATTTGACTAAATTGTCTAATCAAATAGAGGTACAGTTGGATAAAATAAAATCTACACATGGTTTGTTTGATAAGATCATGGACTAGCAGAATTAGTACAAACATGGCCAATAATCACTCCCTAGGATTAATCATAGGGAGAAAGGAAAAACTCAACTTCTATTGGATTCATGGAAATCCTCTTGAGAAGACATAGAAGAAAATGTTTGTGTAGCTACCAAATCATGTTTCAAGATATGGAACTCAACAGATGATATTTTGGGAAAATGTGGCACGTCAACAATAGATGATTTGAGTCAAGCTATTCCAAGCCAAATGAAAACAACAAAGGTGGAGAAGGTAATAGCTAATAGAAAATGACTTATTAGTCAACTATCAAAGATAAATGAGGATGTTTTGAGTAGTTTTCTGATTATGCCAGTCAAGCTTGCCACTTTATCTGATGCCTACATACAACGGGTCCATAAGGATCTAAAACGAGATATTTTCGAGAAGATTTATGATGGAGATCCGGATATAGAAATATTGAGGTCCAATTTTATTTCTCAAATTACCAAGACTCATGAATAGTGGAAATCATATAGAGAAGGGGTGAATTGAGAATTTTTTTGTAAAGTTGGTATATAAAAATTGTTGTACTAAGTTGTTTACATTGGTTACTTCAACTTCCTTTGGACTTTGTTTTTGAAAAGGAAGACATTCACAAAACAAAAGGGGGGAGACCTTTGGGCATGAAAACCTTTGCAATATTTTTAGTTTTGAAGGAATAAAACACCAAAAAGACTTGTAGCTATTAGGTATTCCGCTATGTATATTTAAGATTTTTGACTTATTACAATTGGTATCAATTGATTATATTAAGTATAATCCATAAGATATTTTTGTGTGTGTTATTTATTGTAATTAATTGTTCAATACTTGCAACTGGATGCAAAGTTAATGATTCAAATTTAATAATATTTTTTTATTCATGCTTTTGTCTCATTGTTGATTTAACATGTTGCAACAATGTAAAATTATTCTTTTGCTTTTAGCATTATATTCTTTACTTTGTATCTAACCATGTTTTTTTTTGTAAATAAAAAAGAACTATATTACTGCTTGGAACGCATTACAAAAGGCGCTTACATCATTGCCATAGGCTTACAATTCATTGTCCTTCTGAGCCAAAAAACCTTTAGCATAACAACCAGAGCACCATAAACAAAACTGGCCCCAATGACATCCTCATAATTCTAGATACAGACTACCCAAAATATCAACCCAGAATAAGCTATAAAGCTGAAAATGAAAGAAAGAGCAATCAGAAACCACCATGTCGTCCATAACCAGCATAGCAACATCAGGGAGCAGCTACGTTGTCGTTACCCTCCACCACCTTCTGCTTACCTTTCTCATTTTGACCCTCTCTCTTGTCCGCCTACGGCTTCTGAGCAATAGCTTTCTTGCGAGGAGTGTTGGGACCAGTTGTCTCAGTGTCTTCCATGCCAATATAGACAAAATTCAGGCCAATCTTCTTGGCAATTATGTCTATCTTAAAGTGCATCAAACGAGCATCGGCATTGTGCGCCTTCCAGGCCTGGACCAGATCTTCGTCTCCCTGGTGTTTATGATATCTAGCCATAGAGACATGAGCCAGGAGATTCTTGATGACCCAATAAACCATCACCATCCGGTTGTAGGCAGAGGCTCTGCTTGCTATAGTTCCAGGGTCGACCACCCAATATTCCACCTCTCGGCTCAAATTGTCCACATGAATGGTTCGCGTAGTGTCCCACAGTCGTTGCTCAATATGGTCTAACTCATCCCGGACCAGAGAGAGATTACGTTGACGAAAAAATAGAGCAGCCTCCTAGTCCCTAGCCTGCGCCCTAGTAACCTGACCCCTAACATTTCCCATCTCAGCAGAACGCTTGGAAGTACCATGCCACTCACTAGAACCAGAGCCCGAAGCATTATTGAAACAGACATTATGCTTGGGCGCCATCCCCCTAGCCCTAGATATATCAGGTGGGCAAAATAAAGAAAAAATATCACCCACACTCCCCTAATATTCCTTGCAACTCACAGAAGGAGGAATGACCCTAAGACGTAACAGAACTTTGCCATTCAGACTCTCCTCCGCATAGCTATAAATAACTAGAGGTGTCATTAACAACCCACCTACAATTCTTCGATGATTCTTCATCTCATACAGATTATCCATCATGAAGCTACCATCCCCATAAAAGATCATTAAACATAAACTAATGACCAGATAAGGAAAGAGATATAGAGCATTCCTTTCGCTCGGATCTTGCCAGGACTTGTATGCACTAGTACTGATTTCGGTTTTTAAACTGAAGATGAATGTCATTCCTCGCGTGGAAACCCATGATGATGTAACTCTCCATTACTCCTCCCCAAACGCCCCCTGTCGAAATTTCGGACGTGGAGAGGCGCCATCTTCCTGCTGGCGGCATTTATCGAGATCAGATCTAGCCAAGTGGCGGCAGTTAATGGTCCAGGTGTCTTTCCTGTAGTCTTCCAAGGTACCGACCGGGAGGGCCCCACCTCCAGTGATACCCTGGTTGGCCATAAGATTCGCAACTTTATTGGCATCCCGACGGACATGGCTAAACTTGATGGCACTGAACTTAGAAAGCAGGGTTTTCAGATGATCTAGTCTATGCAAAAAATGCCAGTTGGTGGATATTTTGGCTGGGGATTGTCCGTTAGCCAATTGCTTGGCCATGTGGATAATAATGTGTGAGTCACCATCCAATATTGCCAGAAACCAGCCTGCGTTGATCACCAGGTGGATGCCTTGAATAAGGCCCTCCAACTCAGCCGAGTTGTTGGAGCCAATGCCGAGGTGGCCAAATAAAACTTTCAAGATATTTCCAGCCGCATTCCTGCAAACACCACCGAAACCTACCACCCCCGGACTACCATGGGAAGCCCCGTCAAAATTAACTTTGAAGACCTGCGCCATAGGATGGGACTAGACATTCGGACTGGAAGGATGAAATAACTTGGAATTGATGCGCAGACCCTCCTGATCAGTTCTGCATAACCCCCAACACTGAGCAATGCTCAGATTTCCCTCCGAAAGATCTATGTCCTTGTCCCCCCATGTCATGGATTTGATAGTTTCTTTCATGTTCATGACTAGCTTCGTCCATATTTCTTCAAAGTCATGAATTTTGTGCCTGAAGATACGATGATTTCTTTCCTTCCAAACATTCCATATGACCATCCCTGGGAACATTTTCCACAGAGTAAGGATGATCGAATTTGAAAAGGCTTTAGAGTTCCATTCCTTAATGGTTTGATCCGGGTAATTTCTAACCCGATCACTTCTTCTGAAAATCATGGCTCCTTGATCCCATAACGTGGAGGTGAAGGTGCAACTATCCAATAAATGCCCCGAGGTTTCTTCAGAGAGGAAGCATAAGGGGCAACGAGAAGGTCCTGTTATCACATATATAGTAGCCGGGCTACCATACATTATTTTTCTGATGCCAGTACACTATTCAGCCAGTTCCCTTGCATTTGAGACGCCGAGATGAGCATTTATATTGGATCACTGTCAGATTGTGGACAACAGTTATATTCCCCATGCCATGACTGAGTTTCAGGACACTCAGAGAGATGCCCGATATAGCCATTATGCCATTGGTACAGAGCAGACAGTAGTGCCCAGAGTTACAGCAGCAGTCTCAGAGGACAGATGATGGTACAGGTTGATGAGCTTTCAGGTATATGACTCAGCAGGTATATCATGGTATTATGGTTAGATTGCTTTTATACTTATTCTTATAGCATGTCTTAGCACTTAGTGTCATGATCTGGCGATCATATAGATATATGGACCTGGTTGACCTATTATATATATATTACTGTCCCTATTCAGACTTAGAAGTTCACTATTCATACTCATTGGTACATACCCTCCTTAGGGAGAATAGAGGTGATCATTACACCATACTATGGCTTGCTAGTGTTGGCTTCATCTTTTCATTGTCTTCATCCATCCGTGGCCTACCTTTTAGATTATTACCCTGATTTGCTACTTGACTAGTGACATGGAGGACCTTTCCCCACTGTAGCCTCTGTATTGGATGAGCTTCCCTGTTTATTGTGTCTCGGCTCTGAGTTGGTGACAAAAATTACCTATGGTGAGTTGGAGTTCCTTGAGAATTCCCCCTAGTCACTAAAGTTGTGTTGGCTAAACCTGAAACTTTTAGTGCTGCCATCAATACAAAATCTGGAAAAATCAAATGCTATATCTTGTATATGAAAGAAATGCCAAATGAAAATGGCCATGAAAAATAAAATGTTATATCTTTTGGAAAAATAAATACCTAGGTAAACAAGTTGTCCATGACACACCTAGAAGTGCTCAGGTAAACAAGTGCCTTAAAAACACACCTGCAGCAGGAAGCCTAAAAATAAATGTAAATCTATGCAATGTGTTTGTAAACACACATAGATCAAGGCTATGGAAACCTCAGGCCCAAAAAGCAATGGAACTTAAATGTTATATCTAAACAATTGCTGGCCTTGTTTGTATTATGGATTGTGCGCATCTGTGAAGGTGAATAAACCCTCTTTAAACAACTCATCCATTTGTGAGACACCGCCATTCCCTGTGTTATTGCTCATTCAGTATATACTATGGTGTGTATTCCCTTTCCCTTGCCAAAGTGTCACAAAGTCAAGTTAGTCAAGTCATCCCTTAGCCTAGCCATTTATTTCAGCCTTCACCCTTCACTAGCAAATTGATCACAACTATGAAGTGAGTATGGTCCTGAAAGTCTAGTCTGAGTAATAATAATAACTAACGACACTATATATTTGGATTTAGATCGCCAGTCATGATTACTCTGTGTTATAGAAGCTATTTGAATAAATTGTAAAGCATGTATTAACCTTGATACCTTGCAGCAGCTATGGATGATAGTCTGAGTTGTATTTGGTCTTGGTTAGACCTAGTTTGACCATGGAGGACCATGGGACATGAGATGTTGGACCTTATGATGATATGGATAGATGATATATGGTCCATGTACACATACAGGATGATTCTATGCAGCAGCTACAGGGTTATGATGATGATTCTTGGGATACAGCAGTGTTTGGTCATTTACAGATCATTATTATTGGCCTTGTTCCGGTACATTGGATATTTATTTTGATCATGCAGAGATTCATATGGTGTATGAGTACACATCCTGGATGGATTTGGACCTTCTGAGTCCAATGGGACAGTTTGTTTTCAGTTCCGGGCACTTACAGTGATGATTTGGCCTCAGTAGGCTGTCCTAGTGCAGTTTTGGTCTGTTGGAGGCCCTGTCGGAGCAGAGATGACTTTTATCCGGTTGACCTAGGGAGCTGATGATGGAGGGGGTGGTCCAGCCACTTGTTTTTACCATATTACCCCCCTCCCGGACACATTGGTGCCCTCACCTTGACAGCGCCATCACTCCAGGAGGCAGTTTGGGCAGTTTCACGCTTCCCGAGGCAGTTCAGGATTGGTAGAAATGGCTATTGAGGAAATCGATTTGGGCTACTGAGGCAAAGTTATGGCATGGGATGATCAGTGATGATAGATCGGGACCTTCCACACCTCCTCCTGCAGTTTCAGCTTCATCGGGGCCCGCATCCATCACTTATGACACTTTCTGTGGATTTTTGGGGTCTTTTGAGGACCACGGCTTCACCTTGGAGGCATGATTTGGTACTTTCATGATTATTTATTGGTTATTGTGCCATGGGGATTGACCAAGGAGGGATAAAATTACCCCTTGGACCCACCATGAGCCTCTTATGATATTTTGTCATCATGATTTGGTGGGATTCCCCTCTCCTAGGGCGACTTTGTCCACTTATGTTATATTTTATGTGTGATCCATGTATTATATTGTTGAGATCATCTCAACCATTGATTAGACATTTGTATCTTTTAATCTTAGCCACTCATTCAAAAAGTGGTTAGGGTTTTGGTGCCTCTCCTTCCTATTTAAAGGAGAGAGCCTCTCATTGTAAAGGGTCTTTGGCTCTTGGATTATTGGTATAGAAAAATATTCTTGTGGAAATTCTTGTGGTCTCCTTTGCATCTGGTGTTCTTAGATGGTGATTGGAAAGTCTATTGCAACCTAGCATTTGGAAATTTGTGGCAAGATCTATCTTTTTTGGAAATCATTGTTTGTCTACAGGAGGGCGACTTCAACAAGGGCGATTTTGCAAGGCTTCTTCAAATCGACTTTTTTGGCATTCGCTTGTATCAGGGGGTTATCATTAGTATCATTGTGATCTATGCTATCTTTCTGTTACTTCTTTTGTGGCATTAGTCTTATCTCTTGATGCATCAAATCTGATATTGTTGACGTTTGTTGTGCAGGAGAGAGGGCGCATTGGCTTCTTGGACAAAATCGATTTGCATAGAGACTACCTCAAAGCTTCCAAATTGATCGGGTTTGCATAGATCATCATCATCAAGGCATCTACAAGGTTATCCAGGTAAGATCCACAGGTTTGTTTCTCTTTCCTTTATCCAATCCATTGACATAATACATAAATTGTTAAAACCCTAAATATCTTAAAACCCTCATTTTACATTTTCTCAGATCTACTTAGATCTATTGGGTTGTTGGGCATGATATTGAAAACCCACCTCTATAGCATCCACGGCATCCCGGATCTATAGTTTGGTGTGGATTGGCTTCCGTTTGACCCCTCTCCCAAGCCAACCTAGCTTCTCCCAAGGAAGGCGCACTTCACCATTTGAGCTGGTTGACCTAGATCTAGTCGATGGGTGTTTGAGATTCCACTTGATTTGACATCTACACATCAAATAACATACACCCAGGTTGTCCCTTTCTTGAAATTCACCTTGTGGGCCCCATTCCACATTTTAAGGGATTTAATCCCCATTTTGGACCACTTGGAACACTTAAACTCAAATCTACAAAGATCTAACCGGTGGATTGCCACGAAATTATAGATCCATACCCCTACTTGACTGATCTACCTGGATCTAAAATTTGGATGCCATCCGACATGATTTGACCCACCTAAACCCCGATTGAAGCCTCCTTAGGGAAAGTCGCACCACCTTGGAGAAGTGAGTTCACTCACTTCGAGGAACTGGGTACTTGATATTTTTGCATATCCGGAATCAGAATAATTCAAAACCTAGGTCTAGACTGTCACTTTGTAAATTCTTGCCTTGGGGACTGCATTCCTTGTTTTAAGGGATTGTGGTCCACTTGGGTCAAACCTAGATCTAGACACATTTAACCATCAAGACCTATACTGTCCACTTATCTCATGTTGTAGGAGTCCTAACCATAAGTCAACCCCACTTTGACTCCACTTCCCAATTCCCAAGGCACTGGTTTTTCTACAAGGTAATTCAACTTTCCTAGATTGTTGGATTGACTTGTGGTTTGACTTTTGCATGGTGAACTATACCTTTGAAGACATCATGAACTATGGTCAATCTTGTCTCATGTACTAGTTAGCCCCAATACAACCTTTAACTATCCTGCATTGGACACGGTACCCAAGGCAGTGAATCTTTTGACATTGACCTAGTACACTAGCCCTAGATCTCACTTTAAACATTGCAAGTCACTTTCACTTCAACTATGAACCAAAGCTATACCTATTAAACCCCTCACTTGGCTTGTGACTTCATCCTTAGGTCTAGGATAAACCATACACCTAACTTCAACTAGAAATACCCTGATTTGGTGTCTTGGTTTTGATCTCTCCTGTCGGGAGTAGATCGGGTCTCCCCCTTTGTTGTCTGGGCTAGATAACATAAAGCGAAGGTTGCCTCGACTGGCGTGACAACCATACATATTGGAGGTCGAGGTGATCGTTGTTGCACCTTTCAAGTTGCCCTTCCCTATTGCCATCCATGACTGGATCCATCCATAGGGGTAACTACAGTTTAGGTGATAACAGGTCCATGAATCCCTCTTTTCTGAAGGTTTTCACTGGTCAAAATTCTTCCCCAGGCAACCAGCCAACAGAAGACCACAATTTTAGGCCATGGATCCGTCCCCCAGATCTTCTTCCAGAAAATGTCGCCTCCTTCTTCGTTGTTATTCTGATCTCATAGGCTTCCTTTATGTTAAAAATTCTTTTCTGACTATAACCCCAACGAAGCTTGCCATGGCCCTCTTTATGTGAATGAATCGTTCCTGGAGCATGGTCTCGAAGGCCCTAATATCCTCATTATTAATTGGTCCTTCCATCCAGTTGCAATCCGACCATTGTCTATGACCTTCAACTAGGATTTCCTCCCAATAGTCACAGAGTTTGAGTTTTCCGGCTTCCATCCCCCTAGCCCTTATTTCCTACCACCTAGGATTGTTTCTTAATTTAGGTAACTGATTCCACGAGTCATCGCAAAATTGAGCTAATTCACCATTGTAGACTTCCCAAAAGCTGTGATTTTGCACTAATTTTCGACCGATGAAGGCTTTTACCCAGATATGGGATCCATTTCTAACTTCATTGAAACGGATCAGATTCCCCTATGGCCTGTCTCTGGCATATTTCACGTGCCATAGCCGTGCCCATGGTTCCAAATTGTGATTGCACCATCTCCACCATATCTTAGAACCATAGACTTTGATAAGAATCTCAGGATCTCTAATGCCTAGACCACCTTTGTCCTTGGGTCTGCAGATCTTATCCCATCCAACCAATGCAAACTTGGATTTTTCCTCCTTGCCTCCCCACATAAATTTTCGTTGGATACTCCTTATTTCTCTAAGAACCGATTTGGGGGCAGAGAGCATTGAAAAGAGGTAAACAAGCATAGCTTGGAGAATAGACTTTTGTAGAACCAAACGACTGGGGAGGTTTAAAGGTCTGAGAATCCAACTGGTTAGTCTTCTCCAGATCCTATCAATCAAGTCTTGCCATGAAATATTACAAATGGTGCCTTATGATAAAGGAAATCCCAAATACTTGGATGGAAGGGAACCTTTTGCAAATCCCAAAATCCGAAGAATGTTCCGTTGGGTAATTTCTGCAGTATTAAAGAAGAACACTTTAGACTTAGTAGGATTGACTTCAATCCTGGATGCCTTCGCAAAGAGCTTTAGGCCATTTTTGAAGGTATGAGCTTCTTGGACTGAAGGGTGCCCCATTAACATGGTGTTGTAAAAAAATTGTTGGTACGTCTGCTTGTCCAAACCGGGATGGAGTTGAAGGCCCCTGATACTACCATCACTTGCTAAGCTCTACAAAAGTCTGCTCAAACTTTTAGCCATAAGACTGGAGAGGAAAGGTGAGAGGGGATAACCTTGACGAATACCTCGAGAGGCCTGTAGGAGATGAGAGGGGGAGCTATTAAGCAAGATGGAGAAGAAAGGAGTGGAGATCAGATTCATAATCCAATTCACCCAAGTCCTTTCAAACCCAAAGGTTTCCAATATGCTACGCATGTACGTCCAACTGAGCTTATCATAGGATTTTGCAATGTCCAACTTGATTAACATACCAGGTTTCTTTGTGAACTTCAAGGAATGAATAGTTTCATGAACCAAAATAATTCCATCCACAATTTTCCTGCCTTCAACAAACCTCGACTGCTTCGGGCTAATAAGGAGAGGAAGTAGAGGCTGGAGCCTGTTGGCAATCACTTTAGTAATAATCTTGTAAATAACATTGCACAGGGCTATCGATCTGAACTTACCGAGGGAGTCAACTCCTTCCTCCTTCGGAATAAGAGAAAGAAAGGTCGCATTAAAAGCTTTTAAAACCCCACAACACCTGTGGTATTCCTCCATAATGACCATCACCTCTTCTTTAATCATATCCCAGAAGAAATGGAAGAAGTTTGTAGTAAAACCATCCGGTCTAGGGGCCTTCCCTAGCGCCATCTGATTCATGGCATCCTCAACTTCCTGCATGGAAACATGTTTATTCAACAACTCGTTATGGTCCCTGGTGACAAGTCTGGGGATGAGGTGAGTGATTTGGGAAATAGCCACACTCTGATCAACCCTATATTCCTTTAAGACTAAAGCAAAGTGGTTAACTAGTTCATATTCAATCTCTCATCTAGTTTCCAATTGATTTCCATCATTTCTCTTGAGTTTGAAAATCTTCGATCTGTGGTGGTTTGAATGACCGTATTGTGGAAGAATTTTTTGTTTTTCTCCCCATCTTGGAACCATTGGTTCTTGGATTTTTGCTTCCAGAAAATTTCCTCCTGCCTTCTATGGCTTCCAGTTGTTCCAGCAAATGTTGCTCCTACTCCCTTAAAGCTTCATCCCAGCCTTTCACCATACCTCTATGTTGAGTATGCTCCAGATCCTCCATCAACTTTTTCTTGTCCTGGAAGATGTTACCAAAATATTCTTTATTCCAAGTACGAATTTTGGATTTTAGTGCTTGAAGTTTTTTTGAAATTGGAACATTCCAGTACCCTTTGGGGGGACCAGCTCTCGCCACCACTGCCCCACCAAATCTTTGAATTCTTTATGCTCCAACCAAAACTGCTCAAATCTAAAAGGTTTATAAAGGACATTATTGGACCAATCCCAATGGAGGCAGATGGGCCAGTGGTAAGTGCCTGATGAGGGAATTACACTAGAGCTGACCTCGCTAGTTCCATGGGAGATGTCCTCTGTAGTAAAAAATCTGTCAATTGTGGATGCGACAAGGTGTTGGCCTCCTCGTTTGTTATTCCAGGTATGCCACCCATTTCATGTTTCAACATCAATGAACGGGCTATTGGATAGCAGCTCCCTGAGAGCTTCCTCGAATCTATCCAAAATCCTTCGGCCGCCCTTCTTCTCACTAAGGGAGGTAATGAGATTAAAATCACCTCCCACAATCCACGAGCCAGAAACAACCTGCTTAGCTAACCAAGATAGAAATCTAATAAAGTATTGTTTGTGAGGAAAGGCACTTGGGCCGTAAATATTTACCAACGTTCCTTTGGTCCCGGAACGTATGATTGTAAAATTAGAAGAAATAGAAAACTGATTGGCTCTCTAATCTGTCAATTGTAAAGAGTCTGGGAGCCATAAGACTGCTAATCCTCCAGCCACACCTATAGAACCCATCGACATTACTTTACAGCCTTTCCAGATCCTATGCCCCACCTTCTCCATGGTTTCAAAATTGCATTTAGTTTCTTGTAAAAATAGAACATCCAGTTTCTCCTTCTTAATCTTTCTTGCCAGCGTTTTTATTTTTCTCGGATGATTACACCCTCGGATATTCCAAGAAATGAGCTTCATTGGGTAACCTTATTGGCTTTAGAAAAGGCTTCCCTTATCGTTGGGTACTAGACGGATTCAATGAGTTTCACTCCAATATCCGCAATTCCTTTCCTATTCGATTTCCTGCCTCGTTTCAATTCTTCCTCTGGGGATTTCCTTTTGCTCGCTTTGTGAGGGTCCGATGAGATCCCGAGCTGCTGGCTTGCTTTAGATTTGGTAATAGCTTCTTGCAGAAGCTCTAGTTGTCGCCGAGACACATAGCCCTTACCCTTTTTTTCACATTCTTTCTTGATCTCATCTAGGTCAAGTTCCCCCAGTTCTATTTCCTCACCCTCATCCTCCTCCATGACCACCATTTGATATTCAGGCTGAGCTACTTGGGGCTTTGCAATTTCCTCTTCCATTTCTACGTTTTCCTGATGATTCTTTCCTTTTCCTCCAACCTTGTCATCCTCGACAACTTCCTCCAGGATCTGAAAGGGGTTTTTTCCCACGATCCCTTTCTCGACCTTCTCCTTTCCCTTCTTCTATTGATCCCCCGTTCTATTCTTCCGCTTACTGCGAACTTGGGTAAATCCATATTTATCCTTCGCACCTTCCTGAGCAGGATTGGTAGGTGACTGTGCCTGAGGTATCTTAGGGAAATTCCTACCAAAGTGACCATATTCATGGCAGAGTCTACATCTAAATGGGAGCTGCTCATAATAAAAAGGTTGGATCCATTCTTCATCTTCCCAGTTCAGACTGATTTCCTCAGGCAGGTCTTTGGACAGATCCATATAAACACAGATGAGGGCACAGGCAGTATACCTTTGGAGTTTTTCTGCTCTGCAACCTTGAAAAACTCCCCCAAGGTATTGCCAATGTCTTGCAGGATCTCCAGATCCCAATACTCACAAGGGAGAGAGTAAAGCCTGATCCAGACTGGGGCTACTTTCATATCCTCTGTCTCTGGGTTAAACCTTTCTTTTCAAGGCCTAAGATACAGACTCGATGAGAGAAAGAAATAAGGGCCTCCTTCCAAAACCCTATCCCTATCTTCCAGATTAAAGAAGATAATGGAAAAAAAACCTTTGGCTCCCAGATGCAGGTCATAATGTCCTTAGGGGTTCCAAGTATTCTTGATCCATCGAACCAGATCTTTCTCACGTAGCCAGATCCCAACAAATTTTCCAATCAAATCTTTCTCCTTCCATTGCTCGATCTTGTCTCTTATTTTGTCAAATTTAACCTGTATAGCAGGTATGGTGAGGGTTTTAGGGAGGCAACCCCCCTGGCCCACACTTTTTTTCATCCCTTCCTCCGATCCACTTGAACTGCCAATACCCATGTCCTCATCCGCGTCCAGATACGAAGGTCCCGAGGATGGGGTTGACATGCTTACCCTCTGCGTCAACATGGTAGCCGCCACCTCTGAAACCCTTCCTGCTACCTGTTGGCGCCGTGTGCGGGACTGGTATGCTGCGAAAACCCTTCATACCCTCGCTTTCTCCCGATAGAGCTCCATCCTTGATGTCCTTGTATCTAACCATGTTTAATCATAGCTCCATATTCATATTAGAGCAGGTTAGATTAATATTTGCTTAGGCTAAATTAGGTCAGTATTTAGTTTGATAATTTATTTGAGTAAGAGTAAATTAGCAACAAGACATTAGATTTTAGCATAGATTATGGTACCCGCTATTTTAGGATTCATAGAGAATGTTACCGTTAAAAATCTTAGTGGAAACCACACCCACATACCGATCGTAGTCTACCTTCCTAGATAAAAGTGAGGCTAACTGGGACTTACCTTGAGAATTCTCTCTTATTGTTAATAAGGGTAATTTTATCCCATCAACAAAATTGGCGTGAAAATGAGGGTGGTCGTAAAAATGAATGGCCAATGAAGAAACATTTAACCCTTAGAATATCCATTCTACCCACTAATCCGCAAAGAACCGTCATGCAAGGAACATCCCAACATAACCCCATGACACCTGATTCTCCTTTGTTATGATCCCTTAGAATTCCACAGTTATTCAAAACCTCATCTGCTATAACTCAAGCCTTATGTAAATAACATGTATGCTCACCTGTTGTATATCCTCCTCATAGGAGACCCAGACCACCCCAATCATACCAAGTAATTAACTCTAGTGCACCAATCATTGCGACCACTCATTATCACCTCTGGAATACTTCTAAGGGGATTGAAAATCCGTCGGAAGGAAAACCAAAAGTACAACTACAAGATGGTTCCAGTGGACCACCATCTTTCATTGATTCCCCTCCTAACACTCCTCAAAGTTCTCCAGAGGAAAACTCTTCAGGTGAAGAACCCTCAGAAGGAGACCCTTCGAGAAAATCTTATGAAAACAATCCTAGACGTAATCAACCAGATTATTCTTCAAGAAGCATGGTTGATTCCATTATAATTGCCAATGCTAACAGACCTAGGCTAGCCTAGGATGTCGTTGCTATACCAAGCAATGTGCATCCTTTTCCTGAAAACCCTAAAAAATTCCTTCCCAAGTTTGATTTAGATAGAAAAGAATATGTTGGTGATCACATAAAGAAATTTATGCTTGTTGTTAGGCTCATGACTATTGAACATGAGGTATTTCTCCTTAAGACAAGGATCAATTACAACTTGGCCGATACTAATACTGCCTTTATAGACAAATTTGGTTATAATAAAAGTCCAAGGTGTTGGTTTTAGAACTATCTAAGATTAAGATGGACCCTAAATGAAATATGAAACACTTTAATAAGATATTTTTATATTAAAGAAATAAAATTCCTGATGATTCTAAACCTGTAGACGATGTTACTATTAAGTTTTACACTTCAACCTTCCTAGTATCCATTGCCATGTTTTTCAAAAAGGATGAGAAGACTACAAATTAAGAAACCTTTGAAGAAGCAGTAAATGATGAAAACGATATGATCAATTTAAAAGGTGATCCAAGGAGTGAAGAAGAACATGGTGTCTCTTCCAATGAGAATGAATCCCTTGAGATCAAATCTCCTTCTGAAAAGAAGGAACAAGATTCTATGGATAAGAATTATCTACAAAAAATTATTAAAAAACTTTCTAACGAGATAATATACTTGAAGAGTGGTACGAGAGAAATCCCACCTACCAAAAATTATTTCATACCACCTTTTAAAAAGAATTTCCCTCCAAGGAATAAAACTATTCCTCCAACTACTAAACAAATTAATGTGGAGGATTTCATCAATTTATTCAAAGCCCTCGTTTTAGGGTTTGAACATTCTTCACGTATACAAAATGATGAAGGGGAGAGGAAAGATAGTAAGGAGAAGAAGAACAAGATGAAGGAGAAGAAACATTAAAACATACAATTAATCACTTCTGGGATGTTTCCCATAACACATTTGAAGAAGATGATGATGATCTTGAACAAATCCATATGGCCCAAAATTCATACAATACCAGTAGTAAAATCCTACCCATGATAACAGATTATCCATCCACTATCAATCCCATAAAGAAAAATTCAATGATCACCAAATCTGCCCTAGCCCTAGTAAAACCCTCTTCTTGTCTCGATCTACCTGAGTAAAACCCTCTTCTTGTCCTGATCTAGAATATGATTTTGTAGAAGACATGAAGAAAACCCGAGATAATATTTATCTTTATGAATTACTCAAACTACAACAAATATAGGGAAATTTAATTAAAACTCTTGAGGAATCATCTTCTAAAAAAGGTAAAAACATCACTATTGGGGAAAAAGAGACACGGGAAAATCTACACAAAATATAGAGTCGAGTAGGTTAAGTAGTAAGAAACAATCCATCGTTAATGCTTCCTTATCGATAAAAGATCTTAACCTAGCACACCTCCTTTCCTTTTGATATTTGAATTTTTTAACCAAAATGTGCATAATTATATGGTTGATTATTCCCCAAACATGATGCCCTATTATGTGTGTCAGAAATTAAATGTTGAACCTAAAAATGTGACACTCAAATTGTTCAATTAGAGAGATCAAATGTAAGTCTTAGGAGAACTTATGAATGTTTTAATTTGATTAGATTCTAACCCCAAGTACATCAAGTGATTAATATCAATGTCATGGATATCCCCGAGGCTTATGGTTTGTTAGTCAATAGAGATTGGTGTGAAAAACTAAATTTGATACAATCATTTTATTTATTTTGATATGTATTTTGTAATCAAAGTTTATTTCTATTTGATGAGAAATGCAATAATAATTTCTAAGATACAATCATTGGTTAATATATTTCCATTTTTTAGAAGAGAGGGAAATTTACTTATCGACATTACATTTCTTTCCTATGTTAAAAAAATGGTGTAGTCTAAATATACTACGTTTTCAACCTTTTCCGGTTGGAAATCTTTAAAAAATCTTATAATTACATATATTAGCTATGGAAATGGCATAATTTGGGTTCCATGGGGGTATTTGAGGGTGCTGAATCTATTTATGGATTCAAAAATACAATTTAAACACATAGAAATTTGGATTTTGCCAAAACAAAATTACCGGATTCCGACTAAAACCTACCAAGTCGAAAACATAAAATAAATAGACTACTCCAAAAAAATTATATATATATAATTTTATTTAATAAAATCATGTGTATTTAAAAATATAATAAATTATTATTTCTATGCAATATTAAATAAAATAAGTGTCTTTGAACATTTGAAATTGTGTTTTTAGCTTAGTTTATGATACCCAAAATAATCTTAATATCAAAGGTCAATTTACCCGTAGCGGTATAAGGGCTAACTAAAACGCCCCCGACTCGCCGGAATCCAGCAAAGCAATTTTTGCCAAAACCACAATTTGGAGTGTTCAGATCGCAATTTCAGTGATTCGGGTAGTTTTAAAATTGGGCAATTAGTCTAGAACAGGCAATCCCAATCGCTGAAATTACAAGAATGCGAAAATAACAATTTCCAGGAATAATTTTAACCTGTTTTTATCCCAAAATCACCAGAAAATCGGGGCTTTTTGGTTGTCTTTTATCCTACACGAATTTACCGTGTACAAATTCTATCGGAAAACATGTCAAAAGCCGATAAGGCACGCCCACTGTAGGCTCTATAAATACCAACCTTCTGGCTTTGGAGAGCGAAGAACCTTTCGGCTATTTTTTTAAAATCTGGATTCTGTAAGTTCAAATAATATTTTTGAATACATAAATGAATTCTGCGCCCTCAAATACCCCATACACCTAGCCTAAGCAAATTTAACAAATTTAAAAACAATAATTCAAAATCTCAATTTTTTTTTACTATATTGATCCCAGAAAATGCTATCGGGACCAGTGAAATTCTCAAACGTTTAGGCTATGCGAAATACTTTATAGTGAAAGAAAAAAAATTTGATGCTGCATAGAATTTCACTCTTCTTCTATGTCATCTTAATCGTCAATTACTGGTTGGGCATGTTGTTTGAGTGTTGTGATTTCTTCCCTGTGTTTCTCTACTTCTGCAGCAGCGACCAGGTTTTTCCAGTTCATGACTCGCTTTACCCAATAGCCAAGAGCCAAAAATCTCTGGATGAAAAATACAATAGGGGGTCTCCTCCTTATATAGGATAATAAAGACCAAAACCCTAGGCCTCAAAACCACTTTTTGAAATGAGTGGTTGAGATTAAAAGATCTCACAACATAATCAATGGCTAAGATGAGCCTAACATAATATCACATGGATCACTCAAAAGTAAGGTGACGTCATCCCTCAAAAAGACTAAGGAGGGTGATGTCATCCGTCAAAGGGGCTAAATATACATGGGCCCACCTAATATGACATGGACATGACTCAAGAAGCTCATGGTGGGGCTAGGAGGCATCAATCCTTACTAGCTCATCCCCATGGCATAATAATATAAAATAATACGACCATGACATGTCCAAATAACACAAATGATCAAATCCGGTCCTCAAAATCTGTGAGAGACATGCAGTAAAAGGCCTCCTATGGCCATTGTGGACCCCACTGACTGATGCCAACTGACTGGAAGATGAGGGGTTCACCCTGGAATACCTCTGTGAAGACTAAGTGCCAAAACCTTGCCTCAATTTCCCAAATCGAATTCCTCTGTGACCTTTTTATTCCATTTTTAATCCTCCTGAAAAACCCTGAAACTGCTCAAACTGCCACCCAGGGTGCCTGCGTTGTCAAACTGATGGAACCAGGGTGTCTGGAATGGGGGTATAATGTGGAAATAAAGTGGCTGGACCACCCCCTTCAGACACAACTCCCTAGACAACGACTAGCCTTCAAGCCTCTGCTGGACAGGCTGGGTCAGCATGCCCAAAACTGGTCAACAGGTGGAAAAATGCATCTATCACTGTCATAAGTGCCCAAAACTTAAAGGTAAGTGTCTCAATGGATCCGGAAGACCCAAATCTACTAAAAATGTATACTCATGCACCATGGGTTGACCTGAGGGGTCAATAGTAGGGTCCACCATATCCAGACAGTGTAAAATCTAATGATCTGGAAGTAATAATAAAACTGTTGAATTGCATCAACCATCATCTGAAGCATATGTCCACCATATGGAATCATCAATAGGTATATGTGGGACCACTAATCATCATCAATAAGAACAAGTGGTCCATCTCATCACGGATCCCAAGAATGACCATGGTCAAACTATGTTTGACTAGGTCAAAATATAACCAAGGACTAGATTATAACAAAAACTAAGACATGTTCCTTTAGATCATATTCACAGCTTAAATTAAAGTATAACATCATTAAGTGGCAATTAATACATATATATAATTCAGTGTTATTTATATTTTATTTGCACCAAGTTTTAATGACAGACTCATTCAATAGGCATGGCCTAACTGCTAGCAAAGGGTGAATGCTAAGAAAGAAGGCTAGGCAAAAGGGATGGCTTGACCAAATTTTCCAAACGACACTTTGGACAGGGAAAAGGGGGAGCTACACTCTGTGATGGACAAATAACAAAGGGAAGGGCAGTGCCTCACAAATGGTTGAGTTGTTTAGAGTGTGTTTATTCAACTTATGCATCATGTCTACATAAAGTTTGATCCATGTTCATTAGGATCATTCATTTCATTTCCTTGTCCTTTTTGGCCTATATGACCCCTCTGGGTTTCACATGCGCTAAAAAGCACAACTAATTGCAGCTTGCATCCGGGGCATATTTACATTTACATAAGGTCAGCAATATTTAGATATAACATTTGTTTAACCATTGCTTTTAGGACCTTTTCTTATACCCTTCACGAGGTATTTTAGCATTTCATTGCTCTTGCCCTTTACTCACGTGTGTTAAGAAACACATTCTAGAGTTTTCAGCTTCCATGGGCGAATATATATAGATTTCCAATATAAGTAGTACATGAGCTTTCAGTTTTAGCCAACAACATCTCAAGTGACTAGGGGGAGTTTTGCACAGTGCCAAACATCGAGACAACCCACCAGAATGATTTAGGCATACAATCCAACTTACCAAAGGCAAGTTTTGTCACCAACTCAGAGCCGAGACACAAAACAAACATGGATGCGGTCCAACACAGAGGTAGAAAAAGGGAAGTCCTCCATATCAAGCAGTCAAGAAGGTAAGTCAAGGTGAAATCCAAATCAAGGAAGGTCATGGATGGATGGAGTCAAGTGAATGCAGTGCCTAGGCTATCTAACAAGAATGTCATGAAAAACCATGTCCATGCTCACAAGAGGGTAATGAAACCAACAAGTATTGTCAGAAAACCTTAAAGTGCAAGTAATACCATCCCAATTATTATTTAATTCAACCAAGATATTTAATTTTACTTTATAAAATAGTACTGCCACATCCTGAATTATATACCAAGTCAATGTTATGAAGATGACTAAAACAACAAGATAATAGTCCATGAAAATAATCACAAGTCCATAGGTCACATCATATCGTATAAAATAATCATCATCATCCATGAACAATTGAAACACTGCTGCAATAGTACAACTGGGCACTGAATTGGAACTGTATGGAACAAAAGGTCACATCGGTCATCAAATCCAAGCTCTCAAGGCTCAACCTTGGCACAAGGTCTAGCAAAAGTCTGATACAATATACGGCTCTGATCCATGAGTGATCACAAATAATAAGCTCATCATAGCTGATCTCTCTAAAGGCAAAGCTATGGAAAGTGCAGATATCTGCTCGGCAAGAATAGTAGCCCAGCTACTATGGTGTGATAATAGGCCCACCACACAATGACAAACAATGCCTAACTTTTGCTATCGTCATTTTAGAGGAGACCAAGCCCCTAGAGCCTCCTACTAATGGATGGGGCTCAGGTCAACTTGTTATTATAATAGACCACAATATCTCCCACATAAAACTCAAAATATTTAACTACTGAAGATAACCCTCCAAAATTACAAGTGCCTACATAAACCCAATATGACATTGTTAGTGCTAGTTATGATACCTAACTTGATAAGAACAGTGATTGAGGCATGCAACATAGGAAATTAGTCTGGGGCATTGACCATGAGATCTCCTTCATAAAACTCAAAATACTTAACTACCACCATACTCAAGATAACCCCCAAACTTTATTATAATACATCATGAGATCTCCTACATAAAACAAAAAAGTACTTAACTATTCAAGATAACCCACCAAACTATATTATAACAGACATTGAAATCTCCTACATGAAATGGAAAATACTTAACTACTCAAACTAACCTACCAAACTTTATAAATGTCTACATAAAACTCAAAATAATATACCCAAACACCTATACAAATTAACTTACTTAAAACATGAATAAATAATTGCTGCCAATTGTATACGATTTTTATGAAATAATATAATTATGATATCTAAACTATTGAAAAAACAATTATACTATTACAATGATAGACTTATGCTTCCAGTCTCTAGGAAAGAAATACATATGGCCATATGGGATATGGAACCAAACAAGGCTCCAGGACCAGACATTTTTTCAATTAGGATTTTCCGAGGATGCTGGTAAATCATCGAAAAGGATCTGCACAAAATGGTTAGTAAATCACAGGGATATATAAAAATTGGAGGGGCCACAAACTATTCCTTTCTGGCCCTCATGCCCAAGGAATCAACCCTATCTTCATTCTTTCACTTTCCACCCATCTCCCTTTATAACTCACTTTACAAAATCATTACGAAAATCCTGGAAAATTGTTTGAAAGTCTTGCTCTCAAAGATAATCTCAGAAAACCAGGGAGGTTTCACTAAGGGGAGACAGTTAATGGATAATGCAATTATGATCCAAGAAGCCATTCATTCCAGTATCAAAAGAAAAGAAAAAGGAATGGCCATCAAAATACATATGGCTAATGCATTCGACAGGGTTCAGCATAAATTTATGTTTAAAGTTATGGCTAAAATGGGATTTTCTCAATTCTTTGTTGCGTGGATAAGAGCCTGTATAGGTGCTCCATGGATTGCTCAACTTGTCAATGGGAGAGAAGCCCTTTTATTTTATTCCAGTAGGGCCTCAGGAAATATTGTCCACACTTCCCCTTCTTATATATTATTATGGTTGATGCCCTCAGTAAAAAGATCGAAGAAGATAGGCAAAGGGAGGAGATTCCTAGAATTCAAATCATGAGAGGATTCAAGAACATAAGCCACGCTCAATTTGCGGATGACACTCTATTGATAGAGGATGCCTCAATCCTTGTAACGGTCACATTTAATAGGATTCTCTTAGGCTTCTGTTCAACATCTGGAAGCAAAATGAATAATGGGAAGAGCTCAATTTTTGGATGGCATATCTCTCCAAGAGAATTGAGAGAGATCTCTAGAATTCTTGGTTTCTTGGGGAGCCTTGATTGGGAAGAATTCAAATACCTAGGCCTGCCTATTGTTCGCAAGACTCCCCGGAGGAGAACCTAGAGCGATTTAATAGAGAAATTTAAGTCAAAGCTACAGGTTGGGGTGCATCTTGGCAAAACTCAACAGGGAAGCTTGTCTTAATCAAATCTGTATTATCATCGCTTCCCATTTTTAAATATTCCTTAATGTTAACTCTCGTCTCAATTATTAAGGAAATGGAAAACTTGATGTGCAACCTCTTGTGGAGAGGTGGGAAGAATAACGAGAGAAAATTTCATCTCGTAAGCTAGAAGAAGATCAAGAAACCAACTCGTGAAGGGGCCTTCAGATTTGAGATCTCAGTAACAACAACCTTGCAATAGGATCTAAAGTTTTATGGAATCTGGTGTCAGGGAAAAATTCTTGGGTAAGGCGAGTAATGAACTGGAAATACCTGAAAGGTACCTGTCTAAGATGTCTAGACACTCCTCCTCCTCTCCAAAAAAGTGTCTTAGATCTCGAAGCTATATATGTTTCAAAGCCTGGCATTTTTTTTAGAAGTAATTATATTGGATTTCTAGGAATGGAAAAAGGATCAAGTTTATGGAAGGACAAAATTCTAAATAATCGGACCATGGGAGAACATAGAAACCTTTAGGAGTTACAAGCTTGAATGATAGAAGCTGGCTATATAAATATTTGGGATATATTAGTCTGGTATGATTCGGCAGCAAGGGCATGGAGTGCGTGGGTGAAATTGAACTTGCAGCGAATTCAATCCCGTCAATTACTCATCTCCAATATCTTTTAAGTGGAAAGGCTCCTATAAGCAAAAGAGCTAAGGATTGCAGGGGTTGAGGATCCACTAGTCACTACTCGATATTGCACAGATATCAGGTTGTTTCACTCTCTTAATATTCTAATCCGGACCTCGCTCTTTGGAAGGGAGTGTGGAGTAAAGGAAATATTAAAAAATTTCCTTATTTTGTTGGCTTCTTTCCCATGGCCGACTCCTCATAGGGGATAACCTTAACAAAATGGGACTTCAAGGACCATTCAGGTGTCCTTTGTGTGCTTCATGTGGTGAAACATTAAGCATTTCTTTTTAGTATTCCTACTCTATTTTGGTCTGGTTCTATGCTACTTCCCCCTTTGGAAGGGGCTGGTTAGCCCCAAGATCCACATTGGAAATGTTCAAAGATTGGGGAAGAAATATCCAACTTCCCTTAAGGTAGAAGATTGGTTTAAAACATATTGGTTGACTCTTCCAAATTTAATATGGTGGAAATTATGGTTGGCAAGGAAGAACATTATTTTCCGCAATCACGTCACTCCTCCGGTGGTGGTTGCAGCTCAAGCCAAGGCTCTTCTCTTTGAAAGTATGAAAACAAAAGGAATCCTCTCTCTTGTGTCAGTTCTCTTAGCTGATGAGCTTCTTTGGGCCATAGAATTCCTTCCTCGCCCCTCCCCTTTATATCTTGCAGTCAAAGTTTAGCCTCCTAGAAGATAAGGAAACCCGAAGAAGACTTTGAAGTATGGTGGAAATCTCAGCAAAAATACTGTATATTCTTTGATGGAGCTTCTAACTCCAAGAGAATTTTCAATGCTAGCCTACTTAACAAAAAACGATGAAGGGGGAATAGAAAAACCTAGACTATCTCCCCCCTTTTTCTAGAGAATAAATTACAGAACAGTGGGTATAACAGTCCCTTCACTCTTGACCACAACGTAAACCTGCTATTTGCAGTGTGGCCTCTCCTGGAATGTTTCTTGAAGCACTTGTAAAATAATAATAACACACAAGCACTGCTTTGCATACAGTGACATACACTGCTTATATATTTTTAAATTGCAATTTCACTTTAATTATTGATGGGGAGCTACAAAACCCAACACCACATTAACACAACAACTAAATTGTAGAGTTGCGGATACAGTATCTGATTAACACAACCACTAAATTGTAAAGTTGCGGATACAGTATCTGATTAACACAACAACTAAATTGTAGAGTTGCGGATACAGTATCTGATTAACACAACAACTAAATTGTAAAGTTGCGGATACAATATCTGAATTGGATACACCAATTTTCAGAAAATCCGAAAATCAGGATATGAGACAACTAGGATATGTCAAATACAAACATTCATTCATAAATACATATATATATCAAAGAAACTAGGAATCAAAGAAACTAGGAGACAAAATTTCAAAATATCGTTCATGTATTTTGAATTTGAAAAGAAAGCAAACAAATAACATTTAACATTAAGAAAGGCCCAAGCTCTCTATTTATAACTTGATTTGTAAGAAATTAGTGTCAACAATCTTTTTTTATTTTTAGATTTTGTTTTCATTTTAGTGACCAAGGCAGTGATTGAAACGAGCGTATACACTGACCAAAATGTCTGTTGAAATGGTCATAACGTTCGCTAAAACAATCCATCCACCATCTCAAACGGAGAATACAACACGTGAAGATTTGAAACGTCACCGAAATATTTCAGCAGTGCTTCAGATCCATCTCTTACATGGAGATGTTTCTGAAATGCTGAAATGCATTTCCAGCACTTCGGGGGTGAAGTAACTGGTAACATACAGTACTAACCCACCTTAGCATTGGGGGGAGATATGAACCTTCCGTGTCTCCCAAGACAAAGCATTACCTTTACCAAACCTTTACCAATTCTTTACCATGGGTTAATCCCCAACGTTCACTGCGTATACAAGAGAACCGAGAATGTCAACTTTTAGCAATTAATGCTAAAGGTTGCAAAAGATGGCAAAACATTAATCATTAATTTTTGCAATGAGGTTACTTTTGGTAGTTGAAACTCTAACCCTCATTATTAAAGTAAAGGTCTTCAAGATTTGGTATATTGACAATCATATCGGTTTTGTTGGTGTCTACAAATTTTGTTTCTTGTAAGATTTTTCCACTGCCATCTTTAATACTTGAAATGAAATGGCAGTAATTGTCGAGCACCCTATATGCAGATAATTGATCACCAACACACAGAGTATGCGATATTTATTGTCAACCCGAGAAAGTCTTTTTATTTCAAAGGATAAGTGCACAATCTATGCTTAAACACTAAACTATTAGAATTGAATACTTTTATCTTCTATCATTCATGTTCATCCCAAAGATCTATGCAATCCCAATTGCCTACTAACTGCTACACTTCAATTCCTCTCTATCATGCATCAATAAGAGATGGTATCAGATCTAATCAACAATTGCAGGAAAGAAATCTCATTCATAATCTAGAACAATCACCTGTCTAATTTAATCACTCTGGAAAATCATAAGACATAAACTGAACATTAATCTAGAAATCCAATTGCAAAAGATTGAGTCAACTGTTCTAAGAAATTGAATTGCAGAATGGAAATCAACAATCATATCAGGAAGATAAATTGCAAGGGCTCATGGGATCACAACTTAGCTGCAAGATGAACAAGGCTGTGTATAATTATCACACAAATTGAATAAAGTCTCTACTCAGTCGACTGACACTCTGTATTACTTTGCCAAATTCAAGGGACTCTAATATTAATTGTACTGAAAATCCACACCATAAATGTCGCTGCTGCACACAAAGGAATTATTATAAACAAAACGTCACACAACAAATGAATTCGAAATCCTATTTTAACTCAGCAATCTCTGTGGAAGACGGGCCCAGCCTTCACACAGAGACGCTGGCTGAACAACGCAAACTCTTTTAGCTCAGAAGCAACCCCTTATATTAACAGAAGAATGAGTACACAGTTTTGCTCGGCTGCTAATACAATGAATTAATTGTCTATTGTTCAACCCCTGGGTCAAGGCAGCTCCCCATATTTATACATATGAATCATAACATCAAATCCTATAATCGGGCAGCCATGAAGATCTCTGATCTTCAGGCGCCCTAAATAACTAGCTGTTACAATACGTGGCAGAACAGAGACATCAAAATATGAGGAAGTTATCAATTGACCCAAGAGTGGCGATCCTCCCAGATCACAGCTAGACTCGAACAGCAACATACTTAAGATAGCGCATTCTGTTACAGCTGCCTTGTCACAACTGTGCTTTAATAGATGATTCGAGCCCCAAAAATCCCTTTGTAAGCAGCGAACGCTTTTAAAGACTTGTTAAGCCCCACCTTCCTGCAGCCCACTTATTTCAACTACCTTCATAAATCGTCACATGTTAGCACAATTGAGAGATACACAGCTTTAATTATCACAATCATAAGCATTAATAAAATAAAACAATGATCAGTCATACCTTGGTAATTTGGGGAATAAGGTAAGGACAATAGGTCTGATTGCCATGATAAGTGGTGTAGGACAGGGACAGGAAAGATGATTAAAGATGATTAAAAAGGACCAATTCTGGGCTCAACATCTCCCCCCAACTACCCTGTTGCATGTCCTCATGCAACAACCTGCATTTGAATCCTGTACTGAGCTCTATCCAAGGAGAGAGGAAGAAGTGTAGGAAACTCAGGCACCTTATCTATCTTTTGAAAGGCCTCTGTGAGTAACCCAGTATCTTCCAACCTCACTGTTCCCCTTCCACTGCTACTTGCTGGTGTCTGGGAATGCAGTTGGTGTAATGGGAATCTTCCTGCAGTCTCATTATGCTGTGCCTGGGGGAGTTGAAAGGAAATCCTCAATCTGAATCCAACTCAATGACATCTCTAGGAGGTGGAAGCACTGGTTCTTGTGGGACAGTGTCTTCCAGCGCATCTAGGTTTAACAAGAGAGTTGCTGGTTCTTGTGTAACAACAACATCCTTTAAACCTTCTTCAGCAGCTACCTTTATTGGTTTTGGAGACACTGGTTCTTGTGTAGCAGTGTCTTCTTTGTCCTTCTGCTGCTGAGATTGGATATCCTTCTCATCGTGCAACCCTTCCTCCAAGATTTCGGTGTCACCTAAGCATGGTGTCTGTGCCTGTTCATCTTCACTCCACTGTGTATCGGGAACGATATCCATTCCAGGGTTATCTTTTGAATGAAATGCAGGAATTCCTATTGCAGCTTCCAAGGGTGTTGGTTCTTGTGTAGCAACATCCTGGCTTGCCTCTTCATCCTTCTGTTGTTGCAACTCTTCTCCCATGGGCTCTGTGTCATGGGAGTCCTCTAGGGTTACAACCCAGAGTTCATCATTAAACTCCAGAGTATCCTCTGTCCCAGGTTCTTCTCCCATCTGTTTGTCCGATTGGACAAGTATATTCAGGTTTGTTGGTTCTTGTGTTGCAGCATCCTATTCCAATTTATCACTGTCCTGCCTTTGTGTCTCTTCTTCTAAAATTTGTGTGTCCTGGGAGCATTCTGGGGTTACAGCATGAAATTCTTCATTGGACTCCAAAGTATCCTTCATTCCAAGTTCTTCTCCCATCTGATCTATGACCTCTGTATCGTGGGAACACTCTGGGGTTTCAATATTTTCCTTTATAAGCTCCAGAGCGTCCCCCATCCCATGTTCTTCTCCTGCCTATTCCATAATTTCTGCATCGTGGGAAGTGGCAGCTTCAGCAAGGATATTTAAAAGTGCTGGTTCTTGTGTGGCAGCACCTTCTTTTTCCACTGCTTCCCCCACTGTGGCCACGGGCTGTTGTGCTGAATAAGTGTTAAGTAGAATTTTATGGCCTGCTTCCTTAAATATTTCTCCACAGTTGGGGCAGAGTATTCGTTCATCCTCCTCCCTAGCTCCAGCAGAATCTGATTCCTCCACTTGGTCTGCAACCTCTATCAATGTATACATTTTTCTTTCACCCTGTTTTCTGCAGGTTTCCTTCCAGATTTCCAATTCCTTCCTGAGCACTTGGAGGTCCTCTTTTAACATTGCATTCTCAGCCAGAAGTCCTTCAATTCCAGGTTCTTCCTCCACTGGCCTTTGTGGAGCATCCATCGGTCTTGGTACAAGGATTGGGGGCTCAACCTGTGCCTCTAAGGTTGCCCATCTTTTCCTAGCTGCCTCTGTTGCTGTAGCTGATCGAGTTCTTTTCTTCCTGATTGGTGCTATTAAGTTAAATTCATTGGTGGCTCTCTTTCTTTTCTTTTGTGGTGTTTTCCTTTGTGGTGTTGTCTTTTGTGGAGCTGGGACATAGGGAACCAAAGCTGAGGTCGAAGGAATGTTTCCTCGCTCCTCATGCTGTTCTTCTTCAATTACAGCTCCTCCTCCTACCCACTCAGGTGAAGACTCAATTGTTACCAGCTCAATGTGTTCTTCCATTTCCCTGGCTCTGTCATCTTCAGGTTCCATTGTCGCAGCAATTGATGCTGCTCCAATTTCACCTTCTGCTGTCGGAGCTGCCCTGTTATCTGGGTTTTCCACAAAGGTTTTCTCTACACCATCGCCTAATGGCTCTGTTTGTGCCTCCGATTGTTCTCCTTCAAATGTAGTTTCATCCCCCAATGGTTCTGCTTGTGCCGGAGGTTCATCCCCCCCGAATGGCTCTAACTGTGCCCCTGGTTGTTCTTCCTCTAATGTAGTTTCATCCCCCCCAGATGGCCCAGCCTGTGCCCCCGGTTGCTGTTCTTCTACTGTGCTTTCACCCACCCCAGATGGTCCTGCCTGTGCCCCCGATTGCTGTTCTTCTTCTATTTCATCCCCCCCCCCAACTTCAATGGAGGAACTCCGGTCCTCCTGTTGTGGTGGAACCGGTATTTGCTGTAATGGGATGACCCGCAAGGGAACGGGTTGCTGAGGTCGGTTTATGAATTGTTCCCAGGTTATATGGTGTTGGGCAAGGGTCCTTATAATAATTAATTTGATAAGGCCATGGTGGGTAAGAGAGGAGAGTGGGTGCTTAGCAGACTGAACAAATGCCGCCATATGACGCAAGTCGTGCAGTAAATAAAATGGAATGTTCAATAAAATTCCATGGCGGAGATGAGAAAGCAAAGGAAGTTCAGAGTTATACACAGTTTGATATCTACCTTCACAAGTAATGTACTTCTTGAGAAAGACAACAACCTGGTCCCATGGCCGCGGCAGTGAGTTCAGTGCAATCTTTCTTCTGGATGCTTCAACTTGCTCCCCTGCGAGTAAAAATTCTTCTCGTGCAACCATTGCAGGGACTCGTCTGTTAAACCATGGTTTCCCCACCATCGGGATGGCTGTAACCTCGGATATAATGATCTCAGAGACTTCTATGCGCAGCCCCCACACCGTGGAGTGAGTTTTGGTAAGATTCAAGGTAAATTGCAGGGCTGCGTCCCGATCGAATCCGTCCAATCGCTCAAAGAATTCGAGCCAGCCAGCAGCTTGAAAAATGGCAAGAACTTGAAGATTTCGTCTCAGTTCTCGTGTATTAAAAGGTTCATGGCGAACTGGAATCCCCATGGTCCTTGCTGCAAGCTGAAGTTGCTATTCCGCTGATTGCAGGATCGCAGAATGGAAGTTGCAGCACAGAGGATGCACGAATCGCTGAGCGGAGACGTTGAGAGAATGGGCAAATTTGGAAAGTTGAGCACAGAAAAGCGTTTGAAATTTCCATGCCGAATTGGGGAAGGTGGCAGTTATTAGCGTTTACGTCGTACGAGGGAAAGGTTTAATCAGGTATAATGGTGGTACGAGTGAAGGTACGACTAATATCGTTTAAATGATATCAATGCTAAATCACGTGATAAATGAAAGCCATACCTCATAAAACTGTGCGTCGGAATGCTGCGGAAAATGGTGGAGCATGCAGTTGATGACGTTGCGGAGCCGAACTCGTGCACAGTCGGACGTGTGATCATGATGACTCAGATAAGGCATAATTTCCTTCCGTCGGTGAAACACAAACCATCGCGTCCACAGGGTCGGAATGATGGGTTCGCCGGCACGACTAGTGTGAATGAGCACCATGATTTAGCAAGTTTGAAACAATTCTTCTATTAACACAGGAGTTACCACTGCAAGTTGCAAAAAAATGATAGCACGGCCGACGAAAAAGATGTTGCAGTTTCCAGGAAGTATGTTGCAGCCGCCGGGAAGAAGTTACAGCCACCGGAAAAGAATTCACGGCAGCCGGGAAAAGAATTTACGGCATCGGGGAAATTACGGCTGTGACGGAAAAGTTTTACGGCGGCAGGAAAATTACGGCTGTGACGGAAAAGTTTTACGGCGGCGGGAAAATTTTTACGACGGTAGGAAATATGTTGCAGCTACGGGAAAAAGGTTGCGGCTGCCAGAAAATAGTTCACGTCCGTCGGAAAAAGTTCACAGCTGCCGGGAAAAGGATTTGACCGGTCGACGAAAAACGATAACACAGATGCTGGGAAATGATGTTGCAGCCGCTGTGACATGATGTTGCAGCTGCGGGAAAATGGTTGCAGCTATCGGAAAATAGTTCAAGTCCATCGAGAAAAGTTCACAGCTGCCGGAAAAAGATTTTACCGGTCGACGGAAAATGATAACGCAGCCGCTGGAAAATTATGTTGCAGTCGCTGTGACATGATGTTGCAGCCGCTGAAAAGAAGTTGCAACTGCCGGGAATGAGGATTTGCGGCCATAGGGCAATGAGGTGGCGGGCCGTTGGAACATGAGGTGGCAGTCGCTGGAAAATGAGGTGGCAGCCCGAAAAAGATGTTACAGCTGCCAGAAAAGATTAACGGCAGTCGGGAAATCGGATTTGCGGCCGCGGGGAAATGATGTGGCAAGCGATGGGAAATGAGGTGGCGGCCGCTGGGACATGGTGTTGCAGCTGCCGAAAAAGATGTTGCAGCTGCCGGGAAAAATGTTACAGCTGCCGGGAAAAAGGATTTGCGGCCGTGGGAAAATGGATTTACGGTTGACGGGTAATGATGTCACGGTTGCCGGAAAATATGTCACGGTTGCCGGAAAAGATAATGCAGCTGCCGGAAAAGATGTTGCAGTTGCCGGAAAATATGTTGCAGCTACTGGAATTTTTTATTTTTTATTTTTTTTCTAGGCAAAAGGGAAATACAGCACAGGACGGCACAGGGAGACTCTTCGCTTGACGGGCCCAATCTGGTCGTTCTCCTGGCGCTTCCCTGAAATTTTTTGAAAAATAACAGCAAATGAAAAGATCAAATGCAAATAGAAAAAAAACAACAATTATACGCTACAGCAGGAAATTATTTATGTACAGTAAATATGATTTTCAGTTTAAGGATTGGCAAAGGCAGAGAAAAATTCCTGCTCTGGTGCCAACTGATAATCTGGATCGGCGGCAATTTGTGAAATGAATGCATCTTTAGAGATGGGCTTATGATACAGTCGCAGTTTGTGGCCATTAGCAAGTAATGGTATACGGTTTTCATCAATGGTCACCAGGCGAACAATGCCGTTGTCAAATACCCTGTCGACCAAATATGGACCCAGCCATCTTGTACGTAATTTTCCTTTAAAATCCTTCTTGAATCTGGAGTCATATAATAGTGCCCAGTCTCCTTCACGGAAGATTTTCTTTTTGATGAATCGGTCATGCCAGTTAGATCTTTGTTGCTGAAGCAGCACAGTTTGGTCTACTGCAACTAACCGTTTCTCATCCAGTTCATTTAATTGATTCAATCTTCTCTTCTGGGCTTCTGTTACATCCAGATTCATTTCGGTGGCTGTTTTCAGGGTCTTGATCTCAAATTCAATTGGAAAGATGGCACTCTTTCCATACACCAGATCATAGGGAGAAAACCCTGTGGTGCTGCGCCAAGTTGTGTGATATGCCCACAGTGCTTCTGGAAGCCTGTCAGCCCAATCCTTTCGATGGCTTTTAACTGTTTTAGTAAGGATTGCTTCAATAACTTTATTAGTACTTTCCACCTGACCATTGGCCTGGGGGTGGTAAGGTGAAGCTATCCTATGCTGCACATGATACTTCCGGAGCAAGGATTCAAATTGGTGTGAGATGAATTGCGGTCCCCCATCGGTAACTACTTCCTTTGGTACCCCAAAGCGGGTAAAGATTTCACTGTACAGAAAATCAATCACCGCCTGGTCATTAGCCTTAGCCAAAGCTACAGCTTCTACCCACTTGGTCATGTAATCTGTACACACCAGAATGTAAACCTTCTGTCTGGAAGGAGGGTTGATAGGGCCAACAAAATCCGATGCCCATCTATCAAACGGTTCTAGTACCACTTGGGGCTGTAAAGGCATCTGATCTGTCTTATTAGGTTGGCCCATCCTTTGGCAGCTGTCACAGGACTGAACATATCTTTTAGCGTCTCTGAACAGTGTCGGCCAATAGTAGCCCATCCGCAGCGCTTTATGCCCTGTTCTTCTGTCTGCAAAGTGTCCTCCACAAGGTTCATCATGACAGGCCTTCAGTATATGAAAGATCTCATCTTCCCTTACACATCTCCTAATCTCAAGATCGGGTCCTGTGTAAAAGAGATGACCATTGAGCCAACAATACCTGGCACTTTGCTGGATAATTTTTCTTTTCTCTCGTTTAGACATATGTGGCGGAAGCTTTCCTGCAACCAAATAATTAGCAACGTCTGCATACTAGGGTGAATGAGCTGAGAGTGCAAATAGATGTTCATCTGGGAAAGAATCCTCAACAGGCGAACTATCATCACTGTTAGTAAATCGTGATAAAAAATCAGCAACAACATTTTCTTTTCCAGGTTTATCTATAATGGTAATATCAAATTCCTGTAATAATAAAAGCCACCTGGTTACTCTGGCATTGGTGACAGGTTTGTTCATCAAATACTTAATGGCAGAGTGGTCAGTGTGCACAAATGTAGGATACCCAGTAATGTAATGCCGAAATTTATTAATAGAATAAACAATAGCAAAGAATTCTTTTTCAGTAACAGTATAATTAAGCTCACCAGGGGCTAAGTTTTTACTAACATAGTAGATGGCATAAGGTACTTGACCATCCTGCTGTCCTAATATTGCTCCAATGGCGGTATCAGAAGCATCTGAAGAAATGTGGAAGGGTATGGTCCAATTAGGTCCCCTTAGGATAGGGGTTGTGGACAGTTTCTCTTTAAGCTTATCAACCGCTGTCTGGCATGCTTTACTCCACACAAACTGTGCGTCCTTCATTAACAATGAAAACAAAGGAGAAGCAAGTTTGGAGAAGTTTTCTATAAATCTCCTGTAATATCCAGCATGTCCCAGAAAACTTCGCACCTCTTTCTGAGTTGAAGGGGTTGGTATATTTTTTATCACCTTAATTTTTGAAGGATCCACTTGAATGCCATCGGTAGAGATGAAATGTTCTAATACCACCCCCTCACTCATCATCATATGGCATTTTTCAGTGCTTAATGAGAGGCAAGCTTGTTCACAGCGAATTAAAACATTTTTTAAATTTTCCAGTGCCTCATCAAAATCTTTGCCATAGGGAGTAAAATCATCCATAAAGACTTCCATACTATCATTAACCAATTCAGAGAAGATGCCAATTACAGCTCTTTGGAACGTTGCTGGTGCATTACATAAGCCAAAAGGAAGCACTCTGTAGGCAAACGTTCCCCAGGGGCAAGTGAAGGTGGTTTTATCCTGGTCTTCAGGAGCAATCTGAATTTGGTTGCACCCGCTGAACCCATCCAAGAAAGAGAAGAATTTTTTTCCTGATAGGGTATCAAGTACCTGGTCGATAAAGGGCAGAGGGAAATGATCCTTTTGCGTAGCTTTGTTCAGCTCCCTATAATCAACACAGACTCTCCACTTACCATTTTTCTTGGGCACAATTACAAGTGGGGAAACCCACTCACTATCTGAAATAGGATAGATAAATCCTGCTTCCAAAAGTTTCTGGATCTCCTCCTTCACTATATCCCTCAGATTGGGGTTCATGCGTCGTTGAGGTTGACACACAGGCCGGGAGTCATTTTTGATATAAATATGGTGGGTACATAGATTAGAGGGAATACCTCGCATATCTGTATACTCCCAGGCGAATGCCCCCATTCGTTCCTTTAAGAGACTGGTTAGGCGCCTCTGTTCCTCTGAGGAGAGGCCAGGGTTGATGTTCAAAGTTCTTCTAGGCTCTACCTCAATAGGAATGCTTTTTGAATTCTTCAAAACTGGGATTATGTTTGTATCACCAACTAATGTTTCCTTTGTAAGATTTTCTTGTTCTTCCTTACCAAGGGCAATGTTCAGGATTTGATAGACTTCTTTATCCACTGAAGTAGGTTCGCTAATGAAATTACTGATGGCATCATCTTCTGTTTCATTTTTAAAAGTTAAGGCCTTTCCTATTGTTAATAGTGGCTGAACATCCTCCTCCTCTTCCTGTTCTATCCAAAGGGAAGTTTCAGCTTCTAGACTCGGCCGTGCTGGAGGATACGGGGTGAGGTTTTTGGTTTCCATACCATCAGATATAGTCATGGACCCCGATCGACAGCTGATGCAAGCATCAGCTGTGGCCAACCAAGGCCTCCCCAGGATCAATGGGTGTCCCCCCAGCTGTGATTTTGGTTGTAATACCAAAAAGTCGGCAGGGTATTCCCATGAATCTACTGAGATGACAAGATTGTCTAGAATCCCTTCAGGTCTGATGGTGGATCTGTCTGCCAATTCTAAAATGGTAGGGGTCGGTCTAATATTAGTGAATCCAAGCTTCTTTACAGTCTCAATTGTTATGACATTGACCGCTGCTCCTAAATCTACTAGCACGTTGGGTATCTGCGTCTGTCCTATATGTACAGTGACAGTAGGATTGCCAGGGTCGTCATACTTGGTCACAGGGGTTTTTCCTATCATCAAAGCAGATAAATTCCCTATGACATGAACAGTGGGAGGATCTCTGGGCTTCCTTCCTGGTCTTTTAGTGCACAGGTCCGGAACAGTTTTAGCATAAATAGGTACGTCTTGAAGAGCTTGCAAAAGGGGGATCTTAACGTAAAGATTTTTCAACTCTCCTAGGAGATTGAACTGAGGTTGCCCCCCTATTTTTGGTAGCATTAGTCTCTCAGGGTATGGTGGTTGCCTTACCAGCTGGGTAGGCTGTGTATTATCTGATTTCTCGTTTAATGTTTCAGCTGTCCCATCTAAGGGATGCTCAGCACCTTCAGTGATAGGAACCGGATCAAATGAATGCTGGGAACTCTCTCCTTTGTCATGCACAGAAGGTGGAATATCTTTTGTAATTACAGGTTCTATTATCTTCCCAGATTGTAGACGAATATCATTACAAGGTACAGGGGAGAGAGAGTAGGCCGGCATATTGAGAGTTTCCAATTGATGGGCTGTTTTATTATTCGGGTTAGGATTAGGTTGGGCAGGCAGCTGAGGCCGTATTGGTATGTTAGGAATAGGATTATTCTGCAGCTGCAGCTGCGACTGCTGAGGTGGGTATTGAGGATATTGAGGAAATTGAGGATATGGAGGAGAATATGGTAACTGCTGAGGTGGAGGTGGTTGAGGAAACTGGTTCCCAGGATGGAAGTTCCTCCATCCAGGAGACCATGACGTAGGTTGATGTGGTGGCTGTGTCTAAGGACTCCATGAGTTATAACTTTGCATTGCAGGTTGAGAAGGATTCCACTGAGCATAATTTGAAGGGAATTGTGTATTCACATTTTGCATGTTATTATTCCAACTGTTCATATTATTCAAAAATGGAAATGAGTCTGGAGACATACCTTGATTTCGGGGCTGCCAATGTTTCTTCTGTGCAATGAAGTAGGCTGATTCCACTTTTGGAGTTGATGCTTGCAGAACAGCCTTTACTTGGGGAAGTGTGGGACATTCTTTCATGTCATGGTTCAGCTTGCACAGCTGACATACTTGTATTTTGTCAAGAAGGAATTCTTTCAGTGGATGATTCTTTCTACATCGGGGACAGAACAAACCTAGTGTGAGATCCTCCACTGCCTGTCTTTGCTTGGCCTTCAGGACATCAATCTCCGAAGAGATGGAGCTCATCATTTCTGTTTTAAAATTTTCAAGAAGATTGCCTATCTCTGCACGTGTAGCTCCTCCATTGGATGACTTCTGAGTTCTGTCGAAGACATCACGTTCCAGCTTATCTCGTTTATCCCGCTTATTATGCCTGGAAGATCCCCTGGAGTATCTCTTACATAATTCCACAATTGTCTCAAAAGGTTCTTTGGAGATATCTTCCTTTCCTAACAGATTTAACATGTCTAAACAATCATCCCTGATCCCTCGAAGCAAGATTATCTTGAGCACATCTAGCCCCATGTTCGTCTGCCCAGCTCTCTGCACATTATACAGCATCCTTTCTACAAAATCCTCCAGACTTTCATCCTCCTTCTGCACCATCTTGAATAACTCCTCTCTTTTGTCCCTGGTGTTGCAATATTCTTGATATTTTTCCAGGAACACTTGCTTCATCTTATTCCAATTAGCAACAGTTCCTCCCCCAAGGCTCATGAACCATCGCAATGCATTGTCCTTCAAGGTGGCGGGAAAAAGTTTTAGCTTTTGGGCATCTAAGACATAATCATAGCTGCGACAGAGGATATCAAATTCAAAAAGGAATTCGTCTGGATCTTCTGCTGCCCTGCCATGGAAGCGAGGCAACACCGATGGTGAGATGTTCTTCATAGGAGCTGTCCCTTCTAGATGCTGTATTGGAAATTGTAATGTAGCCGTAGTTCCTTCTGGTAGGGCGTCATTTTCATGATGGTATTCTACCACTGCCTTTTCCTCTTCGTTCTCATGTCTGTTATTCATCTTTTCTTCTGTACCCTCTTCTTCGTTCGTTCCTGCATTCTTTACCTCAGTTGTAACAGCTGCGTAATCTTCAGTTGCAGCAGCTGCGTATTCTCCAGTTGTAGCAGCTGCGTATTCTTCAGCTGTAACAGCTGTGTACTCCTTATTTGTAACAGCTGCGTCAGCTGTACCTTCCTTAGCAGGGGTATATGAGGGCGTCACGGCTGCTCCTGTATTATCCACCGTGGACGTTGTCGTTTCAAAATCGGCATGGTTTCGTCTGATAGGAGTTTCTTGATGATGAGCCCTGGTAGATGAATTAGTTCTGTCAACAAGATCGTCGATGAATGTTCTTCTGCCCAATTGTTGTCCTCGACCACGACCCGAACCACCTGCGCTGTTAGTAATTTGTGGGGTTTTGGGAGTTGGGAGGTGATCGCGTTTTACCCTCCTTGTATTCATACGAACCAAATCATTTCAGCAAAGAAAAGACTGACTAGAAACAATTATCAGATGCAACTAATGATCAATGTTTAATTTTTATCCTTCCCCGGCAACGGCGCCAAAATGTCGAGCACCCTATATGCAGATAATTGATCACCAACACACAGAGTATGCGATATTTATTGTCAACCCGAGAAAGTCTTTTTATTTCAAAGGATAAGTGCACAATCTATGCTTAAACACTAAACCATTAGAATTGAATACTTTTATCTTCTATCATTCATGTTCATCCCAAAGATCTATGCAATCCCAATTGCCTACTAACTGCTACACTTCAATTCCTCTCTATCATGCATCAATAAGAGATGGTATCAGATCTAATCAACAATTACAGGAAAGAAATCTCATTCATAATCTAGAACAATCACCTGTCTAATTTAATCACTCTGGAAAATCATAAGACATAAACTGAACATTAATCTAGAAATCCAATTGCAAAAGATTGAGTCAACTGTTCTAAGAAATTGAATTGCAGAATGGAAATCAACAATCATATCAGGAAGATAAATTGCAAGGGCTCATGGGATCACAACTTAGCTCCAAGATGAACAAGGCTATGTATAATTATCACACAAATTGAATAAAGTCTCTACTCAGTCGACTGACACTCTGTATTACTTTGCCAAATTCAAGGGACTCTAATATTAATTGTACTGAAAATCCACACCATAAATGTCGTTGCTGCACACAAAGGAATTATTATAAACAAAGCGTCACACAACAAATGAATTCGAAATCCTATTTTAACTCAGCAATCTCTGTGGAAGACGGGCCCAGCCTTCACACAGAGACGCTGGCTGAACAACGCAAACTCTTTTAGCTCAGAAGCAACCCCTTATATTAACAGAAGAATGAGGACACAGTTTTGCTCGGCTGCTAATACAATGAATTAATTGTCTGTTGTTCAACCCCTGGGTCGAGGCAACTCCCCATATTTATACATATGAATCATAACATCAAATCCTATAATCGGGCAGCCATGAAGATCTCTGATCTTCAGGCGCCCTAAATAACTAGATGTTACAATACGTGGCAGAACAGAGACATCAAATATGAGGAAGTTATCAATTGACCCAAGAGTGGCGATCCTCCCAGATCACAGCTAGACTCGAGCAGCAACATACTTAAGATAGCGCATTCTGTTACAGCTGCCTTGTCACAGCTGTGCTTTAATAGATGATTCGAGCCCCGAAAATCCCTTTGTAAGCAGCGAACGCTTTTAAAGACTTGTTCAGCCCCACCTTCCTGCAGCCCACTTATTTCAACTACCTTCATAAATCATCACATGTTAGCACAATTGAGAGATACACAGCTTTAATTATCACAATCATAAGCATTAATAAAATAAAACAATGATCAGTCATACCTTGGTAATTTGGGGAATAAGGTAAGGACAATAGGTCTGATTGCCATGATAAGTGGTGTAGGACAGGGACAGGAAAGATGATTAAAGATGATTAAAAAGGGCCAATTCTGGGCTCAACAGTAATTGTAATGCAACATAAGTTAATTGTTTGAAAGCTATGCAACTATTTTGCTCTTTGTTATATAAGATATGATATACAATAAGATAATTTTATTAATGTCCAACTAATGACCACTATAGTAGGTAAATGGAATTGCTGGATACAATATGTCATTACAAAGCAGGAGAGTCAAAACAACTCTTATAAAAAGCAAACAAGATACAAAAAATCAAGTATCAATCTAAGCTAAAAGTCTGAAAAACCATAGACGCTGAAAGAAGGACGTTGCTATGGGAGAAGAGTAGCGGGGATGGATCCAAGAACTCGAATACTTAGGGTTTTGTTCCACTAATGTTGTTTTTCCACGGGCAATTAGGTTTAATTTAACTAAGCTATGGTCATTTATAACTTAGGACTGTTTCATATCTTTTAAAGGCAAAATTGGATGGGGTCTAATGTAGGAATATGTTTTTCACATTGTTTATTTCCTGATACTGAAAAATGTTTTATTTGTGGCAAGAAAGGCCACTGGGAAAATAAATGCCCCAAGAGAAAATCTAAGCCTCGGCTTGCCGCAATGTTTACTAATGAATTAGATCCTGCTTGGTCTATTGTGATGTTGACCAATATCCTGAAGGAGAAATAGTTTTTCTCCCAGATGAAGGATCTGTTAGTCACAATAGCTCACTGAGAAGGGGGGGGGTGAATCAGTGAGCCTACACTTAATCCAATTTTACTTCTTCAACCACTAACTCTTATATCATCATTTCACATTCACATCAAAATCATATTCATCATTTAACTATCTACCAACCACATGTCATTTTATCAAATAAAACATATCAACACAATGTACAAGAGACACAAGATATAGTTGTAATCTTTTGTATTAGTTAAATGACTACAACTATGAGGTCAATCAACACCTACTGATACAGAAGCACCAATTTCCAAACCAAGACACTCTTGGTCTTTTTCTTAGATCCTACTAAGAAAAATGACTACAAGACCCAGCTTGTATTACATACCAACATTTGTCACATATTAATCATTGTCATGCCACATGTCATCAAACTAATCATATGACTAGTCTGTCAAAGTCATCAAGCTATCTCTGTTAGGTCATTCTTCTATAGATGTCACTGTCATCAAGTTCATGTCACTGTCAAGTTGCTTCTATTTGATTATACATCTGAACATCATCACTATCACTGAGCTGTCACAGATCACATCATCATTGCCTTCAAACACTGTCTAATCTGCCAAACTTCACAAGATCCAGTCCAACCATAAACTTCACAGGTCCATTACATCCATGTTCCAATATAATATTGAACTCAGGTATTTTCACAAGTCTTCCATTGTCCTGTACAGATGACTTCTACACAGTTGCTCTGACTCATGTTTAATTTAGCTTTCTTGTCTGTCTAAACTCAAAATTATTTCTACTCACAAAGTTGTGACTGCTCATTCATAAGAAGTTATTTATAACTTAGTCACAAACCAGCTATATAGTCATTATTCAGTCCACACGACAGAAGAAGCAACCATGTCTTAAAAATTCACCCAAACCCTATCTCTGTTATCAGGAATTTTACCACAGAAAATCAGAGATAAAATGAACCTTCTTCACTGCTGATTTTCTGCTCCTGTATCTGCTCCTGCTGCTGTCCAGGAAATTTCTCAGTAAACAGGCCGAAATTTCTTAGAAGAGACAGTCCCAATTTTCTGTAGTTGCTTCATAGATCCAAAATTCAAAAAGAAAGAGACTTAAAAAAATATTTCTTCTTACTGTAGGTGCTGCCCCAAATCAAAGATGAAAGAAAAAAAAATGCTGTCCACTGTAGCTGCCTGCTACAGTACCCAAAAATCAGAGCTGTACTTCTCCACGAATTCCACAGAGCTCCACCAAATTTGTCAGCTAAAAATGAAGTTTTAAAGTGTATTTATATTTTTTTTTCATTTTTATTTTTTACTGAGCCGACCTCACATAAAAGTAAAATATAATTTTTATTCTTGATTAAATTATAAAATGATAGCTGAGCCGACTTGCAAGTTATTGTAGTCCTTTCCTTATTTTGGGGTTGTTTTATTCCTTTTTAACTGGGCTGTCATAACCATGTTGGAACTGCCATGTTAGGGTAACTTAGCATTCTTTTTACCTTCCTTGCTATGTTAGAATGTTGGGCCAACTTATTTAATCAAACAAGGTTTTTTTGATCCATCTAATGTAACAAGAAAGGGCTTTCATCAATGGCACCAAGAACCCAAAGGGTGAGGGTAATAATACCACACTCTTTAGGGCTTTCTCAACAAGATAAAACCATCACCAAACAAGTGTGCCATGTTCACCATGTCAAGGAGTTAGTTAAACATTTTTGCCACATCATGCATATCCATAAATTATCATGAGCTTCAACATGTACATCAAGCCATCAAATACATATGTGAACATCAAGGGTTATAGGACTTGTTTATCAAGGGATTTTTAAGTGGGCATGGGCTTCAACATGTTGTTTAAGGGCTTCTCATATCATTCACATGAGCATGGGCTACAAGAACAACATCAAGGTACCTCCATTTAGCTTGTGGGCAAAGAGGTCAACTAGCAACCGTGTGTGTGGGCTCATGACCTCATCAAGTCACAAATGACCACAGGATGGGTCATTTGGACCACCTAGTGTTCCAATGCCCAAACCACCCATGTCATCAACCTTAATTACTCCTTTGTCATTAATGGCTTGTCATCAATGACAACCATGCTCAACAAACTCCCCCTTTGTCATTGATGGCAACCTTCTTCAAAGACTCTCCCCCTTTGGCATTAATGACTAAGGGGCCAAACATTTATCCAACAAAGACTTCACAATGCTCCCCCTTTCATGTAGATTTGTTTGATTAGTTCTTGGAGTGCATCAATAATCATCTAGTAAATTCATAGAAGGTAACCATGCATCACCATGTTGCTTTACTTCATTTGCTTCAACTACTAGCTTTTGATGTTCTTCAACAAACCTTCCTTTGATCATACTCTTGGACATACTTTTACAAACAATAGTATCTTGTTGGTTATGTATATGGCCTTCTTATTGCTTTGACTGTTTTTTTTTTAACTTCAAGATAGGATTGAACATTTTATGCATTTGGATGCTTTCCAAGAGCTATACAACACCACAATTCGAAGGCGGATTTCAGACTTGTATCTACACTGATCTTCCTTGTCTATATTTCTGCTATACTGTCCAAAAATCAGAGTATACACATTTAAGACAAAGCATTTAAGAAAACTTAGAGCTGTAGTGTACCCAGAAATGTATTCTTCAGGATCTGCGCATTCTTCAAGAGATCAAGGACTTGACCAACATGCCTTTTATATGAATGTCTTCCTTAGATTGTACCCTTGGTCTTGTGAATTGTACATGGGTAATTTTATGTTGCTGCTATACTGAGATACCTAGAGAGGATTCAAGTGTAATCAGTACCTTGCTTGTCTATGCACCTTCCTTATCTGCTTTACCTCTTCTCATCCACCTGATAAGGCAAGGCTTTATTCACATCATACCAATCTTAGGAATGATGTCAAAAAATTGGTTCCTTCAATTGTCTTCAGATCTCTCAGTGGTTCACTACTAGATCTTGTAGCTGCCTGAATAATTCTGTCAACATCAATCACTGTCAACACTTGCAAAAACCAATTGGCTCAAGCCTCCTTTAATCAAGAGAATACTTGTCAACTCCAGTTGTCATAGTCATCAAAAGTCAAGTCATATTACTGCTGTTCACTACTGTTATCATCAATTGTCACCTTAAAGGCACTGTCACTGTATTATCAATTCACAGTCAAACAATCATTGTCAAAAACATCTTTGTCATTGTCTTGTCATCAAGTAAAAATGTTGTTCAATCTTACTCATGAAATTGTTAATGGAAATGTCAGCTGTTATTTGTCATTAACTGTCACTAGTCAAGTCAAGTCATGAAATGTCAAGACAAGTGAAGATGCTGTCCAAACTGATCTCTGCTATCTATTCAAGCTTGAACTAAGTCAACTGTCATCACTATTTGATCAATGTTATCTTTGTCATGTCAATTTGAGTTGTCACATGTCAAAGTCATGTTGTCACATCATTATTTTATCATGAAAATACTCTCAGCTGCTCCCCCTATCGTTATGCCACGATCCTCGGACCTGTTTGGAGAGATCTTTACATGCCATTTGAGTTCATCCTCCAAAATTATGAACTCAGGGTCTGTTCAAGGTCTTTTAAGGACCTCAAAATTGGCTTGCCACATGGTAGCCATTTTCACTCGTGTACTGATTCTCAACTTCATTTAAATTTAGCAAAATATTTTTCTTTACCCATACTTGCTTTTTGACATCTTTCTTCTCATCATTTTCTTCATTATTTTCATTGGTCTTCTTGGCTGAGCTATATGTTAATGTTCTCATGGATTGTTTCCATGTATTCCAACAATCTTGTGCTTTATGTCCAAGCCTACTGCAAGTATAACATCTAGTAGTATAGGCCTCTGTCTTCTGATCTTCAGAATTTTCTGAATTGGTCTTTTTCCAAGGTACATTGTTTCTTCTTGCTAATGTGTACAAGGAACTCCCTCTTGGTTGAATTCTTTGGCTTGCACATTCTTGGGCTTTGTCTCCAAACCCACTACAACTGTAGCATCTTAATGTATGACAGTTGGCAGCAACATGTCCATCTCTGTTGCATGTCCAGCATCTAACCGAGTTGTTTTGTCTTCCAATATTCTCTCTTCCATCTACACAATCTATTTCCTTGCGATCAAAGTTAGAACAAGAAAACCAATAGCCATTAAATCTATATTCATACCTTGGACCTTGTTTCCATCTTGGAATTGTTTCTTTGTTTTGAGGATTGGGCCTAGCTCCTTGATGTGTCCTTGAAAAACCAACATCTTTGTTGTCATGAGATGCATCCTTGGTTATTGATGGACCAACTTCTGGAGTCTTTGAAGACCACTTGTTTTCTTCTAGATTGTCTTCTACCTTTTTATACCCAAGTCCAGTTTTGTCATAGGGAGTCCTTTGGCAATCCAAAATCTCATCTAAAATAGCTGAGCTATGTTTGAACTTGCCATATGCATCAAACTTTTCATTTTTCTTCTTGAGTCCAACAACTTCCATTTCAAGCTCTTCATTTTTCTTCTCCTTTTCATCCAAGTGACTCCTCAATACTTCTTCTCTTCTTTTAGCTTCCTCCAATTGAATTTTCAAATCAAGATTAGCCCATCTTGTTTCTTCAAGTTCTTTAGGATCTACACCAATCTCTTCTTGCTCTTTTGCTAATCCAATCTTCAATTCTTTGATTTCATCATTTTGATCTTCCAGCTTATCTCGCAAGTCTTTGTTCTTGAGTTTCAAATTCATGAACAAAGATTTTGTCTCCTCTTTGTATTTCTCAAATGACCTCAAAATTTTCTTCTTGAGTCTAGGATTGAATTTAAGATCAACATCCAACAATGTGCATGTAAATGCATTATTGGCTTTCAACATGACTTCTTGTTCATCTTCTCTAAGTACAACTTCATCGTCATTACATTCAGAATTTCCATCTATTGAAGAGTGCTTACCTTCACTTGTATCTGAAGCTTCTACATGCTTCTCTTCTTGCTTTTCATCCTTGACTTTTGTGTCCTCTTCTATGTCTTGACTCCTCCTTTGGCATTCTTCTTCTATCTTAAACCAGAGATCCTTGGCTGAAGTATACTTTCCAATGCTTTCTTTGATATGGTTTGAGAGTCCATCCATCAAAAACTTCAATGCAACTTTATTGTCTTTCTCAACTGCTGCCTTTGTCTTCTTGCTTGTCTAGACCGGTAGGTTCACAACAATTTCCCAAACAACGAATTTCTTCAAGTAGGCCTTCATCTTGCTCCTCCAACCAAAATAATCTTTCATATAAAAAATTGAAACTTCATTGTCTATTTGTGCTTCCATTGTGTCTACTGATCTCCTTCAAGCTTGTTAGGCTTATGTTGAAGGTCCTCGCTTTGACACCAATTGTTAGACACAATAGATCACTGAGAGGGGGGGTGAATCAGTAAGCCTACACTTAATCCAATTTTACTTCTTCAACCACTAACTATTATATCATCATTTCACATTCACATCAAAATCATATTCATCATTTAACTATCTACCAACCACATGTCATTTTATCAAATAAAACATATCAACACAATGTACAAGAGACACAAGATATAGTTGTAATCTCTTGTATTAGTTCAATGGCTACAACTGTGAGGTCAATCAACACCTACTGATATAGAAGCACCAACTTCCAAACCAAGACACTGCTTGGTCTTTTTCTTAGATCCTACTAAGAAAAATGACTACAAGACCCAGCTTGTATTACATACCAACATTTGTCACATATTAATCACTGTCATGCCACATGTCATCAAACTAATCATATGACTAGTTTGTAGAAGTCATCAAGCTATCTCTGTTATGTCATTCTTCTGTAGATGTCACTGTCATCAAGGTCATGTCACTTTCAAGCTGCTTCTATCTAATCATACATCTGAACATCATCACTATCACTGAGTTGTCACAGATCACATCATCATTGCCTTCAAACACTGTCTAATCTTCCAAACTTCACAAGATCCACTCCAACCATAAACTTCACAGGTCCATCACATCCATGTTCCAATATAATATTGAACTCAGGTATTTTCACAAGTCTTCCATTGTCCTGTACAGATGACTTCTACACGGTTGCTCTAACTCATATTTAATTTAGCTTTCTTGTCTGTCTAAACCCAAAATTATTTCTACTCACAGAGTTGTGACTGCTCATTCATAAGAAGTTATTTATAACTTAGTCACAAACTAGCTATATAGTCATTATTCAGTCCACGCGACAGAAGAAGCAACCAAGTCTTAAAAATTCACCCAAACCCTATCTCTGTTATCACGAATTTTTACCACAGAAAATTAGAGATAAAATGAACCTTCTTCACTGCTGATTTTCTGCTCCTGTATCTGCTCCTGCTGCTATCCATGAAATTTCTCAGTAAATAGGCCGAAATTTCTCAGAAGAGACAGTCCGAATTTTCTGTAGTTGCTTCATAGACCCGAAATTCAAAAAGAAAGAGACTCTAGGATGTGACATGACTCTAGGATTGGTTCGGGAGTTTTCTCTTGGCCAACACCATTGAAAAAATCCTCTACTTGGCATCTAACAGAGGGCACCTTCATTAACTCAGTGACAGGGATGTTACACATTATCTTGCTTAGCTCTTTCTTCATATCAATCTTAAGATCATAATCATCTATGGCAAGATTTTCTTCTTCCTTGTTATCTTCATCAATCTTTTTATGTTTATCAAGGAAAGAAGGTTGGGAAGTACTTCCTCGTTTATAGATTTGATACTTTGGTTGCTCTTTAGGTTTTGGAAGTTCTAAGGTATGACATGAGGAGCTAGGTTCTTCAATAATATCATCTTCTTGCTCCCATGGCTCTTCTTCTAAAAGGATTCTTCCAAAGTCTTCATCATAAGATAAGTCATTTATAAAGTTGATGTTTTCTGGTTGGTCATCATGGTCAATGGTGTCAGAGGGTATCTCTTCTTCTTCATCACACCAATTGACTTCCTTCTTTTCGGAGTTTTCTGGATACTCAGGTCGTCGCCTATCCCTATCCCCATCAGGCCTTCTATTATTATTCCAGTAAGGTTTAGGGCCATAAGGATTTCTATGTCTCTCAGGGTCATTTAAACTTGCCACATTTTTAGTCAGGACAGTTAATTGTTTCATCATCTCTTGCATGACCTCTAAAGTGTCCTTGGATTCCTTTGGCACACTCACAGGTTCCTTTGGTTTTCGAAGTCTAGGGTCAGATCTAGAAGTGGATGGGGTAAATTGATCGAAAAAGTTTTGTTTCCCCATGGATGCTACATTTTGCTCAGCCATCTTAGCATTTGATTGAGCGGTCTTTAAGTCATTTGGGTTTTTATCCTTTAGCTGATAACCAACCCATCCCTCAAAAGCATTCAAGTAGTGAATGACAACTGCTTGATCTTTTGGTCTAATTTCTTCAGGGATAACAGCTACAGTCTTGTCAAATCTTATGTTAAACTCATGGACTGTTTCATTTTCTCTTTTCTTGATGTCAAAAAGTTGGTGTAAGAGAAACTTCCCATCTAACTTTCGGGACCACTCACTGTTTAGATTGTTGACAAAGTTATCATACCCATCAATGGATGAGGCAGGCAACCTGTCGAACCACTTCCTAACATCTCCTTCCAAGGATGCCAGGAGACCCCTCATGAAAACATCTTCCTCAGATGCTCCATATGCTTCCATGTGTTCCCAAACTTTATCAATGTGGTCTTCAATTGATATAGCGGATACTCCATCAAATCTGGGAACCTTTTCAAAATACTTTTCAGGCATGTCATGGGGCGCACCCTGGATTTGGGAAAAGTCTAAAGGAGATGGTTTTGCTTTTCTTCCAAAAATCCTAGGAGCTTGTGGTGGAGGAACATTCTGGTTTCCCGGGTTTGTTCCGGCCATTGGACTTAGTAAGTTTGTGTTTAAGTTTGAACTAGGAGATGAGGGAGGAACCGACTTGATCAAAGGGGATCCTAAAGTTCTGTTTGGAGAATCGTTAACCAATTTCCAAAGGAAGTTTGATGGTTGTGCTTTAGGATCTCTTTTACGATAGGTGATTGGGGTTCCTTCAACTTGATCTAAGTTTACTTTACTTCTTGTGTTGTAAGGATGTAAATGAGCTCGCTCCTCAGCGGAGTCACGATTGGGAGTCGCCAGGTAGATTTAACTCTTCTACCAAGATATGTGTCGTTTGTATATGCGGGAAGGACTAGGGCAAGCTATTGCCTCCCCGGCAACGGCGCCAAAATGTTAGGCAAAGAGAAAGGGGAGGAGAGCTTTAACAAAAATAATATGTCGGACCAGGGTAAGCCTATTGCCTCCCCGGCAACGGCGCCAAAATGTTATCACCTAAACTGTAGTTACCCCTATGGATGGATCTAGTCATGGATGGCAATAGGGAAGGGCAACTCAAAAGGTGCAACCACGATCACCTCGACCTCCAATATGTATGGTTGTCACGCCAGTCGAGGCAACCTTCGCTTTATGTTATCTAGCCCAGACAACAAAGGGGGAGACCCGATCTACTCCCGACAGGAGAGATCAAAACCAAGACACCAAATCAGGGTATTTCTAGTTGAAGTTAGGTGTATGGTTTATCCTAGACCTAAGGATGAAGTCACAAGCCAAGTGAGGGGTTTAATAGGTATAGCTTTGGTTCATAGTTGATGTGAGAGTGACTTACAATGTTTAAAGTGAGATCTAGGGCTAGTGTACTAGGTCAATGTCAAAAGATCCACTGCCTTGGGAACCGTGTCCAATGCAGGGTTGTTTAGGGGTCAGATTGGGGCTAACTAGTACATGAGACAATCTTGACCATGGTTCATGATGTCTTCAAAGGTATAGTTCACCATGCAAAAGTCAAACCACAAGTCAATCCAACAATCTAGGAAAGTTGAATTACCTTGTAGAAAAACCAGTGCCTTGGGAATTGGGAAGTGGAGTCAAAGTGGGGTTGACTTATGGTTAGGACTCCTACAACATGAGATAAGTGGACAGTATAGGTCTTGATGGTTAAATGTGTCTAGATCTAGGTTTGACCCAAGTGGACCACAATCCCTTAAAACAAGGAATGCAGTCCCCAAGGCAAGAATTGACAAAGTGACAGTCTAGACCTAGGTTTTGAATTATTCTGATTCCGGATCTGCAAAAATCTCAAGTACCCAGTTCCTCGAAGTGAGTGAACTCACTTCTCCAAGGTGGTGCGACTTTCCCTAAGGAGGCTTCAATCGGGGTTTAGGTGGGTCAAATCATGTCGGATGGCATCCAAATTTTAGATCCGGGTAGATCAGTCAAGTAGGGGTATGGATCTATAATTTCGTGGCAATCCACCGGTTAGATCTTTGTAGATCTGAGTTTAAGTGTTCCAAGTGGTCCAAAATGGGGATTAAATCCCTTAAAATGTGGAATGGGGCCCACAAGGTGAATTTCAAGAAAGGGACAACCTGGGTGTATGTTATTTGATGTGTAGATGTCAAATCAAGTGGAATCTCAAACACCCATCGACTAGATCTAGGTCAACCAGCTCAAATGGTGAAGTGCGCCTTCCTTGGGAGAAGCTAGGTTGGCTTGGGAGAGGGGTCAAACGGAAGCCAATCCACACCAAACTATAGATCCGGGATGCCGTGGATGCTATAGAGGTGGGTTTTCAATATCATGCCCAACAACCCAATAGATCTAAGTAGATCTGAGAAAATGTAAAATGAGGGTTTTAAGATATTTAGGGTTTTAACAATTTATGTATTATGTCAATGGATTGGATAAAGGAAAGAGAAACAAACCTGTGGATCTTACCTGGATAACCTTGTAGATGCCTTGATGATGATGATCTATGCAAACCCGATCAATTTGGAAGCTTTGAGGTAGTCTCTATGCAAATCGATTTTGTCCAAGAAGCCAATGCGCCCTCTCTCCTGCACAACAAACGTCAACAATATCAGATTTGATGCATCAAGAGATAAGACTAATGCCACAAAAGAAGTAACAGAAAGATAGCATAGATCACAATGATACTAATGATAACCCCCTGATACAAGCGAATGCCAAAAAAGTCGATTTGAAGAAGCCTTGCAAAATCGCCCTTGTTGAAGTCGCCCTCCTGTAGACAAACAATGATTTCCAAAAAAGATAGATCTTGCCACAAATTTCCAAATGCTAGGTTGCAATAGACTTTCCAATCACCATCTAAGAACACCAAATGCAAAGGAGACCACAAGAATTTCCACAAGAATATTTTTCTATACCAATAATCCAAGAGCCAAAGACCCTTTACAATGAGAGGCTCTCTCCTTTAAATAGGAAGGAGAGGCACCAAAACCCTAACCACTTTTTGAATGAGTGGCTAAGATTATAAGATACAAAAGTCTAATCAATGGTTGAGATGAGCTCAACAACATAATACATGGATCACACATAAAATACAACATAAGTGGACAAAGTCGCCCTAGGAGAGGGGAATCCCACCAAATCATGATGACAAAATATCATAAGAGGCTCATGGTGGGTCCAAGGGGTAATTTTATCCCTCCTTGGTCAATCCCCATGGCACAATAACCAATAAATAATCATGAAAGTACCAAATCGTGCCTCCAAGGTGAAGTCGTGGTCCTCAAAAGACCCCAAAAATCCACAGAAAGTGCCATAAGTGATGGATGCGGGCCCCGATGAAGCTGAAACTGCTGGAGGAGGTGTGGAAGGTCCCGATCTATCATCACTGATCATCCCATGCCATAACTTTGCCTCAGTAGCCCAAATCGATTTCCTCAATAGCCATTTCTACCAATCCTGAACTGCCTCGGGAAGCGTGAAACTGCCCAAACCGCCTCCTGGAGTGATGGCGCTGTCAAGGTGAGGGCACCAATGTGTCTGGGAGGGGGGTAATATGGTAAAAACAAGTGGCTGGACCACCCCCTCCATCATCAGCGCCCTAGGTAAACCGGATAAAAGTCATCTCTGCTCCGATAGGGCCTCCAACAGACCAAAACTGCACTAGGACAGCCTACTGAGGCCAAATCATCACTGTAAGTGCCCGGAACTGAAAACAAACTGTCCCATTGGACTCAGAAGGTCCAAATCCATCCAAGATGTGTACTCATACACCATATGAATCTCTGCATGATCAAAATAAATATCCAATGTACCGGAACAAGGCCAATAATAATGATCTGTAAATGACCAAACACTGCTGTATCCCAAGAATCATCATCATAACCCTGTAGCTGCTGCATAGAATCATCCTGTATGTGTACATGGACCATATATCATCTATCCATATCATCATAAGGTCCAACATCTCATGTCCCATGGTCCTCCATGGTCAAACTAGGTCTAACCAAGACCAAATACAACTCAGACTATCATCCATAGCTGCTGCAAGGTGTCAAGGTTAATGCATGCTTTACAATTTATTCAAATAGCTTCTATAACACAGAGTAATCATGACTGGCGATCTAAATCCAAATATATAGTGTCGTTAGTTATTATTATTACTCAGACTAGACTTTCAGGACCATACTCACTTCATAGTTGTGATCAATTTGCTAGTGAAGGGTGAAGGCTGAAATAAATGGCTAGGTTAAGGGATGACTTGACTAACTTGACTTTGTGACACTTTGGCAAGGGAAAGGGAATACACACCATAGTATATACTGAATGAGCAAAAACACAGGGAATGGCGGTGTCTCACAAATGGGTGAGTTGTTTAAAGAGGGTTTATTCACCTTCACAGATGCGCACAATCCATAATACAAACAAGGCCAGCAATTGTTTAGATATAACATTTAAGTTCCATTGCTTTTTGGGCCTGAGGTTTCCATAGCCTTGATCTATGTGTGTTTACAAACACATTGCATAGATTTACATTTATTTTTAGGCTTCCTGCTGCAGGTGTGTTTTTAAGGCACTTGTTTACCTGAGCACTTCTAGGTGTGTCATGGACAACTTGTTTACCTAGGTATTTATTTTTCCAAAAGATATAACATTTTATTTTTTCATGGCCATTTTCATTTGGCATTTCTTTCATATACAAGATATAGCATTTGATTTTTCCAGATTTTGTATTGATGGCAGCACTAAAAGTTTCAGGTTTAGCCAACACAACTTTAGTGACTAGGGGGAATTCTCAAGGAACTCCAACTCACCATAGGTAAGTTTTGTCACCAACTCAGAGCCGAGACACAATAAACAGGGAAGCTCATCCAATACAGAGGCTACAGTGGGGAAAGGTCCTCCATGTCACTAGTCAAGTAGCAAATCAGGGTAATAATCTAAAAGGTAGGCCACGGATGGATGAAGACAATGAAAAGATGAAGCCAACACTAGCAAGCCATAGTATGGTGTAATGATCACCTCTATTCTCCCTAAGGAGGGTATGTACCAATGAGTATGAATAGTGAACTTCTAAGTCTGAGTAGGGACAGCAATATATATATAATAGGTCAACCAGGTCCAAATATCTATATGATCGCCAGATCATGACACTAAGTGCTAAGACATGCTATAAGAATAAGTATAAAAGCAATCTAACCATAATACCATGATATACCTGCTGAGTCATATACCTGAAAGCTCATCAACCTGTACCATCATCTGTCCTCTGAGACTGCTGCTGTAACTCTGGGCACTACTGTCTGCTCTGTACCAATGGCATAATGGCTATATCGGGCATCTCTCTGAGTGTCCTGAAACTCAGTCATGGCATGGGGAATATAACTGCTGTCCACAATCTGACAGTGATCCAATATAAATGCTCATCTCGGCGTCTCAAATGCAAGGGAACTGGCTGAATAGTGTACTGGCATCAGAAAAATAATGTATGGTAGCCCAGCTACTATATATGTGATAACATCTGGCTCCGGCTGGGACAAGTGCTCGGCTGAAGTGAGCGCTTGAGAACCTCAGAATCTCTGGTCCTCGAACTCTGCTACTCGAATCCATGATCCAGCACTCTACCATTTTATTTCCAGCTTTATTCTTGCAACCTATTTTCTGCATTCACAACATCTAAAGAAAATACCTCATGCCGCATGTGTGGGAAAAATAATAAAATCAACTGAAATGAAATCTATTCTATGTCAGAAATATAAACGTATAAAATATAAATGCAAAAAGTAAATTAAACTACTAACATAATTTGCAAAATTTGAAATTTGTTGTGCAGGGAAAAGAAAAGGGACAGGTACTCAGTTAAACTTGGAGCTTACAAAGGAGCTTAGAGACTAAAAAGGTGCCAGACTCAATGGCTGAAAAGACTAACTACTGCCTAAGTAGGCTTATTTGGTTTCCTACCTACCCTACTCTACCAGGCAATGCAAGCGGAGAAATCCCAACTATGTGGGATCAGGGATGTGATCCCTTAAGTCCCTCTGATGGACAGGATATAAGATACGTTGTCCACTACCAGTGGTCAGAAAGCACATGCCATCAATGCATCGCTCTACTGTGAAAGGTCCAACCCATAAGTCATCAGCTTGTCCCGATCTTATATGCAATAAATGGTTGGGAATGATGACTTGACTTCCTGTATGAAAATTATTTCTATTGACTGACTCAGGAATAACTCCAATGTTACGAATAGGTATGGGATGGATTTCAGCAGGGTTTTGCGGTTGAGGTGTGACAATCCTCGAGTTTCTTCTAGAAGGAACTGCCTCCATTCTGGGTGGACCACCATCTAAGGAAATAGCAACTGTGCCAACAAGGATTTCCCTAACTTCCCTTCTTGTTTCTTGGATTTCCTCATTTGGCTCTTCCCCATGGGGAGACACAATTCTTTTAACAACCTTACCTACAGTCAAGAAGTCTCTATTTTCTTCCAAGGGAGGTGGCTCTCTAAATATGACAGTGTTATGACTAGAACCTTCCCCTGAAGGAACAGGAATGACCATGTTTTCCAGTCTGGGAGAAGATGACTCAGAATGAAATGTGGAGGAAGTAGGAATGTGAGAAAGATCATGAGTATGCTGACTAGATGACTCAGATGGTAGGAGGAAACTAGGGATATGCGGATATGTAGATAAAGCATGGCTTTGAGGCTCTGAAGGAGTTTGAAAAATAGCAAAGTTATTTAGATTATAGTCTCCTTCAGGAGCATCATTAATCAGGGCATCCTCTTCCCAACTCAGAGAGTTATCATGGACTTGAATTAGGCTACCGTCTTCTAAGGATAAATGAGAAAAAGAATCTTCTGTATCGGAATAATAGGTGGCTTCAAGCTCTTCATTTGTTTCAACCCTAGTAGATGTTGCAAGATTGTTTTCCCATGGGTAAATAGGTGCAAGCCCTTGTCTTTCTCTCTCTCTATTGTGATCGGTCAAGGCAAACCACTCCCTGACAGTGAAAGGAATTCTTTCTCCCCCTCTAATATCATCAAACTCATCTTCGTGTATTGGGTTTTCAATGTTCTCCTCATTGTGTGTTTGCTCATGAAGGTTTTCTATTGGGGGAATTTGTTCTATGCTTTGATCATCAAGTAAACTCTCATCTCTCCCTAGATTTCTTATGCCATCCTCAACCCCTTCAAGTGTGTGATTTTCTACAGCAGGTTCTTGAATGGTTTCATTATTTTGTTCGTGATCTTGGGGTTGATTTTCATGTCTTCTCAATTCATCTATTTCCTCAACAAAATCATTTCTAATTATTTCAATCATTTGCTTGTCTTCCCAAAAAGAATCAGAATCTTCCATGACCATACACATATTTTGATCAACTTCATATAATTCATCCTCATCTTCAACAAGGTTAGTTTTGGCATTATTTAACAATTCATCCCCGTATGTGTTTTTTAACCCTTCATCAAAAGACTCAACATGCTCATTATAACAAGGTTCTCTGTTAACCCGAATCAAAGCTCCATCAGGGTTGGGAACACAAATAAATGATAAATCCATCATGAGGTATCCACCTAGACCAGCTGCCCATTTTCTAGATAAAAGCATTCCATATGCTGGGGGTAAGTCAATAACAACTACATCCATCATAGTAGAAATGTCTGAACATGCGAAAAGATCAGCCCTAAGGTTTTTAATCAAGCCATAAGACGGCACTCGTCGGGAATCTATACCACAAACATTTCCATAAGGCCTAGTCACTTCAAGTCCCATTTCCTTCATAACTTGTAAAGGCATAACGTTCATTGCTGCTCCAGAGTCCAACATACAGTTATGGAGGAGCATGTTTTGGATGTGTAAGGTAAGGTAAAAGGGAGAGTGACCACCGCTCTTTCTTTCATAAATGGCTGAATGGATGTTTATTGGTGGATCCTTCTCTGTTTCACTAGGTTGTGTTCCACTAAGCTTTTGGATGTGACATGACTCTAGGATTGGTTCGGGAGTTTTCTCTTGGCCAACACCATTGAAAAAATCCTCTACTTGGCATCAACAGAGGGCACCTTCATTAACTCAGTGACAAGGATGTTACACATTATCTTGCTTAGCTCTTTCTTCATATCAATCTTAAGATCATAATCATCTATGGCAAGATTTTCTTCTTCCTTGTTATCTTCATCAATCTTTTTATGTTTATCAAGGAAAGAAGGTTGGGAAGTACTTCCTCGTTTATAGATTTGATACTTTGGTTGCTCTTTAGGTTTTGGAAGTTCTAAGGTATGACATGAGGAGCTAGGTTCTTCAATAATATCATCTTCTTGCTCCCATGGCTCTTCTTCTAAAAGGATTCTTCCAAAGTCTTCATCATAAGATAAGTCATTTATAAAGTTGATGTTTTCTGGTTGGTCATCATGGTCAATGGTGTCAGAGGGTATCTCTTCTTCTTCATCACACCAATTGACTTCCTTCTTTTCGGAGTTTTCTGGATACTCAGGTCGTCGCCTATCCCTATCCCCATCAGGCCTTCTATTATTATTCCAGTAAGGTTTAGGGCCATAAGGATTTCTATGTCTCTCAGGGTCATTTAAACTTGCCACATTTTTAGTCAGGACAGTTAATTGTTTCATCATCTCTTGCATGACCTCTAAAGTGTCCTTGGATTCCTTTGGCACACTCACAGGTTCCTTTGGTTTTCGAAGTCTAGGGTCAGATCTAGAAGTGGATGGGGTAAATTGATCGAAAAAGTTTTGTTTCCCCATGGATGCTACATTTTGCTCAGCCATCTTAGCATTTGATTGAGCGGTCTTTAAGTCATTTGGGTTTTTATCCTTTAGCTGATAACCAACCCATCCCTCAAAAGCATTCAAGTAGTGAATGACAACTGCTTGATCTTTTGGTCTAATTTCTTCAGGGATAACAGCTACAGTCTTGTCAAATCTTATGTTAAACTCATGGACTGTTTCATTTTCTCTTTTCTTGATGTCAAAAAGTTGGTGTAAGAGAAACTTCCCATCTAACTTTCGGGACCACTCACTGTTTAGATTGTTGACAAAGTTATCATACCCATCAATGGATGAGGCAGGCAACCTGTCGAACCACTTCCTAACATCTCCTTCCAAGGATGCCAGGAGACCCCTCATGAAAACATCTTCCTCAGATGCTCCATATGCTTCCATGTGTTCCCAAACTTTATCAATGTGGTCTTCAATTGATATAGCGGATACTCCATCAAATCTGGGAACCTTTTCAAAATACTTTTCAGGCATGTCATGGGGCGCACCCTGGATTTGGGAAAAGTCTAAAGGAGATGGTTTTGCTTTTCTTCCAAAAATCCTAGGAGCTTGTGGTGGAGGAACATTCTGGTTTCCCGGGTTTGTTCCGGCCATTGGACTTAGTAAGTTTGTGTTTAAGTTTGAACTAGGAGATGAGGGAGGAACCGACTTGATCAAAGGGGATCCTAAAGTTCTGTTTGGAGAATCGTTAACCAATTTCCAAAGGAAGTTTGATGGTTGTGCTTTAGGATCTCTTTTACGATAGGTGATTGGGGTTCCTTCAACTTGATCTAAGTTTACTTTACTTCTTGTGTTGTAAGGATGTAAATGAGCTCGCTCCTCAGCGGAGTCACGATTGGGAGTCGCCAGGTAGATTTAACTCTTCTACCAAGATATGTGTCGTTTGTATATGCGGGAAGGACTAGGGCAAGCTATTGCCTCCCCGGCAACGGCGCCAAAATGTTAGGCAAAGAGAAAGGGGAGGAGAGCTTTAACAAAAATAATATGTCGGACCAGGGTAAGCCTATTGCCTCCCCGGCAACGGCGCCAAAATGTTATCACCTAAACTGTAGTTACCCCTATGGATGGATCCAGTCATGGATGGCAATAGGGAAGGGCAACTCAAAAGGTGCAACCACGATCACCTCGACCTCCAATATGTATGGTTGTCACGCCAGTCGAGGCAACCTTCGCTTTATGTTATCTAGCCCAGACAACAAAGGGGGAGACCCGATCTACTCCCGACAGGAGAGATCAAAACCAAGACACCAAATCAGGGTATTTCTAGTTGAAGTTAGGTGTATGGTTTATCCTAGACCTAAGGATGAAGTCACAAGCCAAGTGAGGGGTTTAATAGGTATAGCTTTGGTTCATAGTTGATGTGAGAGTGACTTACAATGTTTAAAGTGAGATCTAGGGCTAGTGTACTAGGTCAATGTCAAAAGATCCACTGCCTTGGGAACCGTGTCCAATGCAGGGTTGTTTAGGGGTCAGATTGGGGCTAACTAGTACATGAGACAATCTTGACCATGGTTCATGATGTCTTCAAAGGTATAGTTCACCATGCAAAAGTCAAACCACAAGTCAATCCAACAATCTAGGAAAGTTGAATTACCTTGTAGAAAAACCAGTGCCTTGGGAATTGGGAAGTGGAGTCAAAGTGGGGTTGACTTATGGTTAGGACTCCTACAACATGAGATAAGTGGACAGTATAGGTCTTGATGGTTAAATGTGTCTAGATCTAGGTTTGACCCAAGTGGACCACAATCCCTTAAAACAAGGAATGCAGTCCCCAAGGCAAGAATTGACAAAGTGACAGTCTAGACCTAGGTTTTGAATTATTCTGATTCCGGATCTGCAAAAATCTCAAGTACCCAGTTCCTCGAAGTGAGTGAACTCACTTCTCCAAGGTGGTGCGACTTTCCCTAAGGAGGCTTCAATCGGGGTTTAGGTGGGTCAAATCATGTCGGATGGCATCCAAATTTTAGATCCGGGTAGATCAGTCAAGTAGGGGTATGGATCTATAATTTCGTGGCAATCCACCGGTTAGATCTTTGTAGATCTGAGTTTAAGTGTTCCAAGTGGTCCAAAATGGGGATTAAATCCCTTAAAATGTGGAATGGGGCCCACAAGGTGAATTTCAAGAAAGGGACAACCTGGGTGTATGTTATTTGATGTGTAGATGTCAAATCAAGTGGAATCTCAAACACCCATCGACTAGATCTAGGTCAACCAGCTCAAATGGTGAAGTGCGCCTTCCTTGGGAGAAGCTAGGTTGGCTTGGGAGAGGGGTCAAACGGAAGCCAATCCACACCAAACTATAGATCCGGGATGCCGTGGATGCTATAGAGGTGGGTTTTCAATATCATGCCCAACAACCCAATAGATCTAAGTAGATCTGAGAAAATGTAAAATGAGGGTTTTAAGATATTTAGGGTTTTAACAATTTATGTATTATGTCAATGGATTGGATAAAGGAAAGAGAAACAAACCTGTGGATCTTACCTGGATAACCTTGTAGATGCCTTGATGATGATGATCTATGCAAACCCGATCAATTTGGAAGCTTTGAGGTAGTCTCTATGCAAATCGATTTTGTCCAAGAAGCCAATGCGCCCTCTCTCCTGCACAACAAACGTCAACAATATCAGATTTGATGCATCAAGAGATAAGACTAATGCCACAAAAGAAGTAACAGAAAGATAGCATAGATCACAATGATACTAATGATAACCCCCTGATACAAGCGAATGCCAAAAAAGTCGATTTGAAGAAGCCTTGCAAAATCGCCCTTGTTGAAGTAGCCCTCCTGTAGACAAACAATGATTTCCAAAAAAGATAGATCTTGCCACAAATTTCCAAATGCTAGGTTGCAATAGACTTTCCAATCACCATCTAAGAACACCAAATGCAAAGGAGACCACAAGAATTTCCACAAGAATATTTTTCTATACCAATAATCCAAGAGCCAAAGACCCTTTACAATGAGAGGCTCTCTCCTTTAAATAGGAAGGAGAGGCACCAAAACCCTAACCACTTTTTGAATGAGTGGCTAAGATTATAAGATACAAAAGTCTAATCAATGGTTGAGATGAGCTCAACAACATAATACATGGATCACACATAAAATACAACATAAGTGGACAAAGTCGCCCTAGGAGAGGGGAATCCCACCAAATCATGATGACAAAATATCATAAGAGGCTCATGGTGGGTCCAAGGGGTAATTTTATCCCTCCTTGGTCAATCCCCATGGCACAATAACCAATAAATAATCATGAAAGTACCAAATCGTGCCTCCAAGGTGAAGTCGTGGTCCTCAAAAGACCCCAAAAATCCACAGAAAGTGCCATAAGTGATGGATGCGGGCCCCGATGAAGCTGAAACTGCTGGAGGAGGTGTGGAAGGTCCCGATCTATCATCACTGATCATCCCATGCCATAACTTTGCCTCAGTAGCCCAAATCGATTTCCTCAATAGCCATTTCTACCAATCCTGAACTGCCTCGGGAAGCGTGAAACTGCCCAAACCGCCTCCTGGAGTGATGGCGCTGTCAAGGTGAGGGCACCAATGTGTCTGGGAGGGGGGGTAATATGGTAAAAAACAAGTGGCTGGACCACCCCCTCCATCATCAGCGCCCTAGGTAAACCGGATAAAAGTCATCTCTGCTCCGATAGGGCCTCCAACAGACCAAAACTGCACTAGGACAGCCTACTGAGGCCAAATCATCACTGTAAGTGCCCGGAACTGAAAACAAACTGTCCCATTGGACTCAGAAGGTCCAAATCCATCCAAGATGTGTACTCATACACCATATGAATCTCTGCATGATCAAAATAAATATCCAATGTACCGGAACAAGGCCAATAATAATGATCTGTAAATGACCAAACACTGCTGTATCCCAAGAATCATCATCATAACCCTGTAGCTGCTGCATAGAATCATCCTGTATGTGTACATGGACCATATATCATCTATCCATATCATCATAAGGTCCAACATCTCATGTCCCATGGTCCTCCATGGTCAAACTAGGTCTAACCAAGACCAAATACAACTCAGACTATCATCCATAGCTGCTGCAAGGTGTCAAGGTTAATGCATGCTTTACAATTTATTCAAATAGCTTCTATAACACAGAGTAATCATGACTGGCGATCTAAATCCAAATATATAGTGTCGTTAGTTATTATTATTACTCAGACTAGACTTTCAGGACCATACTCACTTCATAGTTGTGATCAATTTGCTAGTGAAGGGTGAAGGCTGAAATAAATGGCTAGGTTAAGGGATGACTTGACTAACTTGACTTTGTGACACTTTGGCAAGGGAAAGGGAATACACACCATAGTATATACTGAATGAGCAAAAACACAGGGAATGGCGGTGTCTCACAAATGGGTGAGTTGTTTAAAGAGGGTTTATTCACCTTCACAGATGCGCACAATCCATAATACAAACAAGGCCAGCAATTGTTTAGATATAACATTTAAGTTCCATTGCTTTTTGGGCCTGAGGTTTCCATAGCCTTGATCTATGTGTGTTTACAAACACATTGCATAGATTTACATTTATTTTTAGGCTTCCTGCTGCAGGTGTGTTTTTAAGGCACTTGTTTACCTGAGCACTTCTAGGTGTGTCATGGACAACTTGTTTACCTAGGTATTTATTTTTCCAAAAGATATAACATTTTATTTTTTCATGGCCATTTTCATTTGGCATTTCTTTCATATACAAGATATAGCATTTGATTTTTCCAGATTTTGTATTGATGGCAGCACTAAAAGTTTCAGGTTTAGCCAACACAACTTTAGTGACTAGGGGGAATTCTCAAGGAACTCCAACTCACCATAGGTAAGTTTTGTCACCAACTCAGAGCCGAGACACAATAAACAGGGAAGCTCATCCAATACAGAGGCTACAGTGGGGAAAGGTCCTCCATGTCACTAGTCAAGTAGCAAATCAGGGTAATAATCTAAAAGGTAGGCCACGGATGGATGAAGACAATGAAAAGATGAAGCCAACACTAGCAAGCCATAGTATGGTGTAATGATCACCTCTATTCTCCCTAAGGAGGGTATGTACCAATGAGTATGAATAGTGAACTTCTAAGTCTGAGTAGGGACAGTAATATATATATAATAGGTCAACCAGGTCCAAATATCTATATGATCGCCAGATCATGACACTAAGTGCTAAGACATGCTATAAGAATAAGTATAAAAGCAATCTAACCATAATACCATGATATACCTGCTGAGTCATATACCTGAAAGCTCATCAACCTGTACCATCATCTGTCCTCTGAGACTGCTGCTGTAACTCTGGGCACTACTGTCTGCTCTGTACCAATGGCATAATGGCTATATCGGGCATCTCTCTGAGTGTCCTGAAACTCAGTCATGGCATGGGGAATATAACTGCTGTCCACAATCTGACAGTGATCCAATATAAATGCTCATCTCGGCGTCTCAAATGCAAGGGAACTGGCTGAATAGTGTACTGGCATCAGAAAAATAATGTATGGTAGCCCAGCTACTATATATGTGATAACAGGCTTGTCATCAATGACAACCATGCTCAACAGGATCCTCTGATTCAGATGACTTAGATCCTTCCATGAATAGATTTGATCTTACAGAATCCACTGACTCCTCTTCTGATTCCAATCAGGATGCAAATTTAGGAGGGTGTGATGGTCCTCCAAAATTTTGTTTTTATATGTTTTCCACATCAAGGGTTTCTCCTCAAATCAGAATTGTTGAAATTGCTGAAATTTTATCTTGAACACCAACATATCAGTATGTTCTAAGAAAAGAATTAAAAGAGGAAAAGAACAAGCTTTTAGCTCAACTAAAAGCTAAAGAGAAGGAACTGGCCAAATCTGACTCTTTCTCTCTTAATATCAGCATGAATGCAACATTCTATAATCCAGCAAAGCTTTACAAAGAATATCCCGATATTCGTGAAGATAGACAAAGATTGAGAAAAGATAAAAGAGCATCTACTCAGGTTGTAGATCAAAGAAAAACAAAGCTCTTTGAAGAAGCTTGTCAGAGAAATAGAAGAGCTAAAAAGAATGCTAGAAATAACTATAAGAGAGCAAGATCAGTCCTCAGAAGAAGAAATGTGCAAAGCCTATGAAGAAGCTCTTAAGAGCCCCAAAGATAGAAGCACACCTAGTATCAAAGAAGAAATCTCAGCAGAAGAAGATGACGAACCTACTCTGTTTCCTCCTCCAAATCCAGAGCCAATTCTAGGTCTATTTATTGGTCCTAAGTTATATATAAAAGTCTGCTTTTTCCCTCCAGAGTTCAAGCCATACCAGTTAGATTGCATGATAGGCTCTAGCTGCCGGATGAATTTGGCAAAAGGAGGTGCCATACCATCATTTTATTGGGAACAAACTTCTGATCCTGACGTAGCAATCGAAGGAACTCCCATACAACTTCTTGGAAGAGTTCCAAACTTCCCAATTAAGATTGAAGGTTTGCTAGAAGTTTTGTCTTTAAATAGATTAGACAATATAAAAGAGTATTGTGTTTTAGGATCAGATTTTTTGACTAGAGTCAGTCCTGTTACTATTGATAATAATAAAATGTTGTTTAAATGTACAATAAATGGTAGATTAGTGTCTTGTCCGATGTCCTTTGAAGCTAAATCCAAATTCCCAACTCCTGTAAAGAAGCTCAATCCTGCCCCTAATATCGCAGAATTTTTCAAAATGGAAAGGTGTATAGCTTATGCAGAAATGCACAAAGACTCTTCCTTATCTCAGATTCAGAAAAGCTTGAGAAAGATTGCACCTTCGAAAGTTCTAATTCCTTTTGGACCAGAGAAAAATATTTTCTCTCTATTGTATGATCCTTTGGTTAATCCTAGAGCCTAACGAGCCTCTGCAGCCTTAATGTCTCCTACAGAAAAAGAGTTTTGTGCCAATGAAATCAAAGACTTGCTTTCTAAAGGTCTCATTGAACACTCTAGGAGCCCTTGGGCGTGTCGTGCATTTATAGTAAACAAGCATTCAAAAATTAAGAGAGGAAAGACAAGGTTAGTTGTAAATTATAAACCTTTGAATGCAGCCCTCCAACATGTCAAATACCCTCTTCCTGATAAGTCAATCCTTTTACAAAGAATTGCAGGTTGTATGATCTTTAGTAAGCTTGATCTAAAATCTGGATTTTACCAGATTGGGATTGAAGCAGAGGATCGCTTCAAAATGGATTTTGTTGTCCAACATAGTCAGTATTAGTGGAAAGTTCTCCCATTTGGAATAAATAATGCTCCTTCTGAATTCCAGAAGAGAATGGAAGATATTTTCAGGGAAAAGAAATGGGCAGTATATATTGATGATATCCTAATTTGCTCTAAAAATTTGCAGGAACATTTAAAGCATCTACAAGAGTTCTACTAGCTGGTATATAAACATGGCTTAGTTCTTTCCAAAAGCAAAACGAAGATTGGGAAGACAAAAATTGAGTTTCTTGGTCTAAAGATCACTAAAGGCCAAGTAATCCTCCAAGAGCATGTTCTTAAGGTTTTTTATCATTTCCCGAATCAAATATGGGAGAAACTCCAGTTGCAATGCTTCTTAAGGAGCATGAATTATATCCGAACTTTCTAAAAGGGCCAAGCTGATGATATCCATATTCTACAAAAAAGATTGAAGAAACACCCTCCAAATGGAGCAATGAAATGACCGAAGCTGTTAAAATAATTAAAGCAAAAGTAAAACAACTTCCTCCTCTCTCCCTTCCCCAAGGTACGGGAAACCTTGTCATAGAAATAGATGCCTCCAACAAAACATGGGGAGGTGTCCTAATAGAAAAGCATGGAGGTAAAGAAGAAATCTATTGATATGCCTCAGGTTCTTTAAAAAGTGCAGAATTAAACTACCCCTCGAGCCACAAAGAGATTCTTGCTATCAAAAAGGTAGTAAACCATTTCAAACATATATGAAATTTGTAAAATTCTTGATCAAAATAGATTTAGAAATCATGCCAGGAATTTTTAAGAATGGAAGTTTGATGGCTGAAAATAATTCTATAATTCTTAAATGGTTTATGCGGCTTCGGAATTTTGATTTCGATATTGTATATAAACCTGGTTATCTTAACTATGTTGCTGATATGCTAACTAGAGAAGAATCTTAGCCTAGTCTCAACATGTTCAACGTCGGTGCATTAGACGTTGGACTGTCAGATAAGAGAGCAGGCATCAAGCATGATCTGGAGAAATCCATAGGAAAAAGAATTTTTTGAGACCCCATGAGTTCTCCAGAGCGCCTGGCATTTCTGGAATATGACAGCAAAAAAGAAGCAAACAAGCAGCTGGCCATCTCATTGATAAGATAGATTCACTCTTCTCCTATGAAAATTGAAATTTTAGAAAGATGGGAGAAAACAACATTTCTAAATCTCAGAAATGCATATTATAAGTGATCAGACTTAAATGATATTTGGCTAGATACTGCTGAGTTTGATGGGAAAAAGTTTTTTTTTATATAGGCCCTGGCTATTTAACATGGACATGTTACCATCTGATTCTACAATTTTGTAGAGAACAATGAGAGATCATAATTTGCGAAGATCCATCCTCCTTAGTTCAACAAAAATGGTCAGGATGGACAAAAGTATTTCTTGATAAGTTCTGTCCTAGAAAAGATTGGGTTCAAAGACGAACTAATTTTATTTTGCATCTCCAGGTTGACATGATTGTAGCTCATTGGAACTATATGTGGTTCAAATTCAAATTGAAATACACTGGCGAGAAATATTCGCCCTTAGAACCACCTATCAAAATAACATAGAAGTTTCTCCAACGGGATAAAGATGGAAGGATGATTAGACATTATACCAAAGAAGTCATGCTCAATTACAAACTTGGAAGGTTCCTATTAGATGAGTATGGGGAACATACATTTTGGAGGTTTATTGTTAATGTTCGAATGTCTTTTTTTTTGTGGAATTATTATGTTTTGTGAATTACTTGTCATCTACTATTGTGGTATTCCACTATTTCATATCATTTATGGTTGGATGCACCATAATTGGGCAATTATCAGTTGAAATATCGTATGTTAAGCACCTCTGCTTAGCCCAAACTACCATTTGACTGAACCAAAACATAAATAATGACTTTCTGAATATAGAGTATAATAGTTTTGACTATCCTCCTTAACTGGGAACATGGGGCCTTTAAAAATCAATGCATTAATGGGTTGGCAATTTTGGAAATATCCCCCAAAATTATAAATGAAAGGTTAAATTATCTTATGCATAAGGAGGGGTGATGGCAATATTGGCGTGTCTGCAATCTATAATTCAACACCAAAAGTCAAATTCTTTATTAAATTTGCATTGATGGTTGGGACATAATTAAGCTCTGAACACCAATCTCTTGTGGAAGTTGGGGACTTAAATTCAACACTAAACATGTTATGGAAATTGTGGTTAAATTTAGGGACTTATGATTATCTAGTATATCACTCAATGCAACACTTTATTCAGTTAAAAACTTAAATCCACAGCTCAAGCACTCAACTCTAAATGGTGGAATTCCGAAATAGTGAATGTTGTCAGTAAAGCTGTCTATAATTTAGTACTGAATGTCCAACTCTTACATAAAGTGAAATAATATGGTAGCATTTACTGTAATTTCTAAATTTTTTGTAATGAACATGAACTCTAATGGTTCAACAACCATCTCATTTGACAGGAAAAGTTATTAAACTTTTGGGATAGGTCAACCTTAATCTTGCTGAGTTCATGCATCAGATTGAAAAGAGTGGAGATCTTATTTTGAGGCTCTACTATATTTTTCAGAATTTTGGACTCCATATGCATTTCCCTTTTCCTTAGTTATCTGCTGCTTATCTCTCTCAATTGTAGATCATGTTCAGGCATTTTTGGTGGATTAATCTGGGACTTTTCCTTCTGCTTTGGATCAGGAGTCTTTAGAGTCTGATTACTTGCGTTATCTCTTGGCCTGAGGTAATACTTATTGTGTAATTCATTTTGTAAGGCATCGAAAAACAATCAGTACTGTGCAAAAATGTAATCACCTGGTCGATCTTCATTTGGATGTAAAGATAGATTATTAATATACAAAGACTCATCATTATCCTCCTGAGTGAGATGAACCTCATTTCCTTCCCCACCCAACCAATTAATATTATCATGTGACTCTTTCTCTTCAACGGGTCCCTGATCCTCATCCTCGTTAGGGTAATATTCCTCAACCAGATTATTGGGATTCCTCAATGGTGGTTGTACAGGTGGGTCTTATGTCCTCCTTTCTCGGGCAAGTAATTGTCAATTAAAAGGTCTCCTATAAGGATTCTGATTCCTAGCAGGAAAATTTAGATTTCTTGCTCCCACATTCAGAGGATTATGTAGGGAATTGTTCCTAAAGGTGATGCTTCGAAGAGCCAGCTGGTTAGTGTCAAAGAAGAGCTGTCGTGGGGATGAATTGTTAATTGTGGAAGAAGTGAATTTTGCAATGGAGAATTGAGGAAGTTTGTAGCATAATAGGTAGCATGTAGGATAGAAAAGAGGCAATTTGAAGTGTATGTAATTAAAAAAAATCTTAGTCTTCGAAGCTTATGATTTTTAGAGCATATTTTATTTTCTGGACATAGAAAGGTTTTCTTAAGAATATTTTTTTATTATGAAATTTAGTGCATGTCATTGTCAATTAATTGATTAGATTGGCATTGTGACAGGAGTCATAGTTTCTGGACATTATTACTGTATTTATTTATGAATTCAAGGTGATAAGAAGTGGTAGAGTAAATTGGGCAGAGAGTTTGATGTTAATGTACTTTGGCATTGAAGATATCATGGGCATTTTTGTTTTCTACATCTTCCCCTTTGAAGTAGGTTCAATATGGTTGATGGCCTACATGACAGATAAGATGAAAGGGGATGTAAGACATGCTCAGATGGAAAGCAATTCAAAGAAATTAACGACGTGGGAGTAGGAAAAGCATCGAAGCTTGTAGATGTTGAAGGGGCTGGTTGGCAGCTGCATATTTGTTATGAAGACATTGGAGATTGAATAAATTGAAGAGACCGTCCTCTTCTATGTTCTTTGAGAATCATTTGTCCATGAGAAGCATTTTGTTCTTTTTGTTCCAAGAGAAACATACATTTGTAGTACCAATGACACATAGCCAAAACATGGTTATGTGAACACCTTATTCTTCTGTGATCAAAAGTTCTATCTTGCTTGCTTGTAAAACATAGGCATCACTGGCTTGCTGTCTTATAACACCTACTTGATAACTACTCATAGGACTCAGAAATAAATTAAGTACTAAAATATCAATATTTATAAATTTGTCTCAAGTTCTGAAAACTGATTAGTTATTATCACTAATTAAAACATTCAGTGAAGTAAATAAAACTGTCTAAAACTGTCCAAATAGTCTCCTGCTTTTTGGTCGAAATTTGGATAAATTACATAATAATTTGAGAAGCTTAAAACTGTCCAAATAGTCTCCTGCTCTTTGGTCAAAATTTGGATAAATTACATAATAATTTGAGAAGCTAAAGCTTTTGGCAAGTCATTGTACAGTCCAAGTCAAACAAATATGCCTAATTAGATAGCCCAGCTATACCTCTGGACTTCATTTAGTTATGATACAATATTGGCTTACAAAACTCACGCAACACAAAAAAGCACAAGGCCTCAACCTTGGCCAACGACTGGATTGGTTGCATTACTAAATTACATTCTTGGGGTAACTGAAATCATGGCTTACTATAGGAAAGATGAAGATCGAAATAGTGTGTGCAATATATGTATAGATATATATATGTTATTAGAATACAAGGGTAGAAATGATAATACAGGTTTATGTTGGTAAATTTGTCAGCAATCTTCTCTGCAAGCTGGTTATTTCAAGTATATTATTCTATTATCAATCCAAGTTATCTATTGGATAAAGATGCAAAGTTTTCATTGCATTGTCTTAGTATTTAAACTGGGATTTTTTTATATTATCAATCCACGTTATTTATCTAATAATGATGCGAAGTCCTCATTGCATTGTCTTTGGTATTTAAAAGCAGAGATTTGGGCAAATAAGCTGTAAATCAAATGCAGAATGAACCTTGGAATATCATAACAATTCTCTGTAGAAACTCAGATTAATGAACATAGAAAAAATAATAAAGCTTGGTCATCAATGAAAAGATGAAAGGCTTCCACATGGGAGAAATGCAACCGCAGAATGTGAGAGATTGCATCCTCGGACCTCCACCCACTGGTTGTCTACGAAAAAAAATGGGGAGAGTTTGAGTATAGATATGTAAGTGTCGGCATATCTCCAGCGCATTGAGATGATAGAACATCTGATGGCCTCTCGAATTTGGATTTTACAAAGGATGAGGCCCAGGATTTCGTTTGGAAGGGTGGACAATCTTTCCTTTATTTCCTGGAATTTTCCTGGAACCTTTGAATGCACTTCCTTCTCGCATTTTTATGTGTGAAGAAGAAAATGCATTCAAAGATTTGAGGAGAATTCTGTCTATCATGACGGACAGATTGTCCACCCTTCTATACAAAATCCTGGGCTTCATCCTCCCAATCAGAGAGGCCATCAAATGCTCTATCCTCTCAAAACGATGGAGATTTGCCTACACCTATATTTATACTAGTGGAATTTGTCAGCGATCTTCTCGCTGCAAGCTGCTTATTTTATATATATTTTTCCATTACAAACCCACGTTATTTATCAGATAGAGATGTAAAGTCCTCTCAACAGAAATTTGTGCAAATAAACCGCAAATCCTGCATTTATAAATGAATGATACATAATTTAACTTTCATTCATCCAAAGAATGATAGTCTTTGCATGAGTACTGTATGTTACAATATGTTTAAAGATGAAGACATTAAAGCTTGAATTAGGAGCTGATACAGACAGTCGATAAAGATTGATTCTTTTTATTTATTTCTTTCATGTTTGATCTATTGCTAGTTCTTCTCTGATTGTGACATTGCTAGATTCAGTGACACAAAAACGATGCAGGGGAAGATTCAGTGGAATTGGAATGTTCCCCTGACATCCCCTTTAAGCAAACGCAGAAAAACAACGCAGGGGAAGATTCTATTTCCGACTACATCAATCGCACATTCCAACAATAAGCAATAGATCAACTACCGTCCCAATCACTCCTTATGTGTCCGCATTGAATAGGGTATCGATTTTTTCTTGAGTATTGAATACAGTAGCTACCAGTAACTAAAAATAATTCTTGAGTATTGAATACAGTAGGTATTAGGAACTAAAAAACTCTGTCAACAAGCCAACCAAAAACCCTGTCAGCCTAGCCAACAAAAAAGAAAAATTGAGGCGAAGCTGTTAAACAACAGAAGAAACCCTTCAATCTAAACCAACCAGCTATCAAGAGCTAAAAAATCTGTCAAAAATGGATCGAAACTATCCATTTCACACAGACGAACCCCATCAATCTGATCACTCTTCGAAACCCAAAACCCCCTTCAATCTGATCAATCTTCGAAACCCAAAACCCTCTTCAATCTGATCACTCTGTCCCATAGGTTTGTATTTATAGAGCCTAACGGGGTGTGCCGGGCTGTGCCTCTACCGGATTTTGACGTGTTTTAAAATAGAATTCATACATAGTAAATTGACCATGTCAAATCATAAATGGATTTATCGTGTCAAATCATAAAATGTCATTTAAGATTTATTATTTTGGGTTTTATTAAAGTGAGATCGTAAAAAAAAAAGATTAAAGTAAGTTTTTTATATATTAGATAATAATATAATATATATATTATATAATATATTATACAAGTTTGAAATTTTTTTAAATTAATGTGGAAATATGGATAACAAATTTCCTTCTTTAAAAAATGGACATATACTAAAAAGTCCTCGCATTGTACAAATTATCTCCATCTCTTACAAAAGTTTCAAATACATATCATTGTACAATTTTGATTAGAAAATACATATCAAAATAAATAGAAGTTATAAATATGTAAAATGATGGCACTGAGTAATAAACCATAAGTTTCTAAAATATCTACAGCAATGATATCAATTACTTGATGTACTTTGCAGTTAGAAGTTATCGGATTAATACATTCTAAAGTTCTCTTGGGACTTTGAAGTTGCTTTTTTTAGTTGATCCATTTGAGCGTCACATTTTTAAGTTCAACATTTAATTTTTGCCACACAGAATAGGGCATCACATTTGAAGAAGCCCGTGAATCATCCATACATTTATGCACATTTTTGTTAAAAATTTCAAATGACAAAAAGAAAGGATGTGTGTTAGAGTTAGATCTTTTACTGATCAAGGAAGCATTAACGATGGATTGTTTCTTACTAGACCTGTTTGAGTATATATTTTTGCATATATTTTTGTATCATTGTTTTCCCCAATAGTGAAGCTTTTCCCTTTCTCAAAAGATGATTCCCTAAGATTTTTAATTAAATTTCCATGTATTTGTGGCAATTTGAGTAATTCATACAGAGAAACATTAGCTCTGGTTTTGCTTCATGTCTTCTACAAAATCATATTCTAGATCATGACAAGAAGAGGGTTCCACTGAGGTAGATCGAGGAAAGAAGAGGGTTTTACTGAGGCTAGGGAAGATTTGGTGGTCATTGAGTTTTCCTTTACAGGATTGACAATAGATGGATAATTTGTTGTTGTGGGTAGGCTCTTACTCTTGCTATTGTATGAATTTTGGGCCATATGGATTTGCTCAAGATCATCGTCTTCTTCTTCAAACATTTTATGGAAAAAATTTCAGAATTGATTAATTGATGTCTCTTCTCCATCTACTTCTTTTTCTCCTTCCTCTCTTTCCTCTTCCTCTTCATCATTTTTCCTACTTGAAGAATGTTTAGACCCTGAAACAATGGATTTGAAGAAATTGATGAAATCCTCCATATTAATTCCTTCAGTAGGTGGAGTAGTTTTATTAGTTGGAGGGAAGTTCTTTTTAAAAGGCGGCCTGAAATAATTTTTGGTAGATGGACCTTCTCCCAAACCTCTCTTCAAGTCTATTTTCTCATTTGAAAGTTTTTTAATAATTCTTTGTAGATTTTCCATATCCATAGAATCTTGTCCCTTCTTTTCAGAAGGGGGCTTGGTTTGAAGGGATTTCTTCTTTTTGGAAGAGACACCGTGTTCTTCTTCACTCTTTGGATTACCTTTTAGAATTATCATATCCTTTTCAACATTTACTGCTTCTTCAAAGGTAACTTTCTTCATTTGTAGTCTTCTTAGCCCTTTTGACAAACACAACAGTGGATAGTGGTAAGGTTGAAGTTTAAAGCTCAATAGTAACATCTTCTACAGGTTTGGAAGCATCTACAATTTTATTTCTTAAAGATAAAAATCTCTTATTAAAGTCTTTGATCTTTTATGTAGAATCCATCTTGATCTTAGATAATTATAAAACCAACACTACTAGGATTTTATCATCACCAAATTTGTTTAAAAGGGCAATATCAAAATTGGCCCAACTCGTAATTGATCCTTGTCTTAGGGAGAAATACCAAGTTGAAGCTTTCCCCTCAAAAGTATAAGGAAATAACCTACAAACTACATCCTCATGTTCAACATTCATGAGCCTAACAACAAGCATAAATTCCTTTATGTGATCATAGGTAGACTCTTTTCTATGTGGATCAAACTTAGGAAGGATTTTTTTAGGGTGTTTAGGTAAAGGATGCACATCGCTTGGTACAACAATGACATCCTGGGCTAGACAAGGTATGTTAGCATTGGCATTAGCCATGTTTCATGAAGAAGATTCTAGTTGACTATGTTTAGGACTAGTTTCAGAAGATTCTCCCGAAGGGTCTCCTTCTAAGGGTTCTTCTCCCAAAGAGTTATCTTTTGAAGAGATTTGAGGAGTGTTACGAGGGTAATCAAGGGGAGATGATGGTCCACTAGCACCATCTTGTAGTTGTACTTATGGTTTTTCTTCCGAAGGATTTTGTGTCCCCCTACAAGTATTCGAGAGGTGATAATCAAGGGTGGCAACAGTTGGTGCATTGGTGTCAATTACTTGGTATGATCGGGGTGGTTTGGGTCCCCCAAGAAGAGGATGTATAATAGGTGATATTCCATGTTCCCTACTTAAGGCTCGAGTTATAGCCCGAGAGGTTTGGAATAAGTGTGAAATTCGAGGGTATCCTACTAGGGTAATTTTTAGGAGCGAAATTTCGCCAATTGGCTATTTTTGGGGTTTTTTTTCAAAAAATAAATTTGTTATTTGGTCATTTTTAGTCTCTGATATCGCCTATATTTACATAAAATATGTTTTTTAATCATAATATTCACCAAAATTTACACTTTTCAGTAGTAAATTGTAGGTTTTGTATTTAATATTCGCTTACATATCTATATCTATGTTTTTTCCAATCCAAAATAATCTCCTAGAATACTATACTTAAGTGTAATCTTGGAATCCTTAAAAAATACCCTAAATTCCTAACCAAGGAGAAGTAGGTATTGTGGGGTTATGTTGGGATGTGTTGTCCACCGAGATGCACACCGTCAGCAGAAATATTTCGAAAGCTGTCTCCTCACTACAAGTGGGGAGAAGTGTGGCCTTGGGGGCAAGCAATGAGCCAGGTACTGTCACCTGAATCCCAGCTTTTCCGTTTAGGCAAACTCCTAACGAAGCCAAGGGGGGTGGACCCTACAAAGAGTTTCTAAGGTTCTTGTGTTTTTATAATGTTTGAAATGTGAGATGATGCGGATGGGTGTTGTTTAGGAGTTTCTATGATGATCACAAGATTTACAATATCAAAATATATAATCAACGATACAATTGCAAGATATTGAGATGCACAACCACTTGATGAACTTAAATACAAGACACTCACAATATAATATGGAAATTAAATAACAAGTGCTCCAGATAGATAATAAGAAAATAAAATGATGGTGTCAAGGACCAGTGCCTTATGGAGTCAAATGTCTGAGTGCTTGGGTTGCTTGATACAAGAGTTCGAGAGGTGTGTTTGTGAGATCGTTTTGCAATTGTTCTTGGTTTATTTTATTGTGAATTTTAAGTGAACTTGTTTTAGGTGTCTGGAAATCTAGCCGGAAATACTTTTAGTGGCTCCGTTCGAAGACATGATGGACCTGCCTGACTCACAAGCTAGGTGTTCAGAGAATTTAACAGCAAGTGTTCAGGCTGGGAATCCCGGTGCCCACACTTGGAATTTTCCCACTACCTGAGTATTTATCGAATCAACGTCGGTTCATTGGTTATGGGGTGAAAATTTTATTATGTTTGAATCTTGCAAGATTAACAGTCCAATACCGTTTCTGAGTATTCCCGCTTTTTGTGCAGGTCAGAGCATACTCCAGCAAGGAAACAATGAATAAATTCAAATTTTATTAATGGGGAATGATGAGTTGCGAATTTTATTACAACACAAGAAAAAACTCTCCGACAGAGAGCGCTCTTGACCTTGTCTTATGACAGAGGTTCAAGAGTCTTATGATGCACGGAATTAAAGTATTGTACTGAAAGTAAAGTCTAATCTACCTAAGAATCTCTTTCAGGTCAAAGACCATACTCGGGAGAGCATGGGGGTGAGTAAAAACGAAAGTAAAAGCAACTTTCCGACAGAGAGCACTCTTGATCCACTATTGGTGAGATTCAAGAGATTTCTACTTTAAACAGTTATCAGTTTATATCAAATAAAAATGAATTTTTTGAGCAAGAAACAAGCAACTAGCAATTAGTGGAAATGAAACTACTTTATCAAAGTACAACTAAGCTAAATAATTAAATGAAATCTAAGCTAAAGATGAAAAAAGGGGACAAAACACAACACTCTTCCCCAAATAGGGGAAGTAAAAGGAAATGTGGGAGCCGTAATCCCACTTGCTCTTTTATTATGGTTTACAATCTCTTTTTGGGTTTTTTGGAGTCACTTAGGAGAAGGTACAAGGTTTGCTTGATATCCATGGTTTATGCACTTGTTGTTGATCTTGGATCTAGCCTTTGGGCTAAAATATTCTTATATGGATCTTTGAAAGCTCTTTACACACCAAAACTCAAACAACTCGTTAACTTGTTAGGGCTAGAAGATCAAAAGTAAACCCAAATCTAGAAAGTCCAAAAATGGAAACTAGGATCAAAGTGTTTTTATCATTTGTGTTTTAAGATCAAGTTAATAAAATGTAAAATGAAACCAAACTAAGTTTAGACTCTAAATGAAATGCAAACTATCTACTTGATATGCAAAAGAGATCCAACTTTTTGAAAGTAAAATGGATGCATGTCTTGAATGATAATGAAAATTTGAAACTAGATGCAATTATCTAAACCAACCCAATGCAAACTTAAACTTAGAAATGAATCAAATTCAAGCTAAATAACCAATGAAATAAATCAAATTGGAACTAGATGCAAAAAGTTAAATCTATTTATGAAAATCAAACTTTGAAATGCAATGCACTTTCCGATTTTAAATGTAAGATGAGACTTAGAAATAAACTAGATGCAAACTTGGACTAAGTACAAAAATGAAGTCTAAACTAAATGCATGCAACCTAGAGAATAAACCGAGGCAAGAGACAAATAGAAGATAGGAGAAGGGGGTCAAAGAAGAAGAAGAAAGATGACTGTCAAAGGAGAAAAGAAGATGCTGCAAACAAAGGAAGAAGAAAGCCAATGGAAAGAGATAGGGAAGCGAACAAAGCAAAGAACAGTGAGCAAGAAGGCAGCCCAAACAATAGGGTAAGCAACAACCCAAATAGTGGCAAAGAAGGCAGCCCAAACAGTGGGTTGAGACAAGCCCAAACAGTGGGCTAAAGAGGGCCCAAAAGTGGACCTATGCAAGCTGGAAATGAAGGTAAAAAATAGAGATAAGAAGAGAGCAAACAATGGAGTAAAAGAGCAGTAAAACAATGGGTAGAGGAGCAGCAAATAGTGGGTAGAGGAAAGGTAAGACAGTGAGCCAAAAGACACCCCAAACAGTGGGGTAAAAGAAGCCCAACAATGGGTTAAAGTTGACCCAAATAGTGGGCTAAGGCAAGCTGGAAATGATGGACAAAAAACTCAAACTTGGGAGAATGGAAAAAGCCCAACACTTTGGGAGAAGTGGCCCAGCTAGGGCACACTTAGAGGAAGCCAATAAATGGAAAAAATGATGAAAAAAACAAACCAATCAAAATGAGAGATCAAAGAGCAAACTCAAAGCTTGAAGAAATTTAAGCTAGGGAAATTGTAACCAAGAATAAATTTGAAATTTTGCGAGATGGGTTGAAGTGTGATACTTAGCTCTTTTGGATTTTTTTTAAGAAGTTGGAGTCCACTTTATGCTTATTTTGGATCTTTTGCTTACCTTCGAGAAGAGAGGACGCAACCTAGCTCCATAAGCTTACTCGAATGGATGAGAAGATCTGTAGACATAAACGATTAAATGCTAACAAGATAGGAAGTTAGTCATGTATTATCCATCAATGGAGATCAAAAGACATGAAATACAAACTAGTAATATGCATGTACTCTTAGATCTCTAAAGATAATGAATATTCAAATAACTTGAGACTACAAATATTTGAACTTATGTGCTTGAATAAGCCTTCCCAAGCATGAACTAGTTAACCAATATTGAATAACAAAACTGAAAGTATGAAACAATATCACCTCATTCCATAAGCATTGATCCAAAATAACACACCATGAGCCTCCAAAGCCTTAAACTTTATTCCACATAAAAAGTATTACAATATTTTGCCAAAGTTTTTGTGCACAAGAAATCCACCCTTAAGAGAGCCCAAAGGCCTCTTATTTATACAAAAACTAATGATCAAAACCCTAAAACGAATTGACATAGAGAGAGCCAAGTAATTCAAGTTTTCCAATGAGGGAAGACCACACAAGCATGATTTATGAGTTAAGTGGGTGTTGGAAGGTAGGATGGGGGTTGAGGTGGCCTCCACCTAGGCAAGGCGTCCACCCCCAAGCCTTGTGAACTCCACCCAACCAATAAACAAGTGCCAACAAGGAAAAACGTGAGCATGCTTAAGGAGGGCGAAAATCTTGACTGAAAATCACTCCTTGTGCTCCGATTGCTAACTGAACTAACCTAGATTTGATTGCAATCATCTTAAATGTCTCCTGCCATGTCATTTTGACTTTTACTTCATTCAATTTGGCCTTTTTTTGGAGAGAATTGATTTATCTCCAATTTATTATTTTCTGAATATTTTAATTAATATTTCTCATTTTTTTATTTTTTGAGAAAACATTAATTATGAGGCCAAATAATTGTCTGAAATTTAGGCTAAGTAGGTTTGGGGTTTAACTGGGATTTTTGGCTTAGGAATTGAGCCTCCAATCATTTAAATCCGCCCCCAAACCACTTAGTTATTACAAATTGAATTTTTCCAATTAAATATTTGGAAAAATAATAAAAAATAAAAAACTCATCCAACGCGTCCGGTAAAAAAATTTTGGACATTGTTTTTAATGGATGAGGGACCTAGGAAATGAACATCTAAGACATACATGGTGTCTAGTAGGTTCATATACATCAGTTGGGCTCTAATAACCCCCCAAGGTTCAAATTTCAAAATCGGGCATTCCAGCTTTGGAGGAAGCGGGAGAAAACCTCGTTGATTATTACTCGACTATAGGCAAAGCATAATTGACAAGGGAAAAAAACTCCCTGGAATGCCTTAGTTGATAGTCAAGTCATGGGGAACCGAATCACTCAAAAACCCTACTAGCACACTTATTACAAACCCTGTGGGGCCATGGTCATTTCAACAGAAAAATAAAAGTGACTAGCTGAAATTAGCTAGGAAAGACAACTGGAACTTCCGATACACTGGATATGAACATAAATCATGTTCATCAAATGGCGGCTCGTCGGAAGTTCAACTATTGTACAAAATAGTTGATAACAAGATGTGCTTCGATAACTGAGAAATTAGATAGGGGTTTAAACAAGTGTTGACCATTGTGGATTGAATATTATCTAGGACTGAGAGGCTGGTGATCAATAGACTACACGAGGTTCTTTGTGGAGTAGTGGGTAGAATGGATATTCTTAGGTTTAAATGTTTCTTCATGCCAATTTTGTTGATGGGCCAAAATGATCTAGGTCAACAATAAGGGAGAATGCCTGAGGTGACTCCCAGATAGTCTCAGTCTTGTTTGGGATAGTAGACTCCAACTAGTATGTGGGTCTAGTTTCTACTAAGAGTTTTAGCAATAACATTCTCTATGAATCCTAAACTAGTAGGTACTATATTCTATGCTAAAATCTAATGTCTGGTTGCTAATTTTCTCTTACTCAAATAAATTATCAAATCAAATACTAATCTAATTTAGCCTCATCAAATATTAATCTAACCTACTATAATCTTGAGCATGAGCTATGATTAAATAGGGTTAGATATAAAGTAAAGAATATAATGTCGAAAACACAAGAAGAAATTCTCACTGTTGTTAATAGGTTCAATCATCAATGCTACATAAACATTAATAAAAAATTATTATTAAATCTAAAGCATTGCCTTTGCATCCAGCTGCAACCATTGAACAATTAATTACAATAAATAATGTACATAGAAGAAATTCATATGCATTTTAATTACTACAATCAATTAACACCAATTGTAATAAAATATAATTGTTAAATATACATAGTGGAATACCCAATGGTTGCAAGTCCTTTTGGTATTTTATTCCTTCAAAAATAAAAAAAATATTGCAAATGTTTTTTATCCCAAAGTGTTGAACTTAATTAAGGAAAATGAGAGGGGGGTGGGGGGGTGAATCAGTTTCTTTCAAAGCTTGATCTTCAATTTAAACTCATGCAATACATCTTTAATTTATGTTGAAGCAATATCTCATTGTAGTAAAACATATAGCATACTCATAAGTAACATAGATAGAGACACATATATATGAGGAAACCCATAAGGGAGAAAACCTCTTCTTCTTGGAATGTCAAACAAGCTTCAAGTCATGTACAGTACAAACATTGAGCACCAACTCAATTTATGCATCAAACTCTTAGGCCACAACCTGGAAAGAGCACCAACTCTACAAGCATCAACTTGTTGTACATTAGCCTGCTCATAATCATTTCAATGCTTCTCTGGTCAGGGTCAGTTTTATTTCTTCTCTCTTTTGCTATTTCATAGCTATGCAATCAACCTTCTTTCTCCATTATTTTCATGGATACTTTGTTCTCTTCTAATTTTCTGTTCACACCTCTGCTATCTTTGTATCTACATACACATTCTCCAAAACACACATTCACCTCTGTATTTGCAGTCTCCCAAACACTCCCACGCAGTCCCAACAAATGTTTTTCTTGTCCCAAGCTCTCCCACGCATTCCCAGCTACCTCATTTCAACACCTACGTAGCTCCAGCACACTCCTTTTACACCCACGCAGCTCCAGCGCTCTCCTATTGCCCTCATGCAGCCCCATCTTGTTCTAGCTTGCTCCTCTTAGCCTCACGTAGCCCCAGCTTGCTCTTATTGCCCTCACGCAACCCCAACTTTCTCCATTTTCCCTCAGGCAACTCCAGCTCTGTCCATTTACACCCACACAGCTTCAGCTCTGTCCATTACACCAACACAACACCAGCAATGTCCATTACATCCATGTAGCTCCAACAATAACCTCACACACTGTATTTTCGATTTTTGGCTTAAAAACTCCACACATCCTTGACACCCATCATAGATTTGTCTCTTGGAATACCCTACATCCATTTGGTTCAAGTTCTGGGCCGGTTCAAGTTGCCAACGGTTCAAGTTCTGCTTCGAATGACAAAATGCACTCAATAATAACCTCCAATTAAATAAGACAAGGGATCCACACAATTATAACCATGAAGTTTATTTGATATCAATGGCAATGACCTGTAACTTGATAGTAATGACATGTAACTTGATAGCAATGACCTGTAATTGACATTAATGGAAACTTATTCAACTTAGACCAATGATCTCTCCCTTTTTCATTGATGGCAACTTCCATTGATGACCGTGATCCCCCCCTATGTAAGAAAGAGAGAAGAACTATTCCTTTAACCACTGCTCTTTTCTGTATACCCACTGCTCTTCTCCCCCTTTGACATCAATGGAAAAAAAAATTCCCTGGTATTCTGATAAATATGAACAGCTCCCCTTGCCTACATGGCACCTTCTGAGCTAGTATTGGAAAAACATTCATTCCCCTGGCTACATGATTTCATATCTAGCAGAAATCTCTGATTCTTCACACATATGTCAGTTTTCTTTAGAAGAACGGCTCCTCCTGACTGAGTGAGTCAATTTATTGAGGAAAAGGATCTTACACCAAGCTTCTGACAAAGATATTCAAATTGTGCCTTTGCTAGTGGTTTAGTAAATATATCAGCAATCTGTTCTTTGGAAGAAATATAGTTTACTTGAACAATTTTGTTAGCCACGTGGTCCCTTAAAAAATGATATTTGATAGGAATATGTTTTGTTTTGGAATGTAGAACAAGATTCTTTGAAATACTAATAGCACCAGTATTATCACAGAGAATAGGAATAGGGCTATCATATTTTACCTCCAAAGTTTCAAGTGCTTGTTTCATCCACACCACTTGAGCACAACAGACAGCAGCAAAAATGTATTCAGCTTCTGTGGTAGATAAAGAAATGGAGCCTTGTTTCTTACTAAGCCAAGCAACTACAGAGTCTCCCAAGAAGAATGCATTACCACTTGTACTTTTTCTGTCATCCAAGCAATTTGCCCAGTCTGCATCTGAATACGCTATTAATTGCGGACTTTGATTCTTTGGGTACCACAAACCATAGTCCATTGTGCCCTTCAAATACCTGAATATACGTTTGACAGCTGACATATGACTATTTTGGAGCAGATTGATACCTTCCTACCATACCAACGGCTTGGATTATATCTGGTCTAAATGCTGTGAGGTACAATAAACTTCCTATCATTGAGCGATATAATTTCTGATCAACTTCTGGTGACTGATCATCTTTGCTAAGCTTGCATCCCACCTCCATAGGTGTACTAACAAGCTTGGAATCTTCCATCTTGAACTTCTTCAGCATTTCTTTAAGATACTTACATTGAAAAATGATTATGCCTTCTGATTGTTGACACACTTGCAGACCAAGAAAATAAGACAATTCTCCTATCATAGACATTTCAAACTCTAATTGCATTGCAGTAGCAAACCATTGAATCAATGAAGAATTGTTACTCGCAAATATTATATCATCAACATAAACCAAAACAACTAAAATATCTTAACCTTTTGACTTTATGTACAAGTTGTTGTCAGCTGCTCCTTTCTTGAAACCATGTTGCTATAGATATGTATCTAGACGATGATACCAAGCACGTGGTGCTTGTTTTAATCCATATAATTCCTTCTTCAGTTTACAGACATAATCAAAATCTTCTAATAATTTAAATCCCTCAGGCTACTCCATATATACTTCTTCTTCCAATTCTCCATTAAGAAAAGCAGATTTGACATCCATTTGATATATTTTAAAATTCTTATGACAACCATATGCAAGAAACATTCTAATAGCTTCTAATCTTGCCACAAGAGCAAAAGTTTCATCAAAATCTATTCCTTCTACCTGAGCATAACCTTTACAGACCAATCTTGCTTTATTTCTCACAATCTGTCCTTGTTCATTTAACTTATTTTTAAACACCCATTTGGAGCCTATAACGTTTTTATTTTTAGGTCTTGGAACAAGTTCCCAAGTATTGTTCTCTTCAATCTGATCAAGCTCCTCATTCATTGCTCCTATCCAGCTATCTTCTTTACTTGCTTCAGCAAAAAAAATGGGTTCATTTATAGAAATGAAAGCAATTCGTGACTGCTCTGCTGTTTGAATAAGTTTTCTTCTTGTTTGAACTCCTTTACTTTTATCACCAAGAATCTGACTCTCTAGATGATTCTTTTGAATAATTCTGGAAGGAGTTTTTTGTTCTTGTTCAGTTTGCTTACTAGACTTTTCTTGATCTTTCTCAGATTTTTCATTATCTTCCAATTCTTTGAATTGTGGTTCATCAGTTTCATTAGTTTTTTCATCATTTATGTCAACACTCCTTATCTATCTGCTTTGAAAAGGAAGTTCTTCATCCACACAAATATCAATGCAATCCATCATCTTATGCAACCTTTTATTGAAGCATCTATATCCTTTACTGTTTGATGGATAACTTAGAAAAATTCCTCCATCAACCCTATCATCGAATTTGACGAGTTTTTCATCATTATTTTTAACATAGCATTTACTTCCAAATACTTTAAAATGTTTTATTGAAGGTGGTATTCCAAACCAATGTTCATAAGGAGTTTTGTCACTTTCAAGCCTTAAATGTGCTTTGTTAAGGATATGAACTACTGTATGAATAGCCTCCACCCAAAAGGTTTGAGACACATTTCTTTCTTTCATCATTGATCTGGCCATTTGCTAAACTGATATGTTTTGTCTTTCTGCAACTCCATTATGTTGAGGAGTACCTAGAAGAGTATATTCTCTTTTAATTCCATGTTCATCACATAATTTTTTAAAAGCTCCTGAATAGAATTCTCCTCCTCTGTCAGATCTTACTGACTTTATCTTCTTCCCGATTTGATTTTCAGTCAAAGCTTTGAAGACTTTGAATTTCTCAAATGCCTCTGATTTTTCTTTTAGAAAGGCTACCCATGTTAGTCTTGAAAAATCATCAATGACTAACATAAAATACCATTCTCCCCCAGTTCCCTCTTTTCTAGAAGGTCCACATAAATCCATATGAACTAGCTAAAGTGACTTGCTTGTAGATGGCTGGTTCTTTGTTTTGAATTGAGTACGTGTCAATTTTCCCATTTGACATGGTTTACACACAAAATTATGTGGCTTTTCTATTTTAGGAAAACCTTTAGCTGCATTGTTCTTATTGAGTTTAATAAGATGGTCAAAATTCAAGTGCCCTAGTCTTTTATGCCATAACCAACTTTCATCAAATCTGCTCAATTGACATTCCTCTCTATCTTCGTTTAACACATAAACACTATTTTATGTTCTGATTCCCTTTGCAACAGTCTTTCCTATATTTAACGACTTTATTTTGCAATCTTTGGCAGTAAATATTACTTCACAGCCTTTATCACACATCTGACTGACACTCAAAAGATTATGTTTCAATCCATCAACAAATAGAACATATGTTGCTTTGCCCTAACCATTGTTTAAGCTAACTAATCCTTTTCCCTTGATTTTTCCGGGATGATTATTTCTAAAAGTTACGCTTCCATACTTAGATTCACTTAGAGACATAAATTTATGTTTTTCACCAGTCATATGTTTTGAATATCCACTATCAATATACCATGAATCTGTTTGTTTTTTAGCAGAAAGAACCAAACCACACTTACTGTCATCTTTCTTCTTCCATATTTTGACATTTTCAAACATATGAGGTTTTTGAAGTTCTGATTTGTAAAACTTCAGTCTACAATCCAATGCTTTGTGTCCAAGGTTATGGCATATATAACATTCTGGCTCATTGTATAGAAGAGCATATGGATTTCTAGATCTGTCATTTATTTTTCTTTCCTTTGATAGATGATCTATTCTTGGATATGACATTTGATAGTTCTTTTGCAAATTCTTAAGATTAAAATTGCATTCTATAGCTTTATGACCAAATTCTGAGCAACAAAAACAATATCCATAGAAGAAATTTTGGTACCTGAGAATTGACTGTCTTTGTGCAAATGAGTTTCTGAGTATTTGGTGTTTGTGTTCTAGATCAAGAGCTGATTGATCTCTATTAGTTTCATTTTTTAGAATAGTTTATCCCTCTTCATACTTCCTTGATTGCTGAATATGATCATTTTTTTCCACCGATCCGTTTGCAAATTCATTCTTACTGATGTTAATACTTTCTGTGATAAACTTGACTGGTCCTGTGTTTTCTGATTTGCTTTTGATTGAACTCACTTCATAGCCTAAACCATTTTTCAGAAATGGTGATCTTTAACGGCCCAGAATATTATCCAGCTTCTTAGTTGCTTGAGCATATGTCATATTTTGATGAGACGGTACTTGAACTTTCTCCAATTCTTTTCTGACAGACACCACTTCTGTTTCTAACTTATCACACTCTTTTATTTTCTCATACAATTGTTGCTTGAGAACATCCTCTATCTTCTTTGCTTCTTCCAATTCATTTTTTAATGAAATAAGGGCATCATTAGATTCATGTCCATCTTTCTCATATTTACTCAACAATTCCTTTTGTTTCCTTTTCTTTTGTTTAAGTCTGTCTATTTCTTCCAAAGCACTGATAAGCTCACCTTCCAAATCTACTTCAGCTTCTTCTTCATTCATGTCAAACTGGTATTCTACAACCACAAGCATGAATTCATTTGATTCATCATCATCTGAGAAACCTTTATCCCAATCTTCTGAGGAACTATCATTATTGTTTATACAAAGACTTTTCTTCTGATATTTCTTTTCTTTATTGATCTTCTCTTGATTCTCTGATTCATAGTCCTTCCTTTTGTATGGACACTTGGATGCAAAATGACCAACCTTTCCACAATTAAAACATTTGAAGGGAAACTTACCTTGATATTTTCCTGTCCCCTTTTTTAGTCTTGTAGGAAATTTTGCCACAATTCCATTTGTATCAGAATCAGATTCTTTATCCTTTCTTTGCTTTCCAGCCTTAAAAGATGCTTCCCTTGTAGTATTTGTTTCTTTGATAATCCTCATTTCATAAGCTGTTAGGGTTCTGAGCAACTGATCAATTGTCAGACTCTTAAGATCATCTAATTCTTCTATAGCTGAAACTTTAGGGTTGACTCTCTTAGTAAGAGATCTTAATATTTTCGAAACCAAGATATCATCATCTATTTTTTCACCAAGACCCTTCATAAGATTGACAAGTTCTTCAACTCTTAATAAATACCTTCTTATTGTTTCATCATCATTCATCTTCAACTCTTCAAATTGTAATCTCTGAACCTGGAGTTTAGCATTCTTTACTTTTTCATCACCTTCATAACAACTTATCAATTTGTCCCACATTTCTTGGGCTGATGTACAGTGCATAACCTTCACAAACTCAGATTCTGCAAGTCCACTAAGAATTGCATTCTGCAAGTCCACAAACTCAGATTTTGCAAGTCGACTAAGGACCAAGACAAAACGACATTCATATGCCCAAGGGAGACATTTTCTTATAAAGTGTTTCCCTTTCGTCTATGTAATGTCCATTCCACATTCCATAGAGCAGTACTAAGAATCTTTTCATATCTTATTCATGATAGCGTTGAGGTATATATGGATGATTTTACCATCTATGGCAACTCATTTGAAGAAGCATTAGAGAACGTATAAAAATTCTTAATTAGGTGCCAGGAAACCAACCTGTTTTTAAGCCATGAAAAATGTCACATGTTATTGACTAAATGGGTTTTTCTTGGACATGTTATTTCTTTTGTAGATATTGAGATAGTTCTGGGAAAAATAGAAGGGATTTCAAAGCATCTAGTTCCTAAAACTACGAAAGAGGTGAGGAATTTTCTTGGTCTCAGTGGTTACTATAGAAGGTTTATTGAAAATTTCATGAGAATTGCTACACCATTGTTTAAGCTACTATCTAAAGATGTTGATTTATTTTGGGATGATTCTTGTCAACATGCATTTGAAACTTTAAAATAAAAACTTTCATCTACACCTATTTTGAGGGGACAAAATTGGTCTCTTCCCTTTCATATCTCTACAGATGCCCCTGACACCGCCTTTGGAGTTGTCTTAGGGGAGAAAGAGAATCAATTTTATTATGCCATTTACTTTGTCGGTAAAAACCTTACACTTGCTGAACTTAATTACAATGTCATTGAAAAAGATTTTTTGGTAGTTTTCCATTCAATAAAGAAGTTTAGACATTACATGATTGGTTATGAAGATTTTATTCACACTAATAATTATGCCATTCATTATTTCATGAATAAAATAATCACTAATGATAGAGTTACTAGATGGATTTTGTTACTACAAGAATTCAATATCACCATTGTAGACTGGCCTGGTAAGAAAATTTTAGTTGTAGATTTCTTTTCTAGAATACATAATTAAGGTGATGTTATTCATGTAGATAATAACTTTCCAGATGAAACTCTATTTTCTATATCCACACACTCCATATGGTTTGCAGATATTAATAACTGCATTGCTACAGGAAAGCTATCGCAACATCTGTCATCCAGGGAGAAACAAAAAATTGTCAAAGCAAGTGCCACCTACTCATCGGTTGATGGTGATATTTTCCATATGGGACCAGATCTCATCATATAAAGGTGTGTCTGAGAGGATGAAATGTTTTGAAGGCATGACATGATGAACCATGTGGGGGGCACTTCATCCACAACATAACAACTTACAAGGTATTGTGTTTGGGGTACTATTGGCCTAACCTTTAAGGATGTTAAGAAGTACATCAAGAGTTTTGATAGTTTCCAAAGGGCAGGCCGATCGATATAAGCTATTGAAATTCCATTGCACCCTTAGTTACTTATTAAACCATTTGAAAAGTGGGATTTGGACTTTGTTGGACCTATTAATCCTATGTCAAAAAAGAAAAGGTACATTCTTGTTTGCACTAATTATGTTACTATATGGGTAGAAGCTAAGGTTCTACTTAAAGCTAATGAAAAATCGGTTGTATCTTTTCTTTATGGGGATATTTTCATTCGATTTGGTGTGCCTAGAGAAATAGTTACAGATCAAGGGACTCATTTTACATCAAATCTCATCTAGTCTATCACGTAACAGTACCAAAACTAGCATATGACCTCTTCTCCATACCATCCACAAACAAATGGACAAGTAGAATCCACCAATAAGGTACAAGAATCCATTTTGACAAAAACAATCAGATTCGTCACAAAGATTGGGAAAATTAGTTTCTTGAGGCATTATGGACGTATAGGACCACTTGGAGGAATACTACAAGATTTATGCCCTATTAGTTGGTTTATGGAAAGCAAGTCCTTCTCTCCATAGAGTTTCAAGTCAAAACTTTATTAACCATAGTTTAATTGAGAATGAACATGTTATAGGTGCAACAACAAAGGATACTACAAGTCAATGAATTAGATGAGATTAAACAAAATGCCATTCAGTAGACCACTCTTTTCCAACAAGAAAGAGTGAGATGGCACTATAAATTTATCAAGGAAAAGTAGTTCAAATCAGGTGTCTGGGCTCTCCTTTTTTACTCCAAATTCAAAAATTTCAAAGGGAAATTGACCACTCGTTGGTTGGGCCTTATGAAGTGGATATTGTTTTTGAGAATCGGTAAGTCCAGATCAAGACAATTGGTGAAGAACAAGTCTCCTTCCTGGTGAATGGGCATAGGTTAAGGCTATACCACAAACCAAAGTCCAAAGATAAGTTTATTGCAGATGTACTTCAAGGAAATGGAATGAAGGTGGTAAGTGAGGAGGGAAACCTTCCTACTCATACTTCTTTTCCTTAAAATTATTTCCATTTGAGTAAAACTAAAAGAAAAAAAATAGAAAAAAGAAAAAAATTAAAGATAAGAATAAAGACTAGTTGTGAAAACCAATCCTTTGGTGTATCTAGGCATGGGTTCTATTTGAAAACAATTTCTAGTGGGTAGGATTCAAACTTATTGCAAACATGGTGTTGGTTTAGTTCTTTTCAAATCATGTTTTTCCAAAAAATATTTTGTTATACCCGCGTTAGTTGATTGGGGATTCATTAGGGTCGTCCTGCTAACAAACCTTATTCTATCGACTTCATCACATTATCTAGGATCAAGGTTATATATTTTTCATAGTACCTTAAGGATTGCAACCTTTAATGGAAGGTTCTCTCGCCGACGATAGTTGGAATACATTAATGTCCTTGGATGATTAGATCTTGTAGGTGAATTGACTTTAGCTCATCTATTCATACCTAGCAAGATGTACTAAGGTACCTTGGTGCTCATTCACATCAAAGGTGAGTTGTATTGCATTGGTTAATAAATTACACTAATGGTCGGTAATCCAATGAATCTTTCCCATGTTTGACCTCAACACATTTATTCACATGGAAGAGATTGTACCATTGGTTTAGAATGTTTGAAGACTTCATGGTTTTATCTTGTATACAATAATTGCATATTCCATTTATTTTTGGAAATAAAAGGGGCATATTGATTGTTGGAATGAGCATCCCAAAGGGGTTGGATCCATTGGTGAAGAGCAATGAGTTTCTCACCAGTGGGAAAGGTTCAATTCCAATGAGGGCCGAACCTGGAGCCATGGGGGCATCTTGAGGTAGTGGTCGAATGTGTGGTTCCACCCAGAGAGATTGTATTAAATGATCTCGTGACCCGTGGACACATAAGTGGATCAAATCCCACCCCTATGTCCTCCTAACATTTTAGTCAATTCTCGCTAGCTCATTCGGTTAAAGTGTGGGTCTCGCCAGCAGGGCGACTTGAGTTCAATTCCCCTTAGGGGTGAGCTAGTTGGGAGGACAAACCAAAAAATCCAGCCATCATAAGGGTTGGTGTGGCCCAGGACGGATGCAATCCCTAGGTGACTTTGACCGCTTAGATTCCCCTGGGTTGTGGTTCTTAACAAATGGTTCATTGCTAGCGGTCCCAAGTGATGAGCAATCAAACAAACACAAAAAATATTGTTGGAATGAGCAAGGTAGAAGTTTCAAAAAGTACAACAAAGATTGTTCCAGCCTTACATGTGTCTGTCTTGTCACAAACTTTGAAAATAATGATCTATGTTTGTTCATTTATGCAACAATCTATCTTTATCGCTACATTTACATATTTTTGGTCCTTCATCTTCAAAAGTTTAACATTAGCATACTTTTTCAATAATCCAACAAATAAGTATTTAGTGTTCCTATACTAGTATGAGTTCTTTCCATTTTATTTTCAATAAATTTGTTTTCATACCATGCAGACAGAGTTCAATACTTATTTTTCATATCACCATACACCATAGAAAATAAGGTTTGGGTAAGAAATCAAGTCTCACTTGGGAATTCATATATTAAAACTTATGAAGTTTCTTTATTTCACGCATTCATTCATTCATTCCATTCCATTCATTCTTTTACTCCTTTATTTTACCTCCTCATCTTTCCATATTTCATTGACCATTCATCATTATCCATTTTGTAGAAAAGTGTGAAATAAACCCCTTGTCCATTTCTATGTTACACATTCTAAAAATTCTGACACCGCTCATTCCCAAAATTTCATCTCCAGAATTCCGGTAGCACTTCCATGTTTTGCATAATCAGGAACATGGATATCATGAGCAGAATCAGGAACATGGGTATCATGGATATGTTTTCATGCCATATATACGCAACACCATTAGCTCTATAGAGTTCAAATTGTAATACGCTATATAATTTTTTTTGGATGCTAAAATAAAGGACGTGATTGTTTTAGATATCTAGCAGCGTACAATAGTTTTTTGTAGTGTGTGATACAGGAGGTAGTCCCCCCTCTCTACAATATACACTGCATGATTTCATTTACTTTAGGTTTATTTTTATTGCATTTTTTTCAGATTTGATTTAGTAGATAAGTTGTGTTGTTTTCTTTTAATCATCTCCTTAAATCATTATTTAGTTTCTGCAATTCCTATCTTTCATTTATGCTTTTGAATTCCATTTTAATTATCGAAGTGTGACAATGGAATTCTGGTAGCATGTGTGTTTTGATTGATACAGAAATATCAAACGTTCATTAGCACATAAATCTTGAAAGATTTGCAAAACAATAGGGCTCGAAACAACAACGTTGGGATCCTCTGCTTTTAATTATTTCATTTTGTTTAATCTACATGAATTAGTTGGATTAACAAGTAAGCTTGTATCGTGATTGATTGATAAGTAAAAATGATTATTTCATCACAATAATTTTAACTGGTTTTCATAATAAGATCATACTTGTATATCTAACTTCAGTTTCTGAAAGTGTCTTGTCAATCATTAGCACTTTCAATTTCAGTATGATATCTTAGAGTTTCCTTTACCTAGTCCTGCATTACACCTCATAAGCTTATGAGCATCCATATTGATAATTTAATGTACAAGCAATTGGAGTAATTAGATTGACCAATGGTGTTATGTGTTTAATCTTATATTATGTGCCTTGGACTTGTATCCATCATTAAGTAGCTTGTTGTCTTTATTGAATTGAATATGCAAAATAGAGATTGATTTGCTTAATTCCTTGTTGATGACTGATATAGATTAGTATTGTATTTTGTAACATGTTGGATACAAGACATATAGGAAAAGACTTGAATTGATCATCTTCATGACTTGCTGCTTTCTATAGTTAATTTCAATTCATAAGTCACTTTTATAACTGCAAATATTTTGTACAACATCCCATAAATTAATACATTCTTTGGGTTGACAAAGTAAAGTAAATTTTATTATGGTTACAACAACCTTGATGTAATTAAAAACACCATAAATTCCTAACACCTCACTCACTTAAGATGGAAATTAGACTCTCACTCTATTTCATGAGCATGACTCTCAAAACTCTATATTCTTTTTTTTCATCCCTTTGATTTGGCCTCTTCTTATTGAAAATTAGAAGAGATGGGAGATAGGATTTGTTGGACACCAGAAATGATATCTTTTGTGCTTATCTTTTAACCCCTTTTAACCACTTTTTGGCTTTCATTATGACCATTTCCATACCTACTATTGTCTATAATCATGTGTTTTGTACAAGGTACGCCTTTCCCACATTTCATGTTGTTTTATTTATTTATGCTAGAATGTTGAATAGAAATAGGTCCTTTTACACTTATGAAGTGGTTTGTCAAGATGCTACTCCAAGTTGACGTTATGACAAAGGTATGTTCCTAGTGATACTACTCATAGCTTCATGAAGTGATGCTACTCTGAGCATCACAAAGTGCTTCTACTCTTGATATGTTGTGGTTCCATTGTTTCTATGATGTCATTACACTTCCATTTTGAATACATATATGATGCAACTGTTATCCTCTATTTCTTGCAAATATGAAGGGAACAACAATCTGATTTAAAAGCAAATCATGTTGGCCATATCAAGCACAATGATTTTTCCCACGGACAGATGGAATGATTTGTGGGAACAATTGAAGAATTCTTTGTTGTGGACATATTCGGTTGCAATAGCTGAGGTGGACCTACTATAATCAAATGAAACCATGTATTATTTTGAGATGGATGTTGTAACTTGATTCTTATTTTAGTCGATAGTTTGAATAGATCGAGAATCATAAATTTTAAAGAATGTTCTTAGAATATTTGTTAGAGATTAAGAAAAGCTAAGAAATGTATAAAAACCTCGCCCTCTCTATGAGGGGTAGCAAAGAAGAAAAATAAAAACTGTTTGGATTGTGTTCGTAAGCAGTTACTTTGATTAATGCAATTTCTAGTTTTATGATCTTCAAGACTATGCGTATGGGATATTTGTTTCTTTAGTTGTTGAGTTCATTACACAACATTATGTTCCAGGGAGGTAGGGACCACTCCTTTAAACATGTGTTGGCTTGGTAGTATAGGTAACTATTATAAGTAAAATGTTATTCAAATGTGATATACTTTTATTTATAGTTAAACACTTACACTACATTTCTAATTATTGTTATGAAATTCTTTGTAGTAGATTGTTGCAATCTTTAGTTTATTATTCATATTCATACTACAATTTAATTTTATTTAGGCATGTACTAAACGTTTGCACAATAACCTGCAAACAAATCTGATCCCTGGTTGATAATTTAATGTCTGGTAAAGTGATTGTTTCTCTTAATTGAAAAGCAATTCAACCACCCAACATTTTTGGCGCCATTGTTGAGGAAGGTTATTAAAAGCATAATATTGAGTTTGGCACTATGTTTTATATTGATCGGAGCACATTTGAGAGAAATATAATCCACACTCCTAATAACTCTTGCTTGTGTCTTTCCTTACAACAAGTTCGTTTCTTTTTAGCAAGTGTGTTTCCTTACAACAAATGTGTTTCTTTTCAACGAGTGTGTTTTCTTACAACAAGTGTGTTTATTTTCAACCAAAGTGTTTCCTTACAACAAGTGTGTTTCCTTTTAGCAAAGAGTGTTTCATTTTAGCATTTTGTTTCCTTTTGTTAAGTGTTTTATTTAGAAGCAGATCATTGGGGGTGACTTTAGAAGATAGTTGATTCATACTTCTGATAACCTTAGTCTCTACAAGGTAGATTATTGTGGGAGCCTTCACAAGACAGTTGATTCATACTTTTGATAACCTCATCACTCATACCTTTCATTTTGGGGATTAGAAGAAATAAGACGAGAGGACCAAGAGGACGACCACCCAAGGGATATGAGAAATTTGTGGCACTATTTCCTTGCAAATCATATCTAGAGATAAAAGAAGAAACTATACCCCCTTGTGAAGGACAAGGAAGAACATGAAAACTGATCAACAAGCAGATAAATTTTGGGGAAAGTTCTCAACTCAACCTAGTCTACAATCTTGTTCCTTCACAAGAGTTGAAATTTGAAAGGCCTAATTTCAAAGAACCCTAAAGGAACAACATGGATGAATATGTAGCCTCTAACTTTGCTTTTGAATTTTCAAGCAGAGAAATTGAGGGAAATGCTCCAATGAAGACAATTCCCCTCTCAACTCTTCCAAATTTCCATGATTTATCAAGTGAAGACCCTGATAGTTTTTTTTTGAGTTTGATGTTTTATGTTACAGTTACAATTATGTCTTTAATATCCAAAAACTGAATCTATTAATTACAACCCTTAAAATTTGGGCATTATTATGGTTTTTGGGGCTACATAGGAAATCCGTTAACTCATGGAACAACATAAAGCAACAAATTTCTACTAAAGTATCAAGATTTATGTAGAGGAAAAGACCTTCAATAATAATTTTTTAAATGATAGAAAGGGAGACGAGAGTATGGAAGATTATGTCGAAAGATTCCAATATAACTTCTAGAGGTCCAAAATAAAATTGGACAGGAACATTCAAGAAACCATTATGTTAAGAGAAATGAGAAGTATGATCACTTAAGTGATTTATGCAAAAAATACTCTAGGGTAGTCTCCAAGCATGGGAAGAACACGAGGTATGTCTTTGCTAGACTCGTGAAATTAACTTCAGGAGGGGTCACCCTAGAAGAAATAGGTAACCTACTAGATGATTTTAAAACTAATATTTTAATCTCAATAGCTTCACAATTGGATATTTTGCAGGTAAAACAGAAATAGGTGGAAGATGAGAAGGAAATATCCATATTTTCCTAAGATGTAGATTAAAGCAGGCCCTAAGAGAATGCGAGCTCAACACCATAGACGTTTGTTGTATATGTGAACATGATCACAACACAAAAAGTTGTGCTTCACTACCAAAGATTAATGCAACATATTAGGGATCATATGAGGAAAGATAACAAGTATGTTTCATCACTCCAAAGAAACTTTGGAAACCACAACCAACAAGTATGAATCAATACTCATATAAAATTTTCAATGCTTATTGGAATAATCCACAATTTCCCTCTCAACAAATGTAGTATCCTCCACAACCTTGGTTTTCCCCTATGAATTTTCCACAATGGTCAACCCAACAACCACAATCTTATGCCTAGCCACAAGGATGGCAAGGACCTATTATTCGGAGCCAACGATTTCCAATCTGACAACCTCAGTTGCCCCAACAACTACCACTACAATTGCTCTCAAACAACCCTGAATTGATATTTATCTTACACCACATATGCTTGAAAAACCCGATCCCAATCCTAACAACAATAAAAATGTTCAACAGACTTACATTGTTGAAGTGCCCCATTGTTCTACATATTTTATTTCCCCCTTGGAATGTCAAGAAATCCATCTTAGATCATGGAAATTTCTTAATAAAAAAACTCCTATGATTTTCATAGAAGATGAAGATGAGGAATGCCAACAACAAAAATTAAACCCTTCCAAACAAAAATATGAGAAACATCCTCCTGATATGCAACAACCAGGTCTGGAAAAAGAATTAGACTAGTTAATTCCTTCTGGAATTATTCCATACCCAGAAAGACTGAATCTAGTTAAGCCTCCCACTCAACCAACATTTTGGGAGAGTTATGGAATGTGTGTGTGAAAATTCCTCTCTTCCAGGCCATCTAGTACATTCCAATATACGCCAAAATTGTCAAGGAGATGTGCATACAGAAGCTTGGAAAAAAACCAAACGATCTCCCTACCATCCATGTAGTAGGCGAATTTGCAATTTTGATGCTTGAGGAAAATCATATTACTAGAAAATATGAGAATCTTGGTTCTCCAATGGTTAGCGTCCAAATAAACAATGAAACCATATCAAACACATTAGTTGATTTGGGCACCATAATAAACATAACAACGAAGGAAACTAGGAAGATGCTCAGGTTAGGAAACCTCAGGAAGACTCCTACAGTCCTAGTTAGCAGATCATTCCACTATCATACTTGAAGGAATTTTAGATGATGTGGTTGTCTCAGCAGATTCGTAGAAGTATCCTACTAATTTTGTAGTATAGCATCCTAGATCTCGAACTGTCGTCACCCTTTAATCCTAGGTTTATCATGGCTAGCCATTGTCGATGCATATATCAGCTATAGGTCGGGTAATATGATGATATCTCATGCTGACTCCACAAAGAATCTCATAATATACCCTCCGGCCACTAGGCCTAGTATGGATCATGAAAATATTGCGTGGGTAGAATATAAAAAGGAAGATAGGAAACCACTTTCAATAGAGGAAACATTGCATTTCAAGGATGAAATAGAAGATGATGCAATCAATAGATTTATAAAATATCCTCCAATTCCCCAACCAATCTTTCAAATTGTGGACTCTATAATGATCACCTCCACTCAAGAAAATGCCACGAATCCTATGCCAGTGATTCCCCACCTTAGTCCCCAATTTGACAACATTTCAATAGAAATTGAGCTTGGGAAGACCTTAAAAGTTGGTCCACATCTATCCCCTTGACAAAAAGAGCAATTATCCCATCTCTTAAGAGAACATATAAGTGCACATTTGCATGGGAGTACTTAGATATGAAGGGAATTCACCTTGATTTGTATATACACAATGTCTACATTAAAGATGTTTGACAACCTCAACACTACATGAATTTAGCCTTGAGGGTCATAGTCAAAGAAGAATTACAAAAATTGCTCAATGCCATCTTCGCTTATCCCATTTCGAATAGCCAGTGGGTCTATCCCCTTTTAATAGTGCCCAATAAGAAAGGAAAATGGTGTATTTGTGTTGACTATAGGGAACTAAGTAAGGTTACAAACAAGGATCATTTTCCCTTTCCCTTTGTTGACTGAGTTCTCAACACCTTAGCAGGAAAAATTATAATCATTTTCCTTTCTCAATGGATTTAGTGGATATAATCATATTTAGATTTATCCTAAAGATCAATACAATATTACCTTCACATTCTAGTGGGGAACTTATGTGTATCGAGTCCTTCCTTTCAGACTTTGTAATTCACTAGCTACCTTCCAGAGAGTTGTGCTCGATATCTTCTATGATATCATTCACGATTGTGTCAAGGTGTATATGGATGATTTATCAGTATATAGTATATATAGTAATACATTTGAGAAGGCTCTAACAAATCGAGAAAAAGTGCTTAATGATGCAAAGAAATTGACCTTGCTCTTAGTAATGAAAAATGTAAAATGTTGCTCAAAGAAGGCATAGTCCTTGGTCATCATATTTCTTCTGCAGGTATTAAAGTTGTTCCAATGAAAATTGACATAATTTTACATATTCTCAGTCCAATAATGAAAAAAGAGGTACAAATTGTTATGGGACATGTTGGCTATTACCGTCGTTTTATTAAACATTTGACTAGGATTGCAACTCCTATGTACTTATTGCTTACTAAAAATGTTGAATTTGTGTAGATAGATGAATGCCAATCCTCTTTTGAAATTCTTAAAAAATATCTTTCAGAGGCTCCTGTGCTACATTGACCCAATTGGTCATATCATTTCACATTTCTACAAACACCGCAGACACAACAATCAAAGCAATACTAGGTCAACAAGAAGAAATTAGGAAGCCATATGTTGTTTACTGCATCATAAAAAACTTGGTAGCTACAGAATTAAATTACATGGTAATGGAAAAAGAATTTATTTCCATTGTTGACTCTATTAATAAGTTTTTCCATTGCATAACCAATTATCCTATTTTCATACACACTAATCACTTGGCTATTAGCTATCTAATGAATAAATCTATCGCCAGTGCTAGAGTGACTAGGTGTTTTTTTATGTGGTTCATGGAACCGGATATCAATGCTTGCTACATCCATGGATAAACTCCCCAAAATATGCAAGATAACATGGGGTGGCCAAGCATTTTCAATATAGTGGGGTCTCAATATCAAGAGCATCTTATAGACCCATTTAAGGGCTCAACATGTCACTTACAAGGAATTGAGGGTAACAATCATTCCTCCCAATCACCCAAGCTACATCCAATGGAAAACTAGGTGGTTATTATTATTGCAAGAATTGCAAGGGTATTAAGGAGGAAAGAAGTTTGGACATCCTTCAGGCCAATGGAAACCATTAGACAAAAAATGAGGCCGGTGAAAGACAAGATTGATTGGCATCAATATAAGGGGGTGTACAAGGTAGATTGTTGATGTGGAATGAGCTATATAGGGGAGACGGGTTGGTCCTTTCAAATAAGGTTGAAGGAACATAGGGCTAGCTTAAGGAAAGAAAGGACGAATACCTCTGTGTTCGCAGAGCATTCTCACAAAACAAAGCACCATGTTTTCCTGGAGAACACGGAGTTGCTCACGATTGAGGACCACTACTACAAACGAAGGGTGAGATATGTCTTGGAAATCATGAAGCACCCAAAAAACATGAATAGAGATGGGGGGTGTTGGAATGGGATTAGTCCGCAGGAAGTGCAGAAGCCGACAAGATGCGAAAGGAAGAATCTGTGGAAGAAAGGGTCATTCGCGGATAACGCGGAAGCACAAAAGTAGTTAATTAGTTAGAAAAGGGTCATGTGGACCATTTTGTAACCATGTAATTTTGTATAAAGAGGATAATTATTGTAAGCCTAAGGGAACATCATGGAATTGCATTGTATCACATGGGATGTAATTGAAGATCGTTGATGGATAGAGCTATCGACTTTGTGAGTTTTGATTTGTTTTGTATCCGCGATATGATGTATTGATTGTTTCTGCAAAGGTCATTCCACAGGTTTTAATGAATGCATGAAGATGTTCGATTATGGTTTTATTTCTGTCTTTGTTTCTATTGAATGATGGATGCAAATGTCTGATGGAATGTTTAATGTTCTGTGGGTTTAGTCATCGTTGTTTATGCTAATAAGTAATTAGATCATGTTGATGTGAATATCTATAATATGTTGATGCTGCGGTTGATGAATCTGCAAATAGTGAAATTTTAGCATAGTGCGAATGGCATAATCTCTAGTTTTGGCGAATGCAATGTATGTTTGATGCATGTCCTCAACTCCACTGCAGAAACTTAGTTCCTGCAACCCCCTTGTCCATCTCGGGTGAGACTTCATTTTCTCTGCGAGTGTTCCTGGAAGGGTTAACACCCTTATGGGCCGATGCGTAAGGGAGTTTGGGTTGGTGTTTGTTGACGACAATGTGCAGTGAACCCCTATTGATAGTCGTTGTGTCAACAAATGGTTCTGTTTCCGAGACCTTGAAGAGGAAAAGAAGAGGATATGCTTTGGCATCCGATGAAACCAGAGATCCAAGAGTGGTTTGACAAAAAGATGGAAGAATTCGCAGAAGGAGAAAAGCAAAACCCCAGATAGACTATAAGCCGTTGGTTGCAGAAATACATTTATTCAGATATCCATGAAATATTTTTCTGCAAATTCCCAGTACTGTTTCAGGAGTGGTTAGCGCAGCTAACATTCCAGAAGCACCATTTCCAAGAGACTGAGCCTAAGTATTGGATGCCAGAACTGATTCGACAGCTGAAATGTGTCAGCAACACAGTATCAACGGCTGTCGAGTTCTGGGTGGATAGTATCCTAGAAGGGTATATCATTGAGTTCACAGTAGACGCGATCAAGTCATACAGCGACGCTGAGAGAAATTTCTTCAGGAGACCAAGGGGAAGGTTCTTATTGTTGATAAAACTTTGGATTAACATGCTCATGTGCGAAAAGGGAATTTTGAGGATGACTTCCCATGAGTAGAAATATCAGTGTATGGAGGTTGTAGGTGTCGCGTGAATGCGGATCCGATAGAAAGATGCGGGGTAGATGGACATGAGCGACGACGAGTTTGTATGGGAAGCTGACAAAGAGTGTGGTACCTTGAGGAGTGGAGCGATATTCCGGCGTCCTGAGAAGAAGAGGAGGACTGAGAGAGAGTTTCCTGAGAGGACTGGAACAGAAGGCTGCGAAACATGACCACAAGGGAGAAAGCGACCCTATTGCGACGAAGACGGTGACTAGGCTACCCCAGAAGCAGAAGAGACGCAGATCGTAAGTTACAACATACCTGCAACCCCGCGCACTACCCAGAATTTCACAGGAAACCCAATCTATTCGCAGAGTTGCCCTACATGCAGCGGTAAAAGTAGCGCATCAGTAAAAAACAATAGTAGGAATGTTAGAATGGCAGACGACACAAAAATGCCCACTTTCCAAGGAAACAGGACCGAGGATCCCGAGCAGTTTTGGTTTCTGTGCGAAGCAATATGGATTGTCAAGTAGGTCCAGGATGAAGCTATTAAACAAGGACAGTTAGCGATGACCCTTAGGGGCCGTGCGCTGGATTGGTTTATGAAGTTTACAAGGGTTCTGATGGGAACACTAGCCAAGATGTTGGCACAGATCAAAGAAGGCATGATCTATGAATTCAGGAAGCCAAAGTCGGAATCACAGTATGTCACCGAGCTTAAAGAAATCAAGCAATACCCAAATGAGCTAGTCTAGGAATTTGATCAGCGATACACGACGTTGATAGTGAAGGTGAGTTTTGGGATAAATGATATGCAACACAAGGAGTGGTTCATCGCAGGACTGGTACCACACATCCTTGGACCACTAATGCAACAGAAGGTTGCGGCCCAAGCGGAAGCATTGGAGATTGCGATGAAGATGGAGGATTCACCAATCGGTGAAACAGGGTTGGGTATGGATTGGATACAAGCAAAGCTGGAAAACTTCATGATCCAATTACAAGACATGAAGAAAGGGAAAGAGGCTTGAGAAGAGATCTGGTGTACTAGGTGTAGGACAGAGGGACACCACAAGGATCAGTTCCCAGACTTCTGAGACTATTTGCAATCCGGTGCACCAAATCCCCTCAGTTAGGGAGGGTTTCCTTGGTGTCGTATATTCCAAATGAGAGGCCATCGACTAGAAGAGTGTGTCTATCTGCAGAAAATGGTGTCCAAACCAAATAACTTGTATTGCAAGTTTTGTAAATCGGTTGGCCACGATAACAACAACTACAGAGCTTATGGCCTACTCCATGAGAGAACTGCAGTGACATATTTCATGGAAGGAGAAGAACAGGCACCAGGTCAACAAGAGTAGCAGTATAAACAACTTTCGGCCCAGTATAATCACCAACCGTAGCAATACGATCAGGGGAAGTATGGGAAAACGCAGTATCCGGCACCACAGTATCCGACACCATCGTATCCGTCACCACATTATCCGCTACCGCAGTACCCACCATATGGACCACCACAACAGTCGCAATACGGGAAGCTGTAGTACCCGTAATATGGCCCACCGCATGGAGGGGCTAGAGGAGGATTCCGCAGAGGTCGAGGTCCTGGCGCCGGACGAGGAGGAGCTGCTGGACGAGGGAGAGGACCAATTATATGTTACAATTATGGTAAACAGGGGCCTATCAAATGGATTTCCCAAATCCAACACCACAGCAGTGCACGTATTGCAGCGCTGTGGATCATGGCGTTGAAGACTGTCCGTAGCTCATCACGAAATGGTAGACCAAGAATCATCCACCACCTCCACAGAACCAGAACCAAAATCCACCAGCTATGCAGATGATATCGACGGAGGCTTGAAAACAACATGCAATTGTTGGAGTGGTGACATGAGGAGGAGCGACAACAGGAGCCGATGGGCCACAAACTATTGTCCGACCAACAGTACGGAAACATGTCACTTTTGATGCAAAGGCTGAAAGGGATATCTTCTTGGAAGTGCAGGAGGCGATGAGACAGAGGAGGAAGTTACCTCTTCAGGAAGAATTTATCTACGATATGTCACCGACGTTTGACAAGACGAAGTCTCAAGGAATGCTAATACCCTAAAAGCCTTCTTAAAGAGTTGTCTGGAGTTGGCCAAGGATCAGGATGCGCTGGAGGAGATATCCACTCTGTTGACTCGATGGGAGGGTGTACGCTAGGAACAAAGAGTTAATCGCATACACAAGAGGAAGACAGGGAGAGAGATGCAAATTTTGGCACAAATTGGAGCTTTTGATGTCGACTCAATTATCTTGGACCTAGGGTCAAATGTCAACATTCTGACCAAGCAGACATGGGAAACCATGGGGAAAACGCAGTTGGCCTAGTCACCAGTACAGTTCCGATTAGAAAACCAGATTAAGGTTACTCCAATTGGTCGGGTGTACCAACTTCCCGTTGAGATTGACGGCCTCAAGTCTTATGCCGATTTCGATGTAATTGAAACTATGGACAACACTAGTCGCTACCCAACGTTGCTAGGGATTGAATGGGAAATTGATAATCTAGCGGTTATCAACTTTAAGAAGCGGACAATGTCATTTGAGAATCGCGAGATGAGGGTCATCGTACCTTTGGATCCTACGGAAGGGTAGCGATATGTTGAACCGGCGAGAGATGAATTTACGGAGGGATGGGATAATATATATAATATATTTGAGGATTACATTAATCCTACCACAGACGATGAATTGGGTTGGTGCAGTGTCAGTTTAGCGTCATCGGATTCAGATGAGGTGCTCGAGAATTGGCATAAATGGATGCATGAACTGTCATTTAGGAGATGCGCAAGGATCACACAGTCACTGCAATGGGTAGCCACAGAGGAGTGCGTGCTACCAACGTACAAAGGATTGCCTAATTTGAGCACCTTTCCTGCAGAGTTTGAAGAGAAAGTGTCGGAGCCGCAACGTTTATTTGCCTTGGAGGAAGCCTTGAAGGCTATTCCTCCGCGTTGGTGGGCAGCGCACAAGTCTAATATCACAACCCGGCCACTATGTCGCCACCTAATGACGGTTAGGTTCAGCAATGCGGAAGGATGTAGTGGAAGGAATTTTGATGGTAGAGGCGAACCGAACGTACATTTGGCTGAGTGCGAAAGAAAATCGGGATTACGAGCAAAAGGGGAGTGGGTCCATGCATTCGTTCACACTTTGGATGAAGTACCACAGAGTTGGTATGTCGCAGGAGAAATGCGACGTGGAACGACTTCTTGGGAGAAGCTAACACTTGGCTTCAGCCAAACGTTTTGTTTCTCAGATGAGAACCCCTTCATCCATAGTGCGCTACAGGTGATCCACGACAAGATATTTGAAGCAGTACCAACATAGCAACCATTAGAACTTCGGTGGACTGGGACACCATAAATGATGATGGAGTGCTACAACATCACAGGAGTGTCGGACAATGAGGACGATCCGAGGGATACGCATGTGCCAGAATTAGAAGGCAGTTGCAGTGTTGAGGCACCAGAAATTCTTTCCGACAAATTCCAGCAACCGCTGAAGATCAAGAAAGTAAACATTGGGACGGAGGAGAACCCAAAGTTTGCAAGCATTGGGGATTATTGGGATGAGTCCACCTTTGCGAAGATGACGGATCCGCTGCATGAGTTTCAGGATCTGTTCCCAACGAAATTCTCAGAGATGAAAGGAATTTTTCGGGACTTAGGCGAAATGAAGATTCCCCTGAAACCCGATGTGAATCCAGTCAAGCAACATCCTTACCGGTTGAATCCAGGGCACACAGAGACAGTACAGGCCAAGAATAGGAGAACGCTGGACGTAGGAAGTAAAGAGCTAGTAAGGGATGAGTTCTAGAAGTACATGACCCCACACCAATGAAGTTGGAAGGCATTGGAGACAACCGCACACACTGTGAAAACACAAACAAAGTGCGACACTGCGGCACTGTGAAAGTGGCTGCACTACTAATCAACCACTGGAAAAAAAAAGACAGCCACAGGCATCTGTCGACAAGCAAGTATTGATCGACAGCAACAGCACTAGTCGGAAGAGGAATTGCAGTATGACAGACTTGGTGCGAATGAGTAAAATCTCGTCATAAATACAACAATTAAACCACAACGGACATCAACAAAAACAAGAAATCGGCAATTAATATCCAATGCATGCGGTAGATTTGGCAAATCACCGTCAGATTCGGTAATCATGGTCCAAAATCGGTCGGATGCGGCCAACCCATGCTATAAATACGGGAAAAAGGGGCAAAGAAAAGGCATTGTGTGATTAAGTAAGGGGTTGCAAAGTTATATGTAGGTTTATGTTTCAAGCACCAACACAGAGTGAACAGAGCCGACGCCAGTTACAAAGGAGTAGCTAGAAGTTATGTCCAGCATGATGGTCCAAAAAAATCGAATCACGAACGGGCCTCCAGACACTGGCCGTGCCAAGAAGAAAGGAACCCGGGCTTCAGCAAGGTTCACCGATGGAGCTGCGGGCCCCTTAGGTGCCGAAGTACCGTAAGAAGGGCACGATGGCCCAATGCTACCAGATTACATTCCCTCGCGCCAGAAAGCAGCACCCATGCTGCGGGTAAACAAGAACGAAAGGTATAATATTGAGGTGCCTCCGGTACCAAAGGGCGTTCCTCATGTCGGGGACATCACGGCCAAACTGCAGAGGCTGTAGTATACCGACCATGACCTCACAAAATTCCAAGAATACGCAGAAGGCTACGTTGATGTCCCCCATGAAGGATGCCCAACCACCAAGGAACCCGCGGCATGGGAAAAGGGATTGGAAAAATCGGGGCTGTTAGGCCTCACCCAATTGCCGCACTTCGGGCGATTGACACAGGTCAATGCATGTGTCAAACAATTGATTGCCTATTTTCATGGCGGGTCTCTTTTGCTGCATGAGAGGATCGTCGTCAAAGTCAACTTGATCGCAAGAGTCATGGGAGAATTTGGCAGCAACTTCCTTGAGTGGAGAATCTGCATCCCCTTCTCACTCATGTGGCCAAGCCTATGATGCCACAATGTTGTATCTGTTCCCGTGGAAGCTAAAGAGATAGAATGGTCAATATTATGAGGACATAAATACAATGTACCTACCCTGTCTCCTTTTGCTATCACCATTGATCCTTTAGTGATCTTCCACCACTTTTCCCTGAATGTAGATAGACAGTCGACATCTCCCAACTGCCCTGTTGAGATTATATTTCTTTTCATAGCAGGAATATGCCTAACATCTTTCAACAACCAATCAGTTCCATTCTTAACTTTTATCCATACCTTACCCATTCCAACAATTTTACATGGCTCATCATCACCCAATAAAACATGTCCAAAATCGCCTGGAACATAATCATGAAAGTATTTCCTATGGGGTGTAGCATGACATGAAGCCCCTAAATCTACTACCCAATACTCACCAGTATTATCTAATGCAAGAATCAAAGCATCTTGTAACACATCACCTGCTACATTTGCTTCTTGGGTAGTTTCCTGTTGTGCATCTCCTTTCTTCTTTAGAGATCTGCAGTCTTTCTTCAGATGTCCTTTCTTTCCACAATTCCAGCACTCTATTTTTCCCAGTCTGGACTTAGATCTGCCCTTTTTAGAGTTGCTGCGATTACCTTGGCTCTTTCCTCTCTCCTTTGTCTTCCCCTGGTCTCCATGGTCAACGTATTACCTGATGTCTCACCTGTGCTTTTTTTTTTCTTCGCATTTCCTCGCTAAGAATAACACCAATAACATCATCAAATTTCAAGGTGTTTGAACCAGAGACAGAGTTACTTACAGCCATGACCAAGCTATTCCAGCTTTCTGGCAATGAACACAAAATTAGAAGAGCCATAACCTCATCACCAAAGTTCACACTTATAGAACTTAGTTGATTTGTAACTGTGTTAAACTCATTTAAATGATCAGTAACAGATCCACCTTCAGACATCTTCATATTAAATAAACGCTTCATTAGAAATACCTTGTTGGAGGCCGAGGGTTTTTCATATAGCTTACACAATGTGCTCATCAAACCCTCCGTTGTCGTTTCTTTTGATATATTGAAAGCCACCGACGAAGCCAAGCTTAGCCGTATTGTTCTCAGATCCTTTCTATCAAGAACCTCCCATTCTTCGTCCTTCATAGCCGCCGGCTGCTTTGCTCTTCATCCCAACGGCAAGAATAGGTTCTTCTGGTACAGATAGTCCTCCATTTGCATCTTCCATAACTGGAAGTTTTGGCCGTTAAACTTCTCGACCTTAAACTTTCCTTCTTCTGCCATTGCTCCCACTCGAACCAGAAACCCTAGCTTCATGCGGGTTTATCTGCCAAATAGACCTTTGGCTCTGATACCAATTATTAGAAAAACAAGATCACAAAGCAATAACAATAAATAAAAATGAAAATATAATCACACACACATTACAAGATAGACACAGATATATTGTGGTTCACCCAACTTGGGCTACGTATACACTGAAGTTTCAAGTCCTTATTATTATTCCGTCCAACAAAGTGAAGTGATACAACCTGCAGCATAGCCGCTGCACTTCCTCTTCACTGTCTCACAGTCTCTCTTTTGATCTCAGAGATCTTTACAATGCATAAAACCTAATACATCAACCCTAGCTGTGTTACAATGTCTTTCTTTTATAAGGGAAATACAATGGGAAAATACCACGGGTTACCCAAAACCATGGGCCCGAAAACTGTTGGCGAAAACAACCCCAAAATTTTTTCTCAGGGGTGTTGCCCCCGAACCCCAAGGTTGGGGCATGAGTGTACAGTCCTCTAGGGTGCACGGCTGAGACAATATCATCTATGAGACTGAAGATCTAGCTCCACAACCAACAAAAATCCAAAGAAAGTCATTGCATTGATGCCTTATCTGTGGGAGGTCGTTTGAAAGATTAAAAAAGCAAATCTATAGGAGGGAGACCTAAATCTAAGGGAAGATCTAAATCTTTAGGAGAATCTTCGAAGAGATTATGCTGGAAATGTGGTAAGGTTGGGCATTATAAGAAGAACTGTAAATCAAAAGGTCTTGAAAAAGATAAAGACCTTAGATGATACTTGGCCCATAGAAGGAAATTCCTCCTCTAAAGAAGGAGGAGATGTGTACTTGGCTTCTACAGGTACAGATCCAGGAAGTGATGCTTGGTTGATTAATTCGGGAGCTTCCTTTAACATGACTCCAAAAAGGGATTGGTTATGTGATTATGAAAGGTATAATGGAGGGAATGTCCTCCTGGGGGATGATTTGACAACAAAAATCATGGGGCATGGAAAGGTGAAGTTACTGCTAAAGGATTGAAGGATTAGAACTCTTCCTTGTGTTTTGCACATTACAGATCTTGCCAGAAACCTGATATCTATTAACAAAATGGGAAATGTAGGTGTAAAGACTATATTCGAAAAGGAGAGATGCAACATGGTTCGAGAAGTAATGGTTTTGATGAGAGGAGTTTGTTGCAGAACTCTGTATATGTTGTTGGGAAGCACTGCCACTGATGAGTGTAACAACTCTTTGGTTCATGAGAGAAAAAGTGAAGAAAGTAAAGACATTGATGTCTCTAAAGGAGATATCATGTTGTGGCATCGAAGGTTGGGACATATTGGAGAGAAAATCCTCCAAGCATTACAAGGTAAAGGTATGGTTGAAGGTATGTCCAATTGCAAACTAGATTTTGACTTCTGTGAGCATTGTTTATATGGGAAGCAAAATCGAGTGAAATTTTATTCCGATGCTACAAGGGAAAACGAGATCCTGGAGTTAATACACAGTGATGTGTTTGGTTCTGTACATGTTCCTTCATTGGGAGGATCTGTGTATTATGTGTAGAAATTTATCATTGGAAATAATTTCCTTAGTTTGACACATTCGCATGGTTCTTGGTGGTGGTAAAGTGTAGAAATGTGAACATGAGATTCTACCCAACAAATATCATGGTAAAATTATGACGATATGATAGGGTCAATTCATAGGTAGCATAAAACCCCAAAGTTGTTTAACAAGATTGTATCATTGATATTTTTCTAATTTTTTATGTAAATGAAATGTAACAATGCAACAACACTTTTAAGTACAAAGTTAATTAGTTTATTGGATAGGCCAATATCCATTCAATTTATGTAATTTCCCAAATGACAAATACTTTTGAAGTATTATTCAAACATTTATTTAATTTACAACCTTAAAAACATGTCTTCAAACTTAAAAACACTTACTTTTGTCTCATGTCCTACTATGGAATGTCTTTGATTAACAAAGAAGCTAATATACATAGGTGTGTCAAATTCACAAAATCCACAACATGAAAAAGCCAAAACCCATAAACACATGTTATGTGCATGCCTTCTTGTCAAGGCTACATAGGTTTGTGCTGAATATTTAAGCTAATATCTCTCCGCGTCCTAGTCATGGTGGGATTAATTGTTGGGTGACTCTTTGTCTTGTGTTATTGAATTCCATCTTCATGGATGCTTATTACAATTAAGATCATCCTTTGGTTATGGAACAAGAGAAATGATTATTTGTTAAATTCAAATGCCTCTCCACATAATGCTTCTTGGTACAATGGTGCACTAATGTCTGCTACCATGTTAATGTAGATCATAGTACATACAAAAATGTGATGAAACATTAACAACAATGGTTTGAGCATCGACATAGGGACCCAAGAACCACGAGTAGAGTTCCACCTCAGTAGTCTAGTCTAGTTGGCCCACATGTTTTGCTAGGATGACTTGGCTATGTTAGTTTCCATCATAGTAGACCCCACCACTAGGAGGTTTGATAGGTGTGAGAGTGGTCAAAGTTGTCCCTTCGGCCCGCCACACAATGACAAACAATACCTAACTATGGTTATCATCACTTTAGAGGCGACAAATCTCTGAGAGCCTCCTACTAATGGATGGGGCCTAGGTCCACTTGTTATTATAATAGACCGCAAGATCTCCTACATAAGCCAATACAACACCGCCAATGCTAGTTATAACACCTAACCCAATAACATCGATTGAGGCATACAACATAAACAATAAGTTTGAGGGATTGATCATGACAGCTCCTACATAAAACTAAAAATACTTAACTACCACCAAACTCAAGATAACCCACCAAACTTTATTATAATAGACTATGGGATCCCCTGCATAAAATGAGAAATACTTAACTAATCAAGTTAACACACCAAACTTTATTATAATAGACCATGACCATGAGATCTCCTACTTAAAACAAAAAACTACTTAACTACTCAAGTTAATCCACCAAACTTTATAAGTGCATACACAAAACTCAAGATATTTAACTATTCAAAATATGGAAATAAATATTACCTTAATCTTTAAAAATATTTTTAATAAATTTATTATGTAGTTTACCATTTACATAAAGTTATTATTACATTTAAAGAGTTTAAATATTATAATTATTTCTTAAATAATTTAGATATCGTAATTATATTATTTATCCAAAAGAAAGGGAAAACCATAACACATTATTATTTAATTATGCATGGAAGTATTTCATTAAAATCATACACGGTTGGCATCACCTAGTTATTTATGTCTTAAGGATGTTAAGCTTCTCTGGGTGTTTGGACATATTAGTATCTTTATCATCCATTTAAATGTGATTGCATTGACATTATATATATATTTAATTGTTGTTGGTTTTAATTTTTAATTTAAAAGAATTGTTGTAGGTTATTGGTTATTAGATGAATGCATTGCTTAATGTTAACAAAGTAATTTATGGGTAATCTCTTTACTACTTTTTTCACATTTAACAATGGATGAAAATTGATTTGTATATGTGGTAGGTCAAAATAATTTAATATATCTATGCTATTGATCTAAGTTAAAACATAGCTTAAATTAAAACACATTTTGAATTGTAATGTTGTTTGTTATATGATAAAACATTAGTCAAGAGAGTTCCAACTATTAATTAATCACAAAGAAATAATACAATTAGTGATTCGACAAAGAGAAAATTCATAAAGTTGAGAGCGAGGTGAGCAAACCCTAACGAGTTGAGCTTGCACAGAACTACACATACCAATGATAGATTCCTCCCCAGCAGGGAGTTATCCCCCTCCCCAAGCTCGAGGAAGCTACTTTTTATGCTCTAGTTCCCTCTCTTGGAAAACCAACGAAAAAGGACCCTCTTTCGAAATTAGTTAAACACCTAGAAAACATCCCATAATTGTTAGATTTTCACAATTTAATTCAATATGATCTAGGATCCTACTGAGAGAATAACAAGCACAGCATAAACACAATAGAGACAAGAGACACAAAGATTTTCCTCGAGGAAACTATAAAGGAGAAAACCCCGCAAATTCCTCAGAGATAGAATGATCACCAAAATAGTATCACAAAGATAAACCCCAAAATAGAAAATGCCTTCAGCAGCTTCTCTCCTCTTCACTTGTGCAAACCCCTCCTCTCTCTCACTAATGCAAATTGAGTGAGTGAGTGAATGATCCAAATGAGAGAGGGGCACCCTCTCTATTTATAGTTTATCTTTCACTTGAATTTTACCCCAACTGGGACGAATTCTCTAGGAGAGACTAATAACCCTTCCACAACTTAACTCTGGGGTCTGATGCCCCAACATACAATGGAGGGTTACCCTCAATGACTTTACACGACTCAAATACAATAATGACTCTCCCGAACAGAGTAATAAATATCTCCGTCGTACGTATAATAATAAAATACAAATACAATATAAAATATGAAAGTGAATATCTTCCAAAGTTACAAATACATTAGCACTCCCTCTTAACTAGGAAGGTATTCTCTTGACAGAGACATCTATACATATAGGCACAAGTATTCAATGTTGGATCATCATCGTCATTGCTGCTGCAATCTTCATCACCAATTGGTGTTATTGCTCAATTCTACTCATCATAGGAAGTTCTACAGAGCCGGCCCTTTTTCATGTTGGATGTAGGCCTAGCCTTCATGTAGGTCTTCATCATCTCTGCGAGCAAGCCATCAAGTAGGTATATCTCATGACTTATTATATTTCCTTGAAATAACCTGACGCAACATCTCAGGACTTATTACATGCTTCTGCAAAAACCTGCAGGATCTCCCAGGACTGATTATATGCCTCTGCAAAACCTGAAGGAGCATCCCAGGACTAATTACATGCCTCTTGCAAAACCTGCAGGATATCCCAGGACTGATTATATGCCTCTACAAAACCTGAAAGAGCATCCCAGGACTGATTACATGCCTCTTGCAAAACCTACAGGATATCCCAGGACTGATTATAATGCCTCTGTAAAACCTGAAAGAGCATCCCAGGACTAATTACATGCCTCTGCAAAAACTGCAGGATCTCCTAGGACTGATTATATGCCTCTGCAAAACCTGAAAGAGAATTCCAGGATTGAATACATGCCTCTTGAAAAACCTGAATCTCCTACTATCACCTCATCATCTTCATATCATCTCATCGTCACACGGAGCACAGCCCAAATGCACACATCATCACGATAATGGGAAGACACACCTCAACCATGCTGGAATAGCCCCAACCCTGACATCTGCACCATGGGAGAACACACCTACCACCATGTGAGCATGGCTCACGTGCATCTGCATCTTCTGGACTCATCACTTCCCCTTGGAAGGAACCTCGATCTGAAGTACACCAAGCTTCTCTCTGAAGTAATCAAACTTCACTCTAGCTAGCGACTTGGTCAACACATCAGCTAGTTGCTCGTCCGTCACAACATATTGGAGCTTCACTGCTCCTCTCTGTACCATATCCCTGATATACTGGTACTTGAACTCAATGTTCTTCAACTTGTCATGGAACACTGGGTTCTCGGACAACTTCACACAACTCTGGTTGTCACAAAAGATATAAGTTGCCTCTAACTGGAGATCAAGCAAATAAGGCTGTAGCTTCCTAAGCCATACTGCCTCACAACTAGCCAAACAAGCTGTGACATACTATGCTCTAGCTGTACTTAGTGCCACGTAGGACTGCTTCCTGCTAAACCAAGAGATCACACATGATCCCATACTGAAGCAACACCCCGAAGTGCTCTTTCTATCTACGGCACTTCCTTCCCAATCCGAATCAACATAACCCTCCAGGTTAATCTTCTGATTCACATCATACTTGAGACCATAATCAACTGTACCCTTCAGGTACCTCAGAATATGCTTTGCAGCAATCAAGTGAACATGTCTCGGATCTGTCAAGAACTAGTTCAATGTGTTCATAGCAAAGCAAATATCAGGTCTCGTATTCGTCAGGTACATCAAAGATCCAATCATCTGATGATACATCGTGGAATCAACCGACTCTGATGAAGCATCACTCAATAGATTCGGGTTCGATGCCATAGGTTTGGCCATGGCCTTTCAGTCCATCATCCCGAACCTCTTCAGGATCTCTACTGCATACTTCCCTTGTCCAAAGAAGATTCCATTCGTGCTCTGCCACATCTCCATATCTAGAAAGTAATGCATCATACCCAAGTCCTTCATCTCTAACTCGGCATCAAGCTTCCTCTTTGTGTCTGCAATCAACCCATCCTCACCTGTCACAAACAGGTCATCTACATACAGTAAGAGTATCACTGGGTTTCCTTCCTCAACCTTGTAGTAAAGGTTGGAATCTGCTTTACTCTTGGTAAATCCCAAACTAGTCAAGAAGCTATCTATTCTGCCGTACCACGTCCTGGGCGCCTACTTCAAACCGTACAAGTATTTCTTCAATTTGCACACATGAGTCTGCATGTCATGTGTCTCAAATACGAGTGGCTGCTCCACATACACTTCCTCTTCCACTACATCATTCAAGAACGTTTTCTTGACATCCATCTGGTGTATCTTCCATTTCATCACTGCAGCCAGAGCAAGTATTGTTCTGATGGAAGTGTATCTGGATACAGATGCAAATGTCTCTTCATAGTCTATCCCTTCTTTATGGGAGAAGCCATGTGCCACAAATGTTTCCTTGTATTTCTCTATGCTTCCATTTGCAGCATGCTTGATCTTGTAGATCCACTTGGAAGTCACCACAGACTCCCCTTCTGGTCTCAGGACCACATCCCAGAGAACATTCTTCATGATCGGTTGGTACTTCTCGATCATGGCATCCTTCCATTCTTTCTTTTATGCCGCTTCTTCATAGTTGGAAGGTTATGTGTCAATGATGTTGCACAACAGGGCTACATAACTGGAATATGGCCTCGGTCTCTTGCTTTCTCTGTGCATTCCTTCTGGAGCGCCATATCTCTCTACATCTTGAATTGCCTATCGTACCCATGTTGTTTTCCTCTTGTGAGAATTATTCTCACGGGGTGGATCTACAGGTTCCTGTGGGTCTTCCATCTCATGGTTTTCTTCTGGAGTTGCTTCATTCATTGTTGTATCTTGGATCCTGGGTGCTTCTGGTTCTTCAATGTCTTCAACAGGTATTCTTTCCTTCATAAATATTCTTGAATGTTATAGTTGAATCTTCACCACTTGTTCTTTGGAACAAGTGTCATCGTCCTTCTCTTGTAGGTGATCTTTCCTACAAGTCAAGTTCAATTGCATGATTAGAAACATCTCACGGTTTTCAGAACAAATTCATATGCATAAAGACACGACTCATGCGATTATCTTAGCCCATGCTTTAATACAACATTCATCCATTTCCCGCAACTTTCTAGATGCCTTCCATCTCTACCAGAACATAATTAAGAGTGTGCACTAGTCCTAACATGTCAACAAAGAGGTTTCATTCTAGATAAGTAGCAATGGAATGTTGTACAGTACCATCGGCCACTTACCCATTACATGCATATTAGTAGTATCTTGTTCATTAATGCAACTTTTCTAACATGCATAATACATATCCTACATCTAGGAACATAAGTATGTACATGACTGAACAATATTATTTAAGTAATCAGATATAAAAGAAATGACAATTCAAATACTTATCTTTGTTTGGTTGTTGGGTGCGCTCCCTCTTGATCTTTGCTTCCTTAACCAATGTTGAAAATGGATGAGAGGTTCTTCCATAGATCATTGATCTTTATTTGCTTTCCGAAGTCCAACTTTGTAAGAGCTTCTCCTACTCCTTTCATGGAATACTGAAAGTCATCTCTAGCTTCACCTTATGAGGTGGAACCTTCTGAATGAACCCATGTAATTGGTTATCTTCATTACAATACATATTCTTCATCATATTCTTCATCACTTGAAGAATCTTTACTTTCTTCTTTGGTTCTCTTTCTTGTAGGTACATCATCTTCCGCAGTGTGAGCATGGTGTCTTTTCTTGTTGGTCTTCTTCTTGTTAGATCCACTTCTGTTTCTGGGACAATATCTGGAGTAGTGTCCCTTCTCATCACATGTATAGCATCTAATGAGGGATATATCTCTCTTGACATTTCCTCTTTGGTTATTGTGATAGTGTCGATCCTTCCTGTGGTGAGGATGCTCCCTCTTGGTGTTATTCTTCCTGGTGTATGCTGTGAGAGTCTGGTCTTCATTTCCCATCTTTTCTTCTCGAACAACAAGTCGAGCTTCTTCTTGTGAGCATTCCTCCCACAACCTACTGAAGGTGATGAGTCTCTTTCTAGCACAAATTCCTTGAATGAAGGAATCCCATGATCTAGGGAGACCATTCAAGGTGGTCATCACAACTTCTCCATTCTCTATGTTTTCTCCCACGGCTTCAAGTTGATCCTTGATTTGATAGACCCTTGTAAAGTATGACTGGATAGTCTCAGTATTCTTGATATTCACATTCTTCAACTGGTTTCTCAAGGTCATCTTCTGATTTATATTCTTTCCTTCAAATAGCTTGGTCAAGGAATCGAACATATCTTTAGGTGTCTTTAAGGAAGACACAACACATGTGGTATAAGGTGATCCTTGATAGAATCCGCAATAATCCTCTTGGTCATGACCAAGTTCTTCTTGTGTAAGGCTTTAGCCTCATCTCCCTCTGGAATTGGAACTTCTTCATTTATGTAGGTGTCCAATTCATTCTCTCAAGGACTAGTGAAATCCTATACTTCCATGCTTGGAAGTTATCAACCCCTTCAATATTGTCCTCAAGCTTGGTGTGGTGAGACATATTTAATGTGAACCTCAAATGGAAATACAAAAGATTTAGATCTTACCAATTTGAGATGCCTGGGCTGGATCTGGAGCTGGTTGGCCTAGGGTTTGTTAGAGAAACCCTATTTTTCCAAAGTTGGAATTTGGAACTTCCAATTGGATAGATAGATGTGCCTCCTCAAGGAGAGTTGTCCAATGTACTCACTTCCCTAAATTAGTGAATAGAAACCCAAATTATCCGATGCCCTAGTTTTCCTCCGGTAGTAGTGACGAGCCAAAAAATGAAAATTCTCGGAATTGAATTATGTTTTCACAAGAAGATGCACCTAGATGAGGCGAGTATGTCGGTACACTTAGTTTCTGAAGATTCCAAAAATTGATCCCTGAAAATTGACTTGCGAATTTCAGATCTGCAGTTTCTGGCTTTTTCTGGTTTTTTGGTTTTTCTCGTCCAAAGTCAAATTAGGGTTTGACTTATCCCTGGGTTCTACCTAACCAAAAACTTCGATCTTGGTCTCAAAATTTCTATTTTGAGGAGGAGAACAATCCCGTGCTAATTGCACTCCAAAATTCTTCTTCTGTGAAAAGCCCTAATTTCTCGCAGTAGTGATAGGTCAAAAATTGAAAATGCTCGGAATCAAATTCTGTTTCGATAGAAAGATGCACCCTCCTAAGGTGAGTATCCTAGCCTCATGTCCTTGATGATCTGTGGAAAGAAGTCCAAAAATTAAGAAGCCCTAGCTTTCGTAGCCGCACAATGTCTTCTTCTTAGGTTAGCTTTGATAATGTTCGATTTTCGCAATTTAATTCAATATGATCTAGGATCTTACTAAGAGAATAACACGCACAACATAAACACAATAGATACAAGAGACACAAATATTTTCCTCGGGGAAACCATAAAGGAGAAAACCCATCAACTTCCTCAGAGATAGAATGATCACCAAAATAGTATCACAAAGATAAACCCCAAACTAGAAAAGGTCTTCACCAGCTTCTCTCCTCTTCACTTGTGCGAACTACTCCTCTCTCTCACTAATGCAAATTGAGTGAGTGAGTGAATGATCCAAATGAGAGAGGCACCCTCTCTATTTATACTTTATCTTTCACTTGAATTTTACCCCAACTGGGCTGACTTCTCTAGGAGAGTCTAATAACCCTTCCACAACTTAACTCTGGGGTCTAATGCCCCGACATTCAATGGAGGGTTAACCTCAATGACTTTACATGACTCAAATGCAATAATGACTCTCCTAAACGGAGGAATAAACATCTCTGTCGGAGGTATAATAATAAAATACAAATACAATATAAAATATACAACTGAATATCTTCCGAAGTTACAAATACATTAACAAGAATTGGATATTCCTATTACATCCTCACATCTTATGGCTTTGGAAATGTCAAAAATAGGTCTTGTTGGTTAGTTCGTTGGGATCTAACCTTCACCAAGATCCATGGACAAATGGATTAAAAAAAATGGCATGTCTTGATCAAAGGGAGGATGTCTCACTTTTCCTGTGGGTGAGGGTTTTATGTCTTCTTGTTAGAATCCAAAGCGATCGAGAACTGATTTTAAGAAGTGGCACTTACTTTTTCAGCAAGTATGGTATATACTTAAACATATGGAATTTAGATTTCAATCCAAAGATAGATGTCCCCTCAATAGTATTAGTTTGTGTGCACGTTTCTCATCTAACATTGCACTACTAGGGAGATGAATCACTTCGATACAATGACTATACCCTAGGCGAATATATAGATAGATTTGAACCAAAATATAGAATCTTTGCATGCATCCATATCTGTGTAGAAGTAGACCTAGAGAAAGGATTCTCGAAAGTTTTTTTTTCTATCCCTCGATGGCCAACAATAGATCTAGAAGCTTGATTATGAAAAAATACCCTTCAAATGCAAGGCCTGCCATAAATATGAGCACTTTTCCATGTATTGTAAGAAGGTCACCCTCCATCACAATCACTGTCGACTAACGACGATTAATGGAAAACTATTAAAAAAAAGAGCTCAAAGGAAAACATGGATTTGGGTTTTATGCCTTCTGTCCAACCCTCCTCCTCAATTTTGATCATCCCTTATGAGCCCTCTCATTCACCCCTTCCTTTTGTAGTGAACTTGTCCCCCATATCCCCCATTAGAACCCCCCTTTTTCCCACCAACAAACCCTTCGAATCTCACTTCAATGATAAACCCCCTCTAGGAAAGCTCCATAAACGTCTCTCTTCAAATACTGCTCTATCCATGACCCTAGTTGATCCACCCCCTACATTAATGCCCTTTTAGAGGAGGTCGACACACCCTTAGAGAATTTGGAAGAGAGTGACCATCATGATGCCAATCCTCAACCCATTCCTAAAGGAATTAAGATAGGAAAACAAGTTCAACGATGCAACAATGAAGATGAGAAGAAAGAGGAAAACACCAAGGAAGAAAAGCATCATAGAAAGGTTGGAACAAATTCATCAAAAGTTGTTCGATAAGAGATATAAAATAGGGAGAAAATACTAGGACTTTAAACTACTCTGTATATATCTATAGGATCTCGAGTCAAGCTCTCAAATCCAAAAAATAATGGAGGCCAATCTTAACCCAATAGTCACCACAAAGGTAGTACTCCCCCTGCCTCCCAAAGAAATAATGAAAATCATCTCCTGGAACTAAATAGGTATGGGAAAGAGATATAAGGAAGAAGCTTTAAAGGACTTAATAAATGAGGAACATCCAATTGTTCTTCTCCGCTAAGAGACAAAAATTAAAGATCCCAACATCTTAAAAGTGGGGAATATGATATGGAAAAGAAGTTGGAGGGCTATGATCAACTCTCAAGGAGCCTTAGGAGGAGTATGTACCCATTGGGAAAAAACCATTTTAAAATTGGAAATCAAACACAAAACACAACATTGGATCATTATTATGTTAATTTTGACTCGGTTCAAGAGTCAAAGATGGGTTTATCATTGGTGTGTTGGTGGGTTGAAATACCTAGTGTCAACAATTAAAGCATTCACCACAATATGAGGTCCCAGGTAGACCTTACACTCTTTGAGACCATTTGACTTATGGACCAACAACTGTTTTCTAATTGTTTGATTGTTTTGGGAATGTTATGCAGAATGCGAGATGCAAATATCCTAATGCAGAAAAGCTAGCAGAAACCTATCCTAGCTAGGAGTTATGATTAAGTTACCGCTGGATACTATATGCAACATTTGGAGCTGTAAGCATATGAGGAAATTAGTTTTTAATCTCAAGTAGTACCTGTATGCATAAATTTCAACTGAGGATTATAGAAGGATTAGTCATGTTCAACATTGTTGAAAATAGTAGTTATTTCACCAAACAAGTAATTTAAGAGTTGTACAGATTATAAAATTTAATTAACAAGTATTGGATAGTCACACACAAGTCCAACATTTTCATGTAATAATATAGTATAAACTATGAAATAAGTTAAATCTTTCATACACTACGACGATCTGAACACTCCAAAATTTGTGAGCTTTTTCATATTATTTCATAGGAAAATTTACAACAGTTCCAAAAAATATTAAGCCCACACGAAAAAGGTCCCTTATTTATCCTCTTTCTCTAATTTATAAACTCTTATTGTCCATTGGGATTCCTTGACCTTTCAGCTAACCTGAATTTTCACATTCCACTTAAATTACTTATAAAAAGAGAGAATATTCCTAAAGGAATCCTTAGCAAGTTGAGCTATCTAATTATGCTTTCCTTTTTCCGTTTTTAGATGGAATATTTAATCTAAAAGAAAGAATAAAGTGTAGCTTTACAAAAGTCATTTTGAACATAACATAAGGTCATTGGGTGGGGGGTGGCCCCCTTCTTGCCATGTGTGTCCTTTAGGTTTCATATTATTCTCATATAGCTTCAAATCCTGGTTGCTTAAGGATCTCGAATGGGTAGGTTAAGTAGTAAGAATCCATCGTTAAGGTTTCCTTATCGATAAAAGATCTTAATCTAGCACCCCTCCTTTCCACATTTGAATTTTTTGACAAAAATGTGCATAATTGTATGGTTGATTCTGGGGCTTCCTCAAACATGATGCCCTATTATGTGTGTCAGAAATTAAATGTTGAACCTAAAAACGTGACACTCAAATTATTCAATTAGACAGATCAAATGTATGTCCTAGGAGAACTTAAGAATGTTTTAATTTGATTAGCTTCTAACCCCAAGTACATCAAGTGATTAATATCAATGTCATGGATATCCCTGAGGCTTATGGTTTGTTAGTCAATAGAGATTGGTGTGAAAAATTGAATTTGATACAATCATTTTATCTATTTATAACTTTTATTTATTTTGATATATATTTTGTAATGAAAGTTGATTTCTATTTTATGAAAAAATGCAATAATAATTTCTAAGATACAAGGATTGCTTAATATATTTCCATTTTTTAGAAGAGAGGGAAATTTAGTTATTGATATTAAAATTCTTTTCTATGTTAATATATATATAGTTTTATCTACTAAAAATAATGTATATTTAAAAATATAATAAATTATTATTTTTATTCAATATTAAATCAAATAAGTGACTTTGACAATTTGAAATCGTGTTTTTAGCTTAGTTTCCTATACCCAAAATAATCTCAATAACTTCTAACTTCTTTTTATGATACCCAAAATAAATATCATTTTTTTTATTTAACGTGGTCAAAAGCCGGTGAGGCACGCCCATAAAACATCCAATAAAGTTCTGTCAGCCAGGGCTCGCAAAACATGTCAAAACTTGCAAAGTTGCAATGATTATCTGAAATTACCTGAGTTTTTTATTCTCTTTGACTCTTTTTTTTCCCTCTTGCAAAGAGGATACTAGGAAATTTATTTTTACTGAGATATAGTTCTTGATTGGCTTTGTTGTTGTCATCGTGCCTTGCTCAATCACAAGCAAAACACAACTTACACATCTTGGCCATTATCATCTGATTCAGACACCAAACTGAAAACTGTAACAACTACGCCATGTTCCAATTTTCAATAGGTAAGGAGCATGGGAAGTTTGAGAAATGTTATGGTAGTTTAGGGTCGGCATATGACAAGCACAGAGACTTTGAAAGTCGATGTATCCTTATTACACTAATCCCTCATTTGGCGTTTGATTGTGCATTGCCAACATAAGATATTCTCTGTTTCCTGATCTGATTGCTCCACAGGAAACTTTGTTTGGCACTAACATTTCGAATGATCTTAATGATACATTCAAAGAACAATGCCGAAACAAAGCTTTGTCTGAAGCATTTAAATAAAAAAAACACATAAAATATTTTTTTGTAGGCAATGGACCACCCTTCTCATGTCCAAATTGCCCTTCCAAGCTTCTGGGGTTTGTCATTGTCATATGCCAACCCTAAAGATGGGCTACCAGAATATTTCTCAGAATGTCCATGCTCATTGTAGCTTTGAAAATTGTTAGATGAGGCCATTGTTTCTGTTTTCTGTATGGTATCTGAATGCGCTGATGATGGCGGCCAGGAGATGTAAGGCATGTTTTGCTCTTGTTGTTTCTCAATGCACAATGCCAACTAGTCCAAAACTCATACAAACTAGATTCTCTAAAAATAAATTTTACTGTCTCCTGCTCTTTGCAAATATAAGAGATGGTGAAAAAGACTGATGAGATTGTGTACCTCAGTACCTGTGGTTTCGCCCTAACAGAACTTATGAGGAACAACCCCTTCAAGCAAAACCAGATAAATGACATGGGAACATTCCAATGTCACTGTATCCAGCAATGGAACATTCCAATTTCACTGAATCTGGCAATGACACAGTGCAAGAAAACATGAAAAAAGTAAATAAAAGAACCAACTTTTATCAATCTTGCATTTTCTAAAGGCAGTTCATCCATCAACTCCTTATTCAGCCTTTAATGTCTTCATTGTTAAACATAATGTAACATGCAATTCTCCTGCAAATAGTATCATACTTTGGATGTATGAAAGGTAAATTTTGTATTATTTTTCATGTTCATTAGTCTAAGTATCCATAGAGGATTTGTTATATTATTCCAAAGTTCATACACGTTGATGCAGGAGCATCTCGCTCAACTTGAAACCCGTCATAGTTTTGAATTTTTTTTATTGAGCCAAAAAGTGATGTAATAGACACCTATGTCGGCCTAAGCTCGGTGACACGTTAACCTATTAGCCTTTAAACCAATGCGCTGTAATGTTTTGAATTTTCGGACTAGTAAGGCCATTTATGATTATTAATGGCAGTGGTTGATTTTGAAATCAAGGACCCGCGGGCTGTTTGAGGGCTCTGCGTGATATAGTAAAAAGACTTTCATTTCATCAGCAGAGGAGAGCAAGGAGAATAGATGCAGCCGTGGATAGCCTGTGAGCTAGAAGACTGTTTTGAAAAGTAGAAAATCGTTTTGTGGAAGGCTCTCTGTCTCTGAGGCCATATATGTAACAGGAATGTTGAACCAAATTTAATGAACAGAGTATTTTGTTTTCTGGCTTGTTTTCTGGCTTGTTTTGTCCCCATATGTATGTGAAGCCCGAGTACCTGGGCGTTTATTATGCAAATTGAAATCTCTGCAGGTCGTGTTCACGTTTAGCTGTTTGATTTTGATGAATCCAAGCGCTCCCTGCCTTAGATGCGGCTACTAGACTACTGTCAGATGCCTTTGAGTCTCGATCTGGAAATTGAGTAGTGATTTTACCAAGAAATGGCGGCTTCTTGATCGTATCAGGATTTGCTTTGGCAGTTCTCGAAGTTGGGCTCGGTAGGCTCCATAGCTGTGATCTGTTTAATATTCTGGGCTCCCGTCGAAGTCTGTGTGCCCGGGTTGGCTGTAGATTTGCTCATGATTAGAGAAGGGGTTTCCGCCTGCCAACGCAAGGGAGGGGGTTGGCATCAGTTTGGTATCAGAGCGATTGGAAAGGTTCTGTGGAAGGTTTGGGAGGAGGATTTTCCAGGAGAAAAACGTGGGAGTGAGGATGCCACCGAGAAGAGAAAGACCAGAACCCGAAGTTCCAGTTTGGGGACAAGGAAGAAGAAGAGGAGAACCAGTTACGAAGGAGCAAATGAGAAGGCTGGAAGCAAGGATGGCAGCCATGGAAAGGAGAACCCTGGTATGTTCGATATCAGTGACAATGAGGAAGAAGCACAGGAGGAAGTTGCAGAAGTTCCAAATGAAGAAACCAGAGCATGGAGGATGTTAATGGCAGCCAGCCATAAACCAAGACTAGAAGTCCCGATGTATGAAGGAAGCCTAAATGCAGAAGAATTAATAGATTGGATTGGTGCAGTGGAGAAATATTTTGACTTTGAAGAGGTAGAAGACAGGAAAAAGGTGAAATATGCAGCTACAAGGTTGAAGGGATATGCATCCATATGGTGGGATGACCTGCAAGCACAGAGAGAAAGACAAGGGAAGAACAAAATCAAGAAGTGGGACAAGATGCTGGGTAAGATCAAAAACCAATTTCTGCCCAAGGACTACCAACTAACTCTCATAAGACAGCTACAAAATTTAAGACAGAGAGGCATGTCGGTTAAAGAATACACTGAGGAATTCTACAAGTTATGTATCAGGTCAGGACAAAATCAAACTGATATTGAAAGAGTGGAAAAATATGTTAATGGGCTGAGATATGAAATCCAGGATGAGATAAGTTTGCTGAACCTTAGGGGTGTGGAAGAAGCTTACCAAGCAACCACTAAAGTGGAGGAGAAGTTAGTAAGAAAACAAAATCAGAAAACTAGAAGAAGAGGAAGTGCAGTGAGAGGTGGATGGTCCTCGAATAGGGGTGGAAGACCTCAAGAATATAGGAATGATGGAGGGTTTCAGAATAGAAATGTGAAGTCTCAAGGATATCAAGATGAGGCTGGAAGCTCAAGTAATCAGAACGCTCAGAGAGGTGGATTTAGAGGAGGAAGGTTTAGCACAGCAAGAAGAGGGGAAAATAGAGTTATGAAGTGCTACACATGTGGAGATCCTACACACAAGTCATACAATTGCCCAAAGAACCAGCGAGTTCAAAGAAGTGCACACATTGCAGAAGGTAGAATGGAATCCCACAAGGGAGGACAAAAAGATAATGCAGCAGAGGATGGAGAGAGTCTCATGTTAAAGAGAGTACTGGTTAATGCAGAAAAAGAATTGCAGGAGCCACCACAAAGAAAGAGCTTGTTCAGAACTAGATGTAAAACTCAAGGCAAATGCTGCAAAGTTATCGTAGACAGCGGAAGCATTGATAACCTAGTCTCTACTGAGATGGTGGAAAAACTAGGATTGAAGAGAATGAAGCATCCTGCACCTTATAAAGTTTCTTGGTTGCAGAAGGGACACCAAATCTTAGTGACCGAACAATGTAGGGTTGAATTCCAGATTGGGGATTATAAGGATGAAGTGCTGTTTGACATCATGCCCATGGATGTTTGCCATATACTCCTAGGGAGGCCTTGGAAATATGATAGGAAAGCCATTCATGATGGAAGAAGGAACACCTATTATGTGGAGAGGGATGGAGAAAGACAGAATCTGTTACCATTGCAGCCAGAGAAGGTTCAAGAGGCAGCAGAACCTAAAGTGTTGATGATGAGTGGAAATGAGCTATTGCAAGAAGTTCAGAAGGAGGAAGAAATGCACTTTGCCATTGTTGGCAAACCCAAGGTAATCTCAAATACCCCAGCAATAGATGAACTGCCTCTAGAGATTAAAGATATGCTTGATGAATTTGAAGAAATTGTTGTAGATGAATTGCCTAGTAAGCTACCACCAGTTAGAAGTATCAGTCATCACATTGATTTGATACCAGGAGCAAGCCTACCTAACAAAGCAGCATATAGGTTGACACCACAAGAAAATGAAGAAGTTAAAAATCAGGTTCAAGAATTGTTAGAGAAGGGTTTGGTGAAGGAGAGCTTAAGCCCATGTGCAGTACCTACTGTACTCAGCAGGAGGAAAGATGGAGGATGTAGAATGTGCACCGACTCTAGGGCTATCAACAAAATAACAATCAGGTACAGATTTCCTTTGCCTAGAATGGATGATTTAATGGACTGTTTAAGTGGAGCAAAGTATTTTACTAAGTTAGATTTGAAGAGTGGGTACCATCAGATTAGGATTAGAGAGGGAGATGAGTGGAAAACAACATTTAAAACCAATGATGGGTTGTATGAGTGGTTAGTTATGCCTTTTGGGCTTACTAACGCACCTAGCACTTTTATGAGGTTGATGAATGAAGTCCTAAAAGATTTTACGGGGAAGTTTGTAATAGTGTACCTAGATGACATATTAATTTTCAGTCAAAGCAAAGAGGAACACTTGAAGCATCTTAGATTGGTATTGGAGACTTTACATAGAGAGAAGTTGTTGATAAATTTGAAGAAGTGTAGTTTTATGCAGACAGAATTGGTGTATTTGGGATTTGTGATCTCAGGAAATGGACTAAGAATGGACCTGGAGAAAGTACAGGCTATATTGGATTGGCCTACTCCAAGTAGTGTATTTGAGGTAAGGAGTTTCCATGGTTTAGCAAATTTTTACAGAAAATTTATAAGGAATTTCAGTCAGATAAGTGCACCTATTATAGATACCATCAAAGGAAATAGGAAGCCATTTAAGTGGACGGAGGAAGCAGACATAAACTTTAAAGTGCCAAAAAGGAAGGTTACTGAACAACTAGTGTTAGCTTTGCCTAATTTTGATAAGGTTTTTCAAGTTGAAACCGATGCTAGTGGAATTGCCATAGGAGCTGTCCTAACCCAGGAGAAGAGACCCATAGCATATTTCAGCGAGAAGTTGAATGAAGCTAAACAGAAATATTCTTCTTATGATAAAGAATTGTACGCTGTTGTTCAATCAATGAAAAAATGGAGACATTACCTTATGCCAAGGGAATTTGTTTTATATTCTGATAATCATGCACTGCAGTTCATTAACAGTCAGCCTAAGTTGAACCAAAGACATGCAAAATGGGTGGAGTTCATGCAGAATTTTACATTTGTAATCAAGCACACCAGTGGAAAGTTAAACAGAGTTGCGGACACTCTAAGTAGAGTTAATCTGTTGTTAGAAGAGGTTAAAGTGAGCATTGTGGGATTTGAAGACATGAGGGAATCCTATAAAGAAGATGAGGACTTTAAGGATATTTATGTAGCTTGTGTAAGCCCTATTACTTGTAACAGAAGTCAATGGCTGGAGTATACCTTGCAAGAGGGTCTGCTGTTCAAAAACAGTAAGTTATGTATCCCAAATTGTTCGGTAAGAGAGAATATAATCAAGGAGAAGCATAGCGGCAGCCTAGCTGGTCACTTCGGAGGGGATAAAACATTAGCCCAAGTGAATGCATTCTATTATTGGCTAGGTATGAGGAAGGACATCAAGAAGTTTGTGGAAAGATGTAGAGTATGCCAGCATGCAAAGGGAGGAAAACAAAATACAGGATTGTATCAGCCTTTTCCCATTCCTGACAAGCCATGGGATGCGGTTAGCATGGATTTTATTTTAGGACTGCCAAGAACTCAGAGAGGGAACGATTCAATTTATGTTGTGGTTGATAGATTCTCAAAGATGGCGCATTTCATTGCTTGTAAGAAAACTACTGATGCTACCAATGTTGCAAACTTGTTCTTTTCTGAAGTTGTTAGATTGCATGGCTTACCATTAAGTATCGTATCAGATAGGGATGTAAATTTTGTGGGCCATTTCTGGAGGACATTATGGAAGAAATTGGGGACAAAGCTGGATTTTAGTTCAGCCTACCACCCACAGACAGATGGGCAGACAGAGGTAGTTAATAGAAGTCTTGGAAACATCTCAAGAAGTTTAGTGTATGAACATCCTAAGCAATGGGACTTGGCACTTGCCCAAGCTGAGTTTGCCTATAACGACTCACCTAATAGAAGTACTGGAAGGAGCCCGTTTCAAATTGTTTATGGGATGCACCCAAGAGGTGTATATGAGCTTAGAAATCTGGAGAAACAAGAGTTTAGAAGTTCAGATGAGGAGGATTTTGCATCTGCAATGCACAACTTACAGGAGAATGTTAAAAGAACGCTGGAGGAAAGTGTAAGTAGGTATAAGCAGAAAGCTGATGAGAAGAGAAGGGAAGTAGATTTCCAAGTGGGAGATATGGTGATGGCTTACTTGAAGAAAGAAAGATTCCCAAGGGGAACTTACAACAAACTGAAACTCAGGAAGATTGGACCTTGCAAAATCTTAAGGAAATTCTCTGCTAATGCATATGAGATTGATCTACCATCTGGGTATGGTATATCACCTATTTTCAATGTTGCAGATTTGTCTCTTTTTAAAGAAGCAGGACAACAGGATGAGGAATGAGGACTTCCAGCTAGTGATGGACAGGCTGTGGATTGGCAAGAACAACTACCTCAGCTGGAGCAACCACAAGTTGAAGCTGTGCTAGACAAGAAAGTTACAAAAAAGACCAGAAGCAGGACCTATTATCAGTATTTAGTGAAGTGGAAAGGGCAACCTGTTGAGGATGCTGTATGGATGACAGAATCAGAGGCTTACCAGCATGGGACAGACCCTGAAGAACATGTGAAGAACTTCATTTTCTCTCCCCGGGAGGATGATGCAGGAGCATCTCGCTCAGCTTGAAACCCGTCATAGTTTTGACTTTTTTTTATTGAGCCAAAAAGTGCTGTAATAGACACCTATGCCGGCCTAAGCTCGGTGACACGTTAACCTATTAGCCTTTAAACCAATGCGCTGTAATGTTTTGAATTTTCGGGCTAGTAAGGCCATTTATGCTTATTAATGGCAGTGGTTGATTTTGAAATCAAGGACCCGCGGGCTGTTTGAGGGCTCTGCGTGATATAGTAAAAAGACTTTCATTTCATCAGCAGAGGAGAGCAAGGAGAATAGATGCAGCCGTGGATAGCCTGTGAGCTAGAAGACTGTTTTGAAAAGTAGAAAATCGTTTTGTGGAAGGCTCTCTGTCTCTGAGGCCATATATGTAACAGGAATGTTGAACCAAATTTAATGAACAGAGTGTTTTGTTTTCTGGCTTGTTTTGTCCCCATATGTATGTGAAGCCCGAGTACCTGGGCATTTATTATGCAAATTGAAATCTCTGCAGGTCGTGTTCACGTTTAGCTGTTTGATTTTGATGAATCCAAGCGCTCCCTGCCTCAGATGCGGCTACTAGACTACTGTCAGATGCCTTTGAGTCTCGATCTGGAAATTGAGCAGTGATTTTACCAAGAAATGGCGGCTTCCTGATCGTATCAGGATTTGCTTTGGCAGTTCTCGAAGTTGGGCTCGGTAGGCTCCATAGCTGTGATCCGTTTAATATTCTGGCTCCCGTCGAAGTCTGTGTGCCCGGGTTGGCTGCAGATCTGCTCACGATTAGAGAAGGGGTTTCCGCCTGCCAACGCAAGGGAGGGGGTTGGCATCACACGCACTCTCTCACTGCTAAAGATCTTCATCTTTCCTTTAGTCAGCCATGATTACAGTTACCCAAGAACGTAATTTAATAGTGGGCGTTCTGTGTGGTACCAGAAGAAATTAAGTCCACAGGTATAGCTAGGCTCTCTAATTAGGCACATAAGTTTGACTTGGGTTGTACAATGACTTGCAAAAAAAATTGGCAAAAGTTTGTAATCTCAATATCATGTAATATATCCAAATTTCGATCAAAGAGCAAGAGACTATAGGCAAGTTTTAGACTGAGTTTATTTCCTTTTACTCAATGTTATATTTAGTGATAATAACTAATCAGTATTCAGAACTTGAACTTGAGACCAATTTATGAATATGGATTCTAACTAAAGTATTCGTCATTGTAAAATTATTTAGTGATTAATTTATTTTTGGATTGTAAAATTATTTTAGTGATTAATTTATTCTTGGATCTGTCGTATGAGGAGGTATGAGGAGTTATCGAGTAAAATTCGGTGAGGAATTGCACGTGACTCATCTCTAATACTTTTGATCACAGTGTTCCCCATAACCAGGTTTTATGACAGTTTCATTGGCACTGCAAATGATTCTCAAAGAACAAAATGCTTCTCATAGACAAATGATTCTCAAAGAACAAAAACCTGGCGGCTGTTGCAGAAACAGAGAAACATAGGGAAGAACTCATGAAACTCAAACAACATGCCCAGCCAGTAATTGACTATTAAGATGACATAGAAGAAGAGTGAAATTCTATATTAAGATGACATAGTAGAAGAGTGAAATTCTATGTGGCATCAAATTTGTTTTCTTTCACTAATAAAGTATTTGGCATAGCCTAAACGTTTGACAATTTCGCTGGTCCCGATGGCATTTTCTGGGATCAATATAGTAAAAAAAAATTGAGATTTTGAATTACTGTCTTTAAATTTGTTTAAGCTAGGTGTATGGGGTATTTGAGGGCGCAGAATATATTTATGTATTCAAAAATATGATTTGAACAACACAGAATCTGGATTTAAAAAAAAATAGCCGGATTCCGATGAAAAACTCGACAGACAGCCAAAATCGTCGAATGCTTAAACTCCTTGACAATATAGTCCACGGTTTACAGTTTACATTCGACGATTTGGCCCATCTGATGAGTTTTTGAGCAAAATCCTGCATTTCTTTTAAATCCAGATTCTGTGTTTAAATAATGTTTTTGACTGCATGAATGGATTTAGCCCCTCAAACACCACAGGGCACTCAGCTTAAGCAAATTTAAAGACTATTATTCAAAATCTCAGATTTTTTACTGAATTCGTGTTGGAAAATGCTGTTGTAAAACTGAGGAAACCATCAAAGTTTAGGCTACTCACTTTTCATTTAGTTTTCGATATTTGACAGAGGAATATTTGATTTCTCAATAAATATCAACGGAGTTGCAGTCATATGGGCCTCTACTACTTGGCTTCTTCGTAACAAAACTAATTTCACTGTAAATGCAAGATCATCATAGCCAACCAACTCCCTTGAAGTTCCATCAAGGTCATAAATGACAAGGAACTACCCATCATAACGGCATGCGGGTCAATTCATTGCCATAACGATTTAAAGCTTCTTTACTAAGGAATCCGGAGGGTGGTGTGGATTCTGCGGAGAGTTCTATGTAAAAAAATAAACATTTTTTTTAGAATGGTGTAAATTTGTAAATTTTTTGGTTGGTTTTTAGAAGGTATTTGTTAATTTGTATATATTTTGTCTCTTTCATTGTGTATGTCAAGTGGGATAGTTTGGGTGGCTAAGATAGAAGTTTTCTTTTCCATCTAAGTTTAGTGTAATTTAAATTTTTGAGGATGTGATGAGATGTTTTCAAGTTTTTGTTTTGAATAAATATATACATATCACCTCTTTAAATAAATTAAGAGATAGTTATAAATATATGTTAGTTTGAAAGAGACATAGAGTTGCCATCCCTACATCCAAAGCGTTCCCTTGTTTAGTGAGAAGGAAGATACCAATCATTCTCACCTATATTGGTTGTGTATTATGTACTCACATAAGCACGAAGAATAAAATAAACAAATATCATTGGACACTGGTGAGAAACTTCATGGGCATCCTAGAAAGAAAGATAGGATGCCCTTGCCTTACCCATTTGAAAGATAGGGAATCGATTGAAACGTTTGTTACTTATGACGATAAACAAGTATGTTCTGAATGACAAAGATTACAAATCAAGATGTATGTGGAATAGCTGTACCCTTTATTGAACTATGCAAATAGAGAAGAATGAAATGAGCAATCACAATAGCATTGAGTTCAAGGTCAAAGTGATAATCATGCTAGAGCATACGCATGGAGAGAGTCTTGGAATAGGAAGACACTCAAATAATATAGGAGAATCTTCATCCTTACCCAAGGTACAATCTATGATTGGGTATGGATGATACGTGACATAAAATTAATATACTAAATGAAAGAAATGTTAATATTCATGATATACGAGTCTCTCATCCTTAGTCCTTTTATAAACTCCTTGATGGTATGGTTGAATATGTTAGGTATATAGGTTTAACTTATTTTTAATTATGAGGCAAGAAAATAATATGAAATAGAAGATATATGTGGTAAATTAATATAATACTATCAACAAGTTTTATTTTATTTACATAAACAAATTTATTCTCTTGCAACACATATACCAAAAATACCAAAAACATCAACATTGGAAATTCTTTCGATCAAAACATAAGTAAAAAATATCATTAGAAATATTTTTCTTGGTTTTGCAAGGTTCTTAGTGGTGGTTAAGTATATATTATTCAAAAATTAATTTAATTTGCAGCCTTGAAAACATGTCTTGGAACCTAAAAACACTTGTTTTTGCTTAGTGTCCTGCTATGGAAGATCTTCCATTAAATAATAAGCTAATTTACTTGGGTGTTTCAGACCCACATTTTCCACAATGTGAACAAGCCAAAAATCATAAACTAATTTTATTGTCCAACCCCCTTGTAAAGGCTACATAGGCCTACGTTGAATATTATGCCAACAATATCTTTGTGCATCCTAGTCATTGTGGGATTAATTGTTGGGTGATCATTTGTTTTTGGTTATTGAATTCCAATCAACATGGATGCTTATTACAATTAAGATCTTCCTTTGACTATGCAACAAGTGAAACAGTGATTTGTTTAATTCAAATGCCTCGTCATATAAAACTTATTGGTATGATGGTGCACTAATGTTTGCTACCATGTTAATGTAGATCATAGTACAAACATGAAAGGTGTTGTTTGCGTTGAAATATTTACAACAAATGGCTTGAGCATTGGCACAAAACCCCAAGCACCATGAGTAGAGTGCCACTTCAATAGTCCAGTCTAGTTATCCCACATGTTTTGCTAGGATGACTTGGCTATGTTAGATTTCATCATAGTAGGCCCCACCAATGGGGGGTTTGATAGGTGTGAGAGTGGTCAAAGCTGTCACTTGGGCCCACCACACAATGACAAACAATGCCTAACTTTTTGTATCGTCATTTTAGAGGAGACCAAGCCCCTAGAGCCTTCTACTAATGGACGGGTCTCAGGTCAACTTGTTATTATAATAGACCACAAGATCTCCTACATAAAACTCAAAATACTTAACTACTAGAGATAACCCTCCAAAATTACAAGTGCCTACATAAACCCAATATAACATTGTTAGTGCTAGTTATGATACCTAACTTGATAAGAACAGTGATTGAGGCATGCAACATAGGAAATTAGTCTGTGGCATTGACCATGAGATCTCCTTCATAAAACTCAAAATACTTAACTACCACCATACTCAAGATAACCCCCAAACTTTATTCTAATGGATCATGAGATCTCCTACATAAAACAAAAAATACTTAACTATTCAAGATAACCCACCAAACTATATTATAATAGACATTGAAATCTCCTACATGAAACGAAAAGTACTTAACTACTCAAACTAACCTACCAAACTTTATAAATGTCTACATAAAACTCAAAATAGTATGCCCAAACACCTATACAAATTAACTTTCTTAAAACATGAATAAGTAGTTGCTGCCAATTGTGTACGATTTTTATGGTTTGGTTTATGATGCTTACTGGTTTTTGTTTGATGATTTTGTTTCTTTAGTTTGGGTAGGATGTTATGGCGCTGATGGGACTTACCCGCAGTATCCACCTATGTAGTTTCTTTCCACTTCGGCTGTAGTGTCTTTTCTGCAGTTTGTTCAGTCTAAGTTTGAAGGTCTTTTTGAGACAGTTTTTGGTCTGGGTTATTGTAACAGGGTTATGGGAATAGATAGTTTTGGTGTAGAAGGTTTAGAGGAACAAATGGATCTTGTAGTAGGGTTGTGTTACAAACTCTCCGGGCATGAAAGGCCCTGTGAGCCATGATCTTTTTTGTAATGAAGGTTCTTATTTAATATAATTTTTCTTGCTTACAGATAAAGAATTGTGTACGATTTTTATGAAATAATATAATTATGATATCTAAACTATTGAAAAAACAATTATAATATTACAATGATAGGCTTATGCTTCCCGTCTCTAGGAAAGAAATAAATATGGCCATATGGGATATGGAACCAAACAAGGCTCCAGGACGAGACATTTTTTCAATTAGGATTTTCCGAGGATGCTGGTAAATCATCAAAAAGGATCTGCACAAAATGGTTAGTAAATCACAGGGATATATAAAAATTGGAGGTGCCACAAACTATTCCTTTCTAGCCCTCATCCCCAAGGAATCAACCCTATTTTCATTCTTTCACTTTCAACCCATCTCCCTTTATAACTCACTTTACAAAATCATTACGAAAATCCTGGAAAATTGTTTGAAAGTCTTGCTCTCAAAGATAATCTCAGAAAACCAGGGAGGTTTCATTAAGGGGAGACAGTTAATGGATAATGCAATTATGATCCAAGAAGCCATTCATTCCAGTATCAAAAGAAAAGAAAAAGGAATGGCCATCAAAATACATATGGCTAATGCATTCGACAGGGTTCAGCATAAATTTATGTTTAAAGTTATGGCTAAAATGGGATTTTCTCAATTCTTTGGTGCGTGGATCAGAGCCTCTATAGGTGCTCCATGGATTGCTCAACTTGTCAATGGGAGAGAAGCCCTTTTATTTTATTCCAGTAGGGCCTCGGGAAATATTGTCCCCACTTCCCCTTTTTATATATTATTATGGTTGATGCCCTCAGTAAAAAGATCGAAGAAGATAGGCAAAGGGAGGAGATTCCTAGAATTCAAATCATGAGAGGATTCAAGAACATAAGCCACGCTCAATTTGCGGATGACACTCTAGAGGATGCCTCAATCCTTGTAGCGGTCAGATTTAATAGGATTCTCTTAGGCTTCTGTTCAACATCTGGAAGCAAAATGAATAATGGGAAGAGCTCAATTTTTGGATGGCATATTATTATGGTTGATGCCCTCAGGAAAAAGATCGAAGAAGATAGGCAAAGGGAGGAGATTCCTAGAATTCAAATCATGAGAGGATTCCAGAACATAAAGCACGCTCAATTTGCGGATGACACTCTACTGATAGAGGATGCCTCAATCCTTGTAGCGGTCATATTTAATAGGATTCTCTTAGGTTTCTGCTCAACATCTGGAAGCAAAATGAATAATGGGAAGAGCTCAATTTTTGGATGGCATATCTCTCCAAGAGAATTGAGAGAGATCTCTAGAATTCTTGGTTTCTTGGGGAGCCTTGATTGGGAAGAATTCAAATACTTAGGCCTGCCTATTGTTCGCAAGACTCCCCGGAGGAGAACCTAGAGCTATTTAATAGAGAAATTTAAGTCAAAGCTACAGGTTGGGGTGCATCTTGGCAAAATCAACAGGGAAGCTTGTCTTAATCAAATCGGTATTATCATCTCTTCCCATTTTTAAATATTCCTTAATGTTAACTCTCGTCTCAATTATCAAGGAAATGGAAAACTTGATGTGCAATTTCTTGTGGAGAGGTGGGAATAATAACGAGAGAAAATTTCATCTCGTAAGCTGGAAGAAGATCAAGAAACCAACTCGTGAAGTCGTGAAGGGGGCCTTCAGATTTGAGATCTCAGTAACAACAACCTTGCAATAGGATCTAAAGTTTTACGGAACCTGGTGTCAGGGAAAATTTCTTGGGTAAAGCGAGTAATGAACTGGAAATACCTGAAAGGTACCTGTCTAAGATGTCTAGACACTCCCCCTCCTCTCCAAAAAGTGTCTTAGATTTCGAAGCTATATATGTTTCAAAGCGTGGCATTTTTTTAGAAGTAATTATATTGGATTTCTGGGAATGGAAAAAGGATCAAGTTATGGAAGGACAAAATTCTAAATAATCCGACCATGGGAGAACATAGAAACCTTTAGAAGTTACAAGCTTGAATGATAGAAGCTGGTTATATAAATCTTTGGGATATATTAGTCTGGTATGATTCGGCAGCAAGGGCATGGAGTGCGTGGGTGAAATTGAACTTGCAGAGAATTTAATCCCGTCAATTGCTCATCTCCAATATCTTTTAAGTGGAAAGGCTCCTATAAGCAAAAGAGCTAAGGATTGCAGGGGTTGGGGATCCACTAGTCACTACTCGATATTGCACAGATATCAGGTTGTTTCACTCTCTTAATTTTCTAATCCGGACCTCGCTCTTTGGAAGGGAGTGTGGAGTAAAGGAAATATTCAAAAATTTCCTTATTTTGTTGGCTTCTTTCCCAAGGCCGACTCCTCATAGGGGATTGTAGATTTAAATAAAGCACAGCTGGATCAAATCAGCTTGATCTCCATACAAACACACAGTCATCAGAAACACAGAGAGGAAAACAGAGTTCTCTATGTCAAAAGAAAAAGACCATTCGTTCTATTAAAGTATGTGGTATATAAACATAAAATACAACTACACAAAATAGGTGGGAGAGCTCAGCATTTAAGAGATGTTGGTGAGCAGTACACCAACCGAATTTACTCACTGATGTGAGCTTAAGTGTCAATGTACACCAGCACCCCCCCTTAAGCGAAAGGTAGGGAGTACACAGAGGTAGACAAAAGACGAGTCCCGGCTACACTGCCTGCTAAGGTACTCATGTTCAAAAGGATCAAACATAGATGAAAACATGAAGGAGAACTGAGACTACCCCCCTGCCCCCAAGGACAATGTCCTTCACCCCAAGCAAGGCACGATGCTGAACATATTTCGTATGTGCCAAACGTTTGGTGAATATATCAGCAACCTGCAAGTCAGTTCTATAGTATTGCAAATCAATAGTATGTTCACGAATCAGCTGTCGGATGTAATGCATGTGGACCTCTATATGCTTGGTGCGTTGATGCTCTACTGGTTCCTTGGAAATATGGATAGCACTTTGATTATCACACCAAATTACAGTAGGCTGCACCTGCTGAAAACTAAACTCTGATAAAATCTGCCAAATCCAAATAGACTCTGTGGCAGCATTAACATCACCTCAGTACTCTGCTTCTGTAAAAGAAAGGGCGATGGCAGCTTGCTTCTTACTGGACCAAACAATAGGGCCATATCCAAGGTGAAAGACAAAGCCAGATGTCGATCTGCGGTCATCAAGATCACCAGTCCAATCAGAGTCTGTGTAACCCACTAAATCTGCATTGCCATGGGATGAATACTTAATGCCATATGTGTGTGTCCCCCTAATGTATTGAAGAATCTACTTTGCAGCTTTCCAATGGAGCTCATGTGGTTCCTGCATGAACCGAGAAACCAAGCCAACTGCATATGAGATATCCAGACGTGTGTGAGTCAAATACAGTAGGCTGCCAACAAGCTGCCGATACAAAGTAGCATCCACTAAAGGAGTAGTGCACTTTGCGGATAACTTGACTCCGGACAAATATGGCGTTGGTGCAGATTTGCAATCCAACATGTGAAATTTGTTCAAGAGATCCAATGCATACTTGGGCTGAGAAAGACCTATCCTAGATGTAGACTGAGTGACCTGCAGTCCCAAAAAGTAGTGAAGTAGCCCTAAATCTGCCATGTCAAACTGTTGTCGAAGAGAAAACTTCATTTGATCAATCAAGCTAGATGAACTCCCAGTAAGAATGAGATCATCCACATAAAGAACAAGGAGGAGAAGCTCACGATCTTGCTGCAAAATATACACATTTGAGTCAGAAAGGCAGTGAGAAAATCCTAAAGAGAGAAGGAAAGAATCCATCTTCTCATACCACGCCCTAGGGGCTTGTTTGAGACCATACAATGATTTTTTGAGCATGCACACAAATGAGGAGTCCTGGATAAATCCAAGAGGTTGCTCCATGTATATTTCTTCTTGCAGATCACCATGAAGGAATGCACATTTGACATCCATTTGGTGTACAGTCTACTTACGAGATGCAGCGATAGAAAGAACAAGGCGAATAGAATTCATTTTAGCCACGGGTGCAAAGGTTTCAGAATAGTCAAGTCCCTCAACCTGTGAAAACCCTTTAGCGACCAATCGAGCCTTATATTTGTCTATAGAACCATCAGCTGCATGTTTGGTTTGATATACCCACTTGCATTGAACTAATTTTCTTCCTTTTGGAAGAGGGACCAAGTCCCAAGTGTCATTTTTCAGCAAGGAATTATGCTCTTCTTCCATGGCAGCATCCCATTTTTTAATACCATGGGCCTCATGAAAGTCTTTTGGATCTGAAGTGCAAGCCATAAATACTCGAGGAGTCCTTTGAAGAGAGGACCTCATTTTTCTTTGACCCCAATCAAGAAGTGGAGGACGTGAGCTTGCTGGTTGTTCTTCAAGCTCACTATCATGAGCAGGGGCAGTCAACTCAGAGGAAGGATCATCATGTGAAGATACAAAATGTTGAGGAGGATGCTCATCAAATCGAACACTCCTGCTAATGAGCAATTCATGTGTGTCGGGATGTAATAACCTATACCCTTTAACATCTTCTGGGTAGCCAACAAATATGCAGGGCTTACTTCGCATGTCCATTGCCTTGCATTTGTCTTTTGGAATGTGCGCCCAAGCATTGCACCCAAAGACTCTAAGATGCCCAACAGAGGGTTTTTGTCCACTCCAAACTTCTTCTGGTGTCACCCCTTGAATAGCCTTATGAGGAGTGCGATTTTGAACATAGTTTGCACAATTTATCGCTTCAGCCCAAAACCGTGGGCCAAGACCTCTTGCATGAATCATACACTTTGCCATCTCTTTCAAGGTACGGTTTTTCCTTTCAGCAACACCGTTTTGCTGTGGATAGTAGGGTACTGTATGCTGTAGCTTAATACCATCAGTGGCACAATAGTCCCTAAACCTGTTATTGACATATTCCCCACCATTATCTGTCCGCAAGCATTTGATAGACTTTCCAGATTGTTTTTCAGCCAAGGCTTTGAACACAAGAAAAGTGTCAAAAGCTTCACTTTTGTTTTTCAAAAAATAGACCCATGTTCGTCTAGAATAGTCATCAATGAATGTAAGCAAGTAGCGTGCCCTTTGAAAAGACAGTCTAGGAAAAGGGCCTGAAATATCACTGTGAATAAGTTGAAGAACTTGAGAAGCTCTCCAAGATTTTCCCTTATCAAAAATATCTTGAGGATACTTTCCAAGGATACAACCTGTACAAATACCTTCAGAAAAGGAGATAGGTGGAAGATCAGTGACCATGTTTTGCTTACTGAGCTGCTGAAGATAGCGATAATTCAAGTGGCCAAATCATTCATGCCATAATCCACTTAATTCATTTGAGTGAGCAAGCAATGCACTGCTAGAAGATGTTCGCTCAAAATGAGAAAACAAATACAAGCGTGCATGATGATCCACTTTCCCTATGGCAACAACTTGTGAAGGGTCCTCAATTTCACGAACAATTACAGAGTCAGAGGTAAATAATGTTGTCTTCCCTACTCCAGAATTTGTAATCTGATAAATTGAGAGCAAGTTCACTGAAAGATTAGGAACATGCAAAACATTATTAATCATGCCATCTGTCATCTCAACAAAGCCTTGTCCTTTAACAGCCAAAGGTGAAGAGTTGCCTATAAAAATATGCTCAGTTTTGCATGAAATAATGGAAGAAAACAGGTTCTTATGAGTTGCCATGTGATGGGTTGCTCCAGAATCAAATATCCATTCAGGTTCAGAAAAGGAGAAACCTGTTATAGCAGAGAGGGCTTTGGCATTCCCTGTATCGTTGCTAGGGGAAGATAAGCTAACATTTAGATTGTGTTTCTTCATTTCTGAAGACAGGACAACTAGTTTCTTAAAACAGTGAGATTCTGAACGACCTTCCTTTCCACAGAATGTACATTTAAGAGAATTTTTCTTCCCTTTAAAATCTGGCTTTGGAGAGGAATTTGAAGAATTACTTGATTTTGAGCTATGTGTTTGTTTCCCTTTAGATGCATTTTTATATGGCATCCTTGAATTGGGAGGTGAGCTAGCTATTAATGCATGAGACTTAGAATCTATAGAGCTAAGAGAGCCCATTTGAATGAGCTTATCCTACTCACGAGTGAGTCTTTCAGCAAAAGCATCAAAGGTAGGCATTACAAAATTTGGACCCAAGGCATCCCTAGTTGAATAAAATGTGGAAACAAACACTAAGTATGATTCTCCTAACTTAGAGAGCACTGCATGAATGAGCTACTCATCATTTTTCTCAATATTGCAATCCTTCAGTTGAAGCCTAAGAGATTTGAACTTGGAAATGAAGTCTTGAATGGTATCAAAATTATTAGGATTGAGACTAATCAGTTCATTTTCCAGTTGATGACCACGAATGGCATCTGTTTTACCAAACAATTGTTCAAGTTGATCCCATGCTTCATGGGGAGTGTCTATGCCTTCCAAATGAAATAGTAGTTCAGGTGAAAGAGAAAGACAAATCAAGCCTAAGGCTTCATCACAACGATTATGCCATTTAGGCTTTTCAACATTTTGTGTGGGTTCTTTTTCTGTTCCAGTGGTTACCCTGTACAGACCTTTACTCCTTAATAGAACAACCATTGTTGATTTCCAAGAAAAATAGTTGTGAGGAGTTAAAATAGGGATTGGCAACTTATCTGCCATTGTAAGGAAAAGAAGATGTCAAAGAAAAGGATTAAAAGGTGACTGGTGATAGCTTCAAACAGTAGTTTAGACTCTAGAGCAGAGAGCAGAGCAAAATGGCAAAAGAAAACCTGGATGCCCTGTAGAAATGCCCAGAAGCCACTGCAGCCAATGAGGATGGAGGAAGCTAATGCCCTGTAGCTCTGATACCATGTAGATTTAGATAAAGCACAGCAGGATCAAATCAGCTTGATCTCCATACAAACACACAGTCTTCAGAAACACAGAGAGGAAAATAGAGTTCTCTATGTCAAAAGAAAAAGACCATTCGTTCTATTAAAGTATGTGGTATATAAACATAAAATACAACTACACAAAATAGGCGGGAGAGCTCAGCATTTAAGAGATGTTGGTGAGCAGTGCACCAACCGAATTTACTCACTGATGTGAGCTTAAGTGTCAACGTACACCAACAGGGATAACCTTAACAAAATGGGACTTCAAGGCCCATTCAGATATCCTTTGTGTGCTTCATGTGGTGAAACATTAAGCATTTCATTTTAGTATTCCTATTCTATTTTGGTCTGGTTCTATGCTACTTCCCCCATTGGAAGGGGCTTGTTAGCCCCAAGATCCACATTGGAAATGTTCAAAGATTGGGGGAAGAAATATCCAACTTCCCTTAAGGTAGAAGGTTGGTTTAAAACATATTGGTTGGCTCTTCCAAATTTTATATGCTGTAAATTATGGTTGGCAAAAAAGAACATTATTTTCTGCAATCACGCCACTCCTCCAGTGGTGGTTGCACCACAAGCCAAGGCTCTTCTCTTTGAAAGTATGAAAACAAAAGGAATTCTCTCTCTTGTGTCAGTTCTCTTAGCTGATGAGCTTCTTTGGGCCATAGAATTCCTTCCTCGCCCCTCCCCTTCTATATCTTGCAGTCAAAGTTTAGCCTCCTAGAAGATAAGGAAACCTGAAGAAGACTTTGAAGTATGGTGGAAATCTCAGCAAAAGTACTGTATATTCTTTAATGGAGCTTCTAACTCCAAGAGAATTTTCAATGCTAACCTACTAAATAAAAAAAGACGAGGGGGAATGGAAAAACCTACACTATCTCCCCCTTTTTTCTATAGTATAAATTACAGAACAGTGGGTATAGCAGTCCCTTCACTTGTGACCACAACGTAAACCTGCTATTTGCAGTGTGGCCTCTCCTGGAATGTTTCTTGAAGCACTTCTAAAATAATAATAACACGCAAGCACTGCCTTGCATACAGTGACATACACTGCTTATATATTTTTAAATTGCAATTTCACTTTAATTATTAATGGGGAGCTACAAAACCCAACACCACATTAACACAACAACTAAATTGTAGAGTCGCGGATACAGTATCTGATTAACACAACAACTAAATTGTAAAGTTGTGGATACAATATCTGAATTGGATACACCAATTTTCAGAAAATCCGAAAATCAGGATATGAGACAACTAGGATATGTCAAATACAAACATTCATTCATACATACATATATCAAAGAAACTAGGAGACAAAATTTCAAAATATCATTCATGGATTTTGAATTTGGAAATAAAGCCAACAAATAGCATTTAACATTAAGAAAGGCCCAGGCTCTCTATTTATAACTTGATTTTGTAAGAAATTAATATGGCTATCTTTTTTTATTTTTTATTTTTAGATTTTGTTTTCATTTTAGTGACCAATGCAGTGATTGAAAGGAGCGTATACAATGACCAAAATGTCTGTTGAAATGGTCATAACGTTCGCTAAAACAATCCATACACCATCTCAAACGGAGAATACAACACGTGAAGATTTGAAACGTCACTGAAATGTTTCAGCATTGCTTCAGATCCATGTCTTACAGGGAGATGTTTCTGAAATGCTGAAATGCATTTCCAGCACTTCGGGGTGAAGTAACTGGTAACATACAGTACAAACCCACCTTAACATTGGGGGCGAGATATGAACCTTCCGTGTCTCCCAAGAAAAAGCATTACCTTTACCAATTCTTCACCATGGGTTAACACGTGAAGATTTGAAACGTCACTGAAATGTTTCAGCATTGCTTCAGATCCATCTCTTACAGGGAGATGTTTCTGAAATGCTGAAATGCATTTCCAGCACTTCGGGGTGAAGTAACTGGTAACATACAGTACAAACCCACCTTAACATTGGGGGCGAGATATGAACCTTCCGTGTCTCCCAAGAAAAAGCATTACCTTTACCAACTCTTCACCATGGGTTAATCCCCAACATACACTGCATATACAAGAGAACCGAGAATGTCAACTTTTAGCAATTAATGCTAGAGGTTGCAAAAGATGGCAAAACATTAATCATTAATTTTTGCAATGAGGTTACTTCTGGTAGTTGAAACTCTAGGCCTCATTGTTAAAGTAAAGGTCTTCAAGATTTGGTATATTGAAAATCATATCGGTTTTGTTGGTGTCTGCAAATTTGGTTTCTTGTAAGATTTTGCCACTGCCATCTTTAATACTTGAAATGGCAGTAATTGTAATGCAACATAAGTTAATTGTTTGAAAGCTATGCAATTATTTTGCTCTTTGTTATATAAGATATGATATACGATAAGATAATTTTATTAATGTCCAACTAATAACCACTATAGTAGGTCAATGGAATTGTTGGATACAATATGTCATTACAAAGCGGGAGAGTCAAAACAACTCATATAAAAAGCAAACAACATACAAAAAATCAAGTATCAGTCTAAGCTAAAAGTCTGAAAAACCATAGACGCTGAAAGAAGGACACTTCTATGGGAGAAGAGAAGTGGGGACGGATCCAAGAAATCGAATATGCAGGATTTTGTTCCACTAAGGGTTGTTTTTCCACGGGAAATTAGGTTTAATTTAACTAAGCTATGGTCATTTATAACTTAGGACTGTTTCTTATCTTTTAAAGGCAAAATTGAATGGGGTCTGATGTAGAAATATGTTTTTCACATTGTTTATTTCCTGATACTGAAAAATGTTTTATTTGTGGCAAGAAAGGCCACTGGGCAAATAAATGCCCCAAGAGAATATCTAAGCCTCGGCTTGCAGCAATGTTTACTAATGAATTAGATCCTTCTTGGTGGGATCTTGACTACTATGATACTGACCAATATCCCGAAAGAGAAATAGTTTTTCTCCCAGATGAAGGATCCTCTGATTCAGATGACTCAGATCCTTCCATGAATAAATTTGATCTTGCAGAATCCATCGACTCCTCTTCTGATTCCGATCAGGATGCAAATTTAGGAGGGTTTGATGGTCCTCCAGAATTTTGTTTTATATGTTTTCCACATCAAAGGTTTCTCCTCAAATCAGAGTTGCTGAAATTGCTGAAATTTTATATAGAACACCAGCATATCAGTGTGTTCTAAGAAAGAATTAAAAGATGAAAAGAACAAGCTTTTAGCTCAACTAAAAGCTAAAGAGAAGCAACCAGCGAAATCTAACTCTTTCTTTCTTAATATCAACATGAATCCAGCATTCTATAATCCAGCAGAGCTTTACAAAGAATATCTCCATCTTCATGAAGATAGACAAAGATTCAGAAAAGATAAAGAGCACCTACTCAGGTTGCAAATCAAAGAAAAGCAAAGCTCTTTGAAGAAGTTTGTCAGAGAAATAGAAGAGCTAAAAAGAATGCTAGAAATAACTATAAGAGAGAAAGATCAGTCCTTGAAAGAAGAAATTTGCAAAGCCTATGAAGAAGCTCTTAAGAGCCCCAAAGATAGAAGCACACCTAGTATCAATGAAGAAAGCTCAGCAAAAGAAGATGATGAACCCACTTTGTTTCCTGCTCCAAATCCAGAGCCAATTCTAGGACTATTTATTGGTCCTAAGTTATATATAAAAGTCTTATTTTTCCCTCTAGAGTTCAAGCCATAACAGCTAGATTGCACGATAGACTCTGGCTGCCAAATGAATTTGGAAAAAGGAGGTGCCATACCATCATTTTATTGGGAACATATTTTTGATCGCGGCGTAGCAATTGAAGGAACTCCCGTACAATTGCTTGGAAGAGTTCCAGACTTCCCAATTAAGATTGAAGGTTTGTTAGAAGTTTTGTCTTTAAATAGATTAGACAATATAAAAGAGGATTGTATTTTAGGATCAGAGTTTTTGACTAGAGTCAATCCTGTTACTATTGATAATAATAAAATGTTGTTCAAATGTACAATAAATTGTAGATTAGTGTCTTGTCCCATGTCCTTTGAGCTAAATCCAGATGCCCAACTCCTGTAAAGAAGCTCAATCCTGCCCCTAATATTGTAGAATTCTTCAAAATGGAAAGGTGTATAGCTTATGCATAAATGCACAAGGACTCTTCCTTATCTCAAATTTCAGAAAAGCTTGAGAAAGATTGCACCTTTGAAATTCCTAATTCCTTTTGGACCAAAGAAAAATATTGTGTCTCTATCATATGATCCTTTGGTTAAGCCTAGAGCCCAACGAGCCTCTGCAGCCTTAATGTCTCCTACAGAAAAAGAGTTTTGTGCCAGTGAAATTAAAGACCTACTTTCTAAAGGTCTCATTGAACACTCTAGCAGCCCTTGGGCTTGTCATGCATTTATAGCAAACAAGCATTCATAAATTAATAGAGGAAATCCCAAGTTAGTTGTAAATTACAAACCTCTGAATGCATCCCTCCAACATGTCAGATACCCTCTTCTTGATAAGTCAAGCCTTTTACAAAGAATTGTAGGTTGTACAATCTTTAGTAAGTTTGATCTAAAATTTGGATTTTACCAGATTGGGATTGAAGCAAAGGATCGCTTCAAAACGGATTTTGTTGTCCCACATGGTCAGTATCAATGGAAAGTTCTCCCATTTGGAATAAATAATGCTCCTTCTGAATTCCTGAAGAGAATGGAAGATATTTTCACGGAAATGAAATGGGCACTTGTATATATTGATGATATCCTAATTTGCTCTAAAAATTTGCCGTAACATTTAAAGCATCTACAAAAGTTCTACCAGCTGGTGTATAAACATGGCTAAGTTCTTTCCAAAAGCAAAATGGAGATTGGGAAGACAAAAATTGAGTTTCTTGGTCTAAAGATCACTAAAGGCCAAGTATTCCTCCAAGAGCATGTTCTTAAGGTTTTTGATCATTTCCCAAATCAAATCTTGGAGAAAGTCCAGTTGCAACGCTTCTTAGGGATCTTGGATTATATTTGACCTTTCTATAAGGGCCAAGTTGATGACATCCATATTCTACAACAAAGATTGAAGAAAAACCCTCCAAAATGGAGCAATGAAATGACTAAAGCTGTTAAAAGAATTAAAGCAAAAGTAAAACAACTTCCTCCTCTCTCCCTTCCCCAAGGTATAGGAGACCTTATCATAGAAACATATGCCTCCAACAAAGCATGCGGAGGTGTCCTGATAGAAAAGCATGGAGATAAAGAAGAAATATGTGGATACGCCTCGGGTTCTTTTAAGAGTGCAGAAATAAACTACCCCTCGAGCCACAAAGAGATTCTCGATGTCAAAAATGTAGTAAACCATTTCAAACTATATCTGAAATCTGTAAAATTCTTGATCAAAACAGATTTACAAATCATGACAGGAATTTTTAAGAATGGAAGTTTGATGGCTGAAAATAATTCTAGAATTCGTAAATGGTTGATGTGGCTTCAGAATTTTGATTTCGATATTGTATATAAACCTAGTTATTTTAACTATGTTGTTGATATGCTAACCAAAGATGAATCTCAACCTAGTCTCAACATGTTCAATGCCGGTGCATCAGATGCTGGACTGTCAGATAAGAGAGCAAGAATCAAGCATGATCTAGAGAAATCCATAGGAAAAAGAATTTTTCGAGACCCCATGAGTTCTCCAGAGCGCCTAGCATTTTTGGAATATGCCAGCAAAAAAGAAGCAAACAAGCAATTGGCCATCTCATTGATAAGAAAGATTCACTCTTCTCCTATGAAAATTGAAAGATGGGAGAAAACAACATTTCTAAATCTCAGAAATACATATTATAAGTTATCAGACTTAAATGATATTTGGCTAGATACTGCTGAGTTTGATGGGAATTTTTTTTTTGTTAATATAGGCCCTGGCTATTTAACATCGACAAGTTACCATCTGATTCTACAATTTTGTAGAGAACAAGGAGAGATCATAATTTGCGGAGATCCATCCTCCTTAGTTCAACAAAAATGGCTAGGATGGAAAAAAGTATTTCTTGATAAGTTCTGTCCTATAAAAGATTGGGTACAAAGACGAGCTAATTTTATTTTTCATCTCTAGGATGACATGATTGTATCTCATCATAACTATATGTGGTTCAAATTCAAATTGAAACACACTGGTGAGAAATATTGGCCCTCAGAACCACCTATCAAAATGACACAGAATTTTCTCCAATGAGATAACGATGGAAGGATGATTAGACACTATGCCAAAGAAGTCATGCTCAATTACAAAGTGGAATCATGTTTTGAAGGAGAATTATGTTGCTCTTCCAATGAAGGTATGATGGGGTTTGATGTAGAAAGATTTTTTTCACATTATTTATTTCATGATACTGAAATCTCTATCCCACCTACCTCTGAAAATGATGATGACAATGATGATGGATTTGTTGGATCTGGTTGTGTTTGTGGCAGACTGGATCTTGGGGATGGAAAAGAAAGATGTATCTGCCTAGTAGTATATGATCCCTATGACTGATGTAAAAGCGTTGTGGGTTGCTAATAGTAGTTCCACCTTGTAAATTTTAATTATCTTGTCAGTATGGGTCTGCAAGCACTTAGATTCCTTCACATGGCTGATGTAAAAGTGTCGTGGGCCGCTAATAGTAGTTCCACCTTGTAAATTTTAATTCTCTTGTCAGTATGGGTCCGCAAGTACTTAGATTCCTTCACATGGCTTGGATGACTTATCCGACAAAGGGTACGATTTGATCTACTGCCATAAAATCGAATCTTAGCTTTTACTTGCATTTGTCAATTTGGTGTCACTTGTTTACCAGAGAAATTTGTATAAATAAAGCCTCCCACACCCACTCGGGTATTTAGAGTTTGGGAGTTGAGAGTTTTGTAAGTATTCGAGTCGAGGTCTGTGTATCCTCTATGCCTGCACTTCTTGCGACCTGGCATACGAAAAATAGATATCTCAAGTGTAAGAAGAAGTCAGTGGTGTATGCTCTCCCTTTGCGCTTAGTGCGACCTGCTAGGATCAAAAGCTTGTTGATCTTCTACTGTGTAGTCTGTGATGATCTTCGCCATCCGAAGACGATCAGACAAAGAAGTGTCATTTTCTTTAGTTCAGAGTTTTGTAGTGAGTGAGTCTTGGTTCTGTGACTAGGAGTTCTAAAGCCGAACCGGTCCTTGGAGTTTGTATATGTCTGGAAGGTACCTTATCAGGTACTCTAAAAGACTTTGAACTGAGGAAGAAAATAGTATGTATAATAGACTCCATTACATCAGGCTATGCAAAGCAGCCCTAATTCTACTTAAATTTGTTAAGAATTTGGTGAAATAGGAAATAAAGTTACTCTCTCCATTGTAATAATAACAACTTCATATTTTGTTGTGCTCTTGAACTTCTAAAATCTAATAGAAGCATATATGCTTTGGAGAGTTTATGTACCCTACACGGACTATTTCAAACTAAATTTTATCTTTTATCCCATGGTATCAGCTTTACCCACAGAACTGGAATTAGTGTAATGTTATCATTTTAATTGTACACGAAATTTGAATTGATTGCTTAACAAATTTAATATGTTTCGTTCTTCTTGTATAAACAACCAATTGCAATTGACGTCATTTTACAATAAAAGACACATTCAACAATAGTGATAATGGAGTACTCGAGTAGCTTTAATAAATGGTTTTTCATTTTTTGCTAATAATGAAAAGCAACAAATTTTTTATTGTGTTTTGGGATATTTTCACTTTGTCAAGTGCTTCAGCATATTCTTGACTTTGTATGTGTACGGTGTATATATAAAAATATGGAGAAAGATACAGGGTAGGCCATATATGTTTGGAATACTTGTGTAATATTTTAGATACAACAGGAGGTGGTATTATCAGTAATTCATTGAAGATTGAGTACAACACAAGTAGCTTTACTAAATGGTTTTTCATTTTTTTGCTGATACTCCAGTAGCTTTACTAAATGGTTTCATTTTTTGCTAATACTCCAGTAGCTTTACTAAATGGTTTTTCATTTTTTTGCTAATAATGAAAAACAACAAATTTTTTACTTTGCTTTGGGATATTTCCACTTGGTCAAGTGCTTCAGGATATTCTTGGCTGTGTATGTGTACTGTGAATATATAAAAATATGGAGCAACATACAGGCTAGGCCATGCATGTTTGGCATACTCGTGTAATATTTTAGATACAACAGGAGGTAGTATTATCAGTAATTCATTGAAGATTGAGTACAACAGGATTGTAGTTGGAGCGATGACATCAAAGTAGATGCACTTAGGAAGCAATGTGAAGATGTTCTTTTGCTATTAATATGCATTCAAATTGTTTTAGGAGTCAATATGGTAAAATATATCAATGACCTTTTGGTTATTTAACCAAAAATACCCTCAATACTTGAAAAGAGGTAACCATCTATTAGTATTTATTAACCTATCAACATTTGTAATCATCTTCATTACAGACTTGGAAGGTTCCTATTAGATGAGTATGGGGAACATACATTTTGGATGTTTATTGTTAATGTTCAAATGTCTTTTTTTGTGGAATTATTATGTTTTGTGAATTACTTGTCATCTACTATTGTGGTATTCCACTATTTCATATCATTTATGGTTGGATGTGATGGACACAATGGCACACTGAGAGGGGGGGTGAATCAGTGGGCCAGCAATTAAGACCAATTTTAACTTCTTCATAACTTAAACATATATCATTTAAATTTCATTTCAACACTTTCATCATTCACTAAGCTATAGATCCACATTCATCAAATTAAACATATTATCATCAATCCATCATAGACACATCACAAGAGACACAAGATAAGCTTTGTAATATTTTTTATATTTGATTTGATCATCTACAACCGTTAGGTGTCATCAGCTACAACTGATAGAGAAGCACCAGCTCCTATTCCAAGACTCAGCTTGGTCTTTTCTTATATCCAACTAAGAAAAATAGTACAAGACCCATCTTGTATATACATATACATCCTTGTCATAAAAAATCATAACTTCTGCCACTTTTGCTGTCCAAACACATCACAAGCACATCATCATACTTCTGTCCACAAACACATCATCCTCATTCTGTCCATATCATCATTCTTCCCGTAAGCACATCTTCATTCTGTCCATAAACGCTTCTTCGCTTACATCATCATTATGTCCATGTCTTCAATCAATCTGCCATTACTGCTGCCCTAGAATATCATCAAGTTGTCTCTGTCAATTCAAACTATCATCATGATTCTGTGTACTAAGTATTGTCTTTAGCCACCCCAAATTTAGAGAGAGAATAAAAGGAGAAAAGAAACTTCAGTGTTGTCTCAACCTTCCATCTTCAGCTTCCTTTGCTGCTCTGTTGCTACCTCAGAAACACCCGAACTCAGATCTCTTTTCACATCCTCACTTCACCGAGTTCTTCACAAAATCCACACAATCAAAATAAAGATTTGTCCTTTATTTATACTTTTCCTTCTCCATAAATTCTGGAGGCCGACATCTCTTTTATTTTTATTTTTATCATTAAAATCATCAAATAAATCAAATAAGATTTATTTGGCCGACCTTATTACATTATCTCCAATTTATCTTTTTCAAATATATATAAATATATTTAATTTCAACCTTCTTTTCCACATCATTGGACAGCCCTTCAAATATGCCCGCAAGGGCTCTTATATGCCCACAAGGGCTCTTTAAATGATGCCCGCACAAGCCTTTTAATTATGCTCGCAGGGGCTTCATAAATGCTCTCAAGGGATTATAGAAATGCCAACACAACCTTGTAGAAATGCCCGTAGGGGCCTTTAGGTGATGCCCACATATCCTTTAAGAATGCCCACAGAAGGCCTCCTAAATATGTCCGCAAGAGTCCTTGGAATATGCCCGCATGGGCTCTTTAGAAAATTCCCGCAAGTGCACTAAGGGATTCCCTTAAGGGCTCTTGGAAATGCCCGCACTGCTTCATAAAAAATGCCCGCGGGCTATTTCATGGATATGCCCGCAAAGGCATTTTCACTTGCCCGCACATGCTCCATCATATGCCATCCTGTGATGCCCGCATAGCTCAATAATATGCCTACAAGGACCTTATAGGATGCCCACAAGGGCTCCTAGTTATTCCCTTAACAGGCTCCAGAATATGTCCGCAGGGGCATGTAGAATATGCCCGCAAGGGCATATAAAAATGCCCGCAATTGTCCTTCCAATGGATGCCCGCAAGCCTTGTCATGTCCTGAGAATCTCCTTGGCTATGATTATTTGTCCTTTGGTCTTCAATCTTTTGGTGTTATTCTTCTTCCCCGATTCATCTTCTTTCCTTGCTGATGTGTATGAAAAACCTCTCATGGATTGTCTTCTTGGACTTGCAAATGCTTGGGCTTTATGACCAACACCACCACAGGTGAAGCATATCATTGTGTCACAATTTGCAGCAATGTGACCAGCACGGTTACAAGTCCAACATCTCACAGAGTGATTGGGACTTTCAGCACTTGTTCTTCCATAGAGTCTGCAATCCATAGCTTTGTGATGCACCTGCAACAATCAATTAACAAGAATATGCGAAATAGCAGAAATGACAGAACTCAGAATCACTTTTATATTGATCACAGGCCACTTCGAGGGGGCAACCTCCTTTGAGCAAGCTTAATACAATTAACTTCACGGTGCCTTCATAGGTCTCAACACACACTTATATACTAATTCTAGGCGCCAATACTATGGGTCGAAACCATGGGCTGTTACAAACTATGGATCAACAATACTACGGGCGACTTACAAAGCATATGCGCCAACAACAATAACACAACTATTGATCAACAAATACTACGGGACGACTTACAAAGCATATGCGTCCAACAACAACATACTAACAAAGTAAAGACATGGGTTCCTAACATCCCCTCCCCCTTAAAAAAAGCTTTGTCCTCAAAGCTTGAGATGTGGAAATTGTTGTTGAATCTGAAGGAGTGGTTCCCATGTAGCATCATTTGGTTGCATGCCGTGCCACTGAATTAAGACCTCTGTGATAGAGCGAGAGCGAAGCTGACGCGTGCGCCGATTGAGGATGGCCTCTGGCTCCAAAAGGATGGATCCTTCATTATCCAGTTCGGGTAAAATCGTTTGTCCGCTGATGTTGGTGCCAAGAACTTTCTTCAGACAAGAGACATGAAAGACTGGATGAATGCGGGAAGAAGGAGGAAGTTCCAATTTATAAGCAATGGATCCAATCTTCTAAAGAATCCGATATGGCCCATAGAACTTTGGAGCGAGCTTATGACGCCCTTTGAGTTTCAAGGAGGATTGTTTGTACGGATGGAGACGAAGAAAAACCATATCGCCGACTTGAAAAGTGCGCTCCAAACGGTGCTGATCAGCTTGTTGCTTCATGCGATTTCTTGCCATGTGAAGATTGTCCCGCAAAATGCGAAGAATCTGATCGCGGTTGCAAAGGACCGTGTCAACTTCCTAAACTGGTGAACTGGTGGGGGTGTATGGAAGAAGAGCTGGAGGTGCCTGACCATAGACTGCTTCATATGGGGTCATTTTAGAGGCAGTGTGGTAAGAGGTATTGTACCACCATTCAGCGAGAGGGAGCCACTTTGCCCATTGATGTTGTTGTTCCGAGGTGAAGCAAAGAAGATAATTTTCCAAGCATTTATTGACAATTTCAGTCTGACCATCTGTTTGTGGGTGATACCCTGAACTCATCTTTAGTTTGGTGCCAGTGTGGCGAAATAGTTCTGTCCAAAAATGACTGGTGAAAGTCGCATCACGATCCGAGACAATGGAAGAAGGGATGCCATGAAGACGAAAGATCTGGTCCAGAAAAATTTGAGTGACGGAGGAGGCTGTATAGGGATGGCTGAGAGCACAAAAATGACTATATTTGGAGAGGCGATCAACCACAACGAGAATCACTGTCTTCCCGCCAGATTTAGGGATCCCTTCAATGAAATCCATAGAAATATCTGTCCAAATCCGTGTAGGTATGGGCAAGGGTTCAAGCAATCCTGGAAGGAGTGTTGTTTCACCCTTATTGCGCTGGCAGGTATCACATTCGGCCACCATCTGTTGAATTGTCCTTTTCATGCCCTACCAAAAGAAGTTACGCCATGCTCGTTCATATGTTTTGAGGAACCCAGAGTGCCCTGCCGATGGAGAAGCATGGAGTTCATAGAAGACAGCCTGTTGAAGATCTGTGCTCTGGGGAAGCACCAGACGACCCTTGTATCGCAGAGAAGCACCATCCCAAGAGTAATGTGGTACAGCAGAAGGGTTGTTGGTTAAGTGTTGGATGATTTGAGATAAGGAAGAGTCATTGACATAACCCTGTTGAACAGATTGCAACCAATTTGGAACCGGCATAGAAATAGCTGAAAGAGAACCTTGGGCATCAAATGTGCGAGAAAGAGCATCTGCCACAATATTGTCCCTACCCTTCTTGTAAGTGATCTCATAGTCATAACCCATGAGTTTTCTAACCCATTTCTGTTGTGCCGGGGAGGAGACACGCTGGTCCAAGAAATATTTCAGACTCTGGTGATCAGTCTTGATGCAGAAATGATTTCCTAATAGGTATGGGCGCCACTTCTGTACTGCATGCAAAATAGCCATCATTTCCTTCTCATAGGTAGAGGCAGCTAAATTCTTCCCTGAAAGGGCTTTGCTGGTGAACGCAATGGGGTGTTCATCCTGAAGGAGGACAGCACCAAGTCCATTACCGCAAGCATCACTCTCAATAGTGAAGGGCTTGGAAAAATCGGGCATAGCTAGCACAGGTGTAGTACACATAGCTTGTTTTAGTTTGTCAAATGCACACTAAGCAGCAGGTGTCCATGTAAAAGCATCCTTTTTCAATAGAGCAGTTAATGGAGCTGCAATCTTTCCATAATCCTTGACAAACTTGCGGTAGTATCCAGTCAACCCCAAAAAACCACGAAGGCTCTTGAGTGTCTCAGGCTGTGGCCAATTGTTCATGGCATCGATTTTGGCAGGATCCATGCGAACCCCTTGTGCTGAGATAATGTGCCTGAGATACTCAACTTCTTTCTGTCCAAAAACACATTTAGACTGCTTGGCATGGAGATGATGGCCAGAGAAAAGTTGCATGACAAGATCCAGATGCTGGAGATGTTCATCCCATGTTTTACTGTAGATGAGGATATCATCAAAGAATACCAGAATGAATTTCCGCAAGTAGGGTCGAAATATTTTATTCATTAAGGCCTGGAATGTGGAAGGAGCATTAGTGAGGCCAAAGGGCATGACCAAAAACTCATAATGGCCATCATGTGTGCAGAAAGCTGTTTTAGGAATATCCTCCTCATGAACTCGAATTTGATGATACCCAGAACGAAGATCCAACTTGGAGTAAAAGTGAGCCCCATGAACCTCATCAAGAAGATCATCAACAACAGGAATTGGAAACTTATCCTTGATGGTGAGGTGATTAAGTGCTCGGAAGTCAATGCAGAGGCGCCATGACCCATCTTTTTTGCGGACAAGAATAACTGGAGAAGAAAAGGAACTAGTGCTTGGACGAATAATACCTTGCTTCAATAAGTCCCGAACGAGCATTTCAATCTCCGTTTTTTGGTGAAATGGGTAGCGATAGGGCCTGATGTTGGGAGGAACGCTGCCAGGAAGGAGCTGAATACGATGGTCTTCTGGCCTGGAAGGTGGTAATCCCACTGGTTCAGCAAAGACACCTGTATATCGATCCAGAATTTGTTGTAGATCCAAAGGAGTAGTGGAGACCGCTGATGGTTGCATCTGGATGGAATGGATCTGAGCGATGACACCATGTGAATTCTTCTTGAGGAGTTTTTCCATGCGATGTGAACTGATGATGCTGAGAGAACCTGGTTGTAATCCTGTCAATGTGTGTTTTTGTCCATTGACGGAAAACTGCATCCAAAGTTCAGCAAAATCCCATAAGATAGGGCCAAGTGTGCGTAGCCATTGAGTGCCCAAAACCACATCACATCCGCCTAAGGGCAAGGAAAACATGTCAGAGCGCAAGGTATAGTCTCCCATAGAGATACGCACATTTCGACACTTCCCTTTGCAAGGTAAGGTGCCCCCATTGGCAACCATGACTTCAAAGTTGGAGCAAGGATGGATAAAACAATCAGCTTGTTTGGCGATCCGAGGGTCAATGAAATTATGAGTGCTACCAGAATCAATGAGTATTGTAAGAGGAAGCTTCTTGAAGTAACCCCTGACCCGCATTGTTTGTGGGGTGGTGATTCCAGCTAAAGCATGGAGAGATATCTCTGGCTGGTCATCCTGAGACGGAGGGTCAATAGGTGGTTCCTGAATGTCGACCGGAGCATCCAGTGTTTCTGGATCTTCGTCACCAATTTCAGAGGCAGGCGGAGATTCCACATCGAAGAGATAGAGTTTTTGCTGAATACATCTATGTCCCCGAGTGAATTTCTCATCACAATTATAGCAAAGCCCCTTTTCTCTGCGTGCTTGCATCTCTATTTCAGACAAACGCTTGATAGGAGTCGGTCGAGGAACCTGCAGTATAGGTGGTCGCTGAGAACCCATATTTCGGAAGGGAACAAAAGTGGGCTTGGAGCGTTGTTGGGATGCAATCTTGTCTTCTGCCAACTTAGCCAACCCTAGGGCTTCCATAATTGTGTTGGGACAGAACATTTTGACCTCAGAGCGGATGGTATCCTTTAGACCACTGATAAAACAACTCCGGTAAAAGTCATCAGACAGCCCTTCGGTGTGGTTGGCTAGATTCTCAAATTCGGTTTGATACTCCCTCACCGTGCCAATTTGGCGAAGTTTAGTGAGGGATCCTGTGAAGTCATCAAAAGCACTAGGACCAAATCGTTGCAAAAGGAGCTGGCAAAAGTCTGGCCATTTGGGCTCTGGATGAGCCTTGATGTACCAACGGTACCATTGAAGAGCTTCCTATTCCAAGTGAAAGGATGCCAGCAGAACTTTGTTGACATCAAAAGTATTATGCAGACTGAAATACTGTTCTACATGATAGATCCATCCAGTTGGATCAGTCCCATTGAAGCGAGGAAAATCAAGCTTCGGACCACGGAAATTGCTGGAAGAGGAGAACCCATTGTTTGATGAAGACTCGGACTGTTGTTTGTTGTTCATAGCTGAATGTTCAAGATGGAGGCCGAGAAATTTTTCATCCAAATCCTGGAGTTTGGCTTGGATGGCTGCAAGTGCTTCCTCCATGGTTTTTGCTCCTGCACGGGTGACAACCATAACCAGGGATTTTTTTTTTTTTTTTTAATATTTTCGGTTGACTGGGTAGGAAAACAAAAACAGAAACTACTTCAGTAAGGGAAAATCTGGACTAGGGAAAAAATCTGAAGGGTAATTGGGGTTTGACTAGGTTTTGGACATTGTCGACTAGACAGGGAAGCAAAAATGAGGATTTCGGAAGCGAGGTGAAAGAATGGGAAAATTTGGCAGAGGGGAACAAAGAAGCAAAATTCAGAAAGGAACTTTGTGGTAAAATTTGAAGGTGATTGGGTGAAATCTGAGGAAGTTATGGCAAACCCTAAAAATAGACAAATGTGGGTTTTCGGGCTTTGGGAAGGGGAATTGGGGATAGGGTCCTCAGGAATGAAATATGCAAAATGGGATGACAGGGGTTCCCCGAAAATTTCAAGGGAAACAGAGTAAAAACAAGGGAGATATGGACAAAAAATTGAATTTTATCATTGTGTGACAATTTGCAGCAATGTGACCAACATGGTTACAAATCCAACATCTCACAGAGTGATTGGGACTTTCAGCACTTGTTCTTCCATAGAGTCTGCAATCCATAGCTTTATGACCAAATTTAGTACAAGAAAAGAAGTAACCATTGAATCCATCTTCATACATGGGAATTTGGATCCACCTTGGAGTTGTCTCTTTTCTGAATTTGCTTTGAGGTGCAGTACAAACTTCTTGATGCATTTTTGATCTTCTGAACTCTTTGTTGTCATGTGCAGGTGCATGAAAGACAGTGTTTCTTTCACATTTGAAGCATGCGGATCCTACTTCAAGAGTTTTTGGGGACCAAGTACCACCTTCAGATTTTTCTTCTTCCTTCTTGTACCCAAGGCCAGATTTGTCAAAAGGAGACCTTTGACAATTATGTATTTCATCCAAGATAACTGAGTTGTTATTGAACTTCACATGAGTGTTTGTCTTTTCAATCTTCTTTCTGAGATCAACAAATTCCATCTCAAGCTTCTGGTTTGTATTCTCTTTTTCTTCCAGCTGAAGCTTCATGATTTCTTCTATTCTTTTGGCTTCCTCCAACTGAATCTTCAAATCAATATTAGCCTTCCTTATCTTTTCAAGCTCTTTAGGGTCTTTACCAGTCCCTTCTTGTTCTTTTGCTAATTTAGTCTTCAATCTTCTAACTTCCTCAATTTGATCTTCTAGCTCATCTTGTAAATATTTACTAGAATCTCCTAGACTAATCAGTTTGGCCTTCAATTTTTCAATTTCATCGTCTTTGTCTCTTAGCTTATTTTGTAAACTTGCCTTCTTGAGTTTGACATCCTTGAGTAGATCCATTGTCTTCTTTTGATATTTTTCGAAAGACCATAAAATATTCTTTTTAAGCCTTGGTTTGAATTTGATGTCAATATCTAATAGGGTACATGCATATGCCTCCTCGACTTTCAACAAATCTTCCTGCTCATCTTCGGAATTATCACTAACAGAAGAGTCCTTACCTTCACTTACTTTTAAGGCTTGTACCTCTTTTTCTTCTTGCTTCTCATCTTCAGAGGGCTTGAATTTTGTGTCTTGATTTCTCCTTTGATATTCACCTTCTTGCTTGAACCATAGATCTTTGGTAGAGGTGTATTCTCTTACACTTTCTTTGATAGGGCTTGGGAGTCCATCCATTAGAAACTTCAAGGCAATACTATTGTCTTTCTCGGCTGCTATCTTTGTTTTCTTGTTGGGCTGGACAGGTGGGTTAACCACAATTTCCCAAACATCAAATTTATTCAAGTAAGCTTTCATTTTACTTCTCCAATCAAAATAATCTGATATTTCTAGGACTGGAACTTCATGGTTGACTTCTGCTGATCATTCCATCTTGTGTCCACAGATCCCTTCAAGCTTGCGAGGCTTGTCATGAAGGCCTGCTCTGATACTAATTGATGAACACAATGGCACACTGAGGAGGGGGGGTGAATCAGTGGGCCAACACTTAAGACCAATTTTAACTTCTTCAAAACTTAAACATATATCATTTACACTTTCATTTCAACACTTTCATCCTTCACTAAGCCATACATCAACATTCATCAAATTAAACATATAATCATCAATCCATCATAGACACATCACAAGAGACACAAGATAAGTTTTGTAATCTTTTTATATTTGATTTGATCGGCTACAATTGATAGAGAAGCACCAGATCCTATTCCAAGACTCAGCTTGGTCTTTTCTTAGATCCAACTAAGAAAAATAGTACAAGACCCAACTTGTATATACATATACATTCTTGTTATCAAACAATCATACCTTCTGCCACTTCTGCTGTCCAAACACATCACAAGCACATCATCATACTTATTTCCACAAACACATCATCCTCGTTCTGTCCATATCATCATTCTGCCCGTAAGCACATCTTCATTCTGTCCATAAACACTTCTTCGTTTACATCATCATTCTGTCCATGTCTTCAATCAATCTGCCATTACTGCTGCCCTAGAATATCATCAAGTTGTCTCTGTCAATTCAAACTGGCATCATGATAATGTGTACTAAGTATTGTCTTTATCCACCCCAAATTCAGAGAGAGAATAAAAGGAGAAACGAAACTTCACTGCTGTATCAACCTTCCATATTCAGCTTCCTTTGTTGCTCTGCTGCTACCTCAGAAAACACCCAAAATCAGAGCTCTTTTCACATCCTCACTTCACCGAGTTCTTCGCAAAATCCACACAATCAAAATAAAGATTTGTCCTTTATTTATACTTTTCCTTCTCCATAAATTTTGGAGGCCGACATCTCTTTTATTTTTATTTTTTTCATTAAAATAATCAAATAAATCAAATAAGATTTATTTGGCCGACCTTATTACATCATCTCCAATTTATCCTTTTCAAATATATATAAATATATTTAATTTCAACCTTCTTTTCCACATCATCGGACTGCCCTTCAAATATGTCCGTAAGGGCTCTTATATGCCCACAAGGGCTCTTTAAATGATGCACACACAAGCCTTTTAATTATGCCTGCAAGGGCTTCATAAATTCCCGGGAGCAAGGGCTTATAGAAATGCCCGCACAACCTTGTAGAAATGCCCGCAGGGGCCTTTAGGTGATGCCTGCATATCCTTTAAGAATGCCCGCACAAGGCCTCCTAAATATGCCCGCAATAGTCCTTGGAATATGCCCGCATGGGCTCTTTAGATAATGCCCGCAAGGGCTTGCTATGATTCCCGCAAGGGCTTGTTGTGATGCCCGCAAGGGCTCACTGTGATTCCCGCAAGTGCACTAAGGGATGCCCTTAAGAGATCCTGTAAATGCCCGCACTGCTCCATAAAATATGCCCGCGGGTTGTTTCATGGATATGCCCACAAAGGCCTTTTCACTTTCCTGCACATGCTCCATCATATGCCATCCTGTGATACCTGCATAGCTCAATAAGATGCCCACAGGGACCTTATAGGATGCCCACAAGGGATCCTAGTTATGCCCTTAATAGGCTCCAAAATATGCCCGCAGGGGCATGTAGAATATGCCCGCAGTTGTCCTTCCAATGGATGCCCGCAAGCCTTGTCATGTCCTCAGTGCTTTCTTACCATGTCTATCATCGTGCTTGCTTTCCATGTCACCAAGCCATGTCACCAATGATCGTTCATGCTTGCCAAGTCATCTTTTCCATGTTAAGTCTTTTGTGCTATCCTTCAAATGCTTGCTTCCATGTCATTGTCCTTAGCCATGTCATGCTTGCTTTGTCATCCACCTTTGTCATACTTGTCATCCACCTTTGTCATACTTGTCATCCATGCTTGCCATGCTTCTTTGCCATGCTTTCCATGTCATCCTTCAATGCTTGTCATGCTTCTTTGTCCTTTTTCATGTCATCAAGCTTGCTTGTCTTCAACTTTTGCCATTTTGTCATGCTTTCCATGTTTGCCAAGTCATCAACCTTGTCATGCTTGCTTGCCATATCATCATCAAGTCTTTTTCCTTTATGTCATTTGTCTTTTGCCATGTCTTTGTCCTTTTCCCATTTCAATGTCTTCAACCTTTGTCATGTCATCAATTCAACCTCTGTCATTAATGTGTTGTAATCAATGACAACTTTGCTCGTCAATATCCCCCTTTGTCATTGATGGCAACCTCCTCAAAAAATTTCTCCCCCTTTGACATTAATGACAAAGGGCCAATTACCTAGCCATCAAATTAATCTTCACAATGCCCCCCAAAAAAATATCTTTAAATACTTCATGAATTCATTTGGTGATCTCCTCCTTTGACTGAGTTTGATATTGTGTCTTGGAGATCATCCTTGTACCTTTTCACTTAACATATTCAATTGTTCATAAGTATATTTACTCCCCCTTTAATGTAGACTTCTTGATTTGTTGAGTTTGATCTTCCTTATAGGGTCTTCCTGCTCCCCTTATTAAGTATGCTGCCGTGATTGCTTCAAAGAAGCTCCTCCTTTCATACATTTTCCCTGTGAATGCTTCAGAATATATGTGGTTGTTGTTGTTGCTGGGTGTACAAGCCTTAACCATCTTCTCTGCTTCAATCTGATGTAGCTTGTAGATTTTTTGGGTTTTACTGCTTGCTGGTTTATGTTAACTTTTCAAGTGTTTTTCATCTGCAGCCGGTTTTGCATAGGCTGTAAACTACTTATGAAAAATATTGTAACAATTAAACACGCTGTAAACTACCACTAACAGGCAGAAATTAAATATTTAACACATGCACACCATAAAAGATAGACTCAGAATTTTCAGCAACTGTGCCCTAGAAAAACCCCCACGGGGAAAACCAATAAGAGAGAGAGAGATTTTTATTTCTTCAGTAAAATAATTCAGTACAGCTATTACAGTCAAAATTTAACTTATCTGACCAACCCAGAGTGCTACCTTGATTTCTGTGCCTCACTGTGTCTCGATTTCTGTACCTTACTGTCTCAATTTATGTGCCAGCTCTGTCTCGGTTTCTGTGCATTAAAATCACCTCGAAAACAGTGCCAAACCTCTCGAAAATTGTGCAACAGAAAACCTCGAAAACTGTGCAGAAAAACAATTCGTATAGTCTGTACGGATTCTAGAAATCTGTGCAATAAATGACTCGGGATTTGTGCCCAGATTTCAGTGCAGAAATTAATTAATCACTCCTCAGGAAATGTGCCCTGCTCACTCCTCGATATTCGTGCCAATAGACTGCTGAAACAGACTCCTCGATTTCTGTGTTGTACGGACAACATTAAATGTTGTTGTACAGTACCTCGATTTATGTGCAGAGCTTCTGCTATCTCGGGATGTGTGCCCACTGAAGAAAAGAATGCTGATGGGAAATCGTACTGTGCATTAAATGCTCAGCAAATGCATTGAAACTCGTGCCACCTTCTAGAAAACCGTGCTGTTGAAAGCTCATCGATTTTTGTGCACACCCTCACCTTGGAAATCGTGCCAATGCCCTATCTCTCTCTCTTCTCTTGCTCTCTTCACTTCATTCACAAAAAAGTGAAGCCAAATGCCTCCCTCAACCCTTTTTATTCAACCCTAAGTGAGAATCTAATCCAACGGTGGAAAAAGATCCAATCCAATGGATGAGAATCAATAAGAGTAAAAATCACTTTAATTTAAATCACTTAAATAAATATTTCACTCACCCACTTAACTTTAGCAAAAAGTGACTTTAATGTTATAAAGTCTCATTAATGTCATTTAATGTGAGGGTCACCTTTTTCCCCCTTCTAAGTGACATTAGGAAAATGTCACTTGGGGAACACTTCTCTAGGTACAAAACTAACACTCCCTCTTACCGAGGAAGGTGTTCCGCACCACTCCCAACTTATCTCTGAAGAAGACAAACTTCCCCCTCCCCAAAGACTTCGTCAAGATATCTGCTACCTGCTCATCAGTGGAAATATACTGCAACTCAACTGCTCCTCTCTAGACGTAGTCCCGGATGAAAGGATACCTAATCTCAATGTGCTTCGACCTATCATGGAACACCGGATTCTCAGAGAGCTGAATGCAACTCTGATTGTCGCAATAGATCACCGTAGGTCTCAGCTGCTAATCAAATAAATCTACCAATAACTTACAAAGCCATAGTGCTTCGCAAGTCGCCTGACTGGCTGCCATATACTCAGCCTCAGCAGAACTCAATGAAACGGACTTCTGTTTCTTGTTGAACCACGACACTGCTGCCGAGCCCAAGCTGAAACAACAACCGGAAGTGCTCTTCTGATCCCTCACACAACCTGCCCAGTCTGAATCTGTGAACCCAACCAAGCTGACTCCACCCGAACCCCTGTAGTCCAGACCATAATCCACTGTGCCTGCTAGGTATATCAGTACGTGCTTTGCGGCAGTCCAATGCACACTCCTAGGCTCCACCATGAACTGGCTAAGAGTGTTAACCGCAAAACACAAGTCTGGCCTGGTGTTGACCAGATACATCAATGATCCAACAAGCCAACGATAGAGTGTGGGATCCACCAACTTACCCTCGGAAGCATGAAGTTGCTTCCAGTTAGTGATCATCGGTGTAGATATAGGCCTGTAGTCCTCCATCCGATAACCCTTCAGAATATCAACTGCATACTTCCCCTGTCCTAGGAAAATATGTCCAGGCTCCTGCCAAACCTCCATCCCCAAATAGTAATGCATCAGCCCAATATCAGTCATCTCATACTCAGCTGCAAGGTCTCTCTTGCACTGTGCAATAAGACGCTCATCTACAGTGATAAATAAGTCATCAACATATAACAGAAGAATGAGAGGATCTCCACCAACCACAATGTAGTAAAGGTTGGGATCAGCCTCACTCTTCTGAAATCCCATCGAAGTCAAATATGCATCGATCCTGGAGTACCAAGCTCTAGGAGCTTGCTTCAGACCGTACAAGGGTTTCCTAAGCCTGCACACATGAGAATCTCTCCCATGTATCTCGAATTCCTGTGGCTGCTCTAAATACACCTCCTCCTGCAGAAGACCATTGAGAAATGCGGTCTTCACATCCATCTGGTGGATCTTCCAACCCATCTCTGCTGCTATAGATATCACTGCTCTGATGGAATAATACCGAGCAACTGGAGCAAATGTCTCATCATAGTCAACTCCCTCAACCTGTGAGAACCCCCGAGCCACAAACCGAGCCTTGAATTTCTCCCCACTGCCATCTGCAGCATGCTTGATCTTGTAAAGCCACTTGGAAGTCACAACTGACTTCCCCTCAGGTCTCGGCACAATCTCCCAAGCATCATTCTTCATGATGGAATGGTACTCTTCCATCATGGCATCTCTCCATACCTGATGCTGAGAAGCCTCCTCAAATGTAGAAGGCGCAGAGTCACGAATACTCGCAACAAGGGCCATCCCATATCTGTCTGGCTCAACTACTGACCTGATCGCCTCCTGAGGTCTACCAAATGCTTCTTCTTCCTTCAAGGTGTCCTAAAGCCACTTAGGCTTCCTCTTCCTTGAAGGATCCCCCCAAACTGGTCTATCCTCATCCAAGGAACTCCCAGAAGCAGAAGGTCCAACACCCCGAGGACCAGTGACTGATGAACCAGTCCTTGAAGACCCTGTAACCTGTGAACCTGAACCTGTGCCAGTCCCTGAACCTATCCAGCATATAGGGAAAACTCCCTCTGAAACCTATCACCAAAATCATCAACCTCTGCTGAGGTTGCTGTCTGTTGTCCCTGTCCCTTCTTCTTCTTCTTGCTTGGACACTGTGAAGCATAGTGCCCAAACGCCTGACAACAATAGCACTTGATTTTACTCAAGTCCTTCTTCTGTCCACCCAGCGGTTACTGCTGCTGCTGCCTCTTGGCCCCACCCTTCTTGGGACCCTTCTTCTTCTTCCCCTTGGCTGTCAGTGCCACATTCTCCTCATCTGCCCCACCATGTGATGAACTACCCTGTACGAGACCTCTCCTGGTCTCCTCTTGCACAAAGTCATCCCACAGTCTCTCCCAAGACGGTAGGTTCTCTCTACCCACTATGGCCTGCACAAATACACTCCAGGACTTTGAAGCCCCGTTCACTGCTGTGCGTACAAGCTCAGTAGCAGGTACCACTTCACCAACCGCTGCCAGTTCATCCTGAACTGCAGAAATCCTAGTGAGGTAAGATGTGACTCCCTCTCCTCCATTCATCTTTATACTCTTGAGTTTCTCTTTGAGAACCATCTTTCTGTTCTCATTGGAACTCTCATACAAGCTGGTCAAGGCACTCCACATCTCATGTGCCCTAGTCTTCCCAGAAATGTGAGGGATTATGTGGTCTTTAACTGCATCAAGGATAATCCTCCTAGCCTTACAGTCCTTCTTATTAAAGGATGATAGGGCTGCTGCATCTGTACCATCTGGAATGACAATAGGGTTGGTTGTAGTACTTTTAACCACCTCCACCCATAGTTCATTCTCCTCCAAAATCAATAAAATTCTGCCCTTCCATGGCAGAAAATTCTCCATCCCATTCAACCTATCCTCCAACCTCAGACCTGTAGCCATCTCAACTTCAACCCAACAGAATGCTGATCACTAACAGAAGAAAATCACAAAATTTCTGAGTTCTGGAAATTTCTGTGTGCTGCAAAAATATTACTGTTTTCAGCCCCTGCGCTCTGATACCATGTAGATTTTCTGGGTTTTACTGCTTGCTGGTTTATGTTAACTTTTCAAGTGTTTTTCATTTGCAACCAGTTTTGCATAGGCTGCAAACTACTTATAAAAAATACTGTAACAATTATAAATGATGTAAACTACCGCTAACAGGCAGAAATTAAATATTTAACACATGCACACCATAAAAGATAGACTCAGAATTTTCGGCAACTGTGCCCTGGAAAAACCCCCACGGGGAAAACCAGTAAGAGAGAGAGAGATTTTTATTTCTTTAGTAAAGTAATTCAGTACAGCTATTATAGTCAAAATTTAACTTATCTGACCAACCCAGAGTGCTGCCTTGATTTCTGTGCCTCACTGTGTCTCGATTTCTGTACCTTACTGTCTCGATTTCTGTGTCACTATTCTGTCTCGATTTATGTGCCAGCTCTGTCTCGGTTTCTGTGCATTAAAATCACCTCAAAAACAGTGCCAAACCTCTCGAAAACTGTGCAGCAAAAAACCTCAAAAACTGTGCAGAAAAATAGTCCATACAGTCTATACGTATTCTAGAAATCTGTGCAATAAATGCCTCGGGATTTGTGCCCAGATTTCAGTGCAGAAATTAATTAATCACTCCTCGGGAAATGTGCCCTGCTTACTCCTCGATATTCGTGCCAACAGATTGCTGAAACAAACTCCTTGATTTCTGTGCTGTACGGCCAGCATTAAATGCTACTGTATAGTACCTCGATTTCTGTGCAGAGCTTCTGCTGTCTCGAGATGTGTGCCCACTGAAGAAAAGAATGTTGTTGGGAAATCGTACTATGCATTAAATGCTCAGCAAATGCATTGAAACTCGTGCCACCTTCTAGAAAATCGTGTTGTTGAAAGCTCCTCGATTTTTGTGCACACCCTCACCTTGGAAATCGTGCCAATGCCCTAGCTCTCTCTCTTCTCTTGCCCTCTTCACTTCATTCACAAAAAAGTGAAGCCAAATGCCTCCCTCCACCCTTTTTGTTCAACCCTACGTGAGAATCTAATCCAACGGTGGAAAAAGATCCAATCCAATGGATGAGAATCAATGAGAGTAAAAATCACTTTAATTTAAATCACTTAAATAAATATTTCACTCACCCACTTAACTTTAGCAAAAAGTGACTTTAATGTTATAAAGTCTCATTAATGTCATTTAATGTGAGGGTCACCTTTTTCCCCCTTCTAAGTGACATTCGGCAAATGTCACTTGGGGAACACTTCCCTAGGTACAAAACTAACATAGCTTTCCTACTATCCTCAAGATAAGAAATGAAAACATTTCCAGTTGTTCTAACTTTATTCCCAATAAATCATACAATCAGATGTTAGTAACAAGTGTTTGTTTTGTCAATCATATCCAAAGGTAGAGAGAGTTATGCTCAACAATCATCTAGTAAATTCATAAAAGGTAAGCATGTATTAATTTCTCAAACATCAACATGTTGATCTTGTCTAATCATATTGTTCAGAACTGATATTAGTTTTCTTCATCCACAGGATTTGACCATGAATATCTTCCTTTTGCATTCATCTCCTTGGTCTTCACATATCTGCTCCTCCTTTCAGGATCATTGAGAACACTTCTACTATAGATTCTTCAAAATATCTTTACATCTGGAGGTCTTATTCATATCATTGCTGCTGCTTCTTTGAAATGCACTTTTGCTCACCAAACTTAATCGATTTGTGACTTATGGTATACACCACTTCAAAATGAGAAGCACTGAAGATTAGGAGATAAGCCTTCGAATTGTTCCAACATATATACCTCAGATTTATCAAAACTTCATCTCTGTCTTGATCAAACAAACTCTATTCTACACAAGGATATTTTTCGGATGCTTCAATTATGTCTTATACTCGGTCCTCAAATTTCCTTTTACGTAGTTCTCAAATTGCCTTTTTCACAGTCCTCGTTTCCTTGATTTAGCTCTTCTCTAATATCCACATACATATTTTGACCTTGCTTTCATAGTTATCACATTCATATTGTTTTCATTGATAGTTCCTCGACCATTCTATTCTATCTCAGTGACTATGAACAGATCTTCATACCAGGGCTTTCCTTAATCAACATTCATACTGAATCATAGTTATTGTCCTGCAGCTGCCACTTTTCTTTCTTTCAATCCTGTACTTTCTTCATTACACTCTCTATGTGTTTATGTACATTGTTCCACCCTTAGCTTTAAAACACTCCTAAAGGAGCTATGCCAATCTTTGCTACTCCATCAATCATGATCAAGCACTATTTAAAACAACCAACAACTTTACATTACCAAGTATAAACTTTGTCTTCACTTAGGATCATTTAACCAATCTTTCCATCAGATTCTTGTCTCCTTACAACAACTTCCATCTTGTATGAATTCACCCAATATGAAAAAAATTGGACATGTTATGGATTTTGAGAACTCGTGCTCCCCCTATCACCATGCCATGATCCTTGGACCTATCTCTATGTTTGGAGCAACCAACATCTACCTTTGAGTCCATCCTCCAACAATGAACTCAAGGTGTACCTAAGGTCTTCAAAAGGCCTCAAGTTTGGCTTTCCATATGGAAGCCACCTTCGATGCAATGATCAACCTCATTTAGATTTAACAAAATACTCTCTCTCATCCATACCTGAGAATCTCCTTGGCTCTGATCATTTGTCCTTTGGTGTTCAAATCTTTTTTTGTTATTCTTCTTCCCCGATTCAACTTCTTTCCTTGCTGATGTGTATGAAAAAATTCTCATGGATTATCTTCTTGGACTTGCACATGCTTGGGCTTTATGACCAACACCACCACAAGTGAAGCATATCATTGTGTGACAATTTGCAGCAATGTGACCAACATGGTTACAAATCCAACATCTCACAGAGTGATTGGGACTTTCAGCACTTGTTCTTCCTTAGAGTCTGCAATCCATAGCTTTATGACCAAATTTAGTACAAGAGAAACAATAACCATTTAAGCCATCTTCATACCTAGGAATTTGGATCCACCTTGGAGTTGTCTCTTTTTTGAACTTGTTTGGAGGTGCAATACAAAATTCTTGATACATTTTTGATCTTCTGAATTCTATGTTGTCATGTGCAGGTGCATGAGAGACAATTTTGCTTTCACATTTGAAGGATGTGGATCCTACTTCAAGAGTCTTGGGGGACCAAGTACTACCTTCAGATTTTTCTTCTTCCTTCTTGTACCCAAGGCTAGATTTGTCAAAAGGAGACCTTTGAAAATTTTGTATTTCATCCAAGATAATTGAGCTATTATTGAACTTCACATGAGTGTTTGTCTTTTCAATCTTCTTTTTGAGATCAACAACTTCCATCTCAAGCTTATGGTTTGTCTTCTCTTTTTCTTCCAACTGAAGCTTCATGATTTCTTCTATTCTTTTGGCTTCCTCCAACTGAATCTTCAAATCAATATTAGCCTTCCTTCTCTTTTCAAGCTCTTTATGGTCTTTACCAGTCCCTTCTTGTTCTTTTGTTAATTTAGTGTTCAATCTTCTAACTTCCTCAGTTTGATCTTCTAGCTCATCTTGTAAATGTTTACTAGAATCTCCTAGACTTATCAATTTGGCCTTCAATTTTTCAATTTCATCGTCTTTGTCTCTTATCTTATTTTGTAAACATGCCTTCTTGAGTTTGACATCCTTGAGGGGATCCATTGTCTTCTTTTGATATTTTTCGAAAGACCATAAAATCTTCTTTTTAAGTCTCAGATTGAATTTGATGTCAATATCTAATAGGGTACATGCAAATGCCTGCTCGACTTTCAACAAATCTTCCTGCTCATCTTCTGTAAGTAGAGTTTCAACATCATCACATTTAGAATTATCACTAATAGAAGAGTCCTTACCTTCACTTACTTCTGAAGCTTGTACCTCTTTTTCTTCTTGCTTCTCATCTCTAGAGGGCTTGACTTCTATGTCTTGATTTCTCCTTTGATATTCACCTTTCATCTTGAACCAGAGATCTTTGGTAGAGGTGTATTCTCTTACACTTTCTTTGATAGGGCTTGGGAGTCCATCCATTAGAAACTTCAAGGCAATACTATTGTCTTTCTCGGCTACTATCAATCCATCATAGACACATCACAAGAGACACAAGATAAGCTTTGTAATATTTTTATATTTGATTTGATCGGCTACAACTGATAGAGAAGCACCAGCTCCTATTCCAAGAATCAGCTTGGTCTTTTCTTAGATCCAACTAAGAAAAATAGAACAGGACCCAACTTGTATATACATATACATTTTTGTCATCAAACAATCATAACTTTTGCCACTTCTGTTGTCCAAACACATCACAAGCACATCATCATACTTCTATCCACAAACACATCATCCTCATTCTGTCCATATCGTCATTCTGCCCGTACGCACATTTTCATTATGTCCATAAACACTTCTTCGTTTACATCATCATTCTCTCTATGTCTTCAATCAATCTTCCATTACTGCTGCCCTGGAATATCATCAAGCTGTCTCTGTCAATTCAAACTGTCATCATGATTCTGTGTACTAAGTATTGTCTTTAGCCACCCCAAATTCAGAGAGAGAATAAAAGGAGAAAAGAAACTTCACTGTTGTCTCAACCTGCCATCTTCAGCTTCCTTTGCTGCTCTGCTGCTACCTCAGAAAACACCCGAAATCAGATCTCTTTTCACATCCTCACTTCACCCAGTTCTTCACAAAATCCACAATCAAAATAAAGATTTGTCCTTTATTTATACTTTTCCTTCTCCATAAATTCTAGAGGTCAGCGTCTCTTTTATTTTTATTTTTATCATTAAAATCATCAAATAAGATTTATTTGGCTAACCTTATTACATTATCTCCAATTTATCCTTTTCAAAAATATATAAATATATTTAATTTCAACCTTCTTTTCCACATCATCGGACTGCCCTTAAAATATGCCCGCAAGTGCTCTTATATGCCCACAAGGGCTCTTTAAATGATGCCCACACAAGCCTTTTAATTATGCCCACAAGGGATTCATAAATGCCCGCAAGGGCTTATAGAAATGCCCGCACAACCTTGTAGAAATGCCCGCAGGGGACTTTATGTGATGCTTGCATATCGTTTAAGAATGCCCGCACAAGGCCTCCTGAATATGCCCGCAAGAGTCCTTGGAATATGCCCGAATGGGATCTTTAGAAAATGCCCGCAAGGGCTTGCTGTGATGCCTGTAAGGGCTCACTGTGAGGCCTGCAAGTGCATTAAGGGATGCCCGCAAGGGATCCTTGAAATGCTCACACTGCTCCATTAAAAATGCCCGCAGGCTGTTTCATGGATATGCTCGCAAAGGCCTTTTCATTTGCCCGCACATGCTCCATCATATGCCATCCTGTGATGCCCACATAGCTCAATAAGATGCCCGCAGGGACCTTATAGGATGTGTTATCACTTATTTTGTACAAATAGTTGAAACCTCATTGAGTCGCCAATGTCAGAACACATCAGTGTTCACTTCCAGAGTATCAGGCTTTTAGATGACAATAATTAGCCAATTTTGGCTAGCCAGTTTTTATTTTTTAGTAAAAGTGACCATGGCCCCACGGGGTTTGTAATAAAGTGTGCTAGTGGGATTTTTTGAGTGGCTCGGTCCCCCATGACTTGGTTAAGAAACTAAGGTATTCCAGGGAGTTTTTTCCCTTGTCAATTATACTTTGCCTATAGCCGAGCTATAATCGATGAGGTTTTCTCCCGCTTCCTCCAAAGCTGGAATGCCCGATTTTGAAAATTGAGCCTTGGGGGGTTATTAGAGTCCAACTGATGTATATAAGCCTACTAGAAACTATTAGAATAGACTATAGTCATGTCCTAAGTCACTAGGACCCTCAAAAAAAATTTGAAAATTTTTCACCGGGTCCTCCGGTTTTGGGTTTTTAATTATTTTTATTTTTTAATAAAATTTTTCCATAGTTTAAATGGAAAAATTTCAATTTTGTAATATGTCAGTCATCCGGGATCCGTTTTCAGTGTTTGAAGGATTAAACCTTAAGCCAAAAATCATTCATGATCCCCGGACCAGCTTAGCCTAAGTTTCAGACAATTATTTGGCCTCATAATTAATATTTTCTCAAAAAATCAAAAAATGAGAAATATTAATTAAAATATTCCGAAAATAATAAATTGGAGATAATTCAAATCTCTCCAAAAAAGACCAAATTGAATAAAGTAAAAGTCAAAATGACATGGCAGAAAGCATTTAAGATGATTGCAATCAACTCCAGGTCAGTTCAGTTGGCAATCAGAGCACTAGGAGTGATCTTAAGTCAAGATTTTCGCCCTCCTCAAGCATGCTTACGTTTTTGTGATTTGGCATTTTTTTATTGGTTGGGTGGAGTTCACAAGGCTTGGGGGTGGGCGCCTTGCCTAGGTGGAGGCCACCTCACCCCCCTCCCACCTTCCAACACCCAGTTAACTCATAAATCAATCTTATGTGCTCTCTTGCCATTGGGAAACTCGAATTACTTGGCTCTCTCTATGCCAATTCGTTTTAGGGTTTTAGTCTTTAGTTTTTGTATAAAGAGAAGCCATTTGGGCTCTCTTATGATGGAGATTTTAGGCAAGAACACTCTGCCAAAATCTATGTTGTAATATGTGTTTATGCTATTGGAATAAGAAGCGACTTTGGAGGTCTATGCATGAGTTTTCAGACTTGGTTCACATTGTCTTGGTGATATCTCTCTCACCTTATCTTTTCTTAAGCAAGTCATTATTCAATTTATGTTCTAACATAGCTTAGAAATATCTTGTTCGGATTTGTTTGCTTGAATATAAGGGTTTTGCAGGGATCTTTCAAGGTGGAGAGTGGCTTGGAAATCAAGCTAGTCTTTGCTCATATAATGGCTTTTCCTCTCTAAATTTTTCTCTTGCAGATTCTCCAAGTTTTTCTCTTTTCAAAGAAAGAAACACAACTAAGAGGCTAGCCTTTCCTCCATCAACAACAAAGAATTTCAAACATTGGTTACATAATCACTTTTCTCTTCTTTCTGTTCTCTATACCAAAGTTTTGACTTGAGATAGTACCTTGGGATGAAAATCCCAAGGGCCACATTGTTTTGTGGCTACTTCTCTATCCTCACTAGTACCTTGTGGACATCCAGCTAGCTGGAAGGTTGTCTTGGACTAGTGTTCTAGTGGTCACCTTGTTCGGAGGTTGATCCCACCTTGTGTGTTTGCATTGGTTTTCTTGATTTGCTTTGGCCTTTCACTTTCTTCCTTGTCTCGTTTTTTATCCTAGATCTTCACCCTCTTCTTTCTACTTTCGTCTTGCCCTAGTTTAAGCCATCTTTCCCTTTCGTTTTTTGGCTTTTGTCTTCTTCTTTTCCCTCCTCTAGTCCATCCTCATTAGGGCCCTTACCCCTTTCGTTTTGCTTCCAAAACTCCCTTCTTTCCATTTTCTTACCTCTTCCTTTCGTCCTGCATTGGCTTGCTTCCTTTTTCTTTCTCGTTTTTGCTTTCAAGCTTTCCTTCTATCCACTCCTTCATCCCTCTCATTTTTGCTCCTACTCTCCTCTTCCTCCATCTTCAAGAAGGCCCTAAAATCACAATAAAACAACGAAAACGAATTGAGACTTAAAAGTTTGGTTATCATTTAGTAGTTTCATGCTTTGAAAAGTTGTAAGCTAGGCATTTTAGATCTCATATGTTGCATTCGTTTTGATAGGATCTAGTATTTTCTTGTTTTCTAGCTTGCATTACATAGTTAGATCTTGCAGTTAAGTTTTTGTTAGAATTTAGATCTCATAAAAAGTTAGACTTGCATTGTCTTTTTGTTAATTTTCTAGTTCATATTTAAGATTCGATCTCATTTTGCTTACTAATGCTAATGGGTGCCTCAAAGTGAATCGTTTGTGTAGGTGTTTGAAAGAAAGGAGCTTGAGAAACTTTTGAAGTAAGGAGATCTAAGCAAAGCGAAATTTCAAGAAACCATAAGGATGATCCAAAACATGAAAACATCATTTATGATCATTTTGTAAAAGCTCTTAAGGGCTCACTTCAATTTGTTTTCCAAGTTTCATTATTCTCTCAAAAGTCCTTACAAGGGTTAAATTCCCAAGGCATTTGTACTTCATTAATAAAAAGGCTAAGTGGGATAAGGCCTCCCACATTTTGGTTCTTCTTCCCCATTTGGGAAAGAGTTTCTTGTGCATGCTTAGTTTAGATTTGCTTTAAGTCTTTGGAATAATTTCATTTGTACTTAGAATTTTAATTTTCAATTTTGTTTTAACCTGAGAAGTAGCTTGGAATTTGATCCCAAGTGTTGCATTGACCTTGCGTGCTACTCCTCTTTCCCCACTATGTACTGCGTACGACCAGCTAGCTGGAAGTTTCATGAACAGTGTGTAGAAGTCATTTTTTACTTCATTTGCTAGATTAGTTTCTGTTTTTGTAGAACACTAGTTGCTCTTTTATTTCATATTGCTATATCATTGTTCATCTTTTATTATTTGAGTTTCATCTTTATGTTCTTATTTCAAACTGCTTGTCTTTTAACAAAGAACTAAAATCTCTTGAACTTGCCATAACACAAGTCAAGAGCACTCTCTATCGGAGAGAATTCCCACTGCATTTCCTTGCATCAAGCATATAGAATAGTTGAAGTCTCTTGAACTTCCGTCATAAGACAAAGTCAAGAGCACTCTCTATCGGAGAGTTGAATTGTGTGCTCTTAATAATTAAAACATTCCAACTCACATTCCCGCATTAAAATCTATCTTCGTTGCTATCCTTCACTTAGTAAGCTCTTCCGACCCTAGAGGGTTGGGCTCGTATTCAAAACGGTGTTGGATTTGTTAATCTTGAAAGTGATAACCTAATAAAATATTTCCCCACAACCAACGAACCGGCGTTGATATTCGATAAATACTCAAAGTACTATGCCTAGAGGTGAAGCCGGAGTGCCGTTGTCTTAGACTTCGAGGTTGGTTAAATCATAAGACACCCAGCCTTGATAACTGGACGGTCCGAAAGGGTTCCCGGGGTAGTTATTGAAAGTATTTCTTCCGGTTGGATGCTTGCCTTGACTTTTTTAGCCCTTATAATCAAGAACATCTAAAACACTTTAAATTTTACCAAGAACAATTTCAAAACAATCTCACAAACAGTTACTTTGAGACTTACATTTTCAGCATCACAAGCATCTTTTTTGACTCCATTTGGCACTGGTCTATAAAACTCTTATGTATCACCTTGATCCGGACCATTAGTCCTTGTGCATTTTATTTAATTATCTTGTGGATGCTTATTTAAATTCAAAGTGAATTGTTTCATCTTGGTAATTTGTATCTTATAATTCTGCAACGTGGATTGTGTGTTTATTTGTTCTCTCATCATTAAAAAACTCCTAAACAACACTCATCCGCATCACCATACACCAAAAACACTTAAAAACATAGAGCCATAGACAACTCTTTGTAGGGACTACCCCCCTTGGCTACGTTAGGAGTTAGCCTAAACGGAGGAGCTGGGATTTAGGTGATAGTACCTAGCTCATTGCTTGCCCCCAAGGCCACACTTCTCCCACTTGTAGTGAGGAGACAGCTTTCGAAAGATTTATGCTGCTGGTGTGCATCTCGACGGACAACAAGATGCTCGCAAGGGCTCCTAGTTATGCCCTTAATAGGCTCCATAATATGCCCGCAAGGGCATATAAAAATTCCCGCTGTTGTTCTTCCAATGGATGCCCGCAAGCCTTGTCATGTCCTCAATGCTTGCTTACCATGTCTATCATCGTGCTTGCTTGCCATGTCACCAATGCTTGTTCATGCTTGCCAAGTCATCTTTGCCATGTCAAGTCTTTTGTGCTATCCTTCAAATGCTTTCTTCCATGTCATGCTTGCTTTGTCATCCACCTTTGTCATACTTGTCATCAATGCTTTCCATGCTTCTTTGTCATGCTTGCTATGTCATCCTTCAATGCTTGTCATGCTTCTTTGTCCTTTTTCATGTCATCAAGCTTGCGTGTCTTCAATTTTTGTCATTTTGTCATGCTTGCCATGTTTGCCAAGTCATCAACCTTGTCATGCTTGCTTGTCATATCATCATCAAGTCTTTGTCCTTTATGACATTTGTATTTTGCCAGTCTTTATCGTTTGCCCATTGCCGTGTCTTCAACCTTTGTCATGTCATCAATTCAACCTTTGTCATTAATGTGTTGTCATCAATGACAACTTTGCTCGTCAGGATGCACCATAATTGGGCAATTATCAGTTGAAATATCATATGTTAAGCACCTCTGCATAGCCCAAACTACCATTTGACTGAACCAAAACATAAATAATGACTTTCTGAATATAGAGTATAATAGTTTTGACCATCCTCCTTAACTTGGAACATGGGGACTTAAAAAATCAATGCATTAATGGGTTGGGAATTTTGGAAACATCCTCCAAAATTATAAATGAAAGGTTAAATTATCTTATGCCTAAGGAGGGGTGATGGGAATATTGGCGTGTCTGCAATCTATAATTCAACACCAAAAGTCAAATTCTTTATTAAATTTGCATTGATGGTTGGGACATAATTTAGCTCTGAACACCAAACTCTTGTGGAAGCTGGGGACTTAAATTCAACACTAAACATGTTATGGAAATTGTGGTTAAATTTAGCGACTTATGATTGTCTAGTATATCACTCAATGCAACACTTTTTTCAGTTAAAAACTTGAATCCATAGCTCAAGCACTCAACTCTAAATTGTGGAATTCCGAAATAGTGAATGTTGTCAGTGAAGCTGTCTATAATTTAGTACTGAATGTCCAACTCTTACATAAAGTGAAATAATATGATAGTATTTACTGTAATTTTTAAATTTTTTGTAATGAACATGAACTCTAATGGTTCAACAACCATCTCATTTGACAGGAAAAGTTATTAAACTTTTGGGATAGGTCAACCGTAATCTTGCTGAGTTCATGCATCGGATTGAAAAGAGTGGAGGTCTTATTTTGAGGCTCTACAATATTTTTCAGAATTTTGGACTTCATATGCATTTCCCTTTTCCTTAGTTATCTGCTGCTTATCACTCTCATATGCATTTCCCTTTTCCTTAGTTATCTGCTGCAGATTTTTGGTGGAGTAATCTGGGACTTTTCCTTCTGCTTTGGATCAGGACTCTTTAGAGTCTGATTGCTTGCGTTGTCTCTTGGCCTTAGGTAATACTTATGGTGTAATTCATTTTGTAAGGCATCGAAAAACAATTTGTACTGTGCAAAAATGTAATCATCTGGTCGATCTTCAATTGGATGTAAAGATAGATTATTAATATACAAAGACTCTTCATTATCCTCCTGAGTGAGGTGAACCTCATCTCCTTCCCCACCCAACCAATTAATATTATCATGTGACTCTTTCTCTTCAAGGGGTCCCTGATCCTCATCCTCGTTAGGGTATTCCTCAACCAGACTATTGGTATTCCTCAATGGTGGTTGTACAGGTGGGTCTTATGTCCTCCTTTCTCGGGCAAGTATTCCTCAACCAGACTATTGGTATTCCTCAATGGTGGTTGTACAGGTGGGTCTTATGTCCTCCTTTCTCGGGCAAGTATTTGTGAATTAAAAGGTCTCTTATAAGGATTCTGATTCCTAGCAGGAAAATTTAGATTTCTTGCTCCCACATTCAGAGGATTATGAAGGGAATTGTTCCTAAAGGTGATGCTTCGAAGAGCCAGCTGGTTAGTGTCAAAGAAGAGCTGTCGTGGCGATGAATTGTTAATTGTGCAAGAAGTGAATTTTGCAATGGAGAATTGAGGAAGTTTGTAGCATAATAGGTAGCATGTAGGATAGAAAAGAGGCAATTTGAAGTGTGTAATTAAAAAAATCTTAGTCTTCGAAGCTTATGATTTCTATAACATATTTTATTTTCTGGATATAGAAAGATTTTCTTAAGAATATTTGTTTATTATGAAATTTAGTGCATGCCATTGTCAATTAATTGATTAGATTGGCATTGTGATAGGAGTCATAGTTTCTTGACATTATTACTGTATTTATTTATGAATTCAAGGTGATAAGAAGTGGTAGAGTAAATTGGGCAGAGAGTTTGATGTTAATGTACTTTGGCATTGAAGATATTATGGGCATTTCTGTTTTCTACATCTTCCCCTTCGAAGTAGGTTCAATATGGTTGATGGCCTATTTGACAGATAAGATGAAAGGGGATGGAAGACATGCTCAGATGCAAAGCAATACAAAGAAATTAACGACATGGGAGTAGGAAAAGCATTGAAGCTTGTAGATGTTGAAGGGGCTGGTTGGCAGCTGCATATTGTTATGACGACATTGGAGATTGAATAAATTGAAGAGATCGTCCTCTTCTATGTTCTTTGAAAATCATTTGTCCATGAGAAGCATTTTGTTCTTTTGTTCCAAGAGAAACATAGATTTGTAGTGCCAATGAAACATAGCCATAAAACATGGTTATGTGAACACCTTATTGTTCTGTGATCAAAAGTTCTGTCTTGCTTGCTTGTAAAACTTAGGCATCACTGGCTTGCTGTCTTATAACACCTACTCGATAACTCCTCATAGACCCAGAAATAAATTAAGTACTAAAATATCAATATTTATAAATTGGTCTCAAGTTCTGAAAACTGATTAGTTATTATCACTAATTAAAACATTCAGTGAAGTGAATAAAACTGTCTAAAACTGTCCAAATAGTCTCCTGCTCTTTGGTCGAAATTTGCATAAATTACATAATAATCTGAGAAGGTAAAGTGCAAGTCATTGTCCAGTCCAAGTCAAACAAATATGCCTAATTAGATAGCCCAGCTATACCTCTGGACTTCATTTAGTTAATGTACAATATTGGCTTACAAAACTCACAACCCAAAAAGAACATAAGGCCTCAACCTTGGCCAACGACTGGATTGGTTGCATTACTAAATTACGTTCTTGGGGTAACTGAAACCATGGCTTACTATAGGAAAGCTGAAGATATTTGGGAGTGAAATAGTCTGTGCAACGTATGTATAGATATATATATGTTATTAGCATACAATGGTAGAAATGATAATATATGTTTAGTAAATTTGTCAGCAATCTTCTCTGCAAGCTGGTTATTTCAAGTATATTATTCCATTATCAATCCAAATTATTTATTGGATAAAGATAAAAAGTTCTCATTGCATTGTCTTTAGTATTTAAATTGAGATTTTTTTTTATTATCAATCCACGTTATTTATCGAATAATGATGCAAAGTACTCATTGTATTGTCTTTGATATTTAAAAGCAGAGATTTGGGCAAATAAGTTGTAAATCCTGCATTTATGGCAGAATGAACTTTGGAATATCATAACAATTCTCTATAGAAACTTAGATTAATGAAGATAGAAAATAATACTGAAATAATGAAGCTTCGTCATTAATGAAAAGATGAAAGGCTTCCACATGGGAGAAATGCAACCGCAGAATGTGAGAGATTGCATCATCCACCCACCGGTAGGTAGAGACCAATGGGGTTGTCTACAAAAAAATGATATGTAAGTGTCGGCATATCTCCAGCTGACCTCTCGAATTTAGATTTTGTAAGCCCAGGATTTCGTTTGGAAGGGTGGACAATCTTTCCTTCTTGATAGATAGAATTTTCCTCAAACCTTTGAATGCACTTCCTTCTCGCGCCTTTTTATGAGGAGAAAAAAATGCATTCAAAGATTTGAGAAGAATTCCGTCTATCATGAAGGAGAGATTGTCCACCCTTCTATACAAAATCATGGGCCTCATCCTCCCAGTTAGGTAGGCCATCAGATACTATATCCTCTCAAAACGCTGGAGGTGTGCCTACACCTATATTTATACTGGTGGAATTTGTCAGAGATCTTCTCGCTACAAGCTGCTTATTTTATATATATTTTTCCATTACTTTGCATCAGATAGAGATGCAAAGTCCTCTCAGCAGAAATTTGTGCAAATAAACTGGAAATCCCGCATTTATAGCTGAATGAACCTTCGAGGAGCATGGCAAATTCCCTTTGGAAACTTAAAGTACGAATATAAAAAAAATGATACAAAATTTAACTTCCATTCATCCAAAGTGATAGTCTTTGCATGAGTACTATATGTTACAATATGTTTAAAAATGAAGACATTAAAGCTTGAATTAGGAGCTGATAGAGACAGTCGATAAAGATTGATTCCTTTTATTTATTTATTTCATGTTTAATCTATTACTAGTTCTTCTCTGATTGTGACATTGCTAGATTCAGTGACACAAAAACGACGCAGAGGAAGATTATATTTCCGACTCCATCAATGGCACATTCCAACAATAAGCAATAGATCAACAGGACACTTCAACTACCGTCCCAATCGCCCCTTATGTGTCTGCATGGAATAGGGTATCGATTTTTTCTTGAGTATTGAATACAGTAGCTACCAGCAACTAAAAATATTTCTTGAGTATTGAATACAGTAGCTATTAGGAACTAAAAATCTCTGTCAACCAGCCAACCAAAAACCCTGTCAGCCTAGCTAATAAAAAAGAAAAATTATGGCTAAGCTGTTAACAACAGAAGAAACCCTTCAATCTAAACCAACCAGCTATCAGGAGCTAAAAACTCCGTCAAAAATGGATGGAAGCTATCCATTTTACACAGACGAACCCCATCAATCTGATCACTCTTCGAAACCCAAAACCCCCTTCAATCTGATCAATCTTCGAAACCCTAAACCCTCTTCAATCTAATCACTTCGTCCCATAGGTTGTTATTTATAGAGCCTAACCGCGTGCGCCGTGCTGTACCTTTACCGGATTTTGACGTGTTTTCAAATCATAAATGCTATATGCAGATTTCAATTTCAAAGTGAGTTCGTAAAAAAAAATGAGTATGTTTTTTTAGATTAGATAATAGTATAATATATATATATATATATATAAAAGTTTGAATTTTTTTAAAATCACGGTGGAATTTCTTTTAAAAATGGACATATACTAAAAGGTCCTTGCATTGTACAAATTATCTTTGTATTTTACAAATGATCATTGCATCCTTAATAAAATAGAAATCAACATTGATTAGAAAATACATATCAAAATAAACAAAAGTTATAAATATGTAAAATGATCGTACTAAGTAATAAACCATAAGTTTCGAAAATATCCACAATAAACCATAAGTTTCAAAATTATCCACAACAATGATATCAATTACTTGATGTACTTTGCAGTTAGAAGCTAATTGGATTAAGGCATTCTTAAGTTCTCTTGGGACTTTGAAGTTGATTTTTTAGTTGAACAATTTGAGCGTCACATTTTTAAGTTCAACATTTAATTTTTGCCACACAGAATAGGGCATAACATTTGAAGAAACCCCTGAATCATCCATACATTTATGCACATTTTGTTAAAAATTTCAAATGTCAAAAAGAAAGGATGTGTGTTAGAGTTAGATCTTTTATTGGTCAAGGAAGCATTAACGATGGATTGTTTCTTACTACTTTACCTATTTGAGTATATATTTTTGCATATATTTTTGTATCATTGTTTTCCTCAATAGTGATGCTTTCCCTTTCTCAAAAGATGATTCCCTAAGGTTTTTAATTAAATTTCCCTGTATTTGTGGCAATTTGAGTAATTCATACAGAGAAACATTAGCTCTAGTTTTGCTTCATGTCTTCTACAAAATCATATTCTAGATCATGACAAGAAGAGGGTTCCACCGAGGTAGATCGAAGCAAGAAGAGGGTTCCACCGAGGTAGATCGAAGCAAGAAGAGGGTTTTACTGAGGCTAGGGAATATTTGGTGGTCATCGAGTTTTCCTTTACAAGATTGACAATAGATGGAGAATTTGTTGTTGTGGGTAGGCTCTTATTCTTGGTATTGTATGAATTATGGGCCATATGGATTTGCTCAAGATCATCATCTTCTTCTTCAAACATGTTATGGAAAACATTTCAGAAGTGATTAATTGTATGTTTTGATGTCTACTTATTTTTCTCCTTCCTCTCTTTCCTCTTCCTCTTCATCATTTTTCCTACTTGAAGAATGTTCAGACCCTGAAACAATGGGTTTGAAGAAATTGATGAAATCCTCCATATTAATTCCTTCAGTAGGTGGAGTAGTTTTATGAGTTGGAGGGAAGTTCTTTTTAAAAGGAGGCTTGAAATAATTTTTGGTAGATGGACCTTCTCCCAAACCTCTCTTCAAGTCTATTCTCTCATTTGAAAGTTTTTTAATAATTCTTTGTAGATTTTCCATATCCATAGAATCTTGTTCCTTCTTTTCAGAAAGGGGCTTGGTTTGAAGGGATTTCTTCTTTCTGGAAGAGACACTGTGTTCTTCTCCACTCTTTGGATTACCTTTTAGGCTTATCATATCCTTTTCAACATTTACTGCTTCTTCAAAGGTTTCTTCAATTGTAGTCTTCTTGGCCCTTTTGACAAACATAGCAGTGGATAGTGGTAAGGTTGAAGTTTAAAGCTCAATAGTAACATCTTCTACAGGTTTAGAAGCATTTGTAATTTTATTTCTTAAAGATAAAAATCTTTGATTAAAGTCTTTGATCTTTTATGTAGGGTCCATCTTGATCTTAGATCATTCTAATACCAACACTACTAGGATTTTATCATCACCAAATTTGTTTAAAAGGGCAATATCAAAATTGGCCCAATTTGTAATTGATCCTTGTCTTAGGGAGAAATACCAAGTTGAAGCTTTCCCCTCAAAAGTAGAAGGAAATAACCTACAAACTACATCCTCATGTTCAAAATTCATGAGCCTAACAACAAGCATAAATTCCTTTATGTGATCATAGGTAGATTCTTTTCTATCTAGATCAAACTTAGGAAGAAATTTTTTTGGTTGTTTAGGTAAAGGATGCACATCGCTTGGTACAACAATGACATCCTGGGCTAGCCAAGGTCTGTTAGCATTGGCATTAGCCGTGTTTCATGAAGAAGAATCTAGTTGACTATGTTTGGGACTATTTTCAGAAGATTCTCCCGAAGAGTTCCTTCTAAGGGTTCTTCTCCCAAAGAGTTATCTTTTGAAATGATTTGAGGAGTGTTACGAGGGTAATCAAGGGGAGATAATTGTACACTAGCACCATCTTGTATTTGTACTTTTGGTTTTTCTTCAGAAGGATTTTGTATCCCCATAGAAAGTATAAGAGAGGTGATAATCAAGGGTGGCAACAGTTGGTGCACTGGTGTCAATTAGTTGGTATGATCGGGGTGGTTTGGGTCCCCCAAGAAGAGGATGTATAATAGGTGGTATTCCATGATCCCTACTTAAGGATCGAGTTATAGCCCAAGAGGTTTGGAATAAGTGTGAAATTCTAATGGATCCTAACCAAGGAGAAGTAGGTGTTGTGGGGTTATGTTGGGATGTGCTTCGATAACTGAGAAATTAGATAGAGGTTTGAACAAGTGTCGGCTGGCCGTCGTGGATTGAAGATTATCCAGGACTTAGAGGCTTGGGGATCAATAGACTACACGAGGGTTCTTTGTGGAGTAATGGGTAGAATGGATATTCTTAGGGTTAAATGTTTCTTCTTTAGTCATTCATTTTTATAATTGCCCTCCTTCCAATGCCAATTTTGTTGATGGGCCAAAATGACCCAGGTCAACAATAAGGGAGAATGCCCAAGGTGACTGCCAATTAGCCTCAGTCTCGTTTGCGATAGTAGACTCCGACTAGTATGTGGGCCTAGTTTCCACTGAGAGTTTTAGCAATAACATTCTCTATGAATCCTAAACTAGTAGGTACTATATTCTATGCTAAAATATAATGTCTAGTTGCTAATTTACTCTTACTCAAATAATATATCAAATCAAATACTAACCTAATTTAGCCTAATCAAATATTAATCTAACCTACTATAATCTTGAGCATGAGCTATGATTAAATAGGGTTAGATATAAAGCAAAGAATATAATGTCGAAAACACAAGAAGAAATTCTCATTGTTGTTAATAGGTTAAATCATCAATGCTACATAAACATTAATAAAAAAATTATTATTAAATCTAAACCATTGCCTTTTCATCCAGTTGCAACCATTGAACAATTAATTACAATAAATAATGTACACAGAAGAAATTCATATGCAGTTTACTTACTACAATCAATTAACACCAATTGTAATAAAATAAAATTGTTAAATATACATAGTAGAATACCCAATGGCTGCCAGTCCTTCGGGTATTTTATTCCTTCAAAAATAAAAATACTGCAAATGTTTTTGAGCCCAAAGGTCTCCCCATTTTGTTCTTTGAATGTCTACCTTTTAAAAACAAAGTTTGCAGGAAGTTCAAGTAACCAACTTAGTACAATAGTTTTTTTATACAAAGATTACAAAAAAAAATCAATTCACCCTTCTTTATATGATTTCCACAATTCTTGAACCTTGGTAATTTGAGAAATTTGATTGGACCTCATTATTTCTATATGCAGTTCTCCATGGTAAATATTCTCAGAAGTTTTAGATCCCTATGGACTCTCTCATGCAGTAGTTTTTATAGGATATGTTATTTTCCATTATTCATGCCTTTTGTTTGTTAAGCCTTTATTTCATCAACTTTTAACAACCACTAAGCGTAGTGTTTCCTTAGTTATTCATTCATCTTTGATCACTTTATACCCTCATTCTTACATAATTATTATACATTTCCCATTTCCATTCATTGATGCTTCATGTGAAGATAAGAGCATTTAATTGATGAATTTCCCATGTTTGATGATTATTTGGTATGGAATTTGTGGTTCTTTAACTTACCTTTATAGGTCACAAGTAGCCTTCATGACATTTTCATAGAAGCTCTTAACACCTTCATAACAAATCAGAACCCCTAGAATTCGAATAGCACTTATTCCCATAATACCGGCTCATTCCCATAATATCGATAACGCTTCATCTCCAGAATTAGAATATGGTAGCACTTCCCTGTTTTGCATGTTTGCAGATGTCATGAGAAGAATCAGGAACATGGCTATCGTGGGGAGTGATGTCGTCATGCCTTCATAATGATGAAATGAACTCTACCACCTTTAGCTCAAGCATAGATCATTGGTCCAATCTACAGTCAACACATCCAACGCAATTAAGTAATAGACCGATTCTTGTGAGCACTACCTCCAGGTAGGTGATCCACTTTGATTTGGATGATTTGGATAAGCAAACTGACTTCCCTGTTTCATCATTGAGTCAGTAGATTGTAACCATCCATGTCTAAGTCGGGCAAATCCCAAAGGAAAATTGGTTGAGCAATCTCTCCATTTAGGGATTCGATTATACAATTGTATCTCATTTCTTTTCATATATTGTAATATGCAAGTATATATATGCAACACCATTATCTCTATAGAGTAGTTTAGTGATCAAGTATTTTTCTTCATATATTGATTAGAACCACTACTGCTCTGAAATTGTAATACGCTCTGTAATTCTTTTTGGATATTAAAATAAAGGACTTGATTGTTGTAGATCTCTAGTACCGTACTATAGTTTTCTGCAGTTTGTTCTAGAGGAGGTAGTCCCCCCTCTCTATGGTATACATCGCATGATTTCATTTACTATAGGTTTATTTGTATTGCATTTTTCTCATATTTGATTTAGTAGATAAGTTGTGTTGTTTTTTTTAATCATTTCTTGAAATCATGATTTAGTTTCTGCAATTACTTTCTTTCATTTATGCTTTGAATTTCCACTTTAATTATCGAAGTGTGACAACGCACCTCTGGTAGCATGTGTGTTTTGACTGCTATAGAAATCTCAAACATTTGTTAACTCGGAGATCTTGAAAGAGTTGCAAAACCACATGACTTGAAACAACAATGTTGGGGTTCTTTATTTTTATTTATAACATTTTCATTTTTCAGTTTGATTAAGCTACAAGAATTAGTTAGATTAACAAGTAAGCTTGTATCATGATTGGTTACTTAGTAAAAATTATTATACTTATATATATAGCTTTGGTTCTTGGAAGTGTCTTGTGAAACATTAGCACTTTCAATTTTAGTATGATAGCTTAAAGTTCCCATTACCAAGTCTTGCATATATTTTGCTTACACCTCATCAGCTTATGATCATTCAGATTGATAATTTAATGTACAAGCAATTTAAAAAATTAGATTGCCCAACATTTTTGGTGTCATTTCTAGAGAGGTGTTAAAGGGATTAGTTTTTATTTTTTATTTTTAAAGATTTCCTTTTATTTCTGCATATGATTGGTTTTGGTGCCCTCATACTAGACATGGTGAAATAGCAACACTACTTCATTTTATAGAATATGTTGGTATAACATGAATAGCGATAGGGATGATAAAGGTAGGTTTCTTAAAGGTAAAAGTAGACCAGTTCCAACTGTCGCATTTGGAAGAATGGTAAAATTATCCACATCTACTTACTCACAGGCATGAAGGAATCTAAAAGGAACATCTGTAAGTAAGGCTTCAACAACATATCCTAAGAGAACACCTTCTCCAAAATATTTAAAATAAAATAGATCTACTGTCATGGAACCTCCAATCGTTTTGGTAGCTCCTACAATAGAAGCAATTGTGGTTGAATTAGAAAGGAAACTGGAATTTGAAGAGGGATTCAAACTTAGTCTTTGAATCAAATTCCCCACATATAGAAACATAGCACAATTTGTTTGTGGGAGAAGGTGTGGTAGAAGGAGAATTCGAAGTGCATATGCATATAGAAGATGAACAAACAAATAAAGAAGAGGTAACATTCAGTTTCCCTATTACAGATCCTATTACAAATGTACAAATAAAAAATATTCCTCCATCAACGATGCCTCATTTTCATGGAAGGGTAAGTGATGATCTTGATGCTTTCTTATTTGAATTTGATATTTTATGTCGAAATTACGATTATTCAAATGATGCACAAAAACTCAAATTATTCCCTACTACTCTCAAATACTCAACATTTTATTGGTTTATGGGATTAGGAGGGGATAGAACTAGAACATGGGATGAAATGCAAAAGGTATTTCTTAACAAATCTTGTAAGGCTAGGGAATTAAGAGATTTTTTTGTTTTTAATTTGAACAAAAAGAGGAAGAGAGCTTAGAAGATTATATCGAGATATTTCAATATAATCTTCAATGTTCTAAACAACATAGATTAGTTCCAGACATCATTAAAATTATCTTTTTAAGGGGAGTCTTATATGAATCTATGATTATGCTCAATTTAATGGGTAATGGGGAATGGGGATGTCTCTCAATTATATTTTGAAAGAAAATGCAAGTTTTGCAAGAAGTATTGATGGATCAAAGACAAATATAGTAAGGGACTCCAAGACACTTTTTCAAAAGCTACTAAAAATGCAACAGGTGGTGTAACTAGGATTGAATTGGGTAATCTACTTGAAAATTTTAAAACATATATTCTTGGTACTCTTAGGTTACAAATAGACACTTTACAATTTAAGAAGAAGCAAGAGGAGGAGATCATAAATTCACAAATCTATCTATTTTTTGTCCCAAATGTCGTAAGAAGCACACATTAAAAGTATGTCCCCTCAGTAACATTTCTATATGTGCTATTTGTGCAGGTGAACATGCAACGGATCATTATCATTCATTGCCTAGACTTAAAGCAATGTACCAAGGATAAAGTGAAACAAAGGAATAGTTGTGTACACTAGCATCAAAGAGGCCATGGAACCCTCAACCACCCGATATGTTCTGAGATCCTGCATTTCAAAATTATTCATATAATTTTGGCTAGTCATATCCACCTTGGAATTCTTGGCAAGAATGGCCTTGACCAACCCAAGACCATCCATGGAAACAAGGGTGGAGAGGGCTTAACTACAGGACTATGCATTCCTATCATATGCAATCACAACAGTCTTAGCCTCTACAATTTCAACAACAATATCCACCACAGATGCCTCATCCTACACAATCACCTACTCACAAATTACAACTTGCTTCTACAGAGCCTCCAAGGCCAAATCAACTTTATGTCTAGCCTGTTCCTAACCCAAATGATAAAGTATCTTAGTGTTCTTTTAAAACTGAGTTACAACCTTTTCCCACCTATTTGGTTACACTAGTAGGACTGTAGGATATCCACTTGCAATTGGGAAAAGTATTTCAAAAAGAATCTCCTGTCATAATTGTAGAGGAACTAGAGAAGGAAATTTCTAACCAAACAATCATTGATGATACTCACATAATAAAGAAAACAACTGTTCATTCATAGAAACCCTCCTCATCCAAAGAACCTCCCTATCCAGAGAGGATAAATATGAACAAAACAATAGCTCACTCTGAATATGACCTTATTACTGAATTGAAAAATATTTGCATAAATATTCTCATGTTGCAAGTCCTTAGAGACATACATATATGTGCAAAAATAGTCAAGGAATTGTGTTTGAAAAAACCAGGGAGGAAGAAGAATGACCCACCGACCATACAATTTATTGGAGAGTGTGCAGATTTGATGTCTAGACAAATCTTTGTAGTAAATATAGAGACCCTAGAAATCCCATTGTTTATGTGCACCATTAACGGGATCTACATTCCAAACACCTTAATAGACATTGGAGAAGCCATTAATATCATGAGCATGCAAATCATGGAACAATTGAATTTCCCAAACCTTTGTCCAACCCCCATTGCCCTCAAACTGGCTAACATATCTAAGATTAAACTAGGAGTACTGGATGGTGTAATTGTTTATTTAGATTCTTGGGAGTACCTTGTAGACTTCATGGTATTGCAACCCATATCCCCTTCTAGAGGACATCCCGTGATCCTTGGTAGGCCATGATTTGACACCGCAGATGCTTTTATAGGATGTAGGTCTAGAAATATGTTTATTTCACATGGAGATGCGTAAAACTATACCCACCAGAAAAATATCTCACTGAGATAGAAAATATTTTTGGCATGATAATGCAAGTAGAGATAGAGAATTTGTATAGCCAGTTTTTACATTGGGTTAGGTAGTGAATTTTAAAGAACATATATAGGAAATTCAAATCAACACCTTTTTCTGCAATTATGTTTTTTCACAAGATTCTGATTTATTTTATCTTCCATTAGAACATATTTTGGAGAATGTGCAGGAAACCAGTGATCCAACCACTTTATCTAAATTTTGTAATCTTGTATCAACCACCACACAAAAAACAGAGTGTCGCAACATGCCTATTGAGATCAACCAAGGTAAATTTTTGCATGTAAAATTTCAGCTTTCTAAATCTCAGCAAGAAAAATTGATCCAAGTTTTGCAAAGACAGTCAAAAGCTTCATCATGGGATACCATGATATGAAGGGAATTCACCTTGATTCCCATCCTATTAGGAAACCATAAAGGTGTATGAATGCAACACTTATGGAAGTTGTTAAGGATGAATTGCAAAAATTCCTCGATGCCAAATTTGTTTACCCAATTTTTGATAGCAAATGGGTCTCATCTTTGTGTTGGAACATTCTATCCATATAGACCTTGGACATGCATGCATGCATGCATTCCATGCATTAGTCATGCACTCCATGCATTAATAATTGAGCCTCCCAGCGCCTAGACTATGTTGTTGACCCCCTAGTGCTTAATTTTTTCATTATTGGCCTCCTTATCCACTCAAAGCGCCTTATCCCTATTATTTAGGACCTAATGCACCCCCATGCATGATTTTAGGATTTTTTGAGTTGGTTCCCTTGATTTAAGGCCCCTTGTCCCCAGTCTCACCTATTTAACTGACCCTTCTACCTAGATTCATTGAGTTTGAGTGTAGTTGCGCCTCTTTGACCGCTACAAGTCACCTAATGCGCCTCCTCGAGTTCTTCTCCCCTAATTTCTAGCATAGTGACTCCCTTATGCACCAAACTTCTTCAATTAACTCGCCTTCGAAGATGATTTGCCACTCGTTCTTGTTTGGAGATGGATTCATGCTAACTAAGCCTGTCTCTTCAATGGAATTCCAACTGCCTATTAAGGCTCACAAATTTCTCTATTGAATATGTATTATAAATGTATACACAATGATGAATAATAGATGCATGGAAAGTATTCCAATTGAGTTCCAATCTTCTTGTGTCTTTCACTTTATTTGTTCTCTATTTTCCTGTAGATCTATGTAAAACTTGAGAGGTTAGTTTTGCTGCCAGATATCTACCTGCGAAACAATTTTCACATGGTATTAGAGTGCTCTAGTTGTCTAGTTCATATCGGATACTTCCATTGATGCACCAGAATCAGCGGAGGTTCCACAGAAAATTCTTGGGGAAATAACCTTGATATCCTTGGCTCTTCCAAGGAAATATTCCCAGGTGTGAGGCACTCCCAAATGTGCTCAGTTTCAAAGTAGAGATTGAGTGTGTTGATACAAAATTTTCTTTCGAAGTGTTTTTTGCGGGTTATTGTCTCACCAGGAGCGCATTAGCAAAGTATGGATCAGATTCAAGCCGTGATCCTAACTCCATTCAATTATTTTGAATGGAAGGCCAAAATGGAGGCCCTACTTCGAAGTATTGGTCTCTATAGAGTCACCATGGCGCTAGAAAATGAACCAAATGCTGCTATTTGTGCTACGAAAATATCCCTACGGATAGGTAGATATCCCCTTGGGATTAAAAAAGGCCCCTAATTGCCTACCCAAGACATAAATTAAACAAATAGACACTAAAGTCCTCCAAGAGCTATCTCATACAACAATTAACAAGCTATGGAAAGACAAAGCAGGTAAATGGTGTACCTTGCTTTGAGGTTGTCCTCGGTATCCCTACGTTTCTCTGGCTCCAACCTTTGATCACGGGTTTATGAACCTGTTTATGAAAGGAAGAAAACACCTTATCCAAAGCAATATATGTATAAACAAAGATCTAACTATGAAAATGGAGACAATTTCATGCATTTATCATAAAAACATGAGAATGGGAGGAATAGGCTAAGTTATATTAATAGAAAGCCATGAAGACATGCACATCAAAATGGATTATATCTGATATTGTCAGAACATGACCATCCTCCAAGCTCTCTTTCACTACCTCTGCAAGACTCTTAAGATCGTAGGTTTGATGCCTCCAAGGTCCACCTCCCCTTAGCTCATGTATGGCCTTCTTCTTATAGGATTTGGGAGGCCAACCACTAAGAGTATATTATGGATCCAAGTGAGGGAGATGTGGATCAAGGATCTGAATCATGCCAAGGAGGGAATGTGAGATGGGATTCGAAGGGGGACCTCATCCCATGAAAATATCCTCGAGATCTAGGATCCAAGATCTAAGGAAAATGGTTATTCAAGGATTTGTGCGCCCCTACAACTGAGCAAAGCGCGAAAAGGTTGTAATTTTTGTGCCTTGAATCACTAGTAGGGCACAAAAATATCTCTAGGAGGCTAATGAGTGTGTTAGGTCAAGTGGTTTTCCACCCCTAAGTTGTTGGATGCACTTCCAAGTGTGACTAGGGAAGGGACCAACATAATAACAAAAGGTCCTAACACCCTTAGAAGGAAAAAAACATCATGTTTCTCATGGTGATATGACATGAAGACTCTCAATGGTACACGGTATGAAAATTTGAGGTATAACATATTCCCCCTAAAGTGTGAGGTTAGAAGGAATCTAATTGCCGAAGTACTTTACCAATAATTAAGTTTGCAGGGATATCTAAAAGAGAACTAGAGAAGAGTTGCAATCAAACATCAACAATAAGTCTAATAACTCCAAGGTAGGTATACCCATGCTCGGAACAACTGAATTGAAGCATGGCTGCCGACCAATACATCACAGATCCATGATAGTACAGACTCAACACATGACTGAAACCATGCGTACTAGATCACAATCGTAGATCCATGATATGACAACAACGCAACCACGACCAATACAAGAGTGGATATGTGTGACAATAGATCAATGAGGTCACCAACATAATGTTTATGTGGGAACCTACTAAAAAATCACCATCGCAAACCTGGATGTGCTAAATAGACATCAAAACCATCTAGGTTCATCTACCCGATCGCGAATTGATACAAATCTAACCATGCGATTATAGGGTGTTGAATTCGAACATGGAAGAAACCACTTGATTAGCAGTCAATGGTGTGAATCGTTAACAAGCATGAGGGAAATCACTTATGATGAAAATGATCCCCAAGGTATCATTGTACATCCTGAAGAAATGTGAATAGATGAGTTGACTTCGAACATCCGCGATATCATTTGATCAGAGGTCAATGATGAAAGCCTATTGTCGAACACGAGGAAACCTGCCATTGAGGCATGTAGGTACCAAGGTACTAAGGTTGATTTCTAAGTCCAATTCCTGGATGATGAGTTGAATTCAACAGGAATAGACTCGTCAAAGGAGGGCCATAATGAATCCCACATCATCGACATGAAACTGGCAGGATGAAATGATGAATCAGATGAGTATGGACTGACACAAGGGTGTAAAGGCTAACGATATTGCAGAAAGTTGACTCAGGTTGGCACTTTCCTTTGAACAAACGACGGTATGACATATGAGCTGGAAGCATGGAATAGGACGTGACATAACCATAACTAAGGTGTTCTTTGGATGACTCAAACAAGGAAGACAACTCATGACTTTAGTTATGACCCAGAAACATACTGAATACCCAAGTGTGGGACAAGATGTGTAAATATGCCATGTTCAAAAACAACGACTCATTGGCTGCCAAAAAGTTAAACTCGACTTATTCACCCCATTTTCCCCCATCATGTTTGACAAGTACCCCTTTTTTTTTTAACGAGCTCGAGGAGGATAACAAATGCTCGATATAGCTCACCTTTAGATGAGTCCAACCTTGCACATTTTACGAACTCAAGGAAAGAGAGGTTTGGTCTCATAAGGATCCTTCGATGTTTCATTTTGTGAGTCCAAAGAAGGGAAACTCAATGATTTTTCATGTTTAGGGAGTCTGAAATAACCTAAAGGAAACTCAAAGAATTGACTCTTTCATAAAAACTAGTCCCCAGACCCAAAAAAGTACAAAATAATGTCTAGAGGAACTCTCCTAGTTAAATGTTGACTAAGGTGTTCCTTTTTCGTAAGTAGTCTAAGGAGTCCGGAAAAGGGATATACTACCACCAAATAGATGACCTTTCAAATATTTTGACAAGTGTGAAAGAGACAAGTTCACGCGGAGACTTTTTCTTATTTCGAGAGTCTAATAAGAGCCTAAAGGAAACTCCAGGGGTTCCTTTTTCGTGAGTTAATCACCCTAGTCCAAAAAAGAGATAAAATACTACTAGGATGATAATTTCCTCATTGTTTTACGAGCATGAGTAAAGCAAACTGAGCTCAACACTTTTTGCTTAATTTTAACAAGCACGATGCAAGTGTGAAAGTGCTTGGAATCTCTTTCATATTTCATATCCAGAGCACAAAAGAGAAAAAGTGAGATCGAAAAAGGTCAACAGATAATTCCACTGGTATGAGCACCTTTAATGAACTTGCCCAAATGCAATGAATCTTTTTTAAAATTTTATGAAAATGCCCAATTTTCCAATTTTTGCCCAATTTCGACCTTTGAGTAGTTTAGCTGTTTTGGCCTCCAAATTAACCCAAATGCTCCCAAATATTCTGTAAGGGTATATGAATGATATTTAGAGTTGAATATTAGGTTCATGGATGATTTATAACCCTCAAAAGACTTCTTCAAACTTGATTTATATTCTGGTCAATGTATGGGAGTTTAACTAGTAATTTGCGCATCAAATCCCCCCTGGGTAACACTGAAAATGTCCTCCCAAATGCTTCCAAAATCCCTTGAATTTATGAACAGAGGTAGGGAACGTATTAAGTATGTTATCAAGGTCTCATGTACACCATTAATTGATTATTATATCTGTTCCAACCCTCTCCCATTCAGCTGCAAAAATCACCCATTCAACCCTTGGGGAAATGACACTATTTCTTCTCCCAATGCAATTAAAATGAGTAAAAATACTTCAAATGCTCAAGTACAGTACATGAAACTTGTAAAATACATCCATTGCAGTCTATTATTCACAAATGAATTAGAGAATCATCCTTTCATTTGAAATCATCAGCATTATAATGATATATGTCAATGTAGTGGGGAAATGGACATTGTTTGCTCATTAATCAACATTTTTGCATACAATCAGTGGGTATTTCGACCTGAGACTTTATGAATAAAGAAAAGAGTATATAATGCTTATTACAATCATAAATACATCAATAGAATCTCTCCTAAGGAGCACAAGAGCTCACCAAAAACGCTCTCCCTCAAGGAGCATGAATATGCCTTCAAAACTGGAAATGGTTGAGAGATGGTGTTGCACTAAAAAAAACCACGAGCTTCCCTGTAGCTTACACCTACAAATAAACACTCCATTAAATCTCCAAATGAAAGGTCTGAATGGCCTTTCCAATTACCAACTTGGATGGGAATCTTTCACCTTCGAAATTGGCTAAGGCAAGAAACTAGTCATCCACTAGCTCTCCCTCTTCACAAATGCAATTGCAAATTTCTCAAATCATCAAAAGCTAGTTTCATTCTTTGTTATGGACATTTGTAAACTTTTAATTTCCTCCATGGGTCGAATTCCTTCCAAGAGACTCATGCCAACTCAAGTTGGCAAGAGATTCCAAAGAACGCCACTTGTACAACAATTCCTAGTCTCCCACTTCCACCAAATCACATGTGGAAGCATCTTAGCTGCCCTAACTCCATTGAGCGCCCTCTTGGAGGCTATTTTTAGCCCTGAAATGTTAGATATGTCATATGTCAACCTTCAGCTCTGATTTGTGTCATAGGTGTCATAGCATCTTCATCATTGTTGTCATAGAGCTAGGGAATCTAGCCCAAGTGTCTCACTAGCTCCAAATTGCCTCTTCCTCTTTCATGGGAGTTACTATTCCTCTACATTTCGACCTTGGATGAGCAATGCAATGAATAATACCTTTTGAAATCTCCCAAGTATGTTACCATTCACCTTGAATTCGAATTGGTGAGAGAATGATGCCAAGTGTAGTGGGGAAATCTAGCCATATGTGGGTCCCCCTTCCTCCATGTGTCTTCATGATCAGATGCCACTTTTAATTCCACTTGTACATATTTATTTAGCTCCTTTATTAAATATTTATGTCATTCTAATGTTCAAACATCATTTATTATCCCCCTTATTCCAAATCCCAAACCTTCCACCCCCAAACCTAGGAAACTAGTAATTTTCCTCCTTGGCAATTATTTGACCCTTAACATCAATTTGAAAAACTCTAATGAATATGGCCAATGTGATTTAGGCCATTGTGACCCAATGCCAAATTTGGGACATGAAAAATCCTCCCTTCCCAATATTGCTTGTCCTCAAGCAATTTCAAACATGGGTGTTGAAGAACCTGCTTCCTGTATGATTCTTTGAAGTTGCCATTGAATTGCCCAACCTTGAGTCTTTGAGATTCCATGAAGATTTTAGAGAGGAACCACCATGCTTGCTGCTGCACTACTCTGATTAAAATCACTTTATTAAGTGGGGAATCCATTCCCCATACTCCTTGTTTCCCCAAAAAATTGAAACCAATGGGACTAAGAATTATCCCAGGGTCCCATTCCTTGTATTGCACTCCAACAATTAGAAGTGCTCTCCAATTCATAGTTCCTGGATCCCATTTTCTTGTATGCATTCTCCCAAACATTATGAGTACAAAATATATATCATCAAAGTACATAACAACATAATTAAAATGAACATCAAGAATATGCTTCATTAAAGAATCATGAAAGTGCTTATACCTCCAAGCAAGTAGACCACCATTTTCCAAGTGCATACAAGCATCAAGTAACCAATGAAATATGCTATCATTATCACCTCTGGAATAATTCTAAGGGGATACAAAATCCTTTGGAAGGAAAACCAAAAGTACAACTACAAGACAATGCCATTGGACCATCATCTCCCATTGATTCCCCTCCTAACACTCCTCAAAGCTCTTCAGAGGAAAACTCTTCAGGTGAAGAACCCTCAAAAGGAGACCCTTCGTGAGAATCTTATGAAAAAAATCATAGACATAATCAACCATATTGTTCTTCAAGAAGCATTTTTTATTCCATTATAATTGCCATTGCTAACAGACCTAGGCTAGCCTAGGATGTCGTTGCTATACCAAGCAATGTGCATCCTTTTCTTGAAAACCCTGAAAAATTCTTTCCTAAGTTTGATCTAGATAGAAAATAATATGTTGGTGATCACATAAAGAAATTTATGCTTGTTGTTAGGCTCATGACTATTGAACATGAGGTATTTCTCCTTAAGACAAGGATCAATTACAACTTGGCCGATACTAATACTGCCTTTATAAACAAATTTGGTTATAATAAAAGCCCAATGTGTTGGTTTTGGAATTTTCTAAGATTAATATGGACCCTAAAGAAAATAACAAAGGCTTTAATAAGATATTTTTATATTAAAGAAATAAAATTCCAGATGCTTCTTAACCTGTAGAAGATGTTACTATTAAATTTTACACTTCAACCTTACTAGTATCCATTGCCATGTTTTTCAAAAGGGATGAGAAGACTACAATTGAAGAAACCTTTGAAGAAGCAATAAAGGATGAAAACGATACGATTAATTTAAAAGGTGATCCAAGAAGTGAAGAAGAACATGGTGTCTCTTCAAGTGAGAATGAATCCTTTTAGATCAAACCACCTTCCGAAAAGAAGGAACAAGATTCTATGGATATGGAGAATCTACAAAAAATTATTAAAAAACTTTCTAACGAGATAATATACTTGAAGAGTGGTACTAGAGAAAGTCCACCTACGAAAAATGATTTCATACCACCTTTTAAAAAGAATTTCCGTCCAAGGAATAAAACTATTTCTCCAACTACTAAACAAATTAATGTGGAGGATTTCATCAATTTATTCAAAGCCCTCGACCCTAAACATTCTTCATGTATGCAAAATTATGAAGGGGAGAGGAAAGATAGTAAGGAGAAGAAGAACTAGATGAAGGAGAAGAAACAGTAGAACATACAATTAATCACTTATGGGATGTTTCCCACAACACATTTGAAGAGGATGATGATGATCTTGAAAAAATCCATATGGCCCAAAATTCATACAATACCAGGAGTAAAAGCCTACCCACGACGACAGATTATCCATCCACTGTCAATCCCATATAGAAAAACTCAATGATCACCAAATCTTCCCTAGCCCTAGTAAAAGTCTCTTCTTGTCCCGATTTGCTTGAGTAAAACCCTCTTCTTGTCCTGATCTAGAATATGATTTTGTAGAAGACATGAAGAAAACCCGAGCTAATAGTTCTCTTTATGAATTACTCAAACTACCACAAACATAGGGAAATTTAATTAAAACTCTTGAGGGTTCATCTTTTAAAAAAGGGAAAAACCTCACTATTGGGGAAAAAGAGACACATGAAAATCTACGAAAAATATAGAGTCGAGAAGGTTAAGTAGTAAGAAACAATCCATCATTAATGCTTCCTGGTCGATAAAAGATCTTAATCTAGCACACCTTCTTTCCTTTTGACATTTGAATTTTTTAACAAAAATGTGCATAATTGTATGGTTGATTCTGGGGCTTCCTCAAACATGATGCCCTATTACGTGTGTCAAAAATTAAATGTTGAACCTAAAAATGTGACACTCAAATTGTTCAATTAGACAGATCAAATGTAAGTCCTAGGAGAACTTAAGAATGTCTTAATTTGATTAGCTTCTAACTCCAAGTACATCAAGTGATTAATATCAATGTCGTGGATATCCCTGAAGCTTATAGTTTGTTAGTCAATAGAGATTGTTGTGAAAAACTGAATTTGATACAATCATTTTATCTATTTATAACTTTTATTTATTTTGATATGTATAATTTTGTAATCAAAAATGATTTCTAGTTTATCAGAAATGCAATAATAATTTCTAAAATACAAGGATTGGTTAATATATTTGCATTTTTTAGAAGAGAGGGAAATTTAGTTATCGATATTAAAATTCTTTCCTATGTTAAAAAAAATGGTGTAGTCTAACTATTCTACTTTTTCAACCGTTTCTGTCTAATATTTTTCATATTCTGGTTGAAAATCTTTAAAAAATCTTAGAATTACATATATTAGCTATGGAAATTGCATAATTTGAATGCCATAGGGGTATTTGAGGGTGCTGAATCTATTTATGAATTAAAAAAAACAAATTAAACACATAGATATTTGGATTTTACCAAAAAAAATTACCAAATTCCGACTAAAACCTACAATAAAGTCAAAAAAGTAAAATAAATAGACTACTCCCAAAATATTATATATATATATATATGATAAAAATAATGTCTATTTAAAAATATAATAAATTATTATTTTTATTCAATATTAAATAAAATAAGTGTTGAAAATTTGAAATTGTGTTTACCCAAAATAATCTTAATATCGAGGTCAATTTACAAATTCTATCGGAAAACATGTCAAAGGCACGCCCATGGTAAAGGCCCACGGTAAAGGCACGCCCACCGTAAGGCACGCCCACCGTAGGCTCTATAAATACCAACCTTCGGGCTTTGGGGAGCGAAGAACCTTCGATCTTTGGGGTGCGAAGATTTTCTTGCTCATCTTGTTCGTAGCTCCTGATAATTGGTTGCTTCAAATTGAAGGTTTCTTCTGAGTATAGCGATTATTTTTCCTTTTTGTCTGTGTGAAATACTTTTGTGATAGCTAAACACTGTATCCAATACCTGAGAGAGTTTTTAGTTCGTGATAGCTATAAACTCTGTCCAATACTCGGGAGAAATTCGTGAGAGTTTTTAGTTCTTGATAGCGATGATTTTTCCTTTTTGTCTGTGTGAAATGCTTTTTGTGATAGCTATAAACTCTATCCAATACCTGAGAGAGTTTTTAGTTCGTGATAGCTATAAACTCTATCCAATACTCGAAAGAAATTCAATACTCTATCTAATTCAGTAACATATGGACGGTAGTTGAAGTGTCTTTTGAAACACTGATAAAGGTCGTTCTATTTGTTCAATTCTTTGTTGATTTATTGCTTATCCATCTTGGAATTAGAGTCTTCCCATGGGTTGTTTTTCTGGGTTCCAATTTCACTGGATGTAAGGGGGACATTCCAGTTTCACTGGATCCAGATATGGACAGTCCCAGATGAATGAGCAATAAATCAAACTTGAAAGAATAAATTAAAAGAATCAATCTTTATCAATTTTTAAGGGGCACTTCATCATTTGTCTCTATCAGCTCCTTATTCAAGCTTTATTGTTTTCATTGTCAAACATATTGCAACACGCAGCTCTAATTTGGATGAATGAAAGTTAAATTTTGTAATATTTTTCTATGTTCATTACTGAATTTTCCAAAGGGGATTTGTGATGTTATTCTAAGGTTCATTCTGCCATAAATATACAGGAGATGCAGTTTATTTCCCCAAATCGCCGTTGTGAGTACTTTGCAGTTCTATGTAATGGAAAGATATATATGAAATAACCATCTTGTTCAGAGAAGATCTCTGACAAATTCACTCTTTCACTGTCCTGGGATCTTCATCCTTCCTCTAATCTGCCATCATTTCAGTTACCCAAAGATTGTAATTCAAGACTGTAGCCAATCCAACTATTTTGGTGCTCCGTGTGTTTTTTCAGCAATAGTGCATCATAAGGAATTCAATAGAAATTCAATGTTATATTTATGTAATATAAATGGACAGAAAGATCCGACAGCTCTAATTTTGTATTTTTTCAAGTTCACAGGTAGTATATCCAGCTGGGATGTCTAATTACTTGGACTGGACTGGACAGGACAATGACTTGCCAAAAACTTTAGCAAAACTTTGGAAAATCAATTTTTATGTAATATATTCAAAATTTCGGCCAGAGAGCAAGAGAATTTTATTTGCTTTTACTAAATGTTTTATTTCGTTATAATAACTCATCAATATTCAGAACTCTTATGAGTATGGATTTAGTAATTAGTTTATTTAGTAATTCAAAACCAACGTTTTCAACAGATTATTTAGTAATTAGTTTTTATTTATTTATTTAGATACTCTGTCTTAAAAGGATTTATCCAGTAAAATTCAGTCAGCCAGGGCTTGCAAAACAAGTCAAAACTTGCAAAGTTGCAATGATTATCTGAAATTACCTGAGTTTTTTATTCTCTTTGACTCTCTTTTTTCCCCTCTTGCAAAGAGGACACTGGAAATTTGTTTTTACTGATATATAGTTCTGGATGGGCTTTGTTGTTGTCATCGTGCCTTGCTCATTGACAAGCAAAACACAACTTACATCTTGGCCATTCTCATCTAATTCAGACACCAAACTGAAAACTGCAACAACTACGTCATGTTACAATTTTCAATAGGTAAGGAGCATGGGAAGTTTGAGAAATGTTCTGGTAGTTTAGGGTCGGCATATGACAAGCACAGAGACTTTGAAGGTCAATGTATCCTTATTACACTAATCCCTCATTTGGCTTTGAGAAGGATTGTGCATTGCCAACAAAAGATATTGTCTGTTTCCTGATCTGATTGCTCCATAGGAAACTTTGTTTGGCACTAACATTTCAAATGATCTTAATGATACATTCAAAGAACAATGCCAAAGCAAAGCTTCGTCTAAAGCATTTAAATAAAAAAAACACAGATTTTTTTTTTTTGTAAGCAATGGACCACCCTTCTCATGCCCAAATTGGCCTTCCAAGCTTCTGGGGTTTGTCATTGTCATACGCCAACCCTAAAGATGGACTACCAGAATATTTCTCAGAATGTCCATGCTCATTGTAGCTTTGAAAATTGTTAGATGAGGTCATTGTTTATGTTTTCTGTATGGTATCTGAATGAGCTGATGATGGCGGCCAGGAGATGTAAGGCATGTTTTGCTCTTGTTGTTTCTCAATGCACAATGCCAACTAGTGCAAAACTCATACAAACTATATTCTCTAAAAATAAATTTTACCATCTCTTGCTCTTTGCAAATTTAAGAGATGGTGAAAAAGACTGATGAGATTATGTACCTCAGTACCTATGGTTTCGCCCTAACAAAACTTATGAGGAACAACCCCTTCAAGCAAAACCAGATAAATGACATGGGAACATTCCAATGTCGAACTTATGAGGAACAACCCCTTCAAGCAACACCAGATAAATGACATGGGGACATTCCAATGCGGAACTTATGAGGAACAACTCCTTCAGGCAAAACCAGATAAATGACACAGGAATATTCCAATGTCACTGTATCTAGCAATGGCACATTCCAATTTCACTGAATCTGGCAATGACACAAACATGAGAAAAATTAAATAAAAGAACCAACTTTTATCAATCTTGCATTTTCTAAAGGCAGCTCATCCATCGTATCCATCAGCTCCTTATTCAACCTTTAATGTCTTCATTGTTAAACATATTGTAACATGCAGTTCTCCTGCAAATAGTATCATTCTTTGGATGTATGAAAGGTAAATTTTGTATTATTTTTAATGTTCATTAGTCTAAGTATCCATAGAGGATTTGTCATGATATTCCAAAGTTCATACACGCACTCTTTCACTGCTAAAGATCTTCACCTTTCCTCTAGTGAGCCATGATTTCAGTTACCCAAGAACGTAATTTAATAGTGCAACCAATCCGGATGTGTGGTATTAAGTTTGATTTGGACTGTACAATGACTTGCAAAAATAATTATGCAAAAGTTTGAAATCTCAATATTATGTAATATATCCAAATTTCAACCAGAGAGCAAGAGACTATAGGCAAGTTTTAGACTGAGTTTTATTTCCTTTTACTCAATGTTATATTTAGTGATAATAACTAATCAGTATTCAAAACTTGAGACCAATTTATGAATATGGATTCGAACCAAAGTATTCGTCATTGTAAAATTATTTTAGTGATTAATTTAATGAGGAGTTATCGAGTAAAATTCAATGAGGAATGACTCATCTCTGATACTTTTGATCACAATATTCACCATAACCAGGTTTTATGATTGTTTCATTGACACTGCAAATGATTCTCATGGAACAAAAAGAACAAAATGCTTCTCATGGACAAATGATTCTCAAAAGAACAAAATGCTTCTTATGAACAAATGAAACTCAAAGAACAAAAAACTGGCGGCTGCTGCAGAAGCATAGAAACATGGGTAGAACTCACAACACTCAAACAACATGCCCAACCAGTAATTGACGATTAAGATGACATAGAAGAAAGAGTGAAATTCAATTTAGCTAGCTCTGAGAGAAGATCAAGATTGTAAGAAGTGTGCCTTCTTATTAGAAGCCATTCTCAAGTGTTTTTATTTTAATCATGGGAACAACAACCTCCCAAGGGTATATCCAACAGCCCGCAAGCCAGATATACCAGGAAGCCATTCTCAAGTGTTAAGTGATATAGGTGGAGGTTCTACAGGTATTTCAAGTGGGTTGGTGGAGGTTCTATTATTATCTCAAATGGGTTTGTGGAGGTTCAAGGTTCAGAACATTAGAGGTATTTTGTCTTCTATCTTCATTTTATAAAAGTTTTTGACATAAACTAATTCAAAGATCCGTCTAGATCCTTGAACTAGTTTAAGATTCTTTGAATTAGTTTATGTCAAAAACTTTTATAAAATGAAGATAGCAGACAAAATACCTCAAATGTTCAAAATCTTGAACCTCCACAAACCCAATTGAGATAATAGTAGAACCTCCACAAACCCACTTGAAGTACCTATAGAACCTCCAACTATATCACTTAACACTTGAGAATGGCTTCCTGGTAAATCTGGCTTGTGGGCTGTTGGATATACCCTTGGGAGGTTGTTGTTCCCATGGTTAAAACAAAAACACTTGAGAATGGCTCCTAATAAGAAGGCACACTTCTTACAATCTCGATCTTCTCTCAGAGATAGCTCAAATTTGTTTTCTTTCACTAGTAAATATTTCGCATAGCCTAAATGTTTGACAATTTAGCTAGTCCCTGGCTGCATTTTCCGGCACCAATCCAGTAAAAAAAAATTGAGATTTGGGAATTTGCATAGGCTAGGTGCATGGGGTATTTGAGGGCACAAAATTCATTTATGTATTCAAAAACATGATTTGAATAACACAGAATCTGGATTAAAAAAAAAGCCGGATTCTAGTGAAAAACTCGACAGACAGCCGAAATCGTTGAATGTTTAGAATCCTTGACAATATAGTTCACGCTTTATAGTTTACATTCGACGATTTTGCCCATTTGATGAGTTTTTGAGCAAAATCCGGCATTTATTTAAATCACGATTCTATGTTTAAATAATGCTTTTGATTACATGAATGGATTGAGCCCCTCAAACACCACACCACAGGGCACTCAGCTTAAGCAAATTTAAAGACTGTTATTCAAAATCTCAAATTTTTTACAGAATTCATTTTGGAAAATGCTGTAAAAAGAAACCGAGGAAACCATCAAAAGTTTAGGCTACTCACTTTTCATTTAGTTTTCAGTGTTTGCCGGAGGAATATTTACCTTCTCAATAAATGTCAACGGAGTTGCAGTCACATGGGGCCACTACTACTGGGTTTATTCATAACAAAACTAATTTCACCGTAAATGCAAGATCATCATAGCCAACCAATGACATGCAGGTATTCATTGCCATAATGATTTAAAGCTTCTTTATTGAGGAATCCGTACGGTGGTGTGGAGAGTTCTATGTAAAAATTAAACATTTTTTTAGAATTGTGTAAATTTGTAAAGTTTTTGGTAGTTTTTTTTAGAAGGTATTTGTTAATTTGTATATCTTTTGTCTCCTTTGTTATGTATATATGTCAAGTGGGAATAGTTTGGGTGGCTAAGATAGAAGTTTTCTTCTCCATCTAAGTTCAGTGTAATTTAAATGTTTGAGGGTGTTTTCAACTATTTTCTTTTTGAATAAATATATACATATAACCTCTTTAAATAAGTTAAGAGATAGTTATAAATATATGCTAGTTTGGAAGAGACACATAGTTGCCATCTCTACATCCAAAGCATTCCCTTGTTTAGTGAGAAGAAAGATATCAATCATTCTCACATATATTGGTTGTGTATTATGTACTCACATAGGCACGAAGAATAATTTAATAAACAAATACCATTGGACACTAGTAAGAAACTTTATGGGCATCCTATAAAGAAAGATAGGATGCCTTTGCCTTACCCATTTAAAAGATAGGGAATCGATTGAAAAGTTTGTTGCTTATGATGATAAACAAGTATGTTCCGAATGACAGATTAAAAATCAAGATGTATGTGGAATAGGTGTACCCTTTATTGAACTGTGCAAAGAGAGAAGAAATGAAATTAGCAATCACAATAGCATTGAGTTCAAGGTGAAAGTGATAATCATGCTAGAGCATACGCATGGAGAGAGTCTTGAAATAGGAAGACACTCAAATAATATAGGAGAATCTTCATCCTTACCCAAGGTACAATCTATGACCGAGTATGGATGATACGTGACATAACATTAATATACTAAAATGAAAGAAATGCTAATATTAATGATATACGAGTCCCTCATCCTTAGTCCTTTGTATGAGAGTCTCTTAAGCACATTTTATAAACCCCTTAATGGTATGGTTGAATATGTTAGGTATATAGGTTTAACTTATTTTAATTGTGAGGAAAGAAAATAATATGAAATATAAGATATATGTAGTAAATTAGTATAACAATATCAACAAGTTTTGTTTTATGTAGATAAACAAATTTATTTCTCTTGCAACACATATACCAAAAATACAAACATTGGAAATTCTTTCGATCAAAACATAATTAAATATCATTGTAAATATTTTCCGCACATTTGCAAGGTTCTTAGTGGTGGTTAAGTATATATTATTGAAAAATTAATTTAATTTGCATCCTTGAAAACATGTCTTGGAACCTAAAATCAAATGTTTTTGCTTAGTGTCCTAATATGGAAGATATTCCATTAAATAATAAGCTAATTTACTGTTACAGTTGCAACTTGATCCCTACTTTTTTTTATAAAATTGTAGGGCCCCTCCTTTATTTTTAATTTACTTGAAATTTTGTTTCATCTTTGATATGCTTAATTTTGACACTTAGAAATTTTTCTTGAAAACAAAAGAAAAGGCAACTTTTGAATCGGAGCAACATTCAATTCTCCGCCAAAACGGTTGGTGCGGGTGCGAAAAAACGTCGGAACACTTAGGCTTTGTCGTTGAAATTTGTGTTTCGTAGCAAAATCCGAAGTCACGTCGAAACGATCGAAGAGCAAAGGAAGACGGGCCCATTCAAAGAAGTTATCGGTTTCCCGCTGAAACGGATCGGCATAAATTTGAAAAGTCCGTCGAAACGTTCACTAACAAAAAAAAATGCTTTAAAAATTTCACTGCACGAATTAGATCAGTGTAAAGTTGAAAAGACGTCGAAATGAATCAGTTCCAAAAGGAAATAACCTCCAAAATAGGATTGACATAAAATGGGAAAGTACGCCGAAACGTCTCGATGCTAAAGCGAAAAGATTATGAAACGATTCGCTGTCAAAGTGAAAAGTGCTCCGAAACTTTCATTTCGCAAAATGGAACGGCGTAAATTTGAAAGAGACGCCGAAACAAATCGCTGCCGAAAAAAAGTCGGTCGACGCATGTCGTTGTCAAATGGAAAAATGCTCTGATACAGTTTTTCCCAAAATGTTAAAAGGGCCCATTTTGCACGAACGCCTAAGCACATTAAATGTTAGGTTTGCTAAGGTATATGTATAAGTTTTTTTTTAACCTCGCTTACAAACATTTGCAATTGCATCGCGGAGCACTCACGAACGCTAAAGGAACCCCGTTGGTTTTTTCTTTCAACCATTCGCACACTGCTAGGTAGGTACCTCTAATTCCTTGGTACAGGATTTGGAGATGTCTTTTATGTTTCCTTTTATTATTTCTATCCTTTTACCCTAAGGTTAAAATGGCATTAAGCCCCACCGTATCTATATATTATTGTTGTGAAAAGGTTTGCCACCCATATTTATTCGAGCAGGTGGAGACTAGACGACCATTGGTTGGTTAGTCTCCATGCTTGTGGTGTGCCCTAGTTCCAATGATAAGCCCCGACTCGTTTCAAAAATGTATGCATACCTGTAGCTTATAAGTATAAAAACCAGGCAAAAACCAGAAACCTAGGCGAAGCTTGCCTCCTTAGTCTAGATAAAGGTTAAGATGCAAGAACAGAAAACACTCTATCTTTAACAAGCATGAAGGAACAATTAAGTAAATATTCCAAGTCAGGAGGGGCATTTTTTACCAGGGTATCATAGGGTAAAATTTTGATACAGATCTTCGAACCCTCACTAGGGATGGGTAGCCGTAAGGGTCGTGCTCTAGAGTTTTTCAACTTAAATACCTTTAGAATTCGTGGCAGGGGTCACTAGGCTAGATATAGATATAACCTTGACCAATAGTGTGAGAAAGTGAGGTGTCAAGATGGAAATTTTATTTAGAATTTAGATTAGATGAATTGTCCGTCGCCCTCGTCATTGGCATTTTGGTCTATCCCTCACTTTTCCCTTATCCGAGAAAATTTCATTGGGATGTTTGAAATCCAAATACATCAGTTATCCTACTTAAATAATGGACAATAGTGTTCAAACTGGTAGCTAGTATAGCATAGAATATTTTGGGAGACAAGAACTAAGTGGTGACAACATAATGCCAATGGTAAAATATTAACTGCATTCCAGAAAACCGAACATATCCAACCTTAAGCGAAGAATTTTCCTTTTTAGGTTAGACCACCAAGATTAGTAACTTTGATTTTGGGAATCATGAAAAGTTATTCAAAACCAAATACAACTGACATCATGGAAGTAAGAATCTCCTAACTTTGGTTTCTTGTAAATAATATTGATAAATGACACCTCTGCATATTGCTTAAAATCTGTTGCTTTAACGTGAAAGTATGCTTATACATTGACTTTGTTGTTTCCTTAGGACTCAGAGATGCAAAAGATGATGAGCAAGGTTGTCATTGATGAGAACACATTAATGAAAATGAAATACAAAGGTTAATGAAAAAGGAGTAATAAAGGTTGATGACATGGCATGAATGGGCATTGGAACACTAGGTGGTCCAAATGACCCATTATGCGTGTCATTTGTGGCTTGATGGAGTCATGGAAACCAAATGCATGTTGAAGAGATATGAAGGAAGGAACACATGGAAAGGTGCCCACCTGGCATAAAGGATATGCCCGCAGGAAATAAGGACATGCCCGCAGCAACGAAATATGCCTGATTGATAAATGGAAAATGCCCACATGAGTGAGCAAATATGCCTGCAGGCTTATAGCCTTAGACAAAGAATGCCCGCAGGCTCATCACTAAAATGCTCGAGTAAAGACTAAATAAATGCCTGCTAGAAGTGATAAAAGATGCTAGCAGGCTTATGAAAAATGCCCGCCAGCAGTGACAAAAGATGCCGACATGCTTAAGGAAAAATGCCCGCCAATAGTGATAGAAGATGCTCGCAGGCCCTTAGGCATTATGCTCACATTTGGAAGAAAAATGCCCACCCTCATTGATTAAAATGCCCACAAAGCTTTAAAGAATGCCTGCATACACTTGAAGCATTGATGGTTAATGGATTGAACGAGGAGATGTTCACATAACATCTAGAATTATTAAATAACGACTTGGCAAACATTTATTGTGAGAATATCAAGCAAAGAAGGCTTTCCTAAGAAAAATGATTTTAATTTGAAAACAATATGAAGTCGGCTCCACAAAATAATCCAAAAAGAAATAAAAATATAAAATATATTTATCAAGTTGGCCCCCAAAATTTATGGAAATGTGTATAAATAAGAGCCAATACTCTAATTCGTTTGTGTGGATTTTCAGTGGGAGGAGAGCTATGATATTTTCGGGGGTGCACTGAGGCAGCTGCTGCAAGCTGATGAAGTAAAGAATTCTGTAAGATGTAATTTTCAGTGGAAGAAAGATAGCTCTGAATTTGAGTGAAGAAGAGGCAGCCGCAGATGGAAGACTAAAATAGCAATAGACTTAATGAAGTTTATTTTCTCTGAATTTCGAGATAGACAGAGACTGAGGTAGCTCGTGGATACTACAGGCAGCAACAGTATATGAAGATGATTGGACAAAATGTCAAATGATGACATGTTAGGTGATATGATAAGCATAACAAAGAAATGATCAGTGAAGGACTTGATTATACAGATTGATGACATGATTGTGTTAACAGTGGACAGGTTGATGAAATGTGACATGACATAGTTGATGAAACGTAATAAGACAAGAATTTGTATGTAATTGCAAGCTAGGTCTTTCTCACCTTTTACTTAGTTGGATCTAAGTAAATGCCAAGCTAGGTCTTGGAATAGAAGTTGGTGCTTCTCATTTAGTTGTATCTTATGCAAACTTGAAGGTTGTTTCCTCCATTGTAAATCATATCAAATTAAATATAATAAAGTTTACAACACTTATCTTGTGATGAGTGTCTAATGGTTTGTATTGATTAATGAATGTTGATGCATTTACTAACTTGCAATTGATGATCTCTGTTCACGTATTGAAGAAGTGAAATTGGTAAAAAGTGATGGCCCACTGATTCACCCCCCCTCTGAGTGTGCCATTGTGTCTAACAATTGGTATTAGAGCCGGGCTTCTGCACAAACCTAGCTAGCTTGAAGGAGATCCGTGGACACAAAATGGAAGGACAAGCAGAGATCATTAACAATGAGGCTCCAATTTTTGACATATCAGATTATTTTGGCTGGAGAAGCAAAATGAAAGCTTACTTGAAGAGGTTTGGTGTTTGGGAGATTGTGGTCAATCCACCTGTTCAGTCCAACAAAAAGACAAAGTCAGCTCCACAGAAAGATGCTGAGAAATACAACAACATTGCCTTGAAGTTTCTAATGGATGGACTCTCAAGCTTTGTCAAAGAAAGTGTAGGAGAATACACTTGTTGCAAAGATATTTGGTTCAAGCTGAAAAATGAGTATCAAGGAGGAAACCAAGACACAAAGATTGAAGCAGAAGTCAAGTCTACAAAAGTTGTGAAGCAAGAAGAAAATGAGGTGCATGCTTTAGACATTAGTGAAGGTAAGGATCATTATGATTACGGTAGTTTTGATTATGATGACATTGAAAATGATCTCGTAGATGTTAAGAAAGATTGCCTAGCACAACTTTTGATGGACATCGATCTCAAATATGATTTGAGGCTTAAAAAGAATATTTTGGGGTCCTTTGAAAAATACCAAAAGAAGACTATGGATTTGCTCAAGAAACTCAATCACAAGATGACTAGTTTGCAAGCTGAGCTATAAGACAAAGTTGATGAAGTTCGAAGACTAAAGATTAATCTTACCAGTCAAGAAGAGACTAGTAAAGACCCTAAAGATCTTGAAGAAACAAGAAGGGCCAATATTGATTTGAAGACTCAGTTGGAGGAAGTCAAAAGAGTAGAAGAAATCTTGAAACATCAACTGGATGAGAAAGAGAAGACTTGTCAAAAGCTTTAAATGGAAGTGGTTGGACTAAAGAAGAAAAATGAAAAGTTTGATGCATATGTCAAGTTCAAAAACAACTCAGTTATCCTGGATGAGATCTTGGATTGTCGAAGATCTCCATTTGACAAATCCAATCTTGGCTTCAACAAAGAAGAAGGAAAATCTGATGTTGGTACTTAGTTCCCCAAGACTCCTGAAGCAAGCCCCTCATCCTTCAAAAGTGAGAGCAAAGTTGCTCCTCATGTACCTACACATGACAATAAAATCCTTGGAAGATCCAGAATACATCAAGAACTTGGTCATACTTCTCAAAGCAGATTCAGAAGGGAACCAAATCTAAGATGGAACCAAAGTCCCAGGTATGAAAACTGTTTCAATGGTTATTTCTTTTCATGTACTAAATTTGGTCATAGGGCATTGGATTTCACATCTCATGCAAGAAGTGTTGGGTCTCCCAACAATACAATTAAATGTTGGACATGCAACCATATTGGCCATATTGTTGCATAATGCCATACGATGAGATGCTACAATAGCAGTGGCTTTGGTCACAAAGCCCAAGACTGTGCAAGTCCAAGAAGAAAAACTATGAGGAGTTCTTCATATACATCAGTAAGGAAAGTCAATGAATCTTGGAAGATGAATCATGCAGGAAAATTTAAAGCCCAAAATAAATGTAATCACAGCCAAGGACATTCTCAGGTATGGATGAAAAAGAATGTGTTGTTAAATCTAAATGAAGTTGATCATAGCAGAGAAGATGGTTTCCATGTGGCAAGCCAAACTTGAGGTATTTTAAAGACCTTAGATACATCTTGAGAGCATGAAATTTGGAGGATGGACTCAAGGGAAATTGATGTCTACTCCAAGCAAAATAACAAGTCCTAGAATCGGATTGCAAACATTGACAGAAGGAAAGTTAATGCAAGGCAGGGATGAAGTTTGGTAAGTCGGAGGTGATACAATTTGGCATGTTGATAGGGGGAGCTATTAAACTATTTTTGTATTGAAGCTTTCTCTGTATTAAGCACACTCATGCATACACTGATTTGTTCTTTTTTCCCCATTCCAAGCAAATGACATCGAACTCTTGCTAGAATCCCTGACTTTTGCACCTTATAGTAAGGGAAAAACCAAACCTTTGAACCAGTTGTACCACTAGTTCCTCCATTGTATGATTGAGTGCATTTGACTGCTGCCCATAGCCTAGCTTCAAAAATTTTCTTTGCTTCTTTGTTATGGGGGTCTTTTGGCACTGCTATGGGGGGTCTCTGTTTGGAAATGGGTGTTCTTCTTTGTGTAGCTGATGAACTTTCTTCCATTTCATTTGGAAAATACTAGAATAAAGATCAAATAGTGCCCTATCAAAACAAACAGGCACATCTATTAGAAAATGCTGAATTTTTATGAAAACTGTTTTCTCATTAATCTTACCTATGTCAATAATATGCATTGACATATAGATATACTCAGTCCATGTATTACTTTTAAAATTCGATCCAGGGTTCTATTCCTGTTGTCACCTAATGGAAACTTGTTGGAAATAACTAGTCATGGAATGCCCATGAATGACTGAGTTTTACTTGAAAATATCCAGCCAAATGTTTCAATCACTAGGTTAAGTTGGAAGAAATAGTTCATCTATTACACTATAAGTGCAATGCATATTAAAAGCATAAAGATTCAAGATCAAATGAACAAACCCCCACATACAACTTGACAACATGATAGCTCATATTTCAATTTACCACTTCAGTATACACATGAGGCTCTACGGTCCACAAACTCTACAAGAAACTATTTAGACATGAGCATAAGAGCAATTATAGAGTTAATACCACATTGCACCAAAAAGGTCAATTTGAGGAAATCTTGTGTTTGTTCCACAATGAAGCCATGCCAGATATGCCCAATATAGTGGCATTTCCAGACATATAACTTACAGAAGGTGATCCCATATTAACACAGAAAAGTGCAAAGCACTGCTCACTAGCTTTATCAACTCCATCAGTTAATCTCTTAAAAAATGGGCTCCTGACCAAAATAATTTCTTACCAAAAGCATGTCTTGATAATTTTGCAAGATCTGTAGCTACAAGATTTGCCTTTTTCCCTGCCAATTCTCTCATTTCCACAACCCCCACACTCCACTGCCACCAAACCAGAAGATGTAACAAACTTTAATTAGTAACCTTCTGATATATTGCCAGTCAATAAACTCAAGGTATAGTTATTGTAATTTACCATGAATTTCACATAAAACATCTTCCGGAACAAGCCCAGATTTCTTTAACATCAACATCTTCAGAATTTTGAAACATTATGCACCTATTTCTAATGCACATGCTAATTTAATGGACAACAAACCTCAGACTCTATAGTCATTATGATTTAAGGACTGTAGAAAAACAAGAACATAAACTGTAAATGATAAAATAACCAAACAATAACCTCTAAAGCAACTTCGAACTACTCTCTTTGTTGCATCCAAACAACATACTCTGTCTCCAAAAGATGTAAAACATAAAAACATAGTTTGTAGACGAAAAAAGAGAGATCATATGATTCAATCTACTAGCAAATCGTTCATGAAATCAGTTTATTATGATTACAGATTATGGCAGTGGTCAATACCAATTTCTGGATTTTGGGGACAAAATCTGCAGATCAGCAATAACAAAAATAAGAAACAGATTTCCTACCAATACAAGCCCCAAAATATGAACTTGAGAGCAGACCATTAACAGCAAGGTCATCAAATCTCTTCAAAAATGCCTGTTGGTCAGCATTATAAGCAGTTTTGCTGATAAATTTTAATCCTTGTAATGCATGTTTTGCGCCTGTTGCTGTCTTATCCACCCTTGGGGATGGGTTTTTTCTTGAAGACAGGGATGCAATTCTATGGAGCTCATGTGAAACCTATTTTATTTTTGCATTAATGACCGAGGAACCAAACGAAGTTTTCTTCTCCAATTTCCTAGCTAAAATGTTATTTCTGGATCCTCTGCCACCTTAGGTGCATTTTTTATACTGCTGATGGAAACATAATCATCACTAATATCCAATGTGATTTCTATCAAGTCCTGATCTTGTCTGAGAAATTCTGCAAACCTAGTACTCTTTAGCCCTGGTTTTCTAGCCGAAGAACTAGTCCGGGCACCACCCAAATGGCCACTAAACCCAATAACCAGATCCATGATAGAATCATGTGTTTCTCCTATTCGACCTCTTTCAAAATTATCCCTCTCCCTATACATTTTGCAAATAAAACTTCATTAGCCCATCCCCAACTTTTATAAACGACATCTAACCCATCTGAAAACCAGTTTTGTAAGCAGCATTTTCTAAACAGCTCATTGCTCTTGTGTTCCTCGTTCCTAAGAACTTCTACATTATTCTCATTGGTCTCTTTCAGATCATCTGCATTTCTTTCTTTTCAAGTCATTCTCTGATCATATGCAGGAAATGGATCACTATGTATCCACATAAGAAGCCAGATGGAGTGGAAAACATGTGTTTAAGTGCTTGTACTTCGTGTATCAATTCTCCCTTCACTACCCAAATCCCATCTCCTACACCTTGTCATTACACAACCTTTGAAAAGTTCAAATTTTGTCTTCTTAGGGCACCCCTATACACTTTATCTTCATTGTCCTAATATGCCCAGCATGAATTTCCTCGCCTGTAATTACAAGCTTGCACTGTTGTTATCTGTAAAATTCCACATTGTGTGCACTTAATCAAATGCAGAGAAAAGTCCATTGGATAAGCCCTCTGAAATCATTGTTGGAGTTGAAATTACAAATTTGCAAGGTGAAAACCCATATACGAATTGGGATATTGTGTTGAAAAAACTTTGATACTTCTCTACATTAGTACAGTTTTCTCAAACACTTGACATGCCTCTGCAATATTATAATCATTTGGAGATAGCTTGGATTTTGTATGTGGACAACAATTTTTACCTGAATAAATTACTTGGTTACTCTATTTTATAGTTTATGTGTAGATGCCATAAATGTCTCTATACATAATTTTGATGAAATGTTTTATTAAAATGAGGATGAACATACGAGCATCTGTGCAATGCCGATGGAAGCGTTGTTGCAAACCAAAGAGAAAACAGTAGGAATAATGGCAGCACGAACCCATTTCGGGACCCTCAAAATCCTTCAACATTTTCCACTGGCAACCCCTAACGAGTTATGTTTAAATATTTTCCATTGGCCGCCTTGATGATGAGGTTGAGATTGATTCGCCTCATCCTAAAACACCCGAACAAATAAGGCCCTGGTTTCAATCAATGCCAAGACTCTTTCCTGCTAGTAGAGCCAGGGAGGTGTAGATCCCACTATATTGTATGTGTTCCAGCACTATGAAGAAGCCACTCTTATCATCCATCCGATGAGGGGCCCTGAGTTCCGACCTTCCCTCTGAAAAAGGATATTTGATTGACCAAGGGTGAATGAGTCTGTTTTGGCCTTTTTTTAACTATTAAAGGTTCGATGTATAAGCGGTAACTAGAGGGTATACGTATGTCAACCTATGGAAGGTAAATCATAAATGTGGTAGCAATAAGTGGGAGTAGGCTTATAACCTGTCATCAACTCTTTACCTAAGTTTGTGAAAAATGCCCCAAAGTTAGCACCATCTAAACTCTGACAAATGTAGTGACTATGGTCGGAGAACAGGCCACCCGGTCAAAAGTTAGAGAAACTTTACGATCATTTCAAGTAGTTTGCCAGAAAATTGTGTAGAATGAGGAAGCCCGTGCTAAGGAGCCTGCACTAGTTGGTAAGTGTTTTCGTTTCGATATGATGGCCTCCAAACTTCTGAGAGATAATAACATGTATGTGAATACGGGTAAACAAATTGTGGGAGTTGTTCCTAGAGGTGAAGTTGGAGACCAATTCCAATATCGGATTGAACTTTGCATTGTGGGTCTTCATCGGAAGGTATAGGCTGGGATTGATTTCTTGAAACTAGGAAAGGTGCAAGTGGCTACCAACATCGTGACATCAGGTGGTTATGACGATGATCTGATTGTGGGGATGTGTTGATATACACTAGCCAAGGTGGAAATTCAAATAACTACTCTGGGGACAAAAGGCAGTCCAAGCATCAGAAAATTGAACGCAGAAACTTGGCTCTTAAAAACATCATAGGCTAGAAGAGTCCTGTGAGAGTTATCTGTGGATTCAGGAAAAAAAAATTTGAAAACCAAGAAAAGAAAAAAAGTACAGTCAATGTAATATATACATACAATGGGCTTTATGATGTGGAGAAATATTGGCTTGATAACGGAGCATCTGGATTCTCAGTATTCAAGTCCGAGTTAAGATTCAGAAGTGGTTCCATCCTATACCTGTAACCTAACTAATCATAAGCATAAAACAACTAAAGCTACGTTGCGCATACCTAACTGATAATTTGTAAACTAGGAATCTTGATTCTTCAAACTAGTCTCCACTCTCATTGCTCCAACACTCTTCTTGGTTCTCCTCTGTTTTTCGCTTGAGAAGCTGACAGGGATCTCAGATTCTCAGGAAAAGCAAACTTGTCACTTGAGTGAAAGTCAAAATCATATAGCTGTATAGAATTCTAGACATAGTTTGAAGATTGGCGGTAGGAGACACCACGGTAGGGAGCAGGCTTCCTTACTCAACACTCATCCTCCATAAATTTTGCATTTACGTTGATTGTTGACTTGCCACCCACCAAAGTCACACAACCATATTGCGAATTGACCCCGAAACAATTAGAAATGAACCATGTTCCCATAGAAAATATGTTCATATGGTCTCTAAAATATGATTGTCCCAACTGTGTTCTCAATAAATTCATCAAGGCGACAGGTCACAACAATCTGATAAATAACCTTTTTCTCCTAAAGTGTGATCTAGATTTTGTAGATGTTTTGTGAGTAATGTCTATTCCAATGTGATTCTACCCTTTACCAAATTTCTCTTTGACCATATCGGAAATTGTGAGAAATGAACTAATCATTGCAGGCCAATTTGTACGTGCTTGCCCAAAACTCAAGAATTGTGATTTGCCAAGCTATGGGAAGTATTCAAATTTTCATGAGTTCAATAATGAAATCCATACCTATGATAAATTGATTGTTGAATTCCCTTTGGCTTTTGTGCTAGTGTAATCATCATTCACTATTGCTTTCTTCCTCCTATGAATTTTTCCTACAAGGAGGTTAGTATTTTGGATGGCTCTTACTACACCACGAAATATACTTTATGGATTTCTAATTTAACTCATGCATTTATATGACCTAACTTAAATGCAAAACACTACATATGAGATCTCACAAAGAAGATAGTCGACAATTCATTTTTTCTCATCCCTGTACCATGTGTTTTTTTCCTAAAAACTTGTGAAAGAATTATTGTTGGGCCTTTGACATCTCCCCATTAATGACACCAAAATGATGGGCCATTTAATTACTTCATTATTATGCAACAAGAGTAATCAAAGATTTCGTGCATTAATTTATCAACATGGGTTCCAAATGCTTGCGAGAATTCGTGCACTCTATATGCAAGCAACATGTTCTTTACTTTCACCGATTTTTCTAATATGCTTATATGGAAAGAAAATTGCATCACAATCTAGGAAATGAAATGATGTTATGGAAAACCACACTTCATAAATCAAAAGATAGCTTCAATCACTCCTAGCAATGATCCATGTACTTGAACACCAATCTTACCAATGGGAACCCTTTTGTCACCTAGACATGTCCTTAAGCACTTTCTTTTTCCCTAGATCATAGCTTCTAGCATTATAAAGCTTTGATTAAGACTAATCTATGAATTGAAAATATCATTACAGAAAAGAAAATATACCACTCTTTAACATAAAATAAATCGTGAATAAATCATGCTTGTAGAATTAAATAAAAACACATACAATGACTTTAAAAGGAATTGAAATACATCTACTCTACTCTAATGGGTCATGGATCTCTCCTTATTATGCATAAAAGGGGGGAATTCCTTGATGCATACGAAGTAGATCTCCATTAACTCTTTAATTAATAATTACATTGAGATAAAATAAATTTTATTAAAATAAAAACAAATAATCATGGAAATAAAAAAGATAATTTTATTAGTATCACAAATGTCTTCAATACATTATCTTCAATCTTCAGTTCCAACTCTAACTCTCTCTTTCTTCTCCTCCTTTACAACACACTAAGTATTCTCCTTTTAAAGAGAGATTAATACAACAAAACCCACAACCACTTGGAGTGAAAATATGATTGAAGAGAGAAAATATAATTTAGTTTCACATTAGTACGTTGGAAAGAATCCCAACTAAATATAACTATGTGATCAAAGTAAGGAACGAGAACAAGATCTAGTTCCATCTTAGTTCGAAACAACCCAAATAAACAAGATTACACTATGTAACCAAAATATTCCTTACAAATTGTTTTACTTTCTCAAATCAAATTAGTTGATATATAATCTCAGCTAATATTATTTTATATCCTACCAATATCAGTTGAAAAATAATTCCGACTAATATATTTATTATTATTCCTTATTTATGGTTTATTTATTCAAAATTTGGTATTATCTTACTTTACATGATTTTCACAAACTAGATAATAATGATCATATAATTCCTTATGTAGCACAAACAAAACATTTGTTTATGCTTCATAACATTGCCAAAAACATGTCATATGTTGGACTCGTCATCAAAAGTGATTAATTGATTATTTGAGAGATAATATCCCTTGATAGTTGTCAGCAATGGCTTTTGTTGCATTAGATAGATTTGAAGGACTTCCAAAGAAGACATCACACAAGGAGATTGAGCTAAATCTTCAACTATGTTGTAATTTTGAGCAGCTTGTGCATTAGTATTATGTGTAGTCCTTAGTAAAACACACATGGGAGGGCAAGGCATTGTGTCATTAGATGGCTTCTCTATGTGTAGAGAGCCACTTGGCTAGGACATGGATGGACTGAATTCATTGGATCCTGAGGTGAGAGCATTGTAACTATGATCTCTAGTCTATATCAAGATGTCTTTTTCACACATGAAAATGTTAGCATTCATGGTGTTTCCACCTTGCGAGGGGTTTTCCTAGTTGTCACCTTGTGGAGGCGCCACATTTGCAGCAACCAAATGTTGTTTCTATTGTGGAGGAAATGGTTGACTTAACATGGAAGGTTGTTGTTAAGCATCCCATTCAGCCACGCATGGGTGAATCTCCTCTATCTGAGGGAACTAGTGAGTGAGATGGTCCCCTTGACAAATTTTGTGAGGAAAATTGAGTTTTTTCATCTCTTTGCTTCCCCCAGTGTTGGTATTTGGATTCGATGCAACCCATTGTCCCATATTAAAATTGTTATATTTTTTTCTTCCCATTGGGTGTTATGCCCCGTATGTTAATCCCCTAGACATATGTAATATGTTGTAATTGTTTATTATTGTGGCACTAGGTTCCAAGACAAGGGTCTTTAAGGACATAGGGACATTATTATTTTGTAAATAATTAATTATTGAAAACAACGGGCACAAGAGAGACCACAAAAGAGTATGGGAGGCTTAGATCCTCATGGTGAGGTGGAATGGGGACATTCCTAGCACTTTAGAACTTGTTTGGTTGAGATTGGTTCTTATTAATGCTTTGGTGACTTTATTGTTGATGGTCACATAAACATTGTACAACAGACCCAACTTCTGATTATTTTAGCCTATGTTGGTACTATCGAGCCTAATTCATGGTTTAGTGGGCCTTCCTTGGTGAATACACGCTCCTTGGTGCTTGGATGGATCCCATTTGTCATTTGATCCCCTTTGGTGGTTTTGTAACTCATTTTTGGAGGTTCCACTTGGATTTGTAACTCCCATTCGCACAAGTGCACCCTCATTGCCTATGTTTAGCATTGCTTTGTGTAACCCCTCCTTTGTTATTCTAGGAAGATGCCTTAGTTTGTGTAACTCCTCACCTCACTAATTTTGATTCCTCTTCATGGATGATGTGTCCACACATGAATTTGTGTTAGGTAGAGTGACTTGGAGCCACTCTCCTTGAAATTTGAATTGCTTGGGTTGGATTCGCGTTAGCCTCTTGTGGTTGACTTAACCCCCCTTGGGTTGACTCAAGTTGGATTACCTTGGTTTGATTTGACCCCCTTAGGATTGAATTACCTTTTTTGGTATATATAAATCCATGGTTGATCTCCTTGTTGATGTTTCTTGGATGGTTCTTGGTTCCATTGGTTATTGTCGGTTGGGCTTGGTTGTTCATGCCATTAATGTTGAGAGCTTGGTAAGCTTGTGAGCTTGGAAAGCCATGCATGCTCTACTATGTGTGTGAACTATGTGCTTGAAGGTATTGTGATATTTTGTTTGATGTAATCCTGAGAAACTCTAGTGTAGTTCCTCCGTGTCTATTGCGTGTCTTCATCCTGGACCTGCACATAAATTTTGATGGTGAATGGTGATGTCTTGAGGAACCTAGGTGGTGAAGGGATTACCATTGCACCTAGTAGTGGGGTGGAGGAGAAAGTAGGTGGTTATAAATAGAGTTGTGGCTTCTAAAAATGATATTTTTGAGCTATTCTTTAGTTTACCTATGGTTGTGGATCAATGGGCTAAGCTCGGGGGTGGCCTGTCCAAGAGGATTTGGCTTGGTAGTGCCTTTGGCTAGGTGTAACGTGGTCCAGATGATGCAAGTTGCACCTTATTAAGATAAGTGGATTATTTTATGTTAATTCATATGTTTAGATTAAGTTTCCATTTCTTCTCTAGTTCCCTTGATGGCTGATCTATTCACATTCAAATGTATGTGGTCTTGTATCAATGGTTGGATGCAGACTTGATGGTTTGATAGTTGGAAACTTGTACATTTTCCTTGACTATGAGATTTGATCTTGATGGAAGCTTGACATATTTGATTTATGTTTTTATTTGTTGTATCTTACTCTACAAATGCTCCCTCTATGACTGATTAGATCTATATATGAATTCACAATTGAAATGGCTTGCTTTTTGGAACACTAGTTAAGGAATCTTTCTTGGAAATTGGAGTTTTCTCCTTGTTTTGAGATCTAATATTAATGGAAGCTTTAAATATGTTTATGCATGTCTTATTTTTTGTAGCATACTCTGCAAGTGCACCCTCCATGGCTGATTAGATCTGTTATATGATCCACAGATGAAAATACTGAGTTTTGATTCCTAGAAAGTGGGGGTTTCTACTAGAAAACTAGATTGAATTGATAGTTTCTCTAGAGAATTGAATATATGTTGTTGTATGGATTTACGTGAATTATCTAGTGCACACTTTGTGGTTGTAGAGTGCTCCATACAACTAGTATGATTTTTATTTGGGAATCACAGTTGGTTTTGCAAGGATTTGGATGCTTACCGGATGATATGGTAGTGATTTTTATAGCAATAGTAGATCTGATCTTTGTATGAATCAATGGTTGTATATGATAGCTTTGTATTTTCCATTTTACATTATTGAATGGATGTAGGTGTTAGTTTCTTATCTAACCTGATGAGCAATGCAAAACTGTTAATAAAAGTGTCATAAATTGGATTGACAGGAGTGCCATAAATTGCATAGTTTTACAATGGAAACATCTAGTTTGTGTTTGCAGAGAATTCCGTAAATATGATCAATTAGAATCATTGGATTGATTATATTCACCTTTAATGTTTTAATATTGCTAAGGTCCAAATATCATGCTTGCACGGTGTTGCATTATCATGCTTGCACGGTGTTGCATCTGCATGAGCTTTCGGGGAGTTTTATAATTGTTTTTAAAGTATCACATTTATTTTTAAAGGATTAATGTTTGTTTTGATTGGCTCGATGGTATGTTATCCTAGCCTTTGGTTGACCTTATTCCATTGTGTTATGCATTTATTCATCCTTCCTTTGGGTTTACATGTGCCTGTGACCTTGGTTTCGGTGTCGAGTATGCTACATTGGGTTGTTGATTTCCTTTATTTTCTATGGACTAGAAAGATATGATATTATAACTTTGGTTAGGAGCCAAGGAATTTTGGACTTGTTGTGTCGCTGTAGGTTGCTGAATAGGCATATACTACTTTTGATTTGTTAACTTATCAACTATTGTGTGGTAAATAGAACTAATCATGCAATCAACAAGTGTTCATGGGGTAGGTTTTGACAAATATGTTGTGGGTTAGGCCACATGGGAATTAAATCACATAGAATGCTAGTTTGGGGATACATCAAGTCCATCCATTGAGCATGTAAGATGAGTTACTCCACAATAAGAACTCCCAACATAGTAACATCTTTCATGATCTTAGGAAACAAATATTTCACAAAGCAATCCATTAAGAATTCATCAGGGATTTAATCTTTGATAACCATACGATGATGTCTCCATTCATGAATATGATTGGAAATATGGGTCAAAGTATTTTGGAGAAGCGATGTCAAAATTTCAGTCCATGTCTCATATCAGATAGGTAACCAGAAATGTGTTACAAATACCATTGCCAAAGAAATGAAGTCGAAAGGAGTGCTATGAAGTATTTCAATGTACCATTTGGTAGTGCTTCCCATCAGTGTATACTAGAAAATACGTAAATGAATGCTATCATCTACAAGAGAGTTAGACGAACACAATAGGTGGAAAGTCATAACATGGGTAAAAGGTTCTTCTCTTAGCTATCCATCACATTTGGGAATGTTGGATGACAACTTACATAGGATGGAGGTCCATCCCAAATTATGTTGGACGGGATCATTGGTTAATATGGACAAGTCTAGTAATTTCAATGTGGCCAAAAATGGTGAATGAATTTGAGCATAAGTGTTTGGATTATTGGTAGGTGGAGCTTGGTTTCCCCCTTGAAATTGGTTTGATCTGGAGGAATTGCTACCTCAAATAGGATTAACACTCCCTAGAGGTACATGAGTGTATCCCAAAAATCTATTAAACCCAGAGGAATTACTGCCCCAAGGAGAAAGATTATGTCTTGAAAATTGATTGGGCCTAGGGACTTGGTTGCCCTTAGGTGGAAATTAATAACCTCCTAGAGGGACTTGGGTGTGCCACTAAAACTAAATACACCCAAAATCATTGTGGCCCCAAGAAGGGTTGTTTCTTCTTGGAAAATATCCACCCCAAGTTGTACTGTTTCTCCCTAGTGGAGCATGGCCACTTGGTGTGGTGCCAACCCATGACATAGCATTATTCCAAGGAAGGTTGGAACTTCTTGGAATGTAAATAGTACTAGGTTGGGGATAAATTTATGAATTTGCATTCCATACATAGGGATAACCCATGTTTGGAGTGGTGGAGGCACCTATAGGGATCCCAAATGTTGAACTAGGAAAGCTTGTGATCGACACCAAAGTGCTTGGGGGATAGTCAAAATAGATGGGATTCCTTGAGTTGGAATCTATGAGATGACTTGGGGCATTCCATAAGGATGGGTTCCCATTCTTTTTGGTTTGCTTGGATATAAATGGGATCCACTATCTGATGGTATGAAGTGAAAACTTTTGGAACCTTTAACCAATGAAGGATTAGTGGGTTTATCTCCCTTTCGCATTGGGTGTGGCACTTGGGATTGACTTCTAGTGATTCCAAGTGCATAAATAGGACAATGACTCTGGTAGTGGAGTTTCATTGACTTGAATTAGAATGTGACCATAAGTGCTTGTCAAGGGATAATTGAAATTGATTGAAGTAGGTCTTCAATGGTTTTGATCTCTAGTTCATCAAAATCTCACGACGAGACTGGATTGTATCCCAAATGAGAAGTGGTTTCTTTAATTGTGTTCTCAAGGATGGTGTGTAGGTTTTTTTTTTCTTCTGAATTGTAGTCATGAGCAGTTTTGGGAGAGTTTAATAGCCTCCATATAGGGGAAGAATCCATAAACTGAAGAGTCTCCCCTCTTTTTCCTAGAACAATGAAGTGATTAGTCATCCACTATAAATACTAGCTTATACAACAAAAAATAAAACTCGATTAGTCACCTAGGGCCAACTAAACATGCACACAACCACAACACACTCAATTCTAAAAAATGTAGGCAACAACAAGCAATTCTACTCTTCCAAAAATAAGATAGAATGGTTAAAGTCTTGATTTGATTAGTAAAGAGATAGAAAAGAAATCCTTCCAAAGATAAGTCATGGGAGATATTAAGTCATAGTACAAAATCAAGGAAGGTGTGAAAGATATAAATACAATAACCCTCATTCAACAACATCTAGAGGAGAAAGTATGCATGCTAAGGAGGATACTCTCCAAAGGAGTGGAAGCAGATGTTCAATGTCTATCATACTAGGTACTGCAAGCACTTCACACTTACAATCATCAGTATGATTTCATAATAAAATACACTAAGGTTGCCACTTCACAATAAGAATTTAAGGGGAACAATCATGAGTCAAGATTATGCGTATTGGTAGGGAATCCAGGACTTAGTCCTCGACCTGGATCTCTAGAGAAAAGTGGTGTAACCCTGAGGATTTGCCACTTCAATCCAAAACCCCCATACATTCAATAATATCACTAAACAAGTGAAGAGGGGATATCAACTTCACTTTCCTAGTTTGACTGTAGTGTTTGACACGTGTTAGATGTGCTTCCCCCACACGTGATCCTTGATGCTAATGGGTTTTACTCTCTTTAATTAGTTCCTAGTTTTGTTTTATGGAATTATAGAATTTACTCTCCAACCTTACACCAAATCCCCATTGGCTAGACTAAAATGTGTTTTCTATAAAAAAAAGTCTCGTTAAGTTTAGCTTTAATAATTTCTTTTAAGGTTCATTGCGTACACATTGGTATGGAGTGAAACTTTTTGTTGTGTTTTGACTCAAAAACTTGGAAAAAAGACATTGAAAGATGCAAGATGCAAAATTTTGTTCTTTTTGTTCGATGGTGATTTTTAAACTACCATGGATATTCCACTAGAAAAGTTTGTTACAATGGATCTTAAAAATAGTTCTTTTTATTAGTTTATTTCTATTGAATGTTAAATAAACTGGAAATGAAACAATAATAACTAGAGAAAAGAAATACAAGATCCACACAATAACACAATATATACCCTAGGAAACCCATTATGGGGAAAAACCTAGCCAGAAATGAGGACTATGCCTTGCTCTTTTATATAAAATGCAAATACAAAGGAAATGGTACTCTCTATGGAGTTACATATGACTCTACGACCAAAATGGTTACTACAGGATCTGCTCCTTGCTTTGTTCTTCTCTAATATCCACTCCCATGATGTTGTTCAACTATGGAAAAATACAATAATAACATAAGAATGAACCCCTTCTTCTCTTGATGGTTTGGTATTTAACATAGCTCGATATCCATCTAGGGTTAATGCTAGGGTTTTTGCATGCCCCAAATCCTGATTAGGGTTACGGTTTTGGACCTTCTAGAATTTTATTTAAAATCCACAAATGACTAGCTTCACATGTGTGAGAGATATGAGAGATGGCATGGAATCCACTCAGTACCATGGTGGTCAACTCGATAGGTTAACTTGTGGGAGGCATAACTTCTTCATACAGACATTGTTTGAGGCGATTCTTGGATTGTTAGAAAGGTCTTGAAGTGTACAATCATGTGAAAGGCCATGTAGAGTGATGGTATTTTGGGCCCCAAGAAAAATCATTTAGACCCTCAAACATGCCTCGAAATGTTTTGGACACTAAATATGCAAAGTGAGACATGCCCCTAAAATGGGCCCTACAAACCAATTCATTTAATCTCTCCACCCATAAAGCACCAAAATGGATGAATTTTTTTATATTGATCCATTTCACATCAGATGAAAATTATCAGCTACAAAAAAAGAGAAAAATTGTTCCTTCTAATGAAATCACAAAAATGATTATGCAATCTAATGAGATATACTAGCTTATAAATAAAACACATATCTCAAACAAGAAAGGTAACTTGCACATGAAAATAGGAAATAGATAATGCGATAAAGAAATTAATTGGCATGTAAGATGACATGCAATATTTTTTTCCAATGAAATCACACAAAATATATTTCTTTTCTAAACAAAAACACATATGCACAACATTTTAAATAACATATATCATTCCAATGTCCGACAAAAAATCAACCAACATAGGAAAATTCAAAAATCTAGCAAGTTAGATTATTAAAAGTGAGATTAGAAAGGTTTGTTCATGCATGTGGGTCCTCTAAGGGTGATCAAAGAGGCTTGATCATGATTGTTGAACCGATAAGGGTGACCATTTGTGACTGTTGGCCTTGAAACAACAACCAAGCACATAGGAAGAAGGAAAAATCCTTCAAAAGCAGGGTAAAACAATCCAAAATTGTCTTAAATTTTCATTAATTGAATGAAATGAAAACACAAACTATCATATGGATTCTAAGAAATAAAAAATAGAGTAAAACGACATGAGCCAATAAAAAGTTCAAAGAAATTTTCCTAGTGGAGTCACCAATTCTATTATGAGGGAAAGTATCACAACAACTATGGATTTGAGTGATTTCCCTCATGTTAGGATAGGCTCATAGATAGTTCACACAAATTCCCTCTTCTGCATTTCCTACAATCTAAACATGCATGCAAGTGTAAACTAAAATATGGGGGAGAGAGTGGAACATATTTTAACGAAGGTTGTCCTTAGATTTTGTCTAGCTAGTTCCTTCAATCCCACTTCAATTTCGAAGATTCATAAATGGACTTAAATAGAGAGATAAAATCCATGCATTTCTCATTCTTCATCTATAAAAATTTAGACAAATAAAAATCATGCATAGTAAAAAATCTAATCTATAATCTACAATCCAAAATGTAGATCTCCAACCAAGCAAGATTAGCATACATGAAAATTAAACATATTTTGGTGGGGGGGGAGAAAATATAGAATAATATTAGTCAAAAGAAAGTAGAGAAAAATAGATAATTGGTTATATCTATGGTACCTCCGCTTCCAAAGTTCGAGTTCTCCCCTTAGCCAACAATAACGATCCTCTTGTTGATATGATCCATGAACTTACTCTAGTGAAGCAACCCATTGTGGGTTGATGGACTTTACACAAGCTCTAAATCCCTGAATAAGTAGAAAATATAGCCAAAAAGAGTTCTTCTTTACACAAGTATTGATTAGTTGAGAGTTCCCCAATGGATTTTAGGTTTTCTCGTTGCTATGATTCTTGGTTATTAGCAATGATGCTACTATGTTATCATAGCCTCATATTTTGACTTGCTTTTAATATTCTTGATGGTAACGACAATGTGAGTTATCTTCAACACTTATATTATATATTGATTATCATGGAATAACATAGAAGACAACTAGATATTATTTAATAGTTATGAGACATTTTTAAAAGGGTGTACTCCTAGAATTAGGTATATGTCATTTTGATTAGTTTTTAATCACTTTTCAAATTTACTCTATTCAAACCTATGACCTTTTGATAATACATTGAAACCTTTTGAAACCTTGGGTGTGATGACTTTATCTTTGATGGTTAATATCTCTTATTGAGTTAGATGATAACCACTCTTTCTTCTATTCAAGGTCTCTAGCAAACAAAGAATTAAGAACTAGAACTAGAATTTGTTCACCCCAAGCTATTATTTTTAGGATATTCTAGTTGAGAATCTTGGCTTTATTTGAGAAACATCACGCTTGGTTGGATAGAGGGGAGTTGGGTATCCATAATTGTCGACTTTTGAATCCATAAAAGTTTGATATTTGATTAAATTTAGATTGACTAGTATGGAGGAAAAAATTGACTAGTATGGAGGAAAAATTGATGTTATGTTATTTGATAGAATAAGATATTTACCGTGGTTGAAGAGCTTAACTTTGCAAATGATGCTTGTGTTTTGTAGAATTTTTTATTTTATTTTTTTCTTTCATAACTCCTTAATTATTTAACCTTTTTTATTTCTAATGTTCCTTAAATTTGTAGCGGAATGATTTCTGCCACATCTAATTTCTGAATTGTAAAGGCCAAAGGCTTTATGTTGTCAAAAATTTGCAAACAAAGAAACTTTGAAAAATATAAGCAGCCAAAGGCCTAGCAATTCTAAGAAACTCTGAAAATTAATGAGTGACCAAAAGTCATGGCCAAAAACACAGCTTTGATACCAAATGAAAAGAATAAAGTTCATCTACTATGAAAACATCCAACATAAATACACTTAAAGTACAATAAACCATAAAGGACAATAAAATATGTATAATGAATACGAATAAATGAAATGGAAGCTCATGGGGGTTAGATCAATTGGTAAAGAGTAATTGAGATGAGAAGTATTAAATGGAAGGTCACAAGTTCAAATCCTCATGGGTACTTACTTACAAAAAAAAGAATAAATGAGATGATGATACAATACCATGGGATGTTGTGCTTTTATATGCAATGACTAGTCTCCATGGATGAATGGACCGGTGTGCCTACAACAACTCCCATTAGATTTTTTCCTCCTTATGGAAAAATCTATGGGCTCTCTACTAAGTTTGGATTAGTTTTGGATTGGAAGAATAATTCTTTGGATCCAAGTAGTTTCCATAGTACTAATTATTTGTCTGGCTTTTATTATGATCTTATTCTTTCAAGTCTTACTCATGGTTTAATCAACTCCACATTAATGGTTTTATTATGGATTGAAATTGTTCTTTGATTTTAGGATTTGATTGATGAATGGTACTATTGGCCTTAATCTCATTGATATTCTGACTCTTATTATTGCTTATTACCATACTTATGATGAAAAATTATATTTATCAATTCAAGCCAAAGATTCATGTGTTTGATTAGATTTGATGTCTCTATTTCTTGGGATTTATGACGATTTCTTGCTAAAAATTCATCAATGGTGAGGGCTGATTGATTTTTAGATCATTTGTCTGTTTAGAATGTCTTAGTGTTTCTTGAAGTTAGACTCATCGAGTCCACTTAGTTGGACTGATTTTATGTTATCAGATATGTTCTTTTTGATGGATTTATTAGACTAATCATATCATGCTTCTTGTATTAGATTGTTCATGGTTGACTCCGTTATTAGATTCTCAATGACACACTTCTCACGAGGATCTCCCAATGAAATTTATTGGACTCATTATATCATGCTCGTCCCATCATAATTTTCATGGTAAGCTCCTTCTTTAAATTCCCAATAACACACTTTTAATGATGATCACTCAATGGCCTTTATCAGGATTATCGGATCAAATTATCTCTTTCAAAATTTTAAGTTAATTTTGGGATCATTTGATTTTACTACTTTATCTGATAAGCGATGTTTCGATATTGGAGTCAAATTATCAGACTTGTTTTATCGGATCCTTCCTTAGTATCGCCTTTTTTTTAGAATTCTCTATGACACACTTCTGAGATCTCTCATCCAATGTTATATTTGGTCTCCCCTCATTGAATTTATGAGCTAGCCATTGTAAAAATTATTCTCAACAAACCCATCATGACATACCCTCTTGGATCTAGCATTTCATACGTTTAATTTCGAGAAATTTCTATCCCATACCCATTGTGCATGAGACTAGGGCCACCAATAATCTTCCCCCATGATGACACTAATTGAAGGGAGTAAGTATTTTGAATGTTATAGGGACTATTTTTCCATTGAGTTCTTTACCTTTGTTCTCTTTTATATTTGTTAGGAAAACTAAGATTTCTTTGTCCTTTCTCTACTGCTTGGAATTTGCTAGATTAATTTCTCAGAGTTAAAGTAGAATTGGTCGGAGCTCAAAATTCCTGCATTGACTGGTGTTATTTTATTAAATTGAGAATTATTGATGCATGTTTTCATTGTATGATTCCAACATTTAAAATGTTGAAACTATAACGTTGCAAGGGAGCGACACAAAAGAGTGAAGTAGGAGAAATTTCCCACGAGGGGAAGTGTAATGTCCTCTTCTGCTTAAGCACCGAGGACCATCCTGCTAATGTATCTGATTCCCATAGGTTCGAGCACGCACTGACATTCAGGGAATTAAATGAGGACTGATTCCATTTACACCATAAGAAGATCTTAATCATGGTTATTAGATCATTAGTAGATAAATAAGGGCCATAAGAACTAGGGGACACCTGCATGCATGACATGCGGACCATATTTCGTGTTGCATGCATTGAAACACCTTTATTGAGCTTCCATGCACACAGGAAGCACTGCATGTGATTCAAATGGAAATTAGAAGAGAAAGCGACCTAGTCATGCAAAAGTTAGGTAAGGCCATGTGAAAGTTATAAAAGAAAGCTAAAGTGAGTGAGTAAGGATTGCTTATTTGATTATTGATTTGAGAAGTAGATTTGGAGAGCTCAGTGAGCCATTTAGGGTTGAGGGCACACCACTCAACCGTTCATTGTATTTCGGCAGTGAAATCTATCTTCCCTAGTCACTATCAGGGTTGGATCATCCAGATTCAACATTACTACTATCATCAAATATCATTCTTCAACATTATGCGGGGTTCAAGCTTTATACAGGATCAAGAGAACTCACCATCCTTGCATGGGCGAATTCAACAAGTGAGGTATCTTCATATCTCATCACATAGGGATATTTCGGTTTGCATGATGGAGCACCATTATTACCCTAATCCTTGAACATGAGATTCCTATCAAGATCCAAGATCAAGTTATCATCCACTTCACCATTTAGAGGACGCCTTCTACTGCATGGGCAACTTTTCCTAGAGGAGGCAACTCGCATTAGGGCTCAGGATTCATGCATATTCTGCATGCTTACTCCATCTCAATCAAAAGGGAAACATAACCCTAGTCCCAGCTTCTTGCAGCCTTCTAGCATTATTGGAGCCATTACTTACCACTTATTAGTCTAAAGAGGGGGCATTCCTTACAAGGGCGCATTGTTGGAGAGAAAATATCGCATATCTCGTATGATTCTAGGCACAATTCTTGCATGTTGGTATCAGATTTCCATACATCCACTACTTCATCTGTTGGTACGTACATGCATCTTTTCTATCCCTATTTTATACCATTTATGATTATTTGGGTTATTTAGGGGTTGGCAAACCCATGCATCCGCATGCATGCTCGTGCAAGCATAGTTTAGTACATGCATTCATATTTACTTCGAGTATTGAGCCCTAAAGACTACTAGCAAGCAATATAAACTCCATAAACAAACAAAAGTATCAGTTGGAATATTACAGGAAGGATAGTGGAGCAATGTTGTTGATCGACACAAATCATTTCACAGGGTTCCAGGGTTGTCTCGAATGGGTAAAAATGTACAATATTTTTTAGCAATGATGATTTCTCAAAATATGATGAAGACCTTTTAGTGTTTCAAAACATAAAAAATAGTGATATCTATTCTATCTCCACTAATCATGCAGTCTTACCCTATAATGATGTTGTGAGATGGATATTTCACCATATTGATCTCGAGGCTGATTTAGTGACTAATGAGGCTGGAATTTCTATAGATTCTTTCAACCAAATGATATTGGTCGGACGTAGAAACTATGAAATCCTGAAGTTCTACTAAGTAAACTATTCATGGACACCTTCGTAGCAGAAAACCCTGGCCTAGTTGAAATCATCAAACAATGGAGGACTAAAGAGAAGACCTTCATAGAAACGGAAAATTAGATATACCTAGTTCAATACTTCAAATATTTGTATTGATTGTTAGTTGCCATGATATGTAGGTTGTATTGTGAAGAGGGTTCCATCCACTTCAAATTGGTATGGGCACCATTATCTCACCATGTAGCTGAAATAAGACAGGTATTCAATTGGGTGCATAACACATTGTTCAATCTCCCAAATGATGTGAGAGAGAGAAAATAGGTACCGAGGAGCAAAACACTAGGTTTTTACATGCCTACCTTTTTTATTGATTATGTTTGTTCATCAAATTCATTTCCTCTGATAGGTTGGGACTCGAACCCTAGTGTACCCCTGATACATGTCTATTGTAGTGAACCATGGGATTCAAATTTCAAGAAGCACTTCTACAACTTTGTGAAAATTTCATGGCCCCTCTATACTCCATCATCTTCAACAAACTGGCCCATAGACTGCCAGAAGAATCTAGGGAAACTATAAAGAATATAGGGGATTGGTGTACATATAGGATTATTTCACTTATATTAGGGTTTTTGGTGCTTAATTTTCCCACATTTACATCCTAAATATGTTCCTAATAGGTTAGTTGTTAGATAGCTTTCCCGACATACTGTAACTAAATGGATTACTTATTTTCTCTCGGCTCACTCAAAGTGAACATGGATAAAATTCCCGATCAAAGTGGGAATTTTTACTTTATTAATTGTTCCCCATGCCAAGAAAGAGGTTGTTTCTCTTAAATAGCTTAGCCTCTATACAAAATCCAAAAGGAAACATGGTTCGAAAGGGATAAATGAAAATCATTTAAAGGTTGTTGGGTTAGCTCCCTCATATAGACATGATCCTAATCCTTAGGATCTTATGTACTAGGGGGATATTACCAATGAGGAAGTACTAAATGGTATTGAGGATAATAATATAAAGGAAGTTATACATAAAGTTAAATAAGTAGCCATGAAGTTGGTTGTGGTTTAAAGAGAATAATTAATAGCCAATGAAGAAGAACATGATACATATAAGAAACAAATAGAGGCTTATAGAAGAGAAACTTTAGAAAAGAAAGCTATAGAGGCTGAAGAAAAAATAAATCAGAAATTAATAGAGGATGCAAAAGAATCTAAAAGGCCAAAGAAGGGAAGAAGAGGAAAGAAGAACGAGAGGCCAAGAAGAAAGAAGTTGAAGTTGAAGCAGAAAGACTAAAAAAAAGCAACTACAAGAGTCTAAGGCCATATAATTTAAGAAATCCATTACTCTGTCTAGAAAGGACACTAGTGCAACTCATGGAATTTCTGCGTTGTCCTCCCCTATTAATCATGGAATACCAATTACTACTTTGGTAGGTGTCTCTTCTTCTTCAAATCTAGTTACTATTGATGATGTTGTAGTATCTTTTGGAGATTATTTTTTTTAGTAAATATTGCAAAGGGATTGTAAAAAGAGATTCTAAAGGGAAAAGGGTTGAAGAAACTCCAACCAAAGAAGTACCAAATCAGATGATAGCGTCGAACATTTCCAGTCAAGATCTACAAAAAAATGCAACAAATATAACCTTTGCTTTGAGTGCCTTTGTTGGTGATAATTATGTGACAACCAATGAGTTCATTGCTACAACATATAGGTACAAAGCTGAAGTATCTTTTTAGAAACTCAATTGGAGCAACAAAGGATTCAAATGGAAGCTATACATATACACCATGTCATTGAAAGGGATGAACAATATGAAGTTCAGATGGATTCCCCAATGAAGGAACATATGCTAGAAATTGAAAAATTAAAGTTAGAACATGAAGATCAAAAGATAATCGCTTTCGAGTAGTACGAATATCAAATTAAAGAATTGGAAGAAAAGATGCATTCTCTAGAAGTTCAATTAGATGAGTAAATGATTGACTTGAATTCTTTAAAGGATGAAGCATTTAGGGAAAATGAAAATTTGATGGATGCCCAGAAAAGGTTCTCCACAAAGTTAGATGTATTCCAACAGTATTATGATTATTTGACTAAATTGTCTAATCAAATAGAGGTACAGTTGGATAAAATAAAATCTACACATGGTTTGTTTGATAAGATCATGGACTAGCAGAATTAGTACAAACATGGCCAATAATCACTCCCTAGGATTAATCATAGGGAGAAAGGAAAAACTCAACTTCTATTGGATTCATGGAAATCCTCTTGAGAAGACATAGAAGAAAATGTTTGTGTAGCTACCAAATCATGTTTCAAGATATGGAACTCAACAGATGATATTTTGGGAAAATGTGGCACGTCAACAATAGATGATTTGAGTCAAGCTATTCCAAGCCAAATGAAAACAACAAAGGTGGAGAAGGTAATAGCTAATAGAAAATGACTTATTAGTCAACTATCAAAGATAAATGAGGATGTTTTGAGTAGTTTTCTGATTATGCCAGTCAAGCTTGCCACTTTATCTGATGCCTACATACAATGGGTCCATAAGGATCTAAAACGAGATATTTTCGAGAAGATTTATGATGGAGATCCGGATATAGAAATATTGAGGTCCAATTTTATTTCTCAAATTACCAAGACTCATGAATAGTGGAAATCATATAGAGAAGGGGTGAATTGAGAATTTTTTTGTAAAGTTGGTATATAAAAATTGTTGTACTAAGTTGTTTACATTGGTTACTTCAACTTCCTTTGGACTTTGTTTTTGAAAAGGAAGGCATTCACAAAACAAAAGGGGGGAGACCTTTGGGCATGAAAACCTTTGCAATATTTTTAGTTTTGAAGGAATAAAACACCAAAAAGACTTGTAGCTATTAGGTATTCCGCTATGTATATTTAAGATTTTTGACTTATTACAATTGGTATCAATTGATTATATTAAGTATAATCCATAAGATATTTTTGTGTGTGTTATTTATTGTAATTAATTGTTCAATACTTGCAACTGGATGCAAAGTTAATGATTCAAATTTAATAATATTTTTTTATTCATGCTTTTGTCTCATTGTTGATTTAACATGTTGAAACAATGTAAAATTATTCTTTTGCTTTTAGCATTATATTCTTTACTTTGTATCTAACCATGTTTTTTTTTGTAAATAAAAAAGAACTATATTACTGCTTGGAACACATTACAAAAGGCGCTTACATCATTGCCATAGGCTTACAATTCATTGTCCTTCTGAGCCAAAAAACCTTTAGCATAACAACCAGAGCACCATAAACAAAACTGGCCCCAATGACATCCTCATAATTCTAGATACAGACTACCCAAAATATCAACCCAGAATAAGCTATAAAGCTGAAAATGAAAGAAAGAGCAATCAGAAACCACCATGTCGTCCATAACCAGCATAGCAACATCAGGGAGCAGCTACGTTGTCGTTACCCTCCACCACCTTCTGCTTACCTTTCTCATTTTGACCCTCTCTCTTGTCCGCCTACGGCTTCTGAGCAATAGCTTTCTTGCGAGGAGTGTTGGGACCAGTTGTCTCAGTGTCTTCCATGCCAATATAGACAAAATTCAGGCCAATCTTCTTGGCAATTATGTCTATCTTAAAGTGCATCAAACGAGCATCGGCATTGTGCGCCTTCCAGGCCTGGACCAGATCTTCGTCTCCCTGGTGTTTATGATATCTAGCCATAGAGACATGAGCCAGGAGATTCTTGATGACCCAATAAACCATCACCATCCGGTTGTAGGCAGAGGCTCTGCTTGCTATAGTTCCAGGGTCGACCACCCAATATTCCACCTCTCGGCGCAAATTGTCCACATGAATGGTTCGCGTAGTGTCCCACAGTCGTTGCTCAATATGGTCTAACTCATCCCGGACCAGAGAGAGATTACGTTGACGAAAAAATAGAGCAGCCTCCTAGTCCCTAGCCTGCGCCCTAGTAACCTGACCCCTAACATTTCCCATCTCAGCAGAACGCTTGGAAGTACCATGCCACTCACTAGAACCAGAGCCCGAAGCATTATTGAAACAGACATTATGCTTGGGCACCATCCCCCTAGCCCTAGATATATCAGGTGGGCGAAATAAAGAAAAAATATCACCCACACTCCCCTAATATTCCTTGCAACTCACAGAAGGAGGAATGACCCTAAGACGTAACAGAACTTTGCCATTCAGACTCTCCTCCGCATAGCTATAAATAACTAGAGGTGTCATTAACAACCCACCTACAATTCTTCGATGATTCTTCATCTCATACAGATTATCCATCATGAAGCTACCATCCCCATAAAAGATCATTAAACAGAAACTAATGACCAGATAAGGAAAGAGATATAGAGCATTCCTTTTGCTCGGATCTTGCCAGGACTTGTATGCACTAGTACTGATTTCGGTTTTTAAACTGAAGATGAATGTCATTCCTCGCGTGGAAACCCATGATGATGTAACTCTCCATTACTCCTCCCCAAACGCCCCCTGCCGAAATTTCGGACGTGGAGAGGCGCCATCTTCCTGCTGGTGGCATTTATCGAGATCAGATCTAGCCAAGTGGCGGCAGTTAATGGTCCAAGTGTCTTTCCTGTAGTCTTCCAAGGTACCGACCGGGAGGGCCCCACCTCCAGTGATACCCTGGTTGGCCATAAGATTCGCAACTTTATTGGCATCCCGACGAACATGGCTAAACTTGATGGCACTGAACTTAGAAAGCAGGGTTTTCAGATGATCTAGTCTATGCAAAAAATGCCAGTTGGTGGATATTTTGGCTGGGGATTGTCCGTTAGCCAATTGCTTGGCCATGTGGATAATAATGTGTGAGTCACCATCCAATATTGCCAGAAACCAGCCTGTGTTGATCACCAGGTGGATGCCTTGAATAAGGCCCTCCAACTCAGCCGAGTTGTTGGAGCCAATGCCGAGGTGGCCAAATAAAACTTTCAAGATATTTCCAGCCGCATTCCTGCAAACACCACCGAAACCTACCACCCCCGGACTACCATGGGAAGCCCCGTCAAAATTAACTTTGAAGACCTGCACCATAGGATGGGACTAGACATTCGGACTGGAAGGATGAAATAACTTGGAATTGATGCGTAGACCCTCCTGATCAGTTCTGCATAACCCCCAACACTGAGCAATGCTCAGATTTCCCTCCGAAAGATCTATGTCCTTGTCCCCCAATGTCATGGATTTGATAGTTTCTTTCATGTTCATGACTAGCTTCGTCCATATTTCTTCAAAGTCATGAATTTTGTGCCTGAAGATACGATGATTTATTTCCTTCCAAACATTCCATATGACCATCCCTGGGAACATTTTCCACAGAGTAAGGATGATCGAATTTGAAAAGGCTTTAGAGTTCCATTCCTTAATGGTTTGATCCGGGTAATTTCTAACCCGATCACTTCTTCTGAAAATCATGGCTCCTTGATCCCATAACGTGGAGGTGAAGGTGCAACTATCCAATAAATGCCCCGAGGTTTCTTCAGAGAGGAAGCATAAGGGGCAACGAGAAGGTCCATGAATCCCTCTTTTCTGAAGGTTTTCACTGGTCAAAATTCTTCCCCAGGCAACCAGCCAACAGAAGACCACAATTTTAGGCCATGGATCCGTCCCCCAGATCTTCTTCCAGAAAATGTCGCCTCCTTCTTCGTTGTTATTCTGATCTCATAGGCTTCCTTTATGTTAAAAATTCTTTTCTGACTATAACCCCAACGAAGCTTGCCATGGCCCTCTTTATGTGAATGAATCGTTCCTGGAGCATGGTCTCGAAGGCCCTAATATCCTCATTATTAATTGGTCCTTCCATCCAGTTGCAATCCGACCATTGTCTATGACCTTCAACTAGGATTTCCTCCCAATAGTCACAGAGTTTGAGTTTTCCGGCTTCCATCCCCCTAGCCCTTATTTCCTACCACCTAGGATTGTTTCTTAATTTAGGTAACTGATTCCACGAGTCATCGCAAAATTGAGCTAATTCACCATTGTAGACTTCCCAAAAGCTGTGATTTTGCACTAATTTTCGACCGATGAAGGCTTTTACCCAGATATGGGATCCATTTCTAACTTCATTGAAACGGATCAGATTCCCCTATGGCCTGTCTCTGGCATATTTCACGTGCCATAGCCGTGCCCATGGTTCCAAATTGTGATTGCACCATCTCCACCATATCTTAGAACCATAGACTTTGATAAGAATCTCAGGATCTCTAATGCCTAGACCACCTTTGTCCTTGGGTCTGCAGATCTTATCCCATCCAACCAATGCAAACTTGGATTTTTCCTCCTTGCCTCCCCACATAAATTTTCGTTGGATACTCCTTATTTCTCTAAGAACCGATTTGGGGGCAGAGAGCATTGAAAAGAGGTAAACAGGCATAGCTTGGAGAATAGACTTTTGTAGAACCAAACGACTGGGGAGGTTTAAAGGTCTGAGAATCCAACTGGTTAGTCTTCTCCAGATCCTATCAATCAAGTCTTGCCATGAAATATTACAAATGGTGCCTTATGATAAAGGAAATCCCAAATACTTGGATGGAAGGGAACCTTTTGCAAATCCCAAAATCCGAAGAATGTTCCGTTGGGTAATTTCTGCAGTATTAAAGAAGAACACTTTAGACTTAGTAGGATTGACTTCAATCCTGGATGCCTTCGCAAAGAGCTTTAGGCCATTTTTGAAGGTATGAGCTTCTTGGACTGAAGGGTGCCCCATTAACATGGTGTTGTAAAAAAATTGTTGGTACGTCTGCTTGTCCAAACCGGGATGGAGTTGAAGGCCTCTGATACTACCATCACTTGCTAAGCTCTACAAAAGTCTGCTCAAACTTTCAGCCATAAGACTGGAGAGGAAAGGTGAGAGGGGATAACCTTGACAAATACCTCGAGAGGCCTGTAGGAGATGAGAGGGGGAGCCATTAAGCAAGATGGAGAAGAAAGGAGTGGAGATCAGATTCATAATCCAATTCACCCAAGTCCTTTCAAACCCAAAGGTTGCCAATATGCTACGCATGTACGTCCAACTGAGCTTATCATAGGATTTTGCAATGTCCAACTTGATTAACATACCAGGTTTCTTTGTGAACTTCAAGGAATGAATAGTTTCATGAACCAAAATAATTCCATCCACAATTTTCCTGCCTTCAACAAACCTCGACTGCTTCGGGCTAATAAGGAGAGGAAGTAGAGGCTGGAGCCTGTTGGCAATCACTTTAGTAATAATCTTGTAAATAACATTGCACAGGGCTATCGGTCTGAACTTACCGAGGGAGTCAGCTCCTTCCTCCTTCGGAATAAGAGAAAGAAAGGTCGCATTAAAAGCTTTTAAAACCCCACAACACCTGTGGTATTCCTCCATAATGACCATCACCTCTTCTGTAATCATATCCCAGAAGAAATGGAAGAAGTTTGTAGTAAAACCATCCGGTCTAGGGGCCTTCCCTAGCGCCATCTGATTCATGGCATCCTCAACTTCCTGCATGGAAACATGTTTATTCAACAACTCGTTATGGTCCCTGGTGACAAGTCTGGGGATGAGGTGAGTGATTTGGGAAATAGCCACACTCTGATCAACCCTATATTCCTTTAAGACTAAAGCAAAGTGGTTAACTAGTTCATATTCAATCTCTCATCTAGTTTCCAATTGATTGCCATCATTTCTCTTGAGTTTGAAAATCTTCGATCTGTGGTGGTTTGAATGACCGTATTGTGGAAGAATTTTTTGTTTTTCTCCCCATCTTGGAACCATTGGTTCTTGGATTTTTGCTTCCAGAAAATTTCCTCCTGCCTTCTATGGCTTCCAGTTGTTCCAGCAAATGTTGCTCCTACTCCCTTAAAGCTTCATCCCAGCCTTTCACCATACCTCTATGTTGAGTATGCTCCAGATCCTCCATCAACTTTTTCTTGTCCTGGAAGATGTTACCAAAATATTCTTTATTCCAAGTACGAATTTTGGATTTTAGTGCTTGAAGTTTTTTTGAAATTGGAACATTCCAGTACCCTTTGGGGGGACCAGCTCTTGCCACCACTGCCCCACCAAATCTTTGAATTCTTTATGCTCCAACCAAAACTGCTCAAATCTAAAAGGTTTATAAAGGACATTATTGGACCAATCCCAATGGAGGCAGATGGGCCAGTGGTAAGTGCCTGATGAGGGAATTACACTAGAACTGACCTCGCTAGTTCCATGGGCGATGTCCTATGTAGTAAAAAATCTGTCAATTGTGGATGCGACAAGGTGTTGGCCTCCTCGTTTGTTATTCCAGGTATGCCACCCATTTCATGTTTCAACATCAATGAACGAGCTATTGGATAGCAGCTCCCTGAGAGCTTCCTCGAATCTATCCAAAATCCTTCGGCCGCCCTTCTTCTCACTAAGGGAGGTAATGAGATTAAAATCACCTCCCACAATCCACGAGCCAGAAACAACCTGCTTAGCTAACCAAGATAGAAATCTAATAAAGTATTGTTTGTGAGGAAAGGCACTTGGGCCGTAAATATTTACCAACGTTCCTTTGGTCCCGGAACGTATGATTGTAAAATTAGAAGAAATAGAAAACTGATTGGATCTCTAATCTGTCAATTGTAAAGAGTCTGGGAGCCATAAGACTGCTAATCCTCCAGCCATACCTATAGAACCCGTCGACATTACTTTACAGCCTTTCCAGATCCTTTGCCCCACCTTCTCCATGGTTTCAAAATTTCATTTAGTTTCTTGTAAAAATAGAACATCCAGTTTCTCCTTCTTAATCTTTCTTGCCAGCGTTTTTATTTTCCTCGGATGATTACACCCTCGGATATTCCAAGAAATGAGCTTCATTGGGTAACCTTATTGGCTTTAGAAAAGGCTGCCCTTATCGTTGGGTACTAGCCGGATTCGATGAGTTTCACTCCAATATCCGCAATTCCTTGCCTATTCGATTTCCTGCCTCGTTTCAATTCTTCCTCTGGGGATTTCCTTTTGCTCGCTTTGTGAGGGTCCGATGAGATCCTGAGCTGCTGGCTTGCTTTAGATTTGGTAATAGCTTCTTGCAGAAGCTCTAGTTGTCGCCGAGACACATAGCCCTTATCCTTTTTTCACATTCTTTCTTGATCTCATCTAGGTCAAGTTCCCCCAGTTCTATTTCCTCACCCTCATCCTCCTCCATGACCACCATTTGATTTTCAGGCTGAGCTACTTGGGGCTTTGCAATTTCCTCTTCCATTTCTACGTTTTCCTGATGATTCTTTCCTTTTCCTCCAACCTTGTCATCCTCGACAACTTCCTCCAGGATCTGAAAGGGGTTTTTGCCCACGATCCCTTTCTCGACCTTCTCCTTTCCCTTCTTCTATTGATCCCCCGTTCTATTCTTCCGCTTACTGCGAACTTGGGTAAATCCATATTTATCCTTCGCACCTTCCTGAGCAGGATTGGTAGGTGACTGTGCCTGAGGTATCTTAGGGAAATTCCTACCAAAGTGACCATATTCATGGCAGAGTCTACATCTAAATGGGAGCTGCTCATAATAAAAAGGTTGGATCCATTCTTCATCTTCCCAGTTCAGACTGATTTCCTCAGGCAGGTCTTTGGACAGATCCATATAAACACAGATGAGGGCACAAGCAGTATACCTTTGGAGTTTTTCTGCTCTGCAACCTTGAAAAACTCCCCCAAGGTATTGCCAATGTCTTGCAGGATCTCCAGATCCCAATACTCACAAGGGAGAGAGTAAAGCCTGATCCAGATTGGGGCTACTTTCATATCCTCTGTCTCTGGATTAAACCTTTCTTTTCAAGGCCTAAGATACAGACTCGATGAGAGAAAGAAATAAGGGCCTCCTTCCAAAACCCTATCCCTATCTTCCAGATTAAAGAAGATAATGGAAAAAAAACCTTTGGCTCCCAGATGCAGGTCATAATGTCCTTAGGGGTTCCAAGTATTCTTGATCCATCGAACCAGATCTTTCTCACGTAGCCAGATCCCAACAAATTTTCCAATCAAATCTTTCTCCTTCCATTGCTCGATCTTGTCTCTTATTTTGTCAAATTTAACCTGTATAGCAGGTATGGTGAGGGTTTTAGGGAGGCAACCCCCCTGGCCTACACTTTTTTTCATCCCTTCCTCCGATCCACTTGAACTGCCAATACCCATGTCCTCATCCGCGTCCAGATACCAAGGTCCCGAGGATGTGGTTGACATGCTTACCCTCTGCGTCAACATGGTAGCCGCCACCTCTGAAACCCTTCCTGCTACCTGTCGGCGCCGTGTGCGGGACTGGTATGCTGCGAAAACCCTTCATACCCTCGCTTTCTCCCGATAGAGATCCATCCTTGATGTCCTTGTATCTAACCATGTTTAATCATAGCTCCATATTCATATTAGAGCAGGTTAGATTAATATTTGCTTAGGCTAAATTAGGTCAGTATTTAGTTTGATAATTTATTTGAGTAAGAGTAAATTAGCAACAAGACATTAGATTTTAGCATAGATTATGGTACCCGCTATTTTAGGATTCATAGAGAATGTTACCGTTAAAAATCTTAGTGGAAACCACACCCACATACCGATCGTAGTCTACCTTCCTAGATAAAAGTGAGGCTAACTGGGACTTACCTTGAGAATTCTCTCTTATTGTTAATAAGGGTAATTTTAGCCCATCAACAAAATTGGCGTGAAAACGAGGGTGGTCGTAAAAATGAATGGCCAATGAAGAAACATTTAACCCTTAGAATATCCATTCTACCCACTAATCCGCAAAGAACCGTCATGCAAGGAACATCCCAACATAACCCCATGACACCTGATTCTCCTTTGTTATGATCCCTTAGAATTCCACAGTTATTCAAAACCTCATCTGCTATAACTCAAGCCTTATGTAAATAACATGTATGCTCACCTGTTGTATATCCTCCTCATAGGAGACCCAGACCACCCCAATCATACCAAGTAATTAACTCTAGTGCACCAATCATTGCGACCACTCATTATCACCTCTGGAATACTTCTAAGGGGATTGAAAATCCGTCGGAAGGAAAACCAAAAGTACAACTACAAGATGGTTCCAGTGGACCACCATCTTTCATTGATTCCCCTCCTAACACTCCTCAAAGTTCTCCAGAGGAAAACTCTTCAGGTGAAGAACCCTCAGAAGGAGACCCTTCGAGAAAATCTTATGAAAACAATCCTAGACGTAATCAACCAGATTATTCTTCAAGAAGCATGGTTGATTCCATTATAATTGCCAATGCTAACAGACCTAGGCTAGCCTAGGATGTCGTTGCTATACCAAGCAATGTGCATCCTTTTCCTGAAAACCCTAAAAAATTCCTTCCCAAGTTTGATTTAGATAGAAAAGAATATGTTGGTGATCACATAAAGAAATTTATGCTTGTTGTTAGGCTCATGACTATTGAACATGAGGTATTTCTCCTTAAGACAAGGATCAATTACAACTTGGCCGATACTAATACTGCCTTTATAGACAAATTTGGTTATAATAAAAGTCCAAGGTGTTGGTTTTAGAACTATCTAAGATTAAGATGGACCCTAAATGAAATATGAAAGACTTTAATAGGATATTTTTATATTAAAGAAATAAAATTCCTGATGATTCTAAACCTGTAGACGATGTTACTATTAAGTTTTACACTTCAACCTTCCTAGTATCCATTGCCATGTTTTTCAAAAAGGATGAGAAGACTACAAATTAAGAAACCTTTGAAGAAGCAGTAAATGATGAAAACGATATGATCAATTTAAAAGGTGATCCAAGGAGTGAAGAAGAACATGGTGTCTCTTCCAATGAGAATGAATCCCTTGAGATCAAATCTCCTTCTGAAAAGAAGGAACAAGATTCTATGGATAAGGATTATCTACAAAAAATTATTAAAAAACTTTCTAACGAGATAATATACTTGAAGAGTGGTACGAGAGAAATCCGACCTACCAAAAATTATTTCATACCACCTTTTAAAAAGAATTTCCCTCCAAGGAATAAAACTATTCCTCCAACTACTAAACAAATTAATGTGGAGGATTTCATCAATTTATTCAAAGCCCTCGTTTTAGGGTTTGAACATTCTTCACGTATACAAAATGATGAAGGGGAGAGGAAAGATAGTAAGGAGAAGAAGAACAAGATGAAGGAGAAGAAACATTAAAACATACAATTAATCACTTCTGGGATGTTTCCCATAACACATTTGAAGAAGATGATGATGATCTTGAACAAATCCATATGGCCCAAAATTCATACAATACCAGTAGTAAAAGCCTACCCACGATAACAGATTATCCATCCACTATCAATCCCATAAAGAAAAACTCAATGATCACCAAATCTGCCCTAGCCCTAGTAAAACCCTCTTCTTGTCTCGATCTACCTGAGTAAAACCCTCTTCTTGTCCTGATCTAGAATATGATTTTGTAGAAGACATGAAGAAAACCCGAGATAATATTTATCTTTATGAATTACTCAAACTACAACAAATATAGGGAAATTTAATTAAAACTCTTGAGGAATCATCTTCTAAAAAAGGTAAAAACATCACTATTGGGGAAAAAGAGACACGGGAAAATCTACACAAAATATAGAGTCGAGTAGGTTAAGTAGTAAGAAACAATCCATCGTTAATGCTTCCTTATCGATAAAAGATCTTAACCTAGCACACCTCCTTTCCTTTTGATATTTGAATTTTTTAACCAAAATGTGCATAATTATATGGTTGATTATTCCCCAAACATGATGCCCTATTATGTGTGTCAGAAATTAAATATTGAACCTAAAAATGTGACACTCAAATTGTTCAATTAGAGAGATCAAATGTAAGTCTTAGGAGAACTTATGAATGTTTTAATTTGATTAGATTCTAACCCCAAGTACATCAAGTGATTAATATCAATGTCATGGATATCCCCGAGGCTTATGGTTTGTTAGTCAATAGAGATTGGTGTGAAAAACTAAATTTGATACAATCATTTTATTTATTTTGATATGTATTTTGTAATCAAAGTTTATTTCTATTTGATGAGAAATGCAATAATAATTTCTAAGATACAATCATTGGTTAATATATTTCCATTTTTTAGAAGAGAGGGAAATTTACTTATCGACATTACATTTCTTTCCTATGTTAAAAAAATGGTGTAGTCTAAATATACTACGTTTTCAACCTTTTCCGGTTGGAAATCTTTAAAAAATCTTATAATTACATATATTAGCTATGGAAATGGCATAATTTGGGTTCCATGGGGGTATTTGAGGGTGCTGAATCTATTTATGGATTCAAAAATACAATTTAAACACATAGAAATTTGGATTTTGCCAAAACAAAATTACCGGATTCCGACTAAAACCTACCAAGTCGAAAACATAAAATAAATAGACTACTCCAAAAAAATTATATATATATAATTTTATTTAATAAAATCATGTGTATTTAAAAATATAATAAATTATTATTTCTATTCAATATTAAATAAAATAAGTGTCTTTGAACATTTGAAATTGTGTTTTTAGCTTAGTTTATGATACCCAAAATAATCTTAATATCAAAGGTCAATTTACCCGTAGCGGTATAAGGGCTAACTAAAACGCCCCCGACTCGCCGGAATCCAGCAAAGCAATTTTTGCCAAAACCACAATTTGGAGTGTTCAGATCGCAATTTCAGTGATTCGGGTAGTTTTAAAATTGGGCAATTAGTCTAGAACAGGCAATCCCAATCGCTGAAATTACAAGAATGCGAAAATAACAATTTCCAGGAATAATTTTAACCTGTTTTTATCCCAAAATCACCAGAAAATCGGGGCTTTTTGGTTGTCTTTTATCCTACGTGAATTTACCGTGTACAAATTCTATCGGAAAACATGTCAAAAGCCGATAAGGCACGCCCACTGTAGGCTCTATAAATACCAACCTTCTGGCTTTGGAGAGCAAAGAACCTTTCGACTATTTTTTTTAAATCTGGATTCTGTATTGTTCAAATAATATTTTTGAATACATAAATGAATTCTGCGCCCTCAAATACCCCATACACCTAGCCTAAGCAAATTTAACAAATTTAAAAACAATAATTCAAAATCTCAATTTTTTTTACTATATTGATCCCAGAAAATGCTATCGGGACCAGTGAAATTCTCAAACGTTTAGGCTATGCGAAATACTTTATAGTGAAAGAAAAAAAATTTGATGCTGCATAGAATTTCACTCTTCTTCTATGTCATCTTAATCGTCAATTATTGGTTGGGCATGTTGTTTGAGTGTTGTGATTTCTTCCCTGTGTTTCTCTACTTCTGCAGCAGCGACCAGGTTTTTCCAGTTCATGACTCGCTTTACCCAATAGCCAAGAGCCAAAAATCTCTGGATGAAAAATACAATAGGGGGTCTCCTCCTTATATAGGATAATAAAGACCAAAACCCTAGGCCTCAAAACCACTTTTGAAATGAGTGGTTGAGATTAAAAGATCTCACAACATAATCAATGGCTAAGATGAGCCTAACATAATATCACATGGATCACTCAAAAGTAAGGTGACGTCATCCCTCAAAAAGACTAAGGAGGGTGATGTCATCCGTCAAAGGGGCTAAATATACATGGGCCCACCTAATATGACATGGACATGACTCAAGAAGCTCATGGTGGGGCTAGGAGGCATCAATCCTTACTAGCTCATCCCCATGGCATAATAATATAAAATAATACGACCATGACATGTCCAAATAACACAAATGATCAAATCCGGTCCTCAAAATCTGTGAGAGACATGCAGTAAAAGGCCTCCTATGGCCATTGTGGACCCCACTGACTGATGCCAACTGACTGGAAGATGAGGGGTTCACCCTGGAATACCTCTGTGAAGACTAAGTGCCAAAACCTTGCCTCAATTTCCCAAATCGAATTCCTCTGTGACCTTTTTATTCCATTTTTAATCCTCCTGAAAAACCCTAAAACTGCTCAAACTGCCACCCAGGGTGCCTACGTTGTCAAACTGATGGAACCAGGGTGTCTGGAATGGGGGTATAATGTGGAAATAAAGTGGCTGGACCACCCCCTTCAGACACAACTCCCTAGACAACGACTAGCCTTCAAGCCTCTGCTGGACAGGCTGGGTCAGCATGCCCAAAACTGGTCAACAGGTGGAAAACTGCATCTATCACTATCATAAGTGCCCAAAACTAAAAGGTAAGTGTCTCAATGGATCCGGAAGACCCAAATCTACTAAAAATGTATACTCATGCACCATGGGTTGACCTGAGGGGTCAATAGTAGGGTCCACCATATCCAGACAGTGTAAAATCTAATGATCTGGAAGTAATAATAAAACTGTTGAATTGCATCAACCATCATATGAAGCATATGTCCACCATATGGAATCATCAATAGGTATATGTGGGACCACTAATCATCATCAATAAGAACAAGTGGTCCATCTCATCACGGATCCCAAGAATGACCATGGTCAAACTATGTTTGACTAGGTCAAAATATAACCAAGGACTAGATTATAACAAAAACTAAGACATGTTCCTTTAGATCATATTCACAGCTTAAATTAAAGTATAACATCATTAAGTGGCAATTAATACATATATATAATTCAGTGTTATTTATATTTTATTTGCACCAAGTTTTAATGACAGACTCATTCAATAGGCATGGCCTAACTGCTAGCAAAGGGTGAATGCTAAGAAAGAAGGCTAGGCAAAAGGGATGGCTTGACCAAATTTTCCAAACGACACTTTGGACAGGGAAAAGGGGGAGCTACACTCTGTGATGGACAAATAACAAAGGGAAGGGCAGTGCCTCACAAATGGTTGAGTTGTTTAGAGTGTGTTTATTCAACTTATGCATCATGTCTACATAAAGTTTGATCCATGTTCATTAGGATCATTCATTTCATTTCCTTGTCCTTTTTGGCCTATATGACCCCTCTGGGTTTCACATGCGCTAAAAAGCACAACTAATTGCAGCTTGCATCCGGGGCATATTTACATTTACATAAGGTCAGCAATATTTAGATATAACATTTGTTTAACCATTGCTTTTAGGACCTTTTCTTATACCCTTCACGAGGTATTTTAGCATTTCATTGCTCTTGCCCTTTACTCACGTGTGTTAAGAAACACATTCTAGAGTTTTCAGCTTCCATGGGCGAATATATATAGATTTCCAATATAAGTAGTACATGAGCTTTCAGTTTTAGCCAACAAAATCTCAAGTGACTAGGGGGAGTTTTGCACAGTGCCAAACATCAAGACAACCCACCAGAATGATTTAGGCATACAATCCAACTTACCAAAGGCAAGTTTTGTCACCAACTCAGAGCCGAGACACAAAACAAACATGGATGCGGTCCAACACAGAGGTAGAAAAAGGGAAGTCCTCCATATCAAGCAGTCAAGAAGGTAAGTCAAGGTGAAATCCAAATCAAGGAAGGTCATGGATGGATGGAGTCAAGTGAATGCGGTGCCTAGGCTATCTAACAAGAATGTCATGAAAAACCATGTCCATGCTCACAAGAGGGTAATGAAACCAACAAGTATTGTCAGAAAACCTTAAAGTGCAAGTAATACCATCCCAATTATTATTTAATTCAACCAAGATATTTCATTTTACTTTATAAAATAGTACTACCACATCCTGAATTATATACCAAGTCAATGTTATGAAGATGACTAAAACAACAAGATAATAGTCCATGAAAATAATCACAAGTCCATAGGTCACATCATATCGTATAAAATAATCATCATCATCCATGAACAACTGAAACACTGCTGCAATAGTACAACTGGGCACTGAATTGGAACTGTATGGAACAAAAGGTCACATCGGTCATCAAATCCAAGCTCTCAAGGCTCAACCTTGGCACAAGGTCTAGCAAAAATCTGATACAATATACGGCTCTGATCCATGAGTGATCACAAATAATAAGCTCATCATAGCTGATCTCTCTAAAGGCAAAGCTATGGAAAGTGCAGATATCTGCTCGGCAAGAATAGTAGCCCAGCTACTATGGTGTGATAATAGGCCCACCACACAATGACAAACAATGCCTAACTTTTGCTATCGTCATTTTAGAGGAGACCAAGCCCCTAGAGCCTCCTACTAATGGATGGGGCTCAGGTCAACTTGTTATTATAATAGACCACAATATCTCCCACATAAAACTCAAAATATTTAACTACTGAAGATAACCCTCCAAAATTACAAGTGCCTACATAAACCCAATATGACATTGTTAGTGCTAGTTATGATACCTAACTTGATAAGAACAGTGATTGAGGCATGCAACATAGGAAATTAGTCTAGGGCATTGACCATGAGATCTCCTTCATAAAACTCAAAATACTTAACTACCACCATACTCAAGATAACCCCCAAACTTTATTATAATACATCATGAGATCTCCTACATAAAACAAAAAAGTACTTAACTATTCAAGATAACCCACCAAACTATATTATAACAGACATTGAAATCTCCTACATGAAATGGAAAATACTTAACTACTCAAACTAACCTACCAAACTTTATAAATGTCTACATAAAACTCAAAATAATATACCCAAACACCTATACAAATTAACTTACTTAAAACATGAATAAATAATTGCTGCCAATTGTATACGATTTTTATGAAATAATATAATTATGATATCTAAACTATTGAAAAAACAATTATACTATTACAATGATAGACTTATGCTTCCAGTCTCTAGGAAAGAAATACATATGGCCATATGGGATATGGAACCAAACAAGGCTCCAGGACCAGACATTTTTTCAATTAGGATTTTCCGAGGATGCTGGTAAATCATCGAAAAGGATCTGCACAAAATGGTTAGTAAATCACAGGGATATATAAAAATTGGAGGGGCCACAAACTATTCCTTTCTGGCCCTCATGCCCAAGGAATCAACCCTATCTTCATTCTTTCACTTTCGACCCATCTCCCTTTATAACTCACTTTACAAAATCATTACGAAAATCCTGGAAAATTGTTTGAAAGTCTTGCTCTCAAAGATAATCTCAGAAAACCAGGGAGGTTTCACTAAGGGGAGACAGTTAATGGATAATGCAATTATGATCCAAGAAGCCATTCATTCCAGTATCAAAAGAAAAGAAAAAGGAATGGCCATCAAAATACATATGGCTAATGCATTCGACAGGGTTCAGCATAAATTTATGTTTAAAGTTATGGCTAAAATGGGATTTTCTCAATTCTTTGTTGCGTGGATAAGAGCCTGTATAGGTGCTCCATGGATTGCTCAACTTGTCAATGGGAGAGAAGCCCTTTTATTTTATTCCAGTAGGGCCTCAGGAAATATTGTCCACACTTCCCCTTCTTATATATTATTATGGTTGATGCCCTCAGTAAAAAGATCGAAGAAGATAGGCAAAGGGAGGAGATTCCTAGAATTCAAATCATGAGAGGATTCAAGAACATAAGCCACGCTCAATTTGCGGATGACACTCTATTGATAGAGGATGCCTCAATCCTTGTAACGGTCAGATTTAATAGGATTCTCTTAGGCTTCTGTTCAACATCTGGAAGCAAAATGAATAATGGGAAGAGCTCAATTTTTGGATGGCATATCTCTCCAAGAGAATTGAGAGAGATCTCTAGAATTCTTGGTTTCTTGGGGAGCCTTGATTGGGAAGAATTCAAATACCTAGGCCTGCCTATTGTTCGCAAGACTCCCCGGAGGAGAACCTAGAGCGATTTAATAGAGAAATTTAAGTCAAAGCTACAGGTTGGGGTGCATCTTGGCAAAACTCAACAGGGAAGCTTGTCTTAATCAAATCTGTATTATCATCGCTTCCCATTTTTAAATATTCCTTAATGTTAACTCTCGTCTCAATTATTAAGGAAATGGAAAACTTGATGTGCAACCTCTTGTGGAGAGGTGGGAAGAATAACGAGAGAAAATTTCATCTCGTAAGCTAGAAGAAGATCAAGAAACCAACTCGTGAAGGGGCCTTCAGATTTGAGATCTCAGTAACAACAACCTTGCACATAGGATCTAAAGTTTTATGGAATCTGGTGTCAGGGAAAAATTCTTGGGTAAGGCGAGTAATGAACTGGAAATACCTGAAAGGTACCTGTCTAAGATGTCTAGACACTCCTCCTCCTCTCCAAAAAAGTGTCTTAGATCTCGAAGCTATATATGTTTCAAAGCCTGGCATTTTTTTTAGAAGTAATTATATTGGATTTCTAGGAATGGAAAAAGGATCAAGTTTAAGGAAGGACAAAATTCTAAATAATCCGACCATGGGAGAACATAGAAACCTTTAGGAGTTACAAGCTTGAATGATAGAAGCTGGCTATATAAATATTTGGGATATATTAGTCTGGTATGATTCGGCAGCAAGGGCATGGAGTGCGTGGGTGAAATTGAACTTGCAGCGAATTCAATCCCGTCAATTACTCATCTCCAATATCTTTTAAGTGGAAAGGCTCCTATAAGCAAAAGAGCTAAGGATTGCAGGGGTTGAGGATCCACTAGTCACTACTCGATATTGCACAGATATCAGGTTGTTTCACTCTCTTAATATTCTAATCCGGACCTCGCTCTTTGGAAGGGAGTGTGGAGTAAAGGAAATATTAAAAAATTTCCTTATTTTGTTGGCTTCTTTCCCAAGGCCGACTCCTCATAGGGGATAACCTTAACAAAATGGGACTTCAAGGACCATTCAGGTGTCCTTTGTGTGCTTCATGTGGTGAAACATTAAGCATTTCTTTTTAGTATTCCTACTCTATTTTGGTCTGGTTCTATGCTACTTCCCCCTTTGGAAGGGGCTGGTTAGCCCCAAGATCCACATTGGAAATGTTCAAAGATTGGGGAAGAAATATCCAACTTCCCTTAAGGTAGAAGATTGGTTTAAAACATATTGGTTGACTCTTCCAAATTTTATATGGTGGAAATTATGGTTGGCAAGGAAAAACATTATTTTCCGCAATCAGGTCACTCCTCCGGTGGTGGTTGCAGCTCAAGCCAAGGCTCTTCTCTTTGAAAGTATGAAAACAAAAGGAATTCTCTCTCTTGTGTCAGTTCTCTTAGCTGATGAGCTTCTTTGGGCCATAGAATTCCTTCCTCGCCCCTCCCCTTTATATCTTGCAGTCAAAGTTTAGCCTCCTAGAAGATAAGGAAACCTGAAGAAGACTTTGAAGTATGGTGCAAATCTCAGCAAAAATACTGTATATTCTTTGATGGAGCTTCTAACTCCAAGAGAATTTTCAATGCTAGCCTACTTAACAAAAAACGATGAAGGGGGAATAGAAAAACCTAGACTATCTCCCCCCTTTTTCTAGAGAATAAATTACAGAACAGTGGGTATAACAGTCCCTTCACTCTTGACCACAACGTAAACCTGCTATTTGCAGTGTGGCCTCTCCTGGAATGTTTCTTGAAGCACTTGTAAAATAATAATAACACACAAGCACTGCTTTGCATACAGTGACATACACTGCTTATATATTTTTAAATTGCAATTTCACTTTAATTATTGATGGGGAGCTACAAAACCCAACACCACATTAACACAACAACTAAATTGTAGAGTTGCGGATACAGTATCTGATTAACACAACCACTAAATTGTAAAGTTGCGGATACAGTATTTGATTAACACAACAACTAAATTGTAGAGTTGCGGATACAGTATCTGATTAACACAACAACTAAATTGTAAAGTTGCGGATACAATATCTGAATTGGATACACCAATTTTCAGAAAATCCGAAAATCAGGATATGAGACAACTAGGATATGTCAAATACAAACATTCATTCATAAATACATATATATATCAAAGAAACTAGGAGACAAAATTTCAAAATATCGTTCATGTATTTTGAATTTGAAAAGAAAGCAAACAAATAACATTTAACATTAAGAAAGGCCCAAGCTCTCTATTTATAACTTGATTTGTAAGAAATTAGTGTCAACAATCTTTTTTTATTTTTAGATTTTGTTTTCATTTTAGTGACCAAGGCAGTGATTGAAACGAGCGTATACACTGACCAAAATGTCTGTTGAAATGGTCATAACGTTCGCTAAAACAATCCATCCACCATCTCAAACGGAGAATACAACACGTGAAGATTTGAAACGTCACCGAAATATTTCAGCAGTGCTTCAGATCCATCTCTTACATGGAGATGTTTCTGAAATGCTGAAATGCATTTCCAGCACTTCGGGGGTGAAGTAACTGGTAACATACAGTACTAACCCACCTTAGCAATGGGGGGAGATATGAACCTTCCGTGTCTCCCAAGACAAAGCATTACCTTTACCAAACCTTTACCAATTCTTTACCATGGGTTAATCCCCAACGTTCACTGCGTATACAAGAGAACCGAGAATGTCAACTTTTAGCAATTAATGCTAAAGGTTGCAAAAGATGGCAAAACATTAATCATTAATTTTTGCAATGAGGTTACTTTTGGTAGTTGAAACTCTAACCCTCATTATTAAAGTAAAGGTCTTCAATATTTGGTATATTGACAATCATATCGGTTTTGTTGGTGTCTACAAATTTTGTTTCTTGTAAGATTTTTCCACTGCCATCTTTAATACTTGAAATGAAATGGCAGTAATTGTCGAGCACCCTATATGCAGATAATTGATCACCAACACACAGAGTATGCGATATTTATTGTCAACCCGAGAAAGTCTTTTTATTTCAAAGGATAAGTGCACAATCTATGCTTAAACACTAAACTATTAGAATTGAATACTTTTATCTTCTATCATTCATGTTCATCCCAAAGATCTATGCAATCCCAATTGCCTACTAACTGCTACACTTCAATTCCTCTCTATCATGCATCAATAAGAGATGGTATCAGATCTAATCAACAATTGCAGGAAAGAAATCTCATTCATAATCTAGAACAATCACCTGTCTAATTTAATCACTCTGGAAAATCATAAGACATAAACTGAACATTAATCTAGAAATCCAATTGCAAAAGATTGAGTCAACTGTTCTAAGAAATTGAATTGCAGAATGGAAATCAACAATCGTATCAGGAAGATAAATTGCAAGGGCTCATGGGATCACAACTTAGCTGCAAGATGAACAAGGCTGTGTATAATTATCACACAAATTGAATAAAGTCTCTACTCAGTCGACTGACACTCTGTATTACTTTGCCAAATTCAAGGGACTCTAATATTAATTGTACTGAAAATCCACACCATAAATGTCGCTGCTGCACACAAAGGAATTATTATAAACAAAGCGTCACAGAACAAATGAATTCGAAATCCTATTTTAACTCAGCAATCTCTGTGGAAGACGGGCCCAGCCTTCACACAGAGACGCTGGCTGAACAACGCAAACTCTTTTAGCTCAGAAGCAACCCCTTATATTAACAGAAGAATGAGTACACAGTTTTGCTCGGCTGCTAATACAATGAATTAATTGTCTATTGTTCAACCCCTGGGTCAAGGCAGCTCCCCATATTTATACATATGAATCATAACATCAAATCCTATAATCGGGCAGCCATGAAGATCTCTGATCTTCAGGCGCCCTAAATAACTAGCTGTTACAATACGTGGCAGAACAGAGACATCAAAATATGAGGAAGTTATCAATTGACCCAAGAGTAGCGATCCTCCCAGATCACAGCTAGACTCGAACAGCAACATACTTAAGATAGCGCATTCTGTTACAGCTGCCTTGTCACAGCTGTGCTTTAATAGATGATTCGAGCCCCAAAAATCCCTTTGTAAGCAGCGAACGCTTTTAAAGACTTGTTAAGCCCCACCTTCCTGCAGCCCACTTATTTCAACTACCTTCATAAATCGTCACATGTTAGCACAATTGAGAGATACACAACTTTAATTATCACAATCATAAGCATTAATAAAATAAAACAATGATCAGTCATACCTTGGTAATTTGGGGAATAAGGTAAGGACAATAGGTCTGATTGCCATGATAAGTGGTGTAGGACAGGGACAGGAAAGATGATTAAAGATGATTAAAAAGGGCCAATTCTGGGCTCAACATCTCCCCCCAACTACCCTGTTGCATGTCCTCATGCAACAACCTGCATTTGAATCCTGTACTGAGCTCTATCCAAGGAGAGAGGAAGAAGTGTAGGAAACTCAGGCACCTTATCTATCTTTTGAAAGGCCTCTGTGAGTAACCCAGTATCTTCCAACCTCACTGTTCCCCTTCCACTGCTACTTGTTGGTGTCTGGGAATGCAGTTGGTGTAATGGGAATCTTCCTGCAGTCTCATTATGCTGTGCCTGGGGGAGTTGAAAGGAAATCCTCAATCTGAATCCAACTCAATGACATCTCTAGGAGGTGGAAGCACTGGTTCTTGTGGGACAGTGTCTTCCAGCGCATCTAGGTTTAACAAGAGAGTTGCTGGTTCTTGTGTAACAGCAACATCCTTTAAACCTTCTTCAGCAGCTACCTTTATTGGTTTTGGAGACACTGGTTCTTGTGTAGCAGTGTCTTCTTTGTCCTTCTGCTGCTGAGATTGGATATCCTTCTCATCGTGCAACCCTTCCTCCAAGATTTCGGTGTCACCTAAGCATGGTGTCTGTGCCTGTTCATCTTCACTCCACTGTGTATTGGGAACGATATCCATTCCAGGGTTATCTTTTGAATGAAATGCAGGAATTCCTATTGCAGCTTCCAAGGGTGTTGGTTCTTGTATAGCAACATCCTGGCTTGCCTCTTCATCCTTCTGTTGTTGCAACTCTTCTCCCATGGGCTCTGTGTCATGGGAGTCCTCTGGGGTTACAACCCAGAGTTCATCATTAAACTCCAGAGTATCCTCTGTCCCAGGTTCTTCTCCCGTCTGTTTGTCCGATTGGACAAGTATATTCAGGTTTGCTGGTTCTTGTGTTGCAGCATCCTATTCCAATTTATCACTGTCCTGCCTTTGTGTCTCTTCTTCTAAAATTTGTGTGTCCTGGGAGCATTCTGGGGTTACAGCATGAAATTCTTCATTGGACTCCAAAGTATCCTTCATTCCAAGTTCTTCTCCCATCTGATCTATGACCTCTGTATCGTGGGAACACTCTGGGGTTTCAATATTTTCCTTTATAAGCTCCAGAGCGTCCCCCATCCCATGTTCTTCTCCTGCCTATTCCATAATTTCTGCATCGTGGGAAGTGGCAGCTTCAGCAAGGATATTTAAAAGTGCTGGTTCTTGTGTGGCAGCACCTTCTTTTTCCACTGCTTCCCCCACTGTGGCCACGGGCTGTTGTGCTGAATAAGTGTTAAGTAGAATTTTATGGCCTGCTTCCTTAAAGATTTCTCCACAGGTGGGGCAGAGTATTCGTTCATCCTCCTCCCTAGCTCCAGCAGAATCTGATTCCTCCACTTGGTCTGCAACCTCTATCAATGTATACATTTTTCTTTCACCCTGTTTTCTGCAGGTTTCCTTCCAGATTTCCAATTCCTTCCTGAGCACTTGGAGGTCCTCTTTCAACATTGCATTCTCAGCCAGAAGTCCTTCAATTCCAGGTTCTTCCTCCACTGGCCTTTGTGGAGCATCCATCGGTCTTGGTACAAGGATTGGGGGCTCAACCTGTGCCTCTAAGGTTGCCCATCTTTTCCTAGCTGCCTCTGTTGCTGTAGCTGATCGAGTTCTTTTCTTCCTGATTGGTGCTATTAAGTTAAATTCATTGGTGGCTCTCTTTCTTTTCTTTTGTGGTGTTTTCCTTTGTGGTGTTGTCTTTTGTGGAGCTGGGACATAGGGAACCAAAGCTGAGGTCGAAGGAATGTTTCCTCGCTCCTCATGCTGTTCTTCTTCAATTACAGCTCCTCCTCCTACCCACTCAGGTGAAGACTCAATTGTTACCAGCTCAATGTGTTCTTCCATTGCCCTGGCTCTGTCATCTTCAGGTTCCATTGTCGCAGCAATTGATGCTGCTCCAATTTCACCTTCTGCTGTCGGAGCTGCCCTGTTATCTGGGTTTTCCACAAAGGTTTTCTCTACACCGTCTCCTAATGGCTCTGTTTGTGCCTCCGATTGTTCTCCTTCAAATGTAGTTTCATCCCCCAATGGTTCTGCTTGTGCCGGAGGTTCATCCCCCCCGAATGGCTCTAACTGTGCCCCTGGTTGTTCTTCCTCTAATGTAGTTTCATCCCCCCCAGATGGCCCAGCCTGTGCCCCCGGTTGTTGTTCTTCTACTGTGCTTTCACCCACCCCAGATGGTCCTGCCTGTGCCCCCGATTGCTGTTCTTCTTCTATTTCATCCCCCCCCCCAACTTCAATGGAGGAACTCCGGTCCTCCTGTTGTGGTGGAACCGGTATTTGCTGTAATGGGATGACCCGCAAGGGAACGGGTTGCTGAGGTCGGTTTATGAATTGTTCCCAGGTTATATGGTGTTGGGCAAGGGTCCTTATAATAATTAATTTGATAAGGCCATGGTGGGTAAGAGAGGAGAGTGGGTGCTTAGCAGACTGAACAAATGCCGCCATATGACGCAAGTCGTGCAGTAAATAAAATGGAATGTTCAATAAAATTCCATGGCGGAGATGAGAAAGCAAAGGAAGTTCAGAGTTATACACAGTTTGATATCTACCTTCACAAGTAATGTACTTCTTGAGAAAGACAACAACCTGGTCCCATGGCCGCGGCAGTGAGTTCAGTGCAATCCTTCTTCTGGATGCTTCAACTTGCTCCCCTGCGAGTAAAAATTCTTCTCGTGCAACCGTTGCAGGGACTCGTCTGTTAAACCATGGTTTCCCCACCATCGGGATGGCTGTAACCTCGGATATAATGATCTCAGAGACTTCTATGCGCAGCCCCCACACCGTGGAGTGAGTTTTGGTAAGATTCAAGGTAAATTGCAGGGCTGCGTCCCGATCGAATCCGTCCAATCGCTCAAAGAATTCGAGCCAGCCAGCAGCTTGAAAAATGGCAAGAACTTGAAGATTTCGTCTCAGTTCTTGTGTATTAAAAGGTTCATGGCGAACTGGAATCCCCATGGTCCTTGCTGCAAGCTGAAGTTGCTATTCCGCTGATTGCAGGATCGCAGAATGGAAGTTGCAGCACAGAGGATGCACGAATCGCTGAGCGGAGACGTTGAGAGAATGGGCAAATTTGGAAAGTTGAGCACAGAAAAGCGTTTGAAATTTCCATGCCGAATTGGGGAAGGTGGCAGTTATTAGCGTTTACGTCGTACGAGGGAAAGGTTTAATCAAGTATAATGGTGGTATGAGTGAAGGTACGACTAATATCGTTTAAATGATATCAATGCTAAATCACGTGATAAATGAAAGCCATACCTCATAAAACTGTGCGTCGGAATGCTGCGGAAAATGGTGGAGCATGCAATTGATGACGTTGCGGAGCCGAACTCGTGCACAGTCGGACGTGTGATCATGATGAATCAGATAAGGCATAATTTCCTTCCGTCGGTGAAACACAAACCATCGCGTCCACAGGGTCGGAATGATGGGTTCGTCGGCACGACTGGTGTGAATGAGCACCATGATTTAGCAAGTTTGAAACAATTCTTCTATTAACACAGGAGTTACCACTGCAAGTTGCAAAAAAATGATAGCACGACCGACGAAAAAGATGTTGCAGTCGCCAGGAAGTATGTTGCAGCCGCCGGGAAGAAGTTACAGCCACCGGAAAAGAATTCACGGCAGCCGGGAAAAGAATTTACGGCATCAGGGAAATTACGGCTGTGATGGAAAAGTTTACGGCGGCGGGAAAATTACGGCTGTGACGGAAAAGTTTTACGGCGGCGGGAAAAATTTTACGACGGTAGGAAATATGTTGCAGCTACGGGAAAAAGGTTGCGGCTGCCAGAAAATAGTTCACGTCCGTCGAAAAAAGTTCACAGCTGCCGGGAAAAGGATTTGACCGGTCGACGAAAAACGATAACACAGATGCTGGGAAATGATGTTGCAGCCGCTGTGACATGATGTTGCAGCTGCGGGAAAATGGTTGCAGCTATCGGAAAATAGTTCAAGTCCATCGAGAAAAGTTCACAGCTGCCGGAAAAAGATTTTACCGGTCGACGGAAAATGATAACGCAGCCGCTGGAAAATTATGTTGCAATCGCTGTGACATGATGTTGCAGCCGCTGAAAAGAAGTTGCAACTGCCGGGAATGAGGATTTGCGGCCATAGGGCAATGAGGTGGCGGGCCGCTGGAACATGAGGTGGCAGTCGCTGGAAAATGAGGTGGCAGCCCGAAAAAAGATGTTACAGCTGCCAGAAAAGATTAACGGCAGTCGGGAAATCGGATTTGCGGCCGCGGGGAAATGATGTGGCAAGCGATGGGAAATGAGGTGGCGGCCGCTGGGACATGGTGTTGCAGCTGCCGAAAAAGATGTTGCAGCTGCCGGGAAAAATGTTACAGCTGCCGGGAAAAAGGATTTGCGGCCGTGGAAAAATGGATTTACGGTTGACGGGTAATGATGTCACGGTTGCCGGAAAATATGTCATGGTTGCCGAAAAAGATAATGCAGCTGCCGGAAAAGATGTTGCAGCTGCCGGAAAATATGTTGCAGCTACTGGAATTTTTTATTTTTTATTTTTTTTTTAGGCAAAAGGGAAATACAGCACAGGACGGCACAAGGAGACTCTTCGCTTGACGGGCCCAATCTGGTCGTTCTCCTGGCGCTTCCCTGAAATTTTTTGAAAAACAACAGCAAATGAAAAGATCAAATGCAAATAGAAAAAAAACAACAATTATACGCTACAACAGGAAATTATTTATGTACAGCAAATATGATTTTCAGTTTAAGGATTGGCAAAGGCAGAGAAAAATTCCTGCTCTGGTGCCAACTGATAATCTGGATCGGCGGCAATTTGTGAAATGAATGCATCTTTAGAGATGGGCTTACGATACAGTCGCATTTTGTGGCCATTAGCAAGTAATGGTATACGGTTTTCATCAATGGTCACCAGGCGAACAATGCCGTTGTCAAATACCCTGTCGACCAAATATGGACCCAGCCATCTTGTACGTAATTTTCCTTTAAAATCCTTGAATCTGGAGTCGTATAATAGTGCCCAGTCTCCTTCACGGAAGATTTTCTTTTTGATGAATCGGTCATGCCAGTTAGATCTTTGTTGCTGAAGCAACACAGTTTGGTCTACTGCAACTAACCGTTTCTCATCCAGTTCATTTAATTGATTCAATCTTCTCTTCTGGGCTTCTGTTACATCCAGATTCATTTCGGTGGCTGTTTTCAGGGTCTTGATCTCAAATTCATTTGGAAAGATGGCACTCTTTCCATACACCAGATCATAGGGAGAAAACCCTGTGGTGCTGCGCCAAGTTGTGCGATATGCCCACAGTGCTTCTGGAAGCCTGTCGGCCCAATCCTTTCGATGGCTTTTAACTGTTTTAGTAAGGATTGCTTCAATAACTTTATTAGTACTTTCCACCTGACCATTGGCCTGGGGGTGGTAAGGTGAAGCTATCCTATGCTGCACATGATACTTCCGGAGCAAGGATTCAAATTGGTGTGAGATGAATTGCGGTCCCCCATCGGTAACTACTTCCTTTGGTACCCCAAAGCGGGTAAAGATTTCACTGTACAGAAAATCAATCACCGCCTGGTCATTAGCCTTAGCCAAAGCTACAGCTTCTACCCACTTGGTCATGTAATCTGTACACACCAGAATGTAAACCTTCTGTCTGGAAGGAGGGTTGATAGGGCCAACAAAATCCGATGCCCATCTATCAAACGGTTCTAGTACCACTTGGGGCTGTAAAGGCATCTGATCTGTCTTATTAGGTTGGCCCATCCTTTGGCAGCTGTCACAGGACTGAACATATCTTTTAGCGTCTCTGAACAGTGTCGGCCAATAGTAGCCCATCCGCAGCGCTTTATGCCCTGTTCTTCTGTCTGCAAAGTGTCCTCCACAAGGTTCATCATGACAGGCCTTCAGTATATGAAAGATCTCATCTTCCCTTACACATCTCCTAATCTCAAGATCGGGTCCTGTGTAAAAGAGATGACCATTGAGCCAACAATACCTGGCACTTTGCTGGATAATTTTTCTTTTCTCTCGTTTAGACATATGTGGCGGAAGCTTTCCTGCAACCAAATAATTAGCAACGTCTGCATACTAGGGTGAATGAGCTGAGAGTGCAAATAGATGTTCATCTGGGAAAGAATCCTCAACAGGCGAACTGTCATCACTGTTAGTAAATCGTGATAAAAAATCAGCAACAACATTTTCTTTTCCAGGTTTATCTATAATGGTAATATCAAATTCCTGTAATAATAAAAGCCACCTGGTTACTCTAGCATTGGTGACAGGTTTGTTCATCAAATACTTAATGGCAGAGTGGTCAGTGTGCACAAATGTAGGATACCCAGTAATGTAATGCCGAAATTTATTAATAGAATAAACAATAGCAAGGAATTCTTTTTCAGTAACAGTATAATTAAGCTCACCAGGGGCTAAGTTTTTACTAACATAGTAGATGGCATAAGGTACTTGACCATCCTGCTGTCCTAATACTGCTCCAATGGCGGTATCAGAAGCATCTGAAGAAATGTGGAAGGGTATGGTCCAATTAGGTCCCCTTAGGATAGGGGTTGTGGACAGTTTCTCTTTAAGCTTATCAACCGCTGTCTGGCATGCTTTACTCCACACAAACTGTGCGTCCTTCATTAACAATGAAAACAAAGGAGAAGCAAGTTTGGAGAAGTTTTCTATAAATCTCCTGTAATATCCAGCATGTCCCAGAAAACTTCGCACCTCTTTCTGAGTTGAAGGGGTTGGTATATTTTTTATCACCTTAATTTTTGAAGGATCCACTTGAATGCCATCGGTAGAGATGAAATGTTCTAATACCACCCCCTCACTCATCATCATATGGCATTTTTTAGTGCTTAATGAGAGGCAAGCTTGTTCACAGCGAATTAAAACCTTTTTTAAATTTTCCAGTGCCTCATCAAAATCTTTGCCATAGGGAGTAAAATCATCCATAAAGACTTCCATACTATCATTAACCAATTCAGAGAAGATGCCAATTACAGCTCTTTGGAACGTTGCTGGTGCATTACATAAGCCAAAAGGAAGCACTCTGTAGGCAAACGTTCCCCAGGGGCAAGTGAAGGTGGTTTTATCCTGGTCTTCAGGAGCAATCTGAATTTGGTTGCACCCGCTGAACCCATCCAAGAAAGAGAAGAAATTTTTTCCTGATAGGGTATCAAGTACCTGGTCGATAAAGGGCAGAGGGAAATGATCCTTTTGCGTAGCTTTGTTCAGCTCCCTATAATCAACACAGACTCTCCACTTACCATTTTTCTTGGGCACAATTACAAGTGGGGAAACCCACTCACTATTTGAAATAGGATAGATAAATCCTGCTTCCAAAAGTTTCTGGATTTCCTCCTTCACTATATCCCTCAGATTGGGGTTCATGCATCGTTGAGGTTGACACACAGGCCGGGAGTCATTTTTGATATAAATATGGTGGGTACATAGATTAGAGGGAATACCTCGCATATCTGTATACTCCCAGGCGAATGCCCCCTTTCGTTCCTTTAAGAGACTGGTTAGGCGCCTCTGTTCCTCTGAGGAGAGGCCAGGGTTGATGTTCAAAGTTCTTCTAGGCTCTACCTCAATAGGAATGCTTTTTGAATTCTTCAAAACTGGGATTATGTTTGTATCACCAACTAATGTTTCCTTTGTAAGATTTTCTTGTTCTTCCTTACCAAGGGCAATGTTCAGGATTTGATAGACTTCTTTATCCACTGAAGTAGGTTCGCTAATGAAATTACTGATGGCATCATCTTCTGTTTCATTTTTAAAAGTTAAGGCCTTTCCTATTGTTAATAGTGGCTGAACATCCTCCTCCTCTTCCTGTTCTATCCAAAGGGAAGTTTCAGCTTCTAGACTTGGCCGTGCTGGAGGATACAGGGTGAGGTTTTTGGTTTCCATACCATCAGATATAGTCATGGACCCCGATCGACAGCTGATGCAAGCATCAGCTGTGGCCAACCAAGGCCTCCCCAGGATCAATGGGTGTCCCCCCAGCTGTGATTTTGGTTGTAATACCAAAAAGTCGGCAGGGTATTCCCATGAATCTACTGAGATGACAAGATTGTCCAGAATCCCTTCAGGTCTGATGGTGGATCTGTCTGCCAATTCTAAAATGGTAGGGGTCGGTCTAATATTAGTGAATCCAAGCTTCTTTACAGTCTCAATTGTTATGACATTGACCGCTGCTCCTAAATCTACTAGCACGTTGGGTATCTGCGTCTGTCCTATATGTACAGTGACAGTAGGATTGCCAGGGTCATCATACTTGGTCACAGGGGTTTTTCCTGTCATCAAAGCAGATAAATTTCCTATGACATGAACAGTGGGAGGATCTCTGGGCTTCCTTCCTGGTCTTTTAGTGCACAGGTCCCGAACAGTTTTAGCATAAATAGGTACGTCTTGAAGAGCTTGCAAAAGGGGGATCTTAACGTAAAGATTTTTCAACTCTCCTAGGAGATTGAACTGAGGTTGCCCCCTATTTTTGGTAGCATTAGTCTCTCAGGGTATGGTGGTTGCCTTACCAGCTGGGTAGGCTGTGTATTATCTGATTTCTCGTTTAATGTTTCAGCTGTCCCATCTAAGGGATGCTCAGCACCTTCAGTGATAGGAATCGGATCAAATGAATGCTGGGAACTCTCTCCTTTGTCATGCACAGAAGGTGGAATATCTTTTGTAATTACAGGTTCTATTATCTTCCCAGATTGTAGACGAATATCATTACAAGGTACAGGGGAGAGAGAGTAGGCCGGCATATTGAGAGTTTCCAATTGATGGGCTGTTTTATTATTCGGGTTAGGATTAGGTTGGGCAGGCAGCTGAGGCCGTATTGGTATGTTAGGAACAGGATTATTCTGCAGCTGCAGCTGCGACTGCTGAGGTGGGTATTGAGGATATTGAGGAAATTGAGGATATGGAGGAGAATATGGTAACTGCTGAGGTGGAGGTGGTTGAGGAAACTGGTTCCCAGGATGGAAGTTCCTCCATCCAGGAGACCATGACGTAGGTTGATGTGGTGGCTGTGTCTAAGGACTCCATGAGTTATAACTTTGCATTGCAGGTTGAGAAGGATTCCACTGAGCATAATTTGAAGGGAATTGTGTATTCACATTTTGCATGTTATTATTCCAACTGTTCATATTATTCAAAAATGGAAATGAGTCTGGAGACATACCTTGATTTCGGGGCTGCCAAGGTTTCTTCTGTGCAATGAAGTAGGCTGATTCCACTTTTGGAGTTGATGCTTGCAGAACAGCCTTTACTTGGGGAAGTGTGGGACATTCTTTCATGTCATGGTTCAGCTCGCACAGCTAACATACTTGTATTTTGTCAAGAGGGAATTCTTTCAGTGGATGATTCTTTCTACATCGGGGACAGAACAAACCTAGTGTGAGATCCTCCACTGCCTGTCTTTGCTTGGCCTTCAGGACATCAATCTCCGAAGAGATGGAGCTCATCATTTCTGTTTTAAAATTTTCAAGAAGATTGCCTATCTCTGCACGTGTAGCTCCTCCATTGGATGACTTCTGAGTTCTGTCGAAGACATCACGTTCCAGCTTATCTCGTTTATCCCGCTTATTATGCCTGGAAGATCCCCTGGAGTATCTCTTACATAATTCCACAATTGTCTCAAAAGGTTCTTTGGAGATATCTTCCTTTCCTAACAGATTTAACATGTCTAAACAATCATCCCTGATCCCTCGAAGCAAGATTATCTTGAGCACATCTAGCCCCATGTTCGTCTGCCCAGCTCTCTGCACATTATACAGCATCCTTTCTACAAAATCCTCCAGACTTTCATCCTCCTTCTGCAACATCTTGAATAACTCCTCTCTTTTGTCCCTGGTGTTGCAATATTCTTGATATTTTTCCAGGAACACTTGCTTCATCTTATTCCAATTAGCAACAGTTCCTCCCCCAAGGCTCATGAACCATCGTAATGCATTGTCCTTCAAGGTGGCGGGAAAAAGTTTTAGCTTTTGGGCATCTGAGACATAATCATAGCTGCGACAGAGGATATCAAATTCAAAAAGGAATTCGTCTGGATCTTCTGCCGCCCTGCCATGGAAGCGAGGCAACACTGATGGTGAGATGTTCTTCATAGGAGCTGTCCCTTCTAGATGCTGCATTGGAAATTGTAATGTAGCCGTAGTTCCTTCTGGTAGGGCGTCATTTTCATGATGGTATTCTACCACTGCCTTTTCCTCTTCGTTCTCATGTCTGTTATTCATCTTTTCTTCTGTACCCTCTTCTTCGTTCGTTCCTGCATTCTTTACCTCAGTTGTAACAGCTGCGTAATCTTCAGTTGCAGCAGCTGCGTATTCTCCAGTTGTAGCAGCTGCGTATTCTTCAGTTGTAACAGCTGTGTACTCCTTATTTGTAACAGCTGCGTCAGCTGTACCTTCCTTAGCAGGGGTATATGAGGGCGTCACGGCTGCTCCTGTATTATCCACCGTGGACGTTGTCGTTTCAAAATCGGCATGGTTTCGTCTGATAGGAGTTTCTTGATGATGAGCCCTGGTAGATGAATCAGTTCTGTCAACAAGATCGTCGATGAATGTTCTTCTGCCCAATTGTTGTCCTCGACCACGACCCGAACCACCTGCGCTGTTAGTAATTTGTGGGGTTTTGGGAGTTGGGAGGTGATCGCGTTTTACCCTCCTTGTATTCATACGAACCAAATCATTTCAGCAAAGAAAAGACTGACTAGAAACAATTATCAGATGCAACTAATGATCAATGTTTAATTTTTATCCTTCCCCGGCAACGGCGCCAAAATGTCGAGCACCCTATATGCAGATAATTGATCACCAACACACAGAGTATGCGATATTTATTGTCAACCCGAGAAAGTCTTTTTATTTCAAAGGATAAGTGCACAATCTATGCTTAAACACTAAACCATTAGAATTGAATACTTTTATCTTCTATCATTCATGTTCATCCCAAAGATCTATGCAATCCCAATTGCCTACTAACTGCTACACTTCAATTCCTCTCTATCATGCATCAATAAGAGATGGTATCAGATCTAATCAACAATTACAGGAAAGAAATCTCATTCATAGTCTAGAACAATCACCTGTCTAATTTAATCACTCTGGAAAATCATAAGACATAAACTGAACATTAATCTAGAAATCCAATTGCAAAAGATTGAGTCAACTGTTCTAAGAAATTGAATTGCAGAATGGAAATCAACAATCATATCAGGAAGATAAATTGCAAGGGCTCATGGGATCACAACTTAGCTCCAAGATGAACAAGGCTATGTATAATTATCACACAAATTGAATAAAGTCTCTACTCAGTCGACTGACACTCTGTATTACTTTGCCAAATTCAAGGGACTCTAATATTAATTGTACTGAAAATCCACACCATAAATGTCGTTGCTGCACACAAAGGAATTATTATAAACAAAGCGTCACACAACAAATGAATTCGAAATCCTATTTTAACTCAGCAATCTCTGTGGAAGACGGGCCCAGCCTTCACACAGAGACGCTGGCTGAACAACGCAAACTCTTTTAGCTCAGAAGCAACCCCTTATATTAATAGAAGAATGAGGACACAGTTTTGCTCGGCTGCTAATACAATGAATTAATTGTCTGTTGTTCAACCCCTGGGTCGAGGCAACTCCCCATATTTATACATATGAATCATAACATCAAATCCTATAATCGGGAAGCCATGAAGATCTCTGATCTTCAGGCGCCCTAAATAACTAGCTGTTACAATACGTGGCAGAACAGAGACATCAAATATGAGGAAGTTATCAATTGACCCAAGAGTGGCGATCCTCCCAGATCACAGCTAGACTCGAGCAGCAACATACTTAAGATAGCGCATTCTGTTACAGCTGCCTTGTCACAGCTGTGCTTTAATAGATGATTCGAGCCCCGAAAATCCCTTTGTAAGCAGCGAACGCTTTTAAAGACTTGTTCAGCCCCACCTTCCTGCAGCCCACTTATTTCAACTACCTTCATAAATCATCACATGTTAGCACAATTGAGAGATACACAGCTTTAATTATCACAATCATAAGCATTAATAAAATAAAACAATGATCAGTCATACCTTGGTAATTTGGGGAATAAGGTAAGGACAATAGGTCCGATTGCCATGATAAGTGGTGTAGGACAGGGACAGGAAAGATGATTAAAGATGATTAAAAAGGGCCAATTCTGGGCTCAACAGTAATTGTAATGCAACATAAGTTAATTGTTTGAAAGCTATGCAACTATTTTGCTCTTTGTTATATAAGATATGATATACAATAAGATAATTTTATTAATGTCCAACTAATGACCACTATAGTAGGTAAATGGAATTGCTGGATACAATATGTCATTACAAAGCAGGAGAGTCAAAACAACTCTTATAAAAAGCAAACAAGATACAAAAAATCAAGTATCAATCTAAGCTAAAAGTCTGAAAAACCATAGACGCTGAAAGAAGGACGTTGCTATGGGAGAAGAGTAGCGGGGATGGATCCAAGAACTCGAATACTTAGGGTTTTGTTCCACTAATGTTGTTTTTCCACAGGCAATTAGGTTTAATTTAACTAAGCTATGGTCATTTATAACTTAGGACTGTTTCATATCTTTTAAAGGAAAAATTGGATGGGGTCTAATGTAGGAATATGTTTTTCACATTGTTTATTTCCTGATACTGAAAAATGTTTTATTTGTGGCAAGAAAGGCCACTGGGAAAATAAATGCCCCAAGAGAAAATCTAAGCCTCGGCTTGCCGCAATGTTTACTAATGAATTAGATCCTGCTTGGTCTATTGTGATGTTGACCAATATCTTGAAGGAGAAATAGTTTTTCTCCCAGATGAAGGATCTGTTAGTCACAATAGCTCACTGAGAAGGGGGGGAGGTGAATTAGTGAGCCTACACTTAATCCAATTCTACTTCTTCAACCACTAACTCTTATATCATCATTTCACATTCACATCAAAATCATATTCATCATTTAACTATCTACCAACCACATGTCATTTTATCAAATAAAACATATCAACACAATGTACAAGAGACACAAGATATAGTTGTAATCTTTTGTATTAGTTAAATGACTACAACTATGAGGTCAATCAACACCTACTGATACAGAAGCACCAACTTCCAAACCAAGACACTCTTGGTCTTTTTCTTAGATCCTACTAAGAAAAATGACTACAAGACCCAGCTTGTATTACATACCAACATTTGTCACATATTAATCATTGTCATGCCACATGTCATCAAACTAATCATATGACTAGTCTGTCAAAGTCATCAAGCTATCTCTGTTAGGTCATTCTTCTATAGATGTCACTGTCAAGTTGCTTCTATCTGATTATACATCTGAACATCATCACTATCACTGAGCTGTCACAGATCACATCATCATTGCCTTCAAACACTGTCTAATCTGCCAAACTTCACAAGATCCAGTCCAACCATAAACTTCACAGGTCCATTACATCCATGTTCCAATATAATATTGAACTCAGGTATTTTCACAAGTCTTCCATTGTCCTGTACAGATGACTTCTACACAGTTGCTCTGACTCATGTTTAATTTAGCTTTCTTGTCTGTCTAAACTCAAAATTATTTCTACTCACAAAGTTGTGACTGCTCATTCATAAGAAGTTATTTATAACTTAGTCACAAACCAGCTATATAGTCATTATTCAGTCCACACGACAGAAGAAGCAACCATGTCTTAAAAATTCACCCAAACCCTATCTCTGTTATCAGGAATTTTTACCACAGAAAATCAGAGATAAAATGAACCTTCTTCACTGCTGATTTTCTGCTCCTGTATCTGCTCCTGCTGCTGTCCAGGAAATTTCTCAGTAAACAGGCCGAAATTTCTTAGAAGAGACAGTCCCAATTTTCTGTAGTTGCTTCATAGATCCAAAATTCAAAAAGAAAGAGACTTAAAAAAATATTTCTTCTTACTGTAGGTGCTGCCCCAAATCAAAGATGAAAGAAAAAAAAATGCTGTCCACTGTAGCTGCCTGCTACAGTACCCAAAAATCAGAGCTGTACTTCTCCACGAATTCCACAGAGCTCCACCAAATTTGTCAGCTAAAAATGAAGTTTTAAAGTGTATTTATATTTTTTTTTCATTTTTATTTTTTACTGAGCCGACCTCACATAAAAGTAAAATATAATTTTTATTCTTGATTAAATTATAAAATGATAGCTGAGCCGACTTGCAAGTTATTGTAGTCCTTTCCTTATTTTGGGGTTGTTTTATTCCTTTTTAACTGGGCTGTCATAACCATGTTGGAACTGCCATGTTAGGGTAACTTAGCATTCTTTTTACCTTCCTTGCTATGTTAGAATGTTGGGCCAACTTATTTAATCAAACAAGGTTTTTTTGATCCATCTAATGTAACAAGAAAGGGCTTTCATCAATGGCACCAAGAACCCAAAGGGTGAGGGTAATAATACCACACTCTTTAGGGCTTTCTCAACAAGATAAAACCATCACCAAACAAGTGTGCCATGTTCACCATGTCAAGGAGTTAGTTAAACATTTTTGCCACATCATGCATATCCATAAATTATCATGAGCTTCAACATGTACATCAAGCCATCAAATACATATGTGAACATCAAGGGTTATAGGACTTGTTTATCAAGGGATTTTTAAGTGGGCATGGGCTTCAACATGTTGTTTAAGGGCTTCTCATATCATTCACATGAGCATGGGCTACAAGAACAACATCAAGGTACCTCCATTTAGCTTGTGGGCAAAGAGGTCAACTAGCAACCGTGTGTGTGGGCTCATGACCTCATCAAGTCACAAATGACCACAGGATGGGTCATTTGGACCACCTAGTGTTCCAATGCCCAAACCACCCATGTCATCAACCTTAATTACTCCTTTGTCATTAATGGCTTGTCATCAATGACAACCATGCTCAACAAACTCCCCCTTTGTCATTGATGGCAACCTTCTTCAAAGACTCTCCCCCTTTGGCATTAATGACTAAGGGGCCAAACATTTATCCAACAAAGACTTCACAATGCTCCCCCTTTCATGTAGATTTGTTTGATTAGTTCTTGGAGTGCATCAATAATCATCTAGTAAATTCATAGAAGGTAACCATGCATCACCATGTTGCTTTACTTCATTTGCTTCAACTACTAGCTTTTGATGTTCTTCAACAAACCTTCCTTTGATCATACTCTTGGACATACTTTTACAAACAATAGTATCTTGTTGGTTATGTATATGGCCTTCTTATTGCTTTGACTGTTTTTTTTTTAACTTCAAGATAGGATTGAACATTTTATGCATTTGGATGCTTTCCAAGAGCTATACAACACCACAATTCGAAGGCGGATTTCAGACTTGTATCTACACTGATCTTCCTTGTCTATATTTCTGCTATACTGTCCAAAAATCAGAGTATACACATTTAAGACAAAGCATTTAAGAAAACTTAGAGCTGTAGTGTACCCAGAAATGTCTTCTTCAGGATCTGCGCATTCTTCAAGTGATCAAGGACTTGACCAACATGCCTTTTATATGAATGTCTTCCTTAGATTGTACCCTTGGTCTTGTGAATTGTACATGGGTAATTTTATGTTGCTGCTATACTGAGATACCTAGAGAGGATTCAAGTGTAATCAGTACCTTGCTTGTCTATGCACCTTCCTTATCTGCTTTACCTCTTCTCATCCACCTGATAAGGCAAGGCTTTATTCACATCATACCAATCTTAGGAATGATGTCAAAAAATTGGTTCCTTCAATTGTCTTCAGATCTCTCAGTGGTTCACTACTAGATCTTGTAGCTGCCTGAATAATTCTGTCAACATCAATCACTGTCAACACTTGCAAAAACCAATTGGCTCAAGCCTCCTTTAATCAAGAGAATACTTGTCAACTCCAGTTGTCATAGTCATCAAAATTCAAGTCATATTACTGCTGTTCACTACTGTTATCATCAATTGTCACGTTAAAGGCACTGTCACTGTCTTATCAATTCACAGTCAAACAATCATTGTCAAAAACATCTTTGTCATTGTCTTGTCATCAAGTAAAAATGTTGTTCAATCTTACTCATGAAATTGTTAATGGAAATGTCAGCTGTTATTTGTCATTAACTGTCACTAGTCAAGTCAAGTCATGAAATGTCAAGACAAGTGAAGATGCTGTCCAAACTGATCTCTGCTATCTATTCAAGCTTGAACTAAGTCAACTGTCATCACTATTTGATCAATGTTATCTTTGTCATGTCAATTTGAGTTGTCACATGTCAAAGTCATGTTGTCACATCATTATTTCATCATGAAAATACTCTCAGCTGCTCCCCCTATCGTTATGCCACGATCCTCGGACCTGTTTGGAGAGATCTTTACATGCCATTTGAGTTCATCCTCCAAAATTATGAACTCAGGGTCTGTTCAAGGTCTTTTAAGGACCTCAAAATTGGCTTGCCACATGGTAGCCATTTTCACTCGTGTACCGATTCTCAACTTCATTTGAGTTCTTTACCCATACTTGCTTTTTGACATCTTTCTTCTCATCATTTTCTTCATTATTTTCATTGGTCTTCTTGGCTGAGCTATATGTTAATGTTCTCATGGATTGTTTCCATGTATTCCAACAATCTTGTGCTTTATGTCCAAGCCTACTGCAAGTATAACATCTAGTAGTATAGGCCTCTGTCTTCTGATCTTCGGAATTTTCTGAATTGGTCTTTTTCCAAGGTACATTGTTTCTTCTTGCTAATGTGTACAAGGAACTCCCTCTTGGTTGAATTCTTTGGCTTGCACATTCTTGGGCTTTGTGTCCAAACCCACTACAACTGTAGCATCTTAATGTATGACAGTTGGCAGCAACATGTCCATCTCTGTTGCATGTCCAGCATCTAACCGAGTTGTTTTGTCTTCCAATATTCTCTCTTCCATCTACACAATCTATTTCCTTGCGATCAAAGTTAGAACAAGAAAACCAATAGCCATTAAATCTATATTCATACCTTGGACCTTGTTTCCATCTTGGAATTGTTTCTTTGTTTTGAGGATTGGGCCTAGCTCCTTGATGTGTCCTTGAAAAACCAACATCTTTTTTGTCATGAGATGCATCCTTGGTTATTGATGGACCAACTTCTGGAGTCTTTGAAGACCACTTGTTTTCTTCTAGATTGTCTTCTACCTTTTTATACCCAAGTCCAGTTTTGTCATAGGGAGTCCTTTGGCAATCCAAAATCTCATCTAAAATAGCTGAGCTATGTTTGAACTTGCCATATGCATCAAACTTTTCATTTTTCTTCTTGAGTCCAACAACTTCCATTTCAAGCTCTTCATTTTTCATCTCCTTTTCATCCAAGTGACTCCTCAATACTTCTTCTCTTCTTTTAGCTTCCTCCAATTGAATTTTCAAATCAAGATTAGCCCATCTTGTTTCTTCAAGTTCTTTAGGATCTACACCAATCTCTTCTTGCTCTTTTGCTAATCCAATCTTCAATTCTTTGATTTCATCATTTTGATCTTCCAGCTTATCTCGCAAGTCTTTGTTCTTGAGTTTCAAATTCATGAACAAAGATTTTGTCTCCTCTTTGTATTTCTCAAATGACCTCAAAATTTTCTTCTTGAGTCTAGGATTGAATTTAAGATCAACATCCAACAATGTGCATGTAAATGCATTATTGGCTTTCAACATGACTTCTTGTTCATCTTCTCTAAGTACAACTTCATCGTCATTACATTCAGAATTTCCATCTATTGAAGAGTGCTTACCTTCACTTGTATCTGAAGCTTCTACATGCTTCTCTTCTTGCTTTTCATCCTTGACTTTTGTGTCCTCTTCTATGTCTTGACTCCTCCTTTGGCATTCTTCTTCTATCTTAAACCAGAGATCCTTGGCTGAAGTATACTTTCCAATGCTTTCTTTGATATGGTTTGAGAGTCCATCCATCAAAAACTTCAATGCAACTTTATTGTCTTTCTCAACTGCTGCCTTTGTCTTCTTGCTTGTCTAGACCGGTGGGTTCACAACAATTTCCCAAACAACGAATTTCTTCAAGTAGGCCTTCATCTTGCTCCTCCAACCAAAATAATCTTTCATATAAAAAATTGAAACTTCATTGTCTATTTGTGCTTCCATTGTGTCTACTGATCTCCTTCAAGCTTGTTAGGCTTATGTTGAAGGTCCTCGCTTTGACACCAATTGTTAGACACAATAGATCACTGAGAGGGGGGGTGAATCAGTAAGCCTACACTTAATCCAATTTTACTTCTTCAACCACTAACTATTATATCATCATTTCACATTCACATCAAAATCATATTCATCATTTAACTATCTACCAACCACATGTCATTTTATCAAATAAAACATATCAACACAATGTACAAGAGACACAAGATATAGTTGTAATCTCTTGTATTAGTTCAACGGCTACAACCGTGAGGTCAATCAACACCTACTGATATAGAAGCACCAACTTCCAAACCAAGACACTGCTTGGTCTTTTTCTTAGATCCTACTAAGAAAAATGACTACAAGACCCAGCTTGTATTACATACCAACATTTGTCACATATTAATCACTGTCATGCCACATGTCATCAAACTAATCATATGACTAGTTTGTAGAATTCATCAAGCTATCTCTGTTATGTCATTCTTCTGTAGATGTCACTGTCATCAAGGTCATGTCACTTTCAAGCTGCTTCTATCTGATCATACATCTGAACATCATCACTATCACTGAGTTGTCACAGATCACATCATCATTGCCTTCAAACACTGTCTAATCTTCCAAACTTCACAAGATCCACTCCAACCATAAACTTCACAGGTCCATCACATCCATGTTCCAATATAATATTGAACTCAGGTATTTTCACAAGTCTTCCATTGTCCTGTACAGATGACTTCTACACGGTTGCTCTAACTCATATTTAATTTAGCTTTCTTGTCTGTCTAAACCCAAAATTATTTCTACTCATAGAGTTGTGACTGCTCATTCATAAGAAGTTATTTATAACTTAGTCACAAACTAGCTATATAGTCATTATTCAGTCCACACGACAGAAGAAGCAACCAAGTCTTAAAAATTCACCCAAACCCTATCTCTGTTATCATGAATTTTTACCACAGAAAATTAGAGATAAAATGAACCTTCTTCACTGCTGATTTTCTGCTCCTGTATCTGCTCCTGCTGCTATCCATGAAATTTCTCAGTAAATAGGCCGAAATTTCTCAGAAGAGACAGTCCGAATTTTCTGTAGTTGCTTCATAGACCCGAAATTCAAAAAGAAAGAGACTTAAAAAAATATTTCTTCTTACTATAGCTACTGCCCCAAATCAAAGATGAAAGCAAAAAAAATGTTGTCCACTGTAGCTGCCTGCTACAGTACCCGAAAATCAAAGTTGTACTTCTCCACGAATTCCACAGATCTCCACCTATTTTTTCAGCTAAAAATGAAGTTTTAAAGTGTATTTATATTTGTTTTTTCATTTTTTTTTTTACTGAGCCGACCTCACATAAAAGTAAAAATCTAATTTTTATTCTTGATTAAATTATAAAATGATAGCTGAGCCGACTTGCAAGTTATTGCAGTCCTTTCCTTATTTTGGGGCTGTTTTATCCCTTTTTAACTGGTCTGTCATAACCATGTTGGAACTGCCATGCTAGGGTAACTTAGTATTCTTTTTACCTTCCTTGCTATGTTAGAATGCTGGGCCAACTTATTTAATCAAACAAGGTTTCTTTGATCCATCTAATGTAACAAGAAAGGGCTTTCATCAATGGCACCAAGAACCCAAAGGGTGAGGGTAATAATACCACTCTTTAGGGCTTTCTCAACAAGATAAAACCATCACCAAACAAGTGTGCCATGTTCACCATGTCAAGGAGTTAGTTAAACATTTTTTGCCACATCATGCATATCCATAAATTATCATGAGCTTCAACAACATGTACATCAAGCCATCAAATACATATGTGAACATCAAGGGTTAGAGGACTTGTTTATCAAGGTATTTTTAAGTGGGCATGGGCTTCAACATGTTGTTTAAGGGCTTCTCATATCATTCACATGAGCATGGGCTACAAGAACAACATCAAGGTACCTCCATTTAGCTTGTGGGCAAAAAGGTCAACTAGCAACCGTGTGTGTGGGCTCATGACCTCATCAAGTCACAAATGACCACAGGATGGGTCATTTGGACCACCTAGTGTTCCAATTCCCAAACCACCCATGTCATCAACCTGAATTACTCCTTTGTCATTAATGGCTTGTCATCAATGACAACCATGCTCAACAGGATCCTCTGATTCAGATGACTTAGATCCTTCCATGAATAGATTTGATCTTACAGAATCCACTGACTCCTCTTCTGATTCCAATCAGGATGCAAATTTAGGAGGGTGTGATGGTCCTCCAAAATTTTGTTTTTATATGTTTTCCACATCAAGGGTTTCTCCTCAAATCAGAATTGTTGAAATTGCTGAAATTTTATCTTGAACACCAACATATCAGTATGTTCTAAGAAAAGAATTAAAAGAGGAAAAGAACAAGCTTTTAGCTCAACTAAAAGCTAAAGAGAAGGAACTGGCCAAATCTGACTCTTTCTCTCTTAATATCAGCATGAATGCAACATTCTATAATCCAGCAAAGCTTTACAAAGAATATCCCGATATCCATGAAGATAGACAAAGATTGAGAAAAGATAAAAGAGCATCTACTCAGGTTGTAGATCAAAGAAAAACAAAGCTCTTTGAAGAAGCTTGTCAGAGAAATAGAAGAGCTAAAAAGAATGCTAGAAATAACTATAAGAGAGCAAGATCAGTCCTCAGAAGAAGAAATGTGCAAAGCCTATGAAGAAGCTCTTAAGAGCCCCAAAGATAGAAGCACACCTAGTATCAAAGAAGAAATCTCAGCAGAAGAAGATGACGAACCTACTCTGTTTCCTCCTCCAAATCCAGAGCCAATTCTAGGTCTATTTATTGGTCCTAAGTTATATATAAAAGTCTGCTTTTTCCCTCCAGAGTTCAAGCCATACCAGTTAGATTGCATGATAGGCTCTAGCTGCCGGATGAATTTGGCAAAAGGAGGTGCCATACCATCGTTTTATTGGGAACAAACTTCTGATCCTGACGTAGCAATCGAAGGAACTCCCATACAACTTCTTGGAAGAGTTCCAAACTTCCCAATTAAGATTGAAGGTTTGCTAGAAGTTTTGTCTTTAAATAGATTAGACAATATAAAAGAGTATTGTGTTTTAGGATCAGATTTTTTGACTAGAGTCAGTCCTGTTACTATTGATAATAATAAAATGTTGTTTAAATGTACAATAAATGGTAGATTAGTGTCTTGTCCGATGTCCTTTGAAGCTAAATCCAAATTCCCAACTCCTGTAAAGAAGCTCAATCCTGCCCCTAATATCACAGAATTTTTCAAAATGGAAAGGTGTATAGCTTATGCAGAACTGCACAAAGACTCTTCCTTATCTCAGATTCAGAAAAGCTTGAGAAAGATTGCACCTTCGAAAGTTCTAATTCCTTTTGGACCAGAGAAAAATATTTTCTCTCTATTGTATGATCCTTTGGTTAATCCTAGAGCCTAACGAGCCTCTGCAGCCTTAATGTCTCCTACAGAAAAAGAGTTTTGTGCCAATGAAATCAAAGACTTGCTTTCTAAAGGTCTCATTGAACACTCTAGGAGCCCTTGGGCGTGTCGTGCATTTATAGTAAACAAGCATTCAAAAATTAAGAGAGGAAAGGCAAGGTTAGTTGTAAATTATAAACCTTTGAATGCAGCCCTCCAACATGTCAGATACCCTCTTCCTGATAAGTCAATCCTTTTACAAAGAATTGCAGGTTGTATGATCTTTAGTAAGCTTGATCTAAAATCTGGATTTTACCAGATTGGGATTGAAGCAGAGGATCGCTTCAAAATGGATTTTGTTGTCCAACATAGTCAGTATTAGTGGAAAGTTCTCCCATTTGGAATAAATAATGCTCCTTCTGAATTCCAGAAGAGAATGGAAGATATTTTCAGGGAAAAGAAATGGGCAATATATATTGATGATATCCTAATTTGCTCTAAAAATTTGCAGGAACATTTAAAGCATCTACAAGAGTTCTACTAGCTGGTATATAAAGATGGCTTAGTTCTTTCCAAAAGCAAAATGGAGATTGGGAAGACAAAAATTGAGTTTCTTGGTCTAAAGATCACTAAAGGCCAAGTAATCCTCCAAGAGCATGTTCTTAAGGTTTTTTATCATTTCCCGAATCAAATATGGGAGAAACTCCAGTTGCAATGCTTCTTAAGGAGCATGAATTATATCCGAACTTTCTAAAAGGGCCAAGCTGATGATATCCATATTCTACAAAAAAGATTGAAGAAACACCCTCCAAATGGAGCAATGAAATGACCGAAGCTGTTAAAATAATTAAAGCAAAAGTAAAACAACTTCCTCCTCTCTCCCTTCCCCAAGGTACGGGAAACCTTGTCATAGAAATAGATGCCTCCAACAAAACATGGGGAGGTGTCCTAATAGAAAAGCATAGAGGTAAAGAAGAAATCTATTGATATGCCTCAGGTTCTTTAAAAAGTGCACAATTAAACTACCCCTCGAGCCACAAAGAGATTCTTGCTATCAAAAAGGTAGTAAACCATTTCAAACATATATGAAATTTGTAAAATTCTTGATCAAAATAGATTTAGAAATCATGCCAGGAATTTTTAAGAATGGAAGTTTGATGGCTGAAAATAATTCTATAATTCTTAAATGGTTTATGCGGCTTCGGAATTTTGATTTCGATATTGTATATAAACCTGGTTATCTTAACTATGTTGCTGATATGCTAACTAGAGAAGAATCTTAGCCTAGTCTCAACATGTTCAACGTCGGTGCATTAGACGTTGGACTGTCAGATAAGAGAGCAGGCATCAAGCATGATCTGGAGAAATCCATAGGAAAAAGAATTTTTTGAGACCCCATGAGTTCTCCAGAGCGCCTGGCATTTCTGGAATATGACAGCAAAAAAGAAGCAAACAAGCAGCTGGCCATCTCATTGATAAGATAGATTCACTCTTCTCCTATGAAAATTGAAATTTTAGAAAGATGGGAGAAAACAACATTTCTAAATCTCAGAAATGCATATTATAAGTGATCAGACTTAAATGATATTTGGCTAGATACTGCTGAGTTTGATGGGAAAAAGTTTTTTTTTCTAAAAGGGCCAAGCTGATGATATCCATATTCTACAAAAAAGATTGAAGAAACACCCTCCAAATGGAGCAATGAAATGACCGAAGCTGTTAAAATAATTAAAGCAAAAGTAAAACAACTTCCTCCTCTCTCCCTTCCCCAAGGTACGGGAAACCTTGTCATAGAAATAGATGCCTCCAACAAAACATGGGGAGGTGTCCTAATAGAAAAGCATGGAGGTAAAGAAGAAATCTATTGATATGCCTCAGGTTCTTTAAAAAGTGCACAATTAAACTACCCCTCGAGCCACAAAGAGATTCTTGCTATCAAAAAGGTAGTAAACCATTTCAAACATATATGAAATTTGTAAAATTCTTGATCAAAATAGATTTAGAAATCATGCCAGGAATTTTTAAGAATGGAAGTTTGATGGCTGAAAATAATTCTATAATTCTTAAATGTTTTATGCGGCTTCGGAATTTTGATTTCGATATTGTATATAAACCTGGTTATCTTAACTATGTTGCTGATATGCTAACTAGAGAAGAATCTTAGCCTAGTCTCAACATGTTCAACGTCGGTGCATTAGACGTTGGACTGTCAGATAAGAGAGCAGGCATCAAGCATGATCTGGAGAAATCCATAGGAAAAAGAATTTTTTGAGACCCCATGAGTTCTCCAGAGCGCCTGGCATTTCTGGAATATGACAGCAAAAAAGAAGCAAACAAGCAGCTGGCCATCTCATTGATAAGATAGATTCACTCTTCTCCTATGAAAATTGAAATTTTAGAAAGATGGGAGAAAACAACATTTCTAAATCTCAGAAATGCATATTATAAGTGATCAGACTTAAATGATATTTGGCTAGATACTGCTGAGTTTGATGGGAAAAAGTTTTTTTTTATATAGGCCCTGGCTATTTAACATGGACATGTTACCATCTGATTCTACAATTTTGTAGAGAACAATGAGAGATCATAATTTGCGAAGATCCATCCTCCTTAGTTCAACAAAAATGGTCAGGATGGACAAAAGTATTTCTTGATAAGTTCTGTCGTAGAAAAGATTGGGTTCAAAGACGAACTAATTTTATTTTGCATCTCCAGGTTGACATGATTGTAGCTCATTGGAACTATATGTGGTTCAAATTCAAATTGAAATACACTGGCGAGAAATATTCGCCCTTAGAACCACCTATCAAAATAACATAGAAGTTTCTCCAACGAGATAAAGATGGAAGGATGATTAGACATTATACCAAAGAAGTCATGCTCAATTACAAACTTGGAAGGTTCCTATTAGATGAGTATGGGGAACATACATTTTGGAGGTTTATTGTTAATGTTCGAATGTCTTTTTTTTTGTGGAATTATTATGTTTTGTGAATTACTTGTCATCTACTATTGTGGTATTCCACTATTTCATATCATTTATGGTTGGATGCACCATAATTGGGCAATTATCAATTGAAATATCGTATGTTAAGCACCTCTGCTTAGCCCAAACTACCATTTGACTGAACCAAAACATAAATAATGACTTTCTGAATATAGAGTATAATAGTTTTGACTATCCTCCTTAACTGGGAACATGGGGCCTTTAAAAATCAATGCATTAATGGGTTGGCAATTTTGGAAATATCCCCCAAAATTATAAATGAAAGGTTAAATTATCTTATGCATAAGGAGGGGTGATGGCAATATTGGCGTGTCTGCAATCTATAATTCAACACCAAAAGTCAAATTCTTTATTAAATTTGCATTGATGGTTGGGACATAATTAAGCTCTGAACACCAATCTCTTGTGGAAGTTGGGGACTTAAATTCAACACTAAACATGTTATGGAAATTGTGGTTAAATTTAGGGACTTATGATTATCTAGTATATCACTCAATGCAACACTTTATTCAGTTAAAAACTTAAATCCACAGCTCAAGCACTCAACTCTAAATGGTGGAATTCCGAAATAGTGAATGTTGTCAGTAAAGCTGTCTATAATTTAGTACTGAATGTCCAACTCTTACATAAAGTGAAATAATATGGTAGCATTTACTGTAATTTCTAAATTTTTTGTAATGAACATGAACTCTAATGGTTCAACAACCATCTCATTTGACAGGAAAAGTTATTAAACTTTTGGGATAGGTCAACCTTAATCTTGCTGAGTTCATGCATCAGATTGAAAAGAGTGGAGGTCTTATTTTGAGGCTCTACTATATTTTTCAGAATTTTGGACTCCATATGCATTTCCCTTTTCCTTAGTTATCTGCTGCTTATCTCTCTCAATTGTAGATCATGTTCAGGCATTTTTGGTGGATTAATCTGGGACTTTTCCTTCTGCTTTGGATCAGGAGTCTTTAGAGTCTGATTACTTGCGTTATCTCTTGGCCTGAGGTAATACTTATTGTGTAATTCATTTTGTAAGGCATCGAAAAACAATCAGTACTGTGCAAAAATGTAATCACCTGGTCGATCTTCATTTGGATGTAAAGATAGATTATTAATATACAAAGACTCATCATTATCCTCCTGAGTGAGATGAACCTCATTTCCTTCCCCACCCAACCAATTAATATTATCATGTGACTCTTTCTCTTCAACGGGTCCCTGATCCTCATCCTCGTTAGGGTAATATTCCTCAACCAGATTATTGGGATTCCTCAATGGTGGTTGTACAGGTGGGTCTTATGTCCTCCTTTCTCGGGCAAGTAATTGTCAATTAAAAGGTCTCCTATAAGGATTCTGATTCCTAGCAGGAAAATTTAGATTTCTTGCTCCCACATTCAGAGGATTATGTAGGGAATTGTTCCTAAAGGTGATGCTTCGAAGAGCCAGCTGGTTAGTGTCAAAGAAGAGCTGTCGTGGGGATGAATTGTTAATTGTGGAAGAAGTGAATTTTGCAATGGAGAATTGAGGAAGTTTGTAGCATAATAGGTAGCATGTAGGATAGAAAAGAGGCAATTTGAAGTGTATGTAATTAAAAAAAATCTTAGTCTTCGAAGCTTATGATTTTTAGAGCATATTTTATTTTCTGGACATAGAAAGGTTTTCTTAAGAATATTTTTTTATTATGAAATTTAGTGCATGTCATTGTCAATTAATTGATTAGATTGGCATTGTGACCGGAGTCATAGTTTCTGGACATTATTACTGTATTTATTTATGAATTCAAGGTGATAAGAAGTGGTAGAGTAAATTGGGCAGAGAGTTTGATGTTAATGTACTTTGGCATTGAAGATATCATGGGCATTTTTGTTTTCTACATCTTCCCCTTTGAAGTAGGTTCAATATGGTTGATGGCCTACATGACAGATAAGATGAAAGGGGATGTAAGACATGCTCAGATGGAAAGCAATTCAAAGAAATTAACGACGTGGGAGTAGGAAAAGCATCGAAGCTTGTAGATGTTGAAGGGGCTGGTTGGCAGCTGCATATTTGTTATGAAGACATTGGAGATTGAATAAATTGAAGAGACCGTCCTCTTCTATGTTCTTTGAGAATCATTTGTCCATGAGAAGCATTTTGTTCTTTTTGTTCCAAGAGAAACATACATTTGTAGTACCAATGACACATAGCCAAAACATGGTTATGTGAACACCTTATTCTTCTGTGATCAAAAGTTCTATCTTGCTTGCTTGTAAAACATAGGCATCACTGGCTTGCTGTCTTATAACACCTACTTGATAACTACTCATAGGACTCAGAAATAAATTAAGTACTAAAATATCAATATTTATAAATTGGTCTCAAGTTCTGAAAACTGATTAGTTATTATCACTAATTAAAACATTCAGTGAAGTAAATAAAACTGTCTAAAACTGTCCAAATAGTCTCCTGCTTTTTGGTCGAAATTTGGATAAATTACATAATAATTTGAGAAGCTTAAAACTGTCCAAATAGTCTCCTGCTCTTTGGTCGAAATTTGGATAAATTACATAATAATTTGAGAAGCTAAAGCTTTTGGCAAGTCATTGTACAGTCCAAGTCAAACAAATATGCCTAATTAGATAGCCCAGCTATACCTCTGGACTTCATTTAGTTATGATACAATATTGGCTTACAAAACTCACGCAACACAAAAAAGCACAAGGCCTCAACCTTGGCCAACGACTGGATTGGTTGCATTACTAAATTACATTCTTGGGGTAACTGAAATCATGGCTTACTATAGGAAAGATGAAGATCGAAATAGTGTGTGCAATATATGTATAGATATATATATGTTATTAGAATACAATGGTAGAAATGATAATACAGGTTTATGTTGGTAAATTTGTCAGCAATCTTCTCTGCAAGCTGGTTATTTCAAGTATATTATTCTATTATCAATCCAAGTTATCTATTGGATAAAGATGCAAAGTTTTCATTGCATTGTCTTAGTATTTAAATTGGGATTTTTTTATATTATCAATCCACGTTATTTATCTAATAATGATGCGAAGTCCTCATTGCATTGTCTTTGGTATTTAAAAGCAGAGATTTGGGCAAATAAGCTGTAAATCAAATGCAGAATGAACCTTGGAATATCATAACAATTCTCTGTAGAAACTCAGATTAATGAACATAGAAAAAATAATAAAGCTTGGTCATCAATGAAAAGATGAAAGGCTTCCACATGGGAGAAATGCAACCGCAGAATGTGAGAGATTGCATCCTCGGACCTCCACCCACTGGTTGTCTACGAAAAAAAATGGGGAGAGTTTGAGTATAGATATGTAAGTGTCGGCATATCTCCAGCGCATTGAGATGATAGAACATCTGATGGCCTCTCGAATTTGGATTTTACAAAGGATGAGGCCCAGGATTTCGTTTGGAAGGGTGGACAATCTTTCCTTTATTTCCTGGAATTTTCCTGGAACCTTTGAATGCACTTCCTTCTCGCATTTTTATGTGTGAAGAAGAAAATGCATTCAAAGATTTGAGGAGAATTCTGTCTATCATGACGGACAGATTGTCCACCCTTCTATACAAAATCCTGGGCCTCATCCTCCCAATCAGAGAGGCCATCAAATGCTCTATCCTCTCAAAACGATGGAGATTTGCCTACACCTATATTTATACTAGTGGAATTTGTCAGCGATCTTCTCGCTGCAAGCTGCTTATTTTATATATATTTTTCCATTACAAACCCACGTTATTTATCAGATAGAGATGCAAAGTCCTCTCAACAGAAATTTGTGCAAATAAACCGCAAATCCTGCATTTATAAATGAATGATACATAATTTAACTTTCATTCATCCAAAGAATGATAGTCTTTGCATGAGTACTGTATGTTACAATATGTTTAAAGATGAAGACATTAAAGCTTGAATTAGGAGCTGATACAGACAGTCGATAAAGATTGATTCTTTTTATTTATTTCTTTCATGTTTGATCTATTGCTAGTTCTTCTCTGATTGTGACATTGCTAGATTCAGTGACACAAAAACGATGCAGGGGAAGATTCAGTGGAATTGGAATGTTCCCCTGACATCCCCTTTAAGCAAACGCAGAAAAACAACGCAGGGGAAGATTCTATTTCCGACTACATCAATCCCACATTCCAACAATAAGCAATAGATCAACAGGACACTTCAACTACCGTCCCAATCACTCCTTATGTGTCCGCATTGAATAGGGTATCGATTTTTTCTTGAGTATTGAATACAGTAGCTACCAGTAACTAAAAATAATTCTTGAGTATTGAATACAGTAGGTATTAGGAACTAAAAAACTCTGTCAACAAGCCAACCAAAAACCCTGTCAGCCTAGCCAACAAAAAAGAAAAATTGAGGCGAAGCTGTTAAACAACAGAAGAAACCCTTCAATCTAAACCAACCAGCTATCAAGAGCTAAAAAATCTGTCAAAAATGGATCGAAACTATCCATTTCACACAGACGAACCCCATCAATCTGATCACTCTTCGAAACCCAAAACCCCCTTCAATCTGATCAATCTTCGAAACCCAAAACCCTCTTCAATCTGATCACTCTGTCCCATAGGTTTGTATTTATAGAGCCTAACGGGGTGTGCCGGGCTGTGCCTCTACCGGATTTTGACGTGTTTTAAAATAGAATTCATACATAGTAAATTGACCATGTCAAATCATAAATGCTATATGCAGATTTATCGTGTCAAATCATAAAATGTCATTTAAGATTTATTATTTTGGGTTTTATTAAAGTGAGATCGTAAAAAAAAGAAGATTAAAGTAAGTTTTTTATATATTAGATAATAATATAATATATATATTATATAATATATTATACAAGTTTGAAATTTTTTTAAATTAATGTGGAAATATGGATAACAAATTTCCTTCTTTAAAAAATGGACATATACTAAAAAGTCCTCGCATTGTACAAATTATCTCCATCTCTTACAAAAGTTTCAAATACATATCATTGTACAATTTTGATTAGAAAATACATATCAAAATAAATAGAAGTTATAAATATGTAAAATGATGGCACTGAGTAATAAACCATAAGTTTCTAAAATATCTACAGCAATGATATCAATTACTTGATGTACTTTGCAGTTAGAAGTTATCGGATTAATACATTCTAAAGTTCTCTTGGGACTTTGAAGTTGCTTTTTTTAGTTGATCCATTTGAGCGTCACATTTTTAAGTTCAACATTTAATTTTTGCTACACAGAATAGGGCATCACATTTGAAGAAGCCCGTGAATCATCCATACATTTATGCACATTTTTGTTAAAAATTTCAAATGACAAAAAGAAAGGATGTGTGTTAGAGTTAGATCTTTTACTGATCAAGGAAGCATTAACGATGGATTGTTTCTTACTAGACCTGTTTGAGTATATATTTTTGCATATATTTTTGTATCATTGTTTTCCCCAATAGTGAAGCTTTTCCCTTTCTCAAAAGATGATTCCCTAAGATTTTTAATTAAATTTCCATGTATTTGTGGCAATTTGGGTAATTCATACAGAGAAACATTAGCTCTGGTTTTGCTTCATGTCTTCTACAAAATCATATTCTAGATCATGACAAGAAGAGGGTTCCACTGAGGTAGATCGAGGAAAGAAGAGGGTTTTACTGAGGCTAGGGAAGATTTGGTGGTCATTGAGTTTTCCTTTACAGGATTGACAATAGATGGATAATTTGTTGTTGTGGGTAGGCTCTTACTCTTGCTATTGTATGAATTTTGGGCCATATGGATTTGCTCAAGATCATCGTCTTCTTCTTCAAACATTTTATGGAAAAAATTTCATAATTTCATAATTGATGTCTCTTCTCCATCTACTTCTTTTTCTCCTTCCTCTCTTTCCTCTTCCTCTTCATCATTTTTCCTACTTGAAGAATGTTTAGACCCTGAAACAATGGATTTGAAGAAATTGATGAAATCCTCCATATTAATTCCTTCAGTAGGTGGAGTAGTTTTATTAGTTGGAGGGAAGTTCTTTTTAAAAGGCGGCCTGAAATAATTTTTGGTAGATGGACCTTCTCCCAAACCTCTCTTCAAGTCTATTTTCTCATTTGAAAGTTTTTTAATAATTCTTTGTAGATTTTCCATATCCATAGAATCTTGTCCCTTCTTTTCAGAAGGGGGCTTGGTTTGAAGGGATTTCTTCTTTTTGGAAGAGACACCGTGTTCTTCTTCACTCTTTGGATTACCTTTTAGAATTATCATATCCTTTTCAACATTTACTGCTTCTTCAAAGGTAACTTTCTTCATTTGTAGTCTTCTTAGCCCTTTTGACAAACACAACAGTGGATAGTGGTAAGGTTGAAGTTTAAAGCTCAATAGTAACATCTTCTATAGGTTTGGAAGCATCTACAATTTTATTTCTTAAAGATAAAAATCTCTTATTAAAGTCTTTGATCTTTTATGTAGAATCCATCTTGATCTTAGATAATTATAAAACCAACACTACTAGGATTTTATCATCACCAAATTTGTTTAAAAGGGCAATATCAAAATTGGCCCAACTCGTAATTGATCCTTGTCTTAGGGAGAAATACCAAGTTGAAGCTTTCCCCTCAAAAGTATAAGGAAATAACCTACAAAGTACATCCTCATGTTCAACATTCATGAGCCTAACAACAAGCATAAATTCCTTTATGTGATCATAGGTAGGCTCTTTTCTATGTGGATCAAACTTAGGAAGGATTTTTTTAGGGTGTTTAGGTAAAGGATGCACATCGCTTGGTACAACAATGACATCCTGGGCTAGACAAGGTATGTTAGCATTGGCATTAGCCATGTTTCATGAAGAAGATTCTAGTTGACTATGTTTAGGACTAGTTTCAGAAGATTCTCCCGAAGGGTCTCCTTCTAAGGGTTCTTCTCCCAAAGAGTTATCTTTTGAAGAGATTTGAGGAGTGTTACGAGGGTAATCAAGGGGAGATGATGGTCCACTAGCACCATCTTGTAGTTGTACTTCTGGTTTTTCTTCCGAAGGATTTTGTGTCCCCCTACAAGTATTCGAGAGGTGATAATCAAGGGTGGCAACAGTTGGTGCATTGGTGTCAATTACTTGGTATGATCGGGGTGGTTTGGGTCCCCCAAGAAGAGGATGTATAATAGGTGATATTCCATGTTCCCTACTTAAGGCTCGAGTTATAGCCCGAGAGGTTTGGAATAAGTGTGAAATTCGAGGGTATCCTACTAGGGTAATTTTTAGGAGCGAAATTTCGCCAATTGGCTATTTTTGGGGTTTTTTTTCAAAAAATAAATTTGTTATTTGGTCATTTTTAGTCTCTGATATCGCCTATATTTACATAAAATATGTTTTTTAATCATAATATTCACCAAAATTTACACTTTTCAGTAGTAAATTGTAGGTTTTGTATTTAATATTCGCTTACATATCTATATCTATGTTTTTTCCAATCCAAAATAATCGCCTAGAATACTATACTTAAGTGTAATCTTGGAATCCTCAAAAAATACCCTAAATTCCTAACCAAGGAGAAGTAGGTATTGTGGGGTTATGTTGGGATGTGTTGTCCACCGAGATGCACACCGTCAGCAGAAATCTTTCGAAAGCTGTCTCCTCACTACAAGTGGGGAGAAGTGTGGCCTTGGGGGCAAGCAATGAGCCAGGTACTGTCACCTGAATCCCAGCTTTTCCGTTTAGGCAAACTCCTAACGAAGCCAAGGGGGGTGGACCCTACAAAGAGTTTCTAAGGTTCTTGTGTTTTTATAATGTTTGAAATGTGAGATGATGCGGATGGGTGTTGTTTAGGAGTTTCTATGATGATCACAAGATTTACAATATCAAAATATATAATCAACGATACAATTGCAAGATATTGAGATGCACAACCACTTGATGAACTTAAATACAAGACACTCACAATATAATATGGAAATTAAATAACAAGTGCTCCAGATAGATAATAAGAAAATAAAATGATGGTGTCAAGGACCAGTGCCTTATGGAGTCAAATGTCTGAGTGCTTGGGTTGCTTGATACAAGAGTTCGAGAGGTGTGTTTGTGAGATCGTTTTGCAACTGTTCTTGGTTTATTTTATTGTGAATTTTAAGTGAACTTGTTTTAGGTGTCTGGAAATCTAGCCGGAAATACTTTTAGTGGCTCCGTTCGAAGACATGACGGACCTGCCTGACTCACAAGCTAGGTGTTCAGAGAATTTAACAGCAAGTGTTCAGGCTGGGAATCCCGGTGCCCACACTTGGAATTTTCCCACTACCTGAGTATTTATCGAATCAACGTCGGTTCGTTGGTTATGGGGTGAAAATTTTATTATGTTTGAATCTTGCAAGATTAACAGTCCAATACCGTTTCTGAGTATTCCCGCTTTTTGGGCAGGTCAGAGCATACTCCAGCAAGGAAACAATGAATAAATTCAAATTTTATTAATGGGGAATGATGAGTTGCGAATTTTATTACAACACAAGAAAAAACTCTCCGACAGAGAGCGCTCTTGACCTTGTCTTATGAAAGAGGTTCAAGAGTCTTATGATGCACGGAATTAAAGTATTGTACTGAAAGTAAAGTCTAATCTACCTAAGAATCTCTTTCAGGTCAAAGACCATACTTGGGAGAGCATGGGGGTGAGTAAAAACGAAAGTAAAAGCAACTTTCCGACAGAGAGCACTCTTGATCCACTATTGGTGAGATTCAAGAGATTTCTACTTTAAACAGTTATCAGTTTATATCAAATAAAAATGAATTTTTTGAGCAAGAAACAAGCAACTAGCAATTAGTGGAAATGAAACTACTTTATCAAAGTACAACTAAGCTAAATAATTAAATGAAATCTAAGCTAAAGATGAAAAAAGGAGACAAAACACAACACTCTTCCCCAAATAGGGGAAGTAAAAGGAAATGTGGGAGCCGTAATCCCACTTGCTCTTTTATTATGGTTTACAATCTCTTTTTGGGTTTTTTGGAGTCACTTAGGAGAAGGTACAAGGTTTGCTTGATATCCATGGTTTATGCACTTGTTGTTGATCTTGGATCTAGCCTTTGGGCTAAAATATTCTTATATGGATCTTTGAAAGCTCTTTACACACCAAAACTCAAACAACTCGTTAACTTGTTAGGGCTAGAAGATCAAAAGTAAACCCAAATCTAGAAAGTCCAAAAATGGAAACTAGGATCAAAGTGTTTTTATCATTTGTGTTTTAAGATCAAGTTAATAAAATGTAAAATGAAACCAAACTAAGTTTAGACTCTAAATGAAATGCAAACTATCTACTTGATATGCAAAAGAGATCCAACTTTTTAAAAGTAAAATGGATGCATGTCTTGAATGATAATGAAAATTTGAAACTAGATGCAATTATCTAAACCAACCCAATGCAAACTTAAACTTAGAAATGAATGAAATGCAAGCTAAATAACCAATGAAATAAATCAAATTGGAACTAGATGCAAAAAGTTAAATCTATTTATGAAAATCAAACTTTGAAATGCAATGCACTTTCCGATTTTAAATGTAAGATGAGACTTAGAAATAAACTAGATGCAAACTTGGACTAAGTACAAAAATGAAGTCTAAACTAAATGCATGCAACCTAGAGAATAAACCGAGGCAAGAGACAAATAGAAGATAGGAGAAGGGGGTCAAAGAAGAAGAAGAAAGATGACTGTCAAAGGAGAAAAGAAGATGCTGCAAACAAAGGAAAAAGAAAGCCAATGGAAGGAGATAGGGAAGCGAACAAAGCAAAGAACAGTGAGCAAGAAGGCAGCCCAAACAATAGGGTAAGCAACAACCCAAATAGTGGCAAAGAAGGCATCCCAAGCAGTGGGTTGAGACAAGCCCAAACAGTGGGCTAAAGAGGGCCCAAAAGTGGACCTATGCAAGCTGGAAATGAAGGTAAAAAATAGAGATAAGAAGAGAGCAAACAATGGAGTAAAAGAGCAGTAAAACAATGGGTAGAGGAGCAGCAAATAGTGGGTAGAGGAAAGGTAAGACAGTGAGCCAAAAGACACCCCAAACAGTGGGGTAAAAGAAGCCCAACAATGGGTTAAAGTTGACCCAAATAGTGGGCTAAGGCAAGCTGGAAATGATGGACAAAAAACTCAAACTTGGGAGAATGGAAAAAGCCCAACACTTTGGGAGAAGTGGCCCAGCTAGGGCACACTTAGAGGAAGCCAATAAATGGAAAAAATGATGAAAAAAACAAACCAATCAAAATGAGAGATCAAAGAGCAAACTCAAAGCTTGAAGAAATTTAAGCTAGGGAAATTGTAACCAAGAATAAATTTGAAATTTTGCGAGATGGATTGAAGTGTGATACTTAGCTCTTTTGGATTTTTTTTAAGAAGTTGGAGTCCACTTTATGCTTATTTTGGATCTTTTGCTTACCTTCGAGAAGAGGGGACGCAACCTAGCTCCATAAGCTTACTCGAATGGATGAGAAGATCTGTAGACATAAACTATCAAATGCTAACAAGATAGGAAGTTAGTCATGTATTATCCATCAATGGAGATCAAAAGACATGAAATACAAACTAGTAATATGCATGTACTCTTAGATCTCTAAAGATAATGAATATTCAAATAACTTGAGACTACAAATATTTGAACTTATGTGCTTGAATAAGCCTTCCCAAGCATGAACTAGTTAACCAATATTGAATAACAAAACTGAAAGTATGAAACAATATCACCTCATTCCATAAGCATTGATCCAAAATAACACACCATGAGCCTCCAAAGCCTTAAACTTTATTCCACATAAAAAGTATTACAATATTTTGCCAAAGTTTTTGTGCACAAGAAATCCACCCTTAAGAGAGCCCAAAGGCCTCTTATTTATACAAAAACTAATGATCAAAACCCTAAAACGAATTGACATAGAGAGAGCCAAGTAATTCAAGTTTTCCAATGAGGGAAGACCACACAAGCATGATTTATGAGTTAAGTGGGTGTTGGAAGGTAGGATGGGGGTTGATGTGGCCTCCACCTAGGCAAGGCGCCCACCCCCAAGCCTTGTGAACTCCACCCAACCAATAAACAAGTGCCAACAAGGAAAAACGTGAGCATGCTTAAGGAGGGCGAAAATCTTGACTGAAAATCACTCCTTGTGCTCCGATTGCTAACTGAACTAACCTAGATTTGATTGCAATCATCTTAAATGTCTCCTGCCATGTCATTTTGACTTTTACTTCATTCAATTTGGCCTTTTTTTGGAGAGAATTGATTTATCTCCAATTTATTATTTTCTGAATATTTTAATTAATATTTCTCATTTTTTTTATTTTTTGAGAAAACATTAATTATGAGGCCAAATAATTGTCTGAAATTTAGGCTAAGTAGGTTTGGGGTTTAACTGGGATTTTTGGCTTAGGAATTGAGCCTCCAATCATTTAAATCCGCCCCCAAACCACTTAGTTATTACAAATTGAATTTTTCCAATTAAATATTTGGAAAAATAATAAAAAATAAAAAACTCATCCAACGCGTCCGGTAAAAAAATTTTGGACATTGTTTTTAATGGATGAGGGACCTAGGAAATGAACATCTAAGACATACATCTAGTAGGTTCATATACATCAGTTGGGCTCTAATAACCCCCCCAAGGTTCAAATTTCAAAATCGGGCATTCCAGCTTTGGAGGAAGCGGGAGAAAACCTCGTTGATTATTACTCGACTATAGGCAAAGCATAATTGACAAGGGAAAAAAACTCCCTGGAATGCCTTAGTTGATAGTCAATTCATGGGAACCGAATCACTCAAAAACCCTACTAGCACACTTATTACAAACCCTGTGGGGCCATGGTCATTTCAGCAGAAAAATAAAAGTGACTAGCCGAAATTGGCTAGGAAAGACAACTGGAACTTCCGATACACTGGATATGAACATAAATCATGTTCATCAAATGGCGGCTCGTCGGAAGTTCAACTATTGTACAAAATAGTTGATAACAAGATGTGCTTCGATAACTGAGAAATTAGATAGGGGTTTAAACAAGTGTTGACCATTGTGGATTGAATATTATCTAGGACTGAGAGGCTGGTGATCAATAGACTACACGAGGTTCTTTGTGGAGTAGTGGGTAGAATGGATATTCTTAGGGTTAAATGTTTCTTCATGCCAATTTTGTTGATGGGCCAAAATGATCTAGGTCAACAATAAGGGAGAATGCCTGAGGTGACTCCCAGTTAGTCTCAGTCTTGTTTGGGATAGTAGACTCCGACTAGTATGTGGGTCTAGTTTCTACTAAGAGTTTTAGCAATAACATTCTCTATGAATCCTAAACTAGTAGGTACTATATTCTATGCTAAAATCTAATGTCTGGTTGCTAATTTTCTCTTACTCAAATAAATTATCAAATCAAATACTAATCTAATTTAGCCTAATCAAATATTAATCTAACCTACTATAATCTTGAGCATGAGCTATGATTAAATAGGGTTAGATATAAAGTAAAGAATATAATGTCGAAAACACAAGAAGAAATTCTCACTGTTGTTAATAGGTTCAATCATCAATGCTACATAAACATTAATAAAAAATTATTATTAAATCTAAAGCATTGCCTTTGCATCCAGCTGCAACCATTGAACAATTAATTACAATAAATAATGTAGATAGAAGAAATTCATATGCATTTTAATTACTACAATCAATTAACACCAATTGTAATAAAATATAATTGTTAAATATGCATAGTGGAATACCCAATGGTTGCAAGTCCTTTTGGTATTTTATTCCTTCAAAAATAAAAAAAATATTGCAAATGTTTTTTATCCCAAAGTGTTGAACTTAATTAAGGAAAATGAGAGGGGGGTGGGGGGGTGAATCAGTTTCTTTCAAAGCTTGATCTTCAATTTAAACTCATGCAATACATCTTTAATTTATGTTGAAGCAATATCTCATTGTAGTAAAACATATAGCATACTCATAAGTAACATAGATAGAGACACATATATACGAGGAAACCCATAAGGGAGAAAACCTCTTCTTCTTGGAATGTCAAACAAGCTTCAAGTCATGTACAGTACAAACATTGAGCACCAACTCAATTTATGCATCAAACTCTTAGGCCACAACCTGGAAAGAGCACCAACTCTACAAGCATCAACTTGTTGTACATTAGCCTGCTCATAATCATTTCAATGCTTCTCTGGTCAGGGTCAGTTTTATTTCTTCTCTCTTTTGCTATTTCATAGCTATGCAATCAACCTTCTTTCTCCATTATTTTCATGGATACTTTGTTCTCTTCTAATTTTCTGTTCACACCTCTGCTATCTTTGTATCTACATACACATTCTCCAAAACACACATTCACCTCTGTATTTGCAGTCTCCCAAACACTCCCACGCAGTCCCAACAAATGTTTTTCTTGTCCCAAGCTCTCCCACGCATTCCCAGCTACCTCATTTCAACACCTACGTAGCTCCAGCACACTCCTTTTACACCCACGCAGCTCCAGCGCTCTCCTATTGCCCTCATGCAGCCCCAGCTTGTTCCAGCTTGCTCCTCTTAGCCTCACGTAGCCCCAGCTTGCTCTTATTGCCCTCACGCAACCCCAACTTTCTCCATTTTCCCTCAGGCAACTCCAGCTCTGTCCATTTACACCCACACAGCTTCAGCTCTGTCCATTACACCAACACAACACCAGCAATGTCCATTACATCCATGTAGCTCCAACAATAACCTCACACACTGTATTTTCGATTTTTGGCTTAAAAACTCCACACATCCTTGACACCCATCATAGATTTGTCTCTTGGAATACCCTACATCCATTTGGTTCAAGTTCTGGGCCGGTTCAAGTTGCCAACGGTTCAAGTTCTGCTTCGAATGACAAAATGCACTCAATAATAACCTCCAATTAAATAAGACAAGGGATCCACACAATTATAACCATGAAGTTTATTTGATATCAATGGCAATGACCTGTAACTTGATAGTAATGACATGTAACTTGATAGCAATGACCTATAATTGACATTAATGGAAACTTATTCAACTTAGACCAACGATCTCTCCCTTTTTCATTGATGGCAACTTCCATTGATGACCGTGATCCCCCCCTATGTAAGAAAGAGAGAAGAACTATTCCTTTAACCACTGCTCTTTTCTGTATACCCACTGCTCTTCTCCCCCTTTGACATCAATGGAAAAAAAAATTCCCTGGTATTCTGATAAATATGAACAGCTCCCCTTGCCTAAATGGCACCTTCTGAGCTAGTATTGGAAAAACATTCATTCCCCTGGCTACATGATTTCATATCTAGCAGAAATCTCTGATTCTTCACACATATGTCAGTTTTCTTTAGAAGAACGGCTCCTCCTGACTGAGTGAGTCAATTTATTGAGGAAAAGGATCTTACACCAAGCTTCTGACAAAGATATTCAAATTGTGCCTTTGCTAGTGGTTTAGTAAATATATCAGCAATCTGTTCTTTGGAAGAAATACAGTTTACTTGAACAATTTTGTTAGCCACGTGGTCCCTTAAAAAATGATATTTGATAGGAATATGTTTTGTTTTGGAATGTAGAACAAGATTCTTTGAAATACTAATAGCACCAGTATTATCACAGAGAATAGGAATAGGGCTATCATATTTTACCTCCAAAGTTTCAAGTGCTTGTTTCATCCACACCACTTGAGCACAACAGACAGCAGCAAAAATGTATTCAGCTTCTGTGGTAGATAAAGAAATGGAGCCTTGTTTCTTACTAAGCCAAGCAACTACAGAGTCTCCCAAGAAGAATGCATTACCACTTGTACTTTTTCTGTCATCCAAGCAATTTGCCCAGTCTGCATCTGAATACGCTATTAATTGCGGACTTTGATTCTTTGGGTACCACAAACCATAGTCCATTGTGCCCTTCAAATACCTGAATATACGTTTGACAGCTGACATATGACTATTTTGGAGCAGATTGATACCTTCCTACCATACCAACGGCTTGGATTATATCTGGTCTAAATGCTGTGAGGTACAATAAACTTCCTATCATTGAGCGATATAATTTCTGATCAACTTCTGGTGACTGATCATCTTTGCTAAGCTTGCATCCCACCTCCATAGGTGTACTAACAAGCTTGGAATCTTCCATCTTGAACTTCTTCAGCATTTCTTTAAGATACTTACGTTGAAAAATGATTATGCCTTCTGATTGTTGACACACTTGCAGACCAAGAAAATAAGACAATTCTCCTATCATAGACATTTCAAACTCTAATTGCATTGCAGTATCAAACCATTGAATCAATGAAGAATTGTTACTCGCAAATATTATATCATCAACATAAACCAAAACAACTAAAATATCTTCACCTTTTGACTTTATGTACAAGTTGTTGTCAGCTGCTCCTTTCTTGAAACCCTGTTGCTATAGATATGTATCTAGACGATGATACCAAGCACGTGGTGCTTGTTTTAATCCATATAATGCCTTCTTCAGTTTACAGACATAATCAAAATCTTCTAATAATTTAAATCCCTCAGGCTACTCCATATATACTTCTTCTTCCAATTCTCCATTAAGAAAAGCAGATTTGACATCCATTTGATATATTTTAAAATTCTTATGACAACCATATGCAAGAAACATTCTAATAGCTTCTAATCTTGCCACAAGAGCAAAAGTTTCATCAAAATCTATTCCTTCTACCTGAGCATAACCTTTACAGACCAATCTTGCTTTATTTCTCACAATCTGTCCTTGTTCATTTAACTTATTTTTAAACACCCATTTGGAGCCTATAACGTTTTTATTTTTAGGTCTTGGAACAAGTTCCCAAGTATTGTTCTCTTCAATCTGATCAAGCTCCTCATTCATTGCTCCTATCCAGCTATCTTCTTTACTTGCTTCAGCAAAAAAATTGGGTTCATTTATAGAAATGAAAGCAATCCGTGACTGCTCTGCTGTTTGAATAAGTTTTCTTCTTGTTTGAACTCCTTTACTTTTATCACCAAGAATCTGACTCTCTAGATGATTCTTTTGAATAATTCTGGAAGGAGTTTTTTGTTCTTGTTCAGTTTGCTTACTAGACTTTTCTTGATCTTTCTCAGATTTTTCATTATCTTCCAATTCTTTGAATTGTGGTTCATCAGTTTCATTAGTTTTTTCATCATTTATGTCAACACTCCTTATCTATCTACTTTGAAAAGGAATTTCTTCATCCACACAAATATCAATGCAATCCATCATCTTATGCAACCTTTTATTGAAGCATCTATATCCTTTACTGTTTGATGGATAACCTAGAAAAATTCCTCCATCAACCCTATCATCGAATTTGACGAGTTTTTCATCATTATTTTTAATATAGCATTTACTTCCAAATACTTTAAAATGTTTTATTGAAGGTGGTATTCCAAACCAATGTTCATAAGGAGTTTTGTCACTTTCAGGCCTTAAATGTGCTTTGTTAAGGATATGAACTACTGTATGAATAACCTCCACCCAAAAGGTTTGAGACACATTTCTTTCTTTCATCATTGATCTGGCCATTTGCTAAACTGATATGTTTTGTCTTTCTGCAACTCCATTATGTTGAGGAGTACCTAGAATAGTATATTCTCTTTTAATTCCATGTTCATCACATAATTTTTTAAAAGCTCCTGAATAGAATTCTCCTCCTCTGTCAGATCTTACTGACTTTATCTTCTTCCCGATTTGATTTTCAGTCAAAGCTTTGAAGACTTTGAATTTCTCAAATGCCTCTGATTTTTCTTTTAGAAAGGCTACCCATGTTAGTCTTGAAAAATCATCAATGACTAACATAAAATACCATTCTCCCCCAGTTCCCTCTTTTCTAGAAGGTCCACATAAATCCATATGAACTAGCTAAAGTGACTTGCTTGTAGATGGCTGGTTCTTTGTTTTGAATTGAGTACGTGTCAATTTTCCCATTTGACATGGTTTACACACAAAATTATGTGGCTTTTCTATTTTAGGAAAACCTTTAGCTGCATTGTTCTTATTGAGTTTAATAAGATGGTCAAAATTCAAGTGCCCTAGTCTTCTATGCCATAACCAACTTTCATCAAATCTGCTCAATTGACATTCCTCTCTATCTTCGTTTAACACATAAACATTATTTTATGTTCTGATTCCCTTTGCAACAGTCTTTCCTATATTTAACGACTTTATTTTGCAATCTTTGGCAGTAAATATTACTTCACAGCCTTTATCACACATCTGACTGACACTCAAAAGATTATGTTTCAATCCATCAACAAATAGAACATATGTTGCTTTGCCCTAACCATTGTTTAAGCTAACTAATCATTTTCCCTTGATTTTTCCTGGATGATTATTTCTAAAAGTTACGCTTCCATACTTAGATTCACTTAGAGACATAAATTTATGCTTTTCACCAGTCATATGTTTTGAATATCCACTATCAATATACCAGGAATCTGTTTGTTTTTTAGCAGAAAGAACCAAACCACACTTACTGTCATCTTTCTTCTTCCATATTTTGACATTTTCAAACATATGAGGTTTTTGAAGTTCTGATTTGTAAAACTTCAGTCTACAATCCAATGCTTTGTGTCCAAGGTTATGGCATATATAACATTCTGGCTCATTGTATAGAAGAGCATATGGATTTCTAGATCTGTCATTTATTTTTCTTTCCTTTGATAGATGATCTATTCTTGGATATGACATTTGATAGTTCTTTTGCAAATTCTTAAGATTAAAATTGCATTCTATAGCTTTATGACCAAATTCTGAGCAACAAAAACAATATCCATAGAAGAAATTTTGGTACCTGAGAATTGACTGTCTTTGTGCAAATGAGTTTCTGAGTATTTGGTGTTTGTGTTCTAGATCAAGAGCTGATTGATCTCTATTAGTTTCATTTTTTAGAATAGTTTATCCCTCTTCATACTTCCTTGATTGCTGAATATGATCATTTTTTTCCACCGATCCGTTTGCAAATTCATTCTTACTAATGTTAATACTTTCTGTGATAAACTTGACTGGTCCTGTGTTTTCTGATTTGCTTTTGATTGAACTCACTTCATAGCCTAAACCATTTTTCAGAAATGGTGATCTTTGACGGCCCAGAATATTATCCAGCTTCTTAGTTGCTTGAGCATATGTCATATTTTGATGAGACGGTACTTGAACTTTCTCCAATTCTTTTCTGACAGACACCACTTCTGTTTCTAACTTATCACACTCTTTTATTTTCTCATACAATTGTTGCTTGAGAACATCCTCTATCTTCTTTGCTTCTTCCAATTCATTTTTTAATGAAATAAGGGCATCATTAGATTCATGTCCATCTTTCTCATATTTACTCAACAATTCCTTTTGTTTCCTTTTCTTTTGTTTAAGTCTATCTATTTCTTCCAAAGCACTGATAAGCTCACCTTCCAAATCTACTTCAGCTTCTTCTTCATTCATGTCAAACTGGTATTCTACAACCACAAGCATGAATTCATTTGATTCATCATCATCTGAGAAACCTTTATCCCAATCTTCTGAGGAACTATCATTATTGTTTATACAAAGACTTTTCTTTTGATATTTCTTTTCTTTATTGATCTTCTCTTGATTCTCTGATTCATAGTCCTTCCTTTTGTATGGACACTTGGATGCAAAATGACCAACCTTTCCACAATTAAAACATTTGAAGGGAAACTTACCTTGATATTTTCCTGTCCCCTTTTTTAGTCTTGTAGGAAATTTTGCCACAATTCCATTTGTATCAGAATCAGATTCTTTATCCTTTCTTTGCTTTCCAGCCTTAAAAGATGCTTCCCTTGTAGTATTTGTTTCTTTGATAATCCTCATTTCATAAGCTGTTAGGGTTCTGAGCAACTGATCAATTGTCAGACTCTTAAGATCATCTAATTCTTCTATAGCTGAAACTTTAGGGTTGACTCTCTTAGTAAGAGATCTTAATATTTTCGAAACCAAGATATCATCATCTATTTTTTCACCAAGACCCTTCATAAGATTGACAAGTTCTTCAACTCTTAATAAATACCTTCTTATTGTTTCATCATCATTCATCTTCAACTCTTCAAATTGTAATCTCTGAACCTGGAGTTTAGCATTCTTTACTTTTTCATCACCTTCATAACAACTTATCAATTTGTCCCACATTTCTTGGGCTGATGTACAGTGCATAACCTTCACAAACTCAGATTCTGCAAGTCCACTAAGAATTGCATTCTGCAAGTCCACAAACTCAGATTTTGCAAGTCGACTAAGGACCAAGACAAAACGACATTCATATGCCCAAGGGAGACATTTTCTTATAAAGTGTTTCCCTTTCGTCTATGTAATGTCCATTCCACATTCCATAGAGCAGTACTAAGAATCTTTTCATATCTTATTCATGATAGCGTTGAGGTATATATGGATGATTTTACCATCTATGGCAACTCATTTGAAGAAGCATTAGAGAACATATAAAAATTCTTAATTAGGTGCCAGGAAACCAACCTGTTTTTAAGCCATGAAAAATGTCACATGTTATTGACTAAATGGGTTTTTCTTGGACATGTTATTTCTTTTGTAGATATTGAGATAGTTCTGGGAAAAATAGAAGGGATTTCAAAGCATCTAGTTCCTAAAACTACGAAAGAGGTGAGGAATTTTCTTGGTCTCAGTGGTTACTATAGAAGGTTTATTGAAAATTTCATGAGAATTGCTACACCATTGTTTAAGCTACTATCTAAAGATGTTGATTTATTTTGGGATGATTCTTGTCAACATGCATTTGAAACTTTAAAATAAAAACTTTCATCTACACCTATTTTGAGGGGACAAAATTGGTCTCTTCCCTTTCATATCTCTACAGATGCCCCTGACACCGCCTTTGGAGTTGTCTTAGGGGAGAAAGAGAATCAATTTTATTATGCCATTTACTTTGTTGGTAAAAACCTTACACTTGCTGAACTTAATTACAATGTCATTGAAAAAGATTTTTTGGTAGTTTTCCAATCAATAAAGAAGTTTAGACATTACATGATTGGTTATGAAGATTTTATTCACACTAATAATTATGCCATTCATTATTTCATGAATAAAATAATCACTAATGATCGAGTTACTAGATGGATTTTGTTACTACAAGAATTCAATATCACCATTGTAGACTGGCCTGGTAAGAAAATTTTAGTTGTAGATTTCTTTTCTAGAATACATAATTAAGGTGATGTTATTCATGTAGATAATAACTTTCCAGATGAAACTCTATTTTCTATATCCACACACTCCATATGGTTTGCAGATATTAATAACTGCATTGCTACAGGAAAGCTATCGCAACATCTGTCATCCAGGGAGAAACAAAAAATTGTCAAAGCAAGTGCCACCTACTCATCGGTTGATGGTGATATTTTCCATATGGGACCAGATCTCATCATATAAAGGTGTGTCTGAGAGGATGAAATGTTTTGAAGGCATGACATGATGAACCATGTGGGGGGCACTTCATCCACAACATAACAACTTACAAGGTATTGTGTTTGGGGTACTATTGGCCTAACCTTTAAGGATGTTAAGAAGTACATCAAGAGTTTTGATAGTTTCCAAAGGGCAGGCCGATCGATATAAGCTATTGAAATTCCATTGCACCCTTAGTTACTTATTAAACCATTTGAAAAGTGGGATTTGGACTTTGTTGGACCTATTAATCCTATGTCAAAAAAGAAAAGGTACATTCTTGTTTGCACTAATTATGTTACTAAATGGGTAGAAGCTAAGGTTCTACTTAAAGCTAATGAAAAATCGGTTGTATCTTTTCTTTATGGGGATATTTTCATTCGATTTGGTGTGCCTAGAGAAATAGTTACAGATCAAGGGACTCATTTTACATCAAATCTCATCTAGTCTATCACGTAACAGTACCAAAACTAGCATAGGACCTCTTCTCCATACCATCCACAAACAAATGGACAAGTAGAATCCACCAATAAGGTACAAGAATCCATTTTGACAAAAACAATCAGATTCGTCACAAAGATTTGGAAAATTAGTTTCTTGAGGCATTATGGACGTATAGGACCACTTGGAGGAATACTACAAGATTTATGCCCTATTAGTTGGTTTATGGAAAGCAAGTCCTTCTCTCCATAGAGTTTCAAGTCAAAACTTTATTAACCATAGTTTAATTGAGAATGAACATGTTATAGGTGCAACAACAAAGGATACTACAAGTCAATGAATTAGATGAGATTAAACAAAATGCCATTCAGTAGACCACTCTTTTCCAACAAGAAAGAGTGAGATGGCACTATAAATTTATCAAGGAAAAGTAGTTCAAATCAGGTGTCTGGGCTCTCCTTTTTTACTCCAAATTCAAAAATTTCAAAGGGAAATTGACCACTCGTTGGTTGGGCCTTATGAAGTGGATATTGTTTTTGAGAATCGGTAAGTCCAGATCAAGACAATTGGTGAAGAACAAGTCTCCTTCCTGGTGAATGGGCATAGGTTAAGGCTATACCACAAACCAAAGTCCAAAGATAAGTTTATTGCAGATGTACTTCAAGGAAATGGAATGAAGGTGGTAAGTGAGGAGGGAAACCTTCCTACTCATACTTCTTTTCCTTAAAATTATTTCCATTTGAGTAAAACTAAAAGAAAAAAAATAGAAAAAAGAAAAAAATTAAAGATAAGAATAAAGACTAGTTGTGAAAACCAATCCTTTGGTGTATCTAGGCATGGGTTCTATTTGAAAACAATTTCTAGTGGGTAGGATTCAAACTTATTGCAAACATGGTGTTGGTTTAGTTCTTTTCAAATCATGTTTTTCCAAAAAATATTTTGTTATACCCGCGTTAGTTGATTGGGGATTCATTAGGGTCGTCCTGCTAACAAACCTTATTCTATCGACTTCATCACATTATCTAGGATCAAGGTTATATATTTTTCATAGTACCTTAAGGATTGCAACCTTTAATGGAAGGTTCTCTCGCCGACGATAGTTGGATGCATTAATGTCCTTGGATGATTAGATCTTGCAGGTGACTTGACTTTAGCTCATCTATTCATACCTAGCAAGATGTACTAAGGTACCTTGGTGCTCATTCACATCAAAGGTGAGTTGTATTGCATTGGTTAATAAATTACACTAATGGTCGGTAATCCAATGAATCTTTCCCATGTTTGACCTCAACACATTTATTCACATGGAAGAGATTGTACCATTGGTTTAGAATGTTTGAAGACTTCATGGTTTTATCTTGTATACAATAATTGCATATTCCATTTATTTTTGGAAATAAAAGGGGCATATTGATTGTTGGAATGAGCATCCCAAAGGGGTTGGATCCATTGGTGAAGAGCAATGAGTTTCTCACCAGTGGGAAAGGTTCAATTCCAATGAGGGCCGAACCTGGAGCCATGGGGGCATCTTGAGGTAGTGGTCGAATGTGTGGTTCCACCCAGAGAGATTGTATTAAATGATCTCGTGACCCGTGGACACATAAGTGGATCAAATCCCACCCCTATGTCCTCCTAACATTTTAGTCAATTCTTGCTAGCTCATTCGGTTAAGATGTGGGTCTTGCCAGCAGGGCGACTTGAGTTCAATTCCCCTTAGGGGTGAGCTAGTTGGGAGGACAAACCAAAAAATCCAGCCATCATAAGGGTTGGTGTGGCCCAGGACGGGTGCGATCCCTGGGTGACTTTGACTGCTTAGATTCCCCTGGGTTGTGGTTCTAAACCAATGGTTCATTGCTACCGGTCCCAAGTGACGAGCAATCGAACAAACACAAAAAATATTGTTGAAATGAGCAAAGTAGAAGTTTCAAAAAGTACAACAGAGATTGTTTCAGCCTTACATGTGTCTGTCTTGTCACAAACTTTGAAAATAATGATCTATGTTTGTTCATTTATGCAACAATCTATCTTTACCGCTACATTTACATATTTTTTATCCTTCCTCTTCAAAAGTTTAACATTAGCATACTTTTTCAATAATCCAACAAATAAGTATTTAACATGAGTTCTTTCCATTTGATTTTCAATAAATTTCTTTGCATAAATTTCTTTTCATACCATGCAGACAGAGTTCAATACTTATTTTTCATATCACCATACACCATAGAAAATAAGGTTTGGGTAAGAAATCAAATCTCACTTGGGAATTCATACATTAAAACTTGTGAAGTTTCTTTATTTCACGCATTCATTCATTCTTTATTTTACCTCCTCATCTTTCCATATTTCATTGACCATTCATCATTATCCATTTTGTAGAAAAGTGTGAAATAAATCCCTTGTCCATTTCTATGTTACACATTCTCAAAAATCTGATACCGCTCATTCCCAAAATTTCATCTCGAGAATTCCGGTAGCACTTCCATGTTTTGCATGTTTGTGTATATCATGAGCAGAATCAGGAACATGGGTATCATGGGGAGTGATGTAACTTATTTCTTTTCGTAGATTGTAATATGCAAGTATATATACGCAACACCATTAGCTCTATAGAGTTCAACGAATATACTGCTTTGAAATTGTAATACGCTCTATAATTTTTTTTGGATGCTAAAATAAAGGACGTGATTGTTTTAGATCTCTAGCAGTGTACAATAGTTTTTTGTAGTGTGTGATAGAGGATGTAGGGCCCCCTCTCTACAATATACACTGCATGATTTCATTTACTTTAGGTTTATTTTTATTGCATTTTTTCAGATTTGATTTAGTAGATAATTTGTGTTGTTTTCTTTTAATCATCACCTGAAATCATTATTTAGTTTCTGCAATTACTTTCTTTCATTTATGCTTTTGAATTCCATTTTAATTATCGAAGTGTGACAATGGAATTTTGGTAGCATGTGTGTTTTGATTGATACAGAAATATCAAACGTTCATTAACACATAAATCTTGAAAGATTTGCAAAACCATAGGGCTCAAAACAACAACGTTGGGATCCTCTGCTTTTAATTATTTTATTTTGTTTAATCTACATGAATTAGTTGGATTAAAAAGTAAGCTTGTATCGTGATTGATTGATAAGTAAAAATGATTATTTCATCACAATAATTTTAATTGGTTTTCATAATAAGATCATACTTGTATATCTAACTTCAGTTTCTGAAAGTGTCTTGTAAAACATTAGCACTTTCAATTTCAGTATGATATCTTAGAGTTTCCTTTACCTAGTCCTGCATTACACCTCATAAGCTTACGAGCATCCATATTGATAATTTAATGTACAAGCAATTGGAGTAATTAGATTGACCAATAGTGTTATGTGTTTAATCTTATATTATGTGCCTTCGACTTGTATCCATCATTAAGTAGCTTGTTGTCTTTATTGAATTGAATATGAAAAATAGAGATTGATTTGCTTAATTCCTTGTTGATGACTGATATAGATTAGTATTGTATTTTGTAACATGTTAGATACAAGACATATAGGAAAAGACTTGAATTGATCATCTTCATGACTTGCTGCTTTCTATAGTTAATTTCAATTCACAAGTCACTTTTATAACTGCAAATACTTTGTACAACATCCCATAAATTAATACATTCTTTGGGTTGACAAAGTAAAGTAAATTTTATTATGGTTACAACAACCTTGATGTAATTAAAAACACCATCAATTCCTAACGCCTCACTCACTTAAGATGGAAATTAGACTCTCACTCTATTTCATGAGCATGACTCTCAAAACTCTATATTCTTTTTTTTCATCCCCTTGATTTGGCCTCTTCTTATTGAAAATTAGAAGAGATGGGAGATAGGATTTGTTGGACACCAGAAATGATATCTTTTGTGCTTATCTTTTTACCCCTTTTAACCACTTTTTGGCATTCATTATGACCATTTCCATACCTACTATTGTCTATAATCATGTGTTTTGTACAAGGTATGCCTTTCCCACATTTCATGTTGTTTTATTTATTTATGCTAGAATGTTGAATAGAAATAGGTCCTTTTGCACTTATGAAGTGGTTTGTCTGGTTTATTTATTTATGCTAGAATGTTGAATAGAAATAGGTCCTTTTGCACTTATGAAGTTGATGTTATGACAAAGGTATGTTCCTAGTGCTACTACTCATAGCTTCATGAAGTGATGCTACTTTGAGCATCACAAAGTGCTTCTACTTTTGATATGTTGTGGTTCCATTGTTTCTATGATGTCATTACACTTCCATTTTGAATACATATATGATGCAATTGTTATCCTCTATTTCTTGCAAATATGAAGGGAGCAACAATCTGATTTAAAAGCAAATCATGTTGGCCATATAAAGCACAGTGATTTTTCCCATTGACAGATGGAATGATTTGTGGGAACAATTGAAGAATTCTTTGTTGTGTACATATTCGGTTGCAATAGCTGAGGTGGACCTACTATAATCAAATGAAACCATGTATTATTTTGAGACGGATGTTGTAACTTGATTCTTATTTTAGTCGATAGTTTGAATAGATCGAGAATCATAAATTTTAAAGAATGTTCTTAGAATATTTGTTAGAGATTAAGAAAAGCTAAGAAATGTATAAAAACCTTGCCCTCTCTATGAGGGGTAGAAAAGAAGAAAAAGAAAAACTGTTTGGATTGTGTTTGTAAGCAGTTACTTTGATTAATGCAATTTCTAGTTTTTTGATCTTCAAGACTATGCGTATGGGATATTTGTTTCTTTAGTTGTTGAGTTCATTACAAAACATTATGTTCCAGGGAGGTAGGGACCACTCCTTAAAACATGTGTTGCCTTGGTAGTATAGGTAACTATTATAAGTAAAATGTTATTCAAATGTGATATACTTTTATTTATAGTTAAACACTTACACTGCATTTCTAATTATTGTTATGAAATTCTTTGTAGTAGATTGTTGCAATCTTTAGTTTATTATTCATATTCATACTACAATTTTATTTTATTTAGGCATGTACTATTCAGGTTATTTGCACAATAACCTGTAAACAAATCTGATCCCTGGTTGATAATTTCATGTCTGGTAAAGTGATTGTTTCTCTTAATTGAAAAGCAATTCAACCGCCCAACATTTTTGGCACCATTGTTGAGGAAGGTTATTAAAAGCATAATAGTGAGTTTGGCACTATGTTTTATATTGATCGGAGCACATTTGAGAGAAATATAATCCACACTCCTGATAACCCTCGCTTGCATCTTTCCTTACAACAAGTTCGTTTCCTTTTAGCAAGTGTGTTTCCTTACAACAAATGTGTTTCTTTTCAACTAGTACGTTTTCTTACAACAAGTGTGTTTATTTTCAACCAAAGTGTTTCCTTACAACAAGTGTGTTTCCTTTTAGCAAAGAGTGTTTCATTTTAGCATTTTGTTTCCTTTTGTTAAGTGTTTTATTTAGAAGCATATCATTGGGGGTGACTTTAGAAGATAGTTGATTCATACTTCTGATAACCTTAGTCCCTGCAAGGTAGATTGTTGTGGGAGCCTTCACAAGACAGTTGATTCATACTTTTGATAACCTCATCACTCATACCTTTCATTTTGGGGATTAGAAGAAATAAGACGAGAGGACAAAGAGGACGACCACCCAAGGGATACGAGAAATTTGTGGCACTATTTCCTTGCAAATCATATCTAGAGACAAAAGAAGAAACTATACCCCCTTGTGAAGGACAATGAAGAACATGAAAACTGATCAACAAGCAGATAAATTTTGGGGAAAGTTCTCAACTCAACCGAGTCTACAATCTTGTTCCTTCACAAGAGTTGAAATTTGAAAGGCCTAATTTCAAAGAACCCTAAAGGAACAACATGGATGAATATGTAGCCTCTAACTTTACTTTTGAATTTTCAAGCAGGGAAATTGAGGGCAAGGCTCCAATGAAGACAATTCCCCTCTCAACTCTTCCAAATTTCCACGATTTATCAAGTGAAGACCCTGATAGTTTTTTTTTTGAGTTTGATGTTTTATGTTACATTTACAATTATGTATTTAATATCCAAAAACTGAATCTATTAACTACAACCCTTAAAATTTGGGCATTATTATGGTTTTTGGGGCTACATAGGAAATCCGTTAACTCATGGAACAACATAAAGCAACAAATTTCTCCTAAAGTATCAAGATTGATGTAGAGGAAAATACCTTCAATAATAATTTTTTAAATGATAGAAAAGGGAGACGAGAGTATGGAAGATTATGTCGAAAGATTCCAATATAACTTCTAGAGGTCCAAAATAAAATTGGACAAGAACATTCAATGAACCATTATGTTAAGGGGAATGATAAGTATGATCACTTAAGTGATTTATGCAAAAAATACTCTAGGGTAGTCTCCAATCATGGTAAGAACACGAGGTATGTATTTGCTAGATTCATGAAATTAACTTCAGGAGGGGTCACCCTAGAAGAAATAGGTAACCTACTAGATGATTTTAAAACTAATATTTTAATCTCAATAGCTTCACAATAGGATATTTTGCAGGTAAAGCAGAAATAGCTGGAAGATGAGAAGGAAATATCCATATTTTCCTAAGATGTAGATTAAAGTAGGCCCTAAGAGAATGCTAGCTCAACACCATAGACGTTTGTTGTATATGTGAACATGATCGCAACATGAAAAGTTGTGCTTCACTACCAAAGATTAATGCAACATATTAGGAATCATATGAGGAAAGATAACAAGTATGTTTCATCACTCCAAAGAAACCTTGGAAACCACAACCAACAAGTATGAATCAATACTCATATAAAATTTTCAATGCTTATTGGAATAATCCACAATTTCCCTCTCAACAAATGTAGTATCCTCCACAACCTTGGTTTTACCCTATGAATTTTCCACAATGGTCAACCCAACAACCACAATCTTATCCCTAGCCACAAGGATGGAAAGGACCTATTATGCTTGCAAAACCCGATCCCAAATCCTAACAACAATAAAAATGTTCAACAGACTTACATTGCTGAAGTGCACCATTGTTCTACATATTTTATTTCCCCCTTGGAATGTCAAGAAATCCATCTTAGATCATGGAAATTTCTTAATAAAAAAACTCCTATGATTTTCATAGAAGATGAAGATGAGGAATGCCAATAAAAAATTAAACCCTTCCAAACAAAAATATGAGAACCATCCTCCCGATATGCAACAACCAGATCTGGAAAAAGAATTAGACTAGTTAATTCCTTCTGGAATTATTCCATACCCAGAAAGACTGAATCTAGTTAAGCCTCCCACTCAACCAACATTTTGGGAGAGTTATAGAATGTGTGTGAAAATTCCTCTCTTCCAGGCCATCTAGTACATTCCAATATACACCAAAATTGTCAAGGAGATGTGCATACAGAAGCTTGGAAAAAAACCAAACGATCTCCCTACCATCCATGCAGTAGGCAAATTTGCAATTTTGATGCTTGAGGAAAATCATATTACTAGAAAATATGAGAATCTTGGTTCTCCAATGGTTAGCGTCCAAATAAACAATGTAACCATATCAAACACATTAGTTGATTTGGGCACCACAATAAACATAACAACGAAGGAAACTAGGAAGATGCTCAGGTTAGAAAACCTCAGGAAGACTCCTACAGTCCTAGTTAGCAGATCGGTCCACTATCAGACTTGAAGGAATTTTAGATGATGTGTTTGTCTCGGTAGATTCGTAGAAGTATCCTACTAATTTTGTAGTATAGCATCCTAGATCTCAAACTGTCGTCACCCTTTAATCATAGGTTTATCATGGCTAGCCATTGTCGATGCATATATCGGCTATATGTCAAGTAATATGATGATATCCCATGGTGACTCCACAAAGAATCTCATAATATACCCTCCGGCCACTAGGCCTAGTATGGATCATGAAAATATTGCGTGGGTAGAATATAAAAAGGAATATAGGAAACCACTTTCAATAGAGGAAACACTGCATTTAAAGGATGAAATAGAAGATGATGCAATCAATAGATTTATAAAATATCCTCCAATTCCCCAACCAATCTTTCAAATTGTGGACTCTATAATGATCACCTCCACTCAAGAAAATGCCACGAATCCTATGTCCGTGATTCCCCACCTTAGTCCCCAATTTGAGAACATTTCAATAGAAATTGAGCTTGGGAAGACCTTAAAAGTTGGTCCACATCTACCCCCTTGACAAAAAGAGCAGTTATCCCATCTCTTAAGAGAACATATAAGTGCACATTTTCATGGGAGTACTTAGATATGAAGTGAATTTACCTTTATTTCTATATACACAATGTCTACATTAAAGATGTTTTCCAACCTGTTTGACAGCCTCAGCACTACATGAATTTAGCCTTGAGGGTCATAGTCAAAGAAGAATTACAAAAATTGCTTAATTCCATCTTCGCTTATCCCATTTCGAATAGCCAATGGGTCTATCCCATTTTAATAGTTCCCAATAAGAAAGGAAAATGGTGGATTTGTGTTGACTATAGGGAACTAAGTAAGGTTACAAACAAGGATAATTTTCCCTTTCCCTTTGTTGACTGAGTTCTCAACACCTTAGCAAGAAAAATTATAATCATTTTCCTTTCTCGATGGATTTAGTGGATATAATCATATTTAGATTTATCCTAAAGATCAATACAATATTACCTTCACATTCTAGTGGGGAACTTATGTGTATCGAGTCCTTCCATTCAAACTTTGTAATTCACTAGCTACCTTCCAGAGAGTTGTGCTCGATATCTTCTATGATATCATTCACGATTGTGTCAAGGTGTATATGGTGTATAGTAATACATTTGAGAAGGCTCTAACAAATCGAGAAAAAGTGCTTAATGATGCAAAGAAATTGACCTTGCTCTTAGTAATGAAAAATGTAAAATGTTGCTCAAAGAAGGCATAGTCCTTGGTCATCATATTTCTTCTGCAGGTATTAAAGTTGTTCCAATGAAAATTGACATAATTTTACATCTTCTCAGTCCAATAATGAAAAAAGAGGTACAAATTGTTATGGGACATGTTGGCTATTACCGTCGTTTTATTAAACATTTCACTAGGATTGCAACTCCTATGTACTTATTGCTTACTAAAAATGTTGAATTTGTGTAGATGATGAATGCCAATCCTCTTTTGAAATTCTTAAAAAATATCTTTTAGAGGCTCCTGTCCTACATTGACCCAATTGGTCATATCATTTCACATTTCTACAAACACCGTAGACACAACAATCAGAGCAGTACTAGGTCAACAAGAAGAAATTAGGAAGCCATATGTTGTTTACTGCATCATAAAAAACTTGGTAGCTACATAATTAAATTACATGGTAATGGAAAAATAATTTATTTCCATTGTTTACTCTATTAATAAGTTTTTCCATTGCATAACCAATTATCCTATTTTCATACACACTAATCACTTGGCTATTAGATATCTAATGAATAAATCTATCGCCAGTGCTAGAGTGACTAGGTGTTTTTTTTATGTGGTTCACGGAACCGGATATCAGTGCTTGCTACATCCATGGATAAACTACCCGAAATATGCAGGAGAACATGGGGTGGCCAAGCATTTTCAATATAGTGGGGTCTCAATAGCAAGAGCATCTTATAGACCCATTTAAGGGCTCAACATGTCACTTACAAGGAATTGAGGGTAACAATCATTCCTCCTAACCACCCAAGCTACATCCAATGGAAAACTAGGTGGTTATTATTATTGCAAGAATTGCAAGGGTATTAAGAAGGAAAGAAGTTTGGACATCCTTTAGGCCAATAGAAACCATTAGACAAAAAATGAGGTCGGTGAAAGACAAGATTGACTGGAATCAATATAAGGGGGTGTACAAGGTAGATTGTTGATGTGGAATGAGCTATATAGGGGAGACGGGTCGGTCCTTTCAAATAAGGTTGAAGGAACATGGGGATGGCTTAAGGAAAGAAAGGACGAATACCTCCATGCTTGCGGAGCATTCTCACAAAACAAAGCACCATGTTTTCCTGGAGAACATGGAGCTGCTTGTGGTTGAGGACCACTACTACAAACGAAGGGTGAGAGAGGACTTGGAAATCATGAAGCACCCAAAAAACTTGAATAGAGACAGGGGGTGTTGGAATGGGATTAGTCCGCAGGAAGTGCGGAAGCCGACAAGATGCGAAAGGAAGAATCTGCAGAAGAAAGGGTCATTCGCGGATAACGCAGAAGTAGTTAATTAGTTAGAAAAGGGTCATGTGGACCATTTTGTAACCATGTAGTTTTGTATAAATAGGAGAATGATTGTAAGCCTAAGGGAACATCATGGAATTGCATTGTATTGCATGGGATGTAATTGAAGATCCTTTGATGGATAGAGCTATCGACTTTGTGAGTTTTGATTTTTTTTGTATCTGCGATATGATGTATTGATTGTTTCTGCAAAGGTCATTCCGTAGGTTTTAATGAATGCATGAATATGTTCGATTATGGTTTTATTTCTGTCTTTGTTTCTATTGAATGATGGATGCGAATGTCTGATGGAATGTTTAATGTTCTGTGGGTTTAGTCATCGCTGTTTATGCTAATAAGTAATTAGATCATGTTGATGTGAATATCTATAATATGTTGATGCTGCGGTTGATGAATCCGCGAATAGTGAAATTTTAACATAGTGTGAATGGCATAATCTCTGGTTTCTACGAATGCAATGTATGTTTGATGCATGTCCTCAACTCCATTGCGGAAACTTGGTTCCTACAACCCCCTTGTGCATCTCGGGTGAGACTTCATTCGCTCTGCGAGTGTTCCTGGAAGGGTTAACACCCTTCTGGGCCGGTGCATAAGGGAGTTTGGGTTGGTGTTTGTTGATGACAGTGTGCAGTGAACCCCTGTTGATAGTTGCTGTGTCAACAAATGATTTTGTTGCCGAGACCTTGAAAAGGAAAAGAAGAGGATATGCTTTGGCATCCGACGAAACCAGAGATCCAAGAGTGGTTTGACAGAAACATGGAAGAATTCGCAGAAAGAGAAAAGAAAAACTGTAGACAGACGATAAGCAGTTGGTTGTAGAAATACATTTATTCAGATATCCACGAAATATTTTTCTGTGAATTCCCAGTATTGTTTCACGAGTAGTTATCACAACTAACATTACAGAAGCACCATTTCCAAGAGACTCAGCCTAAGTATTGGACGCTAGAACTAATTCGACAGCTGAAACGTGTCGGCAACACAGTATCAAGGGCTGTCGAGTTCTGGGTTGATAGTATCCTAGAAGGGTATATCACTAAGTTCACAGTAGACGCGATCAAGTCATACAGCGACACTGAGAGAAATTTCTTCAGGGGACCAAGGGGAAGGTTCTTACTGTTGCTAAAACTGTGGATTAATATGCTCGTGTGCGAAAAGGGAATTTTGAGGATGACTTCCCACGAGTAGAAAGATCAGTGTGCGGAGGTTGTAGGTGTCGCATGAATGCGGATCCGATAGAAAGATGCGGGGTAGATGGACATGAGCGACGATGAGTTTGTATGGGAAGCTGAAGAAGAGTGGGGTACCTTGAGGAGTGGAGCGATATTCCGGCGTCCTGAGAAGAAGAGGAGGACTGAGAGAGAGTCTCTTGAGAGGGATGGAACAGGAGGCTGCGAAACAGGACCACAAGGGAGAAAGCGACCCTATTGCGATGAAGATGGTGACCAGGCTACCCTAGAAGCAGAAGAGACGCAGATCGTAAGTTACAACATACTTGCAACCCCGCGCACTACCCAGAATTTCGCAAGAAACCCAATCTATTCGCAAAGTTTCCCTACGTGCAGCGGTAAAAGTAGCGCATCAGTAAAAACCAATAGTAGGAATGTTAGAATGGCAGACGACACAAAAATTCCCAATTTCCAAGGAAATGGGACCGAGGATCCCGAGAAATTTTGGTTTCTGTGCGAAGCCATATGGACCGTCAAGCAGGTCCAGGATGAAGCTATTAAACAAGTACAGTTAGCGACAACCCTTAGGGGTCGTGCGCTGGATTGGTTTATGAAGTTTACAAGGGTTCTGATGGGAACACTAGCCAAGACGTTGGCACATATCAAAGAAGGCATGATCTATGAATTCGGGAAGCCAAAGTCGGAATCGCAGTATGTCACCAAGCTCAAAGAAATCAAGCAATACCCAAATGAGCCGGTTTGGGAATTTGATCAGCGATACAAGATGTTGATAGTGAAGGTGAGTTTTGGGATAAATGATATGCAACATAGGGAGTGGTTCATCGCAGGACTGGTACCACACATCCTCGGACCACTAATGCAACAGAAGGTTGCGACCCAAGCGGAAGCATTGGAGATTGCGATGAAGCTGGAGGATTCACCAATCGGTGAAACAGGGTTGGGTATGGATTGGATACAAGCACAGCTAGAAAAATTGACAATCCAATTACAAGACATGAAGAAAGGGAAAGAGGCTTGCAAAGAGATCTAGTGTACTAGGTGTAGGACAAAGGGACACCACAAGGATCAGTTCCCAGACTTCTGAGACTATTTGCAATCCGGTGCACCAAATCCCCTCAGTCATGGAGGGTTTCCTTGGTGTCGTATATTCCAAATGAGAGGCCATTGACCAGAAGAGTGTGTCTATCTGCAGAAAATGGTGTCGAAACCAAATAACTTGTATTGCAAGTTTTGTAAATCGGTTGGCCACGATGACAACAACTGCAGATCTTATGGCCTACTCCATGAGAGAATTGCAGCGACATATTTCATGGAAGGAGAAGAACAGGCACCGGGTCAGCAACAGCAGCAGTATAACTAGCTTTCGGCCCAGTATAATCACCAACCATAGCAATACGATCAGGGGCAGTATGGGAAAACGCAGTATCCGGCACCACAGTATCCGACACCGCCGTATCCAGCATCGCAGTATCCTCTACCGCAGTACCCACCATATGGACCACCGCAACAGTCGCAGTACGGGAAGCTGTAGTACCCGCAATATGGCCCACCGCGTGGAGGGGCTAAAGGAGGATTCCGCAGAGGTTGAGGTCCTAGCGCATGACGAGGAGGAGCTGCTAGACAAGGGCGAGGACCAATTATATGCTACAATTGTGGGAAACAGGGGCCTATAAAAGGGATTTCCCAAATCCAGCACCATAGTAGTGCACGTATTGCAGCGCTGTGGATCATGGCGTTGAAGATTGTCCGTAGCTCATCGTGAAATGGTAGAACAAGAATCATCCACCACCTCCACAGAACCAGAATCAAAATCCACCAGCTGTGTAGATGATATCGACGGAGGCTCAAAAACAACATACGACTGTTGGAGTGGTGACACGAGGAGGAGCGACAACAAGAGCCGATGGGCCACGAACTATTGTCCTACCAACAGTACGAAAACATGTCACTTTTGATGCATAGGCTGAAAGGGATATCTTCTTGGAAGCGTAGGAGGAGATGAGATAGAGGAGGCAATTACCTCTTCAGGAAGAATTTATCTACGATATGTCACCGACGTTCGACAAGACGAAGTCGCAGGGAATGCTAATACCCTAAAATCCTTCTTAAAGAGTTGTCTGGAGTTGGCTAAGGATCAGGATGTGCTGGAGGAGATATCCACTCTGTTGACTTGATGGGAGGGTGTACGCCAAGAACAAAGAGTTAATCGCATACACAAGAGGAAGACAGGGAGAGAGATGCGAATTTCGGCACAAATTGGAGCTTTTGATGTCAACTCAATTATCTTGGACCTAGGGTCAGATGTCAACATTCTGACGAAGCATACATGGGAAACCATGGGGAAAACGTAGTTGGCCTAGTCACCAATACAGTTGCGATTAGCAAACCAGAGTAAGGTTACTCCAATTGGTTGGGTGTACCAACTTCTCGTTGAGATTGACGGCCTCAAGTCTTATGTCGATTTCAAAGTAATTGAAATTGTGGACAACACTAGTCTCTACCCAATGTTGCTAGGGATCGAATGGGAAATCAATAATCTAGCAGTTATCAACTTTAAGAAGCGGACAATGTCATTTGAGAAGCGCGAGATGAGGGTCATCGCACCTTTGGATCCTCTAGAAGGGTAGCGATATGTTGAACCGACGAGAGATGAATTTATGGAGGGATGGGATAATATATATAATATATCTGAGGATTACATTAATCCTACCATAGACGATGAATTTGGTTGGCGCAGTGTCAGTTCAGCATCATCGGATTCAGATGAGGTGCTCGATAATTGGAAGAAACGGATGCATGAACTGCCATTTAGGAGATGCGCAAGGATCACACAGTCACTGCAATGGGTAGCCACAGAGGAGTGCGTGCTACCAACGTACGAAGGATTGCCTAATTTGAGCACCTTTCTTGCAGAGTTTGAAGAGAAAGTGTCGGAGCCGCAATGTTTATTAGCCTTGGAAGAAGCCTTGAAGCCTATTCCTGCGTGTTGGTGGGCAGCACACAAGTCTAATATCACAACCCAGCCACTATGTAGCCACCTAATGACGATTAGGTTCGGCGATGCAGAAGGAAGTTTGATGGCAGAGGCGACCCGAACATACATTTGGCTGAGTGCGAAATAAAATGGGGATTACGAGCAAAAGGGGAGTGGCTCCATGCATTCGTTCACACTTTGGATGAAGTACCGCAGAGTTGGTATGTCACAGGAGAAATGCAACACGGAACGACTTCTTGGGAGCAGCTAACACTTGGCTTCAGCCAAACGTTTTGTTTCTCAGATGAGAACCCCTTCATCCATAGTGCGCTACAGGTGATCCATGACAAGATATTTGAAGCAGTACCAACAGAGCAACCATTAGAACTTCGGTGGACTGCGACACCGTAAATGATGATGTAGTGCTACAACATCATAGGAGAGTCGGACGATGAGGACGATTCGAGGGATACGCATGTGCCGGAATCAGAAGGTAGTCGTGGTGTCGAGGCACCAGAAATTCCTTCCAAAAAATTCCAGGAACCGCTGAAGATCAAGAAAGTAAACATTGGGACGGAGGAGAACCCGAAGTTTGCAAGCATTGGGGATTATTGGGATGAGTCCACCATTGCGAAGATGACAGATCCGCTGCATGAGTTTCAGGATCTGTTCCCAACAAAATTCTCAGAGATGAAAGGAAATTTTGGGGACTTAGGCGAAATGAAGATTCCCATGAAACCCGATGCGAAGCCAGTCAAGCAGCATCCCTATCGGTTGAATCCAAGGCACACAGAGACAGTACAGGCCAAGAATAGGAGAATGCTGGATGCAGGAAGTAAAGAGCTAGTAAGGGATGAGTTCAAGAAGTACATGACCCCACACCAATGAAGTTGGAAGGCATTGGAGACAACCGCATGCACTGTGAAAACGTAAACAAAGTGCGACACCGCGACACTGCGAAAGTGGCCGCACTACTAATCAACCACTGGAAAAAAAAAAGACAGCCACAGGCATCTGTCGACAAGCAAGTATTGATCGATAGCAACAACACTAGTCGGCAAAGGAATCGCAGTATGACAGACTTGGTGTGAATGAGTCAAATCTTGTCATAAATACAACAATTAAACCACAACGGACATCAGCAAAAATGAGAAATTGGCAATTAATATCCAATGCATGTGGTAGATTTGGAAAATTACCGCCGGATTCAGTAATCATGGTCCAAAATCGGTCGGATGCAGCCAACCCACGCTATGAATACGGGAAAAAGGGGCAAAGAAAAGGCATTGTGTGATTGAGTAAGAGGTTGCAAAGCTATGGTTTATGTTTCAAGCACCAGTACAGAGCGACCAGAGCCGACGCCAGTTACAGAGGAGTAGCCAGAAGTTATGTCCAACATGCTGGTCTGAAAAAATCAAATCACGAACCGGCCTCCAGACATCGGCCGTGCCAAGAAGAAAGGAACCCGGGCCTCAACAAGGTTCACCGATGGAGTTGCGGGCCCCTTAGGTGCCAAAGTACTGCAAGAAGGGCACGATGGCCCAATGCTACCAGATTACATTCTGTCGTGCCAGAAAGCAGCACTCATGCTACGGGTAAACAAGAACGAAAGGTATAATATTGAGGTGCCTCTGGTACCAAAGGGTGTTCCTCATGTCAGGGACATTACGTCCAAACTGCATAGGCTGCAGTATACCGACCATGACCTCGCAAAATTCCAGGAATACGTAGAAGGATACGTTGATGTCCCCCACAAAGGAGGCCCAACCACTAAGGAACCTGCGGCATGGGAAAAGGGATTGGAACGATCAAGGCTGTTAGGCCTCACCCAATTGTCGCACTTCGGGGGGTTGGCACATGTCAATGCATGTGTCAAACAACTGATTACCTGTTTTCATGGCGGGTCTCTTTTGCTGCATGAGAGGATCCCCATCAAAGTCAACTTGATCGCAAGAATCACAGGGCTGCCTAAAGATGGAGCTGACCCTTCCCAATTTTTCCAGGGGAAGGATAACGACAAAAAGCTTGTGGAACAGTTAACGACCAAGTATGGTGTGTTGAAAGATTCCCGAGGATACCTCATCCACAAAATCAACAACCAGGCTGTCAGGGTCAAGGCCAAGATACTAGCAGTCAAAGTGAAATAGAATAACAGGCCCAAGGAATGCAATTCAGGGGTCATTGCTACCGTGGAATGGTGCGTAGCAGGCGAGCAGATGAATTGGTCCCAATTCCTACTCCATGAGTTGATCGACGATGTGCACGATGCCCAAGAGTACGGGAAGGCATTTACATACTCTTGGCTCCTCATATTCATTGCATTAGTAGGATGGAGGGAACCCAACCACTATTAGGGTATGGACACCCCAGAAGCTCGGGTATGCGAAGGGGCGCAGTACCAAAATTTATGGGCAACTACTACTGATAAAGTGCGACAGAACGAAAACATTGTGCAGTTTTATGTGTTACTGGAGAGGATGCAGATAGATGCACAAATGATATCGCGGATACCGGAGCAAGCAACAACAAAGTATTGATCGATCGCACATCTATCAGTCGAAGCACAGACGATTTACCTTCAAGCCCATAGAGATCTAGGGAAGCAATGGCTGCAGACACAGTACAAACTTACCGAGGAAGAGATAGATGCCATTATCGCTAAGTGGTTGGAGGAATGGAAGGCCCGAACTGTGGAAAAGGACATAGTGAATGGCCAGAACATAGGTCGACCAAACTTGGCCAAGGTAGAAGAAGTTTCAGACAGTCGAAAGCAAGGCACATGAAAAAATAACCCTGCGGAAGATCAGTTGGAGGCATCCAGCTACGATGGAACTTCAACAACGAACACCCTGACAGATTCAGAGTTGGAGGAACAGTACGAGGAGCTAAGGACGAATAAAAGGATGGACCGTGCTGGAAGAAGCACATGGGAAGGGCTCACTGCGCAGCAGGTCAACCGACTCCTGGAGCGCATTACAAAAGTGGCGAAAAATAAACGTGATCAGATTACACAGCATTCAGTCGAGCGATTCCAATAGATAGGCGAGCTACTAAATACAATGGTGAACACAATAATTAATACAAGCGTCCCGCATGGGGATATTCAGCAAAATCGGTTGACACCCAGCATAGAGGTAGAAGTTGGAAACCAACCGCGGATAGTCCAAATAGAATCCCATGCCATCAGAACAGGTGATGAGGCTTTGGATTCCGGGGTATAGAAGGCCGACCAGGTTATGGTAAATTTCAACCTACTTCCGAAGTTGACATTACACCAAACCCAGGCAGCAGCAAGCATGGAAATCTGTGACCACGAGGTTGCGATGCACAAAAAGGTGGTCGTGTATAAGAAGCAACTACATGCCAAAGTGATGGAGGCATAGCGTCTTCAAATGAGTAAGCTGCAGCACTGGCTGCGAAAGAGAAGGATGTAGAGGAATAAGCCAAATTAGAAAAAGCGCTTGTGAAGGCATGCGAAACGACAGTACTAGATACAAAGGTAGACCTAGAAGCGCAAGCGGTTATGTTAGGGGTGGCTCTCATTGAGATAAGGAAGGAAAATGCAGAGCTCTAGGTTAGGGTGACACCCAGCACACAGCCGAAATAGATTCAGAGTCGGCAGACAGAGATCGAGGATGCAATAACAGAGATCCAGGAGATGGAACAGGTGGCATAGATAGTCATAGAAGGCATCACAGAGTTTTGGGGCGGCGTAGTCGAGGATGACCAGCTGGCTGCGCTGAAGGGACAACTCAGTGAGGCAGAAGCACAGTTAGATACCTTTAAGGGATCACTCAAAGAGATGGCCCCAATGGTGCGAATGACAAAGGAGGCGAAGATGAAAAAGTATGCAACAATACGTAACAAAGGCCCACGAACGACAGCAACGAAGGGCCATACAACTGGACAAGCTCCAAACAAAATCCACAGTCCTCATAACACAGGTAGTAGAGGTCATGAAACAAGTTAAGGCGCAACTAGAGGCAGCACGACAGAAGGGCTGAGAACACCCAATGGAGGAGCAGGAAAAAGAATGTGCATAGCTTCGAGCATCTATGAAGGAACTGGTCGTTTAGCTTCAAACTGAATATGACGACTTCCGACGAAAGGTGCATGCACTAGCGGTGTCCAGCTGAGGTGGCTCGAGGGTGAGCCACAAGTTTGTGTTGGGGGCCTGTTGGCACGGGATTAATCTGCGGGAAGTGCAGAAGCCGACAAGCTGCGAAACGAAGAATCCGCAAAAGAAAGGGTCATTCACGGATAACCCGAAAGCACAGAAGTAGTTAATTAGTTAGAAAAGGGTCATGTGGACCATTTTGTAACCATGTAGTTTTGTATAAATAGGAGAATGATTGTAAGCCTAAGGGAACATCATGGAATTGCATTGAATCACATGGGATGTAATTGAAGATCCATTGATGGATAGAGCTATCGACTTTGTGAGCTTTGATCTATTTTGTATCCGCGATATGATGTATTGACTATTTCTGCGAAGGTCATTCCGCAGGTTTTAATGAATGCATGAAGATGTTAGATTATGGTTTTATCTCTGTCTTTGTTTCTATTGAATGATGGATGCGAATGTCTGATGGAATGTTTAATGTTTTGTGGGTTTAGTCATCATTGTTTATGCTAATAAGTAATTATATCATGTTGATGCGAATATTTGTAATATGTTGATGCTGCGGTTGATGAATCTGCGAATAGTGAAATGTTAGCATAGTGCGAATGGCACAATCCTTGGTTTCTGCGATTGCAATGTATGTTTGATGCATGTCCTCAAATCCACTATGGAAACTTGGTTCCTACAGCCCCCTTGTGCATCTCGGGTGAGACTTCATTTTCTCTATGAGTGTTGCTGGAAGGGTTAACACCCTTCTGGGTCGGTGCCTAAGGGATTTTGGGTTGGTGCTTATTGATGACAGTGTGCAGTGAACCCCTGTTGATAGTTGCTGTGTCAACAAGGGGATTGAAATAAGCAAGAGATGGGTGCCTCTAATCAATAAGGAAGGTAATGGTTAGAACCAGGTATGTTTTACAACCCTCCTGCACAATATTTTTGTCAGTATCACTAACCTAGTCTCCGTTTGGTTTTAATTGATGATGATAAAGGAATTGTGATCATGAATTTGCCTTGATTTCCAATTATAATGATTATTACCTTTAGTAATTATTAATAATTATTTTTAAAATTTGATTATGGATTATTAATAATTATTTTGAAATTACTTGAACAAAGTTTATTCCTTGAATGTTAGTAATTTAATGATATTATTATCACTATAAATATTTACTAATTATTTACATTGATTATTATTTATGGTTAATTATGAATAATCTTTTTGAAAATATATTTTTAATATCCTTTTAAAAAAGGATTAATAATGATATCATTTTATTAACATTTATGAATGAATTTTGATTATGGAATTATTAATAATTACTTATAATTATCTGAACAAAGATTATCCCTTGAATGTTTTTAATTTGATGATATTATTATCACTATGTATAACACTTATGATTATTACTAAGCATTATTTATTATTTACAATGATTATCTAATATCCTTTTAAGGATTAATAATATCATTTTAATAACATTTATGAATGAATAATCTTAAAAATTATTTAATGATCATTTTTGTAATAATCATCAACTAGGGTTTCATGATTTTTTAAGTTTCTATTAAAAATTCTCGGAGAAGATGAAGGGTTAGGTCAGAATGGGAAAGGACCGGGCATCCCTAACTATTTATACGCCTGGTTAGCAACTCTTCTACACATATTTTGTCCTTAAGATGAATCCAGCTTAGGATTCGAAATGTCAACAACAAAAATGCCGACTGTGGATTATCCGGAAACCCATTCGAAGATTGGGAAGGATAATGCTATTATATACTTCCTTTCCAAACTCCCTATTTCCCGACAAACATCTTTTTATAGTTTCTACTTACACACCTTGGTATGTAGATATCACTAATTTTTTGGCTACAGGGAAACTATCGAACCACTTATCTCCGAAGGAAGGAAACCACTTTATTAGGAAAAGTGCTAGATATTCATGGATAAATGGATTCCTCTTCCATACAAGGCTGGATCTAGCAGTTTGATCTTGTGTAAGAGAGGATGAAACCTATGATATCCTTAAGGATTTTCATGATGACCCTTGTTGTGGGCACTTTAATGACAAAAGAGAAAATTACAAAGTACTTCTCCTGGACTATTTTTCCCTAACTTATTCAAGTATGAAAACATGTATGTGTAGATTTGTGATAGCTATTAGTGAATGGGTCGACCAACAGCCTGATGAAATGCTACTACAACCCCAACTTGTCATTAAACCATTTTAGAAGTGGGACTTATATTTCATGGGTCCAATCAACCCCATGTCTCATCTAAAATCCCACTTCTTGTTTTTCACTGATTATGTTATAAAATGGGTAGAGGTTAAAGCACTTCCAAGAGCCACCAAGCAAGCTATAGCATAATTCCTTCTTGAGATCTTTGTTCATTTTAAGACACCACACAAGAGAGTCTCTGATGGGAGAGCTTAGTTCACTTCTCAGTTGATCCAAGATCCTACTAAAAGATACAAAATTTATCATAGAATCTCTTCACCTTACCATCTGCAGGCCAATGGACAAGTGGAGAGCACCGATAAAGTAATAGAGTCCACTCTCACCAAGACTATACAACTTCACCGATGAAATTGGGGAACCAATATTTTAGAAGCTCTTTGGTCATATAGAATGACATGGAAAAACACTACATGTTTCATTCCTATGAGATTGTGTATGGTAAGAGCACCCTTTTCCCAATTAAATTTGAAGTCAAACATTAAGAACTACTCTATAAGTGGATTTTGATCTCCCTACATCACAAGAAAATCGCCTAGAGAAATTAAATGAATTGGATGAATTTCATCAATATTCCTTGCACCAAACCTTTGTTGTTCAACATCAACGGAAGAGATGAAATGACAAATTCATAAAAAAAATTCGAAAAAGTCGATTGGGAATTGTTATACTACTCTAGATTGAAAGAATTCAAAGGGAAGTTTCATACTCAATGTTGGGACACTACGAAATAGATACTATATATGATAATGGGACTGTGAAGCTATGCATCCTTGATGAGGAAAATACTTTCATGATGTCCAATGGACATCGCCTGAGGCTCTACATGAATCCATTATCCAAGGAGGAATTCATGGGGAATATACAAAGTTAATGGTGTAGTGAATATCTCAAGATTGTTGATGCGATGAAGAAATCATTTCCATTAGCATCAATGACATGATCTCACCAATTGAATTAAAAACAATCCCCATCCTTAAATTTTATGAAATGCACATTTAGCATCTATTTTGAAGGTATAAATTCAACTATTGATTCATAGAAATTCATGGATTACCACACCAGTGGACTCTACCCTCTTGTTGCAACTCCGCCACAAATATTGGAGTTCTTCCCATTCCAAAACTACTGCAAATGAGTGAGTGCAACTTTGGGCATTCCAAAATTACTACAACTTAGCTACTACTACTTTGAATGTTCCAAAACTATTGCAACTATGGAAAAACCACCACAAATCCGATCCCATCATGCTGCAACTTTGAACACCATTGTATTCCACCTGTTGTATTCCATGTCATATCTTTCCATCACATGTACCATTACCATACACATCAAAAATCATTTCGGTGACATGTTGGTAAGTGTAGTAAGGTACAATTTCCTTCATCTCTAGCATCTTTGACTAAATGACATGATTTTTGGGAAACTTACCTATCCACTCCCCATGCTCCATTTTAAATCAACCAAGGATTGTTACTCCTTTCAGTTGGGGGGGGGAATTATTATCCTATCACCTTGTCACCGTTAATGAGATTAATTCCATTTTTTATCATGTACGCTCTGTTGTGTTGTCAGACTCATTCCCATGTTGGAAAAGGTTGTGGCCACCTTTCTTGCTTCAACTTGAAGAAGTTTTGAATGTACTATGCTGCAACTATGCTAATCAACTCCTACTATGAAAATTTCCTTGGGGATCCATTATTAGACATGAACTAGAGACCATAGAACCGTTGTAGAGAAATGAAAGAGTATACCATATTTTTTCAGGATGCACAATGGGTGACATACCTTGATAAATTGAAGGGGATTGATGTAGATATAGCTTTGGAATTTTCTAAAAATATTTAGAATATGTGGACTAAAGTTCAAGGGTTTCACTTTAAATTAATAGAGGAAGTATTGGATACGATTATAGGGATGCCATAGGTTGGTGATCGATGATTTGAACGAAAAACAATGCTCTCAACAACCAAATAAGAATTTCTATCGGAAGATGAAACCCTAGTCAAGTAAGGGAAGGTGTTTGATTGGAAGTATCCACATCATCCATGGTAAGATGTCACATATTTTGTGTAGAAGTACATTAGCTATTAAGGTATATATGACACCATTTTTGGGTATCACCTCAAACTACTTACTCACCTTTGCCAAAAAAGTCTTATCAATATGCATTATTTTCTTCTGAAAACATTACAACACATGGAAAAGACTATTAAGGCTGCTAGGAATCTCTTGGTTTATGTTACTAATCACAATTTGATTAAAATTTTGGTGATCCATGCCCTGATGAGTAAAGGACTAACTTGGGAAGGTTTTCTTGATCATTCATCTCAAGAAATGACAAAACAAAGGACACATGAGAAATTTGAGGCACAAGATAGACTTACATTGTCCAAGGGAGAATAATGAAGGAAATGATCAATGAATATAGAGGAGTAGAACTAGGAGGTAGTCTCCCCTATTTCAAGTCCATGTGAAAATGATGTAGATATCATTAAATATTGTCCTTTGGAGGATATAATTTGATCAATGAGGAAAGAAGAAGCACACTTATTGTAGAAATGTTGAGGAAAATAAGGACATGCTCCTTTGTCAAAGCAAAAGCAACAAATCTATAGGCTTGTATTGGTGCTTCCACATAAGAACCAACACAAGCTTTAGAATAAGGAAACATGCTTCCACACAAGAACCAACACCGGTTCTAAAACAAGGAATACTTGTTGCTCCACAAGAACCAACACTAGTTTCAGAATAAGGAATACATGTTGATCCACAAGAACTTGTTGAGGAGATAAGCTTGAGGAAACCTACCAAGAAAGGAAAATGGATATTTTCATGTACCACCCAAGTAAACCAAATATGACACCCTCGTATGCTATACTTGTAAAAAAAATTCATGAATTAAGAAAGAAAATTCATGATTTAGGGATGAAGTTAAAAAATATTGAGGAAAAGTTGCAAGAGTGTCAATCACAAGAAGGGCTGGAAATTCTTCCCCAATCTTTTGAGTAGTGTGCTCAGTCATCTATTGATGGGTGTAAAGAAGGAGCAACAAGATTTGTTTCTACTCCTCTTGAATTCCCTCACATGGTTACTAGTTCAGAGTCTGACCCTAAGCTTGGTCCTTAGCCAACAAACAATGCTTCTACTGGCGAAGAGGAAGGCTTACTTTATTGTGAAGAAGTCATTCCCACAAATTCTCCAAAAACTAAGTACACTAATGTTGGGGTTCAAACATAGAAACTCCTCATTCAGGATAAGGAGGTTTAGATGGAGGTATCCTCTATCTTGGACATGGGCATTTAGATATAGAAAACCTTTATGCAAGCCAAAGAAACTCAAATAGAAGACACAAAGCCTGTTGTTTATTCAGTGGGAATACATATAGAACCTATAAAATCTAATGAAAATCTTTTGTTGGGCGAACAACTTTCAAAATGGTAGGCCGCAACTAAGGCTTATGATCATGGAGAGGTTCCTCTAGAGGAATGTAGGTAGGCTATTCATAGCTTAAGAAAATGTTGGGTTGAAAAATTGTTTGTGCGCCATTCTATGTGGGATTAGTGGAAAGCAGGACACAAAAAAGGATTAGGGATTAGATTCCTCAGTAAAGAGTTTGAAGGAATAAAAATGGGATATGGCTTCTCTTTTCGACTCCATTTTCAACTACAGAGGGTCATCCCTTGTTTACTCTATTTTTCTATATGAAATAAATTTACTATTTCATCTTAAGGAAATGGCCACAAATAGACCCCATAGTGTAAATGTTTGTAGAATCATTCCTTGAGGGATATTACAGAAGCAGTAATGAAGAAAGAATTTTGTTATGCGAATTGTATCAGAATGAAATTATTTTACAACATGATAAAGAAAGGAATCCAAACCATTTTGTTGCTGATGTATGCTTGAGGGACTTCACATCCTTTTTGAGTCACCAGGTCCAGTGGAGATATGATCATTTCACTACTAAACAAAATCAATGAGATTGTAGACTATGGGTAAGAGGTGAATTCCACAACCCCAAAATTGTCCTTCAATTCCATTATAAATTACTTGCATCCACTCCACATGTTTATATCATTACTGCAAATCAACAAGAAACAATCTACCATTATGTCAAGCATATTAAGTCTCTGAAGGATAATGCTATGGTAACTTGCAAACATAGGTGGGATAGTGCCACTAATGAAATGAGAACAAGTGATGCCTTTAATCCTTCTAACCCAATATTAGCATTCCAATGAGTAGATATATATATGTTGAGTGTATCAAAAAATGTGGATACAAGTGGATTGGCCTAAGACTTGTTGATGCCTCGAAATTCATAGCATCAATCAGCAAGGGATTCTCCCCGGTAAGCAAGCCCAATTAGATCACTCATTGTTTGGTGTGGGGAATCCGGCCGGTTAATGGCCCGGCTACCGTATAAGATTTAAAGATTTGTTTCCTTTCACTGGTTATGGCCCGATCCACCGTTTATGTATTTTATTCTTAAAGATGATATGCATATGCTCTATCTAAATGCATGTTGTTAAAACAAATTTGATCTAAGAATTATCTAAGCTAATCAATCTATCCCTCCAGGGAGCAAAACTGAAATATGAGTAATAAACTGAAATACATCCAAGAGTCTCACAAGTAACTATTTAATAGCACAGATGCATTCACAGCAAAAATTAAAAGATATCAAAGATAGCTTTGACAAAATTTAAAGCATTACATTACTCATTTAACACAACATATTTGCACATGAAAATGAAAGCATTCACAGCTAAGAATTAATTCAGGATAGTCAGGAACAATCTCACAACATATGAATCAACAGTGCAGAAATAGTTCAGCAAACATTCAACAAATCCCAAGCAAAACGCAATGCTAGATTTCCCAGGTAAAAATCAGTCCTTCTTTATTGATGTAGAAAAATAATTCACATACAGCATAAGTCCTCCCTTTCACATGCCAAAAGTCCTATCTCTTCTATTCTCCTCTTCTATTTATAACTTTTACAAGAATTTGTCTCTCCTCATACCCTAAACCTAGGGAAACATAAAAGTTTGTCTTCTAGTGCCTAAAGATACAAAAGTAATTTCCAGCTGTCTTTCTAAAACATTATACAATAAAAAACAATTCCAACTGTCTTTTTAAAAACATTTATACAATAAGAACAGTCTCAGCTGTCTTTTCTACAAAATACAATAAAGCGGATTTAATTCCCAAATGGTCCCGCTACTATAGTTGATCCTTTTATTTCAGCTGCCCCATCCACTTCAACAAGTTGGCTTACTTCAGCAGGTCTGTCCACATCTGTGATGAAGCTGGCCCATTGGCTGATTTCTCGTAAAATGGTATTTCCCCGCGCAGAAACCATCATCTTTAGTGCTATCTCATGCTTACCCATATCTGATTCAACGTTTACTTCTCCTATTGTTGTTTCCTGGGCGATGTCCTCTAGGAAATAGGCATGGATAGAAGTTTTCCCAATCAGCCGGTGGAAGTCTTCTGGAGTTGGGATATCTATCTTGCTTAGGTATTCTATTTTTGCATTTTGCTTGCTATGCAAGTCTGACAAGCGCTGATCCTTTTCTGGAAAATCATCTATGGTTTCAGGTAATGTCATGTGGCATTTCCCATGGATCTCTCAGATTTTTAAGTAGAGGTCAGTACATTTCTTGATGGTTTTCTGGATTGCAATGCTTATCTTCGTACCACATTCTCTACAAAACTCCAGGACTCCCAAATCCAAGTCTAATTCTTCCACGGACAAGACACGTAGGTTTCCCGGGAATGTTGATTTCCCTTTCCTCCATTCAAACCGTCCATTGATTTCCTCTATGTGGCGCACATACCTTCTCTTAAGTCTTAGTGCCTCCACCTCAATTGCTTTCATCCTTGAAATCATTCCTTTCACTTGGAAAATCTCTTCTGAGATTAGTTCTAGCGATTGATGAACTCTCTTTATCATATCACATGCTTGCTCATGGAATGTGATTAGGTCCTGTTTCTTCTCTTTTTCCCTTTTTAGCTACTCCTTTTCTTTTTTCAGCCTTTCGAGCTGGAGCTTGTAGAACTCAATGTGCCTCTTGTTGTTGGCTTCATGCTGCTCCAATTTGATACGAACCATTACACCAAAACCTCGAGATGTTAATGAAGGCCGCCCACCAGGATCTTAACATCCCACCATGCTCCGCAATCCAGACTCTGGGCTGGATGTGCGCCCGTACGGTGGTGTCCCCTTTGCACCGTACGAGCCCCGGGCGAACACTGCAATGCCGGCATTGCCACCCGCTCTGTGACTTGAACCTGGGTGGAGGCTCTGATACCAGATGTGATGCACCTGCAACAATTAATTAATACGAATATGAAAAATAGCAGAAATGACAGAACTCTTAATCACTTTTATATTGATCACAGACCACTTCGAGGGGGCAACCTCCTATGAGCAAGCTCAATACAAATAACTTCATGGTGCCTTCATAGGTCTCAACACACACTTATATACTAATTCTAGGCGCCAATACTATGGGTCAAAACCATGGGCCGTTACAAACTATGGATCAACAATACTACGAGCTACTTACAAAGCATATGCGCCAACAACAATAACACAAACTATTGATCAACAAATACTATGGGACGACTTACAAAGCATATGCGTCCAACAACAACATACTAACAAAGTAAAGACATGGGTTCCTAACACAATTCTTGTATGTGGGCTTCTAACCCTTCTGTGGCTATTAACTGTTGTTTCCTGATGCTGACCGCATGTTCTTCCAATTCTTTTAAGCGAGTTTCTAATTTCCTCTTCTCACCTTCTAGGACTATAAGATGTGTATTGAGTGCATGCTTAACCGCCATCTCTACCTTTTATTCTTGAAGGTTGGCATACTTCCATTTCATCTCTTTTCCCAGGTGTACTTCTTGTATTAGATTATCTTTAACCTTGAAACATTTGTCTCTGTATTTCTTTACTTCCTCCACTAGCATAACTACATTATCGACACTTTCCTGAGCCGAAGCTACACTGCATGTTGCCGTGAACTCAGGGTCACTATCAGTCCCTTTGAAGAGCGGAACCTGAGTTACTCTAACTTCCTCTCGGCTTTATCCATTTCTCATCCTCTTTTCAGACCTACTTATGATAGTCTTCTTTCTAGAATCAAAGAAGACAAAATCCATATTTGACACTAGGAGCTACTTCGAGGGGGTGTATGGGGTGAGAGGGAGTTATTGAGATGAGACAACTCCATTTGAGGTTTTTGTTATTGCACCCAAGTCCATATCTTGCATGCCTGAGCCTCCTTGATCCATATCTTCTTTGGAATTCTCCGCTTCTTCTTTCTGCCTCTGCAATTTTGCCGCTCCGCTTTTGCTTTCTCCCTTATTTCTTGTAGCTTTTCAGCCATTTCTCTCTTTATCCTTTCGGCTTCTTCTCTTTGCAATCTCTTAGCTTGTTCTTACTGGATCTTAGCAGCTTCTGCATCTTGACATTGTTTTTCCTCTTGTTTATTTTGGATCCTTTATGCTTCCTATTTCTACTTCTCTACTTTCTCCCTTTGAAGCCTTTAACTTTCTTATTCTTTAAGCCTATCCACCTCCTCTTTCTTCTTTCTTTCAGCTTCCTCTAGCAGCATTGCCACTTCCTCTTGGCGTTGCTTTTCCTCCTGCTCCTTTTTCATTAACCCCATAGGTTTGGAACTGGAGCTGGCTCCACTTTTAGGGTGGTAGCGCTTTCCCAACTCGGTCATATTCTTGGCACTTCAAAATAACTCTTCGTCCTTGTCAAAATGGTGTGCATACTCAAAATTAACTTTGAGCTTGAGGTAGTGAGCAACAAATTTTCCTTCAGGGTCATGCCTATTAAATCTCCTTGTCCCGAAATGGAAGGACTCTAAATATTTAGTGAAATGTATACCATATTTCATCTTGGGGAGCTGGTATGCTCCAATGATAAATGGCATTGGCGGGTATGCAACCTTCTTCTTATCACTAAGTATTTTGCTGACTCCATCTATAAAGAGTTTCCTTACAGCCTCTTTGTGTACGACATAATCTGTAGCATAGAGGGGTAATAAGGACGGAGCATGACTACCTCCATACATTCTGAAGTATGTCCCTTCCTTAGAGAAGTAGTAATCTCCATATGTTTCTATGATGGGCATGGAATTTTCTGATAGGCAGCCAGGTTCTTCTCTGAAAATCAGCTGATATAGGGGCATGATGAATCTTTCACATATTTGAGTATAATGGCTCGCATACTTGTGTGCCCACATTATCTGATAAGCCACATGGAGGGGAGATTCCTTGCTCTTCCAAACACATCCCAGATTAGGGAAAGGGTGCTTTATGAGTAAGCAATCCACCAGATAAGAGGAGATGAAAAAATCAGCCTTATTTTGGGTCATTCCTCCCTGGGAAACGGTTATAAGAGAGGCCATGTAATCTGATGTGATGTCTTCCCAATTGAAAATCGCACCCTGCGTAGCTTTGTGGAACATCAGAGGCACCCAGCCTAGTTTGTATATGTTCCCATTTGGCATGTCGAACACCCGACTCAACATCAGGGCGATGAGTCTGTAGGGATTCCTTAGGATATTGCTCTCATATTCTCCATTGTTTCTTTGCCTTATTTTCCTCTCGGCAATTGTCATCTTTCTAGCACATTCCGAAAGGTCCAAATTCAGTCGGGATAACCATTCATCATTTTGGAAATACTTAGGGTGTGACAGCTTGTATGCTGCCATGATATGTTCTGGCGCAAATGATGCAAGGCTCATCCCTTTTATGTCTGTGATGAATCGGGAGTCAATATTTAATTGGGGTATGATCCAACCGATGAACTTAGAGCACGGGAACAATTTAGGGCAGGTCGCTGCTTTGTGGAGACCGGATTTCTTTATGTTCCTGTACACCATTTGTTCTTCCAAGGAGGCCTCGGGAAAGTTTGATCTTCTATGACTCTGTACAGCTCGCCCCATTGATATTCTAGAGTACCCCCTGTGATAGCCTTTGTATCGTCAAACATCGTCTCCAACAAGGTGTCCAAGAGGATTTCCACGTCTGAATCTGACTCGGCTAACTTGGCTTTCTTCTTGGCATACCACTTGTGCATATCATACCTAAAATGACAGTGAAGGACAAATGAGGGATTTCATAGTTTGTGGGCGACATAGTTCTTATATCCATGGTATAAAAAAAATATGTGGATTAGTATGAGTATTATCTTCCATTCAACACACAATCATCCATGCAAAATCTCTAATGAGAATGATTAAAACAAAAAAGCAAGTGCTGTTGGAGATCATCCAGCGTTATTTCATCGTTATAAATAATGAGCAAGGAAGCATTATTAGCATTATGTTATAATTTTCAGAATGCGCAATGTCTATGCTAATGGAAGAAAAGAAGCTTTGAAGCAAACCGAGTCTTTTTCATAATGGGAAGCTTATCTTTTGAGTAACAGAAGAGGGGCGAGCAACATTTCTTTTAAATGCATGAACTATGAAAGAGAAACCAATTGCGCAAACAATCGGGGTGAAACACCGAACACAACTGACAAGAAAGCTTAAAGGAACGTGTGTGTGGGAAAACAAACAAGACACACAGCAACTGTGTGAACCTTTCCCACCATGACATCTCTTAATAGGGGAGAATTTCAGCTGGCTGAGAAGTAAAACTAGAAAACACAGTTAACTTTGCTATCGGAATTTTAAGACTTTGGTGAAGTTCAGGGGCATCAAGCTTGCAGAGTTTCAAGATAGGAAGCTTCTTAAAGGGCACCGGACTCATGGCTTGACCAAACCAGAGAGGACAACTACGATGGACTGCGTGGAGCATATGAATTACTGGCAGGGACACCGGGTATAGGTAAGGACAAATCCGAGGCGAAAAACAGACTCTTCCGTTGTTATGGAGCATGAGGGATTTTGGTTTTTTAAAAGAACTTCGGCTTCCCTTTTTCCTTTTGAAAGAGAACGACTAGCGTGAGCTTAAAATAAAAACAACCAAGGTCCCAAACGGGTAACAAAACGGAAAAGGGTTCTCTAGATCCTACCTGTCAACACTAGAGAGGCCGCTGGGGTCGTTGTGAGCACCATGACTGGTGACAGTTCGAGGCTTCCAATGGCAAACAACGAATGCTCTCGGTGTCAACAAATATGGAATGGAAAAATAGAAACCTCGTTTGATGTATATATAACAGGAGTTTTTAATTTCCCGCAGGATGGACAGTTGGGGCATTAAATGCACACAAGGATCAATGAAAAGATCAATAAATCTGCACGGGGTAAAATTGAATTCTCCACCAACTTACCTCTCCACTTTCCAAAAAAAATGGACTGCGCCGATGGTTGGCGACTCAAATGCTAACTCCTGCGTAACGATCGGAGGAAATGGGCCTTGGAATGGTGCAACGGTAGGAGAGAAGGGATCAAACGCTGCGATCAGTCGACCGAAAAGAGCTTAAAAGGATGCGACGAGGGGACGATCAAGTCTCTCTACGAGGCTTCTGGTCGACGAAACATAGGTTAGTCTCTTGCGCACCGGTCCGCAAAATTGGGGTTAAAGGATGTGACCAAGCGGCGAATGATAAGACAAAAACCAAGTGCATAATGATCGACGAGATATAAGCCAGAAGGTCACGACTGGCCGACAAGAGATAAACCAGAACAATGTGCAATGGTTGACGATGATAAACTTAGAGACTGCGCAACGGTCGGTGCAACAGGGGTTAAATGCCACGACCGATCGGTGGGTAATAAGTCAAAAAAAAAACGTGCCCTGGTCGAAAAAAGATAAGGTAAAATGGTGCGCAACGGTTGGCAAGTTTAACATTAAAGTCTACAACCAATGTTGACCAAAAGTGAAGTTTTCCTATAAATAATTTTTGAAATTTCTATAGAACATGTGGAATATGTCTTTTCATTTACTAATTTCTATAATTTCTGTAGAACACTTGAAATATGTCATTTTGTTTACAACTTTTGCCAAATTTAAATAAGAATATTTCTAAAAATTTTATAAATATTTTTTGAAAATTCCAGATAAAAAATTTTCAAATTTCTATCTGAATATTTAATATCCTATTGACAATTAACAAATTCATTAAGTTTTTTTCACTTTTAATATTAAATGAAAATTATAAACAAATTTGATATTAGTAAATAATTTCTAAAAATAAAAACCATTATAAACACTAACATGTATTCAATTGTTATCCGTGAGATGTAGAACAGTTGGTGGCGGGGTATGGTTAAGATGCCCCCTAAGCGGAAAGTTCGTCGGTTCTAATCCCGTGGATACCAAAAAATCCAACCATGTTAAGGGTTGGTGGAGTCCAGGCCGGGTGCGATCCCCGGGTGATTTTGACGGCTTAGATGTGTTTGGGTACACAGGGTACTACCAAAGGACCGAACATCAAGAGAAACCACTTCACACAAACAGATCACAGATCAACACACCGATGTTTTGATGTGGTTTAAACCCTCTTAAGGGAAACACTCCACGGCCCCGGCCAAATAGCTTCTACAGGACAATTTATTATGCAAAGAAAGAAAGTTACAAATGAGCTTCTCATAATCAATCAACTAAACAATGACCCTCCATGCTCTTTAAATAGAGATCATGGACCAATCGGGTGTTAAGCCACGGATCAAGGTTAGGTTTGATCTAAGAGAAGTTGAGCCGTCGGATCACTCTATGTCGGGAACATATCGTGACCATCGGATTAAGTATTTACAAATGCATACTAATGCATACTAAAGAAAAACACTATCCCTAACGGATATATTACACAAGTTGATCTTAACTAACTCCTAAGTGTCTAAATATCCTAACATCCCCCCTTAAGAACAACTTGGGATAGGATGAAGGATTTACAAAAGTGACACTATTAGGAGAAGGAAGGAGGCATTAGAGCCTATCCCCCCTTAATAACAAGTTCCTGAACTCCTAACATAGATCGAAGTTTAGAAAACTTCGCTTCTGTAAGAGACTTGGTGAAGATGTCTGCAACTTGATCATCTGTAGGGAAAAAGAGCACTTCAAGAACACGATCATGAACAAGATTTCTGATGAAGTGCATATGTAGTTCAATGTGTTTGCTGCGTTGATGTAGAACTAGATATTTGGAAAGCTTGATGGCACTTTGATTGTCGCACCAAAGTGGAGTAGGCTGCTGCTGCTCAAATCCAAACTCTGAAAGGATCTGTCGAAGCCATAAAGCTTCTTGACTGGCATTAACTGCTGCTCAATATTCTACCTTTGCTAAAGAAAGAGAAAGAGCTTGTTGTTTCTTACAAGCCCAAGTAATAGGTCCACATCCCAGACTGAAAACATAACCTGTAGTAGACTTTCGATCATCAGGATTATCGGCCCAATTTGAATAAGTGAAACCAACCAACAAAGGTTTCCCCCCTATTCTGTAATGAATCCCAAGCTGAACTATACCTCGAATATATCGAAGTATTCTTTTAGCTGCTTTTTAGTGACTTTCATGAGGTGTTTGCATATAACGGGCAACACGACCAATGACAAAGGAAAGATCAGGACGGGAATGAGTCAAGTATAAGAGACTACCAACAAGCTGACGATATAAGGTGGCATCAACTTCAGGTGAAGTACACGTGGCGGAAAGTTTGACTCCAGACTGGAAGGGAGAAGGGGCTGGTGTACAATCTTCCATGTGAAAGCGATGAAGAAGGTCACAAGCATACTTAGACTGAGAAAGAAAGATTCCTTCTTTGGTTTGCAGGACTTGGAGACCAAGAAAATAATGCAAATGTCCTAAGTCTGACATTTCAAAATTTTGTTTAAGACTGGATTTCACATGGGTTATAAGCTTAGGGTCACTACCAGTAAGAATAAGGTAATCAACATATAGAACAAGTATGATGAGATGGTTTCCTACTTTCTCGGTATAGACATTGGGGTCAGAATGGAATCTAGAAAAACCAGTGTCAAGGAGAAAGTTATCCATTTTGGCATACCAAGCTCTAGGAGCTTGCTTAAGGCCATATAAAGATTTCTTAAGGCGACAGACAAGGCTAGAGTTATTCTAAACATAGCCAGGAGGTTTTTCCATGTAAATTTCCTCCTATAAATCACCATGTAAGAAGGCAGACTTGACATCCATTTGATGGACTTCCCAGTTATGTAAGGCTGCAAGGGAAAGAACAAGGCGGATGGAGTTCATTTTTGCGATGGGAGCAAAGGTTTCATTGTAGTCAATCCATTCAACTTGGGAAAAACCTTTGGCAACTAACCTTGCCTTAAGTCTTTCAACACTTCCATCTGATGCATACTTAGTTCTATAGACCCATTTACATCTAGTAAGTTTTCTTCCTTTTGGAAGAGGTACAAGATCCCAAGTATCATTCGCCATTAAGGAACGATATTCTTCATCCATGGCTGCATCCCAATCTGGATTCCCTGAAGCTTCTGCAAAATTTTATGGATCACGATTCTCAGAAACTTGAGCCAAAAGAGAAAAGGCTCGTTGAAACTGAGAACGTGTTCAATGTTGATCTCTAGGATCACCGGCAAGATCACCAGCTGCTTCACATGTTGAACGGACCCATCGAGGAAGCACTTGTGCTGGTGCAACTGGAGGAACATGAGCAGGAGGAGGTGGATTTTCATCCTCACTGTCATTATAAGAAACTGGAGTTGGAAACCTGTCAAGGAAGTTGGAAGAAGAAGAAGAAGGCACAAACGCTGAATCAGGCTCGCAGACCAAAGATGGCACAATCACCGAGTTAGGCTCGCAGGCCAAGAGATTTTCATCAAATTTAACATCTCTTCTAATGATTATATCATGAGAATGTGGTTGAAGAAGTCTATAACCTTTTACATCTTCAGAATATCCAACAAATATGCACTTTTCACTTTTAGGCTGCAATGCTTTCCGTTTTTCATCCGGAATGTGAGCCCATGCTTCACTACCAAACACACGAAAGTGACTTACATCAGGTTTAATTTTACTCCATGCTTCTTCCAGTGTTATACCTTGTAATGCTTTTGTGGGGGTGTGATTAACTATGTAATTTGCACAATTTATGGCTTCAGCCCAAAATTGAAGACTTAGTCCCTTAGATTGGATCATACAATTAGCCATTTCTTTTAAAGTGCGGTTCTTCCGCTTAGTTACACCATTTTGTTGTGGTGTATATGGAACAGTGTGCTGTTGTTGGATGCCTTGTTCAGTGCAGAAAGTAGTGAAATTTTTGTTAACATATTCTCCTCCATTGTCAAATCTTAACTTAATAATTTGATGACCAGATTGTTTTTCAACAAGGGCCTTATAGGCCAAGAACATGTTAAATACTTCGCTCTTAAGTTTTAGGAAATAAACCCAAGTGTGTCTGGTGTAATCATCAATGAAAGTTAAGAAATATTTGAAACCAGAAAAGGAAGTAGATGGAAGAGGACCACACAAATCACTATGCACAAGCTCCAAGGAAATCGAGGCGTGCCAAGAGGCACGTTTGTCAAAATTGTCTCGATGATGTTTTTCGAGTACACAACCGAAACAAACACTATCTCTGCAAGATACCATCGGAAGACCTGTCACCATATTTTCTTTACATAGTTGTTGCAATGAGCGATAATTTAAGTGACCAAATCGCTCATGCCAAAGTTTGCTCAAGTTATCACTATGAGCAACAAAACCTGAAGGGAAAGGTGATGACCCAAAGTTGTTAAACTTGTACAACTTGGTAATATTATCAACAATTTCGGTAGCTAGGACCTGTTGAGGATCTTTAAAATCCTTGATTACAATTTGGTGAGGTGTTAAGGTCACAGTTTTACCTTCACCAGAATGAGTGATCTGATAGACTGATAACAAATTGCAGGAAATTCTTGGAACACATAGTACATCACTAAAATGACCATTATCTACTGAAACTGTTTCAGTTCCTACAACACTTAGAGATCTATCATCACCGACAAATATTTGTTTGGTGTTACATTCATGCATAGTAGAAAAGATGGCTTGATCCTTAGCCATATGATAAGATGCTCTAGAATCAATGAGCCATTCATTTGAAGTAGTAGAAGAAGATGCATTATAAGAATAACCAGAAGCACAAAGTGCATGTCCATGAGAGGCAGATTCTGAAGGCGAATCTAGGCTGATGTGGTGCTTCTTCATTGTTGCTTCCAAGGCTGCCATCTTCTTGAAACACTTAGATTCATCATGATTATATTTCTCACAATAGTTGCAATGACGCTCAGTCTTCTTTCCTTTTGGCTTGGATCCTTTGTCATTTTTTAAAGAAGGAGCTGACTGAGAGGGTTTTGGACCCTTGTTTGACTTATTATTGCGAAAATTTTGTTTCTTGGGAGGCTTGGACTTTTCTTTCTGTTGGGACAATAAGGCTTTCCCACATGTATCTGCATTGTTGATTATTCCAAGATGAATGATTTTATCTTGTTCTCTAATCAAGGAATCACAAAAGGATTCAAGACTAGGCTCTTGATAGCTAGTTGCATTCAAGGATTCTTTCATGGAGTAAAATGTAGATACAAAAACAGAATATGCAGGTCCAAGTTTGGAAAGAATATGATAAATGCATTGTTTGTCTTCCCTCTTAATCTTACATTCTACACATAAGAGTTTAAGAGTTTTGTATTTAGATAAATAATCTTGAATGCATGAAAAGTCACTTGGATTTAAAGAAATCAACTCATTTTCGAGTTGGTGACCTCGAATTTTATTGTGTTTACCAAACACAGATTCCAACTTGTCCCAAGCAGCATCAAGTTCATCAATTCCAGATATGTGGAATCGCAAATCAGTAGATATTGACATCCCAATCAATCCACGAGCTTCGTAACATCTATTTTTCCATTTTATTTTCTTATCATCATCAGTGGGTTTGGTTTCTTTCCCTGAAGTAATTCTGAAAAGTCCCCTACTTCGTAGAACATCCTCCATACGAGATTTCCATGAGAAATAGTTGGAACTGTTAAGTAGAATATCACAAGGGGCGGCCATATTTGTAAATTAATGGTTGTAAAAGCAGAAACCAATAGTTTGGATGTGAAGAGCTCGAAAAAATAGGTGATTTAAAAAAAAAACGGCACTGAAAACTAACTCTGTATGATGAAGTTATGCTTGAACAACGAAACTGTTGAAGATGTCCCCAATAGTGACGTGGAAGCTAGAGAATGTCCAACAAAAAAAAAGAACCCACCTCTTCCCAAGATGAACCTTTTGACAATCACTTTACAAGAAAGTTGCTTTAAGTGAACCACTTTTGTAAAATAAGTGATTTCACTTTTAAATAGTGCAACAATAAAAAAAACTTAAATGACTCACTTGTATTTTTAGTTTTTAGTATTTAAGTGAGATGCACTTTTACAATAAAGTAACTTGAAAATAGAAATTGCATGCACTTTTTCTTTTAAAAGTAACTTCCTAAGATTTGAACTCAAGACCTATTAAGGAATAAAGCAACTTTGAACCAAGTGAGCTAGATTAAAAGGTATGTAAAATATGGGAATGAGGAAGAGTTTTTTTTTTTTACTCTTCTTGCTCGGTTTGTGTGCTTGCCCTTTTTCCTGCAAAACACACCACAAATCGAAACAAAAAACATTTTTCCACACTTGTGGAGTTATATCTCGTTAGCTTTCCTGGAAATTCTACGTTTTCTCTCTGTTTCTGATTTGCCGAGATCGCGCAAGGTGCACGGCAAAGTGCATATGCAGCGGAGAAAAACCCTTTCCCTTTCTGTTTCTGATTTTCCGAGATCGCTCAAGGTGCATGGAAAAGAGCATACGCAGATGAGAAAGCAACAATCCGAACCAAAAAAAAATCTAACAGTAAAAATCATAAAATATGAGATTTTTTTTCTTTTAAAAATAGAAAATAAAAAAATGCGTCACTGTAACATTATACCTTCAAATCTGATGAAATACGCATTTCTGGAGCAATCGAGAACCATTTTCGATCAAACAAAAACTATTTCCTAATGGAAACGACGCTTCGGACATAATGGAACACCTCCCACATACCAGAAATGCACAGAAATACCAGAACTAGAAACCCTTTCGAGTTTCGACAACAGTTCAAGATCTAGATCATAACCGGAAGCGACACTTCATAAAAGCTATGATACCATGTTTGGGTACACAGGGTACTACCAAAGGACCGAACACCAAGAGCAACCACTTCACACAAACAGATCACAGATCAACACACCGATTTCTGTTCTGGTCCTCTCAGGAGACTCTCTCTCAGTCCTCCTCTTCTTCTTAGGATGCCGAAATATTGCTCCACTTCTCAAGAGACCACACTCTTCATCGGCTTCCCTTTCAAATTCGTCATCTCTCATGTCCATATACCACATCTTTCCATCAGACTCGCATTTACGTGATACCTTCACCCTCGCACACCGATTCTTCTACTCATCAAAAGACATCCTCAGTATTCCTTTTTCGTAGACAAGCATTTTAATCCACATTTTTAACGATCACAAAAATTTTCCTCTTAGCCCCCTGAAAAAATTTCTTTCAACGTCGTTGTATGACTTGATAGTATCTACTGTGAACTTAGTTATGTCCCCTTCAAGGATACTGTCTACCCAAAAATCAACAGCTTGTGATACCTTGTTATTGACCTGCTTTAGTTGTCGCACCAACTCCGGAGTCCAACACTCAGGTTCAGTCTTCTGGTAGTGGTTCTTGCGGAACGTCAGTTGTGCTAGCCACTCATACAATAACACCAGAAATTCACAGAAAAATATTTCGTGAATATCTGAATAAATGTATCTTTATAACCAATCGGTTGCTGTCTATTTAGGATCTCGCTTCTCACTTTCTGCAAATTCTTCCGCCTTCTTATCAAACCACTCTTGGATCTCTGGTTTTTTCGGGTGCCACAACAGACCCTCTTTTCTTCCTTAGGGTCCCGGCAACAGAACCATTTGTTGACGTAGAGTCTATCGATAGGGGTTCACTCCGCACTGTCGCCAACAAACTATCAACCCAAAGTCCCTTATACACCAGCCCAGAAAGGTGTAACCCTTCCCAGCAACACTTGCAAAGCAAGTGCAGTCTCACCCGAGGTGGATAAGAGGGCTGCTGGAACCAAACATCTACAGTTATGTAGGGGATATGCGCACATTACCTTTGCACTAACCAGATATTATAGCATTCATACCATATTGTTAACTAATCATTCGCATCATAGATCATTCAAAGTTTCTAACACATACATTTAGAATATACTCAACAACATATTCGCATTAATCAACAGCAACAACATATTCACATTAATAAACATAAATCATTTACATAACCCATTATTCATCATTGAATCATTGCACAATAACTGAATTCATATCATAACCGAACATCTTCATCCATTCAACAAAACTTGCGGAATAAACCTCGCAAAAACTGTCAAGTCATCATATCACGGATACAAATGCCAAACCCCAAAAGATAGGATCAATCTTTGAAACTCCGATGCCCTTAGGCTTACAATCCTACTCTATTTATATTCTTCTATTCTATTACAACATGGCCCACATGGAAGACTTGACTAATCTAACAAATCTTATGCTTCCGCAAAAACGACGAAAGGTCCTTTTTTCCGCGGAATGACCCATTCGCATCTTTCGGCTTTCGCACTTACTGCGGATCTATCCCGTGCCAACAACATATAAATAAGCTTGTTGGACGAGCATTTCTTTCAATAGTGTATAGTTTGTTTTCAGAAGAATGTTGTTATTTCAGTTTGGATTGCCAGTTAAAGTTCACTTGCATAGTTTGTAGATCATAGACTATAGAACAGGTTGCAGATTAATGTTTTGGAACAAGTACAATGGATTAGGCACTTGGTCTATGAGTTATTTGCTACCTCACTGGGAGGATACCATCCCCAGTTGGAGCCGGTTGTTGACACACTATTTTTCAGTTTTAAATGGGGAAACTAAGTGGTAGAAATGGGTTTGATAATAATGAAAAATGGTGGGAACAGCCCCAAGTCTTGGAAAATTGATTCATATGATCATTAGCTATACCAAAAGGGAGCTAAAGGGTCAAGTGAAATGCCTTGGATATCATCGAAAGTGATCATCTATCACTATTGCATTATAAATAGATCAACGGAGGAAATGAGGTTCCACTGGGAAAGAAGCGAGGCAGATAACAGGATAAAACCCCGTCAGAGAAATGGATAAGAAGAAGTTAAAAGGTGAGCAAGTCTCACCATTGATTGATCGTTCGATTGATGGATCGACAGCTAATATTCGTTTCGCACTGCTAAGTTGCACGATAAAGTGAAGCCATGAGCGGTTGCGAAATCTTATACCTCCTTCCACGTGTCAACGTCCCAACATTTTGCAAATTGGGAAGGTGGTAAAAGAAACCACCCAACCGCAATGTGAAACCGCCTTCGGGGCATATATAAGGCTAAAGACACATGATAGTTGACATTTGTCTTGTGAAGCGTCAGAAGGTGATAGTTGACATTTGTCACGTGAAGTGTCAAAAGGTTCGAAACGTGTGCAAGCTGAGAAAACGACAGAGCACGCCCTGTTTCAAACTCATCAGTTCCAGGTAGGCTTTCAATACTTGTGCAAGTAGTTAAGAAATATATACATAATGGAGGAAATGAAACAAACAGTACCTGCGGGTGGTGAGAATGTTAGAATAGAGGAAACCCTAGAGGACAGAGATAAAGATATTTATGATCCCATGGTTAAATTATTAGTTACAGAGATTAAAGCCAGGTTGGATAGATTATATAAGGAAAATTCAGATGTGCATAGAGTTTTTGAGTCCACATTCATTTACTTTTTTCCAGACCAGAAATTAGGGTTTCCAGATTTCATTTCATGGTGTGCAATGAATTACTCACAGAGTGAAAAAGAAATTATGAATGCATCTAAAACCAAAATCATTTTCCCTGTTGTGTCTTCCACTTTTATAAATTCCTTAGAAGTACCTTTGTTTCAGCTTCGTGAGCAAGAAAAATTTGCCGAAGAAGCCATAGTCAGACATTACTGACAGTCGTCCCCTGAAATTAAGCATGCTTTCCTAACCAGTTGCCTCAAGCCAGACCTCGCAATTGATGATACCCCCTACCCACTAGATATGAATTTCTTTGATGAGAATGCACAATTGGTTCTACCACTAATATCCCAGTTTCTAGGGTTAGATAATGATACAGTAGTTACATAAGTTCAATTGAGTCTACTCTTTAGGTTAAGTTTTGGCATACCAAGGAAAGAATACAACCAAGTACCATGTATTAAATTTGATGAATTCCCAGCTGAAAGTATTCACTTTCAGCTAGTGAATTTCCACAACACCAGGCACTTCAGATTCCAAACTTACTTAATGAAAATGCTTCTTATTTCAAGCCAGAAGGATTTGCATTTTTCACAAGCAGTGTTTTCAAATACATTGGCAAACAACATGTTTAATTTTATGAACCTTATCCTATCAGAAGTGTACAAAATAATTTTTGGAGAAGATTTACCAAGGGTACTACCAGAAATGAAGACATTGATGCAATTGAAACCAGACAAGGAAATAGGGTATTGGTTTTTGTTGAAGGAGCATACAGTTATCAGAATTTATGGGTTTATGAAGGAGCCTTATATTCTACCAGCATATTTAACTTTAAGAATATTTGCTTGGGATTTTATTAGGCAGAAACTAATTCTTGAAAATGATCACTTTCTAGCTTTCAAAAAGGCTTCTAATATAAAACTTCCGTTGAAAGTTGGACCTTTCATTATCAAAAATAAGAATGCCCTTTCTTTTATAGAAAAACAATTAGAAGATTTGAATTTTGAAAGAAAATTGCTATCAACTATGATCCCTGTCACATCATTTCTCAAAGAATACAACAAAATAAGAGAAAAGCATTTGACCATCAAGAAGTTGAAGGGTTAGCAAAAATGGACAATCTTCTACAATATGAATCTGACAAAGAAGTTTCAGCATGTTCACAGTCAGACCCTTTTTCCCCAACAAAATATTCAACTGAAGTAATACCTACCCCAGGTAAGATGGAAATTGTTAGCAAAAGGATTTTTCAAGAGATCATGGATACATAAGTTGAAGAACAAGAAAGAGAAAAGAAGGTGAAGGCATATTCTCAAGGTGATTTGGTTATGTTTGTAATTGGGAAAGAGAAAAATAAAGAAAAGTATCAAGGTCCAGAAGTTCAAATATGTGAGTACAAATTTCATGAAGCAAAGGTTGTGTTGATTCCCCAAAAATTGCAGCATCAATCAGCAAGGGAATCTCCCCGATAGGCAATCCCAATTAGATCGCTCACCGTTTGGTGTGGGGAATCCGTTCAGTTAACGGTTCCGGCTACCATGTAAGATTTAAGATTTGTTGTGTTCTTTACCGGTTGCGGCCCGATCCACCGTTTATGTGTTTTAAATTTATGTATGAGATGCAAGTGTTGTAAGCTACTTTAATCTAAATGCAAAGCTGAAACAAATCTTAATCTAAAATTGTGATAAGCAAATCTATTCTACCCTCACGAGGAGCCAAAATAAGAGAATGAGAAGCGTGCTATAGATACACATAAGGGTCACGTAGATAGCTGTTTGAACCAGTTTAAATGTAAATTACAGCAGAAAGGGAGATACATTCAAGATAGCTCAAATGAATTAAAACAATTTCACCACTCATAGTACACAGCATAATACACAGAAAATGAGAAACATTCACAGCAATGGAGTAATCCACAATGAGCTAGAATGATGTCACAATAAACCAGTGGTAAGAGAGTCGAAATAGTTCCACGTCCCTTTACACAGATCCCAAGCAAATGTCGTGCAGGCTTTCAATAGACAAAAACAAACTCCTGTATCTTTATATCTGGAAAATAGTTCCCATACATAGCGCAGTCCTTTTTTCTTTGCCTGTCAAAAGTCCCTTCATTCTCTTCTGTCTGTCTATTTATAGATATACAATGCTTTCCTTTTCCCAAAACGTAAACCTAAACCTAGGAGGGAACAAAATTTTTGTCTTCTAGTGACTAATAAGACAAACTAATAATAGAGTTTTCCTTTTACAAAATATGTAAAAAAATAAATTCCAGTTGTGCTTGTCCATTTATTTCATTTAAAACCAACTAAGGACCGGATGTATCAATAGCTTTTGCTGAATTTTCAACTTCTTCTGGTGCACCGATTTCAGCGTGGATGTTCGCTTGTGTCGGCTCTACGACTCCCAATGGTTCCTCTACTTCGGCTTGTGTGGGTGGCTCGACTGACTGAATATAACCGACCCAATTTCCACTTTCTTAACCAATCTACCAATAATATCCTTCTTCCTTTCATGAAAATAAACGAAATCCAGGTTGGCCACTTGGCGCTGCTGCTTGGGGTTGTATAGGGTTAGTGCTAATTCATCAGTAGGAACAACTCCAGTATCATCTATCCCTCATGGATCTTTGTTTGGCAGATCTAAGTCCATGGGTCGCGGATTAGATGGACCTTGTTATTTTTCCTTTCTGACTTCTTCTTCTGCTTGCAACCTTGCCACCTCTGCCAATTCAGCTGCCTCCTTTTCTGCCTGCAGTCTTGCTAATTCTGCCTTTTCAGCTGCATTGGCCTCCTGTTTCTGCTTGGCTTCTTATTTTCTTTCTACATCTGATTTTGACTCCACGAGCTTAGTTTTGCACCGGGCAGATTTCCTAAGCATGTCAAAACCTGCAATAGCGAAATAACGTAAGTAAATATTTTGACAAAGACTTTAAACGAATATTTGCACACCTCAAGCCTCATTATATTTAAAAGGGACACATTTATGTCGCTTGGGCAATAGGTTGGACAATTTAATAGGCACAGGGCTCAAAGTGGAAAGGTGGTTGATTTAACGCGGCTGCCATAAGTTCTAATTAATGTGTAGTTACATGCATACCGAAACATGCGGGCTACGCCATGGCGGGGAAGATATCGTTAACTAATGTGCAATGGATGGGAAGCTTACAATTAAAAACCCGAGCGGCATTATACGATTGGGAGTGGCGCAACAGTGGCGATTTTAAGGCTAACTTATGTGCCATAGCAGCGAAAAATATCATCAAGACTTGCGCTGGACGGGTCGCAAATGGTGTGGCGGCATTATTAATTATAGCACTTGCAATCGCGGCAGGGAAATTATCACTAGGACCTGTGCCCAAAAGATGCGCTAACGACCAAGTCAATAGGATCGTGAATGTAGCGGCTATTTTTTGGCTAACTTATGCGCCATAGTGGAGAAAATATCATCAAGACTTGCGCTGGATGGTTTGCAAAAAGTCACAAAAATATCATTAGAAGCTGTGCCACAGCGCAAGGATTAATTTTAACATTTGCGCTTTGTCGTGGAATTTGGTCATAAAAAATCCTCCCATCGACGATTTTAAGGCTAAGCCTGCGCCGGTGTCAGCCAAAATAAAATAACTCCTGCGCTTCTGTCGCAAAAGTTGTCATTAAAAACTGCGCTTAATGCTAAAGATGCGCCAAAGAGTTCCAAAGACTTAGAAGATTTTTTGTGCCGACGTCCTTTATGAAGTTAAACTCTGCACCGAAGGCGGCCAAAATAATGCTAGGCAATTGTGCTAAAGGTGGCCAAAATAAGACTAAGACAGGCGCCATGGTTGGGCCAAAGTGATCTCTTGAAGTGCTCCTAAAGCAGCCAAGGTAGTTTTAGACTTTGCGCGATAAGCGGGCAGCTTAAATCTAAAATTTGCGAGAGCGAGGATAGAAAAACAATGGTCAAATTATAGTTAATACTTTCATCGAAAAAGTGAAGTTTGGTTTAAGATTTGCGCCCAAAGGCGGAATACTTATGGTTAAAACTTGCACCGAAGGCTAAAGGTGACTTTTCCTTAGAAAAGTTTTTAGAAAACTTCTTTGGGAAACAAGTGTTAAAGTTTTGCCAAGTTGGAGCAGGATAAGATTCAAAAGAAAGAGAAAGCAAAATCAATACAAAAGTGTAGGAGGAGGGGCCCCAATATTTTTCAAAATTTCGGGGGGATGTTGCAGCAACAACAAGTTGCAGGTGACACTGATAAATTTCAGTTAAGGGTTGAAATGTATGTTAAATATGGACAAGACAAGCAAGTGGCCTTAGAAAAAATCTATAAGTTATTACCAAAAGTTAGAAGTGTAGTTGACTCAGAGATCACCTTGATTACCAGTAGAGATCCTACGGGGAATACTTTGAATTTGGCTGTATCATCCAATGATAAAGTCACAGAGATGAAACTAAATTTGAAAAAAATAGCAGTTCCAGATAAAATTCATTTGCACAGGAAAACTGGGGAAGTTATTTACATAGACTTGATGAAGGCCACCCTGAAGGTTTGAAAATTACAGAACACAGTTAACAAGTTAGAGATTTAATTGAGACAAGAAAAAACTGAGAACACAGCCCATCAACAACAAATTAAAAGATTGCAGATAGACTTGATGGAAAATAAGGATGAGACTAACAAAGGTGAAGCAAGAAAAAGGATTTTAATGGAAAAAGAGAACACCATTCAATTACTAAAGAAAAAGCTCAAAATCTGAGCAACATAGTTAATTCAAGCTTTTGAATTGACTGTGTTGGAACAGGAAAAAAAAAAATTGTCACAGGAATTGGATGACAATAAATCTAAGTTGCTTAAGTTTGTAGAAAAGGAAGTGAGTTGGGAGAAATATAGATTGAGTCTCAAGACTCAAATTGAAGACCTTAAATCAAAATTGGCATATATAGCACAAGAGAAACAAGGAACTAGTCAAACTAGCAGAGAGGCAAGTACAGAAGACTTGATCCAAGATATGTCTCAAGTTAGCATGAAAGAGGTGTAGATAAAGGAGCTAAAAGAAGAAAAACAAATATTATAAGAGGAAAATCAGAAAAAAAGAAAATGAAATAAAAGAGTTGGAAGATAACAATAAAAAATTAATAGACAGAAATCAGAGATTCATAACCCAAGTAACAGGGAAGCTTCCAATGCAAGGTACAAAACACTTAATTTGGGATTCAATTATTAATGAAGCTACCAAGTTCATATCTTATTTAAGTTTTATTAAGACAAAGGAAGGAATAGCAGATGACAGCTTACAAACTTGTACAACAATGAGATAAGTCTTAGATAAAAAACCAAAAGATACAACCGAGAATACAGACTGCAATTTAAACAACAGAAGAATCTTTGTTCTTTAAAATGTGCTCAACTCTGCATGGATCTCGATATCACCACGAATGGAGAATTAGGATAGCACAGTGACAACTCAACATCCTCTGATTTACATGAGGCCCTTGAGAATTGGCAGAACCGGATGCATGAAGTGTCCTTTCAAAGATGTGTGCGGATAAAACAGTCCCTGCGAATGGTAGCATCAGAGGAGTATGCGTTACCTACCTATGAAGGATTTCCCAACTTGGACACGTTCCTCACCGAATTTGAGGAGAAGGTGGCAAAGCCACAGTGTCTTCTGGCCCTAAAGGATACTCTTGCGCGATGGTGGGTAGCGCATAAATCAAACATCACATCTTGGCCACTATGTCAACACCTCATGGAGGTTCGGTTCGGCGAAGCCACGAAGGAAGATTAGATGTGATATGACGGAAAGGGAGACCCGAAGGAACATCTAAATGCATGTCAACATCGATGGGGATCGAGAGCATGACACGAGTGGGTACATGCATTTGTAGACATGTTGGATGAGGTACTGCGAAGCTGGTATGTCGCAGCAGAACTGCGATGTGGGACAACATCTTGGGAGCATCTTACGATTGGCTTCAGCCAAACGTTCTCATTCATAGACATAAATCCCTTAATCCACACTGTGCTATAGGTGATCCGCGGAAATATATTTGAAGCGGTACCAACCAAAAAACCAATTTCACTCCAATGGACTACGACACCAGAAATGTTGATGGAGTGTTACAATGTCACTGGAGAACCTGAAGATGATGATGACCCCCGAGCCACGCATGTACCGGAATAGGAGGGTAGTCACAGTGTTGTGGCACCAGACATACCGTCGGATAAATTTCAGTAGCCATTGAAGATCAAGAAGGTGAATATTGGGTTGGAGGAAAACCCCAAGTTCGCAAGCATTGGTGACTACTGGGACGAGTTGACCATTGCGAAAATGAGTGACCTACTACATGAGTTTTAGGATTTGTTTCCAACTAAATTCTCAGAGATAAAGGGAATTTCTGGAGAATTAGGGGAAATTAGGATTCCCCTGAAACCTAGTGCGAAACCGGTTAAGCAGCGGCCATATCAATTGAACTCGAGATACAAGGAATGAGTGCAAGCCGGAATTGAAAGAGTGTTGGAAGCAGGCATTATTAAACCAGTCGATGAATCAGAATGGATCAGTCCAATGGTCATTCAGGACAAGAAAACCGGAGAGGTACGAATATGCGTCGACCTAAGAAAATTGAATGAAGCATGCCTACATGATCCATTTCCAACCCCATTCGTGGATGAAATGCTTGAAGGAGTAGGCGGCCAGGAGATATACTCCTTTACAAATGGATTTTCGGGCTACCACCAAATTGGTGGCCAAGAGATATATCTCCTGGAGTAGGCGGCCAGGAGGTATATCTCCTGGAGTAGGCGGCCAGGAGGTATATCTCCTGGAGTAGGCAGCCAGGAGATATACTCCTTTCAAGATTGCAAAAGAAGATCGACACAAGACTACATTTGTCACAAAGTGGGGCTACTTACAGTACATGATGATGCCGTTTGGATTAAAGAATGCTCCCGCAATCGTTTCCAGAATAGTGTAGCGGCATTCAAGGATTACATTCATAATTTCCTCGTTGTCTACATGGATGATTGGACAGTATATGGGCTAGTCAAAGATCATGTCGGGAACTTAAGACTTATCCTAGAACGCTGTGGACAGCACCAAATTTCCCTGAACCTCAAGAAATGTATCTTTTGTGCTCCGTTCGACATACTGTTGGGACACATTGTCTGTCGTGAAGGGATGTTGGTAGATCCGACGAAGATTGCCATCATTGTGGACCTCCCACCACCAACGACAGCTAAACAAATGCGAGCGACATTGGGACACACAGGTTACTACCGGAAATTCATCCGAGGATATGCAGCTATCATGGCACCCATGGAGAAGTTACTAAAGAAGGATGCTAAGTTCGAATGGACTGAGGAATGTCAGAAAATTTTGGATATATTGAAACAAAAGATGGTCGAGGCCCCAATCCTTGCATTTTCGGATTTGATGAAATAATTTCACATACACATTGATGTGTCATCAGTTGCACTAGGCGTTATCTTAGCCCAACCCGAAACTGGCAACATCGACCACCTGATAGCATTCGCCAGTAGAAAACTGTCTACAGCAAAAAGGAACTATACGACCACTGAGAGGGAAGGGCTAGTGATGGTCTATGCGTTGCAGAAATTTAGGCACTACCTCTTGGGGGGGCACTTTAAGATGTTAACCAATCATTCTACATTGAATACTTGGTGAGCAAGCCTGTGTTGAGGGGGAAGATCTTCCGTTGGCTATTGTTGTTCCAGGAGTTTGACTTTGAGATTATCGTAAAACTGGGACGATTGAACGCAGGACCTGACCATATCTCACGAATAGAATCAGGGGAGGAACCAAGGAGCATTGATGAAGGACTGCCAGGCACTCAGTTTTTTAGGATCAGCATGGTCGATAACCACTATGAAGAAATCATTCAATTTTTGGCGATAGGAGAGGCACCGACCGAGCTAACTACCAGCCAAAAGAAGCAACTAGTTGTCTGATCCACAGACTTTCAACTCATTGCAGGAGATTTATATAAAATGGGCCCAGATGAGATTTTGCGATGACATGTCCTTCCGCATGAACAAGAACAAATTCTATCAGAAGCTCATGATGGAATTGTTGGGGGACACTATGGCGGATGAGCGACTGCCAGGAAGATCCTTCGGGTAGGACTATGGTGGCCAACCCTACATGGAGATGTTGCGGATTATGCTAGGAGCTGCGATGTATGTCAATGAACCGGGAATCCCTCGTAATGAGACAAAATGCCACTAGTACCACAAGCAATGCTGCAGGCCTTCAATAAATGGGTTGTCTATTTTGTGGGACCTATCAACCCACCTAGGAAGAGGACAGGGTCGCGTTACATCATCACTGCAACAAACTACCTGACGCATTGGGTGGAAGCTGCACTGGTAAAAGACTGTATTGTTGCGACTGCAGCACAATTCCTATTTGAAAATGTGGTTACTAGGTTTGGTTTCCCAAAGGTATTATTAAGTGATCAAGGGACACACTTCGTTAACCAAACAATTGTTGCGATGACGGAGGAATTACAAATCCAACACAAGAAGAGTACACCATACCACCCTTAGGTGAATGGGACAATTGAGGCGTTCAATAAGATCTTGGAGCATGCTCTCACCAAGGTGTGCAATGTGAACCGCAACGACTGGGACCTAAAAATCCCAGTGGTCCTTTGGGCGTATCGCACCACATGCAAGCAATTGACTGGATAGACTCCATTTAAACTCGTTTATGGCCAGGAAGCAGTGATGCCAATGGAATACATAGTACCCAGCTTGTGCATCGCCACAGGAACAGATATAAGCGATGATAGCACACTGGAGGAATGCTTGACACAACTAATACAGCTGGATGAAGATCAATTCATCCCAGGGTTTCACCAGAAGGTAGAAAAGGATTGCCAGAAGGCATGGCACGACCGGTATGTCAAGATGAAACACCTCCAGAAGGGGGATACAGTTCTGTCGTATGATAGAAAATTTGTGAAACACACTAGCAAGTTGCAAATGCACTAGTTGGGACCATATGTTATCACCTTTATCACCAATGGAGGCGCAGTACAGTTAAAGAGCTTGGATGGGGTATTGTTACCTAAATTAGTCAATGGGAGTAGGTTGAAGCCCTATCACCATGATCCGACACAGAGCGGATGAGAAAAAAAAAAGTACCTATAGGTAGTAGATACAAGGCGACAGATGGCGCACCAGTTGGAGGAGAACATGCACAAGGAGGGGTTATATCGCAGTTTGGGGTTTGGATTGCGACAACAACGGGATTGCGACCCTATCACATCAGTAAGCATTCTGAATCATCAGCGGATGGGACTTTTTCAGATAACAGGTCTTTTTGACAGAGATGATGATTAGTTGGCCTGGATCAGTGCTAGCTTCAGACACATAGCAACATGCCATGGCAGCATGGCCGATGGCACCACGAATGATAGTTCACACGGGGATAACACGAAGGGCATCCGGGAATAGTATGGTCACCCATCACGCACTTAGGAAGCCTGGTCATCACACACGGGAGAAATGATGGCAGAATCGGCACATTAGGTGAAAGGATTCGCAGAGGGTTTTCGAAGGAGGCGTCTCGGACGACAAAAACACATAAATACAGGCACCGAGGTTAAGCAGAGGAAAGAGGTATTTACCAGAAGCAAGTAATACATACTGTGAGTAGGTCAGGTAATTGCATATGTTAGGAATTCCAAGGAGGTTGTGGAAATGATCCATTTTATTTCATGTGGCAGCACACCAGGGACACTGTAGGCCAGAACGATGAGTGTGCATGAGCGCCTTGAGCAGGAAAAATCCTGGGCACTCAGGTGTCACAGAGATGAGGTTTCATCCGAGATGTCTAAGTACATGCTAGTAGTTCAAAGCTTCATGGCCCCAGTGAACACCAGAAGAATAGGGGTAGCATCCCCCTGGCCCCAGTAGGAAGCAATCCAAGGTGTGAAACAGATGTGACGGAGAAGCCAGCCTATTTCCCACCTTAGCGACGTCGATGACTTTCTTCCCAGTCTAGAATGCACATGGAGCGAACCGACTGACTCTGAAGAGGTAGATGACCAAGGTTTCCAGAGACTGGAGGATGAGTGCAAGAAGTACATGACAATGAACCATAAATCGACAAATGAAAACGAGAAGTACACAACAACGAGTTCCAGATAGCAAGAATAGTTTCAGAAACTGTGCACCGTGACAAATGGGAACAAACTAGGAGTGTCCAGCTAAGGTGGCTCGGGACGAGCCACAAGATTGTGTTGGGGGCCTATTGGCATGGGATAAGCCAACAGATGCGAAAGGGTCATTCCGTGGAAAAAGGACCTTTCACCATTTTTGCGGAAGCATAAGATTTGTTAGATTAGTCAAGTCTGCCATGTGGGCCATGTTGTAATAGAATAGAAGAATATAAATAGAGTAGGATTGTAAGCCTAAGGGCATCATACTTTCGGAGATTGATCCTATCTATTGGGGTTTGTAATTTGTATCCGCAATATGATGACTTGACAGTTTCTGCGAGGTTTATTCCACAGGTTTTGATGAATGAATGAAGATGTTCAGTTATGATATGAATTCGGTTATTGTGCAATGATGCGATGATGAATAATGGGTTATGTAAATGCTTTATGTTGATTAATGCGAATATGTTGTTGCTGTTGATTAATGCGAATACGTTGTTGAGTATATTCCAAATGTATGTGTTAGAAACTGTGAATGATATATGATGCGAATGATTAGTTAATAATATAGTATGAACTATGAATGCTATAATCTCTAGTTAGTGCGAAGGTAATGTGTGCATATCCTCTACATAACTGCGGAAGCTTGGTTCCAACAGCCCTCTTATCCACCTCGGGTGAGACTGCACCTGCTCTGCAAGTGTTGCTGTGAAGGGTTACACCTTTCCGGGCCAGTGTATAAGGAATTTTAGGTTGATAGTTTGTTGGCGACGGTGCGGAGTGAACCCCTGTTGATAGACTCTGTGTCAACATATGTAAACTTCTATGAAAAGCAATATCATATATACAATTTATGTACAAAATTCTCCTTTATTCCACTTGCTTTAAGAAAGATAGTGTTTGAGATACCTTCCATTCACTAAGCATCCTATAACAAACTCTCCATTTTGATCTTGTAAAATAAAAGAATTATCTCCTTGGTAAGCAAAAATTATGTCTGGGCCTTTCCGTAAATGTTCAAATTTCCCATGCTTGTCTTCATTCCTAGCATCCCACTTTAGAACTAAATCATCAATCTGGAAATGTTTTTCTTTGAAATTCCTATCAAATGTCTTCTTCATTTTCTATTGATGTATTTGAGTTCTATTATATGCCTTTTCTCTCATCTGATGCAATTCTATCATTTGATTCACTCTTCTCTGCATATGATTCGGCTCCTCTGCAACATCTTGTAATAATTTCATGACTGGAAATCCCAAAGAAACTGGAAAGATTACTTCAGTTCCATAAACTAACTGAAATTGTGACATACCAATAGCCCTTTTTGTATTGATCCTATCTGCCCACAATGCATATTTGAGTTTAGTATGCCATGCTCTTTTGTTTTCCTCCAATAGCTTCTTTATAAGTCTTACCAAACTTTTATTTGAGGATTCTACCAATCCATTACCCCGGGGATAATATGCAGTTGAATGATTCAGATGGATATGATAATCGTGATAGAAATTAATCATCTTTTTTTATCTGAAAGCTTGTGCATTATCTGACACTATCCTTCTAGGGCATCCAATTCTTGAAAGGATATTTTCTTCATGGAATTTGATAATCACCATGTCTTTAGCATTCCTAGTAGGTATGGATTCAATCCATTTAGTGAAATAATATGTTGCAGTCGAGATCCACTTGTGTTGACCAGAAGAATTTGGATTGATTTCTCCAACAAAATCTAATCCCCATTGCTGAAAGGGTGCTTCTACTGAAATTGGTTTCAAAGGAAAGGGTAAAATTTTGTTTTTTCCATAAAAAATTTGACATTCATGACATATTGAAATATCTTTATACACATCAGAATAAATAGTAGGCCAATAGAATCATGATCTGGGGATTTTTTTCATCGTAGCTTTCCATGAATGGTGTCCTCCACACACTCCTTCATTTTCAATCAGACAATTTACAAAAATTCCCCCTGGATATTTCCAATATAGATATTAATTTAAAATGCAAAACTTTGTCGCCTTTAATTTTACAGATCTTTCCCTGGTCTTGCTCAATTTAGGATGTTCCTGTATATTTTGTAAAATGTAAACAATGTCACCGTACCAAGGATACAGGGAAAAATCTTTAACCACTGGAAGATCAAGAATTGTTTCAATTGAAAGGTCAAAAATTAAATTCATGTCTAAAGAATCACAATTTGTTTCAGTCATTAGCTTTTCCAAACCTTGTCCCTTTATCAACTTCGTAGGTTTAATCTCCATATTATACTCCAACAATATTGCAATCCATTTGGCTCTTTTTGAGTGAGTATATCTTTAACTGCAATAGTTGGAACATAGGCAATCACATGTGAATGTAGAATGTAGAATCTAAAATACTTCAAAGACTTGATCAGTGCATAAGCTTGTTTCTCCATTATGTCATACTTTAATTCTCCATCCCTTAAAATCTTGTTGCAAAGGAAAATTGGCTGCTCCATGTTCTCATGATTTTTCTGCAATAAAAATCCAATTATGGTATGTTGTGAAGCAAAAGAAAAAATAATGAATTCTTTTGAGAAATGTGGACTAATAAGGACAAGGGCCTCTGTAAGAGCCTTTTTTATATCTGTAAAATATTTCTTAGCTTCAATAGTCCACTTAATTTTATTGTTCTTTTTTAACATGTCTGAAATGTTCCTCAAAATTTCTGCAAAACTAGGAACAAATCTTCTCAATAAATTTACTCTGCCAATGAATGATTGAATTTCTTTCTTACTCCTTGGTATTCAGATTTTTTGAATGGATGACACTCTCTCAGGATCAATTTTAATACCATATTTTGATATAATGTGTCCCAGCAATTTCCCTTCTTTCATGGAAAAATTTGACTTTTGGGGATTTAGAGATATACCAAATTTCCTGCGCTTCAAAAATACCTTTTTCCAAATGTTTCAAGTGATCTGCATCTGACATTGAATAGACTGTTATATCATCCATATATACTACCAAAAACTTGTCTTTCTCTTCTGCAAATGCAATATCCACAGCCCTATGAAATGTAGCCCCTACATTCATTAATCCAATTGGCATTTTTACATACATGAAAGTCCCCCATGGTGTTGTAAAAGTTGTTTTCTCTTGATCCTCTAGAAGAAATTTGATCTGATTATAGCCTGAGAAACCATCCAACATGGAAATTCTTTTTGCTCCAACAACCTTATGCAAAATGTGGTCCATCTTAGGTAATGGGTAGTTGTATTTTAAAGATACCTTGTTCATATTCCTGAAATCTACACATGGTCTTATCTCTCCATTCTTGTTTCTCACAGGGACTAGATTTTCTACCCACCTGGAAAATCTCAGTGATACAATGATTTTAGCATCAAACAAATTTTTAACTTCTTTCTCGATCACTGGAAGCAACAAGGGATTTATTCTTCTTATATTTTGTTTGAAAGGATTTTCATTTGGCTTGATGGGAATTGTGTGCTGAATTATGGAAGTGTCATACTCTTTCAAATCTTCATAGCTCCAGGAAAATACATCTGAAAACTCCTTCATTAACTCAACATACTTCCTTTATTCTTATGGTGGAAGACTCTTAGAAATTTTCACTATCTTGGACTTCTCTTTTGTCCCATTATTGCAGTCTTTAATTTTGCTTTCCTGGGGTTCTACCTTTGGATTTTTAGCTACATCATTCCTATCAAACAACCTTTCCAAAGGTATAAGACCTTTTGGAATAAAATTGTTTTTAAGATGGATGATTTATTTTCCCCTAATTTCCCTTTTGAATCTTTCTTGTTCTTTTGAAAATTCTTCATGATTAATAGTGTCTTCTATATTCTGATCATCGGTATCAATGGTTGTATTAGCAAATTCATCCGTCATTTCCAAAAATTTCTTAATCTGCAAATCATCTTCAAAAACTTGCCAATATTTCGAATTACCGGGAATAGAAGGTCTATTCATCACTTCTATTTCATATTTTTTGTTTGAAAGAGGGAACTTTAAAGGCACCAACAGTAGTAGCTAAAGAATCTGCTATTGAATTTTTAATCCTGGGTATTACCACCATCTTATGTTCATCAAAAAAGTTTCCAACTATGTCCCAAACCTCATTTCTATATTCTCATTCTTGGATGTTTTGTTTGGTAACTTCCATTTACTTGATTTATTACTAACTCGGAATCTCCAAACACATCAATCTTCTTTGCTTTCAAGTCTTTCAACACATTCAATCCTAAGATTAAAGCTTCATATTCTGCAACAATATTGGTACATTCAAAAGTCAATTTGAAGGAATATATCGGGAACTCTCGATATGGAGACATTATACACAAACCTGCACCAAATCCCTCCTTACTTATGGATCCATCAAAATGCATAGTCCAAACTCCTTCATCTTCTTGCTTGTGTTTAAGGAATTTTTGTTCTATGATCACATCATTGTTTTCTTTCTGATTATCAGAGTGTGTTTCTTTTTGAAGATGGAAATCATTGTAAAAAATGGAAGATCCTAAATCTGTGTCTACTGCATAAATTGGATGATTGTCTGGACTATCTTTATTGCTCACCACATATGCAAGTCTCTTTTCTGTGTATAACCTTATGTATTCACCAAAAATTGGGATTATGGCAAAAGACATATCCATCTGCAAAGTCCCCTTGAGTTTTGAATCCCAAGACCTAGATAATAACATACCAAATTTAGGGGGAATATCTGCCACAACTACATCCATGACAATACTTCTAGCTAGGATTTTAGTGAGGGAAACCACTAAGTCTTTGATCAATCCTAAACATCTGAACTTTTTTTAATCAAATGAAAACAAGTCTTTGTAGTGTCTTGTGATTTCTAAACCTAGACTATCCACCACAACTTTTGGCATCAAATTATGTGAGGCTCCTAAATCAATCATGCCATTATGAAGAATCATATCATGGACATTCAAATTCACATAGAAAGGTGGAACTTCTTCCAAACTATTATCTTCCATTTTAGAACCCAAAAGAATAGTTGGGGCATCATCATTCAGTTCTAATGTATTAGGTTCTATTTTTCCTTCACTCCTAACTATCTTTGAAATATGTTCTTTGTATTCACTGTTTTTCAATATCTCATTAAATGGGATAGAAATTTTGATTTTTGAAATTTTACTTTGCAAGCTGAAAGGAATGAGTGTTTTTTCGCTTTCTTTGATTGAATCTCTTTTACTCTCTGGAATCTTCTTCACTGCATCTTATTTTTGTTTTTCTTTCTTATGCTGACTGGTTGAAGGTTGATCAATAGGACCCTTCCATTTATTTACAACTACATCTCTGCTTCTAAGGTTGATCTTTTTTCTGAAGGTCATTCACTGCATTCTGATACCCAATCTGATATATTGCTCTGTTTCTAATTCGAAAGTATTACATTCCCATTCTTTAGAAAACATGTCATGTTCTATCTTAGTCAAATAAACCTCAGAGTCAAGATCATCAAAATGATGTGTCTCGCTTTCCACAAGTTCAGCTTCTCCTTCTTCATCAACAAAATTCTCAGGAAATGGAAGTCTTACTTGATGATCTTCTGCATTTCTTTGATTCCTTTGATCTTTGTCTTATATGTGGAGGAATTTGTCTTCTGAAATTCGGATTTCTAATCTGTGGCTCTTGTTTGTCTCTATTTTGAGGTTTATTTTCCAAGTTTAATCAATCCATGAGTCTTTCCATAGTTTTCATCATAATATCAAATTTAGCATTAGTGGAAGAAGATGTTGAAGCTAGGTTTTCTTCTCTGTTTTTTCTTCTATCTGTGTATGTTTTCTATTTCATTTTTTCAGAAGCCATCAAATTTCCTCTACTTCTACTGCATCTTTTAACATAGCTGGTAATGTAGCTGATTTTCTTTCTATCAACATACAAGAAAAATCACCATCAAAAACATCTACATAATGTAACTTGGTATCCCCTACTAGAGTTTTAACATCGATAGGAATTGAATTATAGACACTCATAAACCTCCCAGAAAATTCTTGAACGGACTCAAAACCCCCTTTTTCAGATTATTATATTGTGTTAAAATTTGCAAAGGGTTCTTTTTATCTTCCCATCTTTCAAGGAAATGATTTACAAACTCATTATATGATAGAATAGACCTTGCAACAAGAGTTCTAAACCATTTTTTAACCTCTCCTGACAAACTTTGAGCCAATTACCTCATTTTTGCATCATCATAATCTACTTCCTCAAGATCCATAAAATCACTAAACATGTCAATATGTTGTTGGGCTGTGTAATTTCCTTCCCCATCAAACAGTGTAATCCTTTGTGCATAATTTTGAGGGAGATCATGTAAAACAGTAGGCAAGGCAAGTGGGGAAAATCTAGCAGCCATGACTATTGGGGGTTTTTGAAAAGTATTATGAGTTTGTGGTGGTGGTCTATGAATTTTTTTTTCTTTCAACTCAACTTTTCCAGATTTGTGTAAATATTCCCAAAGAGAATGTAATAGATATGGCTGAAATCTATTCTGATCAATATCTGCTTCTTTTAAATCTGATTCCGACTTAGATCTAAACAAATATTGTTCAAACCTTTCACCTAAACCAATTTATTCAAAACTTAACAGTTCTTCTTGAAAAGGAGGGAACAAAGTTTTTGATTGAGATGTACCTTCTTGATATTTCCCTTTAATCCCTCTCATAATATTTTCAGGACTTTCTACCGCTTGGAATGACTAGGAATTTGTATTGCTCCTCGTATGAATCTTTCTGGAAGCCACAATTTATTTTTGGATTCGCCTTTAAAACTGAAATTTTTAAACTGAAGTCGCCAGGGAAAAACACAACCAAGAACAAATATCAAACTTCTTTGCCCACAAAAATTTGATTTAAAATGTCGTTATTCCCGGGGAAAATCTGAACCTTCGCTACCTGGAAACGGTGCCAAAATGTTAGCACTCGGAATTTAACCTTTGGTTGTGGAAGGATAATCCTAAGGTAACTCTTTCAAACCTATCTTTAGGAGGAAAACTAGTCTTTTTCCTACCAGAGAGGGCTCTCTCAAAAATAGACACAATGACTAGAAATATTTTCAAACTGATTTTATTTAAAATTTGTAAGAGGCTGAAACTTATGAATAACATTGGGCATGGAATTAAATCTGAATATTTAAAGATCAACAGAATTTAAGCAATAAGGGTTTTTCACAAAGGCAAGGTAGTTGTTATTTCATAGTCAAGTTCTTGTTTGGAAGGTGATATGTGAAGAAAGAATGACAGTCCATCAACATCAAACATCAATCAGGGATGAATCTAACATTGACTTTAGAGGAAAAAATATGAATACTTTAAACCAATTAAACCAGAGCATAGTTACATGAATTCTGATTTAAACAAAACTTTCATCAAAGCATGAAGGAAAAACATTATGGAAAGAATTTCACTAGAAAGAATGAATCACATAAAGGAACGGAAAATACAAACTGCAATTTAAACAACATATGAATCTTTGCTCTTCAAAATGTGCTCAACTCTGCATGGCTCTCTTTATTAAAACTGAAACAGTATTGATACAAAAATGTAAGTCTCTTCCATGGGTTCCAACCCTTACTACCTTGTCAAAAGTGTCTTTTATACAAAAACTTTCTCAAAGTAAAATCCTAATTGCTTCATAACTAAAAATAGCAAAATATAAACTAACTATTACATTCCCTTTCGATCGAAATTTATATAATTTTCCAAAATTTCTCAAAATATAGTATTTGAAGTCTTTCTATTGGTTGTAGCTGCTAACAAATATTTTCCCTTGAACATAAGTCTTCAAGCATGCAAGATGTAATTCATATTCCCATATCTTTCTATTGTCTTCCATTGTTCTATAGTGGGTATTTCATAACTTGTCATCTCTTTGACCAAAACTTTCATCAACGGAAATTGGAGGTATCCTTTCACCTATCATGACCAGCTGGTTTAAAATTTCAAAATCATCTGAGAGTTTCTCCAGTAAAATTTTCCCTGTTAGAAGATGAGTCAAATATTCAAATTTCTCATGGTCCATCCTGATGTCAAATAGTAAATCTTTATAATTATTCTGGGAAATTAACTTATTATTTTCATCCCATCAAGAGGGTAGTCCTTTTTGTATTAACTTTTCATATCCTTTTTTGAAATTTTCAACCTGTTTCTTCATGTGTTTTGCTCTAGCCTGAACATTCTCAATGTGAGAATGTTTCCCAAGGACTCTCCTATCCCAAGTTATGACTGTTACCATGTTTTTGATAGCCATTGCCTTCAGATCATCTTTTGTCAGGGTATTTAAGAAACTTATGGTATTCTCGGCTGTATCTTTTGGTTTCTTATCTAAGACTTATCTCATTGTTGTACAACTTTGTAAGTTGTCATCTACTATTACTTCCACTGTCTTCATAAAAATTAAATAAGGTCTGAACTTGGCAACTTCATTAATAATTGAATCCCAAATTAAGTGTTTTGCACCTTGCATTGGAAACTTCCCTGTTACTTGGGTTATGAATCTCTGATTTCTGTCTATTAATTCTTTATTCTTATCTTCCAAATTTACTTTTTTTTTTTTTTCCTCTTCTAATTTTTGTTTTTCTTCTTTTCACTCCTTAATCTCCACCTCTTTCAAGCTAACTTGAGACATAGCTTGGATCATGTCTTTTGTACTTGCTTCATTGCTGGTTTGATTAGTTCCATGTTTCTCTTGTGCTATATCTGCCAATTTTGCTTTAAGGTCTTCAATTTGAGTCTTGAGACTCAATCTATCTTTCTCCCAACTCACTTCCTTTTCTACAAACTTAAGCAACTTAGCTTTACTGTCATCCAATTCCCGTGACAAATTTTCTTTTCCTGTTCCAACATAGTCAATTCAGAAGCTTGAATTAACTGCGTTGCTCGTATTTTGAGCTTTTTCTTGAGTAATTGAATGGCATTCTCTTTAAAATCCTTTTGCTTGCTTCACCTTTGTTACTCTCATCATTATTTTCCATCAAGTCTATCTGCAATCTTTTAATTTGTTGTTGATGAGCTTTGTTCTCAATTTTTTCTTGTCTCAATTGAATCACTAACCTGTTAACCATGTTCTGTAATTTTGAAACTGTTATCTCTAGGGTTGTTTTCCTGGATTTACTTTAGAATGTCCAGCCTTGTATAGTAACTCTTATTTTTCCAACTTAGTTTTCCTTTAGAAGTCTTGTTTGCTTTCTTTTCATTTTTACCCTAGTTTGTTTTGATTTAAATGTTTCACTTATTAAAATAAAACAAGGTTCATTGTTCACATTGATTGTCACAGGGAGAAAAATGGTTTAAACAACAAGAGTTTAATGGTGATTATGGTGAATTTCTGTTACCAGGGTTAGAGAAGTTAAATTGGAAAAATGGTATTCATATAAGCAAGCTTAAGCTAGATTGGCAGATTCCATTAGAAATGGTGGAAAATTATATCACTTGCGAGGGTCATTATGACAGAGTGCTTAGGTGTCATTTACGACTGCTAATGCATCTTAGTGGAAGTCTGAAGCTCAATTTACCATTTTATTTGTTCAAAAGTCCGCAAAGGATGATTGCATGGGTTCAAACCCATCCAGAACATACTACACGTTCCATTTTCCATCAGGGTTTGATTAAGTTGCTGATAATTTCTCACTTGAATAAGAATGGACGAGATTGGGATAGTTTTCTCCTTGAATCAGGGTTTGAAGTTAAAAAGTGAAAGATTGCTAAAGAAAAGGGAAAAGGAAAGAAGCCAGAGAGTTTATGCAAGAAAACAGAGGACGTAGGTGAGCAGACTAAGAAGCTTGCAGAATAGATCGAGCAGGCTGTAGACAAAGGTAAATATCTTGCAAAAGAATCTAATGTTGCAAACAATTTGTTTCCAGAGGTGTCAGTTACAGGGGAAACATTGTTTAAGCAAATGAAAGAGGATTTGAAGAACCCTGACATGCTTAGCATTATTGTAAAAAATCCAAGTTCGAAGGAAGGAAAACAGGCTGAAGCCCTCAATGCAAAAGACTTGAGTTTAAAACCAAGGACCAGGTTAAGAAGTAAATTGGAATCAGAGTTGAAGTTGGTGCATAGCTTTGTAAGGGGTAGAGAAATTGTTGTTGTGAATGATTCTTATAGTGAAGAAAACATACAGGAAGGGCACTTCTCAGAAAATGAGAATTTCATAGATCTTCAAGGGAATGCAGGAAATATGCCTAAAGTATTTAGTATAAATAAACAAGCTTTTTCTGAGAATGAAAATGGATCGGTTTTGAAATCTTTGCAAGTGGAAGAAGCTTTTATGGATATAGAAGAAACTGAAATAATTCTAGAGTTAAATCAAATTAAGAAGTCTTTACAATCTTACAAGGAGCAGAATAAGTATATTCAAAGCATAAATGAAAATCTGACGTCTGTCAACAAAAGATTACGAGAAGATTTAGAAGAAAAGGAGATTGATTATCAAAAGCTTGCTCTTATATCCAAAACATCTTAAAGGAGAAAAGGGCCATTCAGAAACAGTATGAGTAAATGAAGATCCATAAAAAGGAATTGCAAAATCGAGAGCATAACAAAGATGCTGAATACTCCAGATTGCAAAAGAGATCCCAGGTTTTGAGTGATATGATTGTCTTAGCAAAAGCTTCCAAAAGTATTTAATCTGTCGAATCTCTAAGCTAGTTGGTTCATAGATGATAGAATTTGACAGCTAGCAGTAGATAAGAGTTGTTTTTATTTTGATTACACTTGTCTAATTTAAAAGTTTAAAGTTGTAAAGACTTTAATATTTTTGGGAAGGTCGATCCATGAAAATAGGATCTTCAAACTGTTTCAAACTTTGAAGAATTTTGTATATAATAGACAGTGAGAAAATATGATAGAGGTTGGAACATATTATGGAAGTAGGACTCTAAGCTCGAATTGGAGGCATGTATATGTTTTTCTTTATATTAATATGAGATGGCTATTTTGAAATGATTGTGATCATATGAGCCTGTTCTGTTTTAATAACTGTGTTACATGTTATCATTATTTTGTCTGTGTGTGGTCTTATCAATCCATGCCATGATTCTATTGATTAATATGCAATAATATTTAATGCTTGGAATACAGAACCTGATTCACTTCTTTCACAAAGTTATGCTCATAGCTATGTCTTATTAATATCCATTCTCTGTTGATACATTCCCTGCTGTTTAATATTTAAATATGCTTGACTTCTGTAATGATTGTTTACCTACCACCAAGTTCCATAGAATCATATCCTAAATATCTTGTATTTACTGTTAAGATTTACCTAAGGTTGAACCCCAGTAGTCTAGGTTCAACTTTAGCGATAACATCTTTTGGCGCCGTTGCCGGGGACAGAGAAACAAAATTACATATTCCCTGGGTATTTTACATATGATTTTGGAGGGTGACAAGATCAGTATAATTTATCTGCAGACTACACATTCACCTTGTATTTCAGAAAGTTACAGTGGCTTCAAGACAGATAGGGACTCGAGGAAATCCTTCATCTCCTCTGCACTCAGGTGTTTCTAATCCAGAAAGGATTCTAAGAGAAGCTAGAAAAAAGAAAATTGATTTCCCATCGTCTAGTAACCCTAGGAATTCTTTAGCTACAACTATACCATTTGAATTGTTGGATACTCAAGAAAAAAAGAAAATCAAGTTTATCTGTGTGCATTCATGAATTCGAAGACTTTAATCCTACTTAGATTGATGATTTGAGGTTTATTCAAATCCTTTGACTTCTGAACATAAGCATATACCAGAGGAAACCTTCACCTTAAAGTCTTTGACAACACCTTATATACGTCTCACTAGCAGAATTCTTATTGGCCAATTGAAAATTGAAGTTCCATCTCCTCCACATACTAAACCACCATCTCCACAACATCAACCATCTTCTTCACAGATATCTAATCCACCAAATATGGCTGGTCAACCTCTAGTTGGATGGCTGCTATGGTGGCAGCTAGATATGCCCCTCTAGTATTACCTCGGCCTTTAAATGCTCTCCTAGGTGGAGACTATCATAAATATCTCCCGAGATTCAATGGTCAGGGAGGTGTTACAGCAGAGGAGCACTGGAATACATATCTCAGTTATGTTGATAATCATAACTTTGAACATCAAGATGTGTGGATGAGGATTTTTGTTCAAAGTTTAGATGGTGAAGTACGAAAATGGTTTAGAGAATTGCCACCAAATTCCATAGATGGTATTGATGCTTTGCAGGAAGTGTTTATGAAACAATGGGGAGATACTAAAGATTATCTGTATTACATCACAGAGTTTGGAGCACTGAAAAGAAAGAAGGATGAGGTTGTTGGAGATTTTTCTAAGCGTTTCAACAAAATGTACAGTAGGATTCTAGCTGAAATAAAACCTATTGAAACATCAACAAAGTTAACCTATGCAAATGCTTTTGATTATCAGTTTTCTTTATGGTTAAGGGAAAGAAAATATTTTTCTCTATTGAAATGCAGGAAGCAGCCTTAGAAGTTGAATCCAACATACTTGCTTCAAATAAACTTAAAGAAGAGGCAGAATGTCAAATGGTTGATAGAAAACAAAAGAAGGAAATGGTTCCATCTATTCCTACAGGAAAGGCCTCAGAAAGTAAGATGGATGAAATGAGTAAGATCATAAAACATTTATCTGCAAAGGTTAGTAGTTTGGAAACAGAAAATAAAAGTCAAAATAGGCCTATTCAAGACAATGATAATAGAAACCCAAATCAGTTTAGACGACCTTTTCCCCTTAGGTTTATTCCAAGAGAAAGAAGGAATAATGATATTCAAAGGGAGAGGAGAGACAATGAGGATCAAAGGGTACAACCACCTTTTCAAAACAATTTGATAAGGGATGATGAGGCTTATGAAATACCAGTAGAAGAAATTGAAGATTTAGACCCTGATATTAATCAATTAGATCAGTTTTCTTCTTCTAATTTTGTAACTATGGCTGACTATCATGATGCAAAGTTGGCAGATTATTATGAGTCAGATTTTTTTGAGCAGGAAACAAAAATTTATCAAGAAGCACAGCAGAAGTCATATGGTCTTAGGTCAGGAGTGAAGCAAGTAGCAATTGGCAAAAAAAAGGTAAGGACCTTTCCTACTAAAGAACATTTGCCTTTTGAGAAAAAGCAAGAAACACAAAAGGATAAGAGTAAAGTCATAGAAACAAAAGAGTTAAGCAAGCATGTTAATTTTAATTTAGAACATGAAATCAACAAAATTAAGATTCATATTCCACTGACTGATTTGGTTAGGAACAAATCATATAGAAATCCTACTCTTAACGTTTTAAATTCTTCAGCTGCCTCCATTCCTTCAGATGTGATTAATTTGCAAGAAGAAAATCCAACTATTAGTACCGGTTCAAAAACAACTGATCAGCCAGATGCTAAATCTGTTTATCCTCCTCCATTTTATATCACACTCACTATTCATGATCAAATGTTACATAACTGTCTCCTAGATTCAGGCGCTTCACATAATCTCATGCCTAAGGAAATCATGGAATCTTTCGGACTTTTTGTTACTAAACCTTATCATGACTTGTATACCTTTGATTCTAGAGCCGTGAAATGTCTAGGAGTCATCAAAGATCTGGTTGTCATCCTTGCATAGTTCCCCATGAAAAGTATACTTATGGATGTTGTTGTAGCTGATGTAGCTCCTAGATTTGGTATGTTGTTATCATGGTCATGGGAAAAAAGGGTAGAAGGAACCCTTCAGATGGATTTATCTTATGCTTCAGTACCTATATTTGGAGGAGAATATAGAAGGCTTTATAGAGAAGTGCAACTGGCATTCTTGGTAAGTGATGATAAGAACCCTACAAACCATCCTATTTACTCAGTACAAGTAGGTATGGGTTCTTGCATATTACATTTGAATGATGATGTTATAGGTGTGTTACCAATTCGAAAGGATGATTCTATAGAGGTTTTGCAAGTGCAGAAAGATAATCTTATTCAACAAAAGAAGGAAGAGTACGAAGGTATATGGCAAATGTATTTTGATGGAGCATCAAGTAAGGAAGGGGTAGGAGCAGGTGTTGTGCTCATTTCTGCTGGAGGTGAAATTATTTCTCTCATGTATAAGTTGGAATTTCAAACAACTAATAATACTGTTGAATATGAGGCATTGGTTCTAGGATTGAGAGCTGCAAAAGATTTAAAATATTCAAAAACTTCTTGTATTTGGCGACTCCGAATTGATTGTTCAGCAGGTCAAGAATGTTTATAAGGTAAAACAGAAATTGTTGAAAGTCTATAGAAATGAAGTTTGGGATTTGATAAATAATTTCTTCTTGGCTTTCAATATAACCTATATCCCAAGAGATTATAATCAGATAGCAGACTCACTAGCTTTGGCAGCAGCTTACTTCAAAGTTCCAAAATTAACACATTTGAAGTATCCCATTGATGTAAGATACAGGCCATCTGTTCCAGATGACATCAAACATTGGAAAGTCTTTCAGGATGATCAGGAGATAAAGGAGTTTTTAGATTTGACAGAAGAATTTTTTGATGATTGGGTTGATCAAGATGAGGATGTTAATTTGGCTGAATTTACTGCTTATACAAAAAATTCAATTGCTAATCAGAAAATTGTTGATTTAAAACGTAACTTCATTCCTAAGGGACTTGTCCCATTGGAAAGGTTGTTCTCAAAGGATGACACATTGTTGAAACCCAACTTACAGACCATTGAATAAATGTTTTAAGTTGTAATATTGGTTCTGAAGCTGAACCCAAAATGATCAGAATATCTAAGACACTTTCAGAAAGGGAAAGGAAAAGATACATCAGTTTGCTGAAGGAATTTATAGACATTTTTGCTTGGTCATATGAGGATCTTACAACTTATGATACTAGTATTATCCAACATAAGATCCCATTGAAACCAAACACTAATCCTTTTAAACAAAAACTTCGAAGGCTTAATCCAGCGTTACTGCTAATTATTGAAAAAGAAGTGAAAAAATTGTTGGATGCAAAAATTATTGTACCTCTCAGGTATTCATCTTGGGTAGCAAATCTTGTGCCAGTGCGCAAGAAAAATGGATAGATAAGGTTCTGTGTGGATTTCCGCAACTTGAACAGATCCTGCCTAAAAGATAATTATGCATTGCCTAAAATTGATCAAATTTTGCAAAGAGTGGTAGGTTCCCAGAGGATTTCAATGATTGATGGGTTTTCTGGTTATAACCAGATTGAAGTACAGCCAGAAGACAGAGAGAAGACAACATTCACAACTCCCTGGGGTACATTTATGTACAATAAGATGCCTTTTGGGCTCATGAATGCAGGTTCTACATTTCAGAGGGCAATGGACATAGCCTTCGTGGGTGAAAATGAAAAATTTGTTGTCATATATCAGGATGATATCACAGTTTTTTCTAGGTCTGATGAAGAACATTTAAAGCATCTGAAACAGACCTTCCTTAAATGCAAAAAAGTTGGTTTATCACTTAACCCAAAAGAGTCTCATTTTGCCATAATAGAGGGAAAACTATTGTGCCATATAGTTTCTGCTGAAGGAATAAAGATAGATCCAGAACGAGTAAAGGCTATCTTGAAAATCACCATCCCCGGAAATAAAAGGGAAATTCAATCTTTTATTGGGAAAATCAATTTCTTAAGATGGTTTATTCCAAACTTTGCAGAGATTATTAAACATATTACTGAGATGCTTAAAAAGGACAGGGAGGTTAAGTGGTCAAATGAGGCTAGACAGTCATTTGAAAGGATAAAGTAGGCACTCATAGAAGCATCGGTTTTAACAGCTCCTGATTATACCAAGGATTTTGCAATTTTCTCATTTGCATATGAAGATACCATAGCTGTTGTTTTACTCCAAAAAAATTCAGATGGCTTAGAACAACCAATATCTTTCTTCCGCAAAACATTAAGAGACTCAGAGCTTAAATATAATACAATGGAAAAGAAGCATATGCACTGGTGAAAGCTCTTAAGTTTTTCAGAATTTATGTTTTGCAATCAAAAATTCTGGCCTATGTTTAAATTTCAGCAATTAAGGAAATATTGGTACAGCCTGACAGTGAAGGCAAAAGAGGCAGATGGATAGCCAAAGTTATGGAGTATGATGTTGACATTAAACCTACCAAGCTGGTGAAAGGGCGGGGTTTAACCAAGCTTCTAGCAGAATCAAACTGTCAGGTATTAGATCTTCATCTCATGGCTGAAAGTTCAGAGCAAGCTGTTTCTGTAGAGCAGAATGAGAAACAGATTTACAGCAGGTATTGTGATTCTTCATGGTATGAAAATATTGTATATTTCTTGTTGCATTTACAATGTCCTCCAGATTTAAATAAAAATGAGTGTAGATCTTTAAAATTGAAAGCTCTTAAATATGTTTTAATGGATCAAGTTCTATACTGGAAAGATCCTGGAGGTATATTGCTGAAATGTTTGGATAAAGCAGAAGTTGATGATGTTACTGCAGAGTTACATGGTGGTGTTTGTGGGGGACATAATTATTGGAAAGCCACTGCATTTAAAATCTTGAGAGCCAAGTATTATTGGCCCACCCTTTTCACAGATGTGTATCAATGGGTCAAAGCATGTATGCAGTGCCTGAAATTTGCAGGTAGGCATAAGTTACAGTCTTTACCCTTAAAACCTATAGCACTAAATGCTCCATTTCAACAGTGGGGTTTAGACTTTATAGGTGAGATCCATCCTATATCTAGTGGCCAACACAAATGGATTTTAACTGGAACAGACTTTTTTACCAAATGAATAGAGGTAATCCCAACAAGGAAAGCAACAAACCATGTTATCATTAATTTTATTCAAGACAACATTCTTAGTCGATTTGGATGTCCAAGAAAGTTAATCAGCGATAATGCTCCAACATTTAAATCTAGAAAAATGATAAAATTTTCTGAAGAAAATAATATTAGCTTGAGACAGTCTACACCTTATTACCCCCAGGGTAATGGATTAGCAGAATCCAGTAATAAAAGTATTGTGACTAGTATCAAGAAAATGTTATTGGAAAATAAAAGAAATTGGGACACCAAATTAAGAGTTGCTCTATGGGCAGATAGGGTTACCATAAAAAAATCAGTTGGAACTTCCCCTTTTTAGTTGGTATATGGAGTGGATGCATTATTTCCTGTTCAATTAGCTTCTCCAGTAATTAAATTTGTGCAGGAAAATGAGGAAGAACCTGAAGAAAAAAGAAGAAGAATGTTTCAGATCATCCAATTGCAACAAGAAAGAGAGGCCATTATGGAAAAAGCTGAAGTGCACAGAAAAGAAAAAAAAAGATAAAAGATAGCTTTGATAAGAAGATCAAAACACAATGTTTTCTCAATTGGTGATGCAGTGTTAAGGTGGAATGGTAGAAATGAGGACAAAGGTAAACATGGGAAGTTTGACAATTTATGGTTGGGACCATTCATAATTGTTAAGATTTGGGGGAATAATACTTTTGTTTTACAGACCTTGAATGGTGATGAACTTGCGGATCCATTAAATGGACGATTTCTAAAATTGTTTCATACATATTAAGGTGAACAGGTTCATTGTATGTATTCATTGTACATATCATTTCAGGTTTTGAATAGACTCCAGCCCAATAAGACAGAAATGTGATTCTAGCAGATTTCAGAAGGCACAGGTCAAAATGTTCTTAAAGTCTCACAAGGAGAACTTTATCCCCAATCGGAGCCAGATGTTATCTCTAGGGTTGCTTTCCTAGATTTACTTTAGAATGTCCATCCTTGTATAGTAACTCTTCTTTTCCAACTTATTTTTCCTTTAGAAGTCTTGTTTTCTTTCTTTTCATTTTTACCCTAGTTTGTTTTGATTTAAATGTTTCACTTATTAAAATAAAACAAGGCTCATTGTTCACATTAATTTTCTAAAGGGGTCTTATTCCTTGATCAAATGCTATTTCAAATAGTATTATCATGCTCGGAACATTGGTAAAATTCATTTGCTTAATGAATTGTAACCTAACAGCATATATTAAAATGTTAAGGGTTATAATGTTGCCAGTGATCAAATATGCACATTTATTGATGGATACAAGTGGCAAGATCTTGTACTATGGTTTTAATGAACCATGCTTATTCATTAAAGCATATACAATACCATTGGAATCGTGGCAGTCTCCAAGTATGAAGTGTTCATTTCAAAGTTGTACATACAGGCAGCGATATCATCGCACATGATGGATAGGAATTATTAAGTTTCTAATTCAACTCTGTAATGTTTTGTTATTGTGTAATTTGACCCTGTTTTAGCCTGCATTGTATGGAATCTTCGAAAAATTTAGGGTAAATATGGATGAAATCTCACACAGCATGGCAAAGAAGAGGCCCGGAGGTTTGATTTGCAGGCTCGATCCAGATAATATACAATGGATCACCCAGTTTCCAAGATCAACACAGCTAAGGAAAGATGCTGGATGGTTTCCTTTTTGTCAGATATTGCAGGGCTATAACGTTCAGGTGACCAAAGCCTTTATTAAAAATAACAGAGATGGAGTTGTGGATTTTAAAAGCTTAAAGGTTATGGTTGATGAGGAATCCATTGCAGAGGCCATCGGTGTTCCAGCACAGGGAGAAAAATGGTTTAAACAACAAGAGTTTAATGGTGATTATGGTGAATTTCTGTTACCAGGGTTTGAGAAGTTAAATTGGAAAAATGGAATTCATATAAGCAAGCTTAAGCCAAATTGGTAGATTCCATTAGAAATGGTGCAAAATTATATCACTTGCGAGGGTCGTTATGACAGAGTGCTTAGGTGTCATTTACGACTGCTAATGCATCTTAGTGGAAGTCTGAAGCTCAATTTACCATTTTATCTATTCAAAATTCTTCAAAGGATGATTGCATGAGTTTAGACCCATCCAAAACATACTGCCCATTCCATTTTCCATCAGGGTTTGATTAAGTTGCTGATAATTTCTCACTTGAATAAGAATGGATGAGATTGGGATAGTTTTCTCCTTGAATCAGGGTTTGAAGTTAAAAAGTGAAAGATTGCTAAAGAAAAGGGAAAAGGAAAGAAGCCAGAGAGTTCATGCAAGCAAACAGAGGACGCAGGTGAGCAGACTAAGAAGCTTGCAGAACAAATCGAGCAGGCTGTAGACGAAGGTAAAGATCTTGCAGAAGAATCTAATGTTGCAACCGATTTGTTTCCAGAGGTGTCAGTTACAGGGGAAACATTGTTTAAGCAAATGAAAGAGGATTTGAAGAACCCTGACATGCTTAGCATTATTGTAAAAAATCCAAGTTCGGAGGAAGGAAAGCAGGCTGAAACCCTCAATGCAAAAGACTTGAGTTTAAAACCAAGGACCAGGTTAAGAAGTAAATTGGAAGCAGAGTTGAAGTTGGTGCATAGCGAAATTGTTGTTGTGAATGATTCTTTTAGTGAAGAAAACATACAGGAAGGGCACTTCTCAGAAAATGAGAATTTCATAGATCTTCAAGGGAATGCAGGAAATATACCTGAAGTATTTTGCATAAATAAACAAGCTTATTCTGAGAATGAAAATGGATCAGTTTCGAAATCTTTGCAAGTGGAAGAAGCTTTTATGGATATAGAAGAAACTGAAATATTGACAGAGTTAAATCAAATTAAGAAGTCTTTACAATCTTACAAGGAGCAGAATAAGTATCTTCAAAGCATAAATGAAAATCTGATGTCTGCCAACAAAAGATTACAAGAAGATTTGGAAGAAAAGGAGATTGATTATCAAAAGCTTGTTCTTATATCCAAAGACATCTTAAAGGAGAAAAGGGCCATTCAGAAATAGTATGAGCAAATGAAGATCCAGAACAAGGAATTGCATAATCGAGAGCAGAACAAAGATGTTGAATACTCCATATTGCAAAAGAGATCCTAGGTTTTGAGTGATATGACTGTCTTAGCAGAAGCTTCCAAAAGTCTTTAATCTGTCGAATCTCTAAGCTAGTTGGTTCATAGATGATAGAATTCGACAACTAGCAGTAGATAAGATTTGTTTTTATTTTGATTACACTTGTCTAATTTAAAAGTTTAAAGCTGTAAAGAATTTACTATTTTTGGGAAGGTCGATCCATGAAAATAGGATCTTCAAACTGTTTCAAACTTTGAAGAATTTTGTATATAATAGACAGTGAGGAAATATGATAGAGGTTGGAACATATTATGGAAGTCAAACTCTAAGCTCGAATTGCAGGCATGTATATGTTTTGCTTTATATTAATATGAGATGGCTATTTTGAAATGATTGTGATCATATGAGCTTGTTCTGTTTTAATAACTATGTTACATGTTATCATTATTTTGTCTGTGTGTGGTCTTATCAATCCATGCCATGATTCTCTTGATTAATATGCAATAATCTTTAATGCTTGGAATACAGAACTCGATTCACTTCTTTCACAAAGTTATGCTCATAGCTATGTCTTATTAATATCCATTCTCTGTTGATACATTCCCTGTTGTTTAATATTTAAATCTACTTGACTTCTGTAATGATTGTTTACCTACCACCAAGTTCCATAGAATCATATCCTAAATATCTTGTATTTACTGTTAAGATTTTCCTAAGCTTGAACCCCATCAGTCTAGGTTCAACATTAGTAATAACAGAAACCTTGAAGGGTGACCTTCATCAAGTCTGTGTAAATAAATTCCCCAGTTTGCCTGTGCAAATGAATTTTATCCGAGACTGCTATTTTTTTCAAATTCAGTTTCATCTCTGTGACTTTATAATCGGATGATACAGCCAAATTCAAAGTATTCTCCACAGGATCTCTATTGGTCATCAAGGTGATCTCTGAGTCAACTACACTTCTAACTTTTGGAAATAACTTATATATTTTTTCTGGGGCCGCTTGCTTGTCTTGTCCATATTTAACTTACATTTCAGCCCTTGACTTAAATTTATCAATGTCATCTGCAGCCTTTGCTTCATGAAATTTGTACTCACGTATTTGAACTTCTGGAGCTTGATACTTTTCTTTCTTTTTCTCTTTCCCACTTACAAACATAACGAAATCACCTTGAGAATCTGCCTTCAACTTCTTTTCTCTTTCTTGTTTTTCAACTTCTATATCAGTGATCTCTTGAAAACTCCTTTTGCTAACAATTTCCATCTTACCTGGGGTAGGTATTACTTCAGTTGAAGATTTTGTTGGGGCAGAAGGGTCTGACTGTGAACATGCTGAAACTTCTTTGTCAGATTCATATTGTAGGAGATTGGCCATTTTTGCTAACCCTTCAACTTCCTAATGGTCAAATGCTTTTCTCTTATTTTGTTGTCTTATTTGAGAAATGATGTGACAAGGATCATAGTTCTTAGCAATTTCCTTTTTAAATTCAACTCTTCTAACTGTTTTTCTATAAAAGAAAGGGCATTCTTATTTTTGATCATGAAAGGTCCAACTTTCAAAGGAAATTTTATATCAGGAGCCTTTTTGAAAGCTAGAAAGTGATCATTTTCAAGAATTAGTTTCTGCCTGATAAAATCCAAAGCAAATATTCTTAAAGTTAAAAATGCTGACAGAATATAAGGCTCCTTCATAAACCCATAAAGTCTGATAACTGTATGCTCCTTCAACAAAAACCAATCCCCTATTCCCTTGTCTGGTTTCAACTGCATCAATATCTTCATTTCTGGCAGTACCCTTGGTAAATCTTCTCCAAAAATTAATTTGTACACTTCTGATAGGATAAGGTTCATAAAATTAAACATGTTGTTTTCCAATGTATTTGAAAACACTGCTTGTTAAAACTACAAATCCTTCTGTCTTGAAAATAGAAGCATTTTCATTAAGTAAGTTTGGAATCTGAAGTGCCTGGTGTTGTGGAAATTCAATAGATGAAAGTGAATACTTTCAGCTAGGAATTCATCAAATTTTAGACATGGTACTTGGCTGTATTCTTTACCTAGTATGCCAAAACATAACCTATATAAAGAGTAGACTCAATTGAACTTTTGTATTTATTGTATCATTATCTAACCCTAGAAACCGGGATATTAGTGATAGAACCAACTGTGCATTCTCATCAAAGAAATTCATATCTAGTGGGCAAGGGGTATCATCAATTGCGAGGTCTGGCTTGAGCCAATTGGTTAGGAAAGCATGCTTAGTTTCAGGGGACAACTGTCGGTAATGGTTAATTATGGGTTATTCGACAAAGTTTTCCTACTCACGAGGCTGAAACAGAGGTACTTCTAAGGAATTTCTAACAGTGGAAGACTCAATGGGGCAAATGACTTTGGTTTTAGACACATTCATAATTACTTTTTCACTCTGTGAGTAATTCATTCACACCATGAAATGAAATCTGGAAACCCTAATGTCTGGTCTAGACAAAAGTAAATGAACGTGGACTCAAAAACTCTATGCACATATGAATTTTCCTTATATAATCTATCCAACATGTCTTTAATATCTATAACTGATAATTTAGCCATTGGATCATAAATATCTTTATCTCCGTCCTCTAGCATTTCCTCTATTCTAACATTCTCACCACCTGCATGTACTGTTTGTTTCATTTCCTCCATTATGTATATATTTCTTAACTACTTGCACAAGTATTGAAAGCTTACTTGGAATTGATGAGTTTGAAATAGGGTGTGCTCTGTCATTTTCTCAACTTGCACACGTTTCGAACCTTCCGACGCTTCATGAGACAAATGTCAACTATCACCTTCTGACGCTTCACGAGACAAATGTCAACTATCATGTGTCTTTAGCCTTATATATGCTCCGAATGCGGTTTCACAATGCGGTTGGGTGGTTTCTTTTACTGCCTTCTTAATTTGTGAAATGTTGGGACGTTGACACGTGGAAGGCAGTATAAGGTTTTGCAACCGCTCATGGCTTCACTTTATTGTGCAACTTAGCAGTGCGAAACGAATATTAGCCATTGATCCATCGATTGACCAATCAATCAACGGTGAGAGTTTCTCACCTTTTAACTCCTTATTCATTTCTCCAACAAGGTTTTATCATGTTATCTGCCTCGCTTCTTTCCCAGCGGAACCTCATTTCCTTCGTTGATCTATTTCTAATGCAATAGTGACCGTTGATCACTTCGAATGATATCCAAGGCGTTTCGCTTGACCCTTTAGCTCCCTTTTGGTATAGCTAACGGGCATATGAAGCATTTTTACAGGACTTGGGGTTGTTCCCACCATTTTTCATTATTATCAAACCCATTTATACCACTTCTTTTCCCCATTTAAAACTGAAAAATAGTGTGTCAACAGTAGTGTTGGTTTTAGAATTATCTAAGATCAAGATGGACCCTACATAAAAGATCAATGACTTTAATCAGAGATTTTTATCTTTAAGAAATAAATATGCAGATGCTTCTAAACCTGTAGAAGATGTTACTATTGAGCTTTAAACTTCAACCTTACCACTATCCACTGTTGTGTTTGTCAAAAGGGCTAAGAAGACTACAATTGAAGAAACCTTTGAAGAAGCAGTAAATGTTGAAAAGGATATGCTGAGTGAAGAAGAACATGGTGTCTCTTCCAGAAAGAATAAATCCCTTCAAACCAAGCCCCGTTCTGAAAAGAAGGAACAAGATTCTATGGATATGGAAAATCTGCAAAGAATTATTAAAAACTTTCAAATGAGAAAATGGACTTGAAGAGAGGTTTGAGAGAAGGTCCATCTACCAAAAATGATTTCAGGCCGCCTTTTAAAAAGAACTTCCCTCCCACTAATAAAACTACTCCACCTACTGAAGGAATTAATATGGAGGGTTTCATCAATTTCTTCAAATCCATTGTTTGAGGGTCTGAACATTCTTCAAGTAGGAAAAATGATGAAGAGGAAGAGAAAGAGAGGAAGGAGAAAAAGAAGTAGATGGAGAAGAGACATCAAAACATACAATTAATCACTTCTGAAATGTTTTCCATAACATGTTTGAAGAAAATGATGATGATCTTGAGCAAATCCATATGGCCCAAAATTCATACAATACCAAGAGTAAGAGCCTACCCACAACAACAAATTCTCCATCTGTTGTCAATCATGTAAAGGAAAACTCGATGACCACCAAATCTTCCCTAGCCTCAATAAAACCCTCTTCTTTCCTCGATCTACCTCAGTGGAACCCTCTTCTTGTCATGATCTAGAATATGATTTTGTAGAAGACATGAAGCAAAACTAGAGCTAATGTTTCTCTGTATGAATTACTCAAATTGCCACAAATACAGGGAAATTTAATTAAAAACCTTAGGGAATCATCTTTTGAGAAAGGGAAAAGCATAAAAAAGAATGATACAAAAAGATATGCAAAAATATATACTCAAATAGGTCAAGTAGTAAGAAACAATCCATCGTTAATGCTTCCCTGATGAATAAAAGATCTAACTCTAACACACATCCTTTCTTTTTGACATTTGAAATTTTTAACAAAAATGTGCATAAATGTATGGATGATTCAGGGGTTTCTTCAAATGTGATGCCCTATTCTGTGTGGCAAAAATTAAATGTTGAAATTAAAAATGTGACGCTCAAATTGTTCAACTAAAAAAATCAACTTCAAAGTCCCAAGAAAACTTAAGAATGTATTAATCCGATTAACTTCTAACTGCAAAGTACATCAAGTAATTGATATCATTGTTGTGGATATTTTTGAAACTTATAGTTTATTACTTAGTACCATCATTTTACATATTTATAACTTCTGTTCATTTTGATATATATTTTCTAGTCAAAATTGTACAATGATATGTATTTGAAACTTTTGTAAGATAAAAAAATAATTTGTACAATGCAAAGACTTTTTAGTATATGTCCATTTTTTTAGAAGAAGGAAATTTGTTATCCATATTTCCACCGTGATTTAAAAAAATTTCAAACTTATATAATATATTATATTATTATATAATATATAAAAAACTTACTTTAATTTTTTTTTACGATGTCACTTTGAAATTGTGTTTTAGCTTAATGAAACCCAAAATAATAAATCTCCATGGTAAATCTACATATAGCATTTATGTATTGACATGGTCAATTTACTATGTATGAATTCTATTTGAAAACACGTCAAAATCCGGTAAAGGCACACCCCGTTAGGCTCTATAAATACCAACCTATGGGACAGAGTGATCAGATTGAAGAGGGTTTTGAGTTTCGAAGAGTGATCAGATTGATGGGGTTCATCTGTGTGAAATGGATAGTTTCGATCCATTTTTGACAGAGTTTTTAGCCCCTGATAGCTGGTTGGTTTAGATTGAAGGGTTTCTTTTGTTGTTAACAGCTTAGCCTCAATTTTTCAATTTTTCTTTTTTGTGGGCTAGGCTGACAGGGTTTTTGGTTGGCTGGTTGACAGAGCTTTTTAGTTCCTAATACCTACTGTATTCAATACTCAAGAAATATATTTAGTTCCTGGTAGCTACTGTATTCAATACTCAAGAAAAAATCGATACCCTATTCAATGCAGAAAGGAGCGATTGGGACGGTAGTTGAAGTGTCATGTTGATCTATTGCTTATTGTTGGAATGTGCGATTGATGGAGTCGGAAATAGAATCTTCCCCTGCGTTGTTTTTCTGCGTTTGCTTAAAGGGGATGTCAGGGGAACATTCCAATTCCACTGAATCTAGCAATGTCACAATCAGAGAAGAACTAGCAATAGATCAAACATGAAAGAAACAAATAAAAAGAATCAATCTTTATCGACTGTCTGTATCAGCTCCTAATTCAAGCTTCAATGTCTTCATCTTTAAACATATTGTAACATACAGTACTCATGCAAAGACTATCATTCTTTGGATGAATGAAAGTTAAATTTTGTATCATTTTTTTATATTCATTACTCTAAGTTTCCATAGGGAATTTGTCATGCTACTCAAAGGTTCATTCATTTATAAATGCAGGATTTGCGGTTTATTTGCACAAATTTCTGTTGAGAGGACTTTGCATCTCTATCTGATAAATAACGTGGGTTTGTAATGGAAAAATATATATAAAATAAGCAGCTTGCAGCGAGAAGATCGCTGACAAATTCCACCGGTATAAATATAGGTGTGGGCAAATCTCCATCGTTTTGAGAGGATAGAGCATTTGATGGCCTCTCTAATTGGGAGGATGAGGCCCAGGATTTTGTATAGAAGGGTGGACAAGTCCTTCATGATAGACAGAATTCTCCTCAAATCTTTGAATGCATTTTCTTCTTCACACATAAAAATGCGAGAAGGAAGTGCATTCAAAGGTTTCAGGAAAATTCTATCTATCATAAAGGAAATAAAAGAAAGATTGTCCCCCCTTCCAAACGAAATCCTGGGCCTCATCCTTTGTAAAATCCACATTCGAGAGGCCATCAGATGTTCTATCATCTCAATGCGCTGGAGATATGCCGACACTTACATATTTATACTCAAGCTCTCCCCATTTTTTTTCGTAGACAACCAGTGGGTGGAGGTCCGAGGATGCAATCTCTCACATTCTGCGGTTGCATTTCTCCCATGTGGAAGCCTTTCATCTTTTCATTGATGACCAAGCTTTATTATATTTTCTATGTTCATTAATCTAAGTTTCTACAGAGAATTGTTATGATATTCCAAGGTTCATTCTGCATTTGATTTACAGCTTATTTGCCCAAATCTTTGCTTTTAAATACCAAAGACAATGCAATGAGGACTTTGCATCGTTATTAGATAAATAACGTGGATTGATAATAATAAAAAAATCCCAGTTTAAATACTAAGACAATGCAATGAGAACTTTGCATCTTTATCCAATAGATAACTTGGATTGATAATAGAATAATATACTTGAAATAACCAGCTTGAAGAGAAGATTGCTGACAAATTTACCATCATAAACCTGTATTATCATTTCTACCATTGTATTCTAATAACATATATATATCTATACATATATTGCACACACTATTTCGATCTTCATCTTTCCTAGAGTAAGCCATGATTTCAGTTACCCCAAGAACGTAATTTAGTAATGCAACCAATCCAGTCGTTGGCCAAGGTTGAGGTCTTGTGTTTTTTTGTGTTGCGTGAGTTTTGTAAGCCAATATTGTATCATAACTAAATGAAGTCCAGAGGTATAGCTGGGCTATCTAATTAGGCATATTTGTTTGACTTGGACTGGACAATGACTTGCCAAAAACTTTAGCTTCTCAAATTATTATGTAATTTATCCAAATTTCGACCAAAGAGCAGGAGACTATTTAGACAGTTTTTAGACAGTTTTATTTACTTCACTGAATGTTTTAATTAGTAATAATAACTAATCAGTTTTCAGAACTTGAGACCAATTTATGAATATTGATATTTTAGTACTTAATTTATTTCTGAGTCCTATGAGTAGTTATCGAGTAGGTGTTATAAGACAGCAAGCCAGTGATACCTATGTTTTACAAGCAAGCAAGACAGAACTTTTGATCACAGAACAATAAGGTGTTCACATAACCATGTTTTATGGCTATGTTTCATTGGTACTACAAATGTATGTTTCTCTTGGAACAAAAAGAACAAAATGCTTCTCATGGGCTTACAAGCAAGCAAGACAGAACTTTTGATCACAGAACAATAAGGTGTTCACATAACCATGTTTTATGGCTATGTTTCATTGGTACTACAAATGTATGTTTCTCTTGGAACAAAAAGAACAAAATGCTTCTCATGGGCAGATGATTCTCAAAGAACCTAGAAGAGGACGATCTCTTCAATTTATTCAATCTCCAATGTCTTCATAACAAATATGCAGCTGCCAACCCGCCCCTTCAACATCTACAAGCTTCAATGCTTTTCCTACTCCCATGTCGTTAATTTCTTTGTATTACTTTCCATCTGAGCATGTCTTACATCCCCCTTTCATCTTATCTGTCATTTAGGCCATCAACCATATTGAACCTACTTCAAAGGGGAAGATGTAGAAAACAGAAATGCCCATAATATCTTCAGTGCCAAAGTACATTAACATCAAACTCTCTGCCCAATTTACTCTACCGCTTCTTATCACCTTGAATTCATAAATAAATACAGTAATAATGTCCAGAAACTATGACTCCTATCACAATGCCAATCTAGCTTCTTATCACCTTGAATTCATAAATAAATAGAGTAATAATGTCCAGAAACTATGACTCCTATCACAATGCCAATCTAATCAATTAATTGACAATGACATGCACTAAATTTCATAATAATAAAATATTTTTAAGAAAACCTTTCTATGTCCAGAAAATAAAATATGTTCTAGAAATCATAAGCTTCGAAGACTAAGATTTTTTTTTAATTACATACACTTCAAATTGCCTCTTTTCTATCCTACATGCTACCTATTATGCTACAAACTTCCTCAATTCTCCATTGTAAAATTCACTTCTTCCACAATCAACAATTCCTCCCCACCACAGCTCTTCTTTGACACTAACCAGCTGGCTCTTCAAAGCATCACCTTTAGGAACAATTCCCTACATAATCCTCTGAATGTGGGAGCAAGAAATCTAAATTTTCCTGCTAGTAATCAGAATCCTTATAGGAGACCTTTTAATTGACAATTACTTGCCCGAGAAAGGAGGACATAAGACCCACCTGTACAACCACCATTGAGGAATACCAATAATCTGGTTGAGGAATATTACCCTAACGAGGATGAGGATCAGGGACCCGTTGAATAGAAAGAGTCACATGATAATATTAATTGGTTGGGTAGGGAAGGAAATGAGGTTCATCTCACTCAGGAGGATAATGAAGAGTCTTTGTATATTAATAATCTATCTTTACATCCAAATGAAGATTGACCAGGTGATTACATTTTTGCACAGTACTGATTGTTTTTCGATGCCTTACAAAATGAATTACACCATAAGTATTACCTCAGGCCAAGAGATAACGCAAGTAATCAGACTCTAAAGACCCCTGATTCAAAGCAGAAGGAAAAGTCCCAGATTACTCCACCAAAAATGCCTGAACATGATCGTACAATTGAGAGAGATAAGCAGCAGATAACTAAGGAAAAGGGAAATGCATATGGAGTCCAAAATTCTGAAAAATATAGTAGAGCCTCAAAATAAGACCTCCACTCTTTTCAATCTGATGCATGAACTCAACAAGATTAAGGTTGACCTATCCCAAAAGTTTAATAACTTTTCCTGTCAAATGAGATGGTTGTTGAACCATTAGAGTTCATGTTCATTACAAAAAATTTAGAAATTACAGTAAATACTACCATATTATTTCACTTTGTGTAAGAGTTGGACATTCAGTACTAAATTATAAACAGCTTAACTGACAACATTCACTATTTCGGAATTCCACCATTTAGAGTTGAGTACTTGAGCTGTGGATTTAAGTTTTTAACTGAATAAAGTGTTGCATTAAGTAATATACTTGATAATCATAAGTCCCTAAATTTAACCACAATTTCCATAACATGTTAAGTGTTGAATTTAAGTACCCAACTTCCACAAGAGTTTGGTGTTCAGAGCTTAATTATGTCCCAACCATCAATGCAAATTTAATAAAGAATTTGACTTTTGGTGTTGAATTATAGATTGCAAACATGCCAATATTCCATCACCCCTCCTTATGCATAAGATAATTTAACCTTTCATTTATAATTTTGGGGGATATTTCCAAAATTGCCAACCATTAATGCATCTTTTTTTAAGGCCCCATGTTCCCAGTTAAGGAGGATGGTCAAAACTATTATACTCTATATTAAGAAAGTCATTATTTATGTTTTGGTTCAGTCAAATGGTAGTTTGGGCTATGCAGAGGTGCTTAACATATAATATTTCAACTGATAATTGCCCAATTATGATGCATCCAACCATAAATGATATGAAATAGTGGAATACCACAATATTAGATGACAAGTAATTCACAAAACATAATAATTCCAAAAAAAAAAAGACATTCGAACATTAACAATAAACAACCAAAATGTATGTTCCCCATATTCATCTAATAGGAACCTTCCAAGTCTGTAACGGAGATTATTACAAATGTTGATAACTTAATAAATACTAATAGATGGTTACCTCTTTTCAAGTATTGAGGGTATTTTTTGGTTAAATGACCATAAGGTCGTTGATATATTTTACCATATTGACTCCTAAAACAATTTGAATGCATATTAATAGCAAAAGAACATCTTCACATTGCTTCCTAAGTGCATCTCCTTTGATGTCATCGCTCCAACTCCAATCCTGTTTTACTCAATCTTCAATGAATTACTGATAATACTACCTCCTGTTGTAGCCAAAATATTACACGAGTATGCCAAACATGCATGGCCTACCCTGTATGTTGCTCCATATTTTTATATATTCACAGTACACATACAAAGCCAAGAATGTCCTGAAGCACTTGACCAAGTGAAAATATCCCAAAGCACAGTAAAAATTTGTTGTTTTTCATTATTAGCAAAAAGTTGAAAAACCATTTAGTAAAGCTACTGGAATATTAGCAAAAAATGAAAAACCATTTAGTAAAGCTACTTGTGTTGTACTCAATCTTCAATGAATTACTGATAATACCACCTCTTGCTGTATCTAAAATATTACACAAGTATGCCAAACATGCATGGCCTACCCTGTATTTTTCTCCATATTTTTATATATACACCGTACACATACAAAGTCAAGAATATCCTGAAGCACTTGACCAAGTGAAAATATCCCAAAACACAGTAAAAAAATTGTTGTTTTTCATTATTGGAAAAAAATGAAAAACCATTTATTAAAGCTACTGGAGTACTCCATTATCACTATTGTTGAATGTGTCTTTTATTGGAAAATGACGTCAATTGAACTGGGTTGTTTATATATGAAGAACGAAACATATTAAATTTGTTAAGCAATCAATTCAAATTTCATGTACAATTAAAATGATAACAAATACACTAATTCCAGTTCTGTGGGTAAAGCTGATACCATGGGATAAGAGATAAAATTTAGTTTGAAATAGTCCTTGTAGGGTACATAAACTCTCCAAAGCATATATGCTTCTATTAGATTTTAGAAGTTCAAGAGTACAACAAAATATGAAGTTGTTGCTTGTTATCACACCATAGTAGCTGGGCTACTATTCTTGCTGAGTAGATATCCGCACATTTCAGAGCTTTGCTTTTACAGAGATCAGCTATGATGAGCTTGTTATTTGAGATCACTCATGGATCAGAGCAGTACATTGTATCAGACTTTTATTAGACCTTGTGCCAAGTCTGAGCCTTGAGAGCTTAGATTTGATGACCGATGTGACCTTTTGTTCCATACAGTTTCATTTCATTGCCCAGTGTTGTTATTGCAACAGTGCTACAGATGTTTATTGATGATTATTATGATGTGATGTGACCTATGGACTTCTGATTATTGGCTTTGGATTATTATTTTGTTGTTTTAGTCATCTTCAAAGCATTGACTTAGTATATGATTCATGATGTGGCAGTACTATTTAAAATAAAATGAAATATCTTGGATGATGTCATAATTATTAAATAGATGTATTACTTGCACACTTAGGTTTTCTGACAATACTCATCGGTTTCATTACCCTCCTATGAGCATAGATATGGTCTTTTCTGACATCCTTGTCTGCTAGCTTAGGCACCATTTCATTTGACTCCATCCATCCATGACCCTTATTTGGCTTTCACCCTTGACTTACCTTCTTGACTTCTTGATACTGAGGACTTCCCCATTTCTACCTCTGTGTTGGACCGCATCCATGTTTGTTTTGTGTCTCGGCTCTGAGTTGGTGACAGAACTTGCCTTTGGTAAGTTGGATTGTATGCCTCAATCATTCTGGCCGGTTGTCCCTATGTTTGGCACTGTGCAGAAGTCCCCCTAGTCACTTGAGATGTTGTTGGCTAAAACTGAAAGCTCATGCACTACTTGTATTGGAAATGTATTATGAAAGCCTGTGAACTTAAAATTCTAGAATGTGTTTCTTAACACACGTGAATAAAGGCTATAGCAATGAACTGCTAAAATACCCCTCGAAGGGTATGAAAAAAAGGTCCAAAAAAAATGTTACTCAAAAGTTATATCTATTATTGCTGACCTTGTATATGTGAATATGCCCCAGATGCAAGCTGCGATTAGTTGTGCTTCTTAGCACATGTGAAATCCCAGAGGGATCATATAGGCCATGTTGTCCGCCGAGATGCACACCAGCAGCAGAAATCTTTCGAAAGTTGTCTCTTCACTACAAGTGAAAGAAGTGTGGCCTTGGGGGCAAGCAATGAGCTAGGTACTGTCACCTAAATCCCAGCTCCTCCATTTAGGCTAACTCCTAACGAAGCCAAGGGGGGTAGTCCCTACAAAGAGTTTACTATGGCTCAATGTGTTTTAATGTTTTTTATGTGAGATGATGCGGATGGGTGTTGTTTAGGAGTTTTGAAAAATGAAAGATCCACAACTTTATAATAAACACAAGATAAAACTCAATCCACGTTGCAAACAAGATGTAAGTTTGACAGTATAAAAAGACTTGTAAAGTGAAAGCATCCACAGATAGATAAATAATTTAAAAGACCAGTGCCTTATCCATTGGACCAATGAGTCAAAAATGATTGAATGTAGTGCTAGGGGATGATGAATATATAGTCTTAGTAACTGTTTGTGAGAACGTTGTGCAAATTATCTTGGTAAATTAAAAGGTCTTTAGTGGTCTTGATTATTAGGCTAAGAACAAGGAGATAAGCAAAAGTCCGGAAAGTGATACTTTCAGTGGCTTCCACTCTGATGATATGTCGGAACCATCCAGATTGCAAAAGGTAAGTGTCCAATGACTTAACCACCCCGAACTTGACAACGGTACTCCGGCACCACCAAGTTTAGGAATCTTTGCCTCCCACTTAAAAGTATTTCTCGAAAAATATCAACGTCGGCACGTTGGTTGGGGTAAAGTTTTATTAGATTTTCACTTATGAGATTAACAAAATCCAACACTTTTCTGAGTACTAGCCCAACCTTTTCAGATTGGCAGAGCATACGGGTGTTCGATAACAACCAAGATAAATTAATTAATGGAGGTGTGAGTTGAAATTTTTATTATTATTAAAGCACACAGTTCAACTCTCCGACAGAGAGCGCTCTTGATTTAGTCTTAAGACCAAAGTTCAAGAGACTTGTTTGATTGAAATGCCTAATGCAAGGGGAATGTAGAATCTAGTATGCTCTCCGATAGAGAGTGCTCTTGACCTGGGTTATTTCAAGTTCAAGAGGCTTTGTTCATTGTTAAAATAGAAGCAAATTGTAAACATGAACGCATGTGATAGCTCAATAAGATGGGAAAATAAAAGACAAAGATATCACTTGCAAAAATGAACAACTAGCATTCTACAACAAAATGGAATCAAACTATTTGGCCAAGACTTAAACTAATCTAAGAGAAATAAATAGGTGGGATCAACCTCCGAACAAGGTGACCACTAGAAACGCTAGTCCCGAAAACCTTCTAGCTAGCTGGATGTCCGCAAGGATGCTAACGGAGAAAGAGAAGTAACCACAAAACTATGTGGCCCTGCCCTTGGAAAGAAATCCCAAGGATACTATCTCAAGTCAAGACTTGGAAGAGAACTAATCTAAGTACAAAAATGAGATTTAATCTATGAAATTGAAGCAAAACTAAAATTAACAATGCATCAAAACACTCTTCCCCAAATGAGAAGAAAGAACCAAAGTGTGGGAGGCCTTATCCCACCTTGCCTTTTTATTAATTGATTACAAGTGCCTTAGGAAAAATCCTTAAAATTTGGTTCTTTTATTTATTTATTTTCATGTTTTCTTGCACTGTGTCATTGCCAGATTCAGTGAAATTGGAATGTGCCATTGCTGGATACAGTGACATTGGAATGTTCCCATGTCATTTATCTGGTTTTGCTTGAAGAGGTTGTTCCTCATAAGTTCGACATTGGAATGTTCCCATGTCATTTATCTAGTGTTGCTTGAAGGGGTTGTTCCTCATAAATTCGACATTGGAATGTTTCCATGTCATTTATCTGGTTTTGCTTGAAGGGGTTGTTCCTCGTAAGTTCTGTTAGGGTGAAACCACAGGTACTGAGGTACATAATCTCATCAGTCTTTTTCACCATCTCTTATTTTTGCAAAAAGCAGGAGACAGTAAAATTTATTTTTAGAGAATATAGTTTGAATGAGTTTTGCACTAGTTGGCATTGTGCATTGAGAAACAACAAGGGCAAAACATGCCTTACATCTCCTGGCCGCCATCTTCAACTCATTCAGATACCATACAGAAAACATAAACAATGGCCTCATATGACAATTTTCAAAGCTACAATGAGCATGGACATTCTGAGAAATATTCTGGTAGTCCATTGTTAGGGTTGGGGTGTGACAATGACAAACCCCAGAAGCTTGGAAGGCCAATTTGGGCATGAGAAGGGTGGTCCATTGCCTACAAAAAAAATATTTTCTGTGTTTTTTTATTTAAATGCTTCAGACAAAGCTCTGTTTTGGCATTGTTCTTTGAATGTGTCATTAAGATCATTCGAAATATTAGTGCCAAACAAAGTTTCCTGTGAAGCAATCAGATCAGGAAACAAAGAATATCCTTTGTTGGCAATGCACAATCCTTCTCAAAGCCAAATGAGGGATTAATGTAACAAGGATACATTGACCTTCAAAGTCTTTGTGCTTGTCATATGCCGACCCTAAACTACCAGAACATTTCTCAAACTTCCCATGCTCCTTACCTATTGAAAATTGGAACATTACGTAGTTGTTACAGTTTTCAGTTTGGTGTCTGAATCAGATGATAATGGCCAAGATGTGTGAGTTGTGTTTTGCTTGTCATTGAGCAAGGCACGATGACAACAACAAAGCCCAGCCAGAACTATATATCAGTAAAAATAAATTTCCTAGTATCCTCTTTGCAAGAGGGAAAAGAGAGAGTCAAAGAGAATAAAAAACTCAGTTAATTTCATATAATCATTGCAACTTTGCAAGTTTTGACATGTTTTGCGAGCCCTGGCTGACTGAATTTTACTGGATAAATCCTCTTAGCACAGAGAATCTAAATCCCAAAAATAAACTAATTATTAAATAATCTTGTTGAAAACTTTGGTCTTGAATTACTAAATAAACTAATTACTAAACCCATATTCATAAGAGTTCTGAATATTGATGAGTTATTATAACGAAATAAAACATTTAGTAAAAGCAAATAAAATTCTCTTACTCTCTGGTCGAAATTTTGAATATATTACATAAAATTTGATTTTCCAAACTTTTGCCAAAGTTTTTGGCACGTCATTGTCCTGTCCTGTTCAGTCCAGTCCAAGTACTTAGATAGTCCATCTGGATATAAGACCTGTAGACTTGATAAAATACAAAATTAAAGCTGTCGGATCTTTCTGTCCATTCATATTACATAAATGTAACATTGAATTTCTATTGAATTCCTTATGATGCACTGTTGCTGAAAAAACACAACAAAACACCAAAATAGCACAAGGCCTCAACTTTGGCCAACGGTTGGATTGGCTGCAGTCTTGAATTACAATCTTTGGGTAACGGGAATGATGGCTGATTAGAGGAAGGATGAAGAACCTAGGACAGTGAAAGAGTGCATGCAACACATGTTTATAAGATACTTTATCAGAACACAATTATAAAAATGATAATGCATATTTATACTGGTGAATTTGTCAGCAATCTTTTCTCTACAAGATGGTTATTATATATATATATATATATATATATATCCATTACATAGAACTGCAAAGTCCTCACAACGGTGATTTGGGGAAATAAACTGCATATCCTGTGTTTATGGCAGAATTAACCTTGGAATAGCATCACAAATCCCCTTTGGAAACTTCAGTAATGAACATAGAAAAACATTACAAAATTTAACTTTCATTCATCCAGATTATCGCTGTGTGTTACAATATGTTTGACAATGAAAACAATAAAGCTTGAATAAGGAGCTGATAGAGACAGTGTAGACAGAAAATTGATAAAGATTAATTCTTTTAAGTTTGATTTATTGCTCGTTCATCTCGGACCGACCCATTGTTGGATTCAGTGAAATTGGAATGTTCCCCTTACATCCAGTGAAATTGGAACCCAGAAAAACAACCCACCCATGGGAAGACTTTAATGACAAGATGAATAAGCAAGGGTTCAAAATTGTTGATTTGGAAAAGTCAGGCGAAATTCAAGCAATAATGCATAAAGTTTCATAGGTTTCACATAATCATATTACAATATGGATATTAACAGAAAGATTTTTGCATTGCCTAATCCAATCCAGGGTTGCAAACATCGTTGACTGCCTATGGCGTGATTTCAAGCCATTGTTGATGAGATCAAGATTGTCACACATTAATAATGTCTTACCGCAATGACTGATAGAGAAACACGGCACTGTAATAAATGAGAGAATTTCATCAATTCCAAAAACATAACGCAATTGTATCTCCAAAATGTGTATAGAAAGTAAAAAAATGCCTCGGCAACTCTTTCTGTATGTGTTCAAATGTTGGAGCAACTTAAGGAGGAATCTGTATGTGTTCAACGTCCTGGCAAGGGTGCTTCCCCTTGACGCCAAAGGTTTGCAATATTATAGAGCTCTGCAGGAACGCCGGTATCCCATCACTAACTGCAACGTCCTCCTACAGAACAAAACAAAGGCCCCGGCAAGAAGACCATGCTTGGCCACAAGAAAAAGACAACGCTAACTGACCATAATCGTGGGTAGCGGCAAAAACATGATCAACGCCTTTGCTTCTGTTCCAGAAAGGCATGGTTTCCGATATGTGCCGCACCGCAGAGGCGAGAAGCCACCGAGCATGCCCCAAAGCCGGAAACCCATTCTTCGTACGAAAATTACACGAAACATAGACAGGAACGAAGAAAAAATCAGCCTCCCAAGGATCGAAAACCCGCACAGAGCTATTCAACAAAGCACGGTGCGGGTTTTCGATCCTTGGGAGGCTGATTTTTTCTTCGTTCCTGTCTATGTTTCGTGTAATTTTAGTACGAAGAATGGGTTTCCGGCTCTAGGGCATGCGGTGCGCACATATCGGAAACCATGCCTTTCTGGAACAGAAGCAAAGGCGTTGATCATGTTTTCGCCGCTACCCACGATTATGGAGCATGCTTTCATGCCATGGTCAGTTAGCGTTGTCTTTTTCTTGTGGCCGAGCATGGTGTTCTTGTCGGGGCTTTTTGTGCTGATTGTTTTGCCTTTGTTTTGTTCTGGAGGACGTTGCAGTTAGTGATGGGATACCGGCGTTCCTGCAGAGCTCTATAATATTGCAAACCTTTGGCGTCAAGGGGAAGCACAGTTGCCAGGACGTTGAACACATACAGGTTCCTCCTTACGCAATTGTATCAACATACCTTAGTAAATGCCTCGGCAACTCTTTTTACATTGGCAACCCAAGGCTGTGTTACTCATTCTGCATTCAGCATTTGCATTTTCCAATGTTAAACCAGGTGATGGAGTAACTACATTTGGGAGAAGATATCTTCAAGATCTACCTGGGGCGCTCTTGATATCTTCAAGATCTACTTCGGGCGCTCTTGGAATCCATATCTTCTCCCAACTGTAGTTCCTCGACCACCTGGTTTAACATTGGAAAATGCAAATGTTGTCAATGTAGAGAGAGTTGCCAAGGCATTTACTCAGGTATGTTGATGGCATATGAACAAAGAGTTGAACACTTTCACTTTCTAAACACTTTTTCGATAAACAATAAATCAACAAAGAATTGAACAAATAAAACGACCTTTATCAATGTTTCAAAAGACCTAAATTAGATAGAGTATTGAATTTCAACTAAAAACTCTCTCAGGTATTGGATAGAATGTTTAGCTATCACAAAAGGCATTTCACACAGACAAGTTGTGTTTTGCTTGTCAATGAGCAAGGCACGATGACAACAGCAAAGCCCATCCAGAACTATATATCAGTAAAATTAAATTTCCAGTATCCTCTTTGCAAGAGAGGAAAAAAAGAGAGCCAAAGAGAATAAAAAACTCAGGTAATTTCAGATAATCATTACAGATTGCAATTTTTGACATGTTTTGCCAGCCCTGGCTGACTGAATTTTACTGAATAAAACCTTTTAAGACAGAGGATCTAAATAAATAAATAAATAACTAATTACTAAATAATCTTGTTGAAAACTTTGGTTTTGAATTACTAAATAAACTAATTACTAAATCCATACTCATAAGAGTTCTGAATATTGATGAGTTATTATAACAAAATAAAACATTTAGTAAAAGCAAATAAAATTCTCTTGCTCTATGGTTGAAATTTTGAATATATTACATAAAATTTTATTTTCCAAACTCTTGCCAAAGTTTTTGGCAAGTCATTGTCCTGTTCTGTTCAGTCTAGTCCAAGTAATTAGATAGCCCAGCTGGATATACTACCTGTGAACTTGATAAAATACAAAATTAGAGCTGTCGGATCTTTCTGTAACATAAATGTAACATTGAATTTCTATTAAATTCCTTATGATGCACTATTGCTGAAAAAACACACAGAACACCAAAATAGTTGGATTGGCTACAGTCTTGAATTACAATCTTTGGGTAACTGAAACGATGGCTGATTAGAGGAAGGATGAAGATCCTAGGACAGTGAAAGAGTGAATTTGTCAGCAATCTTCTCTCTACAAGATAGTTATTTCATATATATCTTTCCATTACATAGAACTGCAAAGTCCTCACAACGGCGATTTGGGGAAATAAACTGCATCTCCTGTATTTATGGCAGAATGAACCTTAGAATAATATCACAAATCCCCTTTGGAAACTTCAGTAATGAACATAGAAAAATATTACAAAATTTGACTTTCATTCATCCAAATTAGAGCTGCGTGTTACAATATGTTTGACAATGAAAACAATAAAGCTTGAATAAGGAGCTGATAGAGACCGATGATGAAGTGCCCCTTAAGAATTGATAAAGATTAATTCTTTTAAGTTTGATTTATTGCTCATTATCTCGGACTGACGCAGTATTGGATTGAGTGAAATTGGAATGTTCCCCTTACATCCAGTGAAATTGGAACCCAGAAAAACAACCCATTGGAAGACTTTAATTCCAAGATGGATAAGCAAGGGTTCAAAATTGTTGACTTGGAAAAGTCAGGCAAAATTCAAGCAATAATGCATAAAGTTTCATAGGTTTCAAATGAACTAAAATATAAATTTAAACAACTCCACATAATCATATTACAATATGGATATTAACAGAAAGATTTTTGCATTGCCTAATCCAGGGTTGCAAACATCGCTGACTGCCTATGGCGTTTGAAGCTTTCCTAAAGTTGGTTTTGGCTAAATACATTTCTCTATTAATGGCTGTGTTACTCCAGGTGGTCGAGGAACTGCAGTTGGGAGAAGATATCTTCAAGATCTACCTGGGGCGCTCTTGATATCTTGGAATCCATATCTTCTCCCAACTGTAGTTCCTTGACCACCTGGCTTAAACTTGTATCGATATTTATACTTGTATCACAGAAAGCATTTTAGCATTTTACACAGACAAAAAGGAAAAATTATCAATTTGAACCAACCAACTCTCTCCATCTGACCACTTTACCCATTTCATACCTACAAACAGAAAGGATTTTACCCATTTCACACCTACAAACAAAAAGGATCAAAACGAAGGCTCTTAGCAGCCGAAAGCCCGAAGGCTGGTATTTATAGAGCCTATGGTGGGCGTGCCTTTACCATGGGCCTGCCTTACCGGCTTTTGACCTATTTCGGGTATCGGAAACTAAGCTAAAAACACGATTTCAATCACTTATTTTATTTAATATTGAATAAAAATAATAATTTATTATATTTTTAAATATACATTATTTTTAGTAAATAAAATATTATATATATATATATATATATATATATATATATAATAACATTATTTTTAGTAAATAAAATATTATATATATATATATATATATATTAACATAAGAAATCATTTTAATATCGATAACTAAATTTCCCTCTCTTCTAAAAAATGGAAATATATTAACCAATCCTTGTATCTTAGAAATTATTATTGCATTTCTCATAAAATAGAAATAAACTTTAATTACAAAATACATATCAAAATAAATAAAAGATATAAATAGATAAAATAATTGTATCAAATTCAGTTTTTCACACCAATCTCTATTGACTAACAAACCATAAGCTTAAGGGATATCCATGACATTGATATTAATCACTTGATGTACTTGGGGTTAGAAGCTAATCAAATTAAGACATTCTTAAGGTCTCCTAGGACTTACATTTGATCTCTCTAATTGAACAATTTGAGTGTCACATTTTAGGTTCAACATTTAATTTCTGACACACATAATAGGGCATCATGTTTGAGGAAGCCCCAGAATCAACCATACAATTATGCACATTTTTGTTAAAAAATTAAAATGTCAAAAGGAAAGGAGGTGTGCTAGATTAAGATCTTTTATCGATAAGGAAGCATTAACGATGGATTGTTTCTTACTACTTAACCTACTCGACTCTATATCTTGTGTAGATTTTCTTGTGTCTCTTTTTCCCCAATAATGATGTTTTTCCCTTTTTTAGAAGATGATTCCTCGAGAGTTTTAATTAAATTTCCCTATGTTTGTGGTAGTTTGAGTAATTCTAAAGAGAAATATTAGCTCAGGTTTTCTTCATGTCCTCTACAAAATCTTATTCTAGACCGGGACAAGAAGAGGGTTTTACTAAGGCCAGGGAAGATTTGGTGATCATTGAGTTTTTCTTTATGGGATTGACAGTGGATGGATAATATGTTGTCGTGGGTAGGCTTTTACTCCTGGTATTGTATGAATTTTGGGCCATATGGATTTGTTGAAGATCATCATCATCCTCTTCAAATGTGTTATGGGAAGCATACCGAAAGTGATTAATTGTATGTTCTAATGTTTCTTCTCCTTCATCTAGTTCTTCTTCTCCTTAGTATCTTTCCTCTCCCCTTCATCATTTTGCATACCTGAAGAATGTTCAGACCCTAAAACGAGGGCTTTGAATAAATTGATGAAATCCTCCACATTAATTTGTTTAGTAGTTGGAGGAATAGTTTCATTCCTTGTAGGGAAATTATTTTTAAAAGGTGGTATGAAATAATTTTTGGTAGGTGGACTTTATCTCGTGCCACTCTTCAAGTATATTATCTCGTTAGAAAGTTTTTTAATAATTTTTTGTAGATTCTCCATAATCATAGAATCTTGTTCCTTCTTTTCAGAAGGAGGTTTGATATGAAGGGATTCCTTCTCACTGGAAGAGACACCATGTTCTTCTTCACTCCTTGGATCACCTTTTAAATTGATCGTATCATTTTCATCCTTTACTACTTCTTCAAAGGTTTCTTCAATTGTAGTCTTCTCATCCCTTTTGACAAACATGGCAATGGATACTAGTAAGGTTGTAGTGTAAAACTTAATAGTAACATCTTCTACTGGTTTAGAAGCATCTGGAATTTTATTTCTTTAATATAAAAATTCTTTATTAAAGCATTTGATATTTTCTTTAGGGTCCATCTTAATCTTAGATAGTTCTAAAAGCAACACCTTGTGCTTTTATTATAATCAAATTTGTTTATAAAGGCAATATTAGTATTGTCCAAGTTGTAATTGATCCTTGTCTTAAGGAGAAATACCTCATGTTCAATAGTCATGAGCCTAACAACAAGCATAAATTTCTTTATGTGATCACCAACATATTCTTTTCTATCTAGATCAAACTTAGGATGGAATTTTTCAGGGTTTTCAGGAAAAGGATGCACATTGCATGGTATAGAAACGACATCCTAGGCTAGCCTAGGTTTGTTAACATTGGCAATAATAATGGAATCAGCCATGCTTCTTGAAGAACAATCTGGTTGATTAAAAATCTAGGATTGTTTTCATAAGATTCTGTTGAATGGGGTGGCAGGTGCGGGTGGGATACTTTTTGATCCCAGAGGAAATAAAATTGCAGCCTTCTCGTGGGGATTAGGTAGCAAAACCAATAATGAGGCAGAATGGTTAACTCTCATTCTCTCCTTAGATATGGCCTCCAACTACAACATAGACAATCTCAGAATCTATGGAGACTCTAGGCACATCATTCAAATCATGCGAAGAGGGTACGCCTCGCTAGGCTCAAAAGCCGACAGATACATGCAAAGAATTAAAACCAATGCTATCCTCTCAAAGGCATCCTTTTATCACATCCGTCGAGAGAACAATAGGATGGCTGATATAGCGGCTAACCATGGAATTATGCTCGAAATCGGGCGCGTCAAGGATCACAATGGAGTTTTGGGGTATCATTTCATCCCTTAAAGTTTAATGTCTAGGATCATCATTTTCATGGTTGGTTTTTTGGTTAGGGCCATGGTCATGAGGGACCACCCCTTCCTTTTCGTATTCATAGGTTATATTTCCCCTCCCCCCTCCGAATCTTCACCCACACATCTCCCCGATCGCTCCTCCATCTGTCACTTCGTCCTCCCCCTCGTTGTCAGCTCCCACGAGGCTCATTTAACTCTCCCACCCGCCCTCTCTATTCCTCCCTCTGCGATGGCTCGCCCTCCCCACTTGCCTAACGCTCTGAGTCGCCTCTCCCTCGGCGAGCTTGACACCCCTCCCCCCCGTCTCTTGCTGGCTCAGGCGTGTAATTTGGAAATAATGCAGTCTGTGATGGCGGCCATAGCCGCTCTGAGCAGAACATTGGTGGACATTAAGTTTGCAGTTCGTAATACCTATGATGCGGTTTGCTCCAGTGTTAATCAAAATGCAGAGATGGCGTCGGATATTACTCATGTGTGCTCACAACTCTCCTGGCAGGACTCCAGGATTGACGACCTGGAAAGAAATTTATTTGAATTAATGGGAAAAGTTGACAAGTTGCAGGAAGACATGGCCGTTTTTACTGGAGCAACTCAGGGGAGTTGGGTGCATGAAAACCCCACGGTCAACCAGGAAATTAATCAGGTTATGGTGGATGCTTCTTCTGCTCGGCCAAAGAAGTATGGCTAGGACTCAGCACAGCCCAGGTTTCAAAATTTTGTTCATTTTGGTCAATGCATTTTTGTATAATCCTTTGTAGACAGTTTGTCAAGGTTTATTCCAGCTCTATGCTGGATAGTTTCAGGAAAACAAAGCTCAGAGCTTGTAATGTAACACAGATAGAATATATAGTGTTAGTATGCCCAGACATTTCTGCACTGTTAAAAATCCTTCTGAAAGTTTGTAAAGAATAGCTGTGCTCAGCTTTTATAAATATAATCCTTTACTCTGTTACTGTTAAAAAAAAAAGATTCTGTTGAAGGGTCTCCTTTTGAGGGTTCTTCACCTGAAGAGTTTTCCTCCGAAGAACTTTGAGGAGTGTTAGGAGGGGAATCAATGGGAGATGGTGGTCCACCAGCACCGTCTTGTAGTTGAACTTTTGGTTTTCCTTCCGAAATATTTTGTATCCCCTTAGAAGTATTCTAAAGGTGATAACGAGTGGTTGCAACGATTGGTGCACTAGAGTTAATTACTTGGTATGATCATGGGGTGGTCTGGGTCTCCTAGGAGGAGGATATACAACAAGTGAGCGTCCATGTTCTTTACATAGGCTTGAGTTATAGCGGATGAGGTTTTGAATAACTGTGGAATTCTAAGGGATCCTAACAAAGGAGAACCAGGTGTCATGGGGTTATGTTGGGATGTTCCTTGCATGACGGTTTTTGCAGATTAGTGGGTAGAATGGATATTCTAGGGGTTAAATGTTTCTTCATTGGCCATTCATTTTTACAACCACCCTCCTTTGCGCGCCAATTTTGTTGATGGGATAAAATTACCCCTATTAACAATAAGAGAGAATTCCCAAGGCAAGTCCCAATTAGCCTCACTTTTATCTGGGATAGTAGACTACGACCGATATGTGGGCCTGGTTTCCACTAAGAGTTTTAATGATAACATTCTCTATGAATCCTAAAATAGCGGGTACCATGATCTATGCTAAAATCTAATGTCTTGTTGGTAATTTACTCTTACTCAAATAAATTACCAAACTAAATACTGACCTAATTTACCCTAATCAAATATTAATCTAACCATGAATATGGAGCTATGATTAAACATGGTTAGATACAAAGTAAAGAATATAATGCTAAAAACAAAAGAATAGATTTACATTGTTGCAACATGTTAAATCAATAATGAGACAAAAACATGAATAAAAATTATTATTAAATTTGAATCATTACCTTTGCATCTAGTTGCAAGTATTGAACAATTAATTACAATAAATAACATACACAAAAAAATCTTATGGATTATACCTAATATAATCAATTGATACCAATTGTAATAAGTCAACAATCTTAAGTATACATAGCGGAATACTTACTTAGCTACAAGTCCTTCTGGTGTTTTATTCCTTCAAAACTAAAAATATTGCAAAGGTTTTCATGCCCAAAGGTCTCCCCCCTTTTGTTTTGTGAATGTCTTCCTTTTCAAAAAGAAAGTCCGAAGGAAGTTGAAGTAACCAATGTAACCAACTTAGTACAACAATTTTTATATACCAACTTTACAAAAAAAATCTCAATTCACCCCTTCTCTATATGATTTCCACTATTCATGAGTCTCGGTAATTTCATAAATACAATTGGACCTCATTCTTTCTCTATTCGGATCTCCCTCATAAATATTCTCGAAAATATCTCATTTTAGATCCTTATGGACCCATTTTATGTAGGCATCAAATAAAGTGGCAAGCTTGACTGGCATAATCAGAAAACTACTCAAAACATCCTCATTTATCTTTGATAGTTGACTAATAAGTTCTTTTCTATTAGCTCTTACCTTCTCCACCTTTGTTGTTTGCATTTGGCTTTGAATAGCTTGAATCAAATCATCTATTGTTGACATGCCACATTTTCCCAAAATATCATATGTTGAGTTCCATATATTGAGATATGATTTAGTGGCTACACAAACATTTTCTTCTATGTCTTCTCAAGAGGCCTTCCATGAATCCAATAGAACTTGAGTTTTTCCTTTCTCCCTATGATTAATCCTAGGGAGTGATTATTGGCCATGTGTGTACTACTTCTACTAGCACATGATCTTATCAAACAAATCATGTGTAGATTTTATTTTATCCAACTATACCTCTGTTGATTAGACAATTTAGTCAAATAATCATAATACTATTGGAATTCATCTAGCTTTGTGAAGAACCTTTTCTGAGCATCCATCAAATTTTCATTTGCCCTAAATGCTTCATCCTTTAAAGCATTCAATTCAACCCTTTTCTCATCTAATTGAACTTCTAGAGAATGCATATTTTCTTCCAGTTCTTTAATTTGATATTCGTACTACTCGAAAGCGGTTATCTTTCGATCTTCATGTTCTAACTTTAATTTTTCAATTTCTAGCATATGTTCCTTCTTTAGGGAATCCATCTGAATTTCATATTGTTCATCCCTTTCAATGACATGATGCATATGTATAGCTTCCATTTGAATCCTTTGCTGCTCCAATTGAGTTTCTAAAAAGATACTTGAGCTTTGTACCTATATGTTGTAGCAATTAACTCATTGGTTGTCACACAATTATCATCAACAAAGGCACTCAAAGAAAAGGTTATATATGTTGCAATGTTCCACACTATCATCTGATTTCGTACTTCTTTGCTTGGATTTTCTTCAACCATTTTCCCTTTAGAAGCTCTTTTTACAATCCTTTTGCGATATTTACTAAAACAAAATCTCCCAAAGATACTACAACATCACAATATTAACTAGATTTGAAGAAGAAGAGACACATGCCAAAGTAGTAATTGGTATTCCATGATTAATTGGGGAGGACAACATACAAATTCCATGAGTTGTACTAGTGTCCTTGCTAGACAGAGTAGTGGATTTCTTAAATTCCATGGCCTTAGACTCTTGTAGTTACTTTTGTTTGAGTCTTTTTGCTTCAACTTCAACTTCTTTCTTCTTGGACTCTAGTTCTTCTTTCCTCTTCTTCCCGTCTTTGGCCTTTTAGATTCTTTTGCATCCTCTATTGATTTCTGATTTAATTGTTCGTCAGCCTCTATAGCTTTCTTTTATAAAGTTTATCTTTTAGAAGCCTTTGTTTGTTTCTTATATGTATCATGTTCTTCTTCATTGGCTATTAATTCTTCTCTTTGAACCACAACCAACTTCATGGCTACTTATTTAAATTTATGTATAACTTCCTTTATCTTATTATCCTCAATACCATTTAGTACTTCCTCATTGGTAATATCTCCCTAGTACATAATATCCTAGGGATTAGGATGATGTCTATATGAGGGAGCTAACCCAACAACCTTGTAATGATTTTCATTTATCCCTTTCAAACCATGTTTCCTTCTTGATTTTGTATAGAGGTTAAGCTATTTAAGAGAAACAACTTCTTTCTTGGCATGGGGAACATTTAATAAAGTAAAAATTCCCACTTTGATCGGGAATTTCATCCATGTTCTCTTTGAGTGAGCCGAGAGAAAATAAGTAATCCATTTAGTTACAGTTTGTTGGGAAAGCTATCTAATAAGTAACCTATCAGGAACATATTTAGGATGTAAATGTGGGAAAATTAAGCACCAAAAACCCTAATATAACTGAAATAATCCTAGATGTACACCAATCCCCTATATTCTTTATAGTTTCCCTAGATTATTCTGTCAGTCTATGGGCCAGTTGGTTGAAGATGATGGAGTATAGAGGGGCCATGAAATTTTCACAGATTTGTAGAAGTTCTTCTTGAAATTTGAATCCCATGGTTCACTACAATAGACATGTATAGGGGGCATACTAGGGTTCAAGTCCCAACCCATCAAAGGAAATGAATTTGAAGAAAAAAATGAATCAATAAAAATGTAGACATGTAAAAAACTAGGGTTTTCCTCCTCGGTACCTATTTTCTCTCTCTCACATCATTTGGGAGATTGAACAATGTGTTATGCACCTAATTGAATACCTGTCCTATTTCAGCTACATGGTGAGCTAATGGCATCCATACCAATTCGAAGCGGATGGAACCCTCTTCACCATACTACCTACATATCATGGCAACTAACAATCAATACAAATATTTGAAGTATTGAACTATTCATCATATTTCGAGAAATCATCATTGCTAAAAAATACTGTACATTTTTACCCTTTCGAGACAACCATGGAACCCTGTGAAATTATTTGTGTCGGTCAACAACATTGCTCCACTATCCTTCCTGTAATACTCCAACTGATATTTTTGTCTGTTTATGGAGTTTCTATTGCTTGCTAGTAGTCTTTAGGGCTCAATACTCGAAGTAAATATGAATTCATGTACTGAACTATGCTTGCATGAGCATGCATGAAAATGCATGGGTTTTCCAACCCCTAAATGACCCAAATAATAATAAATGCTATAAAATAGGGATGGAAAATATGCATGTACGTACCAACAGATGAAGTAGTGGATGTATGGAAATATGAGACCATCATGTAAGAATTGTGCCTAGGATCAGACGAGATATGAGAGAGTTTCTCTCCAACAATGCACCCTTGTAAGGAATGCGCCCTCTTCAGACTGAGAAGTGGTAAATAATGGCTCCAATGATGCTAGAATGTTGCAAGAAGCTGGGACTAGGGTTATGTTTCCCTTCTAACTGATATGGAGTAAGCATGCAGACTATGCATGAAGCCTGAGCCCTAATGCGAGTTGATTCCTCTAGGAAAAGTCCCCCATCAAGTAGAAGGCATCCTCTAAAAGGTGAAGTGGATGATAACTTGATCATGGATCCTGATAGGAAGCTCGTCTTCAAGGATTAGGGTAATAGTGGTTCTCTCGGAAGGATGAATCCAACATGCAGACAAAAATATCCTTGTGTGATGAGATATGAAGATACCTCACTTGTGCAATTCGCCCATGCAAGGATGGCTAGTTCTCTTGATCTTGTATAAAGCTTGAACCCCACAGAATGTTGAAGAGTGATATCTGATGATAGTAGTAATGTTGAATCTGGATGATCCAACCCTGATAGTGACTAGGGAAGATAATTTCACTGCCGAAATACACTGAATGGTTGAGTGGTGTGCCCTCAATCCTAAATGGCTAATTGAGCTCTCCAAATCTACTTCTCAAATCAATAATCAAATAAGCAGGCCTTACTCATTGACTTTACCTTTCTTTTATAACTTTCACATGGCCTTACTTAACTTTTGCATGACTAGGTCGCTTTCTCTTCTAATTTCCATTTGACTTGCATGCAGTGCTTCCTGTGTGCATGGTGTTGAATTAATGTAACTTAAAAGAATATTCTACTTGTACTTTATTATTGTAACTCCGTCAGGGATGTTTTAACTCCAATCGGGGATGTCATTATTACATTTGGCCATGTAAAGGTCATGAGGTTAAATCTCCATTGTAAGTTGGGTTGTTAGCACCCAAAATAATATAATATAATGTTATATTGATTCTTCCTAGAGGAGTCGAACCAGTTAGGGTTAAAGGCCAATGAAAAGTAAAGTATTAATAGAGGTATTTTTTCCCTCATTTGTACATTCACTCACTTGTGCATTGCACATTAGAGGAGAGAGAGAGAGATATGCAAAGGAGGAGGAGAATTGGATTGGGTCTAGAGTTTGAGTCTTTTGTCTCTCTTATTTGTGAGACCTATTTTTGGGCATTGTACTTTGATCATCTATATTGAGGAAGTTCTAGCTGGGTTTTCTTCCCCTTGAGGGTTTCCCGGGATATATTGTTGTGTATTTGTGATTATGCATCTTTTAGAGATCCTTATTATGATGCTATTGTGAAATTGTATTGAACCCCCATGAATTTAGAATCTAGTCTATAGTAGCATATAATCTTAACATGGTATCAGAGATATCCTCAAAATAACAACTTTCACAAGGTAAAACTCTCTCTCTCTCTCTCTCTCTCTCTCTCTCTCTCTCTTCGAGCATAAAAATTAGGGTTTCCCTCAGAAGTGGAATTTTTTAGTGCAAGTGGCATAGGAAAGTGCACCTCTCCTAGGCGCATCTATTGGAACAAAGATCAAAGTTTTTCAATGGATAAAACTTCTGGAAATTCAAACCTTAGTTTGACTCTCGACCAGAAAAACCAGAAAATCGGAGAACTAGAAACTGCAGACTAGAATTTCTCAAGTCAAATTTCAAGGGTGAAATTTTGGATTTTTCATAAACCAATTGTACCAGCATAATCGCCTCAGTTAACCGCATCTTTTGGTGAGGTTAGTTTTTAATTTTGATAAATTTCAATTTTTGGTTATTCTTTGCTCTCCGGGATAAGATGGCCCCAAGCACTAAGCTTGATGAAAAGTTGGAAGGCATAGAGAAATTCCGTGCTTGGAAGTATAGGATTGGACTCATTCTATAAGAGAATGTTCTTTCAAAGTTTGTTAAAGAAGTTGTATGAGAACCCGAAGAAGTTGAAGCTAAGGAAAAGCATAAGAAGGATATGATTAGAGCTATGAGGATCATAGAAGACTCCATTAAAGATCACTTGATTCCTCAAGTGTCCTCCAAGAAAACTCCAAAGTATATGTTTGATTCCATATCAAGAATGTATGAAGGAAGAAACATTAATCGGAAGATGAATTTGAGAACTCAACTCAAAAGCACAAAGATGAATCAAGGTGAATCCATCCAAGAATATTTTACAAGGGTCTCCCAATTCAAATAGCAACTAGAAGCAATTGGAGACAACCTTGATGAAGATGAATTAGTGATGACCTCTCTCAATGGTCTTACTAGACCTTGGGACTCTTTTATCCATACAATGTGTGCAAGAAAGGAAAGTCTACTATTTGAAGTTGTATGGGAAGAATGTGTCCAAGAGGAGGCTAGAGTGGAAAATCAAGAAGCACTACTCAGAGAGAATGATCAAGCTCTAGCTACCCATACTAAAAGAGGAAAAGGAAAATATCACTACCAAAAGGAAACTCATAAGGAGTTTCATCCTCCTAAGAAGTTTCAGAAGTACAATAAAGGAAACTACAAGAAGAGAGACTTCTCTTCTTATCAATGTTATTATTGTGATAATATAGGACATATTGCCAAAGATTGTCCAGTAAGAAAAGAAGAATACAAGAAGAAGAGTAACAAAAGACATCATGCTCATTTTGCTGAAGATGAAGAAAAAGAAGAAGGAGGAGGAGGAGGAGGAGGAGGAGCTCCTAGGTAGTTACCAAAGGAATAAATCGAAGAATATGTCTTGTAATAGTGGTGCTTCAAAGCACTCTCTCTAATCTTGAAGAAACAGACTCCCCTCAGAAAGTTTCACTAAGAGAATAGGAGAAGCAACATACAAGCTTGATTCAGGAACTCTGATGATGAAGAAGTATGTACTATATCTCATCTCTAGAAAGAGTTTAGAATTGTTTTTATAAAAGATGCAGTTGTTATTGGGTCAAAAGAAGGTGGCTCACATAAGGTCACTTAGAAACAGCTTTGATCTATGATAGAAGTCTTGATCAACATTATAGATCATGAGCAAGAAAGGCATAGGACCTTAGAATTAGATGATGAAGTAGAGCTCACCATCAGACATTCCAGTAATCCCTGCAAGAAGACTAGGATCAAAAGAGATCCTACCAAACAAACAAAGATAAGTATTTGAATTGTCAATTTTTATCAAATTGTTTAAATGACAGTGTCCAGTTGTGTACACATTTATGTGTGTTAGAATGTTTGCATTGATATGCATGTGATAGGTAAGTATCCTATGGTGCTATACACCATTCCATTGTTACTTATCTAGAATGAAACCTCTTTACTGGCATATTGGGAATAGTGCACGCTTTTAATAATGTCTTGGTAGAGATGGAAGGCATCTAGAAAGTTACCATATGAATGTGGGGTATGGATGAATGTTGTGTTATTGGCTAAGACAGCATTATAACACTGTGACTTATGTTTTATGCATATGTTTTGGAAACTATGAAATGGTTCTAACCATGCTACTGAATTTGAATTGTAGGAAGTATCGTACAACGATCACCTACAAATGAAGAATGATGAGACTTGTTCCGTAGAACAAGTGACAATGGTTGTCCAATGTATATTCATATTCCAAAAGAGAAAAGAACCAAATTGGATCCTTCCGAAAAGAAATGAATATTTGTTTGATACTGTGAGGTCTCTGAGGCCTTAAGAATATATACACCATGCTATCATCACATGGATATTAGTGCGGATGTAACATTTGATGAAGATGCAACCCTCAAGAAGTCCAGAAAGTGCCAACATGAAGAAGTATATGAAGAAGATGTAGGTGCTAGAGTTGCAGAAGTGGCACCCTCTCCCGTTGATGACACTTTGGAAGATCATGATATATTGGATCCCCAAGAATCTCCATCCATGAATATCTCTCGCAAGAGAAAACCAGCTTGGGCTCGATAAATTATTCAAGATACAGAGAGGTATGGAGCTCCAGAAGGCTCCTCGAGAGAAAGCAAGAATCCAAATCCATTTTCCAGTTATGTGGCTTTGATGTGTGATCTTGTAGACAAAGAACCTACTTGCTTTGAAGAGTCCATTTAAAAGAAAGAATGGGTAGAAGCTATGACGAAAGAATACCAATCTATAATGAAGAATGATGTATGGGACATAGTTCCCAAACCAGAAGGTAAAAGTGTGGTATCTTCCAAATGGATATACAAGATAAAACATGTTGGTGATGGAAGTATTGAAAAATACAAAGATAGATTTGTGGCTCGAGGATTCTCTCAAAAGGAAGGAATTGATTATGAAGAAACATTTGATCATGTAGCAAGGTACACTTCCATTAGAACCATCATGGAACTTGCAACCAAAATGAAGTGGAAGTTACACCAGATGGATGTGAAAACAACTTTCCTTAATGGTGTTATTGAAGAAGAAGTGTACATAGAACAACCACAAGGGTTTGAGGTTGAAAACAAAGAGACGCATGTCTGTAAATCGAAGAAGGCTCTGTATGGGTTGAAGCAAGCTCCAAGAGCTTGGTATGGAAGAATTGATAGATTTTTTACGAGCTTGGGCTTTACCAAAAGTAAATTTAATCCTAACCTTTACTTAAAGGTTATGGATGATGAACCAATCATATTATTGCTATATGTGGATGACTTGTTCCTGATAGGTAATGAGAAGAAAATATCAGAGTGCAAGAAGAAGCTCATTGCAAAATTTGAGATGAAAGACCTTGGCTTAATGCATTATTTTCTAGGTCTTGAAGTATGGAAGAGCCCAGAGGGAATCTTCCTTAACCAAGGGAAGTATGCAGTAGAAATATTGAAAGTATTTGATATGTTGGAGTGTAAATCCATGGCCACACCCATGGATACCAATTTGAAGTTACTATTTGATACTTCGTCAGAATTAGTGGATGTGACTCTATACAGGAAAATTATTGGGTCGTTGATGTATCTAACGAATACTAGGCCAAATATATTCTTTTTTGTGAACACCTTGATTCAGTATCTGGTTGAGCCCAGACGTGTTCACATTGTAAATGCAAAGCATGTGATGAGGTACCTAAAAGGTACAATAGACTACGGTATCAATTATTCTAGAGATCATGATTTCGAACTGTATGGTTATATAGACTTCGATTGGGCAGGAAGTGTCTCAGACAGGAAGAGCACTTCAAGTGGATGTTACAGTCTAGGGTCAACCATGATCTCATGGCTAAGTAGGAAGCAGGCAAGTGTTGCTCTCATCACTGCAGAAGCAGAATATATTGCAACCTTTTCTACTAGTTGTGAATCTATATGGCTTCAGAATTTGTTATCATGTCTATTTGATCTGGAGTTAGATACCACAGTGATTCTATGTGATAACCAGAGTTGTATAAAGATGACAGAGAACCCTGTGTTCCATGATAAGTCAAAACACATAGAAATACGGTATTTCTACATCTGTGATATGGTGCAGAAGGGAGCTATAAAGCTCTAATATGTGAGCACGGATGAGCAAGTTGCAGATGTGTTGACTAAGCCTTTGCCTCATGTGAATTTTGAGTACTTCTGTGACAAGCTTGGTGTAGTCCGCAAGGAATTCCCTCGAAAGGGGGAGTAGTGCTGATGATATGATGATGCAGGTGGGATTGATCATCCCTAGACAATGATCTCGTAATTCTGAAAGGAAGGATAGTCTTAAATGTTGATCCTTAGATTGAATCCCGAGTTCTGAAAGGAAGGATTCTCTAAGATATGAGTGTTGGACTGAATCCCAAGTTTCGAAATAAAGAATTGTCCATGATCCCAATTTCCGAAAGGAAGGATCACCAGAGTTGTTTGGACTTAATCCCTAGTTCCGAAAGGAAGGATTGTCCATGATAACGAGTTCTGAAAGGAAGGATCACCAGAGTTGTTGGACTTAATCCCTAGTTCTGAAAGGAAGAATTTTCCATGATCCCTAGTTCTGAAAGGAAGGATCACCAAAGTTGTTAGACTTAATCCCTAGTTTCGAAAGGAAGGATTGTCCATGATCCTTAGTTCTGAAAGGAAGGATCACCAGAGTTGTTGGACTGAATCACTGGTTCTGAAAGGAAGGATTGTCCATGATCCCTAGTTCCAAAAGGAAGGATCACCATAGTTGTTGGACTAAATAGCTTGTTCTGAAAGGAAGGATTGTCCATGATCCCTAGTTCTGAAAGGAAGGATCTCCAGAGTTGTTGGAATAAATCACTAGCTCCGAAAGGAAAGAATTTTCCATGATCCCTAGTTCCGAAAGGAAGGATCACCAGAGTTGTTGGACTGAATCCCAAGTTTCGAAAGGAAGGATTGCCCATGATTCGTAGTTTCGAAAGGAAGGATCACCAGATTTGTTGGACTGAGTCCCTGGTTCTGAAAAGAAGGATTGTCCATGATCCCTAGTTCCGAAAGGAAGGATCACCAGGCCGCGTGGATGGATAATTTAGGCTACTTCTGCAATTACCTGAAAAGGCGTAACTGCTTACCAAGTGCTTCTTCATCCACATGTAACAACAAACCGATACACCCGAGTTCCCCGTGGTCTCGATTGCTTTCATTAATCCATCACAAGTCAGCTAAATTAGGAGACAAAATCCATAAACACATGAAAACTTTAGGCATTAATATAACAAAGTAATAATAAATTATACCTGCTCAAGATTGTGCTTTTCCTTAGGGAAGATAATGACTTGGTTATAGTAATAAGGAGAAATAGAGAAAAATGGTCACAAGAGAAGTGAGCAAAAATGGTCCATTTTGGCACCCAACATCTCCCCCCAACTGTCCAGTTGCATGTCCTCATGCAACAACCTCCTGTGGATCTGAGTCAAAACTTCTACTGTGAAAGTTAGTTAGATTGAAGGAATATTCAGGCCTATCCCCCCTGTTTATGTATCCCTTGCAAGCAACTAATTCTTCCCAACACTTCTTCTCTACCTTTTTAGTCAAGTTATATATACTCCTGTACTTCTTCTCAGGAAACCATATAAGTGGGAATCTAAATCTCAATCCTAGCCAGCTTGGTCCACAGGTCTGAATACACTTGACATACTCAGGAACTTGTTGATGCCTCGAAAATCCTAGCATTGACAGTAGGGATTCTCCCCAATGAATAATCCCAATTAGATCACTCACTGTTTGGTATGGGGAATCCGTCTGGTTAACGGTCCGGCTACCATAGGTATGTTTGTTTAATTTATGTACCGGTTGCGGCCCGACCCACCGTTTATATTTTATGTTTAAGGGTATGCTTCTAAACTAATGCATTTAACCTATAATTGATAGGCAGAAACCACACTAGCGATGCATAGGCTCTTACCTCTCATCTTACCGCTTCTACCTTATCAATTATCTAACCCTATTCTACAGTAAGCTAGACTATCCTTGCAAGGAGCGAATTTGAATAAGAGTAATAATATGAAAATGCTCATACAAATCCAACAGATAGCTATTAAGATAAAATATGCACATTCCCAACAGAAAATTACCAAAGATAGCTTGATTTTAATTAACACAATTTATTACTCTGTTAAAACATAGATATTTGCATAGATAAGGAAATAAATCATCACCATGGAAATAGTTCAATAAAGTTAGAACGATCTCACAACATGAACATAAACAAAAAATAAATAGTTCTGATCTATCAGTCACACGTCCCAGGAAAACATCCGTGCAAGCTTTTCCCTATAGACCTTTCCTCATTAGCATAAAATTGCTTCTCTTACACAATGTATCCAGTCTCTAATTCCCTAGCAAAAGTCCTCCATTTCCTCACTTATTGAGATTACAATATATAAGCCAAGGCTTGGTGCATTTTGGCCTTCCATCTCCTCTTGGGACTTTTAGAATATTCTTCATAAATTTATTACAACAATTGAATTAACTTAGCTTTGATTGTCCTTTGAGACTCCACTGATTTGGGATTTTATTAATTTTGTCTTCATGCGACAATGTTGACTTTATTGATTTATTACTGTGGATATTTCTTCCATATACATGAAATATATGCTTTCAGTACATGACATCAGATGTGGTGGACTGATTATTTGTGGTTGTCATATCCAATCCTTGATCCACCTTCTTGTCGGTCATTCTTCAACATTCTCGAAAGCGTTATGGTATTTCACGTCATAATGCTCCTTTTGACTCCATTCCTAAATTTGGGTGTGCTTTGTTGAATGATTCGATCTTGATGTGGCATGATTTCTCTGCATGAAGTGTCATCGTCGTTCCATGTATTCAATGCTTTTCCTCTGCTTCATGATTAAGGATCAATTTTGCCAAAGATGTCTTAGAGTCTCGCTATTATTTTTCATGAAATCCTCGTACTTTACTTTCCTGATTGAAACTTCCTCGAACACTTGCTTTTCTTCTTGGAGATTGAACATGATTAAAAAAAAAATGCATATTCTTCCTTTCCCAAAAGGATATCCATGTGGAAATTTAAATGACCATGGTGGTGCCCCTACTTAATGAATACATAGTACATGTTTTCTTGGAGCTTCTTATAAAAAAAAAAGAATGGTTCATCCTCATGCCCTTCAATAACTCTAATCCATTTATCTATTTCCATCATCATTCGGACTTGAGGGTACGAGCTTGCAAAACCTCTTAAAAAAAGAATTGGTTGTTTATAGTGACTACTTTGGAGTTTTTGGTGATTAAGCCCAAAATTATCTTATATATTCTCAATCATGATATACAACAAACAAAAGTCTTCAACATCCATAAGAAGGAACAACCCAAATCATATGTCATAATCCAGCGCAACGTTATGGAGTTCATACAATACTTTGTGCACAATAAGGCCTATTGACGTTATTCAAGCATATGTCATGGGATGATCCAAGTCTTTTTTTTATAAATAAATTTGATTCCTTTCTATTGATTGCCTTTGTTGGATAGCTTGGGTGTCCTATATTTTGATAATCTTTCCATTTCAACCTAAAAAGCACATGCGGTGGTGGCATATCAGCGTGAGAATCAACTGTATTGGATGACAAGTGACTGAATCGAATAATCTTTGATGATCTCAGACATAATTTCAATTTATAATCTGTCATAAATTCCTCATTTTTTTTCACCCGTGTAAACTCATGAAATTTCACTACAACATTGTAGGGTAAAATCAAATCTCATTAGTGTTAACTCATCAATTTTAATCATTGTTTCAAGGATATTAACGGAGTATTTCCGTTGTTTCAGCGAGGTTTGCTGAGTGCTGCCGACAGTTTCAGCATGTTTACACTTAGTGTTGCCGACAGTTTCAGCATGTTTACACTTAGTGTTTCCGACCATTTCTCTAGAGAATCGCTTAATCATGTCAACCATTTCGCTGGAGATTACTTAATCATGCCGACCATTTCGTTGGATATATATATTTGTTTTTAAGTTTTCAACAATGGATAAATTTGCATAGTTCAATTTTTTATTTCATTTTTAAGACCAAATTTAGCTCTTGTGCCAACCATTTCCTCTGTGCACGGTATTTCAGTTTCCTTCGCATATGATTTCTCACTTAGGCTTCCTCTGCATCCTTTGGATTACCAATCTTGTCCTTTATGCCTGTTGTTCCTTTTGCTCATAGTCTTCGAGCTTCCACACGTCCCGAGGAAACAAATAAACCAATGTATAAGCAAACTCGTTATTGAGCACAATCATAATGAACATAATATAAATTTCAAAAGCTTTATTCCTCAATATGGTTTGCAAAACAAGATTTAAACTTCCATGATCTAGTTTCAGTGTGAAAATCACAGAGGTGGAAGGTTGGAAAAAGCCCTAAAAATGACCAAAAATTCATCCTTCCAGAGTCGTAAAAGCCTTAAAAAATGGCCCCAAAATCATCCTCCCGCAATCGGAAAAGGCTTAAAAAATGGCCAAAAATTCACCCCCCCCCGCAATCCGCAATCCACAATCCGTAATGCAGATCTGTGGGATTGTGGGTGCCAATTTCGAACAATAAAAAATGAAATCCACAATGTGAGATTACGAGGTTGCGGGCTTACGGGAGTGCGGAAACGCGGAAATGCGGACATGCAGAATGCAATTCCAAAGTCATAAATGCAGTGCGCAACCCGCAATTCCCAATAAAAAAATGCGGGAATGCAGAGGTGCGGGTTGCAGAATGCGGACAAGCGGGATGCAGAATTGCGGGCAGTCAAAATTGTGGGCATGCAGATTGTGGAATTGCAGGAGACTATTCAACAGAAAAAAAATCAATCCGCAATCGGAACTTTGGGTATGCGTATTTCGGCATTGCGGAATTGAGGGATTGCGAAATTGCGACATTGCGGAAGTGCGGAATTGCGGAAAGTATTTTCTTTTTGTTATTTTTTTCAAGAAAAACTAAGTGTCGGGAGTAAGATGAAACCAACTCTGAGTAATATCGAAGGAGGGGCCCTACAATTTCACAAAATTTTTGGGATTAGGTTGTAGTTGCAACAGAACACGAGATAAAGCATATTTAAATTTTTCAAAACAGTAAGGATCTCTTGTTCTCATAGGCTCGGAGGAAGATTCCCACCTGTACTTACTGCCTTCCAATGCATAGGGCTACTTACTGCATTCTAATGCATAGGGCTCTTACTGTGATATGGTATTGACACATGTAGATATAACATCATGATGAAGTGTTGTTATATGATTAGCCCTTTTGGGAGAGGAGAGTTATTCTTGATGTCTTTCAATAATAGCAGCAGGGGATTGTGGTTTCCCTCGGATCCATAGAGTAGAATTATCCTCATTTCTTCGAATGGTTTGAGAGGCATTCCACCAATTCATTTGATTAGTGACGAAGGAATTAAATTCCCTTAGATGTATATCCCCTATATAAGGAACATGATTAGACCGAAGGTCCACGAAGCATGCTAACTCATGTAAATATAATTCACATAATAGATTTTGTTCAGGGAAATCACTCTGAACAAAGGTGTCCAAAAACTGAGAAGTTGTAACAAATTGACGGGGCCTCCCTTCCTTAAGAGCCTTTATCTTAAAAAGAGTTAATTGTTCATATAGTAAAACTGAATAGGAACGTGATGGGGTCCTGCAACTTAGCAGTTCCTAAACTAAATCATACATTTGCTCATTCTCTTGCTTAATGGCCTTAAAATTTCTTAGTTCCTTCAACTCTTTCTGCAATTTTCCCAGTGAAACCCTTTGAAGGTTAACTCTTCGGCCCATCTCTATCTGAGTTCCTTAATGACCCTCCTATGTACATGTAGGGGAATCATCCCTTCCTCACATAGGGTAGCTTGATATTTCCATTTATTCATTTCATCCTTCAACAGAGAAATGTCCTCTACTACCTCATGGGCCTTTTCATTTTCTTCATCCAATTCAATAATCTCCAGGGGCTCCTGAACCTTTGTATCATCATCATCTTCCCTGGATAAAGGTTGGTCCTGAGTTGCTAGTTCTTGAGTTGCAGCAACTAAAATTTGTGTTTCAACAACTTCTTTTTTACTCACTAGTTCTAGAACCTTGGTGATTTCTTCTATTGTCACTAGTTCTTGTGTTACAATGGATTATTGCTCCTTTTGTGTCACAATATCTCCTTCTTGGGTCACTAGTTCTTATGTTTCAGTGACCCTTATCTGCTGAGGAAATTATTCCCTTGATTCTTGTATTCCCTGGTCAGGTGTCATCACTTCCCGCACAATAATATCCTCAAGATCTTTACCCAATATTTCTTGTTCGTCCATGGTCGAAGGAGTTGCTTTCATGTTCTGATTCTGCACATCACCCACCATTGACTCTGTTTGTACTGTTTCATCCCTTTCTTGTTTTAGTTACACAAGTCTCCAGGCCGAAAGTTCCATGAGAGTGACCTTGTACCCTTCATTCTTGAATGTGTACCCACATTATGGGCACATGTACTCATCATGCTCCATATCTTCTGAAACAGAGGGTAGGATTCCCATCCAATAAGCAACTTCATCCAGCGTGCTCAATCTATGATTTTCCTGACTCTTTAGAACCTCCTTCAACCCTTGCAGTTTCTCCTTGATTACCTGCACCTCCTGTTTCAACAAGTCATTTTCTAAGAGCAAAGTTTCCAATTGAACTTGACCCACTTTTGCAGCAGGTTCTTGTATATTGGCAGGTCTCGGAATTGGAGTTGAGATGCTTCCTGGTTCTTGTGTTCCAGGAACAAGCCTTTGTTGTATATGTACACCTTCTGGTTCTTGTGTTATAGAGGGCGGCCGATGTGTTAAAATTGGAATTTCAATATCTACCTTGTACATTTGTGCTATGTCGGCTACAACAGAAGCTCGGGTCCTCATTCTTTTCAGTGGAATGGGTGACTGGTCTTGGGTACACAATCTCTTCTTATTTCTACGTAGCACAGGGGGAGTGGAGCCCTCCGTGATTATTTCGACTTCTTCTGGGATAGAAAGAGGAGAATCATCATTTTGTGATGATTCTTCCCTTGACTCAGGAAAACCCTCATCACCATGAGCCCTAGGTTCTTCAGATGATTTCTCTGGGTTGCATTCTTCCTCAATTCCTTGAAAAGTTTTAGGAATTGTCCCTTGATTGTATGTTTCCTAGAATGAGCTTCCAATAGGCTCCTGGGGGGTTATATTTTGAGAATCCCCCGCAGTCACATTTTCCTCTATATTCCTCTCTTGATCCTTCTCTACTCCTCCAAACTCCCTATCCTCCTTTTCTCTTTCTGACAGGCTCCGCTCATCCTTGTCTTATGTTTCACTATCACTTTCCTCCATGGCCACAACGTTTACCGTTGCCCCAACAACGAATTTCCTCCACTACTGGTGTCTTTTCTCAAGTGCCCTTAATATTAATAACTTGATGAGGCCATGGTTGGTAACAAAAGTTTGGGGATAGTGATACCTTCGCACATAATGTGCCATGTTTTGCAGATACCTCAAAAGGTAATAGGGCATATTAATTAATGTGCGATGACACAGATGAGACAAAAAAACAAAGTCATAAGTATAAACAACTGAGTACCTACCTTCGCAGTTGATGTATTTCTTTAGGAATACTGCAACCTGGTCCCAAGGGCGAGGCAAATATTCCAATGTTGTTCCTCGTCCCCTTGGTTGAAAATTCTCTCCTACTGCGAGGAAGTCATCTTTTAAATTTGGAATAGGCACCTTTCGACCAAACCATCTCCTCCCGGTCCCAGGAAAACTTTTCACCTTTGCTATAATTTTTTCAGAGACCTCAATCCTCAATCCCCCAACCTCTGAATGATCTTCCATCAAATTCTGGGAAAAATGTAATGCAATATCTTCATCGAACCCATTCAACTTCTTGAAATAAGTTGTCCATCCTGCTTCTTCAAAAATCCCAAAAAGCTCTTCGTTCCGACACAAGGCATCCATTGTCTCTGGTTCATGTCGAACTGAGAAACCTCCCTTGATGTCCTTCTTTAGTAATCTCAATGGTGTAGGAAAAATTATCCAAATTCAGATACCAGAGTTGCAACATGCAGGGACAACAGTGAATAGTGGGAGATTATGTTGGCTATTTTAGAAAGGTGGTATAATTATGGAATAGGCTCTTGGGAAAAGTCATTGCATAGATTTGGCAAGACATCGACGGTTAATAAGTATGGGAGAATGTGGTGATAAGTCCCTCCAGCTGGAAATATTGGCTAGAAATTGCTCACAAGGATAATCAAAGGTAGTATAATCATAATTACTTGTTAATTCAAGCCTAGTCATACCCGTGGTCCGGATCCGTACCTTTGCACTTACCGTGACAAATAGTCAGCAATCCGAAGTGGCCTACTTTTTCTGTCAAATCGCTTAATGAAGGCGTCCCTCATCACGTGCCTTCATAAAATTTGTAGGCCCTCATCCAATAAGAAAAATGAGTGTGTCTAGGTCAGAGTTAATTGTATTAGCGAGTGGAAGCTTTTGCAGGTTTTCAGCTTAATCTTTGGAAAGATGTAGCATAAATGGTACTGATTATTAAACTGGCAGAGTAAGATTGCTACCAACCCATCGAAATCTTCCTTGGATAATATTGCAAAACATATTTTGACCAGTTACGAGGAAAGATGATGAATTTCGTAAATGATACAGGCTGAAAAGTGGAAAGATTGGCGGAGTTTCAGCAGATAGCGGATAAATTGGCATATTTTCAGCCGAGAATTTAGCGAAGTTTCGGCGGAAAAGTTGGCGGAGTTTTGGAAAAAAGTGGAACTATTGGTGGAGTTTGAACAGATAGTAGAGAAATTGGCGGAGTTTCAACCGAGAATTTAGCGGAGTTTCAGGAAAAAGTGGAAAGGTTGGCAGAGTTTCAATCGAAGACAAAATTTCAGCAGTGTCCAGATGAAGTTCAAGGACTTGACAGAAATTGACAATTTTCTTTGCTGATCCTTGTAAAGGGATATTCAACAATTGCAGAGGACCACCTATAATTCCTGCAATCGATCGACCCATTACGATTACTATCTTTTGATCAGTTCCTACACATATATCCCTGCACATAGTTCCTATAAACAAACCAATCAAGCAATCTATCAAACAAATAAAATCAAAGCAAAAGGAATAAAATCAAACAAGTTTATTTATGTACAACTTCTTTGTGGAGAATGCGCAAAATATTTAAAGGTTTAAGGAAACAGGAGGGGGCTCCTGTTCTTCTACCAATTGATAGTTTGAATCAAAAGCAACACGAGAAGCAAATGAATCTTTCGAGAGTGTCTTATGATAGAGTCGCAGTCGATGACCATTAGAAAATAGTGGTGTCTGTTGTTCATCGATTGTGGTCAATCGAATGGTCCCATTGTCAAAAACTGTGTCCACTCTGTATGGTCCCAACCATCTGGTGCACAGTTTCCCTTTAAATTCCCTCTTGAATCGTGAATCGTACAATAAGGCCCAATCTCCTTCATGAAACATCTTCTTCTTAATAAACCAGTCATGCCACTTAGAATGTTGTTGTTGAATTACTAAAGTTTGGTGTACAACAGCTGCACACTTCTCATTAAGTTCCTTTAATTGATTCAGCCAGTCTGTTTGGGCTTCTGTCAAGTCCAATCTTGCTTCTAAAGTGGTCCTAAAGGTTTTAATATCGAATTCAATAGGGAAGAAAACATTTTTCCCATACACCAACTCATAAGGAGAGAACCCTGTGGTGTTACACCATGTAGTTCGATATGCCCATAATGCTTCATGAAGTCTTTCAACCCAATCTCTCCGATGACTCTTCACAGTCTTTGTAAGGATAGCTTCAATGACTTTATTCATACTTTCCACTTGGCCATTGGCCTGTGGATGATAAGGTGAAGTTATTCGATGCTGGATATGATATTTGTGCGGAAGAGCTTCAATTTTATGAGATACAAACTGTGGTCCCCCATCTGTGACTATATCCTTAGGCACCCTGAAGCAAGTGAATATTTCTTCAAACAAGAAATCTACAACAGCTTGATCAGTAGCTCTCACCAAGGTTGTGGCCTCCACCTATTTAGTCATGTAATCTGTGCAAACTAGAATATAAAATTTTTGTCTTGAGGGAGGGTTGATGGGTCCTACAAAGTTTGGGCCCACCTATCAAAAGGTTCAACCACCAATTGTGGTTGTAATGGAATTTCATCCAACCTGTTAGGATGACCCATCCTATGGAAGTTATCATAGGATTGCACATAATTCTTTGCATCCTGAAACAGGGTTGGCCAAAAGTAGCCCATTCTTAACACCTTGCGTCTAGTCCTTTTATTAGCAAATTTTCCCCCATAAGGTTCGTCATGACAAGCCTTCAAGATACTATGGCTTTCATCTTCCCTTACGCATCGTCTAATTTCCAAATCTAGCCCTGTGTAAAAGAGGTATCCTTCTATCCAATAGTACCTAGCACTTTGTTGTACAATCCTTCTTCTTTCCCTTTTTGATAAATGTGATGGAAGCTTCCTTACAACAAGGTAATTAGCAGTGTATGCATACCACGATGAGTGAACTACTACAAACATATGTTCATCAGGAAAATAATAATCAACTAGTGAATTATCAACATGATTGGTCAGTGGAGAAAGAAAATCAACAACAACATTCTCTTTTCCTGGTCTATCAACAATAGCAATATCAAACTCTTGTAATAACAACAACCACCTAGTCACTCGAGCATTAGTAACGGACTTATTCATTAAATATCTAATAGCCTAGTGATCATAATGCACAAAGGTAGGGTACTCAGTAATATAATGCCTGAATTTATTGATGGCATAAATGACAGTAATAAATTCTTTTTTAGTTACCGTGTAGTTGAGTTCAGCATGAGCCATAATCTTACTGATATAGTAAATAGCATATGGATTATGATCTTTCTGCTGTCCTAGCACAACCCCAATAGCATTATCTGAAGCATCAGAAGAAAGGTGGAAAGGTAAGGCCCAATTAGGCCCACGTAGAATAGGTGTTGTAGATAATATTTTCTTCAATTCTACAAACGATGTCTGACATGCATCTGTCCAAATAAATTCTGCATCTTTCATTAGTAAGGTAAATAGAGGAGATGCTAGCTTAGAGAAATTTTCAATAAAGCATCTATAATAACCAACATTCCTAATAAATGTGAAACAAAATCAAGCAAGCGTGACATAAATGCAAGCAAACGTGAAACAAGATCAAGTGAGCGTGAAGTGCAAGTGAGCAAGTTGCAAGAAAGGTTATTCAAATGGAGAGAAGTCTAGAATTATTAGAGTTGCTAAACACTCTAATAATCACTATTGAAGACAACACAACCATACTCAATAAAACATATCTTCAAACAGTGCTAACTTGTTTGCAAGTCATGCAAGCTAAAGTTAGAATTCTTCACGAACAATCCCAACTAATGAATGATGAAATAAGGGATCTCAAAAATCATGAGTTAATGAAGCATTATGAAGCAGTCATTGTTCAAAACAATCCTCTCTATGATGATGATGATGATGAAGGACATTCAAATCAACAATGCACTCAACAACAACCCGCAAGACAACTCCAGATGCAGATGAAGATGGAGTTGTCTAAGTTCAACATGAACAAGTTCAACAATATCTTTCCAAGCCATTCATTAGACCTTGGGAAGAAATACAAGTAAACAAAATTCGACATGGGCTAGGATATGATGACGATAATAGATTTCATATCCTAGATTATTCAAAATGAATATACTTCTAGAGTGTTGGATTCCTTCTAGAAGCTCGAGTCGAGCATGAGAATGCAGAGTGACAGTATTGTAATCGCATTGGTCACAAGGAAGATCAATGTTAGGATATCCATCCTCGGGAGGGAACAACTGTAAGAGTGTGCACAACTAGCTTAGCCCTTGTTTGCAATATGGATCTTTTCCTTGGCCTAACCCATGCCCTTGAAAAATAGGTGTACGCCCATGCAACACTCGTTCCCTCCTATGTATCATAACATTCTTTATTCTTTTTTAAAATGAAAAAGCATAAAAATTAAAAAACACAGAAATCCAAAAAGGGAGAGACTTAAATCACTTCATATCATAAACTTTGAAGAAAAACGGCAACAGTCAATCCTTGTCGCCCTTGAACACGGCACATAATATTGTATCCGCTATCAGTACACCATCTTCATTTGCCTTGGGAAATTGTACTAGTATTTTGAACATATCTCCACCGATGGGTTATCTTTCCCGTCACCAATGAAGATTTCGTTAATGCATCTGGCCTTAGCGGATTTCATTAAGGTCGGTTACTCAAAGTCTTATGTTTCCAAGTTTCCTTTCAGCGTTGTGTTATGTGTTCAACGGAAGATCAAACCAAGTCGGCCATTCCTCAAATATTCTTGACCAATCATGTCGGCCTTCCTTGTGTCAGTATACAGTGTTGGATCTTGCAGTTCTACCAAATTATATCAAACTATTAATCTTTATTTCATATCGGTTTATGTGGGATGCATTAATGCCCTCCTTCCGACGGATCTATTCCTATCGACATCAAATCATCATCTAGGACATAGATCTAGAAACCCAAGAGTACCTTGGATCTTGCAGTCATTAGTGGTAGGTTCCTCACAAATGACAGTGGGTATACATCAATTACCCCTGATTCTTTGATTCTACAAGTGTTCGACTTCAGAACATGTATTCACACTTGCTAGTTTGTACTCAGTACCATAGAGTCCATCATCATTATCGATGGATCTCTTTGCATCTGTTAACGGTATACATCAATGACAGGTAATCAGATGGTGTTTTATTATACTCGACATCGGATCATTTATTCACATAATATAAACTCGTACTATAGTCAGTTTGTATTGAAGACCTTGGGAAAAACAGTTGTACCACTCATCGATGCACTGCCCGAGCTGCGCAAGATTACATTGCCATGTCAGAAGTTCGATGAAGACCTTGTTCTCACGCTTATCAAAGTGTATGTTTACACTTTTGAAAAAATTACTTTTGACATGGATCCACTGTGTATTGTTCGTGGCCATGCTTGTTTACTACTGAGCATGGGTATGCCTGCCTCAGGAAGATATTATATATTTGAGAAATTGTTATGTTTTGCAGGTGTGATCCTCAATCCTACACCCGTGAGTTTTTCCTTTCCTCATCCTTGCTTTGAACGATAAAGAGTAGCAGTATAAAGAGTATTAGTATACAGAGTATCAATTTCAGTAATGTGTTTCGGCCCTTAGCTCTACTTCGGACCTCACACATTAGGGGGCATCTGTTAACAATCAAATTAACACCCCTAGTCATGTGACAGAAGAAACATATTTTTACTATGCACCCGCAATATGAAGACAGAACACAAGTACATTTAGAGACAAATCCTCTCTGATCTAATTACCTCTCCCATAAATGGAAGGATTAGGTGAAGAAAGTAAGAACCTAAGGAGACCAAGTTCAGTAATTGAACCGCTCAAAAAAGGTCCAAACCTAAGATACACCAATCAAAAAGTGAAGAGGAATGCGTTAAAGTGCATTAATTGTGCTTAAAGTATGGTAAGTTGTGCAAAAATCCTAAAAACTATGGAAAAGTGAAAATGATCTAAAATAATGAAAAAGAGCAATCCCATGTTGAAAAGAGAAGCTTGAGAGCACACTTCCCAATGCTATATAAGAAAGGCATTTGGGGCATTGTAAGGTACACAAAGGAAGAGCAAAGGCATGCTAGAAAGATTCTGAAGGAGGAAGAAAATCTCAATTTCTTCAAAAGCAAGGGTGGAGAAAGGAAAGCCCATGGCAATGGAGGAGAGATTCACACCAAGATCCATGGTAAGGATGTACCTCTTCATTGTTTTAATATGAAATGATTCAAGTTTGTTCCATTTGAATGTTTGAATGTTGCTTATCTTGTATGATTTAGATTTTCAAATGGCATTAGATCTTGGCTTTTCTTATCATGTTTGATAAATTAATCTAGATCTTAATAGTAACTTGTGATAATCATTTTCATTTGTTGACATAGAAGCTCACCACTTCTTAGTAAAATAGGTAAAATAGAGTAGACAAATCCCTACACTATTTGTTGTTATCATTAATATAAGTGGCTTATTTTATGTTAATTATTATGTTTATATTAATTTTCCATTGTTGATATAGTTCCCTTGATGGTTGATCTATTCATAGTCAAGTGTATATGGTCTTGTATCAATGGTTGAATGCATATTTGATGGTTTAACTGTTGGAAACTTGTACATTTTCCTTGACTATGAGATTTAATCTTGATGGAAACTTAACATATTTGATTTATGTGTTTATTTTTTGTAGCTTACTCTGCAAATGCTTCCTCTATGACTAATCAGTTCTATAGATGAATTCACAGTTGAAATGGCTTGGTTTTTGGAACACTAGTTAAGGAATCTTGCTTGGAAATTGGACTTTTCTCCTTGTTTTGAGATCTGATCTTAATGGAAGAATTAAATATGTTTATGAATGTATTATTTGTTTGATCATATTCTACAAGTGCATCATCCATGGATGATCATATTTTTTATATGATCCATAGATGAAAATACTGAGTTTCGATTGCTAGAAAGTGTGTGTTTCTACTAGAAAACTAGACTGAATTGGTAGTTTCTCTAGATAATTGAATATATGATGTTGTATGGTTTTACGTGAATTATATAGTGCACCCTTGGTGGCTGTAGAGTGATCCATACAACTAGTATGATTTTTATTTGGGACTCACAGTTGGTTTTGCAAGGAATTGGATGCTTATTGGATGATCCAGTAGTGATTTTTATAGCAATAGTAGATTTGATCTTAGTATGAATTAATGGCTGTATATGATAGATCTGTATTTTCTATTTTACATTATTGAATGTCCGTAGGTGTTAGTTTCATATATAAGTTGATGAGAAATGCAAAATTGTTAATAAAAGTGTCATAAATTGGATTGACAAGAGTGCCATAAATTGCATAGTTTTACGACGGAAAGATTTAGTTTGTAATTGTATGCAGATAATTCCATAAATATGATCAGTTAGAAGCATTGGATTGATTATGTTCACCTTTAATGTTTTAATAATGCTAAGGTCCAAATTTATTAAAATTTGTATATCTGGTTGCATTATCATGCTTGCACTGTGTTGCATTTGCATCAGCTTTCGAGGAGTTTTATAATTGTTTTTAAAGTATCACATTTATTTTTAAAGGCTATATGTTTGTTTTAATTGGCTCGATGGTATGTTATCCTAGCTTTTGGTTGGCCTTATTCCAGTGTGTTATACCTTTATTCAGCCTTCCTTTGGGTTTACATGTTCCTATAACCTTGGTTTCGGGGTCAGGTATGTTACATTGGGTTGTTGATTTCCTTTCCTTTTTGTGGACTAGACGGATATGATATTAGAACTTTGGTTAGGAGACAAGGAATTTTGGACTTGTTGTGTCACTGTACGTTGTTGAATAGTCATATACTACTTTTGATTTATTAACTTATCCACTATTGTGTGGTAAATAGAACTAATCATGCATCAACAAGTGGTCATGGGGGAGGTTTTGACAAATATGTTGTGGGTGAGGCCACATGGGGAATTAAATCATATAGAATGCTAGTTTGGGGATACATCAAATCCATCCACTGAGCACGTAAGATGAGTTACTCCAAAATAAGAACTTTATTCCATCAATGAAATTGGTAGTATTTTCTTGAGCTTCTGAGTAATTATTTCTTGTAGTGTGTAAAGGCATCTCTGTTAGAAAGCAAGGGCCCACCTTCTTTCAGAGTTACCCAATTAGCTAGTTATTTATTTTCTTTACTTTCTTTTGGTGTGGAATTGCAATTATATTTAATTTCGAGTTGTTGAAACAGTGTGAGTATTGAGAGTAGGATTCTTCAATTAAAAATTTTCTCATTTTGATTGAATAGTGCGTAGTTTCTCTTTGCAAGTGTGTTATTGGATTGTACAATTATTGTTGTTACACCTATGCTCTGCTATTGCATTTCACTATTGTTTGCTTCCTTTTACGAACTATTGAAATTGGTAGATGGCATATGGATTTATAGAGCAGGAGGATTGATTTATGATTGAATACTGCAATTGTGGATTGGACCCTATTATCACATATATAGTAGCCGGGCTACCATACATTTTTTGTTAGATTCCCGTACACTATTCAGCCAGTTCCCTTACATTGAGATGCTGAGATGAGCATCTATGTTGGATCACTATCAAATTTTGGACAGTATATATATTCCTCATGCCATGGCTGAGTCTCAGGACACTCAGAGAGATGACTGATGTAGCCATTATACCATTTGTGAAGAGCAGTTAGTAGTGCTTGGAGTTATAGCAACAGTTTCAGAGGACAGATGATGGCTCAGAGAATGACCATTCAGGTATATGACTCAGCAGGTATATCATGGTGTTTTGGTTAGATTGCTTTTATATTCATTCTTATGGCATGTCTTGACACTTAGTATCATGATCTGGCGATCATATAGATATGTGGACCTGGTTGATCTTATTATATATATTATATTGTCCCTACTCAGACTTAGAAGTTCACTATTCATACTCATTGGTTTTACCCTCTTGAGGGAGAATAGAGGTGATCATTCCACCATACCTTGGGTTGCTAGTGTTGGATCCATTATTCATTGTCTTCATCTATCCATTACCTACCTTTTAGTTTATTACCCTGACTTACTACTTGACTAGTCGCATGGAGGACTTTTCCCCACTGTAGCCTCTGTGTTGGGTGAGCTTCCCTGTTTATTGTGTCTCGGCTCTGAGTTGGTGAAAAAACTTACCTATGGTGAGTTGGATTTCCTTGAGAAATCCCCTTAGTCACTAAAGTTGTGTTGGCTAAACCTGAAACTTTTAGTGCTGCCATGAATACAAAGCATGGAAATGAAATGTTATATCTTGTATGAAAGCCCGTTCATGCAAATGTGTTTCTAAACACACATGAATGAAAGGAAAGCCAAATGAAAATGGGTATGAAATAAAATGTTATATCTATTGTGAAATGTAAATAGCTAGGTAAACAAGTTGTCTGTGACACACCTAGCAGTGCTCAGGTAAACAAGTGCCTTAAAAACACACCTGCAGCAGAAAGTCTAAAATAAATGTAAATCTATGCAATGTGTTTATAAACACACATAGATCAAAGGCTATGGAAACTTCAGGCCCAAAAGAAATGGAACTTAAAAGCTATATCAAAATAATTGCTGGCCTCATTTGTATTATGGATTGTGCGCATCTATTAAAGGTGAATAAACCCTCTTTGAACAACTTATCCATTTGTGAGACACCACCATTCTCCGTGTTGTTGCTCATTCAGTATATGCTATGGTGTGTTTTCCCTTTCCCATATACGAAGTGTCACAATGTTGAGCCAGTGAGTCATCCCTTAGCCTAGCCAGTTTATTTTAATCCTTCACCCCTTCACTAGCAAATTGATCACAACTATGAAGTGAGTATGGTCTTGAAAGTCTAGTCTGAGTCATAATAATAATTAATGACACTATCTATTTGGATTTAGATCGCCAGTAATGATTACTTTTTGTTATAATTGCTATTTGAATGAGTTGTAGAGCATGCATTAACCTTTGACACTTTGCAGCAGCTTCTGATGATAGTCTGAGTTATATTTGGTCATGTTGACTTGGTCAAACCTAGTTTGACCAAGGTCAACCACAGGACATGAGAGGGTTGGACCTTGTGATGATACAGATAGATGATATATGGTATATGTACATGTACATGATGGTTCTATGCATCAAATACAGGTTTATGATGATGATTTATGGTTCACAGCATTATTTGATCATTTACAGATTATTATTATTTCACCTGTTCGGGCATATTGGATATATTATATGATCATGCAGAGATCCATATGTTGTATGAGTACACATCTTGGATAGTTTTGGACCTTCTGAGTCCAATGAGACAGTCTGTTTTTAGTTCCGGGCAGTTACAATGATGATTGAGCATCAGTTGGCTATCCTAGTGCAGTTTTGGTCTGTCGGAGACCTTGTCAGAGCAGAGATGGATTGTATTTGGTTCACCTAGGGCACTGTGCATGAAGGGGGTAGTCCAACCACTTGATTTTTCCATATTACCCCCCTCCCGGACACACTAGTGCCCTCACCTTGAGAGTGTAGGCACTCCAGGAGGCAGTTTGGGAAGTTTCAAGCTTCCCAAGGCAGTTCAGAATCGGTAGAAATGGCTACAGAGGAATTCGATTTGGGATACTGAGGCAAAGTTTTGGCATGGGATGATCAGTGATGATGAGTGGGATGTATTCCACACCTACTCCAGTAGTTTCAGCTTCATCGGGACCCACATCCATCACCTATGGCATTTTCTCTTGATTTTTGGAGCCTCCTAAGGCTCACGATTTGTCCATAGAGGCACGATTTGGTACTTTGATGACTATTTTAATATTATTTATCTATGGGGATTGACCAAGGGTGTCTAAAATTACCCCTTGGACCCACCATGAGCTAGTTGTTATATTTTGTCATCATGATTTGGTGGGATCCCCTCTCCTAGGGCGATTTTGTCCACTTATTGCTATATTTTATTAGTGATCCACGTATTTTATTGTTGAGCTCATCTCAACCATTGATTAGATCTTTTGATCATTTAATCTTAGCCACTCATTCAAAAAGTGGTTAGGTTGTGGAATCTCTCCCTCCTATTTAAAGGAGAGAGCTTCTCATTGTAAAGGGGACTGGTGGCTCTAGATTATTGGAATAGAAAATTATTATTGCATCTATCTCCAAGTGTTGTGGTGAATGTTTTTGGTGTTCGTTCGTTGATTCTTCCTTCGCATTGAGTTATTGGAGATATTGTCTTGCCATATTTTTGTACCATTTTTGCATCTACAGGTGGAGGCCGAATTCATTCAAGGAGGACGTATTGGTAGGGGAGGACCCTCCATACTTCTTCTTTGGGTTTCTTCGTTGCTAAAAGGGAGTATTACTGTCCCAGTACCTTCTATTTCATGTTACATTTTCACTTTGCTTGTATTTCCTCCATACTTGATCTCTCTTATTGAAATCGCTTTCATTGGATTGACAAGTAGAGGAGGTCGCACTTGTGGGCTAGGGCATCATTTCGGCAAGCAAATTCAACAATCTATCATTTGATCTCTGCGGGAGTCTTCCTCGACAACAAGGCATCTCTCTTCATCACTCAGGTATGATCTCAAGGTAATTTCTCTTTCCATGATCTATCCACTTGTCTAAGTTACTTCAAACCCTAATTAATTAAAACCCCCATTTTTGCATTTTCTCACATCTACTAAGATCTAGTGCCTTCTTGGGTAAGACATTTAAAACCCACCTCTATAGTATCCACGGCATCTCGGATATATAGTTTGGTGAGGATTGGAATCCATTTGACCCTCTTCCCAAGGCAACTTAGCCTCTCCAAGTGAGGTCGCACACTTGGTTTGGGTGAGTTAACCTAGATCTAGTACGTGGGTAATTGAGATTTCACTTGATCTGCAATCTACATATCCAATAACCTACCCCTAGACTATCACCTTAGTGATTTCTACCTTGTGGGCCCCATTCCACATTTTAAGGGTTGAAACCCCATTTTTGGACCACTTGGTATCTTAAATCTCAGATCTAGTAAGATCTAGCTACTGGATTGCCTTGATTTTCTAGATCCACATTTACAATTGCCTAAACTACTTGGATCTAAATTTTGGTGGCCATCAGACTTGTCTTGATCCCATTTACCACACTTTTAGCCCTCCTTGGGCAAGGTCGCACTTCTTGGGGAGATTGAGTATGTACACTTGTAGGACGTGGGTAGTTGAGATTTTGGTGGATTTGGAACTAACATACCTTGAAACCTAGGTCTAGTATGTCAATTTGTGAAATCTTTCCTTGGGGGTATCATTCCTTGTTTTAAGGGATTGTGATCCACTTAGGTCATATCATGAACTATTAGATCTCGAAAGATCCAATCATCATACTTTTCGTATCCCACTTGTCTTATGCTATAGGGGTCATGATCTACGAGTTAACTTCTTTTTTACTACATTTATCCCAATTCCCAGGGCACTGATCTTTCTCCAAGCTCATCTGACTTTCCTAGATTGTTTTGTTAACTTGTAGTTTGATCCCCGTTTTGGTTGCTTGAATCCCTTGACATTGTCATATCTTATAATCAAGCTTGTCATTGGTACTGGTTAGCCCCAATTCAATCGTTAAACTACCTTTCATTGGACACGGTTCCCAAGGCAATGAATTCTCTCACAATTGACTAGTACTTTAATCCTGGATCTCATTTCAAATACTATAAGTCACTCTCACATCAACAATGAACCAAGCCTATACTCATTGAACCCCTTATTCATCTTGTGACTTTATCCTTAGATCTACGGTACACCATACACCTTACAATACTTCACTTATACTTGACTTTGATTCGGTGTTTTGGTTTGATCTCTTATGTCGGGAGTAGATCTGGGTCTCCCCCTTTGTTGTCTGGGCTAGATAGCATAAAGTGAAGGTTGCATCGATTGGCGTGACAACCATCTATTGGAAGTCGAGGTGATCGTGGTTGCACCTTTTGAGTTTCCTTTCCCTCTTTCCATCCATTAATGGATCCAGCTATAGGGGTGACTACAAGTTAGGTGATAACATTTTGGCGCCGTTGCCGGGGAGGGCAGAGGTTTACCTTGGTTCAACATAGTAATCATCACTTACTCTCTCCTACATTATAAACGACATATATCTTGGTAGAAGAATTTAAAGACTACTTGGCGACTCCAAACCATGACTCCGTTGAGGGGCAAGCTCATTTACATCCTTATAACACGAGAAGTAAAACAAACTTGAATCAAGTCGAAGGAACCCCACTTACTTATCATAAAAGAGATCCTAAATCACAGTCATCTAACTTCTTTTGGAAATTGGTTAACGATTATCCAAACCGCATTTCAGGATCTCCCTTGTTTAATTCGGTTCCTCCCTCATCTCCTAATTCAAACTAAACACAAATTTACCAAATCCAATGGTCGGAACAAATTCTGGAAACCAGAATGTTCCTCCTCCACAAAATCCTAGGATTTTCGGAAGAAAGACAAAGCCATGTCCTTTAGACTTTTCCCAAATCTAAGGCGCACCCCAAGATATGCCTGAAAATTATTTTGAAAAGGTTCCTAGATTTGATGGGGTATCTGCTACTTCCATTGAAGACCACATCGATAAAGTATGGGAACACATGGAAGCATATGGAGCATCTGAAGAAGATGTTTTCATGAGGGGTCTCTTGGCATCTTTAGAAGGAGATGTTAGGAAGTGGTTTGACAGGTCGCCTGCTTCATCCATTGATGGGTATGATAACTTTTTCAATAAACTAAACTGTGAGTGGTCCCGAAAGTTAGATGGGAAATTTCTCTTGCATCAACTTTTTGACATTAAGAAAAGAGAAAATGAAAAAGTCCATGAGTTTAACATAAGATTCGACAAGACTGTAGCTGTGATCCCTGAAGAGATTAAACCAAAAGATCAAGAAATTGTTATTCATTACTTGAATGCATTTGAAGGATGCGTTGGTTATCAACTAAAGGATAAAAACCCAAATGACTTGAAGACCGCTTAATCAAATGCAAAGATGGCTGAGCAAAATGTGGTATCCATGGGGAAACAAAACTTTTTCGATCAATTTACCCCGTCCACTTCCAAATCTGATCCTAGACTCCGAAAACCAAAGGAACCTACAGGTGTGCCAAAGGAATCAAAAGATACGTTGGAAGCTATGCAAGAAATGATGAGGCAGTTAACTGTCCTAAGTAAAAGAATAGCAAGTTTGAATGATCTTGAGAGACATAGAGATGCTTATGGCCCTAAACCTTACTGGAATAATAATAGGAGTCCTGAATGGGATAGGGATAGGCGACGACCTGAATATCCATAAAAATATGAAAAAGAAGGAGGTTAATTGGTCTAATGAAACAGAAGAAGAACCTTCCGACACCATTAACCATGATGACCAACCAGAAAACATCAACTTTATACCTGAATTATCTTATGATGAAGATTTTGCAAGAATCCTTTTGGAAGAAGAGCCATGGGAGCAAGAAGAAGACATAGTTGAAGAACCTAGCTCCTCATGTTGTGCCATAGAGCTCCCAGAACCTAAAGAACAACCAAAGTATAAAATTTATAAACGAGGAAGTAATTCCCAACCTTCTTTCCTTAACAAACACAAGAAGATTGATGAAGATAAAAAGGAAGAAGAAGATCTTGTTGCAAATGATTATGATCTAAAAATTGACATGAAGAAAGAGTTAAGCAAGTTAATGTGTAATATCCCTGTCACTGAGCTAATGAAGGTGCCCTCTATTAGATGCCAAGTAGAGGAATTTTTTGAGGGCATTGGCCAAGAAAAAACTCCTGAGGTTGTCTTAGAGTCGTGTCATATCCAAAAACTTAGTGGAACACAACTTAGTGAAACAGAGAAGGATCCACCAATAAACATCCATTCAGCAATTTATGAGAGAAAGAACGGTGGTCACTCTCCCTTTTACGTCACCTTGCACATTCAAAACATGCTCCTTCACAATTGTACGTTGGATTCCGGAGCGACAATGAATGTTATGGATTTACAAGTCATGAAGCAAATGGGACTTGAAGTGACTAGACCTTATGGAAATGTCTGTGGTATAGATTCCCGACAAGTGTCGTCATATGGTTTGATAAAAAACCTTAGAGCTGATCTTTTTGCATGTTCAGACATTTCTACCATGATGGATGTAGTTGTCATTGATTTACCCCCAACATATGTGATGCTTCTATCTAGAAAGTGGGAAGCTGGTTTGGGTGGATACCTTATGATGGATTTATCATTTATTTGCGTTCCCAACTCTGATGGAGCTCTGATTCGGGTAAACAGAGAACCTTGTTATAATGAGCATGTAGAATCATTTGATGAAGGGTTAAAAAACACACATGGGGATGAACTGTTAAACAATGCTAAAAATAACCTTATGGATGATGAGAACGAGTTTTGGGAAGATGGTCAAAATATGTGTATGGTGATGGAAGATTTTGATTCTTCTTGGGAAGAAGAACAAGTAGCTGAGTTTGCTAGAACAATTAATTTGCAATTACTTAGAAATGAATTTTCTAAGGAAATAGATGAATTGAGAAGAAGTGAAAATCAATCTCAGGGTCGGGAACAAAACAATGCAATCAATCAAGAATTAACTATTTAAAATCAAGCACCTGAGGAAGTTAATGATGACTTAAGAGATATAGAAAGTGGTGAGCATCTGCCTAGATCAGTCTTAGAAATAAATGCACTTATTGATATGACAAGGCAAAATCAAAGCTTGGAGCCAATTCTCCCATTGGAGAACCTTCATGAGCAGGCAAATGTTGAAGAAAATATTGAGAATGCTATCCCTGTAGTTGATGAATTTGATGACATTAGGAGAGGAGAAAGAATTCCTTTTACTGTTAGGGAATGGTTTGCTTTGACGGATCATAATAGAGAAAGGGAAAGCCAAGGGCTTGCACCTATTTACCCTTGGGAAAACCATCCTGCAACATCTACTATGGTTGAGACCAATGAAGAATCTGAAGGTTCCCACTATTCTGATGTAGATGACTCCTTATCTCATTTATCCTTGGAAGATGGTAATCTAATTCAAGTCCATGATAATTCGTTAAGTTGGGAAGAGGATGCCTTAATTAATGATGCACCTGAAGGAGATTTTAATTCAAACAACCTCGCTATTTTTCAAACTCCTTCAGATTCTCTAAATCATGCTTTATTTGCATATCCTCATGTCCCTAATTTTCTTCTACCACTTGAGTCATCTAGTCATCATAGTCATGATCCTTCTCACATTCCTAGTTTTTCTACATCTAATTCTGAGTCAGTTTCCACTGGGTTGGAAAACATGGTCATTCGAGTTCTTTCAGGGGAAGGCTCTAGTCATAATATTGTTATATCTCACGAGCCACCTCCTTTGGAAGAACATAGAGATTTATGGACCGTAGGTGAAGTTAGTAAGAATGTTGTGCCCCCTCATGATGAAGAGTCAAATGAAATGATCCAAGAAACAAGGAGAGAAATTAGAGAAGTCATGGTTGGCAGGATTGCTATTTCCTTAGATGGTGGCCCACCTAGAGTTGATACAGTTCCTCCCAGGAGGAGCTCAAGGATTGTCACATTGCAATCGCAAAACCCTGCTGAAATCCACCCTATGCCTATCCGCAATATTGGAGTTATTCCTGAGTCCGTTAATAGGAATAGGTTTCCCACAGGAAGCCAGGTCATCATTCCCAACCATATATTGCATATTACATTAGGACAGGCTGATGACCTTTTGCTTGGACCTTTCACAGTAGAGCAATGCATTGATGGCAATTGCTTTCTGACCACTGGTAGCGGGCAACGTATTTTATATCCTGTAAATCAGAGGGATCACATCCCTGATTCCACATAGTTGGGACTTATCCACTTTCCTTGCCTGGTAGATTAGAGTAGGTAGGAAACCAAATAAGCCTACTTGGGAAGTAGTTAGTTTTTCAGCCATTGAGTCTGGCACCTTTTATTTATCCTTTCCTAAGCTCCTTCGTAAGCTCCTAGTTTAATTGAGTACCTGTCATTTTTTTATTTTCCTGCACAATAAATTTCAAACTTTGCAAGTTATGTTAGTACTGTAATTTACTTTCTGCATTTACATTTCATACATTTATATTTATGCCATAGAATAAATTTTTATTTCAGTTGGATTTTATGTTTTTCCCATACATGCTACATGAGGTATTTTTGATGTTTGTGAATGCAGAGATAGTTGCAAAATAAAGTAAAAGCTGAAAGCAAAATGGTAGAGTGCTGGATCAGGGATTCGAGTAGCAGAGTTCGAGGACCAGAGATTCTGAGGTTCTCAAGTACTCACTTAAGCAGAGCACTTGTCCCAGCCGGAGCCAAATGTTATCACATATATAGTAGCCAGGCTACCATACATTTTTTGTCAAATTCCAGTACACTATTTAGCCAGTTCCCTTACATTGAGATTTCGATATGAGCATCTATATTGGATCACTATCATATTTTGGACTGTATATATATTCCCCATGCCATGACTGAGTCTCAAGACACTTAGAGAGATGACCGATGTAGCCATTATACCATTTGTGCAGAGCAGTCAGTAGTGCTTGGAGTTATAGCAGCAGTTTCAGAGGATAGATGAAGGCTCAGGGGATGAGCATTCAGGTATATGACTCAGCAGGTATATCATGGTTTTGTGGTTAGATTGATTTTATATTCATTCTTATGGCATGTCTTGACACTTAGTTTCATGATCTGGCGATTATATAGATATGTGGACCTGGTGGATCTTATTATATATATTTTATTGTCCCTACTCAGACTTAGAAATTCACTATTCATACTGATTGGTTTTACCCTCATGAGGGAGAATAAAGGTGATCATTCCACCATACCTTGGCTTGCTAGTGTTGGATCCATTATTCATTGTCTCCATCCATCCATTACCTACCTTTTAGTTTATCACCCTGACTTACTACTTGACTAGTGGCATGGAGGACTTTTCCCCACTTTAGCCTCTGCGTTGGATGAGATTCCCTGTTTATTGTGTCTCGGCTCTGAGTTGGTGACAAAAATTACCTATGGTGAGTTGGATTTCCTTGAGAAACCCCCCTAGTCACTAATGTTGTGTTGGCTAAACCTGAAACTTTTAGTGCTGCCATGAATACAAAGCATGGAAATGAAATGTTATATCTTGTATGAAAAGCACATTCATGCAATGTGTTTCCAAACACACATGAATGAAAGGCAAGTCAAATGAAAATGGGTGTGAAATAAAATGTTATATCTATTGTGAAATGTAAATACCTAGGTAAACAAGCTGTCTGTGACACACCTAGAAGTGCTCAGGTAAACAAGTGCCTTAAAAACACACCTGCATCAGAAAGCCCAAAATAAATGTAAATCTATGCAATGTGTTTATAAACACACATATATCAAAGGCTATGGAAACTTCAGGCCCAAAAGCAATGGAACTTAAATGCTATATCAAAAGAATTGTTGGCCTCATTTGTATTATGGATAGTGCGCATCTGTTAAAGGTGAATAAACCCTCTTTGAACAACTTATCCATTTGTGAGACACCGCCATTCCCTGTGTTGTTTCTCACTCAGTATATGCTATGGTGCGTTTTCCCTTTCCCATATCCGAAGTGTCACAATGTTGAGTCAGTGAGTCATCCCTTAGCCTAGCCAGTTTATTTGAATCCTTCACCCCTTCACTAGCAAATTGATCACAACTATGAAGTGAGTATGGTCTTGAAAGTATAGTATGAGTCATAATAATAATTAATGACACTACATATTTGGATTTAGATCGCTAGTAATGATTACTTTTTATTATAATTGCTATTTGAATGAGTTGTAGAGCATGTATTAACCTTTGACACTTTGCAGCAGCTTCTGATGATAGTCTGAGTTATATTTGGTCATGTTGACTTGGTCAAACCTAGTTTGACCAAGGTCAACCATAGGACATGAGAGGGTTGGAGCTTGTGATGATACAGATAGATGATATATGGTCTATCTACATGTACATGATGGTTCTATGCATCAGATACAGGTTTATGATGATGATTTATGGTTCATAGGATTATTTGATCATTTACAGATTATTATTATTTCACCTGTTCGGGCATATTGGATATATTATATGATCATGCAGAGATCCATATGGTGTATGAGTACACATATTGTATATGTTTTGACCTTCTGAGTCCAATGAGACAGTCTATTTTCAGTTACAGGAAGTTACAATGATGATTGAGCCTCAATAGGCTATCCTAGTGCAGTTTTGGTCTGTCGGAGACCTTGTCAGAGCAGAGATGGATTTTATTGGGTTCACCTAGGGCGCTGTGCATGAAGGGGATGGTCCAGCCACTTGATTTTACCATATTACCCCCCTCCCGGACACACTGGTGCCCTCACCTTGACAGCTCAGGCACTCCAGGAGGCAGTTTGGGCAGTTTCACGCTTCCTGAGACAGTTCAGAATCGGTAGAAATGGCTACAGAGGAATTCGATTTGGGCTACTGAGGCAAAGTATTGGCATGGGATGATCAGTGATGATGAGCGGGATGTCTTCCACACCTACTCCGGTAGTTTCGGCTTCATCGGGACCCAAATCCATCACCTATGGCATTTTCTGTTGATTTTTGGAGCCTCTTAAGGCTCACGATTTGTCCATCGAGGCACGATTTGGTACTTTGATGACTATTTTATTATTATTGTGCTATGGGGATTGACCAAGGGTGTCCAAAATTACCCCTTGGACCCACCATGAGCTAGTTGTTATATTTTGTCATCATGATTTGGTGGGATCCCTTCTCCTAGGGCGATTTTGTCCACTTATTGTTATATTTTATTAGTGATCCATGTATTTTATTGTTGAGCTCATCTCAACCATTGATTAGATCTTTTGATCTTTTAATCTTAGCAACTCATTCAAAAAGTGGTTAGGTTGTGGACTCTCTCCCTCCTATTTAAAGGAGAGAGCTCTCATTGTAAAGGGGACTGGTGCCTCTGGATTATTGGAATAGAAAATTATTATTGCATCTATTTCCAAGTGTTGTGGTGAATGCTTTTGGTGTTCGTTCGTTGATTCTTCCTTTGCACTGATTTATTGGAGACATTGTATTGACATGTTTTTGTACCATTTTTGCATCTACACGTGGAGGCCGAATTCATTCAAGGAGGACGTATTGGTAGGGGAGGACCCTCCCTACTTCTTCTTTGGGATTCTTTTTTGGTAACAGGGAGTATTACTGTCCCAGGACCTTCTATTTCATGTTACATTTGCACTTCGCTTGTATTTCCTCCATACTTGATCTTTCTGATTGAAATCGCTTTCCTTGGATTGACAGGTAGAGGAGGTCGCACTTGTTGGCTAGGGCATCATTTCGGCAAGCAAATTCAACAATCTCTCATTTGATCTCTGCGGGAGTCTTCCTCAACAACAAGGCATCTCTATTCATCACTCAGGTATGATCTCAAGGTAATTTATCTTTCCATGATCTATCCACTTGTCTAAGTTACTTCAAACCCAAATTAATTAAAACCCCCATTTTTACATTTTCTCAGATCTACTAAGATCTAGTGGCTTCTTGGGTAATACATTTAAAACCCACCTCTATAGTATCCACGACATCCCGGATCTATAGTTTGGTGAGGATTGGCATCCATTTGACCCTCTTCCCAAGGCAAGTTAACCTCTCGAAGTGAGGTCGCACTCCTTGGTTTGTGTGAGCTAACCTAGATCTAGTACATGGGTAGTTGAGATTTCACTTGATCTGCAATCTACATATCCAATAACCTACCCCTAGACTGTCACCTTAGTGATTTCTACCTTGTGGGCCCCATTCCAAATTTTAAGGGTTGAAACCCCATTTTTGGACCACTTGGTATCTTAAATCTTAGATCTAGTAAGATCTAGCCACTGGATTGCCTTGATTTTCTAGATCCACATTTACAATTGCCTAAACTACTTGGATCTAAATTTTGGTGGCCATTGGACTTGTCTTGATCCCATTTACCACACTTTTATCCCTCCTTGGGCAAGGTCGCACTTCTTGGGGAGATTGAGTATGTCCACTTGTAGGACGTGGGTAGTTGAGATTTTGGTGGATTTGGAACAAGCATACCTTGAAACCTAGGTCTAGTATGTCAGTTTGTGAAATCTTGCCTTGGGGGTATCATTCCTTGTTTTAAGGGATTGTGATCCACTTAGGTCATATCATGAACTATTAGATCTCAAAAGATCCAATCATCATACTTTTGGTAGCCCACTTGTCTTATGCTATAGGGGTCATGATCTACAAGTTAACTTCTTTTTGACTCCATTTATCCCAATTCCCAAGGCACTGATCTTTCTCCAAGCTCATCTGACTTTCCTAGATTGTTGGGTTAACTTGTAGTTTTATCCCTGTTTTGGTTGCTTGAATCCCTTGACATTGTCATGTCTTATAATCAAGCTTGTCATTGGTACTGGTTAGTCCCAATTCAATCCTTAAACTACCCTGCATTGGATACAGTTCCCAAGGCAGTGGATTTTCTCACAATTGACTAGTACTTTAATCCTAGATCTCATTTCAAATACTATAAGTCACTCCCACATCAACAATGAACCAAGGCTATACTCATTAAACCCCTTATTCATCTTGTTACTTTATCCTTAGATCTAGGGTACACCATACACCTTACAATACTTCACTTATACTTGAATTTGATTCGGTGTTTCAGTTTGATCTCTCCTGTCGGGAGTAGATCTGGGTCTCCCCCTTTGTTGTCTGGGCTAGATAGCATAAAGTGAAGGTTGCCTCAATTGGCGTGAAAACCATCTATTGGAAGTCTTGGTGATCTTGGTTGCACCTTTTGAGTTTCGTTTCCCTCTTGCCATCCATTAATGTATCCATCTATAGGGGTAACTACAAGTTAGGTGATAACATGTTGGCGTCATTGGCGGGGAGGGCAGAGGCTTACCTTGGTTCAACATAGTAATCATCACTCACTCTCTCCTACATTCTAAACGACATATATCTTGGTAGAAGAATTTAAAGACTACCTGGCGACTCAAAACTGTGACTCCGCTGAGGAGTGAGCTCATTTACATCCTTATAACATGAGAAGTAAAACAAACTTGAATCAAGTCAAAGGAAACCCACTTACTTATCATAAAAGAGATCCTAAAGCACAGTCATCTAACTTCTTTTGGAAATTGGTTAACGATTCTCCAAACCGCATTTCAGGATCTCCCTTGTTTAATTCGGTTCCTCCTTCATCTCCTAATTCAAACTTAAACACAAATTTACCAAATCCAATGGCCGGAACAAATTCTGGAAACCAGAATGTTCCTCCTCCACAAAATCCTAGGATTTTCGGAAGAAAGACAAAGCCATCTCGTTTAGACTTTTCCCAAATCCAAGGCGCACCCCATGATATGCCTGAAAAGTATTTTGAAAAGGTTCCCAGATTTGATGGAGTATCTGCTACTTCCATTGAAGACCACATCGATAAAGTATGGGAACACATGGAAGCATATGGAGCATCTGAAGAATATGTTTTCATGAGGGGTCTCTTGGCATCTTTAGAAGGAGATGTTAGGAAGTGGTTTGAGAGGTCGCCTGCTTCATCCATTGATGGGTATGATAACTTTGTCAATAAACTAAACAGTGAGTGGTCCCGAAAGTTAGATGGGAAATTTCTCTTGCATCAACTTTTTGACATTAAGAAAAGAGAAAGTGAAACAGTCCATGAGTTTAACATAAGATTCGACAAGACTGTAGCTGTGATCCCTGAAGAGATTAAACCAAAAGATCAAGCAATTGTTATTCATTACTTGAATGCATTTGAAGGATGGGTTGGTTATCAACTAAAGGATAAAAACCCAAATGACTTGAAGACCACTCAATCAAATGCAAAGATGGCTGAGCAAAATGTGGCATCCATGGGGAAACACAAATTTTTCGATCAATTTATCCCCTCCACTTCCAGATCTGATCCTAGACTCCGAAAACCAAAGGAACCTACAGGTGTGCCAAAAGAATCAAAAGATACATTGGAAGTTATGCAAGAAATGATGAGGCAGTTAACTGTCATAACTAAAAGTGTAGCAAGTTTGAATGATCCTGAGAGACAACGAAATCCTTATGGCCCTAAACCTTACTGGAATAATAATAGGAGGCTTGAAGGGGATAGGGGTAGGCGACGACCTGAATATCCATAAAAATTCTTAAAAGAAGGAGGTTAATTGGTGTGATGAAACAGAAGAAGAACCTTCCAACACCATTAACCATGATAACCAACCAGAAAACATCAACTTTATACATGACTTATCTTATGATGCATATTTTGGAAGAATCCTTTTGGAAGAAGAGCCATGGGAGCAAGAAGAAGACATAGTTGAAGAACCTAGCTCCTCATGTTGTGCCATAGAGCTCCCAGAACCTAAAGAGCAACCAAAGTATCAAATTTATAAACAAGGAAGTAATTCCCAACCTTCTTTCCTTGACAAACACAAGAAGATTGATGAAGATAAAAAGGAAGAAGAAGATCTTGTTGCAAATGATTATGATCTAAAAATTGACATGAAGAAAGAATTAAGCAAGATAATGTGTAATATCACTGTCACTAAGCTAATGAAGGTGCCCTCTGTTAGATGCCAAGTAGAGGAATTTTTTGAGGGCATTGGCCAAGAAAAAACTCCCGAGGTTGTCTTAGAGCCCTGTCATATCCAAAAACTTAGTGGAACACAACTTAGTGAAACAAAGAAGGATCCACCAATAAACATCCATTCAACAATTTATGAGAGAAAGAACGGTGGTCACTCTCCCTTTTACCTCACCTTACACATTCAAAACATGCTCCTTCACAATTGTATGTTGGATTCCACAGCGACAATGAATGTTATGCCTTTACAAGTCATGAAGGAAATGGGACTTGAAGTGACTAGACCTTATGGAAATGTCTGTGGTATAGATTCCTGACGAGTGCCTTCATATGGTTTGATCAAAAACCTTAGAGTTGATCTTTTTGCATGTTCAGACATTTCTACCATGATGGATGTAGTTGTCATTGATTTACCCCCAGCATATGGGATGCTTCTATCTAGAAAGTGGGCAGCTGGTTTGGGTGGATACCTTATGATGGATTTATCATTTATTTGCGTTCCCAACTCTTATGGAGCTCTGATTCGGGTAAACAGAGAACCTTGTTATAACGAGCATGTAGAATCATTTGATGAAGGGTTAAAAAACACATATGGGGATGAACTGTTAAACAATGCTAAAACTAACCTTGTGGATGATGAGAATGAGTTTTGGGAAGATGGTCAAAATATGTGTATGGTCATGGAAGGTTCTGATTCTTCTTGGGAAGAAGAACAAGTAGCTGAGCTTGCCAGAACAATTAATTTGGAATTAGTTAGAAATTAATTTGCTGAGGAAATAGATGAATTGAGAAGAAGTGAAAATCAATCTCAAGGTCGGGAACAAAACAATGCAATCAATCAAGAATTAACTATTGAAAATCAAGCACCTGAGGAATTTAATGATGACTTAAGAGATGTAGAAAAAGGTGAGCATCTACCTAGATAAGTCTTAGAAATAAATGCACTTACTGATATGACAAGGCAAAATCAAAGCTTGAAGCCAATTCTCCCATTGGAGAACCTTCATGAGCAGGCAAATGTTGAAGAAAATATTGAGAATCCTATCCATGTAGTTGATGAATTTGATGACATTAGGAGAGGAGAAAGAATTCCTTTTACTGTTAGGGAATGGTTTGCTTTGACTGATCATAATAGAGAAAGGGAAAGGCAAGGGCTTGCACCTATTTACCCTTGGGAAAACCATCCTGCAACATCTACTGTGGTTGAGACCAATGAAGAATCTGAAGGTTCTCACTATTCTGATGTAGATGACTCCTTATCTCATTTATCCCTGGAAGATGGTAATCTAATTCAAGTCCATGATAATTCTTTAAGTTGGGAAGAGGATTCCTTAATTAATGATGCACCTGAAGGAGATTTTAATTCAAACAACCTCGCTATTTTTCAAACTCCTTCAGATTCTCTAAATCATGCTTTATCTGCATATCCTCATGTCCCTAATTTTCTTCTACCACTTGAGTAATCTAGTCATCATAGTCATGATCCTTCTCACATTCCTAGTTTTTCTACATCTCATTCTGAGTCAGTTTCCACCGGGTTGGAAAACATGGTCATTCCAGTTCCTTCAGGGGAAGGCTCTAGTCATAATACTGTTATATCTCACGAGCCACCTCCTTTGGAAGAACATAGATATTTTTGGACCGTAGGTGAAGTTATTAAGAATGTTGTGCCCCCTCACAATGAAGAGTCAAATGAAATGATCCAAGAAACAAGGAGAGAAATTAGAGAAGTCCTGGTTGGCAGGATTTCTATTTCCTTAGATGGTGGCCCACCTAGAGTTGATGCAGTTCCTCCCAGGAGGAGCTCAAGGATTGTCACATCGCAATCGCAAAACCCTGCTGAAATCGACCCTATGCCTATTCGCAATATTGGAGTTATTCCTGAGTCTGTTAATAGGAATAGGTTTCCCACAGGAAGCCAGGTCATCATTCCCAACCATATATTGCATATTAGATCAGGACAGGCTGATGACCTTTTGGTTGGACCTTTCACAATAGAGCGATGCATTGATGGCATGTGCTTTTTGACCACTGGTAGTGGGCGACGTATTTTATATCCTGTAAATCAAAGGGATTTAAGGGATCACATCCCTGATCCCACATAGTTGGGACTTATCCACTTGCCTTTCCTGGTAGATTAGAGTAGGTAGGAAACCAAATAAGCCTACTTGGGTAGTAGTTAGTTTTTCAACCATTGAGTCTAGCACCTTTTATTTATCCTTTCCTCAGCTCCTTCGTAAGCTCCTAGTTTAACTAAGTACCTGTCATTTTTTTCTTTTCCTGCACAATAAATTTCAAACTTTGCAAGTTATGTTAGTAGTTTAATTTACTTTCTACATTTACATTTCATACATTTATATTTCTGCCATAGAATAAATTTTTATTTCAGTTGGATTTTATGTTTTTCCCATACATGCTGCATGAGGTATTTTTGATGTTTGTGAATGCAGAAATAGGTGCAAAATAATGTAAAAGCTGAAAGCAAAATGGTAGAGTTCTAGATCGTGGATTTGAGTAGCAGAGTTCGAGGACCAGAGATTCTGAGGTTCTCAAGCGCTCACTATAGCAGAGCACTTGTCCTAGTCGGAGCCAGATGTTATCACATATATAGTAGCCAGGCTACCATACATTTTTTGTCAGATTCCAGTACACTATTCAGCTAGTTCCCTTACATTGAGATGTTGAGATGAGCATCTATATTGGATCAGTATCAGATTTTGGACAGTATATATATTCCCCATGCCATGACTGAGTCTCAGGACACTTAGAGAGATGACCGATGTAGCCATTATACGATTTGTGCAGAGCAGTCAGTAGTGCTTGGTGTTATAGCAGCAGTTTCAGAGGACAGATGATGGCTCAGAGGATGAGCATTCAAGTATATGACTCAGCAGGTATATCATGGTGTTGTAGTTAGATTGCTTTTATATTCATTCTTATGGCATGTCTTGACACTTAGTTTCATGATATGGCGATCATATAGATATGTGGACCTGGTTGATCTTATTATATATATTATATTGTCCCTACTCAGACTTAGAAGTTCACTATTCATACTCATTGGTTTTACCCTCCTGAGGGAGAATAGAGGTGATCATTCCACCATACCTTGGCTTGCTAGTCTTGGATCCATTATTCATTGTTTTCATCCATCCATTACCTACCTTTTAGCTTATCAACCTGACTTACTACTTGACTAGTGGAATGGAGGACTTTTCCCCATTGTAGCCTCTGTGTTGGATGAGCTTCCCTGTTTATTGTGTCTCAGCTCTGAGTTGGTGACAAAACTTACCTATGGTGAGTTGGATTTCCTTGAGAAATCCCCCTAGTCACTAAAGTTGTGTTGGCTAAACCTGAAACTTTTAGTGTTGCCATGAATACAAAGCATGGAAATGACATGTTATATCTTGTATGAAAAGCCCGTTCATGCAATGTGTTTCTAAACACACATGAATGAAAGGCAAGCCAAATGAAAATGTTTATAAAATAAAATGTTATATCTATTGTGAAATGTAAATACCTATTTAAACAAGCTGTCTGTGACACACCTAGAAGTGCTCAGGTAAACAAGTGCCTTAAATACACATCTGCAGCAGAAAGCCCAAAATAAATGTAAATCTATGCAATGTGTTTATAAACACACATAGATCAAAGGCTATGGAAACTTCAGGCCCAAAAGCAATGGAACTTAAATGATATATCAAAATAATTGCTGGCCTCATTTGTATTATGGATTGTGCGCATCTGTTAAAGGTGAATAAACCCTCTTTGAACAACTTATACATTTGTGAGACACCGCCATTCCCTGTGTTGTTGCTCATTTAGTATATGCTATGGTGTGTTTTCCCTTTCCCATATCCGAAGTGTCACTATGTTGAGTCAGTGAGTCATCCCTTAGCCTAGCCAGTTTATTTGAAGCCTTCACCCCTTCACTAACAAATTGATCACAACTATGAAGTGAGTATGGTCTTGAAAGTCTAGTCTGAGTCATAATAATAATTAATGACACTATATATTTGGATTTAGATCGCCAATAATGATTACTTTTTGTTATAATTGCTATTTGAATGAGTTGTAGAGCATGCATTAACCTTTGACACTTTGCAGTAGCTTCTGATGATAGTCTGAGTTATATTTGGTCATGTTGACTTGGTCAAACCTAGTTTGACCAAGGTCAACCACAGGACATGAGAGGGTTGGACCTTGTGATGATACAGATAGATGATATATGGTCTATGTACATGTACATGATGGTTCTATGCATCAGATACAGGTTTATGATGATGATTTATGGTTCACAGCATTATTTGATCATTTACAGATTATTATTATTTCACTTGTTCGAGCATATTGGATATATTATATGATGATGCAGAGATCCATATGGTGTATGAGTACACATCTTGGATAGTTTTGGACCTTCTAAGTCCAATGAGACAGTCTGTTTTCAATTTCGGGCAGTTACAGTGATGATTGACCCTCAGTAGGCTATCCTAGTGCAGTTTTGGTCTGTCGGAGACCCTGTTAGAGCAGAGATGGATTTGATTTGGTTCACCTAGGGCACTGTGCATGAAGGGGGTGGTCCAGCCACTTGATTTTACCATATTACCCCCCTCCCGGACACACTGGTGCCGTCACCTTGACAGCACAGGCACTCCAGGAGGCAGTTTGGGCAATTTCATGCTTCCCAAGGTAGTTCAGAATCGGTAGAAATGGCTACAGAGGAATTCGATTTTGGATACTGAGGCAAATTTTTTGCATGGGATGATCAGTGATGATGAGTGGGATGTCTTCCACACCTACTCCAACAGTTTCAACTTCATTGGGACCCACATCCATCACCTATGTCATTTTCTGATGATTTTTGGAGCCTGCTAAGGCTCACGATTTGTCCATAGAGGCACGATTTGGTACTTTGATGACTATTTTATTATTATTGTGCTATGTGGATTGACCAAGGGTGTCTAAAATTACCCCTTGGACCCACCATGAGCTAGTTGTTATATTTTGTCATCATGATTTGGTGGGATCCCCTCTCCTAGGGTGATTTTGTCCACTTATTGTTATTTTTTATTAGTGATCCATGTATTTTATTGTTGAGCTCATCTCAACCATTGATTAGATCTTTTGATCTTTTAATCTTAGCCACTCATTCAAAAAGTGGTTAGGTTGTGGACTCTCTCCCTCCTATTTAAAGGAGAGAGCTTCTCATTGTAAAGGGGACTGGTGCCTCTGGATTATTGGAATAGAAAATTATTATTGCATCTATCTCCAAGTGTTGTGGTGAATGTTTTTGGTGTTCCTTCGTTGATTCTTCCTTTGCACTTAGTTATTGGAGATATTGTCTTGCCATATTTTTGTACCAGTTTTGCATCTACAGGTGGAGGCCGAATTCATTCAAGGAGGACTTATTGGTAGGGGAGGACCCTCCCTACTGCTTCTTTGGGTTTCTTCGTTTGTGACAGGGAATATTACTGTCCTAGGACCTTCTATTTCATGTTACATTTGCACTTCGCTTGTATTTCCTCCATACTTGATCTTTCTGATTGAAATCACTTTCCTTGGATTGACATGTAAAGGAGGTCGCACTTGTGGGCTAGGGCATCATTTCGGCAAGCAAATTCAACAATATCTCATTTGATCTCTGCGGGAGTCTTCATCAACAACAAGGCATCTCTCTTCATCACTCAGGTATGATCTCAAGGTAATTTCTCTTTCCATGATCTATCCACTCGTGTAAGTTACTTCAAACCCAAATTAATTAAAACCCCCATTTTTACATTTTCTCAGATCTACTAAGATCTAATGGCTTCTTGGGTAAGACATTTAAAACCCACCTCTATAGTATCCACGGCATCCCGGATCCATAGTTTGGTGAGGATTGGCATCCATTTGACCCTCTTCCCAAGGCAAGTTAACCTCTCCAAGTGAGGTCACACTCCTTGGTTTGTGTGAGCTAACCTAGATCTAGCACGTGGGTAGTTGAGATTTCACTTGATCTGCAATCTACATATCCAATAACCTACCCCTAGACTGTCACCTTAGTGATTTCTACCTTGTGGGCCCCATTCCACATTTTAAGGGTTGAAACCCCATTTTTGGACCACTTGGTATCTTAAATCTTAGATCTAGTAAGATCTAGCCACTGGATTGCCTTAATTTTCTAGATCCACATTTACAATTGCCTAAACTACTTGGATCTAAATTTTGGTGGCCATTGGACTTGTCTTGATCCCATTTACCACACTTTTAGCCCTCCTTGGGCAAGGTCGCACTTCTTGGGGAGATTGAGTATGTCCACTTGTAGGACGTGGGTAGTTGAGATTTTGGTGGATTTGGAACAAGCATACCTTGAAACCTAGGTCTAGTATGTCAGTTTGTGAAATCTTGCCTTGGGGGTATCATTCCTTGTTTTAAGGGATTGTGATCCACTTAGGTCATATCATGAACTATTAGATCTCGAAAGATCCAATCATCATACTTTTGGTAGCCCACTTGTCTTATGCTATAGGGGTCATGATCTACAAGTTAACTTCTTTTTGATTCCATTTATCCCAATTCCCAAGGCACTGATCTTTCTCCAAGCTCATCTGACTTTCCTAGATTGTTTTGTTAACTTGTAGTTTGATCCCTGTTTTGGTTGCTTGAATCCCTTGACATTGTCATGTCTTATAATCAAGCTTGTCATTGGTACTGGTTAGTCCCAATTCAATCCTTAAACTACGCTGCATTGGATACAGTTCCCAAGGCAGTGGATTTTCTCACAATTGACTAGTACTTTAATCCTAGATCTCATTTCAAATACTATAAGTCACTCTCACATCAACAATGAACCAAGGCTATACTCATTAAACCCCTTATTCGTCTTGTGACTTTATCCTTATATCTAGGGTACACCATACACTTTACAATACTTCACTTATACTTGACTTTGATTCGGTGTTTTGGTTTGATCTCTCCTGTCGGGAGTAGATCTGGGTCTCCCCCTTTGTTGTCTAGGCTAGATAGCATAAAGTGAAGGTTGCCTCGATTGACGTGACAACCATCTATTGGAAGTCGAGGTGATCGTGGTTGCACCTTTTGAGTTGCCTTTCCCTCTTGCCATCCATTAATGGATCCATCTATAGGGGTGACTACACGTTAGGTGATAACATACCCTTTTTATGATGATGATTTAGGATTTAATTTCTTGCAAAAATAATTTAGCGATTTCATTCTTGAAGCGGTTATTTTCAGAATTGATGCAATTAGAAGGATTGTGAACTCTTTTGACTTTTGGCAATTGAGTTAGTAATTGAGGATTGGATTGAACAATGACCAGAGCACGGAATTAGTAATTAGGCTGCAAGCATTTCTTGAATAGATTGGGTGACTTATTATTGATCAACCAGTTACTGAATGTTTATGCATATATTTTGCTTGACTACCTTTGAAATAACCAGACCAATTTATATTGAGCACTTTGTTTATGAACTAATAGGCAATTAAAGTGACCAACAATGCCCTATTTTGCGTGGCATAAATTAAATGTTGAACTTAAAGAAGTGATGTTCAAATCGTTCAACTAAACATATCAATGTCAAAGTCTTAAGAGAACTTAAGAATACCTTAATTCGATTAGCTTTTAACGTCAAAGTACATCAAGTGATTGATGTCATTGTCGTGGATATTCTTGAAACTTTTGCTACTTAGTAGGGATTGGTCTGAAAAACTAAAAGGATACAATCATTTTATATATTTATAACTTTTTGTTTATTTTGATATATATTTTTTAATCAAAGTTTATTTCTATTTTATTAGGAAAATAATGATAAATTGTAAGAGGCAAGGACTTTCTAAAATATGTCCATTTTCTTAGAGGGGGGTATTTAGTTATCCATCTTAAAAATTCTTTCCACAGTGATTTAAAAAAATCAATATATATATATATAATTTTATTTAATAAAAATAATAACATATATAAAATCAATATATATATATATATATATATATATAATTTTATTTAATAAAAATAATAACATATATTTTATATGTTAATAGTTATGATTTAATATTAAATAAAATAAACTTACTTTGACTTTGACTAATTTTATTTTACTGTCTCACTTTGGAATTGTGTTTTTAGCATTTATGATTTGACATGGTAAATCTGCATACAGCATTGATGATTTGACATGTTCAATTCACAGTATACGAATTCTATAGGAAAACATGTCAAAATCGGATAAAGAGACACCCCGGTAGGCTCTATAAATACCAATCTATGGGACAGAGTTAGCAGATGGAAGGGGATTTTTGTTGGTTGATTGACAGAGTTTTTAGCTCTTGATAGTTGGTTGGTTTAAATTGAAGGGTTGGTTCGGATTGAAGAGTTTCATTTGTTCTAAATAGTCTGGCAGTGATTTTTCTTTTTTGTTTTTAGCTCTTGATAGTTGGTTGGTTTAAATTGAAGGGTTGGTTCGGATTGAAGAGTTTCATTTGTTCTAAATAGTCTGGCAGTGATTTTTCTTTTTTGTCTGTGTAAAATTCTGTGTGTTCATATTGTGGGCTCGCTGACAGAGTTTTTCATTTCCTCATGACTAAAAATTGTATTCAATACTCGAGAAAAATTTAGTACTCTATCCAATGCAGACACAGAAGGGGCCAATTGGGACGGTGGTTGAAGTGTCCTGTTGATCTAATGCGCTCCCATGGCCTCTGTTTTCGGAATTTCTAGTATTGGGACGTCGACTATGTAGAATCTGCAAAACCAAGAAGAGATGTTTTTAGTATTTCAAGCTATTTCAACAATACCAAGAAAGAGATGTATATAGTTTATACTCCTTGTCTGTACAAGCTATTTCAAGAAAACACAATTCAAAACCTTAGGTATAATCCAATTTGAGAATATACAAGTTGTATTCCACACAACTACAACAATTCTCACAGGGCTCAGAAGTTGTATTCCACACAGCTACAACAATTCTCAGACGGCTCCGAAGTTGTATTCCACACAACTACAACAATTCTCAGAATTTGTAGTTGTGTAGAATACAACTTCGGAGCCATGTGAGAATTGTTGTAGCTGTGTGGAATACAACTTCTGAGCCCTGTGAGAATTGTTGTAGTTGTGTGGAATACAACTCGTATATTCTCAAATTGGATTATGCCTGACGTTTTGAATTGTGATTTCTTGAAATAGCTTGTACAGACAAGGAGTATAAACTATAAACATCTCTTTCTTGGTATTGTTGAAATAGTTTGAAATACTAAAAACATCTCTTCTTGGTTTTGCAGATTCTACATAGACGACGTCCCAATACGAGAAATTCCGAATCTTGGAATGTGCCATCGATGTAGTCAATGGAAATAGAATCTTCCCCTGGGTCGTTTTTCTGCGATTGCTTAAAGGGATGTCAGGGGAACATTCCAATTTCACTGAATCTATCGACGTCATAATCCAATATGAACTAGCAATAGATCAAGAATCGATCTTTATCGAGTTTCAAGGGGCAGTTCATCCACTGTCTCTACCAGCTCCTTATTCAAGCTTTAATGTCTTCATTGTTAAACATATTGTAATATGCAGTACTCATGCAAAGAGTATCATCATTTGGATGAACGAAAGTTAAATTTTGTATTATTTTTCTATATTCATTACTCGGATTTGTCATGCTATCCCAAGGTTCAGTCAGCCATAAATGCAGGATTTGCAGTTTATTTGTCCAATTTCTGTTGTGAGGACTTTGCAGCTCTATCTGATAAATAAAGTGGGTCGGTAATGGGAAAATATATATGAAATATCCAGCTTGCAGAGAAAAGATCATCGCTGACAAATTCACAGTATAAATATGTATTATTATTTATGTGATTGTGTAATGAAATAAAGATTTCTATAAACTTTTCCTTTTTGGGGGAAAAGACAGCAAAACTCTTTTGTGATGTCTGATATGTTGTTTTGTTTAGATCAGTTCTGAGGATGTTTTTTTATAAGTTTTAATCTGCTTCTATCTAGAAGAAGAAGTAAAACTATATCAGATTTGGTTTTTTTTTAAGTATTATCAGATTTAAAAAATGTTTCAAACTGAGCCACAGAACTAAAACTATATCAGATTTGTTTTTTGTTTTTTTCCAAGTATTATCAGATTTGAAAAATGTTTCAAACTGAGCCACAGAACTGATAGTTACTTAAATGTTCTGAAAACATGCACTCTTTCACTGCCCAATATCTTCATCTTCCCTCTAATCAGCCATGATTTCAGTTAACCTAAGAGCGTAATTCAATAAATGCATTCATCTTCCCTCTAATCAGTCATGATTTCAGTTACCCCAGGAGCGTAATTCAATAAATGCAACAAATCCAAGGTTGAGACCTTATGCTTTTTTGTGATCTATGTATTTTGTAAGCCAATAATGCATCATAAGGAATTCAATAGAAACTCAATTTTACATTTATGTAGTATGAACGAACTGGTAGACCCGCAGCTCGGCAGCTCTGGCTTTAAACCAAGTCTTTATTTGCTTTTACTAAATATAATTGTATTTTGTGATAAAAACTCTTCGATATTCAAAACTCAAGACCAATTTATGAATATGGGTTCTAACCGAAGTATTCAACGAGAATTATTATTTTAGTAATTATTTATTTTTGGATTTTAGACTAGCAGCTGAGAATTTGAGTGCCTCTGCGTCCATCTGCAAAACCAAACTCAGTTCAACCAAACTACTTGGACACTCCATTTTGAAATTGCGGATGTCACATGAGGAAATTTCGTAAAATAACACCCCATTCACTCTCAATAGTTTTCTCGCTTCTGTCTTCAGAGTTAAAAGTTTGGGACTGCATACTGGACCCATCTGTTTATGTTCACAGCTGTGAACAACCAAGCTTGGTTATCGATGGAAAGATGAAAGGCCTCCACATGGGAGAAATGCAACCACAGAATGTGAGAGATTGCATCCTCCACCCACGGGTATGAGTAGAGAGTAATGGGGTTGTCTACAGGGCCATAAGAAGAAATAGGCATGTAGATATGTATAAATATGTAGGTGTAGGCATATCTCCATCTCTTGGAGAGGATAGAGCATACGATGGCTTCTCTAATTGGGAGGATGAGGCCTAGGATTGAGGATGGACAATCTGTATTTCATGATAGACAGAATTTTCTTCAAATCTTTGAATGTTTTTCCTTCTCCCCACATAATTCAAAAGCCAAAAAGCAAGAAGGAAGTGCATTCAAAACTTTGAGGAGAATTCTGTCTATCATGAAGGAAAGATGGTCCACATTGCAAACGAAATCCTGGGCCTCATCTTTGTAAAATCCCAAAAATCGAGAGGCCATCAAATGCTATATCATCTCAACGAGCTGGATATATATGCTAACACCTACATATCTATACTCAAGCTCTCTCCATTTCTTCTTATGGGCCCTGTAGACAACCCATTGGTCTCTACCTGCACCGATGAGTGGAGGATGCAATCGCTCACATTCTAAGCTTGCATTTCTCCCATGTTGAAGCCTTTCATCTTTCTATCGATGACCAAACTTGGCCGTTCACAGCTGCGAATGTAAACAGATGTGTATCTGTCCAACGTATCATTCTCTGCCAATGCCCACGAATAGAATTCCCCCCCTACCCTTTTCACCTCGCTAGTCTCACTGCACACTCTCCAACTACATTCTCTCCAATATTCCAGACAGTTGCGTCCGATTCCACCATCTATTTTCTTGCTCCTTCCATAATGTCAGTTTCACAGATGACTCTCTAGGCCTCTTCATTTCTGGTTGCCTGCTTTTCCAAGGACTTTCTATAGACCCTTCTGTTGGCTTGTTGAACCCTGTCATCAAAGTCCCCGCCATTGCAGATTTAGTTATATATGACGATAACATTGAGGCTTTAACCATAACATGTCCCAATCTTTTAACTCTGAAGACAGAAGCGAGAAAACTATTGAGAGTATATGGGGTGTTCTTCCAAGGAATTTCCTGTGACGTCTGTAGCCTCAAAATGGAGTGTCCAAGTAGTTTCGTTGAACTGTGTTTGGTTTTGCAAATGGATGAAGAGGCACCCAAATTCTCAGCTGCTATTTATTTTGGGTCATCTGATGAGTTATCTAGTAAAATTCAGCCAAAACCATGCTTATGACTATGTTTCACTGTACTGCAAATTACTATGTATTGATCCTTTCTGTGGATCATATGCTTGGTTAAGAGAGTTTTTAGCTCTTGATAGCTGGTTGTTTCAGATTGAAGGTATTTTTCTTTTGATTAAGAGTCTAGCTGTGATTTTTATTGTTTGTTTGTGAGAATTTCTTTATCTGGCTCACGTGGTTAGTTGAGAGAATTTTTAGTTTGAGATAGCTACCTGGCCCAGGGGTAGAGCAGATGCCAAAAACGTGTCAAAACTTGCAAAGTTGCAATGATTATCTGAAATTACCTGAGTCTTTGACTCTCTTTTTTTCGCTTGCAAAGAGGAGATGTAATGTACCCACCCTTGGACCCAGTGCAAGGAAGGGAACCTGATGCCATTCTATGGGGCTTTTCATAAAACTTAGCCAATTCATTAGATGCATACAGTTAAAAGCAAATGTGTGTAGATGTAAATCAAACAAATATGCACAGCGGAAATAAACTCATCCACACACATGTTTTCATATGCACTCAATATATCAAGAACAGTCATTAATTTAAACACTGCAGAGGCAAAACACATTGGCAGCAAAACACTTATCTTTGTTGTGCAATTGTCCAAAACATCTAGCTATGTCGCTGCAACGTTCCTCCCAACCATAGGTCTCTGCCTAGCCTATATTCTTTCAGCACTCAGAGACCACCCCCGAGCTGGGCATGATATCTACAAGAAAAATGGAACCCTCAAGCACAACACAGCCCAAAGCAATGGATACCCAACTCAACCCCAGCATTCTCTTGCACCCAAAACTCAGATATGGGCTCTGGAACACACTTTCAGCAGTGGGACTTAGGAACTAGATGGACAAGGGTTTTCCCCAAAACGTAGGCACAACAAAAACAGATTTGTGAGAGGGAAAATCGTCCATAGGGAAGAAAACGATTTCTCTCACAGATATACAAGCAATCAGTGAGTCAAAACAACCTATATGGTCCCCAAATCGATTTCCCTTTCTTCCCCACTGTTACACAACACAAAAACGCCCTTCCCAGGTAGTAGATTGAAGAAAGACACAGCAAAACCATGGAGAAAAACGCCCAGGTAGCTCTAAACTCGTGAGGGAGCAAGACTGATGGTTGAATAATGGCTCGGGGGCAATTTCGTGGCTCCTTTCTTGCCCAAGAAGCCAAACACGAAAATCTAGGAAGGGTGGCTTGCCCATACTCGAATTTGGACAGCCATACCTCTCCATTCCCGAAGGCATTAACTACCTCAACCAACTCTTGGGAGAGTAAATGATTGGGTACAAAAGTCATCATGGGTAGTTGAAGGTTTGATGGGTTCTCTCATTGACACTTGGCTTGACTTGATTGGCTCAAGGGTTTGAATATTTCCCTCCCAATTTCCTTGTAGCACATGGATATCATAATTTCAAATACTTGTCTCTTATAGATCGAGCGTTCACTAGTGGGGCCTTGGCCTTGAGCTCCACGCTAGGAATCATACATAATATGAATACATTATTTACATTATAGCCCAAAATATTACAAGGGTCAAAATGGGGGACATTACATTCCCCTCCCCTTGGAATAACACCGTCCTCGATGTTCCAATACCTAGGAATACATACATGCTATATACATGTCCAAAATTCACAAAATATGGCAGGTCTGTCATGCATTTCACCCTTTTCTTGGGTTTTCAAGACCAAGTCCTTTGGCCTTCACAAACTGCTCCCGCTGGCTGGGACCTTCTAGCTCTGCATGAGGGCATTGTTCCAAAACAATCCCTTCCCTTTCTTTACCTTCCCGCTGATCTACAAGTCTGGAAACTTTATGGCGGCTACATCAGGCTCTGCAAATAGCAATTGATGACCAGACTGAAGCAAGAAACATATCAGTGATGACTCAGGTTCAAGGTTGATTGATAACATGTGGAACAAACAGTTCCTTCACACATTAACATAAAAAACCATATCCAGACATAGAATCTGGGATATTAAATCGCAGCATGAGCATTCACAGTAAAGACATTGTTATAAAGGATTTCATGATTAAGATCAGTTTTAACAAAACTGTAAAATATTTTGCAGATTAAAGGACAACTGAAACCTGGCTCATAACAAATGGAAACTCATCTTCAGATTACAGCTCAAAAATGGAACAAACAGAGCATATATATTTAACTTTCAAACAGAGCATATATATTTAACTTTCAAACTCTGGCTCTGGACCCTCCTACAAAACTCATAGCCTCACGGGCTGGAACCCACATTACATTACAAATAATAGAATTTATAACAAATTACATCAAACATAAATTACAAAAATTACAAGAAATCAATGCCAACTCTAAAATCGAACTCTCGTTCCATTGGAGTTTTTGCTGACACAGCTTTGAATCTGGATCTGCTCGAAATATTCTGCCTGAAAATCATGCCTTCGAAATTGAACTTGCTGGGTTTAACATTGACCACTTTTGCCACCTATCCTCCAGATCTAGGATTTGATTTGATACTCTGCCACTTGTGTCTTTGGAAGTTTGAATACTGCCCGAAAATACTCATTGAACCACTGGAAATCTGGGACTGATGCTGAGTTTTCTCCTTTAAATCTGGAATGTCTATAATACTATTATTCGTGTTTTTCCTGGAAATGACCAATCTTCTGTCACCAAATACTCTGCTTACAGTTACTCTGATTCATCTTTGACTTTGGTCACTTATTCTCGAGCATGATATTACACATTTTAAATACAAAATACAATGCTCGAAAAGCAAATGGCCTGAATTTATCCTTCCAAGCCCCAAAAGGAATATATCAATTTAAATATTGGCTTTACATAATAAAAATAATGTCCACATTGAATTTGTCAATCGATCCCTCCTTCTCGATCTTTGGTATTCTATGTTGTCTCCCAATTCCACAGTTCATCATCACCTTGGCACAGAGTATGATTGCTGTCGATGCTTAATTTGATACTTCGGCGCTCCTTGTGAATGTTGCCTCGATCCCTTGGCTCTCATTGTATCAGGTATTTCTTTGATCCTCACTTGATACTAAGATAACCTCCAGATCTAAAATAGTTATGGACTCGAACATGCTTGGGCACTCGGTGGATGACTCTCAATGCTTGTGGTTGAATGATACCTTTGAAGTGAATCTCGATGATTAATGGCCAAACTCTTTTATACAAAGTACCACAAACAATAGTTATTGGAATTGAACCCGCGTACACCTGTGACCATCTCAGCAGGTAGATTAACATCAAATGACTTGTAACTTGGCCAAAATCCACCTGTCAAAACTCTCACAATCAAATCAATTCCAGGATGTGCAAATGAATTATCATGGAGATATTCTTTAAAATTTGTTTGGTTCTCGGCGCACTTAATACTGGGCCTCTGGCATTTGTCCCAAACAAAGAGAATGGCCAACCAAGAAGAAAACCAACCGCAGCCACTGAAATAAATAAATAAAAAGAAACGCAGCTGATGTGAGAATAATACATACGTGGAGACCATGCTGAGCATTTTGCTGGCCATTATTTTCAAGTTTCAACCTTCTCGTGGTGATCACACTGAATGGGCATTGGATGGCAGTTGAATATTGTTTTAATGGTGCATGTCTGGGACCTTATCCACATGCACAAAGTAAAAGTAAATTTTTTACTTTATTTTTGAAATTTCTTTTCAGTACATTTCGATTCGTAGTGCATGATCTTAACAACCCGTGGCTTCATAATTATTAAAACTATTATTTAATCATTTTAATTTTTTAAATAAAAACTATTATTTAAAAAAAAAAAGGAGTGAATGGGTTAGCCAACAACAACTCATTGAAATTAAATAAGAAGTATTATTTTAGAAAAAGGAGTGAATGGGTTAGCCAACAACTCATTAGATAAGGGTATGGACTTTGACCATTGAAATTTTTAGCAAATAATTTTAATTTTTTAAATAAAAACTATTATTTTAGAAAAAGGAGTGAATGGGTTAGCCAATAGATGTATGGACTTTGAGCAATGAAATTTTTGAATGTTAAAGGTGAGGACAAACATAAGATTTAAAGATTTGAGATAAAGAGAATTGCAGTGAGGTTGATTGGAACACTCATGGTTTTAGCGAAAATATTAGTGAATTTTCCCGAAGCTAAAATCGGGGTTTCTCTTTATATGCGCGTTGCCAAAAACTAAAAATTTAGATGTGTAAATTTTAATTCTAATACAATCAATTACTCACTTTTGATCTTGATGATGAGTCCAAAATATGACATGTTTTTGACAATGTTATGAAGCATAGACATATGTTACGAAGACATTTATGCTTGATGAGGGGTCCTATCCTTGTCATTTATGGCCTTGATGGAGCTTCAAGCGAGCTAGTTGGCTATGATGGAAAATCCGCTGCATTTATGGTGGAATTAGTTTTGTTACGAAGACATATGAAACTGAATAAATCAGAAGCCGCCATGTCACTTCAACCCCAACCCTCAGGTGACTGCAATATGGTGGAATTAGTTTTGTTACGAAGACATAGGGAACTGATTAAATCGGAAGCCGCCATCTCTCTTCAACCCCAACCCCCATGTGACTACAACCCCAACCCTGTTGACATTATTGAGAACCAAAGATTTGATGTGGAGAATCCAGACAGGAGCAACAACTAGTTTCAAAAACAAGCCTAACTGAACTTCAGTTGGACTCCTTGTGCCAATTTGGCTGATCCGTAATCATAGGGATTGGCAGGAGCACTCTGAGTTCGAGTAGGCACAACAAAAACACTGCTGCGTCTTTTCCGGATCTATCTTTGGGTGGAAATCTCAAGAATAAAAAGGCTAGGCCTGGGCGAATGAAGTGGTTTGGTTTTCCTTAGTTTGTTTTGATTTTTTTTAGTGGTAGCGGGCTAGACCTGTAAGCCGGTGGGTGTGGAATTGGGACCTGCGTGTCCTATAGTGGAGATATGGTGATGCAGGAGCATCTCGCTCGATTTGAAACACGTCATAGTTTTGATTTTTGTTTTAGCCAAAAAGTGATGTAATAGACACCTATGTGGCTAAGCACGATGACGCGTTAACCTATCAGCCTTCAAACCAATGCGTTGTATTTTTTTTTGAATTCTCGGGCTAGTAAGGCCATTTATGTTTATTAATGGCGGTGGTTGATTTTGAAATCAAGAACCCCGCGGGCTGCTTGAGGGCTCTGTCTGATATATCAAAAAGATTTCCATTTTTTCATTAGCAGGGGGAAAAAACGGGAGAAAAAAAAAACCCCGCAGCCGTGGATAGCCTGTGAGCTAGCAGACTGCTCAGAACCACAGTAACTCAATCTGTAACTCGATTTGGAGACGGTCCTCTATCTCTGAGGCCGTATATGTAACCAGAATGTTGAACCAAATTTAATGAACAGAGTATTTCGTTTTTTGGCTTGTTTATTTTGTTCCCCAGAACTGATTTCTTTTCATGTGTTTATGAAGCCCGTATACCTGGGCGTTTATTATGCCAATGTGAATCTCTACAAGTTATGTTCACGTTGAATGTTTGAATGTACATGCTGAAGGTAGGCTCTTGTTGGAGTCTACGAGCTCAAGTTTGCTGTACGTCTGTCTCTGTCCAGGGGTCGAAAGGGGAAGCCCCGTGCGAGTTCAAACCTTGATCACGGCCGAGCAGGAGATAGACGGTGGTGCTGACCCCGTTTGGGTGCAGAGAGCATAGGAACAGCAGTTTGGGCAAAGGAGAAAAACGTGTCTTCACCTGCCAATCCTCAGGGGTTGGCATCAGTGTGGTATCAGAGCCATTGGAAAGGTTCTGTGGAGGATTCGGAGAAGGATTTGTAGGGAAAAAACGTGGGAGTGAAAATGCCACCGAGAAGAGAAAGACCAGGACCCGAAGTTCCAATTTGGGGACGAGGAAGAAGAAGAGGAGAACCAGTTACGAAGGAGAAAATGAGAAGGATGGAAGCAAGGATGGCAGCCATGGAAAGGAGAAACCCTGGTATGTTTGATATCAGTGACAATGAGGAAGAAGCGCAGGAGGAAGTTGCAGAAGTTCCAAATGAAGAAACCAGAGCATGGAGGATGTTAATGGCAGCCAGCCATAAACCAAGACTATAAGTCCCGATGTATGAAGGAAGCCTAAATGCAAAAGAATTAATAGATTGGATTGGTGCAGTGGAGAAATATTTCGACTTTGAAGAGGTAGAAGACAGGAAAAAGGTGAAATATGCAGCTACAAGGTTGAAGGGATATGCATCCATATGGTGGGATGACCTGCAAGCACAGAGAGAAAGACAAGGGAAGAACAAAATCAAGAAGTGGGACAAGATGCTGGGTAAGATAAAAAACCAATTTCTGCCCAAGGACTACCAACTAACTCTCATAAGACAGCTGCAAAATTTAAGACAGAGAAGTATGTCGGTTAAAGAATACACTGAGGAATTCTACAAGTTATGTATCAGATCAGGACAAAATCAAACTGATATTGAAAGAGTGGCAAAATATGTTAATGGGCTGAGATATGAAATCCAGGATGAGATAATTTTGCTGAACCTTAGGGGTGTGGAAGAAGCTTACCAAGTAGCCACTAAAGTGGAGGAGAAGTTAGTAAGAAAACAAAATCAGAAAACTAGAGGAAGAGGAAGTACAATGAGAGGTGGATGGTCTTCGAATAGGGGTGGAAGAACTCAAGACTATAGGAATGATGGGGGTTTTCAGAACAGAAATGTGAAGTCTCAAGGATATCAAGATGAGGCTGGAAGCTCAAGTAATCATAACACTCAGAGAGGTGGATTTAGAGGAGGCAGGTTTAGCACAGCAGGAAGAGGGGAAAATAGAGTTATGAAGTGCTACACGTGTGGAGATCCTACGCACAAGTCATACAATTGCCCAAAGAACCAGCGAGTTCAAAGAAGTGCACACATTGCAGAAGGTAGAATGGAATCCCATAAGGGAGGACAGAAAGACAATGCAGCAGAGGATGGAGAGAGTCTCATGTTAAAGAGAGTACTGGTTAATGCAGAAAAAGAATTACAGGAGCCACCACAAAGAAAGAGCTTGTTCAGAACTAGATGTAAAACTCAAGGCAAGTGCTGCAAAGTTATCATAGACAGCGGAAGCATTGATAACCTAGTCTCTACTGAGATGGTGGAAAAACTAGGATTGAAGAGAATGAAGCATCCTGCACCTTATAAAGTTTCTTGGTTGCAGAAGGGACACCAAATCTTAGTGACTGAACAATGTAGGGTTGAATTCCAGATTGGGGATTATAAGGATGAAGTGCTGTGCGACATCATGCCCATGGATGTTTGCCATATACTCCTAGGGAGGCCTTGGCAATATGATAGGAAAGCCATTCATGATGGAAGAAGGAACACCTATTCTGTGGAGAGGGATGGAGAAAGACAGAACCTGTTACCATTGCAGCCAGAGAAGGTTCAAGAGGCAGCAAAACCTAAAGTGTTGATGATGAGTGGAAAGGAGCTATTGCAAGAAGTTCAGAAGGAGGAAGAAATGCACTTTGCCATTGTTGGTAAACCCAAGGTAATCTCAAATACCCCAGCAATAGATGAACTGCCTCTAGAGATTAAAGATATGCTTGGTGAATTTGAAGAAATTGTTGTAGATGAATTGCCTAGTAAGATACCACCAGTTAGAAGTATCAGTCATCACATTGATTTGATACCAGGAGCAAGCCTACCTAACAAAGCAGCATATAGGTTGACACCACAAGAAAATGAAGAAGTTAAAAATCAGGTTCAAGAATTGTTAGAGAAGGGTTTGGTGAAGGAGAGCTTAAGCCCATGTGCAGTACCTACTGTTCTCATCAAGAGGAAAGATGGAGGATGGAGAATGTGTACCGACTCCAGGGCTATCAACAAAATAACAATCAGGTACAGATTTCCTTTGCCTAGAATGGATGATTTAATGGACTGTTTAAGCGGAGCAAAGTATTTTACTAAGTTAGATTTGAAGAGTGGGGTACCATCAGATTAGGATTAGAGAGGGAGATGAGTGGAAAACAGCATTTAAAACCAATGATGGGTTGTATGAGTGGTTAGTTATGCCTTTTGGGCTTACTAACGCACCTAGTACTTTTATGAGGTTGATGAATGAAGTCCTAAAAGATTTCATGGGGAAGTTTGTAATCGTGTACCTAGATGACATATTAATTTTCAGTCAAAGTAAAGAGGAACACTTGAAGCATCTTAGGTTGGTATTGGAGACTATACATAGAGAGAAGTTGCTGATAAATTTGAAGAAGTGTAGTTTCATGCAGACAGAATTGGTGTATTTGGGATTTGTGATCTCAGGAAATGGACTAAGAATGGACCCGGAGAAAGTGCAGGCTATGTTGGATTGGCCTACTCCAAGTAGTGTATTTGAGGTAAGGAGTTTCCACGGTTTGGCAAATTTTTACAGAAAATTTATAAGGAATTTCAGTCAGATAAGTGCACCTATTATAGATACCATCAAAGGAAATAGGAAGCCATTTAAGTGGACGGAGGAAGCAGACAGAAACTTTAAAGTGCTGAAAAGGAAGGTTACTGAACAACCAGTGTTAGCTTTGCCTAATTTTGATAAGGTTTTTCAAGTTGAAACCGATGCTAGTGGAACTGCCATAGGAGTTGTCCTAACCCAGGAGAAGAGACCCATAGCATATTTCAGCGAGAAGTTAAATGAAGCTAAACAGAAATATTCTTCTTATGATAAAGAATTGTACGCTGTTGTTCAATCAATGAAAAAATGGAGACATTACCTTATGCCAAGGGAATTTGTTTTATATTCTGATAATCATGCACTGCAGTTCATTAACAGTCAGCCTAAGTTGAACCAAAGACATGCAAAATGGGTGGAGTTCATGCAGAATTTCACATTTGTAATCAAGCACACCAGTGGAAAGTCAAATAGAGTTGTGGACGCTCTAAGTAGAGTTAATCTGCTGTTAGAAGAGGTTAAAGTGAGCATTGTGGGATTTGAAGACATGAGGGAAGCCTATAAAGAAGATGAGGACTTTAAGTATATTTACGCAGCTTGTGTAAGCCCTATTTCTTGTAATAGAAGTCAATGGATGGAGTATACCTTGCAAGAGGTTCTACTGTTCAAAAACAGTAAATTATGTATCCCAAATTGTTCGGTAAGAGAGAATATAATCAAGGAGAAGCATAGCGGTAGCCTAGCTGGCCACTTTGGAGGGGATAAGACATTATCCCAAGTAAATGCATTTTATTATTGGCCAGGTATGAGGAAGGACATCAAGAATTTTGTGGAAAGATGTAGAGTATGCCGGCATGCAAAGGGAGGAAAACAGAATATAGGATTGTATCAGCCTTTGCCCATTCCTGATAGGCCATGGGATGCGGTTAGCATGGATTTTATTTTAGGACTGCCAAGAACTCAGAGAGGGAACGATTCAATTTATGTTGTGGTTGATAGATTCTCAAAGATGGCGCATTTCATTGCTTGTAAGAAAACTACTGATGCTACCAATGTTGCAAACATGTTCTTTTCTGAAGTTGTTAGATTGCATGGCTTACCATTAAGTATCGTGTCAGATAGGGATGTAAAGTTTGTGGGCCACTTCTGGAGGACATTATGGAAGAAATTGGGGACAAAGCTGGATTTTAGTTCATCCTACCACCCACAGACAGATGGGCAGACAGAGGTAGTTAATAGGAGTCTTTGAAACATCTTAAGAAGTCTAGTGTATGAACATCCTAAGCAATGGGACTTGGCACTTGCCCAAGCTGAGTTTGCCTATAACGACTCACCTAATAGAAGTACTGGAAGGAGCCCGTTTCAAATTTTTTATGAGATGCACCCAAGAGGTGTATATGAGCTTAGAAATCTGGAGAAACAAGAGTTTAGAAGTTCAGATGGGGAGGATTTTGCATCTGCAATGCACAACTTGCAGGAGAATGTTAAAAGAAAGCTGGAGGAAAGTGTAAGCAGGTATAAGCAGAAAGCTGATGAGAAGAGAAGGGAAGTAGATTTCCAAGTGGGAGATATGGTGATGGCTTACTTGAAGAAAGAAAGATTCCCAAGGGGAACTTACAACAAACTGAAACTCAGGAAGGTTGGACCTTGCAAAATCTTAAGGAAATTCTCTGCTAATGCATATGAGATTGATCTACCATCTGGGTATGGTATATCACCTATTTTCAATGTTGCAGATTTGTCTCTTTTTAAAGAAGTAGGAGAACAGGATGAGGAACGAGGACTTCCAGCTAGTGATGGACAGGCTGTGGATTGGCAAGAACAACTGCCTCAGCTGGAGCAGCCACAAGTTGAAGCTGTACTGGACAAGAAAGTTACAAAAAAGACCAGAAGCAGGACCTATTATCAGTATTTAGTGAAGTGGAAGGGGTAGCCTGTTGAGGATGCTGTATGGATGACAGAAGCAGAGGTTTACCAGCATGGGACAGACCCTGAAGAACATGTGAAGAACTTCATTTTCTCTCCCCGGGAGGATGATGCAGGAGCATCTCGCTCGATTTGAAACACGTCATAGTTTTGATTTTTGTTTTAGCCAAAAAGTGATGTAATAGACACCTATGTGGCCTAAGCACGGTGACGCGTTAACCTATCAGCCTTCAAACCAATGCATTGTAATTTTTTTTGAATTCTCGGGCTAGTAAGGCCATTTATGTTTATTAATGGCGGTGGTTTATTTTGAAATCAAGAACCCCGCGGGCTGCTTGAGGGCTCTGTCTGATATATCAAAAAGATTTTCATTTTTTCATCAGCAGGGGGAAAAAACGGGAGAAAAAAAAACCCCACAGCCGTGGATAGCCTGTGAGCTAGCAGACTGCTCAGAACCACAGTAACTCAATCTGTAACTCGATTTGGGGACGGTCCTCTATCTCTGAGGCCGTATATGTAACCAGAATGTTGAACCAAATTTAATGAATAGAGTATTTCGTTTTCTGGCTTGTTTATTTTGTTCCCCAGAACTTATTTCTTTTCATGTGTTTATGAAGACCGTGTACCTGGGCGTTTATTATGCCAATGTGAATCTCTGCAGGTTATGTTCACGTTGAATGTTTGAATGTACATGCTGAAGGCAGGCTCTTGTTGGAGTCTACGAGCTCAAGTTTGCTATAGGTCTGTCTCTGTCCAGGGGTCGAAAGGGGAAGCCCTGTGCGAGTTCAAACCTTGCTCACGGCCGAGCAGGAGATAGACGGTGGTGCTGACCCCGTTTGGGTGCAGAGAGCATAGGAACAACAATTTGGGGAAAGGAGAAAAACGTGTCTTCACCTGCCAATCCTCAGGGGTTGGCATCATATGGGAGTGTTGGGTGCATAGGCTTAGTCTCTAGAGGCATTTATGCATTGAAGTTCTAGTTTAGTTGATTTGTTTACCTATTTAATAAAAGGTCTGAGTTTATTGGCTGTATCGGGTCTTCATTGTATACAGATTGCTATTTTCCAGTTTAAGAGTGTGCATGTGAAGCTACAGGTTCCAGTGTACCCTGTAGTTGGAGTGTGACTGCATCAAGATTGCTCTGTCAGAGGATGAAAACTGAATGAAAATGCCTCATTCTCTAACCCAATGAGTAGAGAATGGAAGCCAAGTAGTAGAGACCCCATGTGACTGCTCTATTTTTGAGAAACCAAAGATTGCTCTATTCGACAATGAAAACTGAATAAAAATTCCTCATCTCTAAGCAAATGAGTAAAGGATGGAACCAACACGATTGAATCATTTCTAAAAGGAAAATCTTCCTTGCGGAATATTACATACTAACAAAGACTCAATTCGATTAGTTTATGCTTGTTTGGACAATTCTGCAATTTCTTTTTACATTTCTTAAAAAATATTATATTTGTTACTCATTTTGAGACTCAAAGCATACAATACTAGACAGTCCATAGCTGACACATCTAAATTCACCGTTCTCCATCCCAAATTTCTAATAAAGTATCTCACATACATTGCAACTAATATTTAGTAATTCTTGTTGTCTTATATTGACCACCAACCACTTACAAAAATCTCCATTAATTAGAGTTAACCAACACTATAGCTTAACAAGCCTTTATAAAAACATATACCATCTTCATATATTCCAATCTAACAATAGTGGATAAATGAAAACAAAGTGGGATTGTAAACTGTATTGTCAAATCCATGCATGCATTGACTTTTGTAGTGGGGCTGTAAACTGTGTTGTCAAATCCTTCACAGGTGTAAAACAAAATCGATGACAGCATTGCATTTCACTCCAAATCTTTTTATTGCAGAACAGAATGCTTAAACGTCAATTACTGGCTGGGTATGTTTGAGTCTTAGGGGTTTTACGCTGTGCTTCCCTGCTTCTGCAGCAGTGTCGTTGTTCTTTGAGAATCATTTGTCCATGAGAAACATGTTCTTTTTTTCCATGATAATCATTTGCAGTGCCAATGAAATATAGTCATAAAACAGGGTTCTGGTGAACAACGTGCTCAAAAGTATCAGATTTGCTATCACTGGCCTGCTGTCTTATAATACCTCACAGTTTGCTGATGAGATGTGTCAGGTGCGAGTCATATCAGATTTCCAAACTTAAATATGTTGATGAACACATTGGTTAGAATCCATATTCATAAAATTGATCTCAAGTTCTGAATACTAATCACTTATTATCACTAAATAAAATAAAACGTTCAGTAAAAGCAAATAAAACTCAGTCTGAAACTTGCCAAAAGCCTCTCACTTTTCGGTCGAAATTTGGATATATTACATAATATTTGAGATTCCAAACTTCTGCCAAAGCTTTTGGCAAGTCATTGTCCAATCCAAATCAAACAAATTTGCCTAATTAGATAGCCCAGCTATATCTGTGGACTTGAATTCCATATGATATAATATTGCCTCAAGGCCTCATAACACATAACACTTGAAAAAGGCCTCAAGCTTGGCCAACGACTGTTATGGCTGCATTACTAAATTACGTTCTTGGGGTAGGTGAAATCATGGCTTACAAGACGAAAGATGAAGATATATAAGTCATTACAATACAATCATATACATGATAATACATGTTCATAGAAATGATAATACATGTTTATAATGGTAAATTTGTCAGCAATCTTTACTTCAAGCTGGTTATTAACTTATTTATATATATTATTTCAATATAAATTTAAGATATTGTTTATATATACATGCAAAGTTTTCATTACATTGTCTTTGATATTTAAGTTAAGTTATGAGAATTTTCCCATTATCAACCCACTTCATTTATCAAATAATGATGCAAAATCCTCATTACATTGACTTTGATATTTAAAAGCAGAGATTTAGGCAAATGAACTGCAAACCCTGCATTTATGGCAAGAACATCATGACAATCCCCTATAAAAATTTAGATTAATGAACATAAAAAATAATACAAAATTTACCTTTCATACATCCAAAGAATGATATTCATGAGAACTGCATGTTACAAGACTGAATAAGGTGCTGATGGAGACGGTGGATAACCTTAGGAAATGTAAGATTGATAAAATAGCAAGAGCAAAACCAAAACATGCCTTGCATATCTGGGCCATCATCATCATCTCATTGGCATTGTGCATTGTACGAGTTTTGCACTAGTTGGCATTGTGCCTTAAGGAATATCAAGAGCAAAATATGCCTTTCATCTCTTGGTCATCATCATCTCATTCAGGTACCGGACATAAATTAGAAACAACGCATCATGTAGTATGACAAACCCCAGAAGGTTGGAAAGCCAATGTATCATTTTTACTTAAGTCCTCATTTGGGTACGAGACGGACGGAACAATGCCTACAAAGGATATTGTCTGTTTATGCTTTTTTTATTTGAATGCTCCAGACGAAGCTTTGTTTTGGCACCAACAATCCCCCTGTTCTTTGAAATCAACATTTGATCATTAAGATCATTCGAAACATTAGTGCCAAACAAAGTTTCATATGGAGCAATCAGATTAGGACCGTCCTTCTCAAAGCCAAATAAAGGATCAGTGCAATATGAGAGGCAGTCCTTCAAAGTCTATCTGCTTGTCATATGCCAATGGAACAGTCATAAACATAGTTTTGGTTTGAGTCCTGACTGAATTTTACTCAATAACTCCTAGTAGGACAGATTCAGTGAAATTGCAATGTTCCCCTGACATCCCCTTTAAGCAAACCTAGAAGAACGACCTATCAATCTATTAGAAGCAGAAAGCTTTCATATTGCAAGCATGGATAATCTCCAAATTAGAAAGGAGATTCATCCAAGCCTGAGTGACACACAAGGGGATGAAATGGATCTCCAAATTAGAATATTTGGTGCGACACTGGGGATTCGTTCAAGTCTGAGTGACCCACAAGGACAAGAAATAGATGGAGAGACGGAAACAGAAGAAATAGATGGAGAAACGGAATCAAATATTTTATGTGGTTGTTGTTATTTGGAATTTCAATTAGAAGATACAGTAGAGTGTCCGAATGGGCATCTATTTTGTTTTGGTTGTGTAAGGAAGCTGGTAGAAAAAATCCTATATGGAAGTTTCAGAGCACATGCTTCTCTAAGTTGTATGGATATTGATGGCTGCAGGGAGTCAATTCCTTTGTCAGAGATTTCGGAGAACTCTTCCAAATGATGTCATTGAAAGATACGAAGATCGCAAGGCCCAAGATGCTATAGTTGAAGCCAAACTTAAGGGTTGGTTTACTGCCCATTTTGTAACATTCCATATGAAGTAGACAGGTGTCTATAAGTTTTAGACTGTCCAAACACACAAAATGTCTACAGGTTTCTTGTATCCAATGCAAGAAGCTGAATCACTTACCTTTACTGTGTGAAGAGGTTCAGAAAACGCCTGACACTCTTCGTGGGGAAGTTGAAGAGAGGATGACAAAAGCTGTGATTAGAGAATGTAACATTGGCCATGCTAGGTTAATCAAGATGGCTGGGTGCAATCGGGTGAGATGAAGGTGTGAAAACACATTGTGTTGCAGACAGACACTCTTTGAAATCTCTGACAAAGGAATTGACTCCCTGTAGCCATCAATATCCATACAACTTAGAGAAGCATGTGCTCTGAAACTTCCATATAGGATTTTTTCTACCAACTTCCTTACACAACCAAAACAAAATAGATGCTCATTCGGACACTGTACTGTATCTTCTAATTGAAATTCCAAATAACAACAACCACATAAAATATTTGATTCCGTTTCTCCATCTATTTCTTCTGTTTCCGTCTCTCCATCTATTTCTTGTTCTTGTGGGTCACTCAGACTCGAACGAATCCCCAGTGTCGCACCAAATATTCTAATTTGGAGATCCATTTCTTCCCCTTGTGTGCCACTCAGGCTTGGATGAATCTCCTTTCTAATTTGGAGATTATCCATGCCTGCTTCTAAAATCTCCGGATGTCAGGGCGCAATCTATCAATCAATCATATGTTCCCCTGACATCCATTGAATCCAAGATGAATAAGCAATAGATTCTAATTCCATTAACTCTATCAAGTGCAAATTCCAAGATGGATAAGCAATAGATCAACAAAGAATTGAAAAAAAAACCACTTTTATAAATTGAATTTCTCTCCAATATTGTATAGAGTTTTTAGCTATCACAGACTCTGATTGGGATTTTACAAAGGATTACACTCAAGATTTTGTATGGAAGCGTGGATAATCTATCTTTCGTCTCCAAGGGTGGACAATCTCTCCTGCATGACAGACAGAATACTCTCAAAGATTTCAAATTCAGTGCATTCAAATCTTTGAGAAGAATTTTGTGCATCATGAAAGACCGATTGTCCACCCTTCTAGACGAACACAGGTTCTGCCTACACTTCCAGGCAAATCCTGGCCTCATCCTCTGTAAAACCCTTTGAATTTCTCTCGAGTATTGGATAGAGTTTTTAGCTATCATTGTTTCTACCGTCCCAATCCGCTACTTATGTGTCTGCATTCGATAGAGTATTGAATTTCTCTCGAGTATTGGATAGAGTTTATAGCTATCACGAGTTTTTAGCTATGAATTTCAGAACAACAAAACCTTGACAAAAGAAACCTAAACTTGTTCTCTGAACAACAAAAACAAAAGAAACCTTATTGACTCTTCGAAACCTTCAATCCGATTACTGGTATTTATAGAGCCTAACTGGCTTTTGGCATGTTTACCATGGGCGTGACTTACCGGCTTACTTTACCATGGGGTGCCTTTACCGTGGGCGTGAGCGTGAGCGTGCCTTACGGGTATCAGAGTCAAGACTAAACCCACAATTTCGTAATGTCAAATTCAGTTATTTTTTTTAATATTAAATAATAATTTATTTACATTTTTAAATATATGTTATTATTCTTATTAAATAAAATTATATATATATATATATATATATATATAATTTTTTTTTTTAAGATAATGGAAAGACTCTTAATATGGATAACAAAATTTCACTCCCTTCTAAAATATGAAATCGGACATATACTAAGAAGTCCTTGCATCTTATAAATTATTATTGCAATCTTAAAAATATAGAAATCAACTTCGAATACAAAATACATATCAAAATAAACAAAAGCTATAAATAGATAAAATGATCATATCAATTCAGTTTTTCAGACCAATCCCTATTGAGTAACAAACCATAAGCTTTAGGAATACCCACGATAATGATATCAATCACTTGATGTACTTTGGGCTTAGAAGCTAATCGGATTAAGACATTCTTAAGTTTTCTTAGGACTTTGACATTTATATTGTCTAGTTGAACAATTTGAGTGTCATGTTTTTAAGTTCAACATTTAATTTCTACCACACAGAATAAGGCATCACTTTTTTCAACGATCGAATCCCTCCATGGAAGGGAGACTCAAGTGAACGCTCTACAGTTCGAGAAGTTCATATTGAAGAGAGAAAAACTATCCTCCAATTAAATGGATAGCTCAACGTATTCATGTATTTATTAACACTCTCTTGCAAGAAATCTAAACCATTTCATTCTTGTGGATGAAGATACCCTGGTGGTGGAGTCTCATTAGTAGTATGAAACGTTGGGCAACAAAAATCATAACAAGTTTTTTCATTTTTCTTTTAAAATTTACGAGCCTATAAAATTGTCAACAATTGAATCCCTCCATGGAAGGGAGACTCGGGCAAATGCTCTATGGTTCGAGAAGTTCATATTGAAGAGAGTGAAGCTATTCTCCAATTAAATGAATAGCTCATCATATTCATGGATTTATTGACAATCTCTTGCAATAAATTTGAACCATCTCATTCTCGTGGATGAAGATCCCCTGATGATGGACTCTCCTTAATAATTTAAAACGTTGGGCAACAAAAATCATAACAAGTTTTTCCATTTTTCTTTTAAAATTTAAGGGCCTGTAAAATGGATTCTCTTTTTTCAACAATCGAATCCCTACATGGAAGGGATACATAGGTGAATGCTCTATGGTTCGAGAAGTTCATATTGAAGAGAGAGAAGATGTCCTCCAATTAAAGGGGATGTGTCTAGAGGATCAATGAGCTACTTTATGGGTGAGATTGTCTTGTCTTATCATGTAGATTGTTATTGGTTGTGATAATATATTGTCTTATAGATTGTTATTGTAATTTCCCATTTGATTAAGTTATCTTGACAAATATTATGGAGTGTAGAAGTTGTAACCCTATTCTTCTTTCCTTATGTTATCAATAGAATGTAGTTTATTGTTGCATTATTTCTCTAGATTTGGTTAAAGCCATATTAATTTCATTCGGGGTTATAATAAGCTTCATGTGTATTCGACTGTATCTTCTCTAGTAATTTCCTCATATACAATTCTGCAATTTTAGATAACAAATGGGATGGCTTTTTAGTTGTACTCTTCAACATCATTATGTTAGAATATTTTACCCATCTCCAGACCTTAGTATATAATTTTGTATGCATTATTAATGTTTCCTAAGTGTTTAGACTAGGTTGGGAACCGCTTAAAGGAGGCAGTGATAGGAATAATGAGGGAACTGAGAGGAGCCGAGCCATCGATCCCAAGCCATTAGAGCTAGAAAAGCTTTGAGTTACCAGGAATTTTTTTGGTTTGAGGTTGGGAAAATCGTGGGATAATGTCCTCTACGAATTTGTTTGTTCAAGGGTTGTTAAAGCTTCGATTATAACCAATTGTTCGTTGTGATCAAGGATGGATCAAGCTTCTGCTTTAACGACTCACAAACAAGGGAGATCACAGCTTGCTGTGCTAGGGCAATCGTCTTTTTCTTGGACATTGCTCCCAAGGGACCCTCTAGATTGGCAACTTCTACGCACAAGGGTTTTTCCTTCGTGTGGTGTTGTGGTCTGTGGCCTTGGGCCCGCGGGGAGGGGGCTCCTCCCCCCACTCAACAACATTATCTCGATCAAAATAGCGTATCTACAAAAGCGAATCCAATTGACCGCAGGGAAGGGGAGGGGAAGGTTCTGGATCCAAAGCCCCTTATGGTCCTAATCTTAGGCTTGGGGGTTGCATCCCCAAATCTGATCAATTATGAGAATGAGTAGAACTATGGAAGGATAAGTCCCTAATTGGTAAGTTTATTGGGATCTGGCCCAAAGAGAAAGATCTACTTAGATGGATCAAAACAACTTGGAACTCTAAAGGACACTATGATCTGCAGCTTGGATCTAAGGGGTTTTTCACAATAATCTTCTTCAATCAAGAAGATAGAGATCGGATGTGTTTCAAGGATCAATGAGCTACTTTATGGGTGAGATTGTCTTGTCTTGTCTTGTAGATTGTTATTGGTTGTGATAATGTCTTGGCTTGTAGATTGTTATTGTTTTTTCCCATTCAATTAAGTTATCTTGACAAATATTATGGAGTGTAGAAGTTGTAACCTTATTCTTCTTTCCTTATGTTATCCATAGAATGTAGTTTATTGTTGCATTATTTCTCTAGACTTGGATAAATCCACATTAATTTCATTCTGGGTTATAATAAGCTTCATGTGTATTCGACTATATCTTCTCTGGTAATTTCCTTATATACATTTCCACAATTTTAGATAACAAATGGGATGAATTTTTTAGTTGTACTCTTCAACATCATTATGTTAGAATATTTGACACATCTCCAGACCTTAGTATATATTTTTTTTGTGCGTTATTAATGTTTCCTAAGTGTTTATATTAGGTTATGTGTCCCCTAGTGCATACTTGGCCCACCTCTTGTGATGTTTATCCACCCAAGCACCCACAACTGCTTTTATGCCTGTTTTTATTCTTATTGTATGGGTAAGTACGCATTGGATACTTTTAGTATGCTTTATCCTGATTTTCTGCACATAATGCAACTTTGTTCTACATTTGTCATAGATAAGGAGAAGGTAGGGGCAGTAGGTTGCTTTGGGAAAGTTTGCCTCTTTTTGGCCACCACCTCTTCCATGATTTTCTCCTAAAAAGCCATCATGTTGCTACATTTTGGTCACTCATGGCCTACCAAGGTTGACTTAGCCAATTTGTGACCATTGTGTATGAGTTGGAGCTTGATGTTGCCATAGATGGGGGATTTTTGCTAATTGTAAGCCTGCCCAATGTGAGCCACTTGAATTGCCTCCAAGAAATTTGAGGTTTCCTATATGTTGTACTATCACTATTCATTGTGAAGCTAATTGAGAATTTATCCTCTAGTGTGATTTTCTGCTAGTGTTCTGCATATACTTTCTTCACGTTTCTTCTATTTTCTGCACATCTTTGTAAAACTAACTGTAAGGAAATTTATGTTACTAGATCCTGATTGTGATCAAATTTTCGCATGGTATCAAAGCTTCTAGGAATTCAATCTCACTCAGATGCTTCCATTGTAGCACCAGAAGCAGTGGGGTTACCACAGAATTCCTGGGGCAATAGCTTTGATTTTGTTGGCTTGCCATTGGGGTCTACCCAAGTGTGATGCACTCTCAAATGTGCACAGTGTCGAAGTATAGTTTGGTTGAGCTTACATATTTTTCCTTCTGAGTGTTTTGTTGTGCAGGTCTCTACAACATCTTCTATGGATTTGAGATCGGTTTCTCCTCTATAACCATTCAATTATTTTGAGTGGAAATTGAAGATGGTTTCATATCTCGAGAGCCATGATCTTTGATGTGTCTATTGGAATTGTGGCAATGCCAGAATCTTATGAAGAGAAGTGTATTTGGCTCAATGATTGTAGTACTAGAGTGTATGGAGACATGTGTCTATCCATTCCTCCTAGGATGCGCTATCTCATTGAAACTATTGAATACTCGAGTGAGATATGGTCTCGATTGGATAGAGCATTTGGCAAGAAGATTGAAGAGATTGGTGCAAATCATTGGAAGAGCGCACATCACACCTCCTTGCAAGCTCCTCTAGATGTCTATACAACCTCCACTACTTCTCATGAAGCTGAATTTGTTCCCAAAGAAGAAGAATTGCATAATCTTCAACTATTGTTCATGTTGATAACTTTCTCATTGATGAGATTCCCTCTTCCTTTAGTGCTATAGAAGTTATCTCTACTTCAAATGTAGTTGATGAAGAAGAAGGTTCAACTAATGGAACTACTCCTGTTGAAGATATTTCCATTCATTCATTGCTATCCTATGAGTCTTCTAATTCAAATTATGTGCAAGATAAGCTAGTTTATGCTCTAGAAGCTGAAGAGGAATTTGATTCCTCTCTTTCACATGAGTCTACTGGTGTGCAGAATGGTGATCTACTGAATGATTTGGAGGCTAGATCAAAGTCTAGAGATGTTGCATTCGCACTCCTTGCTCACATGCTTCCTGCGTACTTCTACTTGATCATTGGCACATGTTCTCAGAGTTGCACTGAACATGAAGGACACCACCATTCTCTTGGGTTCAAGTCTCAAGAACATCATGGTACATTTGGTTTTGATCTCACCCTTGTTGGTTCAAAGGAGATCTCAAGGGACCATCTACACTTTTTTGGATTTGTTCTTACCATATTTGGGTTAATGGACAAGTTTAAAGAGCTTCCAAACTCGCTTGCCTCCATTGGTGGAGAAATAAAGCACATGTTTTCAGAGCATAATCCTCTTTTACCAAGGAGGAAGATACCTCCAGATATCTTCAGCTCTAGAGAGCATCATTAAATTTTGGTAGATTTCATGTTTTTTTTTAGGGGATTTTTTTCCCATGTGGTTTTCCTCTTTTACCTTGTTTGATTGGACATGATAATTGTAAAGGATGACCATAAGCCTTTGTTGCTTGGGCCCTAATACACGTATTTACACTCACATAAGTTAGGATTAAGGGGGATTGTTAGAATATTTGACCCATCTCTAGACCTCAGCATATAATTTTTATGCATTGTTAATGTTTCCTAAGTGTTTAGACTAGTTTATGTGGATCCTAGAGCATACTTGGCCCACCTCTTGTGATGTTTATCTACCCAAACGTCCACAGTTTCTTTTTATGCCTCTTTTTACTCTGTTTTTATGAGTAAGTGCACACTGGATTATTTTAGTGTGTTTTATCATGGTTTTCTACACATAAAGCAACTTTGCTATGCTTTTGTTATAGATAAGGATAAGGTAGGTGCGCTAGGTTGATTTGGGCGAGTTTGACTCTTTTTGGCCACCGTCACCTCTTCCATGATTTTCTCTTGAAAATCCATCACGTTGCTACTTTTTGGTCACTCATGGCCTACCAAGGATGACTTAGCCAATTCGTGACCACCTTGTATGAGTTGGAGCTTGATGTTTCCATAGATGGGGAATTTTTGCTAATTGTAAACTTTCCCGATGTGAGCCACTTGAATTGCCTCCAAGCAATTCGAATTTCCTCTTTGAGGATGTCTATATGTTGTACTATCACTATTCATTGCGAATCTAATGGAGAATTTATCCTCTAGTGTGATTTTCCACTAATGTTCTGCATATAATTTCTTCATGTTTCTTTTATTTTCTGCACATCTTTGTAAAACTAATTGTGAGGAATTTTATGTTACTAGATCCTGATTGTGATCAAATTTTCACACAATAACCATTCCTCCTCATTAAGATAGTCTCCTATCAAATCCTTTCATTGACTCTATTGTTCAATTGATAAGACACTAATATCGTGTCTACTCATCCACTATTATCTAAGACACTAACTCTTGCAAAGATTCATGTTTCAATCTTACAAAGTATTCATAAAAGAATGTTGCATTTCTTGTGGGCTAGAAACTCTCTTGGAAACAAATTTCATTTGGCAAAATCGGAAAGTATTTCTATCCCAAAAAACTAGGAGGTTGGGGCATAAAAGTCCTGGACTAGTTTAGTTATGCTTTGAGTTTAAAGAGTTTATGGAGGGGACTTTTTGGTACAAGACTTTGGAGTGAGGTTCTTAAAGATAAATACCTGAAGAAAAAAACAATAGTTGAGTGGATCAGGGCTCCCAAAAAAGCTTTTTCTAATGCATCCATTATCAGGAGGGGTTTGACTAGATCTTTTCCTTGGATGGGTAGTGGCTCTCTTGGAGGGTTGGGAATGGATTACAATTCCATAATGGTGTTGATCCTTTTGTGGGTGGAAAAAGTTTCTAACAACTTTCCGATCAACTATTGTTATATCTTCAAGAGATTAATATTCATTTCAATAAGTAATCAGTGCATGGCAATGAATTGTTATATTAATAGTTTGAATAAGTAATCACCGCATGGCAATGAATTTCTATTTACTTAAAGTAAATGATGATCCTAAAGTGAATTCCCTTAGTCATTTAGTTTTACAACCAAAAGCTAAACAAAAATTATTGGCAACATTATCTCCAAGATTTGACTATGCAATCCCCACAAATAAAATTGCCTAAACAAATTAAGAAAACAATATATTATTTCTATGAAATTTGCTTCAAACAAATCAAACTACAAAAATTATTCACTTTTTTAATTGCTTAACACTATTTAAAACTTAACGTTAATTAATAAATCCAAATTCTAAGGTTATGCAAACAAATTACAACCCCTTGCAAGATTAAAACGAAAGTCGTGGTCTTTTTTCTATATTGAAACTAATAATTTAATAGATGATTTATAACAATCTAATAACCTAAGAAAGAATTCAATGGATGAAATTTAAAACAACTCGAATAGACGGGAAATTCATTCTATAATTACTTGAATTGTTTAAACCTTGAAACAATTTAAGAAATTCAAAAAATAAAAAAATAAAAGACCCCTAAAACATTAATCAAATCAAAACATATTATTATGTTTCCATTTTGATCTTCCAAATTAGGAATTTAATGGATGATTTCTAACCATTGAGTTACTTTAGAGATAATTTAATGGATGAAAACTTACTACTTGGTAGTCATGGAAATATAGTCAATTTTTTTCAAGACCGATGACTAGATTTGCAATGGCAAGGACTTTTGGGATGCGTGTAGAAGTTACAAGAGCTAGACTTTGGTTGGATATTGTGATTTTGAAGCCAAAAAGTGGTTGCTGATAAATGAAACTCTTCCTTACATAGTTTCCTTTTTTAATTATTCAATGATAAAAATAAGCCTAGAAATCAACTACCTTTTTAGGAACATTTAAACAATGTTTCTTACTTACTTTGTTGCAAAGAGGAGATATTAAATTCATGGAATGTATTCTAAAATGATAAATAGAGATATGAAAAATTACTATTAGACACACCCAAACAATATGTTTCTAAAATGTTTCTCACAAATGAATATAGGAAATCCTAGCAATGGTAGTTCTATGATATATAAAAAAAATAACCAACTTTGGAGTAGAAACATACCTCTCTTTCATTAGTCATAAAATTTCTAGATGGAGAAGAGCCCATAAAAATCTCTGGGGTAAATGTGTTTTGTATCATAATGGACATCATGCTCCTTTGAGATCTTCTCTCAAGCCTCTACACAGTATTATCACGTGTTAAAAAGGATTGCACATGGGTAATTTTTTTCTCTAACGTACTCGTCTATATTGGAGAATAATCATATTCAAAAAATGAGGCTAACTTCAGATTTAGAAATAGGCTTCCAAGGCATGCAGATATCCTCTAATGGGATCAAAGGAGGGACTTGTTCCTCTAAAACAAGGAGTCTTTTTCGATGAAATATGTTCATTGCTTCCAAACTCACTTGGGGTTTTCAATTTGGCATTCTTAATGACTTCTACACAGCATAAAAACTTGGCTTATTTGGGTTCCTTCAAAAGAAAAGACTAATTTAACTTAGATCCAAGATGATTAGGCCAATTATAGTTCTACTCCCAATTAAGTTATTTTTTGTGTTTTCTAGGAAGAAATCATGCCTAAACTTGAGGTGAACACATTCATGTTCAAGGTTTTTCTTCCAACCAGTCTAAATATAACGCTAGAGTTGCAGGATTCCCATGAAAGATGTCGTTGCATATTTTCTCAAGACTATAAGAATAAAACCTATTATTTTGACAATAGTCAGTGCGTTCGGGTTTCCTAGGTATCTCTCATTGTTTCTTATTTTCCTCTTGTAGAAGATATTTCCATCTTGGACACAAGAAATGGAAAATTACAAAGGGAATATTATGATATTCTATTGCAAGGCTTGCCTAGACCCAAAATTTGCAAGAATTAATGCATGTAGTGGGATGGAATTGCTTCATTCATAAAATGCCATGGATGGGGTCGATCTATCATTCACTGCTCAAAGAAAACATGCATGTACAACTCATCGATAACTAGTGGTTGGACAGGGAATAGAGAAACAAAATTCCACTGTAAGAAGTATCAAAGGATAACTATCATGTTTGGATGCACTTCTACATGAAGTAAATGGTGCCACACTCATAACGAATGATTTTCTCAAACTAGGTTGGATTGTCATACATATACAAAACGATGTCTATCACTATAGGGCTTCAACATTCCACCATTTCTATAAATATCTGCTCAATAAATTCAAAACCATTGTTAACAAAAAATAGTTTCCTTACTCATGAGCATTTGGATTCTAAACTCCATTAATTTAAGTCGACAAGGTCCATGCAAAAAACATAGAAATAGAAGCTTGAAAATAGGAAGAAAAAATATATAAAGAACCTATCCAAGATTGGAACATTAGGAAGGCTACATAGAGACTCTTTTGGAGCCAATATTGAAGAAAGAAACATCTTGAAAGAAAAATATACAAAGAACATGTCCAACGATTAGCACATTAATGGACAAGCTATAGAGGGACACTTCCAGAGTTGATATTGAAGAATGAAGCCTCTCGATGCATTCATGGAATTACTAATACATTCAATGCACTTTGTTATCTACCTATAACCCTACTCAAACATAGATGACTCTACAATGATGTAATTCCCCAACATGACATAATGCTTAAGTTTTTTTTTTTTTTTTTTGTCTTTCTTTGGTAAAAATACCACTCTAATATTTCTATTTAAAAAATAAATTAAATAAGCATTTATTTTGAACTTTATAAAAATGAAAGAAAGTTTAGTTTTATTTATTTTGATGTATGACTTAAATATATTAAAAATTGGGAACAATGGTCTTTGCTTACGACAAGGACTAATAACTTTAAGTCAATTCTAAAATCTATACCAAATTTATTAAAAAATACTTTAAAAAGGCATTCTTAGAAATTAAGGCAACACTTACTTCCATATCTTGGATAGTTAAGTATTTTGAGTTTTATGTAGTCACTTATAAAGTTTGGTGGGTAAGCTTGAGTTGTTAAGTATTTTCCATTTCACATACGAGATCTCATGGTCTATTATAATAAACTTGTGTGGGTTATATTGAGTTTGGAGGTAGTTAAGTATTTTGAGTTTTATGTAGGAGATCTTGTAGTCAATCCCTCTAACTAATTGTCTATACACTATAAACTTTTAGCTCAAAATTTGGCGAAATTATTCGACAGTATGGACAGACCGTTGAAAAATACAAGTTAAAAATCTAATTTTTGTGTATTTGTTTTTTTAAATTAGCCCGCGTTCATCATCCAACCGATGGTTATCTCTAAGCTGTCGGTGTTCCGACAGTATGTTGTTGGTATCCCGGTGTTTTTATCTAAAGTGTTAGACCATCGACGTCTTAGTCATAACTATCGGTAGTCCGAAAGTAAATAATCAAAACATCGATGGTTAAGAGAGAACTGTTGAACACTTGCAACGGTCACTGTTGACTATGTCAATGATCATTGGAAGTCCGACATATACAAAATTTGTAAATATGTGATATTTAATAGATGTTTCGACAGGTTTTCTATAATTCCAACAGTTCATAAAGGTTATAAGGTCTTTTTTTCAAACATAAAATAGATTTATTTTATCTTTCAATTACACTAGAAATTAATAATAGATCTACACGACCACTTCATTTTATTTGATAGTCATCACTCTATTTTGGTAGGGAAGAATATCAGATAACATTAGTCTAGAAGAAAAACAAAGTATTCTTGATAGGTTGTGGGAAAATTTAAGGGAAATGGGTGATAACAAATGTTATTGCCCTTGCACTCAATGCAGGGGATTCGTTCTCAGAAGAATTTCGATAAAAACAAAACATCATATTTGTTTAGAAAAACCCAAATGTCCGCCCTAGCCGACCACTCTTGGGAAACAAAACATTATATTTGTTTAGAAAATGCAAAAGACATCGCTAAGGTCAACCATTGCGGCAAAACAAGAATTAGAGAAGCCCTAGAAATTGAACTAAACCCGAACAACCTCAACCAAGACATCGACCTAAAACTTAGTGAAAGTTGGTGACCTTTGATCTGCATGTTAAGGAATGTAAGAAAACCACAACCTGGCCGACATGTTCAATATTAACACGTCATTTTAAATTATAGCTTGTTATGATTATTTATACAAGATACATTCTAAAAATATGGTGAGCATCTTTTCAAAAATTTGAAGCTCCTAGGGATGATCCGAGCAAGAATCAAAATGCGTCGAGCATTATGCTTGTAATAAAGCAGAGATATTTGCTTCATTAAACTTTCACATTCATATTCCTCATGTTAAACTAGATCCTAATGGTTATCCCAAAGAAGACAATGTTTAATCGAACATAGAGTTAATCTATAGTTGTGTGCTTAGGCCAATCTTTGTCATAAAATAATTATCCTCACTCACTAATATAATTGTTTAGTGATATCTTTTAGGAGTCCAAATGTGTCCCAACATGTTGGTTCATCCAACATTAGATCAACTCAAACTAACAACACTTGGACTTGAAATTGAGACCTCCTAAAGCCCTAAAGGACTGAAGGAGGGTGGCTTTGCTAATCCACCTATAGGACTAATCTATATGTCATATTTTACTTATAGGGAATTGTAATTAGATTTATTTTCTTGCCTAATAGACAAGTATAGCTATTTATAAATTTTGTGTGATTATTGATGTGACATTTTGACTGAATCATTGTAATCTGTGTTAGTGAAATTTAATAGATAATGCACTAACTTTAAATATTGTCATGAATACATGATTGTGGAAAAAAAGGAATTGTGCATTGAAAGAATTGGTTGTTCCTTGTTATTAGTACATGTGTGAGGTATGTGCCCCCTGAATACATCAACATACTCGGTGCAGGTACATTAGTATGGTTACATTAATTAATTAGTTGTTAACTAGGATCATTAATCACTTAAGTTATTGATGGGTGTTATTAGAAATTTATTGTATGCATTTAAAATATATAAAGGCATGAAAAACATTTGTGGGCATTATTGGTTGGTTGGCATGGTGATAACAAATAGTATGGATGGTTATCATTAATATTGATGTAAATATCAAATATATTAATGATTATCAAAACTTTTACTCTTTGCAATTTATTACTTAGGACCTTAAGGGTGAATTTGTTAGCCTAGCAATCATGGTAGTAAATGGGGCTTGAGGAAATGTATATTGGTAAATGATAAATAAGGGGGAGGAAGAAGTGTAGGGGGTATTATAAAATAATATAATATACAAAAACAAGCATTTGTTGGCATTGTTGGTTGGCTGGTAGGGTGATAATAAATAGTATCGATGGTTGTCATCAATATTGATTGATGTAAATATCAAATATATTAATGATTATCAAAACTTTTACCCTTTGTAATTTATTTCTTAGGACCTTAAGGGTGAAGTTGTTAGCTTAGTAATCATGGTAGGAAATGTACATGGGAAATGATAAAATAGGGGGGAGTAAGAAGTGTAGGGGGTATTAGAGGAAATTTGGATGAAAAATGGGTCTCCTAAGAAAAATGGTAAAAAACGTCATGTAGGCAATTTTTTATATTGTTTCGCTTTTATCGAAGCTGCCAAGGGTTCTTTCGCTTTTATCAAAGCTATCTTAGATATATATTTTATATTAAAATCAATTTTTGAGGACGAAGTTCGATGTAGTGTTTTCACCCAAAATAAGGAAAGAAAATTAAATACACAATAGCAACTTAAAAGTTATTGGGTCATGTATTACCTAGAATATGGATGGGTATATTAGTTATGATATTAGTTATTATTATATTTAATTATATATTATATATTAGTTAAAATTTATGGGGCCCAATTTTTTAAGGTTATTACAAAATATTAATTATAATACAATATTATTATATATTAGTTGTAATATTAATTACTATTACTATTATATATTGTTCATGTGTTACCTAAAAGATGGATGGGTATATTAGTTAAAATTTATTGGACCCAACTTTTGAGGATTATTATTAAATATTAAGTATAATATAATATTATTATATATTAGTTGTAATATTAATTGCTATACTTTTATATACTATATATTAGACACGTATTACCTCAAAGATGGATGGGTATATTAGTTCTGATATTAACTAAAAGTTATTGGACTCAACTTTTGACGGTTATTATAAAATATTAATTATTATATTATATTATTAGTTATTAGTTATAAAAATAATTACTATTACTATTATATATTTACCTAAAAGATTGATGGTATATTAGTTAAAAGTTATTGGACCCAAATTTTGATGGTTATTATACAATATTAATTATAATAGAATATTATTATATATTAGTTGTAATAGTAATTAGTGGAGATTGGGTTATACTCATTTATTAGAATTAGTGGAGAATGGGCTAGGATATTAATTTCATTTTGGTATCCAAGACAATTTGGGGGGGTAGAGATTATTTCAATATCCAAGAAAATTTAGGGCAAGTGTAGAGAAAATATATTATTAAAATAATCCATTATTTTTGGATTATATAATAAAAAATTGTAGACCTATACGGTGTTTGAATTTTAAAGCAATTTGATTGGCTAATACATGATAACATGGAATTTGAATTAGGGTTGAAAGGCCCATTTTAAGTTGAAATTTCCTCTAATTGATTATAAAACTAAAACAATATAGTGTTCTATTAAGAGGGTATTATAAATCAATATAACATACAAAAATTAAACAATATAAAAATATATATATAAATACAAGTAAAAAAATATACAATAAATTTCATTTTACAATATAAAAACTAAAAAATAAGAAAAATAAAATAAAACACATCATAAACTAGAAGAGTTAATCGATAATGTCGAGAGTATCCAGTGCAGGGTATGCAGAGTGAGTCTGAGGCATTTTGAGAGCACAGAGTATGAGGAGAAGAGGAGACTGGTGTGCTCAAAAGAGACCACATTCAAGAGGAGACTGATAAGCTCAATAGAATGGCAGAGACAAAAAAAGGGTCCCTATGTCTTCGGTAAGGCCATCCCTACCCTCTGAGCTATGACTTTCAAATTATTTGTATGAAATTGTCCCTATGATTGTACACCAAATTGCATCAATAAAAAATGAGTGGCTATTTCCCCATGAATGTCGATTCCTTTGAGCATTGAGCCTTTTGAAAAAACAATTGAAGTCCCTCCAAGTGTAATATATGTTGTACCTTCTTCATTTAAAATACTAATAGTATTTGTGATTAAATCATATTCCAACAACAAACCTTCCAATGTTTCATACCCTATGTTCCATTTCCATAGAAATAAATGTTTGGATCATCGAGGTCTAACTTCCCAATGCAAGGATATTGATGTAGCTAATGGGGATTTGTGGGGGGGGGGGATAATCTCCTCTTGGGGAAATACAAGAGGATTGTTCTCTTCCTCCAGTGTCTGTAGCGAGCCGAGATCATTCTTAGAAAATGATAATGGACAGTCATCATTGCTAGGTGTAAGAGAGACTAATAGTATGTCTACATCCTCGTTATCATTGGTAGAGTTCTCTTCTTCGAATACCGCGGGACGGGTCATTCCCAAATGGGTGAGGTTATCTGATAATCGCTTCTGTTCAAAATGAAGTGTTCACAATGCACCCAACAAAGGGAATTGAATGAATGGTGGGTCAACAACCTGCATGATCTGCATGGGAGAGTGGCATATGACTGATTAAGAACATGTTCCAAACTCTTAATACACCTAGGAGGAAACGTTTGATCAGGGAGGTGTAGGTGGAGGTGTAGGTGTGATGATTTCAATTTAAGTGTTTCTAAGGCGAACACTATTAGTGTGGCCATAGTTGTAGTGACAACATTTATGGAAGTCGTTTCTTGTTGTTGAGGTGAAGGGCTCTCAACCAAAGGGCGAGTGACTTGGTGAATGGTCACCAAGGCATCCTAAAATCGATGGAGGTTAGGACAATGGTGTGTATAATTCCCAAACTGAAATCAAATTGAACATGCATGATTGGTACGTATCGACTTGGAATTAGTTGTTGTGTTGGGAGAATAAGAGGTTGAAGGTGTGCCCCCTGCTATAGTATGTGCCACATGCATCACACTAACCGGGGTGTTAAGCAAATTCCTGAGCTCCAGAAAGGTGGGGCACAAGTTCATTGTGTGGCCTTGTTTCATGCATAGAGCGCGCGGTGGGGTGACCCTCGTTGCGGTATTAGTGTTTGTCATTAATGGGGATTTCATCCTAGCTTGATTCATGCCTCCTATATTTGGTCTAGTGACTACCAATGGTGATTTGAGAATAGGGTTGGTCATAATGGGGGATTTCAGCTTGGGTCGTCTTATGCCTCCATTATTGGGTTTGGCAACAACCGATGGTGGCTTAGTCATAGGTGTTGTTGACTCGACGTGTGGTATAGATGGTGTAACTGGATTGGATGGTGTAACTTCCAAGATTGGTACAAACTCATAGTGGGCCACTAGTTTTAAGGCCATTGTTGGGTAGGGTGGAGTAAGGTACCACACATGTATTCCCAAAGTGAGCCCAGGTAGAATTAGTTGAGCCATTACTGGCATCCCTTATACTCCCATGGGGGAGTACAAGAATGTCATCTGAAAGATGGGAGGCGTTGATGGACTCAATATATGTTCAATGTCATAACTTGTCAAAGGGGTTGATGATGATTTCGATCTTGTTGGAGATGTATTTTCAGAGGTGAAAATTATGCACATAAGGTCATCTGACGATGTGGGGATTTCAAGCGGAGTACATGAGTATTCCCCTAGCAAGTCAGAATATTTGTACATGCTTAGGCATATATCAACATAAGGGGGTTTATTCACTTCGCCTATAGTGGGTAGGAAATTTTTGAGGTTGGTGTCGGCATGAGGGTCATAGTAATTGAGTTGCTCAAGGGTGACTATCTTCCCATTAAAGGGAAACATCATGATGGGGAATACCGAAGAGGCAAGCACCTTCATGGCGTACATATAACTACGACCCAGAAGCATGTTGTAGTCGAGTTCCCCATTGACTACCTCAATATCAATCATTACCATCTTTCTCCCTATCTCAATGGGGAAATTTTGGTACAAAACCCTTGGTTGTGATGGTCTCCCATCATATGCGCCAAAGGGCTATAGATGAGGGAACTAACTCGGGTAAGTCCAATCATTTCTAGATAGTCCAACCATTTCTAGACATTAGATGACATTACACACGTGGATGCGCCTTCATTGATAATGCATTGATGGATCAGCTTTATCGAGATCGAAATTCATAAGGCGCAAGTATGAAGGGTCGACAGTGCTAAGTGCATTAAGTAATGCTTTCCTTTGGGTTGGGCATGACTATAACACTTCTAAAGTGGTCATGGAGGTTAGTGACTGAGCCAAGCCATCCACAATACTTTGTTGTGGGAGGCTTTCATGTGAGGGTTATGGTGGGTGTGCCTAAGTGGCACCTTTGGGATCTTTTGTTCATCGCTTGGACACAATATTTGCAATGGTCCTCCTGATGTAGTAGGCACATCATCCCCTTGTGGGGGTTCATGCCTGGCATAGCCTTTGGCTTGATATTGTAGGTTGACATCTTCCGTGTTCATGTAAATATTTTGAAAGGAACCATCTCCTTGGGGGAAAGGATCCTATTGTTGGGTGATTAACCCTTGGTTGGAAAAGGGTTACTACAAGATATCTTGCTATGGTTGTGGTGCATTAGGTGCTTGAGGAGGATTTGTTGTTGTATTTTTCTTTGCTTCCACCAACTGCTGATAGTCTAGGAGGAGTGGACAATGGTGAGTATAGTGACTGTTATCAACTGATTTGTACAATAGTTGAAACCTTATTGAGCCGCCAGTGTTGGAACACATCAATGTTCACTTCCAGAGTATCTGGGTTTCATTATATTTGGGTCTAGCCAGTTTTGGCTAGCCAGTTTTATTTTTGAGTCGACATGACCATGGCCCCATGGGGGTTTGTATCAAAGTGTGCTAGTAGGGTCTGAGTGGCTCGGCTCCTCATGACTAGATTAAACAACTAAGGTATTCCAGGGAGTTTTTTCACCGTCAGATTATACTTTGCTTCAGGCAAAATATAATCTCTTGGTTTTTCTCCCGCTTCCTCCAAAGCTGGAATGCCCGATTTTGGAAATTTGGCCATGGGGGGTTATTAGGGTCCAACTATAATGTATAAACCTACTAGACACTATTAGAATAGGTTTTGGTCATGTCCTAAGTCTCTAGGACCCCCAGAAAAAAATTCAAAAAAATTTTGCCGGACATGTCGGAATTGGGGTTTTTAATATTTTTAATTATTTAATTATTTAATTAAAATTCTCTATAGTTTAAATAGAGAAATTTGAGTCTGTAATATGTCAGTCATCCGGGGTCCGAGCTTAGTGTTTGATGGCTCGTTTCATAAGCCAAAAATCACACATGACCCATGGAGCAGCTAAACCCAACTTTCGGATGTCAATTCAGCCTCATAATTAATATTTTCTCTGAAAAGTCATTTACAGAGAAATTATTAATTAAAATAATAAAATTGAATATTTTGGAGATAATCCAAATCTCTCCAAAATTAATCAATTTGATTAAAATAAAAGGCTAAATGACATGGCAATGAGCATTTAGGAAGATTCCAATCAACTCCAAGCCTTCCCAGTCAACCATCCAGTCACCAGCAAAAGATCCACTCAAGCTAATTCGCCCTCCTTATGCAAAAAATCGATTTAGTGACATGGCATTTGATTATTGGGTTGGTTGATATGCATTTATGATAAGGTGGGCGCCCTCATGACTCACCACACCTACCAAGCTTGGCTCCCATTGTTGATTCGAGTTAGCACCTACCATCTTACATGTGTCTCCACACAACCCATTCGCATATCCTAAAACCCTCACGTCAATCTCCTTTGAACTCGAGTTTAAGCCTTATTGGAGTGTGGTGATTGGTTGTGATACTTCCCATGCTCCACCTATGCGAATTAGTACCTACCCAATGCCACTTGCCATCCCCATGCTAACTCGCCCCTCCACATGTCTCCATCACATCCAACTCGCATATCTCCACATGGATCACGTCTCCTCTACCCTAGATCGCCTTTCCTTGTTGTAGGATGTTTATTGGGCAATGCTTTCAATCTCAACCTACCCCAAAGTCGAGTTTGCCACATGCCCACTCCTACCAACCTCAAACTCGACTCTAACCTGTGATTGTTTTCCAAGCCACTGATTGATTGGGATTCGACCTCCATGCTCATTACTAATTCGACCTAGGGTTTTAGCTTCAGTTTTTACTATAAAGAGAGGCCCATTTGGGTTATTATCTCATGGATTTTTGGATGCAAGAAAACTCTGCCGAGAATTGTAATATTTTTATGCTCATATTGGAATAAAGATCAAGACTTTGGAGGTCCATGTGTTTTCAAATCTGTGTGGTGAATGTGTCTAATGCATTGAGGTGACATCTTTCTATAACCTTCCTCTCATTTTATGCAAGTGTTTCTTTCAATATTGCTAGCTCAAGAAGGCTATTTTTAGTCCATGAGAATAGTCATTTGTTACATTCAAGTTGATTATGTGTGTGATGTTTTCCAAAGATTTAAATGAGCAAGAAGTATTCGGTTATACCAATGTTGATTTAGTCTTGGTTATCTAACATACTAGCATTTGATTTCACTTGTATGTTTGAGTGTGTTGGGGTTTTACAGGTGTTGTCAAAGGTGAAGACAAGTGTGAGCTAGGTTGCATCTAGCTTGACTTCACAAGCAAGGATTTTTCCCACTAATATCTTTTGTTTTGCAGGATCCTCAAGCTCCTTCATCTTTTGCTCCAAAAACCAAGCTGCAAAGAGCTCTCTTCCTCACCCATCAAAGTTTCAAAAAATCTACATTCTAAAACTTGGTTACCTTAGATTCGAGCTTCTTTCCTCTAGCTCTCCCTTCACCTTCACTTTGAAGCCTCCACTTTAGTCTCTCTCCATTCACCAAAACCCTACCTTCTTCTTCCCTTGCTCTCGTCCCACTTCCTTTAGCTTCTCCTCTCCTTACTACCTTATCCCTCCTCTTGTCCTTCTCTTGCCTCCTTTCCTCCTTCCATTCATTTTCTCCTTGGGTTTTTGCCTCTCTTCCTATCGTCCATCCCCTTTTTGCCCTACAAATACAAAACAAACAACAAAAAACAACAAGCATTAGCAAGTAGTTAGTGTAGTTTTCATACTAGTTAGTTGTTGATTTATTTGTTAAAATAAAAAAATTGTTAGTTACTTTCTTGTTGTATCTACTTCAAAGTTGATAGTTAGATCTTACTTTTGCATTTATATAGTTGGGATTTAATTATTTGTTAGTTAGTTTGTTTATGTTATTAATAGTTAGTTCACACTATTTCAAGGTAGTCATTATAGATCTCATCCCTTTAGTTAGTTGCACTATTGTGTTGGCTGCCATATAAACTATAGGTAGGACTGTCAAAAAGCTTGTGGGCTGCCATCTAGCATTTTGGGGGACTGTTATAAAACATTGTTGACTGCCTTTTCAAACACTTAGGACTGTCAAAAAGAACTTTAATTGACTGTCCCAAAGTTTGTTGTTATTTGACGTTCTCTACACATTTAGTTGACTGTCATAAGGTGTGTTTCTATTGGCTGCCAACTAAGATATCTACACGTTGACTGTCCTGAAACTTGGTGACTGCCATATTGAAAATTGTTTGACTGTCCTTAAAATTCACACGTGTGGCTGCCACTTTATTTTGGTCAATCCAACATTTGCAAAAAGTTTAAATTTCAAAATAATTTCATTTTGCATCTCAAAAGAAATTTGTGTTTTATCATTTGCTTGGATGTAATTTGTGGATCTAGGACTTTAGCTAGTATCAACTTGGTTATTCAATTTTTTTTTAAATTCTAATGGGTATTGGAGCGATTAGTTTGTTATAGACTTTTTCAGGGAGTAGAAGTCAAGAAGCTTCAAATCGGGAAGCCATCAAGAAAACAAGAGGACAAAAGACAAAGCTAGATCATTCTTATCCTTCTGTAATAGATCTTAGTTCATTTTTTAAATTTTACAAGTTATTTATTTCGAAAAAAGTCCCTACAAGGGTTTCATTCCCAAGGGCAGTTGTATCTCCATAATAAAATTTGCAAGTGGGGTTTTTAAGCCCCCACATCCACTTCCCCATTTGGGGAAGCCTTGTGGTCTCGTCTCATTGAGTGGTTTGGTTTTTTAGCTTTAGATCCGTTATATGCAATTGTTATTTCAATAAGTTGTCTTCCATATTTACTTACCCCCATGCTCTCCCGAGTAGGGTCTTTGACCTGAAAGAGACTCTTGGGTAGTTTAGTTTTATTTTTATTTTTTTGCATTTATTATTATCTTGTCTCTCTTCCAAAGCCTTCGACCGGAAGTTGTATCCTTGAGATTTTGTCTCAAGGGCAGGACCACATAATTTGTGGTTACTCTTCCTTCCCCGTCGGTTTCCTTGGCAGAGCTTTCAGCTAGCTGGAGGTTCTCAAATGCAGGCGGTTCTAGTGGTTGATCTTGTTCGGAGATCAATCCCACCTAGTAGATTAAATCTTGTGTGGTAGAATACTAGTTTGAGTTTAGTTTCATTTTATTGGACAAGGTAGTATTGTTAAGCATCATTTCATATCTGTCAAATCTATTACGTGGTTTCAATCTTTAAAAGTTGATTTATTGCTTTTACAACACAACTTCTATCTGCTTCTTTAAAATAAACCAAAGTCTCTTGAACTTGGCCAAATCCAAGTCAAAGAGCACCCTCTATCGGAGGGCATTTTAGTTTTGCATTCTCCCTGCATTAGGCATTTTAAAGCTTAGCAAGTCTCTTGAACTGTGGTCATAAGATCAATTCAAGAGCGCTCTCTGTCGGAGAGTTGAACAAGGTTCTCAAATAATAAAATTTTCCACTCATACACCCCTTAATTAATTTATCTTGGTTTTTGTCCTACACCCGTATGCTCTGCCAACCGGAAACGGTTGGGATAGTACTCAGAAAGGTGGAAGACCTGTTAATTTACAAGTGAAAATCTAATTAAAATTTTTACCCAAAACCTCAACCAAGACAAATTACTGTTCTTCCCACAAGAGGTGGTGCCGGAAATCCATTGGTCAGACTCGGGGGCAGTTCAAACATTGGACACCTATCCTCTTGAATCTGGGTGCTTCCGACAGATCACCTAGGGTTTCCAGTAGTTTTCTTGGATAGGGTTCCACTATTATTTTGATACCTTGTTCTTAGCCCTAATAATCAAGACAATTAAAATTTTAAAATTTACCAAGATAAGCTGCACAACGTTCTCACAAACTTTCCAATTCAAGCACTTGTATCAAGTTCTCACATTCACATTTAATTTTTGACTCCATAAGGCACTGGTCCTTCATCTTATATTTTGCTTTCTTAAGTATCAACATTGGAGTATTTGCTTATATTTACGTGAAAAGTGATTTATTTATTGCCCAAGTGTATCTTTCATTTTTTATTTACAATGTGGATTGCGCTATCTTGTTTTATATTTTAATTTTATATTGTCTCTCATTTCAAAAAACTCCTAAACAACACCCATCCACTTCACTACACCAAAAACACTTAAATACACAAAGAGCCTTAGACAACTCTTTTTTAGGGACTACCCCCCTTGGCTTCGTTAGGAGTTTTGCCTAAACGGAGGAGCTGGGATTCAGGTGACAGTACCTGGCTCATTGCTTGCCCCCAAGGCCACACCTCTCTCACTTGTAGTGAAGAGACAGCTTTCGAAAGATTTCCGCTGCTGGTGTGCATATTGGTGGACAACAGTGACCATACTTCCACAAACCGAGCAGGAATAGTTTGTCCTCAGGTTAGCATTTTTTCCTTGTTTGGGGGGTTTATCATTCCTTGCATTCTAGTTACCTTGGTTCTGATTTTGTTGGGGAGGGGGTTATCCCCTTGCCCCTATTGTTGGTTCTGTTTGTTCTTATCTTTCTTCTTCCCCTGATTTTGAGGATTATGGCGGTTGGGCGTGTTTAACTACTCAAACTATTTATCTTGTTGTTCGATAGAAGGTTGTACTAAATTGACACCCATGTGTGGTATGGGGGAAGAGCTAGGAGGACACTGAAACGAGTAATAAGGATTATACCCTTGTGGTGGGATATACTCATTTTGCACTCCATATGATGTGTATGCAGGAGTTGATTGTACCATTTCTGGTGGAGGTACCGACGGTGCTTGGCTTTCATTGGGGTAGGTAGTATTTTAGGGTCCATATTGTAGCTGACCAAAATGAGGATTTGGTACAGTTGTAGGGGGTGCTGACACGAGAGGGATGGTAGGGTACGATACTGCCATATTGAATGGCATAGAATTCAAAGGAGGGGGGACCTTTCCCTGCTGTAAAATGGACCCAATAATCCCATTTACTAAATGTGATGACCCCGCATGTATGGGTTCCAAATATCGATGCCAAGGGGCATAAGGTAGGATGGTGTATAAGTAACCTGATTGTGCATACATGACATCGAAATGTTGGGCCTTAAGGATGGCCTCTTCCTCAATTTGGGGAAATGAGGTTGCCACATCTTTTGCAATCGCGGGTTGGAGTGATTTGATGAACCAATCCAACAAGAATTGAGGTTGTCTATCATTCTGACATCATTCTGGAAAAATATGGCAATTTGGTGAAAATCAAGAAATTGGTGTTGGAAAATTGGTCCAGGTGGCCTTGGGAAAATGCCCGCCGTACCTCATGGGAGAATGATAAAAATTATCTGGAACTATCATGCTCTAGCTTGTCAAAGAGGATATCTTTCTATGGTCTTATTTTACACAGAAGTTGTTTGATGACAAAGTTAATATCCTGCCAAAACAGGGTTTCAGGTTGCTTTTACACCAAAGTAGCAAATCTGCCTAAGTGGCCTTAGGGAAATGCTCACCATAGTTTGTGGGTTGAAGAAAATGCCCGCACCATATGGTCATCTTGTAGGTGGGTGTTTTTTCTACTTGACCATGTTCTCACATTGACTTGAAAGTGCTTGAGGAAGAAGTTATGGATCTGCCAAAACATGGTTTTAGGCTATTTTGCACCAAGTTCAGTAAAATGCTCGCCTAGGGAAAATGAAGATGAGTCTGGGAGTGAAATCAACATAGGTGTACTCAGTGAGGTGTAATACATCATCTAGTGGGATTAGTTCAGGTTTTTGGTGAAATAAAAAATCCACCTTAGAAATTGCAAAAATTGTCTAAGTATAAAATTAATGGTAAAAACTGTCTGAGTGACCTCAGTAAAATGCTCGCCATCTCTTGTGTTTGATGTCTTAAATCATTTTGAGAGTATTTATATCTAGAATTTTGTCTGGTGCATCCAACCATGGTCTCATATTTCCCAAAGAGTCTTTGAGGAGAAATATATGGATCTGCCAAAAGTGCCTCCCAGCCAGATTTGCACTGCTCCAGTAAAATTCCCTCCAAGGAGAGAGAAAGAAACTTCAAGAGGTGAAATTGGTCTAGATGAAGTCACCTTGTTTTACTCTATCCAATGGATGTCTCACACTTCAAAATTGATGAAACAAAAATATCATCATACTGACCTAGGGTTTGATAATTTTGTTTAAGTGTCAAATCAACAGTTTGAAAGACCACTTTCAAATGCCCACCAGATATTGTGTGTGTGTCAATAAGTTCATCAATTGACATGGTATTTTTCATTATTGAAGTGGCTATCTATCCATGTTCTTAGTTTTCTTTATGGTGATTAGATATGAAAGAAATCAATCTGCCAAACTGAAGGAAGAAGTGTTTTTGCATTTTGAGAACAAAAATTTGACTTAGTGTCAAAATCACATGGTTGATGAGGCGTTTGGAAATGCCTGCAAGAAGGTGTCCTTCTACTGATAAAATCCATAAGTTAGCATGGTCTTGTTCCTTGATAAACTGGCTATCCATCCATGTAGTCAAATTCCTCTTTGGTACTCACACATGCGGAATATCGATCTGCCAAAATGAGAAAAAGATTGTTTTGATGTCCAAACAAAGGTTGAAGAGGCATTTGGAAATGCCCGCCAAAGATTGTCTCTGTGATGGTAATTTCATTAGATGGCATAGTCATGTTCCTTGGTGATCTATGCATCTAGACATGGATTCAGTTTCCTCCTTGGTGCTCTCACGTGCGAGATTTGGGCCTTCCCAAATGGTGGAAAATAAGGTTAAATAACACCTTATGATATGCCCGCAAGGGCTTGTAAAATTCCCGCAGGGGCTAAGGGTTATGCCCGCAAGGGTTTGATTATTCCCACAAGGGGCTATGTGACGCCCGCAAGGGGCTAAGGAGTATGCCCCCAGGCAAGTGAAAATGCCCACAAAAGGGCTCAATATGACTACAGGTGCTTGGTTATGCTCACAGGGGCTTAATAAATAAGCTCACAAGAGCTTGAAGATGACTGCAAGGGCTGGTAAGATGCCCACAAGGGTTTGTATGTATTCCCACAAGGGGGATTATAAGATTACCGCAAGGGGGATTGGTTATGCTCACAGGGGTTTAATAAATAAGCTCACAAGAGCTTGGAGATGCCCGCAATGTGCTTAAGGCAGAGACCCATGAGTGTCTTGAAATGCTCGTAGATGAAGGATGGGAGAAGGCCGCATGCCCTAGATGAAGGAATCCCGAAGGCCCGATATGGAAGTAAGCTCGCAGATAGAAGAAGATACCAGCAAAATTAAAGGGTTCGCAATGAAGATGGAAGAAGGCCACAGGGCTGAGATGTCCAAAGAGTTTTTAATTTAATAATTAATTAAAATTCTGTAATAAACAAAATTACAGAGTAAAAATTAATTATCAGAGTTTTGAAAAGGCGTGTTTATGAAAGGATATGAGTGTCCAGAATAATGTTTAATGAAGAGGCACATATTCAAAGCGAAAGGTTGTGAGTATTGAAAAGATATGAGGCTGTAAAGGTATGAAGGAAGAGCAGGATTCAAAAGAAGTGGAAGTCAAGACCCTCCAAGAAGAGCTACACAATTCAAGACAACAAATGATGGCTAGCATGGAAGAGGCCGAGAGCTTAAAACAAGAAGTTGCTAACTTCAAGGAAGAAGTAGAGAAGCTAAAAGATCAGTTGACTGTTAGTGAGAAGTTCAAGGAAAGTACTGAAGCACTTAATAAAGTCCTCAACTTACAAATATTCCCTAGGGATAAAAATGATCTTGGATATGATCAAGAACATGTCATTAAAGGATCAATCTCCAGCGCTCAAGAAGATGTTGAAAAGGTCAAATGTTGGGATGATGCTTCAAAAGATATACCCAGGCAGCAGAAGAATCACAAGAAGATAAATTCAAGTCATCAAAATTATGCTCATTATCCTAAGATGAAAAATTTCAGAAGATATGCCAATAAGAAGAACCATTAGAAGCAGAAAGATAAAAGATTCTCCAAATATAAAGGAGCATTCTATGGATATTGTCATTGTTGTCACAAGTTCGGTCACAAGGCTGCTAATTGTAAAATCAAAGAAGAAGATCAAGGTTTGAAAAAGAAAGAAGACAGTAACATCTCAAATGGAGAAAGACCTATTACATGTTTCATATGTCATAATGTTAGACACTTTGCAAAACATTGCAAGAACAGTACACGCAGACGGTCTAAGGAAACCCAAGAAAAGGTATGGAAGATAAAAACCAAGAGACAAAGAAATAAAAGACCTGTAAGCAAAGTACCTCATGGAAAGATGTGGAGAAGAAAGGAAGACTCCAAAGATTTAGAAGAAACAAAGATTTCAAACATCAAAGAAGTTTCCAAAGATGATGAGGAGCATAATAGTGTTGTAGATAAGAATGACATTCATTATGATGAAAAGCAAGATGAAGATATTAAATACACCGATGGAGATGAAGATGATGAAGAAGAAGTTAGTGATGATGGTGGAACTGAAGATGGATTTCTTTTCTAAAACTATCATGAACTAGAAAAGAACCCTAAAATTTGCATTAGAAAGGATCATGTACTCAGGGGGAGTTAATATCAGAAAATTGCAATTGGTACTTGAAAAATATCTTTTGGAAAGAAGAAAAGAAATTTTTAGGTTGCCATCAAAACAAGAAGAAGAAAAGTCATAAGAGTACTTGGTAAAAGCTATCTTCCTAAAAAACAAGAAGAAATGTAGAAGTGACAAATTGAAAAAGAAGACTTTGCTAGAGACAATCTATGTGACAAAGTGAAGTATACTAATTAGTTGAAGTGTAATAAAGTCAGATGCAGAATTAGAAAAGACAAGAGATGATCGTAAGAGTACTGTATGGTTGGAAATGAACAAAGTGTAAGTAACATGAAAATATTAAAATGCGTGATCCATGAGATACATGAATACCATGAAGTCTGTAATCCAAAATGAGGATTATCCTTATTTTTCAGGTCAGCTGGTTCATGAAAGTTCATCTATAGTTTTCTAGAATGATGAATGGTTGCAATTTGCTGGTGCTATATGATTCTACAAAATATGAAGTCATGACACATTAATTGAAAACTTTGTCCATCCTGGAAGTATTCATTTGATTAGATTGGTTTGGGATGACCTTCCACATTTTACACTTGGAGAATTTGATAATCATGTCTTCATGGTTTACGAGCACATGTAAAGATTAATACAAGAGCAGATTTAGACAATCTTAAGGACTGTCTGATGGGGTAATTATAAACAGACATTCTCTTTATTGGAAAGTTCCAGGATGAGTAAAAGTAGCATTAATATTTCATCCTAGGAATCAAGAGGAGAAGGCTGCAGATTCAAATTTTGCAAATTATGTGGAACTTCAGCCAGAGCTTCAACAATTGAAGATTGCGAAGGAAAAATTGGTATTCAGACACATATCAGTTCGATGAAGTTATATCTGAATTGTTTTTTGAAGCTATAGCAAAGACTGAGGAATCATGGTGAAGGCTATAAAAGAAAGTGATCTCAGTAACATTGGAAGAAGAGTATAGTGTGAATGAAGCTAGTGCATATCATTTTGATCTTTGGTCAAAAGGGGAGCAAAAACATAAAGTTTAGAAGTTGCTTGTATGGCATTGGAGACTCCTTAAAGAAGAACAAGTTATATGATGTATCTTTAAAGAGAAATCTATGGAATAAAACTAAGGGTTGAATGAAAGAACTCGTATAAACCTTGTCACAAAGAGAAGAAAATGTGTTGGCAAGAGGAGGAGCACTGTGATAGGGGGAATCCATGAACTTATCAAAGAATCACTACAAGAATGTAAAGAAGGATGCTAACTAGATGATCAGCACCAAGACCAAGTTAACTGGATGAAGAGAAGAAAAAGAAGGGCAATTGTCTAAAAGCAGAATGATTGGAAATTCTATGTCAAGATAGTTGCAGCAAGGGCATAACAAGTTATCCTTTGTCATTTTTGTCAAAGGGGGAGAATGTTTAGATGTTTCCATCAATGCCAAAGGGGGAGAATGTTGAAAGTGGTTGTCATTGATGTCAAAGGAGTTCAGAAATGAAAATGGAATAACCAAGGACATGATGGCAAGGAAAACTCAGTGAAATACAAAGGAATAACAAAGAGAGTGATGGCATGGTATGTATGATGATGTAGTAGACATGATGACATGGCATGTAATGTATGATGATGTGGCATGAAGTTGAAAATACATATGATGGTGTTCTGGTGCTATCATGAAGTCATTGTTGCATTCTGACATCATTATGGAAAAATATGGCAATTTGGTAAAAATCAAGAAATTGTCCAAGTGTTGGAAAATTGGTCCAGGTGGCCTTGGGAAAATGCCCACCGTACCTCATGGGAGAATGATAAAAATTATCTGGAACTATCATTATATATATTATCAAAGATTCTATCTTTCCATGGTCTTATGTTTCACAGAAGGCGTTTGATGACAAAGTTAAGAGCCTACCAAAACAGGGTTTCAGGTTGCTTTTACACCAAAGTAGAAAATTTGCCTAAGTGGCCTCAGGGAAATGCCCGCTATAGTTTTTGGGTTGAAGAACATGCCCAAACCATATGGCAATCTTGTAGGTGGGTTTTTTGTTTACCTAGCCATGTTCTCACATTGACTTGATAGTGCCTGAGGAAGAAGTTATGGATATGCCAAAACAAGGTTTTAGGTGGTTTTGCACCCAGTTCAGTAAAATGCCCTCCTAGGGCAAATGAAGATGAGTCTGGGAGTGAAATCAGAATAGGTGTTCTCAGTGAGGTGTAATACATCATCTAGTGGCATTAGTTCAGTTTTTTGGTGAAAAACAAATCCACCTTAGCAATTGCAAAAATTGTCTAAGTATAAAATTAATGGTAAACATTTTCCGAGTGACCTCAGTAAAATGCCTGCCATCTCTTGTGGTTGATGTATTAAATAATTTTGAGAGTATGTATCTCTAGAATTTTTTCCGGTGCATCCAACCATGGTATCATATTTCTCAAAGAGTCTCTGAGGAGAAAGATATGGATCTGCCAAAAGTGCTTCCCAACTAGATTTTCACTACTCCAGTAAAATGCCCGCCAAGGAGAGAGAAAGAAACTTCAAGAGGTGAAATTGTTCTAGATGTAGTCACCTTGTTTTCCTCTATCCATTGTATGTCTCACACTTCAAAATTGATGAAACAAAAATCTCATCATACTAACCTAGGGTTTGATAATTTTGTTTAAGTGTCAAATCAGTAGTTTGAAAGACCACTTTCAAATGCCCACAAGATATTGTGTGTGTGTCAATAAGTTCATCAATTGACATGGTCTTGTTCATTGTTGAAGTGGATATCTAGCCATGTTCTTAGTTTTCTTTATGGTGATTAGATATGAAAGAAATCAATCTACCAAAGTGAAGGAAGAAGTGTTTTTGCATTTTGAGAACAAAAATTTGACTAAGTGTCAAAATCACATGGTTGATGAGGCATTTGGAAATGCCAGCAAGGGGGTGTCCTTCTGCTGATCAAATCCATCAATCAACATGGTCTTGTTCCTTGATAAACTAGTTATCCATCCATGTATTCAGATTCCTCTTTGGTACTCACACGTGCGAAATATCGATCTGCGAAAATGAGAAAAAGATTGTTTTGATGTCCAAACAAAGGTTGAAGAGGCATTTGGAAATGCCCGTCAAAGATTGTCTCTGTGATGGTAATCTCATCAGATGGCATAAGCATATTCTCTGGTGATCTAGGCATCTATCCATGGAGTCAGTTTCCTCCTTGGTGCTCTCACATGTGATATTTTGGCCTACCAAAATGGTAGAAAATAAGGTTAAATAACACCTTATGATATGCCCGCAAGGGCTTGTAAAATTCCCGCAGGGTCTAAGGGTTATGCTCGCGAGGGTTTGATTATGCCCACAAGGGGCTATGTGATGTCCACAAGGAGCTAAGGAGTATGACCGCAGGCAATTGAAAATGCCCGCAAAAGGGCTCAATATGCCCGCATGTGCTTAGTTATGCCCTCAGGGGCTAAATAAATAATCTCACAAGAGCTTGAAGATGCCCGCAAGGGCTGATAAGATTACTGCATGGTTTTGTATGTATGACCAAAATGGGGCTTATAAGATTCCCGCAAGGGGGATTGGTTATGCTCGCAGGGGTTTAATAAATAATCTCACAAGAGCTTGAAGATGCCCATAAGGGATGGTAAGATTCCTGGAAGGGCTTAAATTAATCTCACAAGGTGGTTAACATAGATACCCGTGAGTGTCTGGAAATGCCCACAGATGAAGGATGGGAGAAGGACGCATGCCCTAGATGAAGAAAGCCTGAAGGCCTGAGATGGAAGTAAGCTCGCAGATAGAAGAAGATACCAGCAAAATTGGAGGGTTCGCAATGAAGATGGAAGAAGGCTGCAGGCCTGAGATGTCCAAAGAGTTTTTGATTAAATAATTAATTAAAATTCTGTAATAAACAGAATTACAGAGTAAAAATTAATTATCATAGTTTTGAAAAGGTGTGTTTATGAAAGTATACGAGTGTCCATAATAATGTTTAATGAAGAAGCACATGTTCAGAGCGAAAGGTTGTGAGTATTGAAAAGATATGAGGTTGTAAAGGTACGGAGGAGGTATTTAAACTAAAATGTAAAGAGGAAGATGGGTGTCTCAGTAATTCATATTGTAGCAGCAGCAACAAGAAAAGAAAGAGTCCAGTAAAATGACGAATAACATGTGACTGATAAGAAGATCGGAAGCAATATAAGATCCCAGAGAAAGTAAACAACAGAACAGTATGTCTCTGTGTGTTTTAGCATGAAGATCTGAGGTAGTGAGTGACTAGAGAAAGAAATAGAAGAACAGAGGATATATGTTGAAGTGTTTAATGAAGATCTGATGCAATAAAGAGGCCAATGAAGACCTTTGTAGCAGCAAGACAGAGACCAAGTGAAGAAAGCAAGATACAGAGTTTGAAGAAAGTCTGGGAAGTTTAATAATATCAAACTAGGGTGGTAGGGTGGTGCTAGGGCAGGCTACATTCCTGCAAGGGGATTGTATCCTCCTTGCAGTGGTAGATGGTAAATGGGGTGTTGAAGCATCCTTTCAGTATTGGTTGATAAAACAGGGGGTCGTAGCCTCCTTCCAGTAGTTGCTAGTAAATAGGGTGTTGTAGCATCCTTTTCTATTGGAGCAGGCAGAAACCAGGGTGTCATAGCATCCTTCAGTTGTAGTTGAGAAACTTGGGGATTGTTGTGTCCAGCAAGTGGTAGCTTGAAAAAACCATTGTAAATATAAATTTTGCAGTATAGAAAGAGTTGGTGGTTTTCCAAATTGGGCTTCCATGATAAAATTATGTGTTCTGTGTATCTTGTTAATTCCATGTTTTAATTAATTTTAAAAATTGGTTTAAAATGGTAAAAAGTTAACAATACTGATTCACCCCCCCCCCTCTCAGTATTGACCAATATTCCAACCAGACGAGGATCCGGGAAGCTTTCAACACCACTTGCCATTTCACCCAGGTTGAGACATGAGTTGTTTGGTTGATATCATCCCACGCACGATCACTATAGGGGATGTAAATGGCGGGCAAGAGGATTTACCATTGTTAGTTTCGGTGGTGTGGGAAGCATAATCATTGGTTGGGGGTGTCAATGTTATGGAGAATTCATAACTTAGGTATAATTCATTTGTATGCATTCTTATTTAACTCCTTGTCTTCCATTAAGGGTTGACATTTTCTATTGGGGGTTGATGTCTTTTGTCATAACTCTATTGTGGAGGTTGTTGATGTGTGATTTTCTATCCACTCCACTAATAGCTAATGGGTTTCCTTCATGTCTTTGTGTCTTCTATTTGGTAGCTAATTCATACCCTCTCTACTATTTCAATGCCCAACTTATAACCTATTGTGTTTTAGCTTAAGACAACACTAAAGTCATTTGTGTATGCCGAATTCATCATCATCTATAGATACTAACAAAAGGTGCCTGATGGTTTCACTCTAAGAGTACTGTTTTTTTTAATGTAAAAGCATGTAAACAAAGATTGAAAACATAATACTAGATTCATAGTCCTTTATATGCTCATTTTATGCTTTCATACTCATCCAAATCATTAGACTTGTTTCCTATATTCCATCATACATGGGGAATTGAATTTTCTCAATTTGAGTACTTTTATAGAAGGTATATGAATAAAACAATATCTCTAAATTTGTTCACGAAATAATGGATAATGCATGTGTGAGAGAACCATGAATATATAAATCCCTTATTAATGCACCCTCCATTTTCTATTCAATATGAAAACAAGTATTTGGTGGAACATAACACGTATCCATAAGTCCCTTATTAATACACCCTTCATTTCCTATTCAATATGAAAACAAGTGTTTGGTAGAACATGAGACAAAATTATCAAATGCATTCACCCTCGAGGGAAGGTATGGGGCTCTTGAAAACTTGTAATAATATAGGAAATACCTGGATGAAGCAAGATATATTTGATAAGTCACTAGTTCCTCTATAGAAAAGCCTATCTGAAAAACCCAATGGTAGAAGACAACATGGAAGAAAAGGTGAAGGACAAAGTCACATAAGGCTAACTTACAAAATTGGAAAAGGCACGATCTTTGGACTGTGAACCCCTCCTCCTTCAAGAAACATAACTTAAATTAAATATTTGATGTCGTCATGTGTGCTCCACAATCCCTAATTGTCCCTTTAACCAAAGTTCATGGGGTCTTGGATATATTTTTCAACGCCTTATCATTCCAAAAGTTGATGAAGTCTTTGTTGAGTCCCTTAATTGACCTCTTCCTTCAGTCTTAAAGAAGAATGCTCAATTTGGACCTTGCATAATGCTATGTATTTCTTGTGTACTACTGAATCAACCCCATAATTCTCAAGAAACATATCATTAAGCCATCATCTTATCTCATTCTACTTTCAACCTCTTCAAGGTCTTGCTAGTTTACTTCTCTCTAAATCTTGAATTCTATACAAAAATGAAAGGGGTTTTATGTTTATAGAGCTTGTCCCTTTAACCAAAGCTTCATGGGGTCTTAGATATATTTTTCAACGCCTTATCATTCCAAAAGTTGATGAAGTCTTTGTTGAGTCCCTTCGTGACCTCTTCCTTAAGTCTTAAAGAAGAATGCTCAATTTGGACCTTGCATAATGCTATGTATTTCTCGTGTACTACTGAATCAACCCCATAATTCTCAAGAAACATATCATTAAGCCATCATCTTATCTCATTCTACTTTCAACCTCTTCAAGGTCTGGCTAGTTTACTTCTCTCTAAATCTTGAATTCTATACAAAAATGAAAGGGGTTTTATGTTTATAGAGCATGGAGTACCACAATGGGATAGGTTCCAAGCATGTATGCACAACCCCCTTAGGTCTAAATTCTTAAACTCGTTATAGGAAAAGAATTGCATAAACCAAATATGAAGCCATGAAAAATATTTGGGTATTTTGGAATTGTCCAGTTGATGGGAAATTTTAACTGATATCAACTCCCCCTAATCAAATGCCATATATTTGTCCACAATATAATGCATAATATAAAGGACATACTTGGGAACCTTTGAGGTGGTTTCCTGGCCCACAATCCTAGAAAAATGCCATGCAACCTCATAGTACAACTCTATCAAGTTAGAACTATCGATCTAGTAAGAATTATGGCCTTTCCATTAGTTGGGAGAGACAACTATTTCCTCAAAATCGATACCCCGCCACCATTTGCATTCATAAAAATATATGCATATTTGAATCCTAAAAACAATGGTTATTGTAGGGAACCTCAACATGCCTCTAAAAATATCATGTGCAAGGGAAACATGGGCCTTGCGAATTTCTTTCAAATTCACAACAGGATTCTTGGGAACAAACCTATTGGAACATTATTGAATAATCTCATCAAATGGTATACTTTAGGAATAGAGCCAACTTTTTCTAGATCCAAAGAGTACCAAACCTTACATCCTTATGCAAACATTCCTCCATCTTTAACTACCACTTCGATGCTAAGGAATAACAGAAATCCTTGACTCTTTGAGCTATGTTGTTCAACATGTCCCCACAATATGGTTCATATTTTTTCCTTGGAGCCATCTATGATAATTACTTGTTTACTGAAGAGCCCTAGATAAAGTACCCTTAATCAAAGACCATGCTTTTTATCATTCACATAGTTTTGTAAAGTTCATGTGTTATGATGATCTTCAATAAAGCCTTGCCACCCTAGTGTCTTAGTGTTAATCTCAAAGAGACATCTCTAGATATGACATCAATGAGAACGTTAATGAGAATTATGTAAAACCTAATGGCATCGTTGGTAGGGACATAAATGAGCAAAATTGGAGGTAAGATCCTTCATCATTCTGCATACAGAATGTGCAAGGCTAGGATTCAAAATATTAACATTTTGTCTGAATGATAGTAGTTTGTAAATTGCATAAGATGCATGGTTGTGGAGATATGGGACCTATCGATGATCAAGTAATAGATTTTCCACCACACACTCTACATACAAATGTAACAATGCATGAATGCAGGAAGTGAGATTTCACAATAGTAAACAAAGGATTCAAACTCCACACTATGCATTCTTCATGTGGAATGTGGATTGCAATAAGTGAGTAAAATTAAAGACTTAAAAGGAAAAGAGGGGTGCAACAAAAGATCATTAATACTACAATAATACTTTGGCTAAAGCTCTTGGGGTTTTGGAGACTCATGTTCAATATTTCTTTCAAACCTTGAAAAATATGGCATTCAATCCAATACATGTATTGGATCCAATGTACATGTGTTGAATAGCTTAAGGAACTCAATGGTTAGAACTAATGATAATTGATAGCATAGACAACTAAATGCTCTTTCTCTTGCTTTGATACAATATACCAAAAGAAAACTATATTTGGTCCTACAAATACTTTGTGTCTTGCTATCAAACTATATTTGGCCCTACAAATACTTTGTGTCTTGCTATCTTTCAAAAAAAATGATAATTTGAGGTGAAGATATGGAAGCAAATTTGATGAGTAGAAATCCTACTAATTTTGTGTACACAAATTCATAGGTTTCTTGAGGCTACAATTGTCTAAATTGTATTAAGCTAAGATGACTGCAGAATTTTTGACAAATATTCTATAGTTTGTTGGGAGCCTTGCTTGATGAGCAATATGAGTCTTATTCTTATTGTCAAATTTGCCATTTCGGTATTATAGTCAAATTGATGAAAAATATCTTTCATGGCCAATGATTATCACAAGTATTGGAGTTACATGGCAAACTCATGCTTTTGTTGTACCATGAATAGGTGTATTGGAAAATGAGTCTTGTGTTTTTTAATTGTATATTTGGATTATATGTATTTATATATACATGAACAAGAAGTTGCCGTTATTTTTTTTTTTTTCATCTCTCAAGTAGAGGCAATTTTAATACTTATAACTATTAGACATTTGCTACAATAGTATCTATGTCAACGACTAGTGTTTATTCATAGATATTTTTATATTGTATTAACACTTACTTTGAGACCTAGATTTATATTAGTATTTTTCTAGTTGAAATGAAGATATTTGATAGTTTTTAATGTTATTTTCATTCTTATCTTCATGATGTTGAAATTACAATTTCATTTATCTAAATAAATTTGGAATACTCATTTTTAATTAAGAACACTTTGAGATATATGTAACTGTAGTCTTAAATTTAATAAACTTCATAGATAAATTTTCATTATTTAAAGAAGAACAAAATAAATATTTATCATCTCATACCAATTTTAATAAATCGTTTAAAAAATAAAAATAAAAATTTATTAAAAAGCAATTCCATGAAAAGAAATTACAATCCAAATATTATTGCAAATCTAAACTATATTATTCATTTAAAAAAAATTAGACTTACACTGAGTCTTCCAAGGAGATAACATGATAAGTAATTTTAAAAATGCTAACCCAAAAAGCATTGTTTATATCTATTAACAGATAAATAGTAAAAAAATGATAAGTTTAAGCAACATTGTTTGTATCCATTAAAAAATAAATATTAAAAAAAATGATAAGTTTATTGCTTAAAATTTTTATTTTGTATATAAGAGAGCGACATCGAAAATACCTATAAAAACAATGACACGTTGGTTAAGATTTTTTTCAATACATGTGATCCTTTGCACCATATTTAGATTACAAAAAATACAGTTTAGTTAGATCACTTCATAGTAGTTTAACTTATTTTTATTAATTTTTTATAAAGATAAGATATAAATTTCTGAAGGAATGAAAATCATATAAATCTATAAAAAAATAAAAATTATAAAGCAATTTTTTTTAGGATTTATGATTTTATTAATTCTTAAATTTCCAACCATAAAATGTTTGGCCATATTTTTGTAAAAATATTTCCAATCATAAAAATTTGGCAATATTTTGTACAAATATTCAAATTTCTAAGCATTTCATATAGTTCCTAGACAATTTTGGCAATATTTAGAGTAAATTATTTTTTCCTATGAAATCTAGGGCCCAGGGTTGGAATTTGAAGGGCATATGCCCATCATGAGTCATTTTACCCATCAAAATACTGTTAAAATTTTTAACAAACCGTCCCAAAGAATAGACAAACAATTTGCTATGACATATTTTTTACGGTTAATTATTTTTCCAAACCGTCATTAATTTCTATCAATAAGCTTATTAAGATACATGTATGCCTAGATAAGTGGCATGTTATTATATAGGTGTAACAATAACAGATAGAAAGTCTTGGTAAAAACCCACAATTGCTTACTGGAGAGCTATTTATAGATGTCATTAGCCTAAAAACTCATCAATTAGCGGTTACTTGGGTGTTTAATTTAGTGTCCTTTAGCCGAATCTCCCCTGAGATTTCGGTCTTTTTCGCCATTTATTATATCTGATCGTGCAATATTTCTTTAATTACTCAGATCTGCCGATGCCACCAGGCTGTTTAACTGTTAAATCATGCATTAACTGCCAATCCATTGTCTGGATCTCGTTAGGATCTCAGTCTTTTTGATCATTTATTTTGATCGAATGGATAAGATTTTCTTTTAAGGTGGGATTTTGTCGGTGCCACCATTTTGGATAACGACCAACTAATCGACCGACAACTGTGGCGGTTAAATTTTCCGTCGGACTATGCTGGCGGTTTAGACAAAAGATTTTTCCTTTTGCACACATGTGCTTCTTCACCTTTAACTTCACAGCTGCACTTCCAACTCGTGCTTCACATCACAGCTTCTGGTGTATGCTTCACATATGTGCTTGCAAAGTGCACTTCGCATCCAATATTCCTTCGTGCACTGCGTAGTTCATCTTCTTTCTTGCACTGCGCAGTTCATCTCCTTTCTTGCACTGAGTAGTTCCTATTTCATGGAACTTCGTATTTCGCCAAAATTGTGTGCATACTCTTTATTCTCTCATTCTTAGTGTCCAATTTTAACTGCACTTGACACTTAGAATGTTTTCTCTTCTAATCACCGAGGGCTTGGCGAAGTAGGACTATCCCTGTAGGGTTTTTGTCTACTTCCATTTATCAAACTTGGTAGGTTTTCTTCGTCTAATGTGGCTAACTGAGCTGCACCACCGTTAGTAACATGCATAACAATATATGGCCCTAGCCAATGCATTTTAAATTTTCCAGGAAATTTCATGAATTTTCTATCATAGAGGAGGACAAGGTCTCCTACCTGAAAGAATTTGTGCTTGATGTGGTGATCATGCCATGCTTTTTCTCTGCCTTATGTACTTGTTGGTGAAATCCTACAATGAAGTGATCTTCCTCCAATCCAACCAAGTGTAGTAGCCTTTCTTCCATTGTCTCTTCATCTGCCATGCCTGTGAATGCTGCAATTCTCAAACTCGGTACTATGTATTCCATTGGCATCACAGCTTCCTGTCCATATGTTAATCTAAAAGGTGTATGGCCTGTCAACTTCTTGCAAGTTGTCCTGTATGCCCATAACACGACTGGTATTCGTAGATCCCAATCATCCTTGTTTGTGTTGCATACTTTGGTCAACGCATTTTCCAATACTTTGTTGAAGGCTTCAACAGTGCCATTTGCTTGTGGATGATATGGTGTGCTTTTTTGATGGTAGATCTGGAATTCTTCAGTCAGGGATTTGATAATTCTGTTAGGAAGTGTGTTCCCTAATCACTCATTAAGATCTTTGGGCATCCAAACCGTGTAATAATATTTTCAAAAATGAACTGTGCGGCAGTAACTACGCTACAGTCCTTCACTAGTTTTTCCTTTGTCCATCTGGTTAGATAATTTGTAGTTGTGATGATATATCTCAAACTAGTTCGTTTTCCTAGTGGGTTAATAGGTCCCACAAAATCAATAGCCCATTTATCAAAGGCTTGCAATGTTAACCATGGCCTCAATGGCATATCATCTCTGCGAGATGGTTTTCCTGTTCTCTGACAAACATCGCAACTGCGGCAATGTTCCTTCGAGTCCCTGTGGAGTGTAGGCCACCATAGTCCCGCTCTTAATATTTTCTACACAGTAGCGCTTCCTGCGTAGTGGCCTCCTGACACTCCTAAGTGTGCTTCAACAAGTATCCACGGTTTCTCATGTTCTAAGCACGCATCTGTGTAGTACTTCATTCAATCCAATCTTGTATAATTGCCTTGCAATTATGATGAAGTCTGTTGCTTTTACGGCCAGTTGCTTCTTCTGCTGTGTAGTAAATTCCTATAGGTGCCAGTCTTGTAGTCAATAATTCTATAATGTCTTTGTAATAGTCATATGCTATCTGAATAGCAAATAACTACGCATCTGGTAGACTCTCTTCCAGGTTTGTAGGTTCTTCTCATAACTCAATTCTAGAAAGATGGCTAGGTCCTGAGTTCATCCTTCTTGTCTTAACAACAATTTCAAAATCATACTCTTGAAAGAGTAGTAACCATTTGCATATTCTCCCCCCTAACACTGTTATTGACCAGGTATTTCAAAGCTGAATGGTCAGTAAACATACAAAAGTGCGCACCAAGTAAATAGTGCCTGAACTTCTGCAATGCGTACACCATAGCTAAACCTTCTCTTTCTGTGGTAGTGTAATTCTTTTCTGCTGAGGACAGATTTCTTCTTGAAAATGCAATAGGATGGTCAATACCTCCCTCACCTGGTTGTGCTAGCACAACACCAAGTGCAATGGATGAAGCATCGACATGTACATGAAATGGCTTACTCTAGTTTGGAAAGACTAGAATATGCGCAATTACCATTCTTTCTTTTAGTGTGTCCAGTCCTTTCTGGAAGTCTTCATTCCATATGAATTTTGCTTCTTTTTTCAATCATTTTTCCATAGGTGCGGTTATCTGCACATAACCCTTGATAAACTTCCTGTAATAGTCTGTGTACCCCCAATGTGGTGCGTAGTTGTTTTACTGAGTTAGGTGCTGGTAGATTCACAATAACTGCGATTTTTCCTAGATCAACCATCAGTTCCTGTTTACAGACACTGTGTCCTAGTAGAATTCCATATGGAACACAGAAGATGCTCTTCTTTAGGTTCAGGGAGATCTGATGTTGTCTACACTTTGCTAACATTAGCCTTAGGCTCGCATAATGGTTCTTCAACAACCCAAATATAGTCCAATCAACAAAATATACTTCTAGGAATTTATGAATAAAATATTTGAAAGTAGCAACCACTACTATGGAAAAAATGGTAGACACATTCTTCAGACCAAAGGGCATAACTGTATACGATATGAGCCCCCATTATGTGGAAAAAGTGGTTCTTATGCTTGTCTCTTGTGTCAATTCTGATCTAATGGTATCCAAAAAAATCCATCAGGTAAAAGAATATGCCTCATTCCCTCCAACATTGTCTAATACTTCATCTGTGAATGGAGTAGGAAATGGGTCATGTAACGATGCGTCATTTAGATTTCTGAGATCTACGCAGATCCTGATCTCACCTTTAGTCTTCTTATCCTAGATAACCATGGGAATTATCCATTCTAATTCTTCTACAGGCTCAATGATTCCTGCATCAAGCATCTTATTTAGCTTTGCTTTTACCCTTTCTTTGTATCTTGGATTGAGTCGATAAGGTCTCTACTTAATGGGCTTCACATCTGGCTTAAGAGGTATTTTCGTAACCCCTAAGTCGCCCAAAATGCCTTTCATTTCGGAAAAATTGGCCGGGAATAAATATTCATACTCGTGAAGTAGATCTGCGATCTGCGCAACTGTCTCTTCGTCCCAATAATCTCCTATAGAAGCGAAATTTGGTTCTTCAATGGTTCCAATGTTCACTTTTCGAGTCTTGACAAGATCACTTAGATCCAGAATTTCTAATGGTGGTCCTTCGACTTCGCGCTTTCCTTCAGATTCAAGTATATGGATGTTGCGCGGGTCGTCATCATCGCTTTCCTCGTCTTCTTCGTCTACAACGAAGTTATAACATTCTAGGGCATGTTCTAGTTGTCTTTCCCATTCTGGTTGCTGATATACAGGTTCTAGTGTGTCATCAAATATATTCCCTTTAATGACTTGTAATGCCTCATTTATACTTGGACATTTGTCTTCGAAGCTGAAAGTTGCTTGGAAGTTCTCAATCATAACAGACCATTCTGTTGTTCCTCTGCATAGTTCTGTCTCTGTGTACCAATTCTTTGGAATCTGCTCTAGTGTGTGTACAAACAGATGAACCCATTCTGTCTGTGGTCTATGTGTCCATGCTTTCTTGCAACTATCTATGTGATCCCTAGGATCAGTTTGTCCATTATATTTGACTTGTACAAGCTCAGTTTTTTCCAGAAATATGATCTCCATCATGTGCTTGCATTCTTCCCATGTAGTCATATTTTGTTTGTGCGCAACCCACCATCTAGCAGGTGTAGCGCGCAATGCTGTATTCAATGTTGATATCTTTTGTTCATATGAAACTGATACAATATATTCTTGAAATAATGGATGGATGTTAGGCAAGCCATCATAAGTAGGGATTGGACTTACCTCTTTTCCAATCTGGCGCAGTGATCTTGTGAGCTGCACGCATCTTCTTGCAGACACTTTGTCCATTCTGCTTTGCCAATTCTCCAATCCTGCATATGAGTCTACTATGCAAGAACTGTCACAGCGCCAACTCAATGTTCCATCAGTCGTTGGGTTGATATAGTCTACTTGATTTGTTGTCATTTTGTAAATACGATCCAAATCTTGGGCTCTGCATTCTTCTCTTATTGGCTCGATGTATCTAGGTCCTTGTGAAGGGTCCAAGGGTGCGATGAACCTTGTATCTGCTCCTTCAAATATCATTTGCTTCTTTTTCAAATTGATGATTGTGAGGTTATCCATGTCCCAATCTATCCCCAATAGTGCAGGAAAAGGTTGGCTATCATCTAAAATTTCGGTGACTTCGAAGTTTGCTCTACTTCGCACTCCATCAATGTCGACAAGGACGTTTGCTAACCTTCCAAAGGGTATAACCTTCTGCTGATTGGATAACCTCAACTGTATTGGTGACCATGATAACTTTAGCTTTCCCATTTGTTCCCATGTCTGCTTTGTCAAGACATTCAATTCTGAGCCTAGGTCAAGGATGATCTCATCCATCTCAAAGTCTCCAATCTGCGCATTCAGTTGCATTTCTCTTCCAGTTCTTTTATGGCTCTTCATATGATGAACCACTCTGTGTGCTTCATATACTATATTGCGCTACTTGTAATTACTTAGCAGGATCTGTAATTCTGCAAAGGCATTCTCATGCTTCAAGAGCTTCATGCATCTTTGTAACAACTGTGCAACAGGACTCGTTGCATCTGTTGCAGTTCGTGTATGATCATATGAGGCTAGCATATCCTTTACTGGCGAAGTTTCACTTCGCAACTTGATTCTTGGAGTTGCAGGTGCTGGTCCTTTGAAGGTTTCTCTTGCTTCCATGAAGGCTTCTTTCTATTTGTTTAGCTCGAAAGCAAGTGTTTTTTCCCGTCACTTTTCTTATCCAAGACCCTTTAGTAGGCTTTTGCTTAACATGACAATTCTCAGAAGTCGAAGCTTCTGCTCTGTGATTTGTTCCTGTCGTAGCTCCACTTCGCGTGACATCATGAATGTTACAATCTATATTCCTTTTCTCAGCTGCGATCATCTATATATTCTGGTTTTGCGCTTCTCGTCTCCTCTCTTGCATTTTTGCTTGTAAAACAGGGCATGCCTCAATGACATGATCAGAAGACTTACAATATTTACAAGTAGTACAAGGATTCATGCAGTCTCTAGATAAATGTCCAGGTTGAGCGCAATTATAGCATACTATATAACCTCTTCCTCTTCCTGGCCAGTGTTTCTTCCTCTGCCTCTGAATCCACCATGTCCTCTATATGCGCCTTGATCATACTGCGCATTATCATTTTTATGCGATGTTTCTTCTTGAACTTGGTAAACATCGTGTTTCCTTTCTATCATTAGTTCATAATCTCTATAGTTGGAATCATCATGGCCAACTGACTTACATAATGTGCAGTATAGGTTTTTAGGTGTTTGCACATATTTCTAAATTAAATAACAATCTTCCAGCCGATGTCCTCTACATTCATAGATCTCACACCATGGTCCTTGTTGTTGATTTAATGGGTTTGGTGCTCCACTGTTGATGTAATCTTGAAATATGGAACAATGTTCTTTGGAGTGACCCTCTCCCTTACACTTTGTACACCAAATTCTTCTCGGATTTCTTTTCCTTTCTTCATATCCTGGAGTTGTAATGTCAAGGTTTGCTAGCTGGGTTTGTATCTGAATCATACCTGTGCGAGTCTCTCCTATAGGCGAAGCCTCTAGTTTCATCGCAATCTCTTGGGCCTCTGTTTGCAAAGCAACCTTCTATTGCATCAACGGTAATCTAATGTGTGGCAACATCGTGGCTATGAACCATTCTTGGTGCTGTTGCGGTGTTATTTAGAAGCTCACTTGATCTAACAATGCTTTGAACTTCTGATCAAATTCCCATACTGTCTCAGTCAGTTTTTGTTTGATTTCTTTACGCTTTATGATACACTACGACTCTGACTTAGGTTTTTTAAATTCTTTGAGGAGCACAGTTCTAATATCCACTAGACTCCTATTCTGTCCAATATAATACTTCATAAACCATGTCAAGGTTCTATCCCTGAATGTGGTAACTAACTGTGCTTGTCTTATAGCATCATCATTGACTTGTTTGAAATTCCACACGACTTCACACAGAAAACCAGTGTTGCTCAGGGTATTCTAGACTCGTTCCTTTGAATATCGACAGTTTGATGTCGTCTGGCATTCTTCTTCTAGGAGGCATAGTGTTCTGTGATGTGTTAGGGATACTACTGCTCGGAATGTTCTACGTACTTGCTCCTGCGATGTTACTACCACTGTTGTTTTGTGTATTAACAGTATTGTCAATTGGAGGATTCTGTGGAGTTATAGGCCGATAGGTAGCTATTGGAGGTTCTGTTTCGCTATCAGGCTCAACTTGTAACTCAGTTTCTATAGAGATGTGAAGCTCATGTTCATTAGATCTCTTCTCGGTACTAGACTTGTATCTTTTACCACTTCTTAATGTGTGATTATTTTCTTTGGTATCACTGTCTGAATTATCGAACATTACAAACTCAAAACTTCTAGGGATCTTATTGCATTCTTAAGACACCTTTCTTTGCTAACAACATTTTAATTTATAGGCTAAGATTGTGCAGATACTTACCTCTGAATCCTTTGAAGAATTCTGCCTCTGCTGCGCTGTGACACTTCAAAGTGTCCACAACAAATTCTGTAACATAGGCTTCCAGTATGCTATCGAGCCAGAAGTTTACTGCTCTTGAGATTGGGCTATCCACCGCTTTAAGCCTATGAATCAGTTCTGGAGTCCACGCCGTAGGCTCTCCTCCCTGATAACAATTCTTTTGTTCTGCTAATCTTGACAACCACTCATGTAGTTCGTTGTTGAAGGATGCAAAGAAAATTTCATGAGTATCAGAATATAGGTATCTCTGCAACCATTCTATGTCAGAGAAACACAGATGTTTGTTCTCCTTTCTTGTAAACTCTCTTTCTGTCCTTATCCACCTAGTTCTGTATTTCCGTTCTCTCGAGATTCCAATATTTAGAACACATCACCAGTTCAAGCATGGCAACAGAACCATTTGTTGGGCTACTAACCTCTTTCTCCTACTGACTTGGGTTCTACGCATTTGTGGTCCAACAAAACCCTTCTTCACCGGCCCTTTCAACAATAGCCTGTGAACAAGCTGAGGTCTCACCCAAGACGAAGTTTATGGGGGATTACAGAATCAGGTTTATGTAATCGGGTGATGCGCGGTTCTACAAAAAGGGGGATCGCACGAAGCTTCACTTACTCTGCGGTTAACACTTATACTAAAGCGCATACAGGGACTGCACACTTCAAAAAAAACCATTCAGACAATAGTTCAGCGCAGTTGAAGACTGCACTACCTTTTTAGAAATCACACATCTTTGATAAACTTTACTTAGTGTAAATTACGCATTCAACAAGCATATTGGATGGCATACTTTGTGACTTATGCAATACGATGAATTACAATGCAACTGCGCACTTCTGGTGCTACGCTTTCAGGTAATCGCACTTACATAGATTTCGTTGACTTAGTGTTTACCCAAATACTCATGCATTCATCATATACAAAAATACTTGCACATTCAACATTCACACATATATGTTCAACACTTAACATATTATTCCCATCTTTCATTCACATGGAGAATACATATAAAAGCGAAGATACATCTAACCATAAGCATGCACTTAACCATTAACACTAACAAACACACATATCCAATCACACAACACAAGAATTACGTGGTTCACCCCCCCAGATGGGAGCTACGTCCATAGGAACTGTTGATTATATTAATGGGAAGGGTTCAACAGTTCCATTATGTGCACTCAGCTGCAGACTCTCTTCTCTCTACAATAGGTCTCTGCGCACATAGCTGCAGAACCTCTTTACAATGCTTAGTCTCTCCACAGAGATCAACACAACTTAGAATTCCCCTTGAGATTAACAACCCATGTGAGATTAACCCTTTCCCTTACAAAAATGCCCCTTTTATAGATCATGCCCTTAGGTCACGTCTTTACAATGCATATGGGCCAACACCCTAGAGTAACCCGAGTTGGTGCGGTTACTCCACCAACCCTTCCTGTCTCAGTCGACAGCTACTCCACTTGCTTCTGGCCGTGTTGTTGGGCCACTCGTGGCTCACACACCCTTCTGACAGCCACAGTCATCATAAAACGGTTATAACTGCATACTGACGTGTCGCTTTCCGCCCCTCTGGCCTTCCTGTCGTTGTCGACCCATGGCTTAGCTTCTAACCGTTTTTCGCCACTCTAACTGGTAGGTCGCTTTCATCTGTTTCCACACTGCTCCTTACCCAACTTCCGGGAATCATGGTGTTAGTTACCCAAAATAGGTTGCTTTCATCTGCTCGACCTTACTTATACTCTTTACCCAAAATAGTTGTTGCGCTGGCACTGCGCATTAGCAAAACTGCGCTGTGCTTAGGCTTCGCACTTCGAACTGCGCCAAATGGACTTCGCGATCCTAACTGCGCCAAATGGACTTAGGATAATCTCCTCAAGCATGGATTTGTTGGATTGGGCATATGTGTATTATGCCAATCGGAGATGGAGAGTGTCTCTCATATATTTAATCAGTGCCCGTTTTTCAGATTGGTTTGGGGGAATTGAGGAGGGAGCTTAAGCATGATGATGAATGGTTCAATCGAAGTTTCCTTGACTGTATTTTTAAATGGTTCCATTCAAGAGTAAAATTTAAAGACTTACCTTTGTTTACTATTTGGAAAGTGTGGAAAGATATAATTGATGTATCTTTGATGACATCAAGCTTTCTATTTATTATGTTTGTTCCAGAGTGCTTTGTTCTCTTAAAGAATTCTCAGCTTGCAAGCACAATCTAAAGCTCGGAGCTCTTAGAAGACCAGCTATTGGAGAAGATCTAGCTACAGGTTATTTTGATGGTGCTACAAAAGATGGCTTATGTGGGGTAGGGATGATATTAAATGTTATAAAATATTATCAAATATGGTTGAGGATGGGTGTTGGCAGAGGCAACAATACTAAGGCAAAATTTCTGGCACTATGGGGTTTATTGCGATTCACTAAGAAAATAGGCATCTTCAGAATCAATATTTTTGGTGATTCCAAGGTTGCAATAGATTGGGAAACATCCCACTCAAAGATGTATTTATTCATTTCGATCAGTGGGTCGGAAGGATTCGTGACTTGATCGATGGTTTTGCTGAGATATCATTTGATCACATCTACCGGGAATTAAATATGCAAAAAGACCTTCTCTCAAAGAAATCTATTGGACCAATGGATGGATAGATTTTCTTTGAATAATTTTCTACAAATATGTTGGTAGATTTGGGGTCTTTATACATTTTTAGGGGGTAACCGCTTAAAATTTAGCTGGTAGTTTTGTTGTATGCGCTGTTGAAGATTGTAACCAGCTAGATTATTTTTGAAAAGGCCATTTGTTAGAAGTTTTGAAGTTGATAGGTAGTCTATCAATATGACCATCTTCTTGGTATGCATTTTTTACTGATAATATAACTATGATCAGAAGGCTTATTTTGTATTGGATATAGGTAACTTTGATTTCATTCAAATAACAAGTTACAATTTTTTCTTTTTTTGAATATATACATATATATTGTCGTAATCAATAGTCACATGTGTATAAATATTGCATTTCTTTATGGATTCTATGAATAAATAAATAAAATGTAACAACCTCATAAATCCATATTGTTGTGTATATAAAATTCAAAATAGAATTTACAACAATAATTTAAAATGTTGTGTAAACCCTTATATTTCATATCGATGTTGGTTAAGAAATCTTGGAAGTTGAGCATGTTATTATAGGATGTTTGAATGTTTAATGTTGTTAGGATTTAATACTCCATCATTGTCCTATTTGCATTATTTACCATTTGCTAGCACTTAGTGATGTTATTTTCCCCCGAGTGGTGTGCATATGTCATCCAAGACTCAGTAGCCACCTAATGTGCCCTGCATGCATGACTTTAGGACCACTAGAGGTAGTTCCCTACTTTTTAGGAGCCAACTCAGTGTTCTAGTTCAGTCCACCTGAGTTAGCTGACTCTTGTGGGGGGTTTATGCTTTGAATGCCACTGATTGTGGCCTCATGCGCCCTTTTCTGAGTGATTTGCATGTCAAAATCATTGATGCGCCCTCCTTGGTCAATTAACTGATTGTGTCTTCAGTTAACTGAGTTTTGGTTGAGTTTAACTGAGTTTGGGAGCTCTAGAGCACTGATAGAGGTGACAATTACTATGCTAGATAGATTGAGACTCGAATTCTGCTAGGTAATTCGAATTCTCTCCATTGTAACATCATTGTTCATTATACTGATTATTGGATCATGTGACATTATTCTGTTCATATCTGATTTCTCATGCATGATTAATTATTTGCTCATTTTACTGCAGTTTTCACTGTAATTCATCTTTTCTGCTCATTCTTTCTCTGTGAGGTATACTCAGCTCCATGATCTATTGTGATTTAGAATTTCACATGGTATCATAGATCAGTGAGCATAGGTTGAGTAGCTTCTTTCATTAGTGCACCAGAACCCTCTGGATTTCCACAACAAATCCTGGTGCCATTGAATTCATTGGAGAAATCCTTTGAGGTCTATCCATGTGTAAAGGATCCGGAAAAATGTGCCTATTGTCCTAAAGCAATGCTCAGTAGTAGTCTATCTTCAAAATTGAGATTTTTTTGTAGGTTATTGAAAGTTTTTTAGTGCAGCAGTAGCAATAGTACCACATTGTATTCACTCCAGCAATTCTAATGGAGAATTTGAACTTTCCTCTCTCTCCTAGGATCTTGACACCCTTCAATTACCTTGATTGGAGGGATAATATGAAGATGGTCTTGCGCAACAAGTCACTGTACACGGTAACAATGGGAAAGGAGTTCGAACCTCAAGCAGTTGTTGAGAAGGCCAAGTATATGAATAGGTTGGATGAAGCATTAGGTTTCATGTGTATTCATATTTCCAGAGATCTACTCTTCCACCTCGATGGATTGAAGACTCCAAGAGAGGTATGGTTGAAGTTGGAGACCCTCTTCGGCAAACAAGATGAGCTAAGGGGCCATATTCTGGAGAATGAGTTGATTTCTCTTCAACCGAGCAGTTTCGAGACCATCCAAAAATTCTTTTCCAAATTCAAATATTTGTTCATGCAATGAAAGTAGTGTGGCATTGAGAAGAAGGATGAGTGATTGGTGTTATCCATTCTGAGCAAGTTAGGTCTTGAGTTCTCCGTCTTTGTCTCTACCTTCCATTCAGGGTGAATGCTAATCCCTGGTTGGAAAATTCCATCCTTAGATGTTTTCACTAAATCTGTCATCCAAGAACAAGACAAACTTATTCAGATGGACGCTTTGCAAGCCTCTAGAAATCAGGATCTTATGGTTGGGGAGTCAAAAAGTGCGAATGCCAAAGGGAAGCACAAGGGAAAAGAGAAGAGGCAATCTGAACACAAGCAGAATGTCAAGTCTAGTCCATCGGAAGGATCCTCCAACTCCAAGAAGGACAAGCAAAAACGATTTGAGAAATCCAAGTGTTGATATTGCAAGAAAGGAAACCACCTAGAGATATCTTGCATGCAGAAGAAGATAGATCAGATGACCAAACTTCTTGAACAACACAACATTACCCTCCCAACAGGCACAAGAGAGACTGATTTTGGAAGTGAGTCTGATGGTCATGAGAGATGCCATGCATGGAAGGATGGATTTTCACAATCACAAGCTTTCCTCATAGATTCAGGAGCCTCCAACCACATGGTTTCCTCCAAAGAATCATTTTCTTCTCTAGATGTCAATGATGGTACGAGTATTCACATGGGAGATAACTCTCAGATCTCTGCTGAAGGGAAGGGCACAGTGCATCTGGAGCATAGAAAGCTCAAAATGTTCTATTTGTGCCTTCTTTGTCAACAAATTTATTGTCTATATATGAGATGACTCACACAAGTTCACTGAAGAAAGTGGTCTTTGGTCCTAACACAATTGAGATTGCAGAGATCTCTCTCAGAAGATTATAGCGAAAGGGTTTGCAAACCATGCTTCAAAGGAATATGATTTCTCTCACTTTTTTCCATACTCTCTACCTACTCCATTGGCATCTGATGAATATCATAGTGATATCTCTTCTAATGAGGATGAGGATCAAGATCTTGATGTTGAGAATAAATTTAAAGGAGATCCAAATCCAGATCCAACACCTACTCCCAAACCATGGACAAGGCCAATATGGGATCACGAAGTCCTTGTAGCTGCTGGAAACATAGTTGGGGATCCATCTAACCATAGAACCACCAGATCTCAGTATCATGCAAACCTTGTACTATGTCATGTAGATCCACTTCTCTCAAAGAGGTGCTACATGATGGTGGAATTTGATCTACAATCCCTTGAAGAGACTTGCCATGGGGGATCTACAACCAAGTACAAATCTCAATTGGTTGACAAAGGGCACTCAAAGGTTCATGATTTGGACTACAATGAGCCATTCGCTCCAGTAGCAAGAAGGGTTCCTGAAAGACTCATTTTGGAAAATATAGCTTCGACACAATGGGAGGTACATCAGAGGAGCAGATCTAGATCCAGATCTAGATCTAGCATCTGCATTGCTATCCTACATAGGAGCAGATTGCCAATATTTTTGCAAAGGATTTCACTCAGGAAAATTTTTCCCTTCTCTGCTTAGTATGAAGGTTCTTTGAATTCCCTACTGCTATTCTTTTTTGAGGGGGGGTATTTTTCCCATGAGGTTTTTCTCCATTTCCTTAGTTCATGGACAATTCTTTTATTTTCAATCATTTATTTGATTGTATGGGAGACATTTGGTCTTACTAACTAGGGCCCAAGATGCACAAGTTTGGATTAAGGGGGAGTGTTAGGATATTTTAATACTCCATCCTTGTCCTACTTGCATTATTTACCATTTTCTAGCACTTAGTGATGTTATTTCCTCCCTAGTGGTGTGCAGATGTCATCCAGGACTCAGTAGCCACCTAATGCGCCGTGCATGCATGATTTTAGGACCACTAGAGCAAGTTCCCTACTTTTTAGGAGCGAACTCAGTGTTCTAGTTCAGTCCACCTGAGTTAGATGACTCTTGCGAGGGGTTTATGCTCCAAATTCCACTGATTGTGGCCTCATGCGCCCTTTTTTGAGTGATCTGCATGTCAAACTCATTGATGCACCCTCCTTGGTCAGTTAACTGAGTTTTAGTTGAGTTTAACTGAGTTTGGGAGCTCTGGAGTATTGATAGAGGTGACAATTACTATGCTAGATAGGCTGAGACTCGAATTCTCTCCATTGTAACATCATTGTTCATTATACTGATTATTGGATCATGTGACATTACTCTATTCCTATCTCAATTCTCATGCATGATTAATCGTTTGCTCATTTTTACTACAGTTTTCATTGTAATTCAACTTTTCTAATCATTCTTTCTCTGTGAGGTATACTCAGCTCCATGATTTGCTATGATTTAGAATTTCACAAATGTTATTATCAATTATCACTTGAAAGTTGAAACCTAATAATTTTGTTCAAAAAATATTAAATAAGCACTCATTGTTTTCTTGTAACATCGATTTAAGCTTTAACATCGTTAGTCATTAAGTCTTAATGGTTGTATCTTATACTTATTGTAAAAGATAATGGTACTCAGATAAAACCCTAGATCAAGTAAAGATTACATGATTTTATCTTTGAATATAAAAAGTAGAAGAGTTAATTACCATTAACTATCCTTGGAAGCTGGTCATATATTTTTAGATATGGATTTGTATTTTTAACCTAATTGCACATACTCATGTTTACAGATACTAACCTTCAATAATGTAGATATCCAAATACATGGATTTTGGAATTTTCAACGGATTTTAAAATTGAAATTTAATATATATTTATATAAATGTTTTTTGCAATGTAGCTAATTTAAACTTGGAGCCGACATGTCCTTGGTTTTATAAAAAAATATATATATTTGTTTTTTGGAGTTGGCATGTACTTGGTTTTATAATTATTTTATATCCATTTTTTTGGAGTCTACATACATGCAATGTAAACATTACAGACATGACACATCTCGTCCACTTGGATTGTGGAAAGTGCATGCCTCTCAACGCAATAACAATGATTTTAACATGACTTCCCAAGGCAGCGAAACAACATGATGCTATCAAGGTTATGGTTGGAAAACTGAGCAAAGTTGTTCACTTTATTCCTATAAAATCAGTTAGCATTGCATAATTTCTTTTATAAGGGATATTTTTTGGTTGCATGGAATGTCTACCATAATTATATTAGACAAAAATCCAAAATTTACATCAATTTTTTGTAAATGATCACTATTCCAAAAACTGGGTACACAATTACACTTAAGTGCTGCTTATGGTACACAAACAGAGGGATAGACAGCGGGAAAAAATCAAATAATGGAAGATATGCTTCGCATGTATGTTATGCACAAACCCACTCAGTGAAAATATTACCTGCACTTAATTGAATTGGATTAATACAAAGGATATCGGGCATCATTGAATCCATTTGAGACACTTTATGGTAGAAGATGCAATAATTCATCGAGTTGGGATAATCCAATAAACAAAATTAATCTTAAACCAAAAATGCTTAAAGAAATTGAATAAAAGGTTATTATGATCAAACAAAATCTAAAAACAACTTAAGATAACTAGAAGAGTTATGTAGACAAGCACATGATACATAAATAGTTTAAACTTAGAGAACATGTTTATCTTAAAGTCAAACCACGAAAGAGTTATTTGAAATTGAGAACTTGTTTCAAGCTTGCACCTAGATATTGTGGTCCATTTGAGATCCTATAAAGGATGGGGTTAGTAGCACATAAATTTGCATTACCTGCTAACATCAAAGCACATAATTTTTTCAATGTTTTAATGTTCAAGAAATATAAACATGATTCTAGCCATGTCGATTGGGTTTTGATTCAGGTGGAACCAGAGGGAGAATTCTAACCAAAACCCTTATGCATCATAAACCAAAAAGTAACATTGCTTCGGAACTGAGCCATCTCTCATGGAAAAGAACAATGGAAGAAATTTGGACCAAATGAGGCTACTTGGAAAATGGAGAATGCCATGAAAGACACATATCCATTCCTATTCCAATCATAAAACATTGATGAAATAAAAGAACATTGAGGATGGTGTTATTCCAAGGGGGAGGGGATGTAATGTCCCAATCTCAATCCTTGGAATCATATGTATTTGATGTTAAATATGTTTTAGATTCTTTGTGTGGACATTTTTTTCTATACTTTATTATCCCATGATGTAAAGTCATCATGGTAATTATAAATAATGGTAGATATGGACGATCAATAGAAGAACAAAGACTAATTGAACATGAGCACCTACAAGGGTTGTGATACGACAAGAGGGAAATGTGAGGAGGTCTAAAGGAATATAGATTTATTTGGCCACCTTGCCATTACCCAAATCTTTCATTTTTTTATCAACTTGAACCTAAACTATGGTTTAAATTGAGAAAAAAAATAATGGATTTAACCACCTCCTAAATCTAGGAAACCACCTTCTATAGGAAATCTATTTCATCTATGTTATTAAAACCAAGAAGAGTTGGATTAGGACTCTCCTGGCCATCCTTCATGAAAAGAAGAGAAATTCAAATTTTGGAGGGGACTAGCTTTTTAGAAAAGTGTAGAGAAGATAAAAAGAGTTTTTAATCTTGAAAGAGTAATATACCATACAGAGAAACTATGAAAAGAATCCATTAGAACCTTGGAAGGAGCCAAGAATCAAGAAAAACTTTGCTTGTAGTTAATGGACAGCAGTATAAATTATTTCAATGCCACATTGAAGAGCACCGGAGGGAAGAACTTCTGAGAGACTTAAGTTGAAAATGAAGAACATCTTGTGTTGCATGGGCAGGTATTATGGGTAATAAACAGCTGGTCTAATTTAGCATTTAAACAGTACCATACTTAAAAATCCTCCCTTCCATTTTGAGTTGGAGAAATTGTTTTGATAGCTTTGCATATTTACTTCTTCGCCCTCGTGGTATCATAGCCTAGTTGGCAATCTATGGTTGTATGGGAATCACTCTGTCTCAGTCAATTGTTGGAATCCAACATAAAAATAAAAGTGCCACCTCTTACTATGAATTTTGTCATTACTAATTATTCTAAGAATTTTTCTGTATAACTATAAACTGCATATTTTGCTATGCATTTGGATGTAGAATTGAAGAAATTCATGCTCTGTATACTCTATACTCTGTATGTTTTCACCCATGTTTGGAATTTTTCATATACATTGGTTTCAGTAGGTAAAGCAATATATGTATATTCTCAACTGATAAATTAAAAAAAATATATACTTCTATTTTCCTTTGCCTATACATGTTGTCTCTGTAAGTTTATAATCAGTTTGAGAAGATTAACCCTCAAAATTTGATATACATGTTGTCTCGTAAGTTTATAATCAATTTGAGAAGATTAAACCTCAAAATTTGCAATGCACTCTTAGCATACATGATCAATGACTGTTCATACAAACACTTTGTGGTAAGGATCATCAATGCCACATACAAGATGCTCCACAAAATCATGAACCATGATCGTTGTTCATAGTACAGTTTGAGTTATTCTTAGTCTCTGCAATTGACCATAAACACTTTACAGAACCATATGCTGAAGGTTGCTCTAAAACCATGACTTCCTCTACCTGTGCTTGGGCTTTATATAGCCTCAGTAATCATAGCCTGCAGTGGTAGGGCAGTTGGGATTTGTGGAGGTTAAGTCACCACAGGTTAGCTGTTCAATTCTTGCATGTCAGGGGTTGAGGGTGGGAGCCACCCAGAACGGAATTAAAGTGACCCAAGGGCATCCAGGATGGTCTTCATCTTAGTACAAACCTGGTAACAGCATCTTCCGGGTGGACATGATAGATCGTTCTTCCATTCAACATTGTGACTGGCCTTGGCCTAGGTATAGACCCATCCTTCCAGTGTGGTGGATTCCTAGCTGTAAAAAAAGATAACCTCATTATTCATGATTTCTTAGTGCTTTGGCAACTTGTAAGACGCTCGAGAAGAGCCAACAAATTTACTCCATGTTAAAGGAATCTTCTAGTGGCAAAAATTAGTACTTTTGGTGTTTCATTTTTGTTTTGGGCAATCCAAGGTCCAAGTTGTCAAAATGTTCAAAGTAAGTGCCTATTTGATTTTGGAGTCAATTAAAGGATTAACAAAATACTATCTTTTCGGTTTTCTGTTGCTGAATTGATATGTAACAACAACATCAATTAGACATTACTCATAGGATGCCAATAATGGTGATGCACTACGAATCAAAACCTACAAATTTGACCAATGACTTGAAAGTGTGATTGTTTTAAAAAACTATTTCAATCATTCGTTTTATTGACCACACTTTCTGAAGTTGAAAGTATATTTTACAAAATGAACTTAAATCTCTGAGTTGAATCCCTTGTAAACAGAGCAGCTTAATACCATCAAAACACAAATTTCTGATTTAAATCTCTTGTAAGCAAAGCAGCTTAATGCCAACAAAAGATTCAATTTACTGGCCTAAATTTCTGAGTTAAATCTCTTGTAAGCAGAGCAGCTTAATGCCAGCAAAACACAGTTTATTAGCCTAATTTCTGAGTTGAATCCTTGTATGCAGAGCAGTTTAATGCCAGCAAAATAATCATTTTACTGGTCTAAATTTATGAGTTGAATCCCTCATATGAAAGGCAATTATGATGCCAGCGATTGTTGTCATAATTATGTCATATTTTATATCATGTCTTTCTATGAAAGCCGATTATGGCAGTAGCAAAGTAGTTGTCATAAAGGAGGAAGAATTCCACTGTTGAAATCATGTTATACAAATCAGATTTAAGAGAGAAAAATATTTACTCTCACAATATGAATTGCTGAGTTGAGTTATAACCCTATTTGACTCAGTTCTAAACGTTAAAGTTCCAGTTATTGTTTGGTTTGATATGGCGCTCCACCTATCGAACAAATAGATGAGAAATAAAAATATACACTGAAGCAGCTTGAGCATTATCCACTATTTGGTAAACAAATTCAGAGATATTGTTTTATTCCTGTACCTTGTATAAAAGTACTCAAATTGAGGATATTCAAATCCCTAGGTATGCTGGGATATATGACAGTCTGTCTGATTATTTGGATGAGGATGCAAGCATAAAATTATCCTTAATTTTATCCTTTCTTACCTAGTTCTCTTAAGTTAAATGATTTATCACTATTTTATCTTGTTCTAATTTATAATTTATAATTATCTTTCAAATAGTTATATAACAATTAATAATAATACTTTTTCAAATAGTTATATAACAATTAATAATAATACTTTTTCTGTAATGGTCAACTCCTTCAATCTTATATTTATTTAATTTTAAAAGTCACTCTCTTCAATTTTATTATTTTTATTGATTGTTTACTTGCTTGCTGGAAATTTACATAAATTTCACAGTAATTAAATGTTCTTTTTAATACTTTTAAAACTTATATTCACAAATAATTGGTTTAAGTTTGAAATATTTATTAATAATTATCAACTCAAAGTGAAATGTAGATGTAACAAAAAAATTCTTAAGCCAATTAAGTCTAAAATTATCTAAATGTTACTTTCTCTTTGGTCATAGGTCTAAAATTATCTAAATGTTACTTTTTCTTTGGTCATAGGTCTAAAATGATCTAAATGTTACTTTTTCTTTGGTCATAATTTGAATATATTACATATATTTGGGTTTCCAATTTTTTTTTGGAAAGTCATTCTCTAGTCCACAATGTACTATGTGAAGGAGGCAAAAGGGTGGAAGTGAGTATGCAGCAAAAACAAAGAAGAAGTCGAAAAAAAGTTAAGAAACACATTTTTATTATGTAAATAAAATATTTATACAAAAATGTTTACGGTCACCAAAATGTTTTCACGGGTGTAGATCTACTTTGATCAGAGTTTACATAGTTAAACACCAACAAAACCCTATCCTTCAGACTTGAATATATCCATATATCTATGTAGTTTCTTTTTTTTCCCGCCCAAAAAAGCATACTATTGTTATTCATAAACTGAATCAAATAGTACATGATGTTAACATAGATACAACTGTTTTCTCAAAATTCATGATCAAAGCTATCTGCTTATCTCACCATCAACAAAACACAAAATAATTACAATATCCAAAAACCCAAAAATGGAGTCCAGCAGTCACTAGTGAAGGAAGTACTTAGTGTAAAAGGCCCTCCTCTCCCTCCAAAGCCTGCTTTGATAGCTGGTCAGCCTGTGCATTAAATTCCCTATAAATATGCTCCAAAGAAATAGCACTGAAAGATTTCAGTTCAAATTTAATTGTTTCATGGTGGAAGACAAACCATTCTTAATAAAATATCAAATCATTTTACAACCAGGCACTTCGGCTTTCCAATCCAGCCACGTGTGTTATTCCAACCAAGATTAAAAAGCTCCAATTTTGCAAATACATCTTTACCAAATATCTGAATCCAATTGATAAATACACCAATTTTATGAATCAAATCGATAAATAGACCCACTAGCAGCACCGTACTAACACTGAAGCAACTATATTAAAATTTTCAAATTCAAGCAGAAATTTTTTTGGAGGCAGACAGTGAGAATTCTGTTGGAATTTTCTTGTTTTTCTTTTTGGTCTGTTTTAACAGTGGATCACGATGAGGATGAGCTGCAAATGGCGTCGAGGATGAGCCTGTAGCAACACCATGTCCCAAGCCTTTCAGTCAGTCTGTTGTTCATAATACTGTTCATATGTATAGAGTTACTTGTTTTTTTTTATTCAATGAAAATTTTAAGGTGAAATTTAGCTATGGACTAATTTTAGGAGTATTTTCAAAAAAAAAAATCTTCAATTTCTATTTTTTCCTGAATTGATTTCCCTAGACAGGGTTGGAATTTCATTTTATCTCTGTCCTTCAACCAATTTTTTTTAAGTTCTTAAGTTTTGTCTTTTCCCCGTCACATAATTAGTGAAAAAGAAACCCTTCAACAATGAAGTTTTATTAAAAAAATACCATTTAATAACAATGTGTTTACTAACCCCGGATTGACACGACGGCAACCAGAACCATGGGAAGGAGCACCATCCGCCCACCTGGCAGCGTGGCTCCTCCACCTTGCAACAGGCCCGAGGATGCACTTCCCCCTAGACACCGCCTTTAATGTTGGACACGATCCCTCTCCACCTAGCCCCTTCGCACGCGCTTGGTTTTATAACTCACATGGCTCAGTGGTTGGCATTTATGTCGGCGCTGGTTTCTACGTCCCTCCCTCCCATCTGGTTCATCTCCGCCATTAAGCTCTCCTGTGTGAAGCCTGCTCCTTCCAGATGCGTGCTCATAGATATGAGGCTCCCTATCCACTCCCCTACGGTCATTACTTGCCTCTGCTACTCCCTGTCTGTCTCCTATGTTGAGAGCTCTGCTCCTGCTCAGTTTTCCTGTGACGTCGTCGATTCAACCATGAATTGCACGCGAGGCACATCTAAGCAAGGCTCTAGTCATGGTGTTGGTAAATCTGCGTCTGCTACCGAGAAGGAAAAATCTACAAACATTGGTTACAAGGACAACGTCTCCGTCCCTGTTCGTCGTTTGGTTGACGACTGTGAGTTGCGCAGTGTGACCGAAATTCTGGCTTTTGGCAGCCAAGGCACCCAAGTTAATTACTACTGGCTCTTGAAAAACATGCCTGGCACCCTAATGGAGGAGATGCTCACCAATTGGAACATGGCCAAGGTTGCCATCATGGACACCAGGGCCAATATGGCGCATTTGGACAAGGTGCTAGTTGCACTGGAGGCCAGCCTGACTGGCTGCAAGTACTCTCTGTTTCCACTCCCAGCTCCTACTCCTAATTATGGTCCTGTTGGTCCTATTGTTGGTTTGACGAAAGATTTAACCATTCACATTGAGGGCACTGCAACTGAAGCAGAGGTCCATGCCACTGGTAGTTCCCTGCATGACTCCATGGGTATTGCGGCTTTGGATGGCACGATCCTTGTTCGCAGCCCAAGTTCTCTTGCGGCGGTGGTGGTTCAGGGAGCTCCTCCCCCGGGGGTATCCTTCCCTATTCCCTCGACCATTGGCGTTCTGCACTACAAGCGAGTTCGGAAAGCCGAGGATGAAGTTGTTCCTCCCAGCAAAGATGAACCCCAACCCATCAAGCTCCCGACCCAACAATGGGATGATGACTTCTTTGGCGCCTGCCCTATCTCTGGGGAAAATCATGGTTCTCAGAATGCAGATGCCAGTACCTAATGCGGCTCCGTGTAATCATTGTTCTTCTGGTTTTGGCGGTTATCTTTTATGTTTCGGTTATTTCTGTTAATGGTCCATCTACAAATGCTAGTCTATATCCTTAGTCTAGTTTTGTTTCTATCTTTACTGATCGACTGTCATAAAGTTTATGTTACAAGACATGTACACAGAGACTCTTTTTTGTACTCCTGGTTCCACGAGAAGCCTCAGAAAGCTGACTCTACTGACTCTCATGAGATTGTAACTTTTTTTGTACTATAATATAATTTTATTATGCTGCTTACAAAAAAAAAACAATGTGTTTACTAAAGAATTTATATTAAGGAGTTTAATTTCCAATTAAAATATAACAATAGACTCATTTACCCATGTTTTTCGTTGGTCACGTGCTTTGAAAATTGAGGGTGGAAAAAAACAACTACATGTTTTTAGTTGGTCACGTGCTTTGAAAATTGAGGGTGGAAAAAACAACCTACTCAGAGTGACATAGACAACTCAAAAGTAACATGTACCATTAATATGCATATAAAGTACATGAAATGATAAACTTTAGAAACAAACAAAACTTGGAAGCTAGAATCCATGTAATGCAACATACAACATTTTGCATAAATGGTGTAATTGAAATTGTGAAATTTTAATTTTCAATTAAAAGATATGTTTCTATTAAGGAGTTTAATTTCCAATTAAAAGATAACAATAAACCCATTTACCCATGTTTTTAGTTGATTAGTGTTATGAGTTTACTAGGAGTGAATGAGTCAACAGTATATTGCTTATAGACCAAGTGAGTGATATCTATATATGTTACTATAGTGAAGTACTAAGAAGCCAATAGAGGTAGTGAAGAAGATACATAGGCTAGTGTTTAGCTTCCTTTATCAAGGGTGTTTGTACTCTAAAAAATGAGGGTGGAACAAAAAAAAACTACTAACAGTGACACATACAACTCAAAAGTAACATGTGTATGCATTATTATGTCTCTGAAGTACATTAAGTGATAAACTTATGAAACAAACCAAATGTGGAACATAGAATCCTTTCCTGAGGTTAATGTTAGGCCACTTGTAATGCAACATACCAAAATTTTCAAGGTTAACATGTTGCATCAATAATGTAATTAAAATTGTGACATTTTATTCCAAAAGACTTGAGTTAAAAGGGAGATAGATATAATATGGCCTTTGTAGAAGGGATTCATTTAAAAACACATTGCAATTGTGATTGTACTATTCAAATTCAAACATATATAGAAGTTTTTTTCCCATGAGTAAAAGTAATTGTTTTCACCAATTACTAAGACTACAATACTAATAAAATGTTACTAAGTTTTAACATATATCAAATAAATCATTTAAAAATATGTGAATAGATACATGAAATTCTTTTAGCAACAATTCCTATAAATTATAACTTGGAAGTATTGGAAGTGTACAAAGTGGGATTGGGAACCTCCCACAACAAAACCTTGTTTCCATGCCATTGTCTAGTCACAAGTCAATTTCATGTTTAAGAAAAACAAAAGAATAGTTTCATTAAATTTTTAGATTATTATCAAATTTATAAAAAATTGAAAATAACATCTTACCAAAATTAGTAGCTCTAAGTCCGTGGCAGCAAGAGGAGAACACTTTCAAACTCTCTAGAGAAATTGGTATCTAAATTCAACAGGTGCTTTTGAGTTCTAAGGCCCATAACCAAAAAGCAAGCGTTCCTAAAATTCCATAGGTGATGCTTGGTATATTTGGTAGTTAATAAATTGCTTATGCTTGGTAAATTTGATAGATGATAAATTGTTGATGCTTGGTGTCTGGTTGGGTTAATTCATTCATTAACATAGTTTAAAACCGACTTCTTCTTCTAAAATGGTACCCACCTCTCTCTCAGAGTTGCACTTTTGGACTTGAAAACTAACTTATCCTCTGAAGGAAGGGAACAAAGGCCAGGGAAAGGCACAACCCCATATTGGGACAACGCTAGGAAAACATAAGAAAGAAAGAATACATGGAATGAAAGAAAAGCCATCCCCCATTGAAAGAAAACTCACCCACCTACTCTTCAATCAAATGGGAAAGTTTCAATCTTCATTATTACATATATAATAACATGCCACTTATTGCATGCCACTTATCTAGGCATACATGTATATTAATAAGCTTCTTGATAGAAATTAATGACGGTTTGGAAAAATAATTAACCGTAAAAAATATGTCATAGCAAATTGTTTGTCTATTCTTTGGGACGGTTTGTTAAAAAATTTAACAGTATTTTGATGGGTAAAATGACTCATGATGGGCATATGCCCTTCAAATTCCAACCTCGGGCCCTAGATTTCATAGGAAAAAATAATTTTACTCTAAATATTGCCAAAATTGTCTAGGAACTATATGAAATGCTTAGAAATTTGAATATTTGTACAAAATATTGCCAAATTTTTATGATTGGAAATATTTTTACAAAAATATGGCCAAACATTTTATGGTTGGAAATTTAAGAATTAATAAAATCATAAATCCTTAAAAAAAATTGCTTTATAATTTTTTTTTTATAGATTTATATGATTTTCATTCCTTCAGAAATTTATATCTTATTTTTATAAAAAATTAATAAAAATAAGTTAAACTACTCTGAAGTGATCTAACTGAACTGTATTTGTTGTAATCTAAATATGGTGCAAATGATCACATGTATTGAAAAAAATCTTAACCAACGTGTCATTGTTTTTATAGGTATTTTCGATGTCGCTCTCTTATATACAAAATAAAAATTTTAAGCAATAAACTTATCATTTTTTTTAATATTTATTTTTTAATGGATACAAACAATGTTGCTTAAACTTATCATTTTTTTACTATTTATCTGTTAATAGATATAAACAATGCTTTTTGGGTTAGCATTTTTAAAATTACTTATCATGTTATCTCCTTAGAAGACTCAGTGTAAGTCTAATTATTTTTAAATGAATAATATAGTTTAGATTTGCAATAATATTTGGATTGTAATTTCTTTTCATGGAATTGCTTTTTAATAAATTTTTATTTTTATTTTTTAAATGATTTATTAAAATTGGTATGAGATGATAAATATTTATTTTGTTCTTCTTTAAATAATGAAAATTTATCCATGAAGTTTATTAAACTTAAGACTACAGTTACATATATCTCAAAGTGTTCTTAACTAAAAATGAGTATTCTAAATTTATTTAGATAAATGAAATTGTAATTTCAACATCATGAAGATAAGAATGAAAATAACATTAAAAACTATCAAATATCTACATTTCAACTAGAAAAATACTAATATAAATCTAGGTCTCAAAGTAAGTGTTAATACAATATAAAAATATCTATGAATAAACACTAGTCATTGACATAGATACTATTGTAGCAAATGTCTAATAGTTATAAGTATTAAGATTGCCTTTACTTGAGAGATGAAAAAAAAAAAAAAAACGGCAACTTCTTGTTCATGTATATATAAATACATATAATCTAAATATACAATTAAAAAACACAAGACTCATTTTCCAATACACCTATTCATGGTACAACAAAAGCATGAGTTTGCCATGTAACTCCAATACTTGTGATAATCATTGGCCATGAAAGATATTTTTCATCAATTTGACTATAATACCGAAATGGCAAATTTGACAATAAGAATAAGACTCATATTGCTCATCAAGCAAGGCTCCCAACAAACTATAGAATATTTGTAAAAAATTCTGCAGTCATCTTAGCTTAATACAATTTAGACAATTGTAGCCTCAAGAAACCTATGAATTTGTGTACACAAAATTAGTAGGATTTCTACTCATCAAATTTGCTTCCATATCTTCACCTCAAATTATCATTTTTTTTGTAAGATAGCAAGACACAAAGTATTTGTAGGACCAAATATAGTTTGATAGCAAGACACAAAGTATTTGTAGGACCAAATATAGTTTTCTTTTGGTATATTGTATCAAAGCAAGAGCAAGAGCATTTAGTTGTCTATGCTATCAATTATCATTAGTTCTAACCATTGAGTTCCTTAAGCTATTCAACACATGTACATTGGATCCAATACATGTATTGGATTGAATGCCATATTTTTCAAGGTTTGAAAGAAATATTGAACATGAGTCTCCAAAACCCCAAGAGCTTTAGCCAAAGTATTATTGTAGTATTAATGATCTTTTGTTGCACCCCTCTTTTCCTTTTAAGTCTTTTATTTTACTCACTTATTGCAATCCACATTCCACATGAAGAATGCATAGTGTGGAGTTTGAATCCTTTGTTTACTATTGTGAAATCTCACTTCCTGCATTCATGCATTGTTACATTTGTATGTAGAGTGTGTGGTGGAAAATCTATTACTTGATCATCGATAGGTCCCATATCTCCACAACCATGCATATTATGCAATTTACAACCTACTATCATTCAGACAAAATGTTAATATTTTGAATCCTAGCCTTGCACATTCTGTATGCAGAATGATGAAGGATCTTACCTCCAATTTTGCTCATTTATGTCCTTACCAACGATGCCCTTAGGTTTTACATAATTCTCATTAACGTTCTCATTGATGTCATATCTAGAGATGTCTCTTTGAGATTAACACTAAGACACTAGGGTGGAAAGGCTTTATTGAAGATCATCATAACACATGAACTTTACAAAACTATGTGAATGATAAAAAGCATGGTCTTTGATTAAGGGTACTTTATCTAGGGCTCTTCAATAAACAAGTAATTATCATAGATGGCTCCAAGGAAAAAATATGAACCATATTGTGGGGACATGTTGAACAACATAGCTCAAAGAGTCAAGGATTTCCGTTATTCCTTAGCATCGAAGTGGTAGTTGAAGATGGAGGAATGTTTGCATAAGGATGTAAGGTTTGGTACTCTTTGGATCTAGCAAAAGTTGGCTCTATTCCTAAAGTATACCATTTGATGAGATTATTCAATAATGTTCCAATAGGTTTGTTCCCGAGAATCCTGTTGTGAATTTGAAAGAAATTCGCAAGGCCCATGTTTCCCTTGCACATGATATTTTTAGAGGCATGTTGAGGTTCCCTACAATAACCATTGTTTTTACGATTCAAATATGCATATATTTTTATGAATGCAAATGGTGGCGGGGTATCCATTTTGAGGAAATAGTTGTCTCTCCCAACTAATGGAAAGGCCATAATTCTTACTAGATCGATAGTTCTAACTTGATAGAGTTGTACTATGAGGTTGCATGGCATTTTTCTAGGATTGTGGGCCAGGAAACCACCTCAAAGGTTCCCAAGTATGTCCTTTATATTATGCATTATATTGTGGACAAATATATGGCATTTGATTAGGGGGAGTTGATATCAGTTAAAATTTCCCATCAACTGGACAATTCCAAAATACCCAAATATTTTTCATGGCTTCATATTTGGTTTATGCAATTCTTTTCCTATAACGAGTTTAAGAATTTAGACCTAAGGGGGTTGTGCATACATGCTTGGAACCTATCCCATTGTGGTACTCCATGCTCTATAAACATAAAACCCCTTTCATTTTTGTATAGAATTCAAGATTTAGAGAGAAGTAAACTAGCCAGACCTTGAAGAGGTTGAAAGTAGAATGAGATAAGATGATGGCTTAATGATATGTTTCTTGAGAATTATGGGGTTGATTCAGTAGTACACGAGAAATACATAGCATTATGCAAGGTCCAAATTGAGCATTCTTCTTTAAGACTTAAGGAAGAGGTCACGAAGGGACTCAACAAAGACTTCATCAACTTTTGGAATGATAAGGCGTTGAAAAATATATCTAAGACCCCATGAAGCTTTGGTTAAAGGGACAAGCTCTATAAACATAAAACCCCTTTCATTTTTGTATAGAATTCAAGATTTAGAGAGAAGTAAACTAGCAAGACCTTGAAGAGGTTGAAAGTAGAATGAGATAAGATGATGGCTTAATGATATGTTTCTTGAGAATTATGGGGTTGATTCAGTAGTACACAAGAAATACATAGCATTATGCAAGGTCCAAATTGAGCATTCTTCTTTAAGACTGAAGGAAGAGGTCAATTAAGGGACTCAACAAAGACTTCATCAACTTTTGGAATGATAAGGCGTTGAAAAATATATCCAAGACCCCATGAACTTTGGTTAAAGGGACAATTAGGGATTGTGGAGCACACATGACGACATCAAATATTTAATTTAAGTTATGTTTCTTGAAGGAGGAGGGGTTCACAGTCCAAAGATCGTGCCTTTTCCAATTTTGTAAGTTAGCCTTATGTGACTTTGTCCTTCACCTTTTCTTCCATGTTGTCTTCTACCATTAGGTTTTTCAGATAGGCTTTGCTATAGAGGAACTAGTGACTTATCAAATATATCTTGCTTCATCCAGGTATTTCCTATATTATTACAAGTTTTCAAGAGCCCCATACCTTCCCTCGAGGGTGAATGCATTTGATAATTTTGTCTCATGTTCTACCAAACACTTGTTTTCATATTGAATAGGAAATGAAGGGTGTATTAATAAGGGACTTATGGATACGTGTTATGTTCCACCAAATACTTGTTTTCATATTGAATAGAAAATGGAGGGTGCATTAATAAGGGATTTATATATTCATGGTTCTCTCACACATGCATTATCCATTATTTCATGAACAAATTTAGAGATATTGTTTTATTCATATACCTTCTATAAAATTACTTAAATTGAAAAAATTCAATTCCCCAGGTATGATGGAATATAGGAAACAAGTCTAATGATTTGGATGAATATGAAAGCATAAAATGAGCATATAAAGGACTATGAATCTAGTATTATGTTTTCAATCATTGTTTACGTGCTTTTACATTAAAAAAAACAGTACTCTTAGAGTGAAACCATTAGGAACCTTTTGTTAGTATCTATAGATGATGATGAATTCGGCATACACAAATGAATTTAGTGTTGTCTTAAGCTAAAACACAATAGGTTATAAGTTGGGCATTGAAATAGTAGAGAGGGTATGAATTAGCTACCAAATAGAAGACACAAAGACACGAAGGAAACCCATTAGCTATTAGTGGAGTGGATAGAAAATCACACATCAACAACCTCCACAATAGAGTCATGACAAAAGACATCAACCCCCAATAGAAAATGCCAACCCTTAATGGAAGACAAGGAGTTAAATAAGAATGCATACAAATGAATTATACCTAAGTTATGAATTCTCCATAACATCGACACCCCCAACCAATGATTATGCCTCCCACACCACCGAAACTAACAATGGTAAATCCTCTTGCCCACCATTTACATCCCCTATAGTGATCGTACGTGGGATGATATCAACCAAACAGCTCATGTCTCAACCTGGGTGAAATGGCAGGTGGTGTTGAAAGCTTCCCGGATCCTCGACTGGTTGGAATATTGGTCAATACTGAGAGGGGGGGGGGTGAATCAGTATTGTTAACTTTTTACCATTTTAAACCACTTTTTAAACTTAATTAAAGCATGGAATTAACAAGATACACAGAACACAGATTTTTATTGTGGAAGCCCAATTGGGAAAACCACCAACTCTTTCTATACTGCAAAATTTATATTTACAATGGTTTTTGCAAGCTACCACTTGCTGGACACAACAATCCCCAAGTTTCTCGGCTACAACTGAAGGATGCTACAACACCCTGGTTTCTGCCTGCTCCAACAGAAAAGGATGCTACAACACCCTATTTACCAGCAACTACTGGAAGGAGGCTACGACCCCCTGTTTTATCAGCCACTACTGAAAGGATGCTTCGACACCCTATTTACCAGCTACCACTGGAAGGAGGATACAACCCCCTTGCAGTAATGTAGCCTGCCCTAGCACCACCCTACCACCCTAGTTTGATATTATTAAACTTCCCAGACTTTCTTCAAACTCTGTATCTTGCTTTCTTCACTTGGTCTCTGTCTTACTGCTACAAAGGTCTTCACTGGCCTCTTTATTGCATCAGATCTTCATTAAACACTTCAACAGATATCCTCTGTTCTTCTATTTCTTTCTCTAGTCCCTCACTACCTCAGATCTTCATGCTAAAACACACAGAGACATACTGTTCGGCTGTTTACCTTCTCTAGGCTCTTATATTGCTTCCGATCTTCTTATCAATCACATGTTATTCGTCATTTTACTGGACTCTTTCTTTTCTTGTTGCTGCTGCTACAATCTGAATTACTGAGACACCCATCTTCCTCTTTACATTTTAGTTTAAATACCTCCTCCATACCTTTACAACCTCATATCTTTTCAATACTCACAACCTTTCGCTCTGAACATGTGCTTCTTCATTAAATGTTATTCTGGACACTCGTATACTTTCATAAACACACCTTTTCAAAACTATGATAATTAATTTTTACTCTGTAATTCTGTTTATTAGAGAATTTAATTAATTATTTAATTAAAAACTCTTTGGACATCTCAGGCTTGCATCCTTCTTCCATCTTCATTGCAAACCCTCCAATTTTGCTGGTATCTTCTTCTATCTGCAAGCTTACTTCCATCTCAGGCCTTCAGGCTTCCTTCATCTGGGGCATGCGTCCTTCTCCCATCCTTCATCTGTGGGAATTTCCAGACACTCACGGGTCTCTACGTTAACCACCTTGTGAGATTAATTTAACCCCTTCCAGGAATCTTACCATCCCTTATGGGCATCTTCAAGCTCTTGTGAGCTTATTTATTAAACCCTTGCGGGCATAACCAATCCCCCTTGCGGGAATCTTATAAGCCCCATTTTGGGCATACATACAAAACCATGTAGTCAGCTTATCAACCCTTGTGGGCATCTTCAAGCCGTTGTGAGATTATTTATTTAGCCCTTGAGGGCATAACCAAGCACCTGCAGGCATATTGAGCCCTTTTGCGGGCATTTTCAATTGCCTGCGGGCATACTCCTTAGCTCCTTGTGGACATCACATAGCACCTTGTGGGCACAATCAAACCCTCGCGAGCATAACCCTTAGACCCTGCGGGAATTTTACAAGCCCTTGCGGGCATATCATAAGGTGTTATTTAACCTTATTTTCTACCATTTTGGTAGGACAAAATATCGCATGTGAGAGCACCAAGGAGGAAACTGACTCCATGGCTAGATGCCTAGATCACCAGAGAACATGCTTATGCCATCTAATGAGATTACCATCACAGAGACAATCTTTGACGGGCATTTCCAAATGCCTCTTCAACCTTTGTTTGGACATCAAAACAATCTTTTTCTCATTTTCGCAAATCGATATTTCGCACGTGTGAGTACCAAAGAGGAAGCTGAATACATGGATGGATAACTGTTTATCAAGTAACAAGACCATGTTGACTGATGGATTTGATCAGTATAAGGACACCTCCTTGCGGGCATTTCCAAATGCCTCATCAACCATCTGATTTTGACACTTGGTCAAATTTTTGTTCTCAAAATGCAAAAACACTTCTTCCTTCACTTTGGTAGATTGATTTCTTTCATATCTAATCACCATAAAGAAAACTAAGAACATGGCTAGATATCCACTTCAACAATGAACAAGACCATGTCAATTGATGAACTTATTGACACACACACAATATCTGGTGGGCATTTGAAAGTGGTATTTCAAACTACTGATTTGACACAAACAAAATTATCAAACCCTAGGTTAGTATGATGAGATTTTTGTTTCATCAATTTTGAAGTGTGAGACATCCAATGGATAGAGGAAAACAAGGTGACTACATCTAGAACAATTTCACCTCTTGAAGTTTCTTTCTCTCTCCTTGGCGGGCATTTTACCGGAGTAGTGCAAATCTAGTTGGGAAGCACTTTTGGAAGATCCATATCTTTCTCCTTAGAGACTCTTTGAGAAATATGATACCATGGTTGGATGCACCAGAAAAAATTCTAGAGATCCATAATCTCAAAATTATTTAATACATCAACCACAAGAGATGGCGGGCATTTTACTGAGGTCACTCGGACAGTGTTTACCATTAATTTTATACTTAGACAATTTTTGCAATTTCTAAGGTGGATTTTTTTTTCACCAAAAACCTGAACTAATGCCACTAGATGATGTATTACACCTCACTAAGAACACCTATTTTTATTTCACTCCCAGACTCATCTTCATTTTCCCTAGGAGGGCATTTTACTGAACTGGGTGCAAAACCACCTAAAACCTTGTTTTGGCATATCCATAACTTCTTCCTCAGGCACTTTCAAGTCAATGTGAGAACATGGATAGGTAAAAAAAACACCCACCTACAAGATTTCCATATGGTGTGGGAATGTTCTTCAACCCAAAAACTATAGCAGGCATTTCCCTGAGGCCACTTAGGCAGATTTTCTACTTTGGTGTAAAAGCAACCTGAAACGCTGTTTTGGCAGGCTCTTAACTTTGTCATCAAACACCTTCTGTGAAACATAAGACCATGGAAAGATAGACTCTTTGATAATCTATATAATGATAGTTCCATATAATTTTTATCATTCTCCCATGAGGTATGGTGGGCATTTTCCCAAGGCCACCTGGACCAATTTTCCAACACTTTGGACAATTTCTTGATTTTTACCAAATTGCCATATTTTTCCATAATGATGTCAGAATGCAACAATGACTTCATGATAGCACTAAAAAACCATCATATGTATTTTCAACTTCATGCCACATCATCATACATTACATGCCATGTCATCATATCTACCACACCATCATACATACCATGCCATCACTCTCTTTGTTATTCCTTTGTATTTCACTGAGTTTTCCTTGCCATGGTGTCCTTGGTTATTCCATTTTCATTTCTGAACTCCTTTGACATAAATGACAAACACTTTCAACATTCTCTCCCTTTGGCATTGATGGAAACATCTAAACATTCTCCCCCTTTGACAACAATGACAAAGGATAACTTGTTATGCCCTTGCTGCAACTATCTTGACATAGAATTTCCAATCATTCTCCTTTTAGGCAATTGCCCTTCTTTTTCTTCTCTTCATCCAGTTAACTTGGTCTTGGTGCTGATCATCTAGTTAGCATCCTTCTTTACATTCTTGTAGTGATTCTTTGATAAGTTCATGGATTCCCCTTATCACAGTGCTCCTCCTCTTGCCAACACATTTTCTTCTCTTTGTGACAAAGTTTATACGAGTTCTTTCATTCAACCCTTAGTTTTATTCCATAGATTTCTCTTTAAAGATACATCATATAATTTGTTCTTCTTTAAGGAGTCTCCAATGCCATACAAGCAACTTCTCAACTTTATGTTTTTGCTCCCCTTTTGACCAAAGATCAAAATGATATGCACTAGCTTCATTCACACTATACTCTTCTTCCAATGTTACTGAGATCACTTTCTTTTATAGCCTTCACCATGATTCCTCAGTCTTTTCTATAGCTTCAAAAAACAATTCAGAGATAACTTCATTGAACTGATATGTGTCTGAATACCAATTTTTCCTTCGCAATCTTCAATTGTTGAAGCTCTGGCTGAAGTTCCACATAATTTGCAAAATTTGAATCTGCAGCCTTCTCCTCTTGATTCCTAGGATGAAATATTAATGCTACTTTTACTCATCCTGGAACTTTCCAATAAAGAGAATGACTATTTATAATTACCCCATCAGACAGTCCTTAAGATTGTCTAAATCTGCTCTTGTATTAATCTTTACATGTGCTCGTAAACCATGAAGACATGATTATCAAATTCTCCAAGTGTAAAATGTGGAAGGTCATCCCAAACCAATCTAATCAAATGAATACTTCCAGGATGGACAAAGTTTTCAATTAATGTGTCATGACTTCATATTTTGTAGAATCATATGGCACCAGCAAATTGCAACCATTCATCATTCTAGAAAACTGTAGATGAACTTTCATGAACCAGCTGACCTGAAAAATAAGGATAATCCTCATTTTGGATTACAGACTTCATGGTCTTCATGTATCTCATGGATCACGCATTTTAATATTTTCATGTTACTTACACTTTGTTCATTGCCAACCATACACTAGTCTTACGATCATCTCTTGTCTTTTCTAATTCTGCATCTGACTTTATTACACTTCAACTAATTAGTATACTTCACTTTTTCACATAGATTGTCTCTAGCAAAGTCTTCTTTTTCAATTTGTCACTTCTACATTTCTTCTTGTTTTTTGGGAAGATAGCTTTTACCAAGTACTCTTATGACTTTTCTTCTTCTTGTTTTGATGGCAACCTAAAAATTTCTTTTCTTCTTGCCAAAAGATATTTTTCAAGTACCAATTGCAATTTTCTGATATTAACTCCCCCTGAGTACATGATCCTTTCTAATGCGAATTTTAGGGTTCTTTTCTAGTTCATGAGAGTTTTAGAAAAGAAATCCATCTTCAGTTCCACCATCATCACTAACTTCTTCTTCATCATCTTCATCTCCATCGGTGTATCTAACATCTTCATCTTGCTTTTCATCATAATGAATGTCATTCTTATCTACAACACTATTATGCTCCTCATCATCTTTGGAAACTTCTTTGATGTTTGAAATATTTGTTTCTTCTAAATCTTTGGAGTCTTCCTTTCTTCTCCACATCTTTCCATGAGGTACTTTGCTTACAAGTCTTTTATTTCTTTGTCTCTTGGTTTTTATCTTCCATACCTTTTCTTGGGTTTCCTTAGACTGTCTGCGTGTACTGTTCTTGCAATGTTTTACAAAGTGTCCAACATTGTGACATATGAAACATGTAATAGGTCTTTCTCCATTTGAGATGTTACTGTCTTCTTTCTTTTTCAAACCTTGATCTTCTTCTTTGATTTTACAATTAGCATCCTTGTGACCGAACTTGTGACAAGAATGACAATATCCATAGAATGCTCCTTTATATTTGGAGAATCTTTTATCTTTCTGCTTCTAATGGTTCTTCTTATTGGCATATCTTCTGAAATTTTTCATCTTAAGATAATGAGCATAATTTTGATGACTTGAATTTATCTTCTTGTGATTCTTCTGCTGCCTAGGTATATCTTTTGAAGCATCATCCCAACATTTGACCTTTTCAACATCTTCTTGAGCGATGGAGCTTGATCCTTTACTGACATGTTCTTGATCATATCCAAGATCATTTTTATCCCTGGGGAATATTTGTAAGCTGAGGACTTTATTAAGTGCTTCAGTACTTTCCTTGAACTTCTCACTAACAGTCAACTGATCTTTTAGCTTCTTTACTTCTTCCTTGAAGTTAGCAACTTCTTGTTTTAAGCTCTAGGCCTCTTCCATGCTAGCCATCATTTGTTGTCTTGAATTGTGTAGCTCTTCTTGGAGGGTCTTGACTTCCTCTTCTTTTGAATCCTGCTCTTCCTTCATACCTTTACAGCCTCATATCTTTTCAATACTCACAACCTTTCGCTTTGAATATGTGCCTCTTCATTAAACGTTATTCTGGACACTCATATCCTTTCATAAACATGCCTTTTCAAAACTCTGATAATTAATTTTTACTCTGTAATTTTGTTTATTATAGAATTTTAATTAATTATTATATTAAAAACTCTTTGGACATCTCAGCCCTGTGGCCTTCTTCCATCTTCATTGCGAACCCTTTAATTTTGCTGGTATCTTCTTTTATCTGCGAGCTTACTTCCATATCAGGCCTTCGGGATTCCTTCATCTGGGGCATGCAGCCTTCTCCCATCCTTCATCTGCGAGCATTTCAAGACACTCATGGGTCTCTGCCTTAAGCACATTGCGGGCATCTCCAAGCTCTTGTGAGCTTATTTATTAAACCGCTGTGAGCATAACCAAGCCCCCTTGAGGGCATCTTATAACCCCCCTTGTGGGAATACATAAAAACCCTTGTGGGCATCTTACCAGCCCTTGCAGTCATCTTCAAGCTCTTGTGAGCTTATTTATTAAGCCCATGTGAGCATAACCAAGCACCTGTAGTCATATTGAGCCCTTTTGCGGGCATTTTCACTTGCCTGGGGGCATACTCCTTAGCCCCTTGCGGGCATCACATAGCCCCTTGTGGGAATAATAAAACCCTTGCGGGCATAACCCTTAGCCCCTACGGGAATTTTACAAGCCCTTGCGGGCATATCATAAGGTGTTATTTAACCTTATTTTCCACCATTTGGGCAGGCCAAAATCTCGCACGTGAGAGCACCAAGGAGGAAACTAAATCCATGTCTAGATGCATAGATCACCAGGGAACATGACTATTCCATCTAATGAAATTACCATCACAGAGACAATCTTTGGCGGGAATTTCCAAATGCCTCTTCAACCTTTGTTTGGACATCAAAACAATCTTTTTCTCATTTTGGCAGATCGATATTCCGCATGTGTGAGTACCAAAGAGGAATCTGACTACGTGGATGGATAGCCAGTTTATCAAGGAACAAGACCATGCTAACTTATGGATTTTATCAGCATAAGGACACCTGCTTGCAGGCATTTCCAAATGCCTCATCAACCATGTGATTTTGACACTTAGTCAAATTTTTGTTCTCAAAATGAAAAAACACTTCTTCCTTCAGTTTGGCAGATTGATTTCTTTAATATCTAATCACCATAAAGAAAATTAAGAACATGGATAGATAGCCACTTCAATAATGAAAAATACCATGTCAATTGATGAACTTATTGACACACACACAATATATGGTGGGCATTTGAAAGTGGTCTTTCAAACTGTTGATTTGACACTTAAACAAAATTATCAAACCCTAGGTCAGTATGATGATATTTTTGTTTCATCAATTTTGAAGTGTGAGACATCCATTGGATAGAGTAAAACAAGGTGACTTCATCAAGAGCAATTTCACCTCTTGAAGTTTCTTTCTCTCTCCTTGGAGGGAATTTTATTGGAGTAGTGCAAATCTGGCTGGGAGGCACTTTTGGCAGATCCATATATTTCTCCTCAAAGACTCTTTGGAAAATATGAGACCATGGTTGGATGCACCAGACAAAATTCTAGAAATAAATACTCTCAAAATGATTTAAGACATCAAACACAAGAGATGGCGAGCATTTTACTGAGGTCACTCAGACAGTTTTTACCATTAATTTTATACTTAGACAATTTTTGCAATTTCTAAGGTGGATTTTGTATTTCACCAAAAACCTGAATTAATCCCACTAGATGATGTATTACACCTCACTGAGTACACCTATGTTGATTTCACTCCCAGACTCATCTTCATTTTCCCTAGGCGAGCATTTTACTGAACTTGGTGCAAAATTGCCTAAAACCATGTTTTGGCAGATCCATAACTTCTTCCTCAAGCACTTTCAAGTCAATGTGAGAACATGGTCAAGTATAAAAAACACCCACCTACAAGATGACCATATGGTGCGGGAATTTTCTTCAACCCACAAACTATGGTGAGCATTTCCCTAAGGCCACTTAGGCAGATTTGCTACTTTGGTGTAAAAGCAACTTGAAACCCTGTTTTGGCAGGATATTAACTTTGTCATCAAACACCTTCTATGTAAACTAAGACCATAGAAAGATATCCTCTTTGACAGGCTAGAGCATGATAGTTCCAGATAATTTTTATCATTCTCCCATGAGGTACGATGGGCATTTTCCCAAGGCCACCTGGACCAATTTTCCAACACTTAGCCAATTTCTTGATTTTCACCAAATTGCCATATTTTTCTAGAATGATGTCAGAATGATAGACAACCTCAATTCTTGTTGGATTGGTTCATCAAATCACTCCAACCCGCGATTGCAAAAGATGTGGCAACCTCATTTCCCCAAATTGAGGAAGAGGCCATCCTTAAGGCCCAACATTTCGATGTCATGTATGCACAATCAGGTTACTTATACACCATCCTACCTTATGCCCCTTGGCATCGATCTTTGGAACCCATACATGAGGGGTCATCACATTTAGTAAATGGGATTATTGGGTCCATTTTACAGTAGGGAAAGGTTCCCCCTCCTTTGGATTCTATGCCATTCAATATGGCAGTATCGTACCCTACCATCCCTCTCGTGTCAGCACCCCCTACAACTATACCAAATCCTCATTTTGGTCAGCTACAATATGGACCCTAAAATACTACCTACCCCAATGCAAGCCAAGCATCATCGGTACCTCCACCAGAAATGGTACAATCAACTCCTACATACACATCATATGGAGTGCAAAATGCGTATATCCCACCACAAGGGTATAATCCTTATTACTCGTTTCAGTTTCCTCCTGGCTCTTCCCCCATACCACACATGGGTGTCAATTTAGTACAACATTCTATCGAACAACAAGATAAATAGTTTGAGTAGTTAAACACGCCCAACCCCCATAATCCTCAAAATCAGGGGAAGAAGAAAGATAAGAACAAACAAAACCAACAATAGGGGCAAGGGGATAACCCCCTCCCCGACAGAATCAGAACCAAGGTAACTAGAATGTAGGGGATGATAAACCCCCCAAACAAGGAAAAAATCCTAACCCGAGGACAAACTATTCCTGCTCGGTTTGTGGAGAGTATGGTCACTATACTCACCATTGTCCACTCCTCCTAGACTATCAGCAGTTGGTGGAAGCAAAGAAAAATACAACAACAAATCCTCCTCAAGCACCTAATGCACCACAACCATAGCAAGATATCTTGTAGCAACCCTTTTCCAACCAAGGGGTAATCACCCAACAATAGGAGCCTTTCCCCCAAGGCGATGGTTCCTTTCAAAATATTTACATGAACACGGAAGATGTCAACCTACAATATCAAGCCAAAGGCTATGCCAGGCATGAACCCCCACAAGGGGATGATGTGCCTACTACATCAGGAGGACCATTGCAAATATTGTGTCCAAGTGATGAACAAAAGATCCCAAAGGTGCCACTTAGGCACACCCACCATAACCCTCACATGAAATCCTCCCACAACAAAGTATTGTGGATGGCTTGGCTCAGTCACTAACCTCCATGACCACTTTAGAAGTGCTATAGTCATGCCCAACCCAAAGGAAAGCATTACTTAATGCACTTAGCACTGTCGACCCTTCATACTTGCGCCTTATGACTTTCGATCTCGATAAAGGTGATCCATCAATGCATTATCGATGAAGGCGCATCCACGTGTGTAATGTCATCTAATGTCTAGAAATGGTTGGACTATCTAGAAACGATTGGACTTACCCGAGTTAGTTCCCTCATCTATAGCCCTTTGGCGCATATGATGGGAGACCATCACAACCAAGGGTTTTGTACCAAAATTTCCCCATTGAGATAGGGAGAAAGATGGTAATGATTGATATTGAGGTAGTCAATGGGGAACTCGACTACAACATCCTTCTGGGTCGTAGTTATATGTACGCCATGAAGGTGCTTTCCTCTTCGGTATTCCCCATCAGGATGTTTCCCTTTAATGGGAAGATAGTCACCCTTGACCAACTCAATTACTATGACCCTCATGCCGACACCAACCTCAAAAATGTCCTACCCACTATAGGCGAAGTGAATAAACCCCCTTATGTTGATATATGCCTAAGCATGTACAAATATTCTGACTTGCTAGGGGAATACTCATGTACTCCGTTTGAAATCCCCACATCGTCAGATGACCTTATGTGCATAATTTTCACCTCTGAAAATACATCTCCAACTAGATCGAAATCATCATCAACCCCTTCCACAAGTTATGACATTGAACATGTATTGAGTCCATCAGCGCCTCCCATCTTTTAGATGACATTCTTGTACTCCCCCACGGGAGTACAAGGGACGCCAGTAATGGCTCAACTAATTCTACTTGAGCTCACTTTGGGAATACATGTGTGGTACCTTACTCCACCCTACCCAACAATGGCCTTAAAACTAGTGGTCCACTATGAGTTTGTACCAATCTTGGAATTTACACCATCCAATCCAGTTACACCATCTATACCACTGATCCGGATTTATGTGGGAACGAAACAAAAGATAGCATATACAGAATCATATACAGAGATATATTGCAAATAACACAGTGATACAGTAAACACATATTCTATTAAATAGCGGAAATAGAACAGACTGTAAAATACAATAGCTAGAATGGTGGTAGCTATCTCTGAGGAGAGATGTGGCCGCTATGCTCATTCGTGCCAAGATGAATACAAAGAGAGGCCGAAAGGGCCTATTTATCATAAGTATGAGGGAAAGAATCCCAATCATCCAAAAACCTAACCCTAGAAGATGAACCGTCATAAAGTTTGCGGCCCCAAGGTGGTTAGTTGAACAGTCAACTTCCCGGGGTCATAACTTTTGCATACGATCTCCGTTTAGGGCGCTCGGTAGCCCATTGGAAAGGTCTAACTGAGATTTACAACTTTCGAATGGGCCCAAATGTATGTTGTTGGCAACCATTTGGTCCCCCAAATCGCCAAAAAATGTCGTTTAGGGCCTCAAAATGGCTCCGGAAGTTCAGGACCCGAAAAACTGCTAAAAATAGTAATTTACCAAAATTGCTAGAAGACTGTTTTGAGCCAGTTGGAAGAGGTGGGCCGCCACCGATATCCACCTGGATCAATCCTCCCTCCTTAGGAAGCAATGGTCTCCATTGCGTTAAATCCCTTATCATATGTCGAGCTGTGTGTCGAATTGAGCTCTTGGTGCGACACTTGCTGAAGTGGAAAGGTTGCCTTACTCTGACATCTTCAGAGGATTGTAATTGTTGTTGATGGATGCACTGGAGCTGTTCAACAGTTTTGGTTGTTGTGGTATCCTTGGTATGCACCGGTGTGGATGGTTTCTTTTTGGAGCAGTACCTTGAATGCCTGGCCTTGCACTGTAGAGGTACCCGAATAGGCGATGCTGCACTAACTTTGTGTTTTTCTTGTTTCTGCTGAGTAGAAGGATAATCTGCAGAGGTTGTGGATGTCTCCGCGATCTGATGTTCACCTTTAGTGGCAATTGCGAATAGGGAAAATTTCCCAGTGTGGGAGATTATCTTCCTTCCCTGCTCGTTTGGGGTAGGTGCAACTATCTTTGGTATCCGATAGAGTTGTCCTCCCAAAGTGACAATGACACTGCGAGGTCGTGATTCGTATACAGCATGACGCTTCCACATATATGGTTGTCCTAAAAGAACATCACATACTTCAAGTGGGGCCACATCACACAATACCTTATCTCTGAAGGGCTTGATGCCATATGGTAGGCGACATTGGTGACTGACACGGATCCTTCGTCCTTGGCTTAGCCATCCAATGGTGTATGGTTGTGGGTGTGGCGTTATTGGTAGCTCCAATCTCTTGATGACTTCTTCTGAGATTAGGTTCTTCTGGCTGCCGCTGTCCACAACAAAGTGTAGGGGAATTCCCTTCACCCACATCTGTGAGTGGAAAAGGCACTCCTCTGCCTCCGATTCTTCAGGCTCCTCTGGCTGAATCTGTGTGGTGGCAACGACGGCACTGGGTTCTGCATCAATGATCTGCTTCCCTTTTTGCGCGGCTGTGAAATTAGGTTCCGAGTCAGAATCGGAACTGGGATCTGATTCTGAAGCTTTGATCTCAGCCACCAATGACTGTTTTGAGCGACAATCATCAGTGTTGTGCCAGGAGATTTTGTGGAACTCGCACCACTTCCCGGTGTCCTTCTTTGTCTTTTCTTTACCCTTCTTCGCCTGTGGTTGGGACTGGTTGTCCTTTTCCTGCCCCGTGCTCTGCGAGCCAGAGCTTCCCTTGCCCTGCTTCTGCGCAGGTCCGAAGTCACGCTTGTTCTTTTGCTGAAATTTCTGCTCAATTTTGACAGCATATCGATAGGCGGATCCGAGTGAAGAGATTTCCAGGAAATCCATCTCTGTTCGGATGTACTGGTGTAGGCCACTGCGATATTTCAGTACTAGGTGCCGCTCGGAGTCCTTGATACCTAGCTTTGTGCACAAGGTATGAAATTTTTTGGTGTACTCCGACACCGTTTGGTCCCTCTCTTGGTGAAGAATGGTCCATTTTGTGTACTGGTCGTCATAGTTTCCAACAAGGTAATATTGTTCCTTGACGGCATCTATAAAAGAGGCCCAAGTGGGATTGGAATATTCAAACAATCCAGACTCGTCTGATGAGTTTTGCTCACAATAAGTTTCCCACCAATTTTTGACATGGGGGACGGCCTTAAGGAGCGCAAAGATGATCTTTTCCCTGTCGGAAAATTGGTGGACAGAGAAATACCCTTCTAGTAGATTCAGCCATTTATCTAGGGCATCAACATCGATTTGGCCTTCAAATAAAGGGATATCAAAATTAACTTGTACCTTGAAGGGAGTCGTATCTCCGAAATGGCTGCTCATTGAGGGTGCATTTGCCGCTGTTGGCATGCGTTGAAGGATCTGGGCGAAATTATCCATCATCTCGTTCCTCTGTCGCGCGAGGGCTTCCTCGAGCAACAACTTGATAGGATCTACTGCTCCGTCGTCTCTCTTTTCTTCCGCCATGGGAGGCCGTTTGGGGCGGCGAGAGTGGTCTTCCCCAAGTGAAACTAGTTCGAGACCCAACTCTCTGTATCCTGACCTCGTCGGGGACATGCACCGAGAAACAATCAAAGAGCAGACCGCTCTGATACCACTGATCCGGATTTATGTGGGAACGAAACAAAAGATAGCATATACAGAATCATATACGGAGATATATTGCAAATAACACAGTGATACAGTAAACACATATTCTATTAAATAGCGGAAATAGAACAGACTGTAAAATACAATAGCTAGAATGGTGGTAGCTATCTCTGAGGAGAGATGTGGCCGCTATGCTCATTCGTGCCAAGATGAATACAAAGAGAGGCCGAAAGGGCCTATTTATCATAAGTATGAGGGAAAGAATCCCAATCATCCAAAAACCTAACCCTAGAATATGAACCGTCATAAAGTTTGCGGCCCCAAGGTGGTTAGTTGAACAGTCAACTTCCCGGGGTCATAACTTTTGCATACGATCTCCGTTTAGGGCGCTCGGTAGCCCGTTGGAAAGGTCTAACCGAGATTTACAACTTTCAATTGGGCCCAAATGTATGCTGTTGGCAACCATTTGGTCCCCCAAATCGCCAAAAAATGTCGTTTAGGGCCTCAAAATGGCTCTGCAAGTTCAGGACCCGAAAAACTGCTAAAAATAGTAATTTACCAAAATTGCTAGAAGACTGTTTTGAGCCAGTTGGAAGAGGTGGGCCGCCACCGATATCCACCTGGATCAACCACACATCGAGTCAACAACACCTATGACTAAGCCACCATCGGTTGTCGCCAAACCCAATAATGGAGGCATAAGACGACCCAAGCTGAAATCCCCCATTATGACCAACCCTATTCTCAAATCACCATTGGTAGTCACTAGACCAAATATAGGAGGCATGAATCAAGCTAGGATGAAATCCCCATTAATGAAAAACACTAATACCGCAACGAGGGTCACCCCACCGCGCGCTCTATGCATGAAACAAGGCCACACAATGAACTTGTGCCCCACCTTTCTGGAGCTCAGGAATTTGCTTAACACCCTGGTTAGTGTGATGCATGTGGCACATACTATAGCAGGGGGCACACCTTCAACCTCTTATTCTCCCAACACAACAACTGATTCCAAGTCGATACGTACCAATCATGCATGTTCAATTTGATTTCAGTTTGGGAATTATACATACCATTGTCCTAACCTCCATCGATTTCAGGATGCCTTGGTGACCATTCACCAAGTCACTCGCCCTTTGGTTGAGAGCCCTTCACCTCAATAACAAGAAACGACTTCCATAAATGTTGTCACTACAACTATGGCCACACTAATAGTATTCGCCTTAGAAACACTTAAATTGGAAGCATCACACCTACACCTCCACCTACACCTCCCCAATCAAACGTTTCCTCCTAGGTGTATTAAGAGTTTGGAACATGTTCTTAATCAGTCATATGCCACTCTCCCATGCAGATCATGCAGGTTGTTGACCCACCATTCATTCAATTCCCTTTGTTGGGTGCATTGTGAACACTTCATTTTAAACAGAAGCGACTATTAGATAACCTCACCCATTTGGGAATGACCCGTCCCACGGTATTCGAAGAAGAGAACTCTACCAATGATAATGAGGATGTAGACATACTATTAGTCTCTCTTACACCTAGCAATGATGACTGTCCATTATCATTTTCTAAGAATGATCTCGGCTCGCTACAAACACTGGAGGAAGAGAACAATCCTCTTGTATTTCCCCAAGAGGAGATTCTCCCCCCCCCCCCTAATCCCCATTAGCTACATCAATATCCTTGCATTGGGGGAGTTAGACCTCGATGATCCAAACATTTATTTCTATGGAAATGGAACATAGGGTATGAAACATTGGAAGGTTTGTTGTTGGAATATGATTTAATCACAAATAGTATTAGTATTTTAAATGAAGAAGGTACAACATATATTACACTTGGAGGGACTTCAATGGTTTTTTCAAAAGGCTCAATGCTCAAAGGAATCGACATTCATGGGGAAATAGCCACTCATTTTTTATTGATGCAATTTGGTGTACAATCATAGGGACAATTTCATACAAATAATTTGAAAGTCATAGCTCAGAGGGTAGGGATGGCCTTACCGAAGACATAGGGACCCTTTTTTTGTCTCTGCCATTCTATTGAGCTTATCAATCTCCTTTGGAATGTGGTCTCCTTTGAGCACACCAGTCTCCTCTTCTCCTCATACTCTGTGCTCTCGAAATGCCTCAGACTCACTCTACATACCCTGCACCGGATACTCTCAACATTATCGATTAACTCTTCTAGTTTATGATGTGTTTTATTTTATTTTTCTTATTTTTTAGTTTTTATATTGTAAAATAAAATTTATTGTATATTTTTTTACTTGTATTTTTATATTGTTTAATTTTTGTATGTTATATTGATTTATAATACCCTCTTAATAGAACACTATATTGTTTTATTTTTATAATCAATTAGAGGAAATTTCAACTTAAAATGGGCCTTTCAACCCTAATTCAAATTCCATGTTATCATGTATTAGCCAATCAAATTGCTTTAAAATTCAAACACCGTATAGGTCTACAATTTTTTATTATATAATCCAAAAATAATGGATTATTTTAATAATATATTTTCTCTACACTTGCCCTAAATTTTCTTGCATATTGAAATAATCTCTACCCCCCCAAATTGTCTTGGATACCGAAATGAAATTAATATCCTAGCCCATTCTCCTCTAATTCTAATAAATGAGTATAACCCAATCTCCACTAATTACTATTACAACTAATATATAATAATATTCTATTATAATTAATATTGTATAATAACCATCAAAAGTTGGGTCCAATAACTTTTAACTAATATCATAACTAATATACCATCAATCTTTTAGGTAAATATATAATAGTAATAGTAATTATTTTTATAACTAATAACTAATAATATAATATAATAATTAATATTTTATAATAACCGTCAAAAGTTGAGTCCAATAACTTTTAGTTAATATCATAACTAATATACCCATCCATCTTTTAGGTAATACATGTCTAATATATAGTATATAAAAGTATAGCAATTAATATTACAACTAATATATAATAATATTATATTATACTTAATATTTAATAATAATCCTCAAAAGTTGGGTCCAATAAATTTTAACTAATATACCCATCCATCTTTTAGGTAACACATGAACAATATATAATAGTAATAGTAATTAATATTACAACTAATATATAATAATATTGTATTATAATTAATATTTTGTAATAACCTTAAAAAATTGGGCCCCATAACTTTTAACTAATATATAATATATAATTAAATATAATAATAACTAATATCATAACTAATATACCCATCCATATTCTAGGTAATACGTGACCCAATAACTTTTAAGTTGCCATTGTGTATTTAATTTTCTTTCCTTATTTTGGGTGAAAACACTACATCGAACTTCGTACTCAAAAATTGATTTTAATATAAAATATATATCTAAGATAGCTTTGATAAAAGTGAAAGAACCCTTAGCAGCTTCGATAAAAGCGAAACAATATAAAAAATTGCCTACATGACTTTTTTTACCATTTTCCTTAGGAGACCCATTTTTCATCCAAATTTCCTCCAATACCCCCCACACTTCTTCCTCCCCCTTATTTATCATTTACCAATATACATTTCCTCAAGCCCCATTTACTACCATGATTGCTAGGCTAACAAATTCACCCTTAAGGTCCTAAGTAATAAACTGCAAAGAGTAAAAGTTTTGATAATCATTAATATATTTGATATTTACATCAATATTAATGATAACCATCCATACTATTTGTTATCACCATGCCAACCAACCAACAATGCCCACAAATGTTTTTCATGCCTTTATATATTTTAAATGCATACAATAAATTTCTAATAACACCAATCAATAACTTACGTGATTAATAATCCTAGTTAACAACTAATTAATTAATGTAACCATACTAATGTACCTGCACCGAGTATGTTGATGTATTCAGGGGGCACATACCTCACACATGTACTAATAACAAGGAACAACCAATGCTTTCAATGCACAATTCCTTTTTTTCCACAATCATGTATTCATGACAATATTTAAAGTTAGTGCATTATCTATTAAATTTCACTAACACAGATTACAATGATTCAGTGAAAATGCCACATCAATAATCACACAAAATTTATAAATAGCTATACTTGTCTATTAGGCAAGAAAATAAATCTAATTACAATTCCCTATAAGTAAAATATGACATATAGATTAGTCCTATAGGTGGATTAGCAAAGCCACCCTCCTTCAGTCCTTTAGGGCTTTAGGAGGTCTCAATTTCAAGTCCAAGTGTTGTTAGTTTGAGTTGATCTAATGTTGGATGAACCAACATGTTGGGACACATTTGGACTCCTAAAAGATATCACTAAACAATTATATTAGTGAGTGAGGATAATTATTTTATGACGAAGATTGGACTAAGCACACAACTATAGATTAACTCTATGTTTGATTAAACATTGTCTTCTTTGGGATAACCATTAGGATCTAGTTTAACATGAGGAATATGAATGTGAAAGTTTAATGAAGCAAATATCTCTGCGTTATTACAAGCATAATGCTCGACGCATTTCGATTCTTGCTCGGATCATCCCTAGGAGCTTCAAATTTTTGAAAAGATGCTCACCATATTTTTAGAATGTATCTTGTATAAATAATCATAACAAGCTATAATTTAAAATGACGTGTTAATATTGAACATGTCGGCTAGGTTGTGGTTTTCTTACATTCCTTAACATGCAAATCAAAGGTCACCAACTTTCACTAAGTTTTAGGTCGATGTCTTGGTTAAGGTTGTTCGGGTTTAGTTCAATTTCTAGGGCTTCTCTAATTCTTGTTTTGCCGCAATGGTTGACCTTAGCGATGTCTTTTGCATTTTCTAAACAAATATAATGTTTTGTTTCCCAAGAGTGGTCGGCTAGGGCGGACATTTGGGTTTTTCTAAACAAATATGATGTTTTGTTTTTATCGAAATTCTTCTGAGAACGAAGCCCCTGCATTGAGTGCAAGGGCAATAACATTTGTTATCACCCATTTCCCTTAAATCTGCCCACAACCTATCAAGAATACTTTGTTTTTCTTCTAGACTAATGTTATCTGATATTCTTCCCTACCAAAATAGAGTGATGACTATCAAATAAAATGAAGTGGTCATGTAGATCTATTATTAATTTCTAGTGTAATTGAAAGATAAAATAAATCTATTTTATGTTTGAAAAAAAGACCTTATAACCTTTATGAACTGATGGAATTATAGAAAACCTGTCGAAACATCTATTAAATATCACATATTTACAAATTTTGTATATGTCGGACTTCCAATGATCATTGACATAGTCAACAGTGACCGTTGCAAGCGTTCAACAGTTCTCTCTTAACCATCGATGTTTTGATTATTTACTTTCGGACTACTGATAGTTATGACTAAGACGTCGATGGTCTGACACTTTAGATAAAAACACCGGGATACCAACAGCATACTGTCGGAACACCGACAGCTTAGAGATAACCATCGGTTGGATGATGAACGCGTGCTAATTTTAAAAAACAAATACACAAAAATTAGATTTTTAACTTGTATTTTTCAACGGTCTGTCCATACTGTCGAATAATTTCGCCGAATTTTGAGCCAAAAGTTTATAGTGTATAGACAATTAGTTAGAGGGATTGACCACAAGATCTCCTACATAAAACTCAAAATACTTAACTACCTCCAAACTCAATATAACCCACACAAGTTTATTATAATAGACCATGAGATCTCGTATGTGAAATGGAAAATACTTAACAACTCAAACTTACCCACCAAACTTTATAAGTGACTACATAAAACTCAAAATACTTAACTATCCAAGATATGGAAGTAAGTGTTGCCTTAATTTCTAAGAATGCCTTTTTAAAGTATTTTTTAATAAATTTGGTATAGATTTTAGAATTGACTTAAAGTTATTAGTCCTTATCGTAAGCAAAGACCATTGTTCTCAATTTTTAATATATTTAAGTCATACATCAAAATAAATAAAACTAAACTTTCTTTCATTTTTATAAAGTTCAAAATAAATGCTTATTTAATTTATTTTTTAAATAGAAATATTAGAGTGGTATTTTTATCAAAGAAAGACAAAAAAAATAAATAAATAAAAAAACTTAAGCATTATGTCATGTTGGGGAATTACGTCATTGTGGAGTCATCTATGTTTGAGTAGGGTTATAGGTAGATAACAAAGTGCATAGAATGTATTAGTAATTCCATGAATGCATCGAGAGGCTTCATTCTTCAATATCAACTCTAGAAGTGTCCCTCTATAGCTTGTCCATTAATGTTCTAATCATTGGACATGTTCTTTGTATATTTTTCTTTCAAGATGTTTCTTTCTTCAATATTGGCTCCAAAAGAGTCTCTATGTAGCCTTCCTAATGTTCCAATCTTGGATAGGTTCTTTATATATTTTTTCTTCCTATTTTCAAGCTTCTATTTCTATGTTTTTTTGCGTGGACCTTGTGGACTTAAATTAATGGAGTTTAGAATCCAAATGCTCATGAGTAAGGAAACTATTTTTTGTTAACAATGGTTTTGAATTTATTGAGCAGATATTTATAGAAATGGTGGAATGTTGAATCCCTATAGTGATAGACATCGTTTTGTATATGTACGACAATCCAACCTAGTTTGATAAAATCATTCATTATGAGTGTGGCACCATTTACTTCATGTAGAAGTGCATCCAAACATGATAGTTATCCTTTGATACTTCTTACAGTGGAATTTTGTTTCTCTATTCCCTGTCCAACCACTAGTTATCGATGAGTTGTACATGCATGTTTTCTTTGAGCAGTGAATGATAGATCGACCCCATCCATGGCATTTTATGAATGAAGCAATTCCATCCCACTACATGCATTAATTCTTGCAAATTTTGGGTCTAGGCAAGCCTTGCAATAGAAGATCATAATATTCCCTTTGTCATTTTCCATTTCTTGTGTCCAAGATGGAAATATCTTCTACAAGAGGAAAATAAGAAACAATGAGAGATACCTAGGAAACCCGAACCCACTGACTATTGTCAAAATAATAGGTTTAATTCTTATAGTCTTGAGAAAATCTGCAACGACATCTTTCATGGGAATCCTGCAACTCTAGCGTTATATTTAGACTGGTTGGAAGAAAAACCTTGAACATGAATGTGTTCACCTCAAGTTTAGGCATGATTTCTTCCTAGAAAACACAAAAAATAACTTAATTGGGAGTAGAACTATAATTGGCCTAATCATCTTGGATCTGAGTTAAATTAGTCTTTTCTTTTGAAGGAACCCAAATAAGCCAAGTTTTTATGCTGTGTATAAGTCATTAAGAATGTCAAATTGAAAACCCCAAGTGAGTTTGGAAGCAATGAACATATTTCATCGAAAAAGACTCCTTGTTTTAGAGGAACAAGTCCCTCCTTTGATCCCATTAGAGGATATATGCATGCCTTGGAAGCCTATTTCTAAATCTGAAGTTAGCCTCATTTTTTGAATATAAGTATTCTCCAATATAGACGAGTACATTAGAGAAAAAAATTACCCATGTGCGATCGTTTTTAACACGTGATAATACTGTGTAGAGGCTTGAGAGAAGATCTCAAAGGAGCATGATGTCCATTATGATACAAAACACATTTATCCCAAAGATTTTTATGGGCTCTTCTCCATCTAGAAATTTTATGACTAATGAAAGAGAGGTATGTTTCTACTCCAAAGTTGTTTAATTTTTTTATATATCATAGAACTACCATTGCTAGAATTTCCTATATTCATTTGTGAGAAACATGTTAGAAACATATTGTTTGGGTGTGTCTAATAATAATTTTTCATATCTCTATGTATCATTTTAGAATACATTCCATGAATTTAATATCTCCTCATTGCAACAAAGTAAGTAAGAAACATTGTTTAAATGTTCCTAAAAAGGTAGTTGATTTCTAGGCTTATTTTTATCATTGAATAATTAAAAAAGGCAACTATGTAAGGAAGAGTTTCATTTGTCAGCAACCACTTTTTGGCTTCAAAATCACAATATCCAACCAAAGTCTAGCTCTTGTAACTTCTACATGCATCCCAAAAGTCCTTGCCGTTGCAAATCTAGTCATCGGTCTTGAAAAAATTGACCATATTGCCATGACTACCAAGTAGTAAGTTTTCATCCATTAAATTATCTCTAAAGTAACTCAATGGTTAGAAATCATCCATTAAATTCCTAATTTGGAAGATCAAAATGGAAACATAATAATATGTTTTGATTTGATTAATGTTTTAGGGGTCTTTTATTTTTTTATTTTTTGAATTTCTTAAATTGTTTCAAGGTTTAAACAATTCAAGTAATTATAGAATGAATTTCCCGTCTATTCGAGTTGTTTTAAATTTCATCCATTGAATTCTTTCTTAGGTTATTAGATTGTTATAAATAATCTATTAAATTATTAGTTTAAATATAGAAAAAAGACCACGACTTTCGTTTTAATCTTGCAAGGGGTTGTAATTTGTTTGCATAACCTTAGAATTTGGATTTATTAATTAACGTTAAGTTTTAAATAGTGTTAAGCAATTAAAAAGTGAATAATTTTTTTAGTTTGATTTGTTTGAAGCAAATTTCATAGAAATAATATATTGTTTTCTTAATTTGTCTAGGCAATTTTATTTGTGGGGATTGCATAGTCAAATCTTGGAGATAATGTTGCCAATAATTTTTGTTTAGCTTTTGGTTGTAAAACTAAATGACTGAGGGAATTCACTTTAGGATCATCATTTACTTTAAGTAAATAGAAATTCATTGCCATGCGGTGATTACTTATTCAAACTATTAATATAACAATTCATTGCCATGCACTCCTTACTTATTGAAATGAATATTAATCTCCTGAAGATATAACAATAGTTGATCAAAAAGTTGTTAGAAACTTTCTCCACCCACAAAAGGATCAACACCATTATGGACATGTAATCCATTCCCAACCCTCCAAGAGAGCCACTACCCATCCAAGGAAAAGATCTAGTCAAACCCCTCCTGATAATGGATGCATTAGAAAAAGCTTTTTTGGGAGTCCTGATCCACTCAACTATTGTTTTTTTCTTCAGGTATTTATCTTTAAGAACCTCACTCCAAAGTCCTGTACCAAAAAGTCCCCTCCATAAACTCTTTAAACTCAAAGCATAACTAAACTAGTCCAGGACTTTTATGCCCCAACCTCCTAGTTTTTTGGGATAGAAATACTTTCCGATTTTGCCAAATGAAATTTGTTTCCAAGAGAGTTTCTAGCCCAAAAGAAATGCAACATTCTTTTATGAATACTTTGTAAGATTGAAACATGAATCTTTGCAAGAGTTAGTGTCTTAGATAATAGTGGATGAGTAGACACGATATTAGTGTCTTATCAATTGAACAATAGAGTCAATTAAAGGATTTGATAGGAGACTATCTTAATGAGGAGGAATGGTTATTGTGTGAAAATTTGATCACAGTCAGGATCTAGTAACATAAAATTCCTCACAATTAGTTTTACAAAGATGTGCAGAAAATAAAAGAAACATGAAGAAATTATATGCAGAACATTAGTGGAAAATCACACTAGAGGATAAATTCTCCATTAGATTCGCAATGAATAGTGATATTACAACATATAGACATCCTCAAAGAGGAAATTCGAACTGCTTGGAGGAAATTCAAGTGGCTCACATTGGGAAAGTTTACAATTAGCAAAAATTCCCCATCTATGGAAACATCAAGCTCCAACTCATACAAGGTGGTCACGAATTGGCTAAGTCATCCTTGGTAGGCCATGAGTGACCAAAAAGTAGCAACGTGATGGATTTTCAAGAGAAAATCATGGAAGAGGTGACGGTGGCCAAAAAGAGGCAAACTCGCCCAAATCAACCTAGCGCACCTACCTTATCCTTATCTCTGACAAAAGCAGAGCAAAGTTGCTTTATGTGTAGAAAAGCATGATAAAGCATACTAAAATAATCCAGTGCGCACTTACTCATAAAAACAGAGTAAAAAGAGGCATAAAAAGAAACTGTGGGCGTTTGGGTAGATAAACATCACAAGAGGTGGGCCAAGTATGCTCTAGGAGCCACATAAACTAGTCTAAACACTTAGGAAACATTAACAATGCATAAAAATTATATACTGAGGTCTAGAGATGGGTCAAATATTCTAACAATCCCCCTTAATCCTAACTTATGTGAGTGTAAATACGTGTATTAGGGCCCAAGCAACAAAGGCTTATGGTCACCCTTTACAATTATCATGTCCAATCAAACAAGGTAAAAGAGGAAAACCACATGGGAAAAAAATCCCCTAAAAAAGGACATGAAATCTACCAAAATTTAATGATGCTCTCTAGAGCTGAAGATGTCTGGAGGTATCTTCCTCCTTGGTAAAAGAGGATTATGCTCTGAAAACATGTGCTTTATTTCTCCACCAATGGAGGCAAGCGAGTTTGGAAGCTCTTTAAACTTGTCCATTAACCCAAATATGGTAAGAACAAATCCAAAAAAGTGTAGATGGTCCCTTGAGATCTCCTTTGAACCAACAGGGGTGAGATCATAACCAAATGTACCATGATGTTCTTGAGACTTGAACCCAAGAGAATGGTGGTGTCCTTCATCTTCAGTGCAACTATGAGAACATGTGCCAATGATCAAGTAGAAGTACGCAGGAAGCATGTGAGCAAGGAGTGCGAATGCAACATCTCTAGACTTTGATCTAGCCTCCAAATCATTCAGTAGATCACCATTCTGCACACCAGTAGACTCATGTGAAAGAGAGGAATCAAATTCCTCTTCAGCTTCTAGAGCATAAACTAGCTTATCTTGCTCATAATTTGAATTAGAAGACTCATAGGATAGCAATGAATGAATGGAAATATCTTCAACAGGAGTAGTTCCATTAGTTGAACCTTCTTCTTCATCAACTACATTTGAAGTAGAGATAACTTCTATAGCACTAGAGGAAGAGGGAATCTCATCAATGACAAAGTTATCAACATGAACAATAGTTGAAGATTATGCAACTTCTTCTTCTTTGGGAACAAATCTAGCTTCATGAGAAGTAGTGGAGGTTGTATAGACATCTAGAGGAGCTTGCAAGGAGGTGTGATGTGCGCTCTTCCAATGATTTGCACCAATCTCTTCAATCTTCTTGCCAATTGCTCTATCCAATCCAGACCATATCTCACTTGAGTATTCAATAGTTTCAATGAGATAGCGCATCCTAGGAGGAATGGATAGACACATGTCTCCATACACTCTAGTACTACAATCATTGAGCCAAATACACTTCTCTTCATAAGATTCTGGCATTGCCACAATTCCAATAGACACATCAAAGATCATGGCTCTCGAGATATGAAACCATATTCAATTTCCACTCAAAATAATTGAATGGTTATAGAGGAGAAACTGATCTCAAATCCATAGAAGATGTTGTAAAGACCTGCACAACAAAACACTCAGAAGGAAAAATATGTAAGCTCAATCAAACTATACTTCGACACTGTGCACATTCGAGAGTGCATCACACTTGGGTAGACCCCAATGGCAAGCCAAAGGAATCAAAGCTATTTCCCCAGGAATTCTGTGGTAACCCCACTGCTTCTGGTGCTACAATGGAAGCATCTGAGTGAGATTGAATTCCTAGAAGCTTTGATACCATGTGAAAATTTGATCACAATCAGGATCTAGTAACATAAATTTCCTTACAATTAGTTTTACAAAGATGTGCAGAAAATAGAAGAAACGTGAAGAAAGTATATGCAGAACACTAGCAGAAAATCACACTAGAGGATAAATTCTCAATTAGCTTCACAATGAATAGTGATAGTACAACATATAGGAAACCTCAAATTTCTTGGAGGCAATTCAAGTGGCTCACATTGGGCAAGCTTACAATTAGCAAAAATCCCCCATCTATGGCAACATCAAGCTCCAACTCATACACAATGGTCACAAATTGGCTAAGTCAACCTTGGTAGGCCATGAGTGACCAAAATGTAGCAACATGATGGCTTTTTAGGAGAAAATCATGGAAGAGGTGGTGGCCAAAAAGAGGCAAACTTTCCCAAAGCAACCTACTGCCCCTACCTTATCCTTATCTATGACAAATGTAGAACAAAGTTGCATTATGTGCAGAAAAGCAGGATAAAGCATACTAAAAGTAGCCAATGCGTACTTACCCATACAATAAGAATAAAAACAAGCATAAAAGCAGTTGTGGGTGCTTGGGTGGATAAACATCACAAGAGGTGGGCCAAGTATGCACTAGGGGCCACATAACCTAATATAAACACTTAGGAAACATTAATAATGCACAAAAAATATATACTAAGGTCTGGAGGGGTCAAATATTCTAACATAATGATGTTGAAGAGTACAACTAAAAAATTCATCCCATTTGTTATCTAAAATTGTAGAAATGTATATAAGGAAATTACCAGAGAAGATACAGTCGAATACACATGAAGCTTATTATAACCCAGAATGAAATTAATGTGGATTTATCCAAGTCTAGAGAAATAATGCAACAATAAACTACATTCTATGGATAACATAAGGAAAGAAGAATAAGGTTACAACTTCTACACTCCATAATATTTGTCAAGATAACTTAATTGAATGGGAAAAAACAATAACAATCTACAAGCCAAGACATTATCACAACCAATAACAATCTACAAGACGAGACAAGACAATCTCACCCATAAAGTAGCTCATTGATCCTTGAAACACATCCGATCTCTATCTTCTTGATTGAAGAAGATTATTATGAAAAAACCCTTAGATCCAAGCTGCAGATCATAGTGTCCTTTAGAGTTCCAGGTTGTTTTGATCCATCTAAGTAGATCTTTCTCTTTGGGCCAGATCCCAATAAACTTACCAATTAGGGACTTATCCTTCCATAGTTCTACTCATTCTCATAATTGATCAGATTTGGGGATGCAACCCCCAAGCCTAAGATTAGGACCATAAGGGGTTTTGGATCTAGAACCTTCCCCTCCCCTTCCCTGCGGTCAATTGGGTTCGATTTTGTAGATACACTATTTTGATCGAGATAATGTTGCTGAGTGGGGGGGGAGGAGCCCCCTCCCCGTGGGCCCATGGCCACAGACCACAAAACCACACGAAGGAAAAACCCTTGTGCGTAGAAATTGCCAATCTAGAGGGTCCCTTGGGAGCAATGTCCAAGAGAAAGACGATTTCCCTAGCGCAGCAAGCTGTGATCTCCCTCGTTTGCGAGTCGTCAAAGCAGAAGCTCGATCCATCCTTGATCACAACGAACAATCGGTTATAATCGAAGCTTTAACAACCCTTGAGCAAACAAATTCATAGAGGACATTATCCCACAATTTTCCCACCCTCAAACCAAAAAAATTCCTGGTAACTCAAGGCTTTTCTAGCTCTAATGGCTTGGGATCGGTGACTCGGCTCCTCTCAGTTCCCTCATTATTCCTATCACCGCCTCCTTTAAGCGGTTCCCAACCTAGTCTAAACACTTAGGAAACATTAATAATGCATACAAAATTATATACTAAGGTCTGGAGATGGGTCAAATATTCTAACATAATGATGTTGAAGAGTACAACTAAAAAAACCATCCCATTTGTTATCTAAAATTGCAGAATTGTATATGAGGAAATTGCTAGAGAAGATACAGTCGAATACACATGAAGCTTATTATAACCCTGAATGAAATTAATATGGCTTTAACCAAATCTAGAGAAATAATGAAACAATAAACTACATTCTATTGATAACATAAGGAAAGAAGAATAGGGTTACAACTTCTACACTCCATAATATTTGCCAAGATAACTTAATCAAATGGGAAATTACAATAACAATCTATAAGACAATATATTATCACAACCAATAACAATCTACAAGATAAGACAAGACAATCTCACCCATAAAGTAGCTCATTGATCCTCTAGACACATCCCCTTTAATTGGAGGACATCTTCTCTCTCTTCAATATGAACTTCTCGAACCATAGAGCATTCACCTATGTATCCCTTCCATGTAGGGATTCGATTGTTGAAAAAAGAGAATCCATTTTACAGGCCCTTAAATTTTAAAAGAAAAATGGAAAAACTTGTTATGATTTTTGTTGCCCAACATTTTAAATTATTAAGGAGAGTCCATCATCAGGGGATCTTCATCCACGAGAATGAGATGGTTCAAATTTATTGCAAGAGATTGTCAATAAATCCATGAATATGATGAGCTATTCATTTAATTGGAGAATAGCTTCGCTCTCTTCAATATGAACTTCTCGAACCATAGAGCATTTGCTCGAGTCTCCCTTCCATGGAGGGATTCAATTGTTGACAATTTTATAGGCTCGTAAATTTTAAAAGAAAAATGAAAAAACTTGATATGATTTTTGTTGCCCAACATTTCATACTACTAATGAGACTCCACCACCAGGGTATCTTCATCCACAAGAATGAGATGGTTCAGATTTCTTGCAAGAGAGTGTTAATAAATACATGAATACGTTGAGCTATCCATTTAATTGGAGGATAGTTTTTCTCTCTTCAATATGAACTTCTCGAACTGTAGAGCATTCACTTGAGTCTCCCTTCCATGGAGGGATTCGATCATTGAAAAAAGTGATGCCTTATTCTGTGTGGTAGAAATTAAATGTTGAACTTAAAAATATGACACTCAAATTGTTCAACTAGACAATATAAATGTCAAAGTCCTAAGAAAACTTAAGAATGTCTTAATCCGATTAGCTTCTAAGCCCAAAGTACATCAAGTGATTGATATCATTATCGTCGGTATTCCTAAAGCTTATGGTTTGTTACTCAATAGGGATTGGTCTGAAAAACTGAATTGATATGATCATTTTATCTATTTATAGCTTTTGTTTATTTTGATATGTGTTTTGTATTCGAAGTTGATTTCTATGTTTTTAAGATTGCAATAATAATTTATAAGATGCAAGGACTTCTTAGTATATGTACGATTTCATATTTTAGAAGGGAGTGAAATTTTGTTATCCATATTAAGATTCTTTCCACTATCTTAAAAAAAATAAATTATATATATATATATATATATAATTTTATTTAATAATAATAATAACATATATTTAAAAATGTAAATAAATTATTATTTAATATTAAAAAAATAACTGAATTTGACATTATGAAATTGTGGGTTTAGTCTTGACTCTGATACCCGTAAGGCACGCTCACGCTCACGCTCACGCCCACGGTAAAGGCACCCCATGGTAAAGTAAGCCGGTAAGTCACGCCCATGGTAAACATGCCAAGAGCCAGTTAGGCTCTATAAATACCATCGGATTGAAGGTTTCGAAGAGTCAATAAGGTTTCTTTTGTTTTTCAGAGAACAAGTCTAGGTTTCTTTTGTTGTTCAGAGAACAAGTTTAGGTTTCTTTTGTCAAGGTTTTGTTGTTCTGAAATTCATAGCTAAAAACTCGTGATAGCTATAAACTCTATCCAATACTCGAGAGAAATTCAATACTCTATCGAATGCAGACACATAAGTAGCGGATTGGGACGGTAGAAACAATGATAGCTAAAAACTCTATCCAATACTCGAGAGAAATTCAAAGGGTTTTACAGAGGATGAGGCCAGGATTTTCCTGGAAGTGTAGGCAGAAGCTGTGTTCGTTTAGAAGGGTGGATAATCGGTCTTTGATGATGCACAAAATTCTTCTCAAAGATTTGAATGCACTGAATTTGAAATCTTTGAGAGTATTCTGTCTGTCATGCAGGAGAGATTGTCCACCCTTGGAGACGAAAGATAGATTATCCACGCTTCCATACAAAATCTTGAGCGTAATCCTTTGTAAAATCCCAATCAGAATCTATGATAGCTAAAAACTCTATACAATACTCGAGAGAAATTCAATTTATAAAAGTGGTTTTTTTTCAATTCTTTATTGATCTATTGCTTATCCATCTTGGAATGTGCACTTGATAGAGTTAATGGAATTAGAATCTATTGCTTATTCATCTTGGATTCAATGGATGTCAGGGGAACATATGATTGATTGATAGATTGCGCCCTGACATCCGGAGATTTTAGAAGCAGGCATGGATAATCTCCAAATTAGAAAGGAGATTCATCCAAGCCTGAGTGGCACACAATGGGAAGAAATGGATCTCCAAATTAGAATATTTGGTGCGACACTGGGGATTCGTTCAAGTCTGAGTGACCCACAAGGACAAGAAATAGATGGAGAGACGGAAACAGAAGAAATAGATGGAGAAACAGAATCAAATATTTTATGTGGTTGTTATTTGGAATTTCAATTAGAAGATACAGTACAGTGTCCGAATGGGCATCTATTTTGTTTTGGTTGTGTAAGGAAGCTGGTAGAAAAAATCCTATATGGAAGTTTCAGAGCACATGCTTCTCTAAGTTGTATAGATATTGATGGCTACAGGGAGTCAATTCCTTTGTCAGAGATTTCAGAGAGTGTCTGTCTGCAAACGTAACACAATGTGTTTCCACACCTTCATCTCACCCGATTGCACCCAGCCATCTTGATTAACCTAGCGTGGCCAATGTTACATTCTCTAATCACAGCTTTTGCCATCCTCTCTTCAACTTCCCCACGAAGAGTGTCAGGCGTTTTCTGAACCTCTTCACACAATAAACGTAAGTGATTCAGCTTCTTGCATTGGATACAAGAAACATGTAGACATTTTGTGTTTGGACAGTCTAAAACTTGTAGACACCTGTCTACTTCATATGGAATGTTACAAAATGGGCAGTAAACGAACCCTTAAGTTTGGCTTCAAGTTTGGCTTCAACTATAGCATCTTGGGCCTTGCGATCTTCGTATCTTTCAATGACATCATTTGGAAGAGTTCTCCGAAATCTCTGACAAAGGAATTGACTCCCTGCAGCCATCAATATCCATACAACTTAGAGAAGCATGTGCTCTGAAACTTCCATATAGGATTTTTTCTACCAGCTTCCTTACACAACCAAAACAAAATAGATGCCCATTCGGACACTGTACTGTATCTTCTAATTGAAATTCCAAATAACAACAACCACATAAAATATTTGATTCCGTTTCTCCATCTATTTCTTCTGTTTCCGTCTCTCCATCTATTTCTTGTCCTTGTGGGTCACTCAGACTTGAACGAATCCCCAGTGTCGCACCAAATATTCTAATTTGGAGATCCATTTCATCCCCTTGTGTGTCACTCAGGCTTGGATGAATCTCCTTTCTAATTTGGAGATTATCCATGCCTGCCATATGAAAGCTTTCTGCTTCTAATAGATTGATAGGTCGTTCTTCTAGGTTTGCTTAAAGGGGATGTCAGGGGAACATTGCAATTTCACTGAATCCGGCAATGGGACAGTCGGAGAAGAACTAGCAATAGAATGAAACTTGAAAGAAGTAAATAAAAAGAATCAATCTTTATCTATTTTTAAGGGGCAGTTCATCCACTGTCTCCCACAGCTCCTTATTCAAGTTTTAATGCCTTCATTGTTAAACATGCAGTTACAATATGTCTTCATTTGGATGAATGAAATTTAAATTTTGTATTATTCTGATCTGTTCATTAAACAAGTTTCCAAAGGGGATTTGTCATGCTATTGCAAGGTTCATTCTTCCATAAATGCGGGATATTTAGTTTATTTTCCAAAATCTTTGTTGTGACAAAATCTTGCAGAGAGAATATTGGTGACAAATTCACCAGTATAAATATGCATTATCATTTCTATAATTGTGTTCCGATAAAGCATTTCTATGAACATGTGTTGCAACCAATCTTTTATTGTCCCGGGATCTTCATCTTTCCTCTAATTAGCCATCATTTCAGTTACCCCAAGAATGTTTTTCAAGACTGCAACCAATCGAGCCTTTGACAAAAGTTGAGGCTTTATGCTTTTTGGTATTATGTGTGTTTTTCGTAAGCCAGTAGTGCATCATAAGGAATTTAATAGAAAGACAGAAAGACCACACAGCTCTGATGTTGTAGTCTATCAAGTGAAACTGGACAATGACTTTGCCAAAATCTTTGGAAAATCAAATGTGTAATATATTTAAATTTTGACTAAAGTGCAAGGGAATTTTGGTAAGATTTAGACCGAGTTTTTATTAAAAAAAATATTTCATGACAATAACTCATGGTATTATTTAGAATTCAAGACCAATTTATGAATATGCGTAATTAGTTTAGTTATTATTCAACAATAATTATTTTAGTAATTAGTTTATTTTTGGATTTTAGATCCTCTGTCCTACTAGGAGTTATTGAGTAAAATTCAGTCAGGACTCAAACCAAAACTATGTTTATGACTGTTCCAATGGCATATGACAAGCAGATAGACTTTGAAGGACTGCCTCTCATATTACACTGATCCTTTATTTGGCTTTGAGAAGGACGGTCCTAATCTGATTGCTCCATATGAAACTTTGTTTGGCACTAATGTTTCGAATGATCTTAATGATCAAATGTTGATTTCAAAGAACAGGGGGATTGTTGGTGCCAAAACAAAGCTTCGTCTGGAGCATTCAAATAAAAAAAGCATAAACAGACAATATCCTTTGTAGGCATTGTTCCGTCAGTCTCGTACCCAAATGAGGACTTAAGTAAAAATGATACATTGGCTTTCCAACCTTCTGGGGTTTGTCATACTACATGATGCGTTGTTTCTAATTTATGTCCGGTACCTGAATGAGATGATGATGAACAAGAGATGAAAGGCATATTTTGCTCTTGATATTCCTTAAGGCACAATGCCAACTAGTGCAAAACTCGTACAATGCACAATGCCAATGAGATGATGATGATGGCCCAGATATGCAAGGTATGTTTTGGTTTTGCTCTTGCTATTTTATCAGTCTTACATTTCCTAAGGCTAGCCACCGTCTTCATCAGCACCTTATTCAGTCTTGTAACATGCAGTTCTCATGAATATCATTCTTTGGATGTATGAAAGATAAATTTTGTATTATTTTTTATGTTCATTAATCTAAATTTTTATAGGGGATTGTTATGATGTTCTTGCCATAAATGCAGGATTTGCAGTTCGTTTGCCTAAATCTCTGCTTTTAAATATCAAAGACAATGTAATGAGGATTTTGCATCATTATTTGATAAATGAAGTGGGTTGATAATGGGAAAATTCTCATAACTTAACTTAAATACCAAAGACAATGTAATGAAAACTTTGCATGTATATATAAGCAATGTCTTAAATTTATGTTGAAATAATATATATAAATAAGTTAATAACCAGCTTGAAGTAAAGATTGCTGACAAATTTACCATTATAAACATGTATTATCATTTCTATGAACATGTATTATCATGTATATGATTGTATTGTAATGACTTATATATCTTCATCTTTCGTCTTGTAAGCCATGATTTCACCTACCCCAAGAACGTAATTTAGTAATGCAGCCATAACAGTCGTTGGCCAAGCTTGAGGCCTTTTTCAAGTGTTATGTGTTATGAGGCCTTGAGGCAATATTATATCATATGGAATTCAAGTCCACAGATATAGCTGGACTATCTAATTAGGCAAATTTGTTTGATTTGGATTGGACAATGACTTGCCAAAAGCTTTGGCAGAAGTTTGGAATCTCTAATATTATGTAATATATCCAAATTTCGACCGAAAAGCGAGAGGCTTTTGGCAAGTTTCAGACTGAGTTTTATTTGCTTTTACTGAACGTTTTATTTTATTTAGTGATAATAAGTGATTAGTATTCAGAACTTGATATCAATTTTATGAATATGGATTCTAACCAATGTGTTCATCAACATATTTAAGTTTGGAAATTGATATGACTCGCACCTGACACATCTCATCAGCGAACTGTGAGGTGTTATAAAACAGCAGGCCAGTGATAGCAAATCTGATACTTTTGAGCACGTTGTTCACCAGAACCCTGTTTTATGACTATATTTCATTGGCACTGCAAATGATTATCATGGAAAAAAAGAACATGTTTCTCATGGACAAATGATTCTCAAAGAACAACGACACTGCTGCAGAAGCAGGGAAGCACAGGGTAAAACCCCTAAGACTCAAACATACCCAGCCAGTAATTGACGTTCAAGCATTCTGTTCTGCAATAAAAAGATTTGGAGTGAAATGCAATGCTGTCATCGATTTTTTTTTACACCAGTGAAGGATTTGACAACACAGTTTACAACCCCACTTCAAAAGTCAATGCATGCATGGATTTGACAATACAGTTTACAATCCCACTTTGTTTTCATTTATCCACTATTGTTAGATTGGAATATATGAAGATGGTATATGTTTTTATGAAGGCTTGTTAAGCTATAGTGTTGGTTAACTCTAGTTAATAGAGATTTTTGTAAGTGGTTGGTGGTCAATATAAGATAACAAGAATTCCTAAATATTAGTTGCAATGTATGTGAGATATTTTATTAAAAATTTGGGATGGAGAACGGTGAATTTAGATGTGTCAGCTATGGACTGTCTAGTATTGTATGCTTTGAGTCTCAAAATGAGTAACAAATATAATATTTTTTAAGAAATGTAAAAAGAAATTGCAGAATTGTCCAAACAAGCATAAACTAATCGAATTGAGTCTTTGTTAGTATGTAATATTCCGCAAAGAAGATTTTCCTTTTAGAAATGATTCAATCGTGTTGGTTCCATCCTTTACTCATTTGCTTAGAGATGAGGAATTTTTATTTAGTTTTCATTGTCGAATAGAGCAATCTTTGGTTTCTCAAAAATGTCAATGGAGTTGCAGTCACATGGGGTCTCTACTACTTGGCTTCCATTCTCTACTCATTGGCTTAGAGAATGAGGCATTTTCATTCAGTTTTTAGCCTCTGACGAAGCAATCTTGATGCAGTCACACTCCAACTGCAGGGTACACTGGAACATGTAGCTTCACATGCACACTCTTAAACTGGAAAATAGCAATCCGTATACAATGAAGACCCGATACAGCCAATAAACTCAGACCTTTTATTAAATAAGTAAACAAATCAACTAAACTAGAACTTCAATGCATAAATGCCTCTAGAGGACTAAGCCTATGCACCCAACACTCCCATATCTCCACTACAGGACACGCAGGTCCCAATTCCACAGCCACCGGCTTACAGGTCCAGCCCGCTGCCACTGAAAAAAATCAAAACAAACTAAGGAAAACCAAACCACTTCATTCGCCCAGGCCTAGCCTTTTTATTCTTGAGATTTCCACCCAAAGATAGATCCGGAAAAGACGCAGCAGTGTTTTTGTTGTGCCTACTCGAACTCAGAGTGCTCCTGCCAGTCCCTATGATTACGGATGAGCCAAATCGGCACAAGGAGTCCAACTGAAGTTCAGTTAGGCTCGTTTTTGAAACTAGTCGTTGCTCCTGTCTGGATGCTCCACATCAAACCTTTTGTTCTCAATAATGTCAACAGGGTTGGGGTTGTAGTCACATGGGGGTTGGGGTTGAAGAGAGATGGCGGCTTCCGATTTAATCAGTTCCCTATGTCTTCGTAACAAAACTAATTCCACCATATTGCAGTCACCTGAGGGTTGGGGTTGAAGTGACATGGCGGCTTCCGATTTATTCAGTTTCATATGTCTTCGTAACAAAACTAATCCCACCATAAATGCAACGGATTTTCCATCATAGCCAACCAGCTCGCTTGAAGCTCCATCAAGGCCATAAATGACAAGGATAGGACCCCTCATCAAGCATAAATGTCTTCGTAACATATGTCTATGCTTCATAACATTGTCAAAAACATGTCATATTTTGGACTCATCATCAAGATCAAAAGTGAGTAATTGATTGTATTAGAATTAAAATTTACACATCTAAATTTTTAGTTTTTGGCAACGCGCATGTAAAGAGAAACCCCGATTTTAGCTTCGGGAAAATTCACTAATATTTTCGCTAAAACCATAAGTGTTCCAATCAACCTCACTGCAATTCTCTTTATCTCAAATCTTTAAATCTTATGTTTATCCTCACCTTTAACATTCAAAAATTTCATTGATCAAAGTCCATACATCTGTTGGCTAACCCATTCACTCCTTTTTCTAAAATAATAGTTTTTATTTAAAAAATTAAAATTATTTGCTAAAAATTTCATTGGTCAAAGTCCATACCCTTATCTAATGAGTTGTTGTTGGCTAACCCATTCACTCCTTTTTCTAAAATAATACTTTTTATTTAATTTTAATGAGTTGTTGTTGGCTAACCCATTCACTCCTTTTTTTTGAAATAATAGTTTTTATTTAAAAAATTAAAATTATTAAATAATAGTTTTAGTAATTATGAAGCCACGGGTCGTTAAGATCATGCACTACGAATCGAAATGTACTGAAAAGAAATTTCAAAAATAAAGTAAAAAAATTACTTTTACTTTGTGCATGTGGATATGGGTCCCAGACATGCACCATTAAAACAATATTCAACTGCCATCCAATGCCCATTCAGTGTGATCACCACGAGAAGGTTGAAACTTGAAAATAATGGCCAGCAAAATGCTCAGCATGGTCTCCACGTATGTATTATTCTCACATCAGCTGCGTTTCTTTTTATTTATTTATTTCAGTGGCTGCGGTTGGTTTTCTTCTTGGTTGGCCATTCTCTTTGTTTGGGACAAATGCCAGAGGCCCAGTATTAAGTGCGCCGAGAACCAAACAAATTTTAAAGAATATCTCCATGATACTTCATTTGCACATCCTGGAATTGATTTGATTGTGAGAGTTTTGACAGTTGGATTTTGGTCAAGTTACAAGTCATTTGATGTTAATCTACCTGCTGAGATGGTCACAGGTGTACGCGGGTTCAAATCCAATAACTATTGTTTGTGGTACTTTGTATAAAAGAGTTTGGCCATTAATCATCGAGTTTGGCCAATAACTATTCCACCGAGTGCCCAAGCATGTTCGAGTCCATAACTATTTTAGATCTGGAGGTTATCTTAGTATCAAGTGAGGATCAAAGAAATGCCTGATACAATGAGAGCCAAGGGATCGAGGCAAGATTCACAAGGAGCGCCGAAGTATCAAATTAAGCATCGACAGCAATCATACTCTGTGCCAAGGTGATGATGAACTGTGGAATTGGGAGACAACATAGAATACCAAAGATCGAGAAGGAGTGATCGATTGACAAATTCAACGTGGACATTATTTTTATTATGTAAAGCCAATATTTAAATTGATATATTTCTTTTGGGGCTTGGAAGGATAAATTCAGGCCATTTGTTTCGAGCATTGTATTTTGTATTTAAAATGTGTAATATCATGCTCGAGAATAAGTGACCAAAGTCAAAGATGAAGCAGAGTAACTGTAAGCAGAGTATTTGGTGACAGAAGATTGGTCATTTCCAGGAAAAACACAAATAATAGTATTATAGACATTCCAGATTTAAAGGAGAAAACTCAGCATCAGTCCCAGATTTCCAGTGGTTCAACGAGTATTTTCGGGCAGTATTCAAACTTCCAAAGACACAAGTGGCAGAGTATCAAATACAGTATCAAATCAAATCCTAGATCTGGAGGATAGGTGGCAAAAGTGGTCAATGTTAAATCCAGCAAGTGCAATTTCGAAGGCATGATTTTCAGGCAGAAGATTTCGAACAGATCCAGATTCAAAGCTGTGTCAGCAAAAACTCCAATGGAACGAGAGTTCGATTTTAGAGTTGGCATTGATTTCTTGTAATTTTTGTAATTTATGTTTGATGTAATTTGTTATAAATTCTATTATTTGTAATGTAATGTGGGTTCCAGCCCGTGAGGCTATGAGTTTTGTAGGAGGGTCCAGAGCCAGAGTTTGAAAGTTAAATATATATGCTCTGTTTGAAAGTTAAATATATATGCTCTGTTTGTTCCATTTTTGAGCTGTAATCTGAAGATGAGTTTCCATTTGTTATGAGCCAGGTTTCAGTTGTCCTTTAATCTGCAAAATATTTTACAGTTTTGTTAAAACTGATCTTAATCATGAAATCCTTTATAACAATGTCTTTATTGTGAATGCTCATGCTGCGATTTAATATCCCAGATTCTATGTCTGGATATGGTTTTTTATGTTAATGTGTGAAGGAACTGTTTGTTCCACATGTTATCAATCAACCTTGAACCTGAGTCATCACTGATATGTTTCTTGCTTCAGTCTGGTTATCAATTGCTATTTGCAGAGCCTGATGTAGCCGCCATAAAGTTTCTAGACTTGTAGATCAGCGGGAAGGTAAAGAAAGGGAAGGGATTGTTTTGGAACAATGCCCTCATGCAGAGCTAGAAGTTCCCAGCCAGTGGGAGCAGTTTGTGAAGGCCAAAGGACTTGGTCCTGAAAACCCAAGAAAATGGTGAAATGCAGGACATACCTGCCATATTTTGTGAATTTTGGACATGTATATAGCGTGTATGTATTCCTAGGTATTGGAACACTGAGGACAGTGTTATTCCAAGGGGAGGGGAATGTAATGTCCCCCATTTTGACCCTTGTAATATTTTGGACTATAATGTAAATAATGTATTCATATTATGTATGATTCCTAGCGTGGAGCTCAAGGCCAAGGCCCCACTAGTGAACGCTCAATCTAGAAGAGGCAAGTATTTGAAATTATGCTATCCATGTGCTACAAGGAAATTGGGAGGGAAATATTCAAACCCTCGAGCCAATCAAGTCAAGGCAAGTGTCAGTGAGAGAACCCATCAAACCTTCAACTACCCATGCTGACTTTTGTACCCAATCATTTACTCTCCCAAGAGTTGGTTGAGGTAGTTAATGCCTTGGGAAATGGAGAGGTATGGCTGTCCAAATTCGAGTATGGGCAAGCCACCCTTCCTAGATTTTCGTGTTTGGCTTCTTGGGCAAGAAAGGAGCCACGAAATTGCCCCCAAGCCATTATTCAACCATCAGTCTTGCTCCCTCACGAGTTTAGAGCTACCTGGGCGTTTTTCTCCATGGTTTTGTTGCGTCTTTCTTCAATCTCCTACTTGGGAAGGGCGTTTTTGTGTTGTGTAACAGTGGGGAAGAAAGGGAAATCGATTTGGAGACCATAGAGGCTGTTTTGACTCACTGATTGCTTGTATATCTGTGGGAGAAATCGTTTTCTTCCCTATGGACGATTTTCCCTCTCACAAATCTGTTTTTGCTGTGCCTACGTTTTGGAGAAAACCCTTGTCCATCTAGTTCCTAAGTCCCACTGCTGAAAGTGTGTTCTAGAGCCCCTATCTGAGTTTTAGGTGCAAGAGAATGCTGGGGTTGTGTTGGGTATCCATTGCTTTGAGCTGTGCTGTGCTTGAGGGTTCCATTTTTCTTGTAGATATCATGTCCAGCTCAAGGGTGGTCTCTGAGTGCTGAAAGAATATAGGCTAGGCAGAGACCTATGGTTGGGAGGAACGTTGCAGCGACATAGCTAGATGTTTTGGACAATTACACAACAAAGATAAGTGTTTTGCTGCCTATGTGTTTTGCCTCTGTAGTGTTTAAATTAATGACTATTATTGATATATTGAGTGCATATGAAAACATGTGTGTGGATGAGTTTATTTCCGCTGTGCATATTTGTTTGATTTACATCTACACACATTTGTTTTTAACTATATGCATCTAATGAATTGGTTGAGTTTTATGAAAAGCCCCATAGAATGGCATCAGGTTCCCTTCCTTGCACTGGGTCCAAGGGTGGGTACATTACATCTCCTCTTTGCAAGCGAAAAAAAGAGAGTCAAAGACTCAGGTAATTTCAGATAATCATTGCAACTTTGCAAGTTTTGACGCGTTTTTGGCATCTGCTCTACCCATGGGCCATGTAGCTATCTCAAACTAAAAATTCTCTCAACTAACCACGTGAGCCAGATAAAGAAATTCTCACAAACAAACAATAAAAATCACTGCTAGACTCTTAATCAAAAGAAAAATACCTTCAATCTGAAGCAACCAGCTATCAAGAGCTAAAAACTCTCTTAACCAAGCATATGAACCACAGAAAGGATCAATACATAGTAATTTGCAGTACAGTGAAACATAGTCATAAGCATGGTTTTGGCTGAATTTTACTAGATAACTCATCAGATGACCCAAAATAAATAGCAGCTGAGAATTTGGGTGCCTCTTCATCCATTTGCAAAACCAAACACAGTTCAACGAAACTACTTGGACACTCCATTTTGAGGCTACAGACGTCACAGGAAATTCCTTGGAAGAACACCCCATATACTCTCAATAGTTTTCTCGCTTCTGTCTTCAGATTTAAAAGATTGGGACATGTTATGGTTAAAGCCTCAATGTTATCGTCATATATAACTAAATCTTCAATGGCGGGGGCTTTGATGACAGGGTTCAACAAGCCAACAGAAGGGTCTATAGAAAGTCCTTGGGAAAGTAGGCAACCAGAAATGAAGAGGCCTAGAGAGTCATCTGTGAAACTGACATTATGGAAGGAACAAGAAAAAAGATGGTGGAATCGGACGCAACTGTCTGGAATATTGGAGAGAATGTAGTTGGAGAGTGTGCAGTGAGACTAGCGAGGTGAAAAGGGTAGGGGGGAATTCTATTCGTGGGCATTGGCAGAGAATGATACGTTGGACAGATACACATCTGTTTACATTCGTAGCTGTGAACGACCAAGTTTGGTCATCGATAGAAAGATGAAAGGCTTCAACATGGGAGAAATGCAAGCTTAGAATGTGAGAGATTGCATCCTCCACTCATCGGTGCGGGTAGAGACCAATGGGTTGTCTACAGGGCCCATAAGAAGAAATGGAGAGAGCTTGAGTATAGATATGTAGGTGTTAGCATATATATCCAGCTCGTTGAGATGATATAGCATTTGATGGCCTCTCGATTTTTGGGATTTTACAAAGATGAGGCCAGGATTTCGTTTGCAAGGTGGACCATCTTTCCTTCATGATAGACAGAATTCTCCTCAAAGTTTTGAATGCACTTCCTTCTTGCTTTTTGGATTTTGAATTATGTGGGGAGAACGAAAAACATTCAAAAGATTTGAAGAAAATTCTGTCTATCATGAAATACAGATTGTCCATCCTCAATCCTAGGCCTCATCCTCCCAATTAGAGAAGCCATCGTATGCTCTATCCTCTCCAAGAGATGGATATATGCCTACACCTACATATTTATACATATCTACATGCCTATTTCTTCTTATGGCCCTGTAGACAACCCCATTAGTCTCTACCCATACCCGTGGGTGGAGGATGCAATCTCTCACATTCTGTGGTTGCATTTCTCCCATGTGGAGGCCTTTCATCTTTCCATCGATAACCATGCTTGGTTGTTCACAGCTGTGAACATAAACAGATGGGTCCAGTATGCAGTCCCAAACTTTTAACTCTGAAGACAGAAGCGAGAAAACTATTGAGAGTGAATGGGGTGTTATTTTACGAAATTTCCTCCTGTGACATCCGCAGTTTCAAAATGGAGTGTCCAAGTAGTTTGGTTGAACTGAGTTTGGTTTTGCAGATGGATGCAGAGGCACTCAAATTCTCAGCAGCTAGTCTAAAAATTAAGAATAGAAAGAAGGAAGTGCAGAGCCAAAGGCTTGCACATACACAGGGTAGGAGAAACACTCCACATAATTATATTACTGAATAAACATTACATTTATAGGTAAACCCAAACCAAACTAGATCCAAGAATAATGGATCAGATCCTATGAACTAGGAACTAACAAACCACTCATGCTATCAATAGACGATGCATTTCTACATTATCTCTAACACTAAAATCCAAAAATAACTAATTACTAAAATAATAATTCTATTTGAATACTTCGGTTAGAACCATATTCATAAATTGGTCTTGAGTTTTGAATATTGAAGAGTTATTATCACGAAAAACAATTATATTTAGTAAAAGCAAATAAAAACTTGGTTTAAAGCCAGAGCTGCCGAGCTGCGGGTCTATCAGTTTGTTCATACTACATAAATGTAAAATTGAATTTCTATTGAATTCCTACTGATTAGAGGGAAGATGAATGCATTTATTGAATTAGGCTCTTAGGGTAACTGAAATCATGGCTGATTAGAGGGAAGATGAAGATCTTGGGCAGTGAAAGAGTGCATGTTTTCAGACCATTTAAGTAACTATCAGTTCTGTGGCTCAGTTTGAAACATTTTTCAAATCTGATAATACTTAGAAAAAAACAAAAAACAAATCTGATATAGTTTTAGTTCTGTGGCTCAGTTTGAAACATTTTTCAAATCTGATAATACTCAAAAAAAGAAAAAACCAAATCTATATAGTTTTACTTCCTCTTCTAGAATAGAAGCAGATTAAAACTTATAAAAAAACATCCTCACCACTGATCTAAACAAAACAACATATCAGACATCACAAAAGAGTTTTGCTGTCTTTTCCCCCCAAAAGGAAAAGTTTATAGAAATACTTTATTTCATTACACAATCACAGAACTAATAATACAGATTTATACTGTGAATTTGAGCGATGATATTTTCTCTGCAAGCTGGTTATTTCATATATATTTTCCCATTACCGACTCACTTTATTTATCAGATAAAGCTGCAAAGTCCTCATAACAGAAATTGGGCAAATAAACTGCAAATCCTGCATTTATGGCTGAGTGAACCTTGGGATAACATGACAAATCCGAGTAATGAATATAGAAAAATAATACAAAATTTAACTTTCATTCATCCAAATTATGATACTCTTTGCATGAACTGGTAGAGACAGTGGATGAACTGCCCCTTGAAACTCGATAAAGATCGATTCTTGATCTATTGCTAGTTCATCTTGGATTATGACGTCGATAGATTCAGTGAAATTGGAATGTTCCCTGACATCCCTTTAAGCAATCGCAGAAAAACGACCCAGGGGAAGATTCTATTTCCATTGACTCCATCGATGGCACATTCCAAGATGGCCATGGTAGTGTGCTCCCATGGCCTCTGTTTTCGGAATTTCTAGTATTGGGACGTCGTCTATGTAGAATCTGCAAAACAAAACCAAGAAGGGATGTTTTTCGTATTTCAAGCTATTTCAACAATACCAAGAAAGAGATGTATATAGTTTATACTCCTTGTCTGTAAAAGCTATTTCAAGAAATCACAATTCAAAACGTCAGGCATAATCCAATTTGAGAATATACAAGTTGTCTTCCACAAAACTACAACAATTCTCACAGGGCTCAGAAGTTGTATTCCACACAACTACAACAATTCTCAGACGGCACAGAAGTTGTAGTTGTGTGGAATACAACTTCTGTGCCGTCTGAGAATTGTTGTAGTTGTGTGGAATACAACTTCTGAGCCCTGTGAGAATTGTTGTAGTTTTGTGGAAGACAACTTGTATATTCTCAAATTGGATTATGCCTGACGTTTTGAATTGTGATTTCTTGAAATAGCTTTTACAGACTAGGAGTATAAACTATATACATCTCTTTCTTGGTATTGTTGAAATAGCTTGAAATACGAAAAACATCCCTTCTTGGTTTTGCTGATTCTCCATAGACGACATACCAATACGAGAAATTCCGAAAACAGGGGCCATGGAAGCGCATTAGATCAACAGGACACTTCAACCACCGTCCCAATTGGCTCCTTATGTGTCTGCATTGGATAGAGTACTAAATTTTTCTCGAGTATTGAATACAGTTTTTAGTCATGAGGAAATGAAAAACTCTGTCAGCGAGCCAACCATATGAACACACAGAATTTTACACAGACAAAAAAGAAAAATCACTACAGACTATTTAGAACAAATGAAACTCTTCAATCCGAACCAACCCTTCAATTTAAACCAACCAACTATCAAGAGCTAAAAACTGTGTCAATCAACCAACAAAAATCCCCTTTAATCTGCTAACTCTGTCCCATAGATTGGTATTTATAGAGCCTACCGGGGTGTCTCTTTATCCGATTTTGACATGTTTTCCTATAGAATTCGTATACTGTGAATTGAACATGTCAAATCATCAATGCTATATGCAGATTTACCATGTCAAATCATAAATGCTAAAAACACAATTCCAAAGTGAGATGGTAAAAAAACAAATTAGTCAAAGTAAGTTTATTTTATTTAATATTAAATCATAACTATTAACATTTAAAATATATGTCATTATTTTTATTAAATAAAATTATATATATATATATATTTTGATTTTTTTAAATCACCGTTGAAATTTTTTTAAGATGGATAGCTAAATTTCCCTCCCTTCTTAAAAAGGACATATTTTAGAGTCCTAGCCTAATTAAAAAATACATATCAAAATAAACAAAAAGTTATAAATATATAAAATGATTGTATCCATTTTAGTTTTTTAACCAATCCCTACTAAGTAACAAAAATTTCAAGAATATCCACAACAATGACATCAATCACTTGATGTACTTTGAGATTAAAAGCTAATCGAATTAAGATATTCTTAAGTTCTCTTAGGACTTGACATTGATATGTTTAGTTGAACGATTTGAACATCACTTCTTTAAGTTTAACCTTTAATTTATACCACGCAAAATAGGGCATTGTTGGTCACTTTAATTGCCTATTAATTCATAAACAAAGTTCTCAATATAAATCGTCAATCCAGGGAAGTCTAGTTATTTCAAAGGTAGTCAAGCAAAATATATGCATAAACATTCAGTAACTAGTTGATCAATTATAAGTCACCCAATCTATTTAAGAAATGCTTGCAGCCTAATTACTAACTCTGTGCTATGCTCAGTGTTCAATCCAATCTTCAATTACTAATTCAATTGCCAAAATTCAAAAGAGTTCACAATCCTTCTAATTGCATCAATTCTAAAAATAACTGCTTCAAGAATGAAATGGTTAAATTACTTTTGCAAGAAGTTAAATCCTAAATCATCATCATAAAAAGGGTCCAATCCACAATTGCAGTATTCAATCATAAATCAATCCTCCTGCTCTATAAATCCATATGCCATCTACCAGTTTCAGCAGTTCGTGAAAGGAAACAAACATTAGTGAAATGCACTAGGAGAGCATAGGTGTGACAACAATAATTGTACAATCCAATAACACACTTGCAAAGAGAAACTATGCACTATTCAATCAAAATGAGAAAATTTGTAATTGAAGAATCCTACTCTCAATACTCACACTGTTTCAACAACTCGAAATTAAATATAATTTGCAATTCCACACCAAAACAAAGTAAATAAAATAAATAACTAGCTAATTGGGCAACTCTGAAAGAAGGTGGGCCCTTGCCTTCTAACAGAGATGCCTCTACACACTACAAGAAATCAGTGCTCAGAAGATCATGAAAACACTGCCAATTTCATTGATGGAATAAAGTTCAAACACATAGTTCTTCCACTCCTATTACAAGTTCTCTAACAATAAGCCTAACCCCTTAAAACCATCCCGTCTTCATTTAAATACTAAAACAAGACAATTCAGATCCTTCTAATTCGAACAGCCATGAAGATCAAAGATCTTCAGGCTGTCGAATCAATATCCAAAAATAGAAACAACTACATTCATTATTACATTGAGATAAAATCTGTTTCATAGACATCAATGCTCTTAACCAATTGAACTGATCCAATACCAAGTGAGTTTCAGCTGGCTGAGTGGATGGATAATTTAGGCTACTTCTGCAACGACTTGAACCGGAGCCCCGAAAAGGTGTAATTGCTCACCAAGTGCTTCTTCATCCACGTGTATCAACAAGCCGATACACCCGAATTCCCCATGGTCTCGGGTTGCTTTCATTAATCCATCACAAGTCGGCTAAATTATGAGACAAAATCCATAAACAAAGGAAAACTTTAGGCATTAATATAACAAAGTAATAATAAATTACACTTGCTCAAGATCATGCTTTTCCTTAGGAAAGATAATGACTTGGTTATAATAATAAGGAAAAACAAGGAAAAATGGTCACAAGAGAAGTGAGCAAAAATGGTCATTTTTGGCACCCAACATCTCCCCCCAACTGTCCAATTGCATGTCCTCATGCAACAACCTCCAGTGACTATGAGTTTGAATCTTAGTCAAAACTTCTCCTGTGAAAGTTAGTGAGATTGAAATAAGATTCAAGACTATCCCCCTGTTTATGTACCCCTTCCAAGCAACCAATTCTTCCCAACACTTCGTCTCTACCATTTTAGTCAACTTGTATATACTCCTGTACTTCTTCTCAGGAAACCATATAAGTGGGAATCTAAATCTCAATCCTGGCCAGCTTGGTCCACAGTTCTGAATACACTTGACATACTCAAGAACTCGAGATAAAACATATTTAAAATTTTCAAAACAATAAGGATCTCTTGTTCTCGTAGGATCGAAAGAAGCTTCCCACCTGTACTTACTACCTTCTAATGTACTACCTTCTAATGCGCAGGGCTCTTGCTGTGATATGGTCTTGACATGTAGATATCACATCATGTTGAAGTGTTGTTATCTGATTAGCCCTTTTTGGAGAGGAGAGGTATTCTTTATGTCTTTCAATAATAGCAGCAGGGGATTGTGGTTCGCCTCGGATCCATAGAATAGAATTATCCTCATTTCTTCTAATGGTCTGAGAGGCATTCCACCAATTCATCTGATTAGTGACGAAGGAAGTAAATGCCCTTAGATGTATATCCCCTATATAAGGAACAAGATTAGACCGAAGGTCCATGAAGCATGCTAACTCATGTAAATATAATTCACATAATAGATTTTTTTCAGGGAAATCACTCTGAATAAAGGTGTCCAAAAACTGAGAAGTTGTAACAAACTGATGGGGCCTCCCTTCCTTAAGAGCCTTTAGCTTAAAAAGAGTTAATTGTTCATATAGGAAAACTAAATAGGAAGGTTATGGGGCCCTGCAACTTAACAGTTCTTGAACTAAATCATACATTTGCTTATTCTCTTGCTTCATGGCCTTAAACTTTCTCAGTTCCTTCAACCCTTTCTGCAATTTTTCCCAGCGAAACCCTTGGAAGGTTAATTCTTCAACCCATCTCTCTTTGAGTTCCTTAATGACCCTCCTATGTATAGGCAAGGGAATCATCCCTTCCTCACATAGGGTAGCCTGGTATTTCCATTTATTCATTTTATCCTTCAACAGAGAAACGTCCTCTACCACCTCCTGGGTGTTTTCATTTTCTTCGTCCATTTCAACAATCTACAGGGGCTCCTGAACCTTTGTATCATCATCATCTTCCCTGGATAGAGGCTGGTCCTGAGTTGCTAGTTCTTGAGTTGCAGCAACTAAACTTTGTGTTTCAGCAACTTCTTTTTGACTCACTAGTTCTGGAACCTCAACGATTTATTCTAGTGCCACTGGTTCTTGTGTTACAATGGATTCTTTCTCTTTTTATGTTACAATATCTCCTTCTTGGGTCACTGGTTCTTGTGTTTCAGCAACCCTTATCCGTTGAGGAAATTCTTACCTTGATTCTTGTATTCCCTGCTCAGGTATCAGCACTTCCCGCATAATAATATCCTCAATCTCTTTACCCAATTGTTCTTGTTCGTCCATGGTCGAAGGAGTTGCTTTCATGTTCTGATTTTGCACATCACCCACCATTGACTCTGTTTGTACTGTTTAAGCCCTTTCTTGTTTCACTTGCAAGAGTCTCTAGGCCGAAAGTTCCATGAGAGTGACCTTGTACCCTTCATTCTTGAAGATGTCCCCACATTCTAGGCACATGTACTCATCATGCTCCATATCTTCTGAAACAGAGGGTAGGCTTCCCATCCAATAAGCAACTTCAGCTAGCATGGTCAATCTACGATTTTCTCGACTCTTTAGCACCTCCTTCAACCCTTGCAGTTCCTCCTTGAGTACATGCACCTCCTGTTTCAGCAGGTCATTTTCTAAGAGCAAAGTTTCCAATTGAACTTGACCCACTTTTGCAGCAGGTTATTGTAGATTGGAAGGCCTCGGAATTGGAGTTGAGTTGCTTCCTTGTTCTTGTGTTTTAGGAAAAACCCTTTGTTGTATATGTACACATTCTGGTTCTTGTGTTACAGAGGGTGGCCGATGTGTTAAAATTGGAATTTCAATATCTTCCTTATACATATGTGCTTCCTCTTCCAACGTAGAAGCTTGGGTCCTCATTCTTTTCAGTGGACTGGGTGACTGGTCTTGGGTACACAATCTCTTCTTATTTCTACGTGGCATAGGGGGAGTGGAGCCCTCCGTGAGTATTTCGACATCTTCTGGGATAGAAAGAGGAGAATCATCCTTTTGTGATGATTCTTCCCTTGAATCAAGCAAACCCTCATCACCATGAGCCCCAGGTTCTTCAGAAGATTTCTCTGCGTTGCATTCTTCCTCAATTCCTTGAAAAGTTTCAGGAATTGTCCCTTGACTGTATGTTTGTTGGAATGAGCTTCCAATAGGATCCTGGGGGTTTATATTTTAAGAATCCCCCACAATCACAACTTCCTCTATATTCCTCTCTTGATCCTTCTCTACTCCTCTAGACTCCCTATCCTCCCTTTCACTTTCTAACGGGATTTGCTCATCCTCCTCTTCAGTTTCACTATCACTTTCCTCCATGGCCACAAGGTTTACCGCTTCCCTAGAAACAAATTGCCTCCACGACTGGTGTCTTTTCTCAAGTGCCCTTAATATTAATAACTTGATGAGGCCATGGTTGGTAACAGAAGTTTGGGGATATTGAGACCTTCACACATAATGTTCCATGTTTTGTAGAGACCTCAAAAGGTAATAGGGTATATTAATTAATGTGCCATGACGCAAATGAGACAACAAAACAAAGTCATAAGTATAAACAACTCGGTACCTACCTTCATAGGTGATGTATTTCTTTAGTAATATTGCAACCTGGTCCCAAGCGTGAGGCAAAGATTCCAATGATTTTCCTCGTCCCCTTGGTTGAACATTCTCTCCTGCTGCGAGGAAGTCGTCTTTTGCATTTGGAATGGGCACCTTTCGGCCAAACCATGTCCTCCCGGTCCCAAGAAAACTTGTCACCTCTGCTATAATTTGTTCAAAGAACTCAATCCTCAATCCACCGACCTATGAATGATATTCCATCAAATTCGGGGCAAATTGTAATGCAATATATTCATTGAACCCATTCAACTTCTTGAAATAAGTTGTCCATTCCTCTTCTTCAATAATCCCAAAAACCTCTTCGTTCCAGCGCAAGGAATCCATCGTCTCTAATTCATGTCGAACTGCAAAAACTCCCATGATGTCCTTCTTTAGCAATCTCAATGGTGCAGGCAAAAGTTTCCAAATTCGAATACCGGAGTTGCAACATGCAGCGACAACAGTGAACAATGGGAGAGTCTGTTGGCTATTTTTAGAAAGGTAGTATAATTATGGAATGGGCTCGTGGGAAAAGTCAGTGCATAGATTGGGCGAGACGACGACGGTTAATAAGTACGGGAAAATTTGGTGATAAGTCCCTCTAGCTGGAAAGATTGGCTAGAAATTACTGACAAGGATAAGCAAAGGTAGTATAATCATAATTACTTGTCAATTCATGCCTAGTCATACCCGTGGTCCGGATCCATACCTTTGCACTTACTATGACAGATTGTCAGCAATCCGAAGTGGCCCACTTTTGCTGTCAAATTGCTTAATGAAGGCATCCCTCATCACGTGGCTTCATAAAATCTGTAGGCCCCCGTCTAATAAGAAAAATGAGTGTGTCCAGGTTAGAGTTAATTGTATTAGCGAGTGAAAGATTTGGCAGATTTTCGACTTTATCTTTGGAAAGATGTAGCAGAAATGGTACTAATTATTAAATTGGTAGAGTAAGATTGCTAGCAACCCATTGGAATCTTCCTCGGATAATATTTCAAAACATATTTTGACTGGTTACAAGGAAAGATGATGAATTTCGTAAATGATACAAGCTTAAAAGTGGAAAGATTGGCGGAGTTTCAGTAGATAGCGGAGAAATTGGCGGAGTTTCAGCCGAGAATTTAGCGGAGCTTCAGAGGAAAAGTTGGCGTAGTTTTGGAAAAAAGTGGAAATATTGGTGGAGTTTCAGCAGATAATAGAGAAATTGGCGGAGTTTCAGATGAGAATTTAGCGAAGTTTTGGTAGAGTTTCGGCAAAAAGTGGAAAGGTTGGCGGAGTTTCAGCCAAAGACAAAATTTCAGCAGCGTCTGGATGAAGTTCAATGGACTTTACAGAAACCAACAATTTGCTTCGCCGATCCTTGTAAAGGGATATTTAGCAATTGCAGAGGACCACCCATAATTCCTGCAATCGATCAGCCCATTACAGTTGCTCTCTTTTGATCAGGTCCTTCGCATATATCCCTGCACACAGTTCCTATAAACAAACCAATCAAGCAATCTATCAAACAAATAAAATCAAAGCAAAAGGAATAAAATCAAATAAGTTATTTATGTACAACTTCTTTGTGGAGAATGCGCAAAAGATTTAAAGGGTTAAGGAAACAGGAGGGGGCTCCTGTTCTTCTACCAATTGACAGTTTGAATCATAAGCAACACGAGAAGCAAATGCATCTTTCGAGAGTGTCTTATGATAGAGTCATAGCCGATGACCATTGGCAAGTAGTTGTGTCTGTTGTTCATCGATTGTGGTCAATGGAACGGTTCCATTGTCAAACACTATGTCGAATTTGTATGGTCCCAACCATCTGATGCGTAATTTCCCTTTAAAGTCCCTTTTGAATCGTGGATCGTACAATAAGGCCCAATCTCCTTCATTAAACATCTTCTTCGTAATAAACCGGTCATGCCACATAAAACGTTGTTGTTGAATTACTGAAGTTTGGTGTACAGAAGTTGTATGCTTCTCATCAAGTTCATTTAATTGATTCAACCAGTCCTTTTGGGCTTCTATCAAGTCCAAGCTTGCTTCTAAAGCAGTCCTCAAGGTTTTAATCTCGAATTCAACAGGGAAGACAACATTTTTCCCATACACCAACGCATAAGGAGAGAACCCTATGGTGTTACGCCATGTAGTTCGATATGTCCATAATGCTTCAGGAAGTCTTTTAGCCCAATCTCTCTAATGACTCTTCATAGTCTTTGTAAGGATAGCTTCAATGGCTTTATTCGTACTTTCTAGTTGGCCATTGGCATGTGGATGATAAGGTGAATTTATTCGATGTTGGATATGATATTTCTGCAGAAGAGCTTCAATTTTATGAGATACAAACTGTGGTCCCCCATCTGTGACTATCTCCTTAGGCACCCCGAAGCGAGTGAATATTCCTTCAAACAATAAATATACAATAGCTTGATTAGTAGCTCTCACCAAGGTTGTGGCCTCCACCCATTTAGTCATGTAATTTGTGCAAACAAAAATATAAATTTTTTGTCTTGAGGGAGGGTTGATGGGTCCTACAAAGTCTAGGGCCCACCTATCAAAAGGTTCAACCACCAATTATGGTTGTAATGGAATTTAATCCAACCTATTAGGCTAACCCATCCACTGGTAGATATCACAGGATTGCACATACTTCTTTGCATCCTGAAATAGGGTTGGCCAAAAGTAGTCCATTCTTAACACCTTGCATCCATCCTTTTATCAACAAAGTGCCCCCCACAAGGTTCATCATGACAAGCCTTCAGGATACTGTGTATTCATCTTCCCTTACGCATCATCTAATTTCCAAATCTAGCCCTGTGTAATTAAGTGGTATCCTTCTATCCAACAGTACCTATCACTCTGTTGTACAATCCTTCTTCTTTCCCTTTTTGATAAATGCGATGGAATATTCCTTACAACAACTTAATTAGAAATGTATGCATACCACGATGAGTGAGCTGATACTGCAAACATATGTTCATCAGAAAAAGAATCCTCAACTGGTGAATTATCAACACTATTGGTCAGTTAAGAAATAAAATCAACAACAACATTCTTTTTTCCTAGTCTATCAACAATACTAATATCAAACTCTTGTAATAACAACCACCACCTAGTCACTCGGGCATTAGTAATAGGATTATTCATTAAATATATAATAACCGAGTGATCAAAATGCACAAATGTAGGGTACCCAGTAATATAATGGTTGAATTTATTGATGGCATAAATGACAGTAAGAAATTCTTTTTCAGTTACCGTGTAGTTGAGTTTAGTAGGAGCCATATTCTTACTGATATAGTAAACAACATATGGATTATGATCTTCTTGCTATCCCAGCACAACCCCAATAGCAATATCTGAAGCATCAAAGAAAGATGGAAAGGTAAGGCCCAATTATGCCCACGTAGAATAGGTGTTGTAGATAATATTTTCTTCAATTCTGCAAACGTTGTCTAACATGAATCTGTCCAAATGAATTCTGCATCTTTCATTAATAAGGTAAATAGAGGAGATGCTAGCTTAGATAAATTTTCAATAAAGTGTCTATAATAACTAGCATGCCCAAGAAAATTGCGTACCTCCCTCCGTGTTCCAGGAATAGGGATGCTTAGAATTACCTTTATTTTGGCAGGGTCCACTTGTATTCCTACAGTAGATATAGAATGTTCGAGGACTATACCTTCACTCATCATCATATGGAATTTTTGAGTGCTAAGGGAAAGGTGATTCTGTTCAGAACATTTTAAAACTTTTTCCAAAATTTCTAAAGCCTCATCAAAGCTACTGCCATAAGGGGTAAAATCATCCATGAAAAATTACATACAATCATTCACCATTTCAGAAAAAATTCCAATCACACTCATTGAAATGTAGTCGGTGTATTGCATAATCCAAAAGGAAGTACCCTATACGCAAAGGTACCCCAAGGACATGTGAAAGTAGTCTTGTATTGGTCTTCAAGGGAAATCTGAATCTGATTATACCCACTAAAGCCCTTTAGAAAAGAAAAGATTTTTTTACTAGACAAGGTATCCAGAACCTGATCAGTAAATGGCAAAGGGAAATGGTCCTTTTGTGTAGCTTTATTCAGCTCTCGGTAATCCACACATACACACCATTTACCATTTTTTAAGCACAATTACTAATGGAGAAACCCATTCACTATCTGAAATGGGATAAATAAATCCTTCCTTTAAAAGTTTTTGAATTTCTTCTTTCACAATATCTCTCAAATTTGGATTCATTCTACGCCAAGTTTGACATATAGGTCGACAATCACTTTTAATGTAAATATGGTGAGTACACAACTCAGAGGGAATACCTCTCATGTCTGTGTATTCCCACACAAAGTCTCCCTTATATTGTTTCAGCAGTGTGGCCAAATGCTCCAACTCATGAGGTGCTAGATTGGGATTAACATTCAAAGTTTTTCCTGGTTTAACCTCGATTGAAACACTCTTCGAATCCTCAATTATGGGAACAGTTTCAACGTTAAATGTTTTATCCAAGACATCATCAATAAATTATTCTTGATCAAGTTCACTCATGGCACTATCCAGGATCTAATATGCATTTTTAGTAATTGTCATTGGTTCACTAATGAAACTGCTAATGGTATCATCCTCGGTTTCATTTTTAAAAGTTAGGGCCCTCCCTATGGTAAGAAGAGGCTGAGAACTTTCTTCCTATTCCAGATCTACCCACAATGGAATTTCAACATCTAAACCTGGTTTAGTTGGAGGATATAGGGTCAAGCTTTTGGTGTCAATTCCATAAGATATTGTCATAGACCCTGATGTACAGCTGACGTATGTGTCTGTTGTAGCCAACCAAGGTCTTCCTAGAATTAGTGGATTTCCCCCTAACTCAGATTTAGGCTATAGAATAATAAAATATGCGGGGTATTCCCATGAATCAACAAAGAATACCAAGTCATCCAAAATTCCCTCATGTCGAATTGTGGATCTATCATCCAATTCTAATACAGTGGGGGTTGGTGTGAGGTTAGTGAGTCCCAATTTTTTCACGGTTTCGATAGTCATCACATTTATTGTTGCACCCAAATCAACTAAAACATTGGGGATCTCAGTATACCCAATATGCACTGTAACAATGGGATTTCCTGGATCTTCATATTTATCCAAAGGAACCTTTCCATCATTAATTCAGACAATTTCCCAACCACGTGGACTGTAAGAGGATCCTTAGGCTTCCTACCCGGTTTCTTTACACACAGGTCTCTAATAGTTTTAGCATAAATGGGCACATTATGCAGGGCTTGCAATAATGGAATTTTAACATAAATATTTTTCAGTTCCCCTAGAAGATTGAAGCAGGGTTTCTCTATTGCTTTCTATAAGGCTAATCACTCGGGATATGGTGGATTTCTTGGAATTTGTACAATAGTAGTTTCATCGTGTGTTTCGGTAGGTGTTTCAACATCCTCAATAATGGGGATTGTTGTGTTAATTGGGCTCTCCACATGTTTATTCGTTTGTTCCCTAGTCATAGGGGATGGAAAATCCTCAATGACAATGGGTTCTACCACCCTCCCATATCTTAGACGTAATTCATTACATGGAATAGGAATGATAGAGTAAGCTGACATGTTTGATGTTTCAAATTGTTGTACCTCCTTATTGTTGGGGTTAGGATTAGGTTGAGTAGGCAACTGAGGTCGTAATGGTGCATTAAGTGGTGTAGTGTTAGTAGGGAGTTGCAGCTATGGTTGCTGATATTGTGGGTGAGGGAATTGATTCCTTGGATACGGATTTCTCCCCGGAGGCCAAGGGGTCGGTTGATTTAGCTGAGGTGACCATGACATTCATGGGGTAGGATATTGCATTGCAGGTTGAGTTGATGGATGCCATTGAGTATTGGGACAATAATATTGTGGAGGAAATAGGTTGTTCATGTTATTCCAAGAATTAAAAGATGTGGTAGGATTTGGATTCATACTTGGAGCACGAGGTTGCCAGGGCTTCTTTTGTGAAATGAAGTAGGCTTGTTCCATGTACACACTTGATGCCTGAAGGAATGCCTTAAATTTTGGCAGTGAGGAGAAATCCTTAATATTGTGATCCAAATCACATAGACCACATACCTCTACCTTGTCAAGTGGGCATTCCCTCAATGGATGCTTCTTTATGCATTTAGCACAAAATATGTCCAATGCCAACTCTGCCTCGACCTATTTTTGATTTTCCTTTAAAACATCCAATTGTGAGGAAATAGAAATCATCATATCAGTCTTAAAATTTTCGAGAAGATTACCTAATTCTGCTCGTGTAGATCCACCACTGGCCGACCTTTGTTCCTTTGTAAGGACATCTTGGTCTCTTGTGCTGGTTCTAGAATATCCTCTAGATTATCTCCGACACAAATCCACAATATGATCAAAAGACTCCCTTGAGATGTCCCCCTTTCCCAGTCGATTAATCATATCCATACAATATTCTCTAATTCCTCGCAATATAATGATTTTAAGAACATCTTTTCCAATATCAGCATGACCAGATCTTTGTAAATTATATAAAAGTATTTCTACAAAATCCTCCAAACTTTCATCCTCTCTCTAAACCATTTTGAACAATTCCTCTCATATCCTTGGTTTTGCAATAATACTGATATTTAGCAAGGAATACTCATTTCATTTGGTCCCATGCGGTAATAGTCTCACCACACAGACTCATAAACCAATGTAGGGCATTTCCCTTTAAAGTAGAAAGAAACAATTTTAACTTCTGTTCACTGGTGGTATAATCATAACTTCGATAGAGAATGTCAAATTCAAAGAGAAACTCATCTGGATCTTCAATAGACTTACCATAAAATTTTGACAATACTGAAGGTGAAATGTTCTTCATGGGAGCCACCCCGGGCGTCTGTCGAATGGAGAATTCAAGTGTAGCAAATGTCTCTCCATGCTTATTATTACCATTGTCCCCCATCTCCTCTACATGGTCATCGGGGTGCCCCCGACATTCTTTGTTCTCTTCATTATTCATATTTTTCTCGTTCTTCTGTTCTTCTTCTAATTCCTGTCAATAATCCAACCGCTCCTCCTTAGTTACTACCTTCCCATTAATTCGATAAATCTCCTCTAGATTTCTTGTACCCACAGCAATTCCCTTATATTTTGGAGGTCGCTTATCAGAAGTGGGGGTTGAAACTTTTGTTACCTTCTCTATAGTTGATACTGATGATTCAAACTTGGGGAGAATGGAGCTCCCTTTTCCTAAATATGTTCACCGAAATAAATCTACAGTATAGGAATCAACTCTAGCAATCAACTCATCAACAAATGTCACTCTTCCTAGACCTAGATTACTGCCACAGCCTCTTCCACCTGTAGGGTTAGTGTTTTTTGGGGTTTCACGTTCTTTTCCTTTTATATCCATGCAAACTTACATAGCATACCTTGTTTTTGCGGTAGGAACCCATTGAGTTTGTCGAAGGATGCACAGCGCTTCTCTGCGTCTTATCGTCCCTACAACCTCAAAAATCAATATATCTAAAGAAACAACTTAATCAAATACACTCTTTACCAATTACCTTCCTTGGAAACAACGTCAAAATGTTGGTCACTTTAATTGCATATTAATTCATAAACAAAGTGCTCAATATAAATTTTCAACCTAGGGAAGTCTGGTTATTTCAAAGGTAGTCAAGCAAAATATATGCATAAAAATTCAGTAATTGATTGATCAATTATAATTCACCCAATATATTCAAGAAATGCTTGCAACCTAATTACTAAGTCTGTGTTATGCTCACTGTTGAATCCAATCTTCAATTACTAATTCAATTTCCAAAAATCAAAAGAGTTCACAATCCTTCTAATTGCATCAATTCTGAAAATAGCTGCTTCAAGAATGAAATGGATAAATTACTTTTGCAAGAAGTTAAATCCTAAATCATTATCATAAACAGGGTCCAATCCACAATTGCAGTATTCAATCATAAATCAATCCTCCTGCTCTATAAATCCATATTCCATCTACCAGTTTCAGCAGTTTGTGAAAGGAAACAAACAATAGTGAAATGCAACAATAGAGAACAAGTGTAACAACAATAATTGTGCAATCCAATAACACACTTGCAAAGAGAAACTACGCATTATTCAATCAAAATGAGAAAAGTTGTAATTGAAGAATCCTACTCTCAATACTCACACTGTTTCAGCAACTCGAAATTAAATATAATTTCCATTCCACACCAAAACAAAGTAAAGAAAATAAACAACTAGCTAATTGGGAAACTCTGAAAGAAGGTGGGCCCTTTCCTTCTAACAGAGATGCCTCTACACACTACAAGAAATCAATACTTAGAAGATTAGGAAAATACTGCCAACTTCATTGATGGAATAAAGTTCAGACACAAAGTTCTTCCACTTTTGTTACAATTTCTCTAAAAAATAATCCTAACCCCTTTGAACCATCTTGTCTTCCTTTAAATAGTAAAACAAGACAATTCAGATCCTTCTAATTCGGACAGCCATGAAGATCGAAGATCTTCAGGCTGTCAAATCAATAGCCAAATATAGAAACAATTACATTCATTATTACATTGAGATAAAATATTTTTCATAGACATCAATGCTCTTAACTGATTGAATTGATCCAATACAAAGTGAGTTTTAGCTAGCTGTGTTGATGGATAATTTAGGCTACTTCTGCAACGACGTGAACCAGAGCCCTGAAAAGGTGTAACTGCTTACCAAGTGCTTCTTCATCCATGTGTATCAACAAGCTAATACACCCGAATTACATGTGGTCTCGGTTGCTTTCATTAATCCATCACAAGTCAACTAAATTAGGAGACAAAATTCATAAACAAAGGCAAACTTTAGGCATTAATATAACAAAGTAATAATAAATTATACATGCTCAAGATCATGCTTTTCCTTAGGAAAGACAATGACTTGGTTATAATAATAAGGAGAAACATGGAAAAAGGGTAACAAGAGAAGTGAGCAAAAATGGTAATTTTTGGCACCCAAGAGGCATCACGTTTGAGGATGCCCCTGAATCAACCATACATTTATGCACATTTAATAAGTTAAAAATTTCAATATCAAAAGGAAAGAAGGTATGTTAGAGTTAGAAATTTTATTGATCAAAGAAGCATTAATGGTGGATTGTTTCTTACTACTTGACCTAACCAAGTCTATATTTTTTGCAGAATTTTCTATCTCACTATTTTCTCCAATAGTGATACTTTTCTCTTTATTAGAAGATGATTCCTCAATAGTTTTAATTAAATTTCCTTGTATTTGAGGCAATTTGAGTAATTCATACAGAGAAACATTAACTCTAGTTTTCTTCATGTCTTCTACAAAATCGTACTCTAGATCAAGACAAGAAGAGGGTTTTACCGAGGATGGGGAACACTTGGTGGTCTTTGAGTTTTTCTTTACGAGATTGATAGTGGATAGAGAATATGTTGTTGTGGGTAGGCTCTTACTCCTAGTATTTTATGAATTTTGGGCCATATGGATTTGTTCAAGATCACCATCTTCTTCTTCAAACATGTTATGTAGAACACCCCATAAGTGATTAACTATATGTTTGGATGTCTCTTCTCCTTCATCTAATTCTTCATCTCCTTCCTCTCTTTCCTCTTTGTCTTCATAATTTTTCCTACCTAAATCATGTTAAGACCCTGAAACGATGGCTTTGAAGAAATTGACGAAATCCATATTAATTCCTTTAGTAGGTGGAGTAGTTTGATTAGTTGAAGGGAAATTATTTTTAAAAGGTGGCCTGAAATAATTTTTGGTGGATGGACCTTCTCTGAAACCTCTCTTCTATTTTATTATCTCATTTGAAAGTTTTTTAACAATTATTTGTTGATTTCCATATCCATAGAATATTGTTTCTTCTTTTCAAAAGAAGGTTTGATTTGAAATGATTTCTTCTTTCTGGAAGAGACAACATGTTCTTCTTCACTCTCTGGAATGTTATCTTATAGATTACAATACCAATCACAAAGTTTAATTTTCACATTTATTTGTATTTATCATTTATTTTAATAATGTTTATCCTAAATGATGACGAAGAGATTTGGATAAGTGTTGTAGTCGTAGGGGTTGCATGGTTACCAGTGATACATATTATAATTATACAAAATCAATCACAATGATACAAACACAATAAACAAGTAATGGGAGACAAAGAAACAAGCCCTTTATTATTCAACAAGATATACAGACGAGTTACATATATCTGAACAGTCTCTGATTATCATGTAGATCGGCTCACCAACCTATTTATACAATTGACAAACAGTTACATAACTACCTGTTGGTTCAAGTAACTGACCCGACATGTTATTAGTCGACACAATCCATCGACATATATTACAATTAGTCGGATGGAGGACCTAGTCGGTGTTACACCAAAATGTCGTCGCCCTTGTGAAAGTGTCGCAAGTGTCGTCATCATGACCTAGTGTCGTCACCATGACCGTTGCAAGTGTCATCATTATGACCAAGTGTCATCATCATGACCGTTGTGATAATGTCGTCATCTTGACTATTGTGTAAACTCTTTGCTCTGACCCCTAAACTCATTATGGGCTAAAACACATCCAACTGAGAGATTTCCCTGCCTAGTTGACCTCTTTGAGTAGGTTGTCGCACTTCTCTTTCATCTAGGGTGAGACGTCACAGTTTCTGGTCAGCTAAGGTGAGACACTATTGCACTTTGGCCTTCTACAGGGTGTGACAGCCCCTTCTGGCCCTCTGTGTCCTCTACCAGGGTGCGACGAGGTTGGTTAAAGGCTATTTTGGGGAGTCTTGAGGTCTTTCTCAAAGTTTGTTGAGGTGGATACCTATCCCTAGACTCTAGGTGAGGTGGCATTTCGGTTCCTAACCTAATGGGAGGATCCCTTAACCATCTCCCCCTAATCCTCAGCCTACCCTATCTCTTTAGCCCTATATAAACACCCACTCTCTCCATGGAGAGGGAGGAAGGTCTATGGTATCCTTATGCTGATAGAATCCATATTGGTGAAGCTTGTACCACCTTGGAGGCTTGGCTTGGACATGTTGGATGGAGGATGCGACGTTGAGGCTTTGGTTGTTGCTTCATCCTTTCTATGTATTCCCACCTTTTAATACAGTTAATATAATCTCTTTCCATGAATGTTGTCTCTTTGATGATGTTTAGAACTTTCTTGCTCAACTGTTAGTTTAGATTAGTTATTGTTTAGATATATTGTACTGCTTGTATTATTTCCATATTGTCTTGACAGGTCTTGCAGCTGGAGATTTGACGACCGCGGGACTTGGAGCAACAACAAGGAGAGGGATCCATGATCTGAAAGGTACGATATCTAAGTACTCGATCTGTAATTGATCTAGGGAAGTAGATTAATATTATGTCCTATTTGTTCTAGAATTACATTAAGCTAGGGAGATCAGGCCTTGAGTCCACTCTTGGTAGATTGTCCGATAACAAATTTGGCAATCGTACCGGGGAATAGAAGAGTAGAATTGATTTCATGTATGTTTGATTTCATCTCTTTTTTCTGAGCCATTTCTATCATTTTTAAGCCTTCCTCCCATCATATCTCTATCATTAAAGAGTTTCTTATGTGTCCTTGATTCTCTTTGGGGTCATCATCAGGCCTCCTACCCTTCTACCTTGAGAGATCTCACACTTTTACTGCTCAAAATTCGCTTGTTGCACCTGGGTTGAGTCTTCCCTGCGCCACTGTCTGACCGTCCCACTTTGCCTGAAGCCAAACTGTGATAGTGTCACACCTTGTCTGTGTACAACCTGTGACGGACCCCTTTTGTCACTCTGTCTAGTGAAGTAGGGTGCGACGACCTCCCCAACTGAGTTTTGACAGGGATTTCCTTCATTTTTTGGGTTTTTGTCTGGTTGATTGTGCTCTGTGTGCTGCATATTCCAGTTACAGAACCCCTAGACACAACTTATTTCCTTTTTCCTCCATTGTTGGGTCTTTTTGAGATTTGGATCCATGTTTGGCCCTTTGAGTAAAAACTAGCATTTTGCTTGCATTTTTAAGCGAAATGGGTTCTATTTTTGCAAAACAAATTCCCCCTCATGGATCGTGCATCCTTCAATCGTTTTGACCCATATTAAGGTTTTGAGATCATTCTTGGTTCGGTGTGATTGGCTTGTTTTAAAGACTTGAAAAGTGTGGGATATCCATGTCTTTTTGAGCCTCTTTTTCTTGGGTTGTGCATCTTATTTCCTTTACATCCTATCTAATGATTGTTTGGAAAGATTGATTCATTGTCTCCACTTTAGTTCAAAGAGAAGCTTGATTTTGTCACTCTTTTGCTATATTCATGAAATTGGAAAACATAAGTATTCTTCTTGCTTTAATTTGATCATTTGAAATTCTTGGTCTCACGTTCATAAGAAGAAGAAAGGCTTGTTTCAGATTTGTGTGCATCTGAGTTTGATAAGATTGTTGAGTGCTTTTCTTTGTCTTGGGTTTGATTGGAAACATTTATAGAATTTTTTCTTTCTGTAGATTAGATGTGTCTTTTTCAAGTGTAAAAAGATAGGAAATGGATTAGAATTATTGCATTTGGTATATTTTGAGCTGTTCTTGAGTGCCTTTGAGTTGTGTTGGGTGCTTGTCGTTTTTCTTTGGGAATTTCTGAATGATTAGAGTGCTGTAGATATTCTCTCACTTTTTGTATATAGATATGAAAAGCGTTTAGTTATCAAATTCCATTTTTGATACATGCATTTGAAAATTGAAAGTGCTTCATCAATTTTGTCCTATATATTATTAAGATTAGTTGCATCTTTCATTTTCTTTGCGCTTTTGAACTGATTATTGCAGAAAGTTAGAGTTATTGCACTCTAGGAAGGAATTCTTCTTTTCACTACTACATAAGTACTTTTGGTCTGAAAGAAAGAAAAATATCTCCTTACCTAAGTAGTTTTCATTGAAAAGGAAAGGAAAATGTGCATTATCATTTAGTTGAGGATTGCATTATGTTTACATTTATGTACTCACCTCATGCATCCACCTAACCGTACAAGATAAAATTAACACTATCTTAGGTTAAAATCATTTAGTAACTGCGTGTAAGTTAGAGACGTGTTCTGGCGTGTTTAAGCATGAAATTTGTCGTTATTTTCCAGCACTGTATTTCAAGGGTATTGTAGTCTTCCACGTACTTATCGGTATATCGAAGCTCTTTCACGTACCCACCAAGTACTTCTCGTACTTTAGGTATATCGAAAGGTGTTTCACGTACTCGGTAGTATATAGGAAGGTCTTGTGCCATACAGTTGTGCATTAGACATCATCACTACGGATTTGAGCTCCCACGTACCTTGAGTATATCGAGAGACACCATTAGGATTCCTATGACCAACTGAGTTAACCATTTGGTTGTCTTGGCATTGCAATACATTGAGAACAGCACTCGGGGAGATTACTACGCACGTACCATCCAGGTAATCGGGTATTCAGGCAAGCGTACGGTCCCAATCCTCCTTGTCGCATTTTACTGTTGGACCATGCGGTATATAGCGAGTTGCGAAGCCTTGATAATCCTGTGAGGATCCTGAATTTTCATCCACTCCTATTCACACAGTTTGCTTGTTGCTTTTAGACTTGAGTAGTGTTTGATTTGTGTGGTAATTTAGAGACTCTTAGGAAGTTTAGATATGGAATATTCTTCCGGGACTACCCACCAAGAAACCCCTTTCCAAGGTATGCCATTTGTTATTCCCCCTTGTGGAACTTTTGGTCCTCCCTTTATGGCTACGTTGAGTCTTCCTGGATTGACGATAGGATTACCGATATGGTTATTCTCCAATACCGTTACACCAAGTGCACCAATTGTGTCAGACCTAGGTCCCTCACCACATGAGCATCAATCTCATGGTGACCCTTCTCCTTCTTCGTCAAAAGTTGAATCGGCTTCCGTCTCTTCCTCTTATCCTACTGAAAACTCTTATGTTAGTAAGAAGGCGGGTGAGAAGAAGAAGAAAGGGAAGACTAAGAAGAAGAATACTAAGCAGGGGGTCACGACCCCAGCCACTGATCATCATGTTGGGGGCACCAATACACTTGTTTCAAGTTCGCGTAAACCGAAATTACCTTGCAAACTTTGTAAAGGGTCCCATTTTCTTAAGAGATGCCCTGGTATCTCCAAAGTCTTCGAAATATGGTCGTGCTCTGAATAGCCCATGTCACCAATATCTGGACATCATACTGATGACACCCCATCAACTAGTGACATTGTAATTAAAGGTCGGAAGGGCAGAACTGCGGATCCTTGTTAGCTATGCAAGGGCATGCACCGTACTTACCTTTGTCCTCGTATGGATGAAGCTTCGCAATTGTTGGAAGATATGGACATATATCATAAACACCTTCCAATTGGATATTGTAAGTTGTCCCTTGATCCTACATTGGTTGATAGGATGGTCAATCCAACCCCACCCTCGGTTGACCCCATTCTTTCATTGAAGAGTGAAATCCAAGAGATTAATCGAACATCATCTTCGGTTGATCCGACTCCTCCTTTGAAGAGTGAAACGCAAGCAGTAGACCTAGTTTTTTCCTTGGTCCACCCAACTCTTTCATTGGAAAATGCCCCGATCGAAGTAGTCACCATAACAAAATATTCATCGTATCTGGCTTTTCCAACTGAAAGTGAATTAGAAACCGCTGACGTCTTTCTGGTCGATTCAGATTGTTCTGGATAGGGGGGTATTTCACCCGTTTTGATGGAACTTCGCCCAAGTACTGAGGTCATTTCTTTTAATTGGAATGACCTAATGGAACCTTGTCTTCCCTCAGGTGTCCCTTTTCAGATATCTATAGGTGTTGCCGATAAGGAAATCTTTCACACTATAGTTGACGAGGGTGCTTCTATTAGTGTTTTATCCTCAAATGCTTGGAAAGCTATAGGTTCTCCTCAGCTTGTGTCCATCACTGAACAGATAATGGATTTCAATCGAAGGCCTACTGGACCTTTAGGGATTCTTCCTCAGTTACCTATCACTTTGGGAGGGAAAACTGTCTGTATTAATGTTATGGTGGTCCAAGGTCCCTTAGATTTCAATATACTCCTTGGACATGATTATGTCTATGTTATGAAATCTGTAGTGTCCACACTCTTTCGAGTGTTGTATTTTCCCCTTGACGGGAGAATTGTGACCATTAATCAACTTTCCTTTGTGACGCCCACACATCACATGAATCCTAGTCATTAGACTTCCCTGAACGTTCCACACGTATTAGTGGTCTCTTCCCCTTAAGCATGAGGGGTTTGTCTCCAGCCTCTGGACTTCATGCTGGGGGGCACACTACCAACCTCTGGATAGGTGCCCATATTTGGAGCATAAGTTTATTCTCTTTCAAGCTTGTTAAAAAATGAAATATACCCTTCTAAGCGTAGTTTACCTTTGGTTTCAAGCTTGCATAAAAATGAAACCATTTCACGAGCATAGTTTTCATTCCATTTAAGCTCGTTAAAAAATAAAATGGGTCCCTTCATTGTGTCAAGTATCCCATTAGACTTGGGACTTGAACCTTCATTTCATCTGCCTAGGTCACCCTCATTATTCCTACCCTCCTGGTGAACATATTCATATTAGTAGCTAGGATTTAAGTAGTGTAAGGAAGAAGAGTAGCCAGATGAAATGAAGCTTGGGGGGCATGTATTCAACCTATGGACTTTATGTTGAAGTCAACTCGACGCCTCTCCACACCATGTTGGAGCTAAGTCACTTAATTCTAGCAATCATGCTGGGGGCATGTACCAACCTCTGGATGCCATGTTGGGGAAGAGTCCACCATTGGGAATGTTTTTGAGCACAGTTTCTTTCTGTTTTAAGCTCGTTAAAAAATGAAACAATACCCCGCGAGCATGGTTCTATTCCTGTGTCAAGCTCATTAAAAAATGAAACAGTATCCTATAAGCATAGTTTTATTCCCTTTCAATCTCGTTAAAAAATGAAATGGCCCTTTTTGGAGCATAGTTCTTTTTCCGGTGTCAAGTTCGTTAAAAATGAAATAGGCTTCCCAAGCAAAGTTTACTTTTGGTTTTAAGCTTGCATAAAAATGAAACCAATTTCCCAAGCAAAATTTACTTTTGGTTTTAAGCTTGCATAAAAATGAAACCAATTTTCCAAGCATAGTTTACCTTTGGTTTTAAGCTTGCCCAAAAATAAACCATTCCCTCAAGCAAAGTTTCTCTTTGATTTCCAGCTTGCATAAAAATGAAACCATTTTCTGAGCATAGTTCCCATTTTATGTCAAGCTCGTTAAAAAATGAAATAGGTTCCCCTGAGCATAGTTCCCGTTTTATGTCAAGCTCGTTAAAAATGAAATAGGTTCCCCTGAGCATAGTTCCCATTCTATGTCAAGCTCGTTAAAAAATGAAATAGGTTCCCACGAGCATGGTTCTTTTCCTGTGTCAAGCTCATTAAAAAATGAAACAATTCCTTTCCCTTTGAGTCAAGTCTTCTCGTAGACTTAGTACCTAAGCCTTATTTTCATCCGCCTATGCCTTAGGTGAATGAAATGAAGCTTGAGGGGCATGTCTTCAACCTATGGACGTTGTGTTGAAGTCAACTTGATCGCCTCTCCACATCATGTTGGAGCTAAGTCACTAACTTCTAGCAATCATGCTGGGGGCATGTACTAGACTTTGGTTTTCATGATCGATCACCTCTCCACATCATGTTGGAGCTAAGTCACTTACTTCTAGCAATCATGTTGAGGGCATGTACCAACCTCTGGATACCATGTTGGGGGAAGAGTCCACCAATGGGAATATTTTTTAGCTTACTTTCCTTTTGGGTTTTTGAGCTCGCTAAAAAATGAAATAGTACCTCTAGCAATCATACTAGAAGTAAGCCATCATTTTCTTGTGTTGGGGGCAAACTATACCTCTAGCCATTATGTTAGGAAGAAACCTGCCAATGGGCATTATCCTGAGCATAGTTCATTTTCTTTTACAAGCTCGTTAAAAAATGAAGCAAACATCATGAGCATTCTTCCAACCTATCTTCGAGCTCGTTAAAAACAATAAGATAGTATTTGAGCTTACTTTTCACTTTTTTCGTGATTTGGTTAAAACATGAAAAGTGGTTCGAGCTTAGTTTTTACTTTTTTGTGCTTTGGTTCAAATATGAAAAAGATTCCGAGTGCTTTTGATACCATTATCGTGCTCGTTAAAAATTCAAGTAAAAAGGTGTGTCTAATGAGTATAGGTTTATCACTTTATCCGGCCTCACTAGACTATTTACAGAAAAGGAACTATGCCGAGTTTACTTTTTCCCTTGTCGTACTCGGTTATCAACCATGACAAAGTTGTTCATGGAGTCCTTTTCAAGCTCTTTTCACTCCTAAAATAGGGAAAGATGGCCAAGCGAAATTGATTCGTTCACGCTTGTAAAAGGATTTGAATGATCGTCTTCCTGGTGATAGTTTACCCCTTTTTCAGACCAAGGGGCACTATTTACGAAAAAGGAATACTCCAACCAATCATGACTAGAAAAGTCCTCTCCCACGTTGTTTTACCCTTTTTCGGGCGATGAGGCTATCTTTACGAAAAAGGACCATTGGAGTCTTCTTTAGTTCTTTTCAGACTCTCGAAACATGAAACGACGATCGCGTTTTACCTTCTATGGACTTGTTAAAATTTCACATTGAAGGGCCCATCATGGGATGAACCCCTCCTATCCCAGGTTCGAAAAATATTTGGGATTGGACTCATCTATGAGATGAGCTATAACGAGCATCTGGTTAGCCTCATCAAGCTCGAAACAAACACATGAGGTACTCATCAATCATGATGGGGAAAAAGGGACCATTTTGTGTTACATCTTAATTACGGCAGTACATAGTCACTCTTGAACATGGCACTAGTTTGCATTTGCATTCAATACTTGGGTAATCCTTTTGTCTTCGAGTCCTATCAATTCCGTGAGTCTTGTCACTCCTTTTGGTCATCCAAAGAATGCTCCCATCATCAGTTGCATTGGGGGTTGGTGTCATTCTTGTCATGTCAATACTGCCAAGTCATGCCATGCCCATGTTCAAGAGACATTTGTTACTCATTATCTGCAGTCAGTACACCTTCAATCATGTCGGTATACCTTGAGTCAGTCTTGCACATTACTATACCATCTGATCTACTCCAAACATTTGTTATCGAGTTTCGTGTTGATGACGGGGGATTCATCATGGCCCTCCTTTGACGGATTCATCCTTGTTGACTTCAGATCATCATCCGAGGACTGAATCTAGAAACCAACCAAGTACCTTGGCCCTGGATGCCTCAATGGCAGGTTACCTCGCTTTCGACATGAGTTTACATCATTGACTCTTGATTGAAATATTTCATCTGGCGTTCGACTTCAACTCATTTATTCACGCTTGATGATATGTAGTGTGATACCTTGGGGATTATTGACATTAATGGTGATTTCCCTCGCACTTGTTAACGGTATACATCAATGACCAGTAATTAAGTGGTTTCTACCATGTTTGACGTCAAGACATTTTTAATCACATGGATAGATTCGTATCATTGCGGGTTCAACTTGAAGACCCCAGTGAGTCATGTTTTAACCAGGCTGCGATGGAGATTGTTTGAGTCATATTACATGGATCCACATTTGTATTGGTTGTGGCTGTGTTATCATCTCATCATGGATCTACGCTTGTGTCTAGTAACCATGATTGTGTTCAGTCAGTCTTTACTATCATGGATCTGCAGTGTATTGGTCGACAGCCATGTTTTGTGAGACTTGTGGATCTCAGGTCATTTCTACAGCAGCTCCTTCCAACCAACAAGTCGTTGCCATTTTTCTTACTACAAAGCATTTCACCTGTCTCATTCTGTTAGCTTCATGCTTTGGGGGAAACTCTGTTACACCAAAATGTCGTCACCCTTGTCGCAAGTGTCTCAAATCTTGTAAGTGTCATCATCATAACCTAGTGTTGTCACCATGACCGTTGCAAGTGTCATCATTATGACCAAGTGTCATCATCATGATCGTGTGATAATGTCGTCATCTTGACTATTGTGTAAACTCTTTGCTCTGACCCCTAAACTCATTCTGGGCTAAAACACATCCAACTGAGAGATTTTGACCTCTTTGAGTAGGCTGATGCACTTCTCCTTCATCTAGGGTGCGATGTTGCAGTTTATGGTCAGCTAGGGTGAGACACTGTCACACTTTGGCCTTCTACAGGGTGTGACAGCCCCTTTTGGCGCTCTGTGTCCTCTACCAGGGTGCGACGAGGTTGGTTAAAGGCTATTTTGGGGAGTCTCGAGGTCTTTCTAGAAGTTTGTTGAGGTGGATACCTATCCCTAGACTCTAGGTGAGGTGGCATTTTGGTTCCTAACCTAATGGGAGGATCCCTTAACCATCTCCCCCTAATCCTCAACCTACCCTATCGCTTTAGCCCTATATAAACACCCACTCTCTCCATGGAGAGGGAGGAAGGTCTATGGTATCCTTATGTTGATAGAATCCATATTGGTGAAGCTTGTACCACCTTGGAGGCTTGGCTTGGACATGTTGGATGGAGGATGCGACGTTGAGGCTTTGGTTGTTGCTTCATCCTTTCTATGTATTTCCACCTTTTAATACATTTAATATAATCTCTTTCCATGAATGTTGTCTCGTTGATGATGTTTAGAAATTTCTTCCTCAACTGTTAGTTTAGATCAGTTATTGTTTAGATATATTGTACTGCTTGTATTGTTTCCATATTCTCTTACAGGTCTTGCAGCTGGAGATCCGACGACTGCAGGACTTGGAGCAACAACAAGGAGAGGGATCCACGATCTGAAAGGTATGATATCCAAGTACTTGATCTGTAATTGATCTAGGGAAGTAGATTCATATCCTGTCCTATTTGTTCTAGACTTACATTAAGCTAGGGAGATCAGGCCTTGAGTCCACTCTTGGTAAATTGTCCGATAACAGTCGGCAGGTCCACTTAGGATCCTCCAGCATCTCCCCCACCACAAAATCTGTCTTTGTACCGAAGAAATGAGGAGATGTAATGCAACTGTGAGTAGTGAATTTTGCTGCTACTGTTGTGGGAGACTCGAGTTGGTTGGGGCTTGTTTTTGGACACAGACTTTGATAATGGCCTCTGCGGATACTGATAAATAATGTTGAAAGTCCTCCTAGGCATGTAATGCGTTCTGGATGTCGATGGTTAGAGTGGTTAGGCTCGATAGGGTTTCCATTTTGTCTTGCATGGATTTGTCTTGTAGATTTATCATGTCATGGCCAAATAGTTTTATTTTTTCGTCAGCAGTGGAAAGAAGTCTATGGAGGTGTGGATGGATCTTTTGAACTTTGGAGAGGCTAAGTCGAGCTTGGTTGATCCATTGTTCCTCTTGTTTCTCCAAATTTGCGATATTTCTGTTCTCCATGATAATTTGTTCATCGACGGTTTCAGTGAGTACTTCGTCAGCATTTTGTCTTTGCTGGTGAAGTGTATCGAGCAGCTCTCATGTCCTTTTCATTTCTTCAAACACATTTTCGTAGTAACTATAACAGTTACGGAAGAATTCAGCTACTATGGTGGATTCTCAGGTATACTGTGCGAGCAGGATGTGAGCTTCTGTGAAAGCCGTGTATTGATTTGTCATTAAGATAGATGTCTCTGCATCCCGATCCCGCCGGTTCTTAGCCAGTTGGTATCTCAGAATCGACACGACACTTTCCAGTATTGTGTATGCTTTGTCGAGAGGGTTTGTTGTGTCGGAACTCGACGGTATCGGCATGACCCGCTATGCTAAGTCCTAGCACTTAGTAAAAAATGTCGCTTGTTCTTCTTACAGTTTTTGTAGATGCTCGCGATTTCAATTCTTCTATGTCTCTGCTCTCCGGTGACTACGTCTGCAAGGATGTCAAGTTCTTCCTCATTTGATTCCTGAGGATCATATGTAGCAGTTGGGCCAAATTGGTCTAAGTGCACAGAAAGGCGACTTTCCTGTTGGATGTGTTGGAGATGCTGCTATTGCTTCTGCTTCTATTGTTCTTTCTCTTGTCTTCTCTTTTCTTTCCTCTGATTTCTCTTTATTTTCTCTTGTCCTTTGTCTGTGGCCTCTTCCTGGTGGTCTGGTCCCTTCTGCTGGTCGGTAGCTTCTGGTTTTTTTTCTGCTTTCATCTGCTTGTTGGCGACTTCTTGTTCTGCGCGTTCTTTGTTTGGTGTTTCTTGTGTTATCCTTGCTGTGTCAACTTCTTCTGTGCGATTTGTTATTTGTTGTGTTGTTGAAGTTGTGTTTGTGTCGTCGGAAGGGGTAGGGGATGGTAGACTGGCAGTAATTGGGGAAGAGGGTGGAGTGGTCGACAGTGCGGAAGAGGCTTATTCTGTCGGAAGTGGCAGAAGTGGGTTGAGATTGCCTGACGGAATCGAAATTTCTTGGGATAAAGGGGCTTCAGGGATAATCGTTTTGACTATTTCGTCGGCTGGGCTAACTGTGGGTGGAGTTTGGGATGGGTTTTCCACAATTGGGTCGAATGAGAGGGGTATAAAGGATGAGGTTTCTTGCACAAAAATGTTACTTATCGGATCAATGTATTTTTCTAGCCTGGTTTGGGTGTATCCGACAACTTGAGGTTCTAAGATGGTCGGTAGGGATGGTTGGTAGGTCATGGGGCTTTCAAGCGGGGTTGAATCAGTCGGGAGGTTTGGGTTGGTTACAACTGGTTTCTTAGTGATTAATGTTCGCCAGTTGGGGAAAAGTGAGGGGAGTTGACTGATAAATGCGTTTAAGTCATTGTTTGATTGAATCTTAGCTCGTAACGGTTGAGGAAGTGTCTGTACTAATTCTGGGAGAGTAGTTGATGGCAGAAGTGAAGAGGCAGTGGTGTTTGGAGGGGTCGAAAAAATTTCTTCTTCCATAACATCGGTCGACGAAGGTGGTGGTGGAATTTGGGTGAGGTTCGACCACAATCTTGGTTTTCTTCCATGGAGGTGTCGAATCTCATATCCTTTCTTCTTCTAGGAACTTCTTGAATTGTTCTTTGACGGGGACCTTGTTTTTAGGTGTATCTGCTAAAATTTGTGTTGCGCCGTCGAGGAGTTCCGCGTTATCCTCTTCTACCGTCCCTTGTATAACAAGCTTCCGTTTCCCTTTTCCTTGAACTTTAGCCTTCTTGTTATGTCGGGCTTTGGATATTTCTTCGGCAATTCGACGAATGTTTTCTTTTGTGAGGGCATACTCCAAGAGTGGAGTATCCAACTGTGTGCTTTCCTCCTACTGTTATGCTGTGTCTGGATGATCTTGGTGTGCCTTCATTGCAATCTCTAAAGGATTGATGTCGAAAATCTGGTATGAATGAAGTGTGAATATGTTTAGATGAAGTCACACTTCATAATCCTCTTCTTTTTCCGCATCTGTCAAGGGTTCGACCATTGTGTGGTCAACCCTTTTTTCCTGTGGTGGTATTTGGACAATTGTGTTGGACTGTCTGTTGAGTTCTCCAAATATCTGTTCGATCGAAGGGTAAAATTCAAGTTCTTTTGATACTTCAGCTGCTCTTTCGAGATACCAAACTGACGTTTGGTCGAGAGCCAACAAAATGTGTGCAGTTAGTGGTAAGCTTCGTCAGACGTTTTGTGGTACTCTCCATCTAGCTGTATGAACTTTGAGGTTTTGGAACCAGATGTCCAGCCAAATCTTAGCTGTTGTTGCTCCAAGTCGGCATCCTCCATGGGTGAAAGAGTAGAAATTTTCCATTAGAGGTCCTTTTTGTGCTGTAAAGTCCTTGTCGCTCGTTGGTTGTAGATGTGCCATGGCGATCCAAATGCTCAAGGACGGGTACTAGATGATTGACCCATCCTCCCGACATTTATGGAATATGTTTTTTAGTATTTCAGGAAGGTGGTAGGCCCAGTTGTATACCTTCCCATGTGATGCAATGTTTTGGATAGCCTCAAGCATGTCCAGTTTAAGGTCAAAACCTCGGTCAATGCTAGTTAACGCAACCGACATAATGTAGGTTGTTATCTTGTGGTTGCCATATATGATTTGGTTGATGACCAACCCTCTAGAATTTTTTCCTGCAGGTGTTCCTATGAGTTCCTTGACCAAAGCAGGATTTGGTTGCATTGGAATGGTGTCTCCTTTGTTTGATAATCTAGTGATCTGATTGATTAGTGCGTCATTTATTTCGACAAGTGTGTCAAAGTAGAGCTTGTGATTGTGGTACCAGCTCATAATGAATTGCACGATAATGTATTTCAAACCAGAGAAACTATCCATTAATGGCGCATTCATGAAGTTCAAAATTGTGTTGGATCTTAGCTTATGGGATTCATCTCTCCATCTGCCAATTGATTCTTTACCCCATTCAAGAATGTCATTCCAAATTCTTTGCCATTGTTGTTCGACCACCTTGGCATCTCAAACGAATTGCAGTCTGGTCTCTAATGGCGAGGTGGCTTTTTCTAGTTCTGACTTTGGTAGTTGTGGATCTGGTCGTTGTTTGAGGTTTCTTGGGTGCCATCTCTGTTGTAGGTTTCTCAAGTTCGGAATATTTCTCTAAGGGTTCAGATGGCTCTGTGCTTTAAATTTCAAGCTCTCGGTAGAATAACATCCAAGAATCCTCGAGTTCGGTATTTATAGTGAGGTTGTTTTGCACGGGTGAGCGCGTATCAGGTGGCTGCATTGATGGCAAGTTTGGTGAAGAAGTTAATTTTGAATGACAGGTTGTTGGTCCAACTGGTGCCTCATTTTGACTTCTCCGTTCTACATGTTGGGCTTCATGGAAACTTCTCTCTATTCTTCGTCGGTGATATGTCAGACTGCTTCTTTTGATGTGTTGTTTCGGTTGGGTATAGGTCGTCGAAGTCGGGAGTCTCTTATGACATATGTTTGTTGAGTTGTTCCTTCTTTTCTATTCTTCTCATACCATCTATCATGCTTCAGACTTTGTTGTTTGCAACTTTTTGCATGGCCTTTGTTAGCATTGTCTCTCCAATATCTTATCATGATGCTATTTCTACCTAAATTGCTTTGAATGATTGATTATATTGCTTCTTCCTCAAGGTAGTTATAAAAGTTTTTTTTTTCTTTATGCTTTATACTGCTTTAGTTGGGCGCCGTTGACAAGCTTCCTAAACACGCTTCCTTGTAATGTCTTTAGTCGAAATGATACATTGGGATTGATTTCTTTGACAACATACGAAGAAATCAACTTTTTAGGTTTCCCTTTTACTCGACTGTTGTATAGTAGTGCCAAATCACCAACTGATAGATTCTTTTACTTGATATTTCTATTGTGCCAAGCTTTTTGTTGCTACTTTTGAATTTCCTGGTGGTGTATAACTATCTGTCAGCTTTCTTAGAGCTTCGATAGCTGGATCAGTCGTTATTTTCTAGCGTGTTCGACATCGATATGTAGTACTTCAGCAATTGTAGGAGCTTTTTGTTGAAAGTGTAAAGGGATGACTGCTTCTTGGCCGTGTTGTCCGCCAATATGCACACCAGCAGCGGAAATCTTTCGAAAGCTGTCTCTTCACTACAAGTGAGAGAGGTGTGGCCTTGGGGGCAAGCAATGAGCCAGGTACTGTCACCTGAATCCCAGCTCCTCCGTTTAGGCAAACTCCTAACGAAGCCAAGGGGGGTAGTCCCTATAAAAGAGTTTCACTAAGGCTCTAGTATTTACAGTGTTTTTTAGGTGTTGTGATGTGGATGGGTGTTTTTTAGGAGTTTTTAAATGAGAAACAATATAAGGCTTAAATGTAAAGCAAGATAGTGCAATCCACGTTGCAAATACAAAATGAAAGATACACTTGGACAATAAATAAATCACTTTTCACGTAAATAGAAGAAAATACTCCAATGTTGATACTTAAGCAAGCAAGATATATGATGAAGGACCAGTGCCTTATGGAGTCAAATATAAAAGTGATTATAAAAACTTGATACAAGTGCTTGAAATACAGTTTGTGAGAACGTTGTGCAGCTTATCTTGGTAAATTTAAGATTTTAATTGTCTTGATTATTAGGGCTAAGAACAAGGTATCAAAAGAGTAATGGAACCTTATCCAAGAAAACTACTGGCAACCCTAGGTGATAGGTCGGAAGCACCCATATTCAAGAGGATAGGTGTCCAATGTTTGAACCGCCCCCGAGTCTGACCAGTGGATTCCTGGCACCACCTCTTGTGGGAAGAACAATAATTTGTCTTGGTTGAGGTTTTGGGTAAATATTTTAATTAAATTATCACTTGTGAATTAGCAAGTCTTCCACCTTTCTGAGTACTAGCCCAACTGTTTCCGGTTGGCAGAGCATACGGGTGTAGGACAGAAACCAAGGTAAATTAATTAAGGGGTGTGTGGGTTGAATTTTTTTTTAATTAAAGAGCACTTTAGTTCAACTCTCCGACAGAGAGGGCTCGTGACTTGATCTTATGATCACAGTTCAAGAGACTTGCTACTGTAACAAATGTCTAATGCAGGGAAAATGCAAAACTAAAATGCCCTCCGATAGAGGGTGCTCTTGACTTGGATTTGACCAAGTTCAAGAGACTTTGGTTCGTTTTAAACAAGAAGAAAGTAGATTGTGATAGCAATGGATTCCAACTTAAGAAATTGATTCAATGATATAATAGATCAGCAAGATATGAAATATTACTTAATCAACACTACTTGCAAGATAAAATGAAACTAGAATCAAACTAGTGTTCTACCATACAAAATCTAATCTAATGGGTGGGATTGATCTCCGAACAAGATCAACCACTAGAACCGCCTGCACTTGAGAACCTCCAGCTAGCTGAAAGCTCTACCAAGGAAACCGACGGGGAGAGAAGAGTAACCACAAACTTATGTGGTCCTGCCCTTGAGATGAAATCCCAAGGATACAACTTCCGGTCAAAGGATTTGGAAGAGAAATACAAGATAATTAAACGGAAATAAATCTAAACTACCCAACAGTCTCTTTCAGGTCAAAGACCCTACTCGGGAGAGCATGGGGGTAAGTAAATATGTAAGAATGGAGCAAAATGACTTATTGAAATAAAACTAGCATATAATGGATCTAAGGCTAAAAGTCAAACCACTCAATGAGACGAGACCCCAAGGTTTCCCCAAATGGGGAAGTGAATGTGGGGGCTTAAAAACCCCACTTGCAAATTTTATTATGGAGATACAATTGCCCTTGGGAATGAAACCCTTGTAGGGACTTTTTGAAATAAATAACTTTTAAAACTTGAAAATAAACTAAGATCTATTACAAAAGGATAATACTGATCTTGCTTTGTTTTTTGTCCTCTTGTATTTTTAATGGCTTCTCGATTGGAAGCTTCTTGACTTCCACTCTCTGAAAAAGTCTATCACAAACTAATAGCTCCAATACCCATTAGCATTATGAAATCAAATAACAAATTGATACTAGCTACTTGCAAAGTAAAATGGAAAACGTGAAGTGGCAGCCAATAGTAAACTTTTCAATGATAGTTTTGTACCCCTCTAGGACTGTCTAATCAAATGATGGCAGCCAAATAAACTTCTTAACTTTGGGTGGCAGTAAACACACTGTTTTGGGACAGTCAAAATCAAAGTTTAAGTGGCGCTCAATGACCTATGACAGTCAACTCAATGATGTTTTAGTTGGCAGCCAATAGAAATAAATTTTACGACAATCCACAAAGTGTAGATGGCAGCCCACAAGTTTTTTATGACAGTCCAACCAAGGTAAATGGCAGCCCACAAGTTTATGACAGTCCAATCAAGGTAAATGGCAGCCCACAAGATGTAGATGGCAGCCACTAAGTTGTTATGACAGTCCAATCAAGGTAAATGGCAGCCCACAAGATGTAGATGGCAGCCACTAAGTTGTTATGACAGTCCTCAAGTAGATAAAAGGCATCCAATCAAGTTTATGAAAATGAAGATCAATGGATTTGCATGTTAAAAAATTTGAAACTAGATAACAATCATAAACAAGATCTATGATAATAACTTTGTAACAACACAATACAACTAGCTATGAAAAGTTAGGCCCAACTAACAACTAATCTAGCATGTATGAGATATAAATATTAACTTTTGAAATGCCAATTAACTAGTTAAACAAACTAACTATCAACTAACTAGATCCTAACAAAATGTAAATGCTAAAAGTAAGATCTACAAATAAAAACACTAACTCCCAGCTAACATCTAACACTTGATTTGTTTTGTTATTGTTTTGTGTGTTTATGTTCTAGGGAAAATGTGGGAGTGGGACGAAAGTTAGAGGACGGACAAACCCATGATGTGAAAGCAAAGAGATGAAGGGGCTAAAGAATGGAGGTGGACGAATGGGAAAGAGGAGAGAACTAGGAAGGGACGAGAGGAGTGCTAAAGAGAGATAACGAGAGCTAGGAGGGAGTGATGGGAAATGTAAAGAAGGGAGGAGAAGCTAGGGTGGACGAATAGGAGAAGGTAGGCAAAAACGAGTGGGAGGAGTAGATCTAGGGCAAAGGAGGATGAACTAGCAAGACAAGAACAAAGAATTACAAGTGGAACACTTGAGAGGGTGAAAACACTGTCTTGGAAATCCTCCGGTTAACCGGTGATACGCCGACAACAAGTGTTGAAGAGAGAACAAGGGAAAAAATCCCAAGTTATTCCCCAAGGTTGAAGGAGCTTCAACCTTATGGCTACTAATCTATGGCTTGAAAAAGACAAGTGACTAACTTGGATCAAGACTAGAAGGGCTAGAAAGGGCTTAGCATGCAAGTACAAAAGATTCAAAGAGCAAACAAGAGGGCTTGAAGATGTGAAAGCCTAAACTAACAAGTAACCAATGTTTTGAAAGTGAAGTTTTTGATGGAAGAAGTAACTTTTCTGCTTTGATGCAAAGCCCTGGATCTTGCTCCCTTGGAGGTTTCCTGAAAACAAAACTATTAGCACAAGTTTTTTGTTGGTGGAGAAGAGGGAGATACAACCGAGTTCATCTCACCTCAACCATTTGAGGATTTGCAATATATTAACACTCATACAAACAATGCTTGATTAAACTTAGAGAGTTAGACAAGAATGTAAAAAGAGACAAGGTAGTAAAACCGATTACAATTTGTACTCTTTAAACTATCCAAGCCTAATCCTAGCAAACAAATTGGACCATCAAATGCTTTCCCTATGCTCTTAATAAAGAGATCTAAGCATAAATTGTAATCAAGATTGAAATTGCAAAAATGTAAAAATCATAGATATTACCTCAACAATGAACCATTAACTCATGAACCAATAGACATGCACATCACTTGCCTCCAAAGCCAACTTTATTTCCACAAGCTCTTGACAAATATGAGCAGAGTAACTTTACAACAATTTTCCATGAGATAATAACCCAAATGGGCCTCTCTTTATAGCAAAAGACACTGAAATCCTAAGCCTAAACCCTAGGTCGAATTGGCAATAGATAGGTAAGTCGAATTCCAATCAATCAAGGGATTGGAGAGGTAAACATTGGTCAAAGTCGAGTTTGAGGTAGGTGTGAGGTGAATAGGTGGCAAACTCGAGTTGTTGGAGGCATAGGAAGTATCACCATCCAACAAACGAGCTACAACAAGGATAGGTGCGAGCTTGTATGAGGAGTGACGTGAGGAGTGGTAGAGGTGTGAGTTAGAGGATGGATGGCAAGTGGCATATGGTAGGTACTAACTCAAATCTAAATGAGAGCCAAGCTAATTAGTGATTGCACTAACCAATAAACAAGATCCAACTAAGGTTCACGTGAGAGCAAAGAGGATTGACGTGAGGGTATGGAGATATGCGAGCTAGCATGGTGGAGACATGTGGTAGTAGGTAGGTGCTAACTCGAATTTGAATGGGAGCCAAGCCTATGGGAGATTGGTGAGTCATGAGGGCGCCCACTTCTAACATAAATGCTAACCACCAACCCAATCATCAAATGACAACACACTAACTCAAGTTTGGCATGAGGAGGGCGAATTAGCTTTGAATGGATAACCTCTTAGTGACTGGGTAGTTGACTGGGATGAATTGGAGTTGATTGGAATCCTCATAAATTCCCATTGCCATGTCATTTAGCCTTTTATTTTGATCAAATTGATTAATTTTGGAGAGATTTGGATTATCTCCAAAATATCAAATTTTATTATTTTAATTAATATTTTCTCTGTAAATGACTTTTCAGAGAAAATATTAATTATGAGGCTGAATTGACATCCGAAAGTTGGGTTTAGCTGCTCCATGGGTCATGTGTGATTTTTGGCTTATGAAATGAGCCATCAAACACTAAATTCGGACCTCGGATGACTGACATATTACAGACTCAAATTTCTCTATTTAAACTATAGAGAAATTTAATTAAAATTTAAATAATTAAAAAACCCCAATTTCGACGCGTCCGGTAAAAAATTTTTGAAATTTTTTCTGGGGGTCCTAGAGACTTAGGACATGACCAAAACCTATTCTAACAGTGTCTAGTAGGTTTATACATTATAGTTGGACCCTAATAACCCCCCATGGCCAAATTTCCAAAATCAGGCCTTCCAACTTTGGAGGATGCGGGAGAAAAACCAAGAGATTATATCTTGCCTGAAGCAAAGTATAATCTAACGATGAAAAAACTCCCTGGAATACCTTAGTTGTTTAATCCAGTCATGGGGAACCGAGCCACTCAGACCCTACTAGTACACTTTGATACAAACCCCCATGGGGCCATGGTCATGTCGACTCAAAAACAAAACTGGCTAGCCAAAACTGGCTAGACCCAAATATATGAAACCCAGATACTCTGGAAGTGAACACTGATGTGTTCCAACATTGGCGGCTCAATAAAGTTTCAACTATTGTACAAATCAACTGATAACATCTGGCTCCAACTGCGGGACAGACACTTGCTCGATCTAGGAGTTAAAGAAGGTGTTCGAGAATCCCAGAATATCAATTTCCTGCACAGAAAGAGAGTTGTCTTAGTTCCCATGTACATGATAAATAATGCCAAAATGAAATATCAAATATGAAACTATTTTTTGCTTTTTCTTTTCAAATTTAAAGTACAAAAACTGGAAATCTTTTCTTTTTTAGGCATATATACAAAAATACACTATGATACAGAAATAATGATACATAAAAGTACAAAGATAAGAGTTTAGGGAAGTCCTGAGATGACCCCTTGGTCATCTTGTATGTTGTTCCGGTAAAAGGGCTTCAAATGTTTCCCATTTATAGGAAGAGGAAGTATTTCTCCTTCCATAGTGTTGAGGCCGAAAGAATTGTCTCCAACTTGGCAGCGTACAATAAAAGGACCTTTCCAAAGGCTATCGAATTTCCCATGCATCCCAGGTTTCTCTCTTCTTTTGTCCCATAATAGAACAATGTCCCCTTCTTGAAAAGATCTTGGTTTGGCTGACCTATCAAATGTAGCTTTCATACTCTCCTTTTGTCTTAACATTTTGTCCAAGGAATTTCTTCTGTTTTAATCAAGCTCGATGATTTGGTTGGCCCTATCTTCCAACTCTAATTTCTCATAGTCATAGTCAGTTAGCATTCTGAAGATCGAGATCTGCATGCTAAGAGGTAATGTTGCTGTGATGCCATAAACAAGTTCAAAGGGGGACTTTCCAATGGAGTTTTTCTTTGTAATTCTGTCCGCCCAAAGGGCATATTTGATCTTGCTATCCCAGGATCTTTTGTTGTCACCAACAGTTTTCTTAAGGATAGTCATCAGGTTCTTGTTTGAGGATTCAGCAAGGCCATTACCTTGTGGATAATAGTCGGAAGAGTGAGATAAAACAATGCCATATTTGAAACAGAAATCATTCATTTCTGTTGAACTGAAAGCTTTGGCATTATCGGTCGTTATCTTCAAAGGGGTACCAAATCTAGTGATGATTTTATCTTCAATAAAATCCATAACAACCTTCTCAGTAGCCATCTTGGTGGGAATGGCCTCTACCCATTTGGTGAAATAGTCAGTTGCCGTTAAAATCCAGCAAAATCCATTGCTAGAGTTATCTTTGAATTTACCAATGAAATCAAGGCCCCATTGCTAGAAGGGGGCAATGACAACAACCGGGTTGAGGGGTAAGGCGGCCAACTTAGGCTTTCCTGTGAATAGTTGACATTCCTGGCAAAACTTGACATGTTTGTATACATCGGAAAATATGGTTGGCCAATAATATCCGGCTCTAAGGATTTTGTGAGCAGTTGTATTCGCTGCATAGTGTCCTCCACAAAACCCTGAGTGGAGGTCAATCAAGATCTTTTTGGAATCTTGCTCATGGACACATCTAAGGATAACCCCATCAGGGCTTCTCCAACCCAAGCCTTCTTGAGTAAGGCAATATCTAGCAGCTTTCAGTCTTAGTGCCCTTCGCTTGTGTCCTTTAAGGTGATCAGGGCAAGTCATATGTAAGAGGAAATATATAACATTAGAATACCAATGGATATCTAACTCTCGTAAGGCAGGTGTCACACGTGGGCAATCAGGTTGATCCATACAGTTTATATCAATGGCCTCCTCATTTTTCTGAGTCAACATTTTGGCTAGGCCTTGTCCCTTGATAAGTTTAGTTGGCTTGATTTCCAAGTCATATTCTTGGATCTTGGATACCCATGTGCCTCTTGTTCCTAAGCAATCCTGTTGGGATAGGATGTCTTTTACTGCAGCATGGGGAACATAACCTATAACTTTATTATAGCCAATATACGTTCTGAAATGTTTCAAGGACTTAACCAAAGCATAAGCTTGTTTTTCCATTATGGTGTATTTTAATTCTGAATTTTGCAAAGCCCTGCTCATGAATGCAATTGGTTGCTCGAACCCTTCAAAGTTCTTTTGGAGCAGAACCCCAGCAATAGTATCCTCAGAAGCAAAAGAGAAAATCATGAAATCTTTGGTATAATCTGGACTAACCAATACAGGTGATCTAGTAATGGCATCTTTAATGATGGTGAAAGCTTCTTTCCCCTCATCAGTCCACACAAACTTAGCATCTTTTTTAAGTAACCGCTGCATGGGTTTCATCAACTCTGCAAGGTTTGAAATAAATATTCTGATAAAATTTATGTGACCATTAAAAGATTGAAGGCCCTTCACATTTTTAGGGAGAGGGATCTTCTTGATGGCTTCAACTCTTTTAGGGTCGATCTTGACCATGTCCTTGTTTATAATATACCCTAAGAGTTTTCCCTCTTCGATGCCTAATACTGACTTTGCCGGATTTAGGGAAATGCCATATTCTCTGCATCGTTCAAAAACTTTTCTCAAATGATCAACATGGCTAGATCTTTCCTTTGAAAAAACAGTTAGATCATCTTGGTATATCTCGATGATTTTTCCTATCAATTCCTTAAAAGCATAATCCATGGCCCTTTGGAAAGTAGCTCCTGCATTTGTAAGGCCAAAGGGCATTCTCAGATATTCAAAGGTTCCCCAAGGAGTTGTAAAAGCAGTTTTATGTTTATCCTCTTCTTTGATGACAACCTGGTTGTATCCTAAAAATCCATCAAGCATGGACATCATATTGGATCCAGTGACCCGTTGGAGGAGGGTCTCCATGTTGGGAAGTGGATAATTATCTTTTTGGCATGCCATGTTAAGGTTTCTGAAATAAATGCATATTCTGATACTTCCATTCTTCTTTTTGACGATAATTAAGTTGGAGCACCATGAAGTGTGTCGGGTAGGAGCTATAATGCCTGCTGCCAACATCTTCTCTAGCTCTCTTTTGATAATAGGGGCCAACTTAGGATTTATTTGCCTTAGTTTTTGGTGGGAAGGTTTGGCATTTTGCATTTCCGGTTTGAGGGGAATGGTATGCTGGAACACATCTTCCCTATAGGCCTTTAACTCATCATAAGTAAAGGCAAATATATCTCTAAACTCTTTGACAAGGTTTATTAATGCATTTCTTTCTTTTTCTGATGTTCCTTTTCCAATTTTTATGATTTTTGGATCTATTTCCATTCCAATGTTAACCTCAATGTAATCTCCTGGCTTCATCTGGCCAATGCTGTTTTTCTTCCCGTCATGTCTGTCAAAGATGTTTTCCAACTTAGTGAAGCCACGTGAAATTGGGTTCATGGGTTGGCTTTCATCTCTATACTGCTTGCCTTCTTCCTGTTCATTAATGTTGAAATTGGCAAACTCATCTAAGTTATTTATGAATCTCAGAATTTGTTCATCATCTTTGAAAACCTGCCAATGGTTCATATTGTCTGGGATAGATGGCCTATAATTGATCTTAAGGGTACAATCTCCTTTCAACATTTCTTCTGACGGCTGGAGGGTAGATGCCGCAACAGCTAACCTATTTGCCATACTGTTCTCTTCCCTATGGACTGCTTTTATGTTTAGTGCATCAAAATATTCCATGGTGTCCCATACTGCATTCCTATATCTATTGAGTCTTTTGCAATGGCATGTAAAATTACCCTTGATCTGTTGTACCACTAAATCAGAATCTCCCTTGATACTAAGCATTTTGATCTTCATGTCTTTAGCAATTTCTATGCCTAGTAAGAGTGCTTCGTATTCTGCAACATTGTTGGTGGCTTCAAACTCAAGTCTAAATGCAAAGTTGAAGATTTTACCCTCAGGTGACATTAAGACTATACCGACACCTTTGCCAGCTTTAGAAAAAGCTCCATCAAATTCCATTTTCCATAGTCCATCAATTTTTTTATCTTTCATTTCCCTATGAACCGGATCTAAGAAAGTGGAATTGATCTGGTGGGTTCCCATGTCATCTGAATTGTAAATGTACTCATTTGAGGGTTTCTGGGGATTTTCAACATGGTACCTCCTTTCTTTTTCCGCGTGTAGTTTAACCTGAGTGTTTTCTGAAGCAGTAACAGTTGCGTAGGATAAATCTAACTGTAATGAACCACCCAAAGAAGCACCCCACTTTCTAGACAAAAGCATACCCCACTTATCAGGCACATCTATGACTAGGATGTCCATGGTGACATGGATGTCTGGGTACTTGGCTAATCTGACGGTCTGATTTTGAATCATCCCCTCAACTTCGACAGGTCTAGAGTCCATGGCACAAACATTCCCATATGGTTTAGTGGTCTTTAAATTCAGTTGTTGCATGACTTTCTTGGTCATAAGGCTGGCACCAGATCCTGAATCCAACATACAGTTATGTAGAAGAAGGTCACCTATCATCAATGATATGTAGAAAGGTGGGTGAGCTTCTTTTCTTGTTTCCCTGGTATGTAGGACTATAGGGGGATCTTCATAATCATTCATACAACTTGTTGAAGGTTGCTCTTTAGTTTCTAAGAAAGTTACCTTTTTAGGGGTAGGGTACTTTGCAAGTGGAGGATGCTTTTTAGATGCAATGGGATGAGGAACAGCAAGGGGCTTTTCAGAAATTATAGGTTTAGGAGTATGAGGGGGAGTATTATTAGCATGAGGCTCTAACAGTTTCAACAATTTCTCTCTCTGACCAGGAAGTTTGCATAGCTCAAGTACCGGGACAGGAACTTTTGTGTTGGCCAACCAACTACTTAAATCAAAATTTAAATCAACAGACTCCTTTTCAATATTAATTTTTTGAGTAATGTGAGGAGCTGTTACCTTAGGAGCATTTTGAGTAGAAGGTCCTTCCTTTGGTTTCTTTTGATAAGTGTTTCCTTTGAATCTCTGGCTATTGTTGATACTAGGTGGCATCTCTCCATAAACTTGAGTCATTTAGTCAATCTGCTGATAACCCTGGCTGGCTTGAGTCATATCAAGGTTCTCATAGTCATTTCCCACATGGTTGATAAAATCAGGCTCGTCTGATGAAGTACTAGGATCACATCCCTCAGGATATCCGTGCTCTTGAACAAAACAGGCATAATGGAAACCAGATTCCTCATGGAAATCCTTGCAAGCTCTACAAAAGGGCTTGGCATGCTCAACCATGTTAGCAGCCTCTAGTTAATGAGGAGGCCTCTGTTCATGGTTAGGAGGTCTTCTTTGCCAAGTAGGTTTAGCAGGAAAATTTCTAGGAGCTGGTTGTGTATGTTGAACTTGTTGAACTTGTGCTCTTTCCATGTTGATGATCTTGTTTTGTAGTTCTTTTATCTGGATTACATGTTTATGTTCTTCTTTCTCCATTCTCTCACATATTTCTATCATTTTCTTTTCATAAGAGTCTTTCATAGGCTCCTTATCTTTGTGCTCAATTGGTTTTGAAAGCAGTTGAGATCTAGAGTACCCCTGGATATTTGACTCTCTGGAAGACTTCATGTTCCTATCAATCTTGATGGCCAAAGCTTGAGCCTCAAGAAAGGTAGCTGGCTCCTTATCCTTGATTTGGTATTGGACTTTGCCACGTAATGCTTCTATGTAGTAGTCCAACAAAGAAGCCGCAGGAGGCGCATAGGTGTCAGGGATGGAATTGGACAACTCCATGAATTTAGTGTTAAATTCATCCATAGTTTCATTCTCAGTCTTCTTCATACTAGTTAGAGATGCAACTAAATGTCTAGGTTCTTTTCTGCAACCAAAATTGTTGAGGAAATCCATTTTGAAGGCTGCTATGGTGGCAAAAGAGTTGTCTGGTACATTGTCGTACCAATTCCCTGCCTTTCCTTCTAAGGATAAGGCAAAAAGAGTCATGTAAACATCCTCATGTTTGTCTGCTCCTTTGACGTAAGCGCTACACAGTTTGGTGAAGTTTCTAATATGTTGTTCAGTAGATAATGAGGCATCAGTGCCATTGAAATTTGTGAGCTTGTTAATAGCCTTCTCGGGAATGTCATGAGGTTGATCTGGTATCTGAGTAAAGTTGAGTTGAGTAAAGAACTCACCCATTGTGGAAAGGAAACAGTTATTATTTTCAGAATTTGTTTGATTTTCTAGATTTTCTTGAAACAAAGAGTGCATGTCTAAAATAGATTCGGATCTAAGATTTTCAAGAATTATACGAGAAGCAAGCTTGTTCAGTCTCCTCCTATAAACCTTTTCAGGCTCAGGGATAAAACTGAGCAAGCCTTCAGAGTTTCTTCTAGTTGAATACCTTGATGTGTTAACTGACAGTGGAGTCGCCAGGTGAATCCAAGTCTAATTTCAGAGAGTGATTAAACTAAAAATCTACCAAAGGTAAAAAAATAAAAAAGTTGAAGTGGAGTCGCCAGATAGATATGAAAATCTATCAAAAGGTAAAACAAACTAGAAAAAACTAAGGTCGTCCAGGAACAAAAAGATTTGTCCCCGGCAGCGGCGCCAAAGATGTTGTCCGCCAATATGCACACCAGCAGTGGAAATCTTTCGAAAGCTGTCTCTTCACTACAAGTGAGAGAGGTGTGGCCTTGGGGGCAAGCAATGAGCCAGGTACTGTCACCTGAATCCCAACTCCTCCGTTTAGGCAAACTCCTAACGAAGCCAAGGGGGGTAGTCCCTATAAAAGAGTTTCACTAAGGCTCTAGTATTTATAGTGTTTTTTAGGTGTTGTGATGCGGATGGGTGTTTTTTAGGAGTTTTTAAATGAGAAACAATATAAGGCTTAAATGTAAAGCAAGATAGTGCAATCCACGTTGCAAATACAAAATGAAAGACACACTTGGACAATAAATAAATCACTTTTCACGTAAATAGAAGCAAATACTCCAATGTTGATACTTAAGCAAGCAAGATATATGATGAAGGACCAGTGCCTTATGGAGTCAAATATAAAAGTGATTATAAAAACTTGATACAAGTGCTTGAAATAAACAGTTTGTGAGAACGTTGTGCAGCTTATCTTGGTAAATTTAAGATTGTAATTGTCTTGATTATTAGGGCTAAGAACAAGGTATCAAAAGAGTAATGGAACCTTATCCAAGAAAACTACTGGCAACCCTAGGTGATAGGTCGGAAGCACCCAGATTCAAGAGGATAGGTGTCCAATGTTTGAACCGCCCCCGAGTCTGACTAGTGGATTCTCGGCACCACCTCTTGTGGGAAGAACAATAATTTGTCTTGGTTGAGGTTTTGGGTAAAATTTTTAATTAAATTATCACTTGTGAATTAGCAAGTCTTCCACCTTTCTGAGTACTAGCCCAACCGTTTCCGGTTGGCAGAGCATACGGGTGTAGGACAGAAACCAAGGTAAATTAATTAAGGGGTGTGTGGGTTGAAAAAGGTTTTAATTAAAGAGCACTTTAGTTCAACTCTCTGACAGAGAGCGCTCGTGACTTGATCTTATGATCACAGTTCAAGAGACTTGCTACTGTAACAAATGCCTAATGCAAGGAAAATGCAAAACTAAAATGCCCTCCGATTGAAGGCGCTCTTGACTTGGATTTGACCAAGTTCAAGAGACTTTGGTTCGTTTTAAACAAGCAGAAAGTAGATTGTGATAGCAATGGATTCCAACTTAAGAAATTGATTCAATGATATAATAGATCAGCAACATATGAAATATTACTTAATCAACACTACTTGCAAGATAAAATGAAACTAGAATCAAACTAGTGTTCTACCATACAAAATCTAATCTAATGGGTGGGATTGATCTCCGAACAAGATCAACCACTAGAACCGCCTGCACTTGAGAACCTCCAGCTAGCTGAAAGCTCTACCAAGGAAACCGACGGGGAGAGAAGAGTAACCACAAACTTATGTGGTCCTGCCCTTGGGATGAAATCCCAAGGATACAACTTCCGGTCAAAGGCTTTGGAAGAGAAATACAAGATAATTAAACAGAAATAAATCTAAACTACCCAAGAGTCTCTTTCAGGTCAAAGACCCTACTCGGGAGAGCATGGGGGTAAGTAAATATGGAAGAATGGAGCAAAATGACTTATTGAAATAAAACTAGCATATAATGTATCTAAGGCTAAAAGTCAAACCACTCAATGAGACGAGACCCCAAGGTTTCCCCAAATGGGGAAGTGAATGTGGGGGCTTAAAAACCCCACTTGCAAATTTTATTATGGAGATACAATTTCCCTTGGGAATGAAACCCTTGTAGGGACTTTTTGAAATAAATAACTTGTAAAACTTGAAAATAAACTAAGATCTATTACAAAAGGATAATACTGATCTTGCTTTGTTTTTTGTCCTCTTGTATTTTTGATGGCTTCTCGATTGGAAGCTTCTTGACTTCCACTCTCTGAAAAATTCTATCACAAACTAATAGCTCCAATACCCATTATCATTAGGAAATCAAATAACAAATTGATACTAACTACTTGCAAAGTAAAATGGAAAAAGTGAAGTGGCAGCCAATAGTAAAATTTTCAATGATAGTTTTGTACCCCTCTAGGACTGTCTAATCAAATGATGGCAGCCAAATAAACTTCTTAACTTTGGGTGGCAGTCAACACACTGTTTTGGGACAGTCAAAATCAAAGTTTAAGTGGCGCTCAATGACCTATGACAATCAACTCAATGATGTTTTAATTGGAAGCCAATAGAAATAAATTTTACGACAGTCCACAAAGTGTAGATGGCAGCCCACAAGTTTTTTATGACAGTCCAACCAAGGTAAATGGCAGCCCACAAGTTTATGACAGTCCAATCAAGGTAAATGGCAGCCCACAAGATGTAGATGGCAGCCACTAAGTTGTTATGACAGTCCAATTAAGGTAAATGGCAGCCCACAAGATGTAGATGGCAGCCACTAAGTTGTTATGACAGTCCTCAAGTAGATAAAAGGCATCCAATCAAGTTTATGAAAATGAAGATCAATGGATTTGCATGTTACAAAATTTGAAACTAGATAACAATCATAAACAAGATCTATGATAATAACTTCGTAACAACACAATGCAACTAGCTATGAAAAGTTAGGCCCAACTAACAACTAATCTAGCATGTACGAGATATAAATATTAATTTTTGAAATGCCAATTAACTAGTTAAACAAACTAACTATCAACTAACTAGATCCTAACAAAATGTAAACGCTACAAAGTAAGATCTACAAATAAAAACACTAACTCCCAGCTAACATCTAACACTTGATTTTTTTTTTTATTGTTTTGTGTGTTTATGTTCTAGGGCAAATGTGGGAGTGGGACGAAAGCTAGAGGAGGGACAAACCCATGATGTGAAAGCAAAGAGATGAAGGGGCTAAAGAATGGGGGTGGACAAATGGGAGAGAGGAGAGAACTAGGAAGGGACGAGAGGAGTGCTAAAGAGAGATAACGAGAGCTAGGAGGGAGTGATGGGAAATGGAAAGAAGGGAGGAGAAGCTAGGGTGGACGAATAGGAGAAGGTGGGCAAAAACGAGTGGGAGGAGTAGATCTAGGGCAAAGGAGGATGAACTAGCAAGACAAGAACAAAGAACTACAAGTGGAACACTTGAGAGGGTGAAAACACTGTCTTGGAAATCCTCCGGTTAACCGGTGATACGCCGACAACAAGTGTTGAAGAGAGCACAAGGGAACAAATCCCAAGTTATTCCCCAAGGTTGAAGGAGCTTCAACCTTATGGCTACTAATCTATGGCTTGACAAAGACAAGTGACTAACTTGGATCAAGACTAGAAGGGCTAGAAAGGGCTTAGCATGCAAGTACAAAAGATTCAAAGAGCAAACAAGAGGGCTTGAAGAAGTGAAAGCCTAAAGTAACAAGTAACCAATGTTTTGAAAGTGAAGTTTTTGATGGAAGAAGTAACTTTTCTGCTTTGATGCAAAGCCTTGGATCTTGCTCCCTTGGAGGTTTCCTGAAAACAAAACTATTAGCACAAGTTTTTTGTTGGTGGAGAAGAAGGAGATACAACCGAGTTCATCTCATCTCAACCATTTGAGGATCTGCAATATATTAACACTCATACAAACAATGCTTGATTAAACTTAGAGAGTTAGACAAGAATGTAAAAAGAGACAAGGTAGTAAAACCGATTACAATTTGTACTCTTTAAACTATCCAAGCCTAAGCCTAGCAAACAAATTGGACCATCAAATGCTTGCCCTATGCTCTTAATAAAGAGATCTAAGCATAAATTGTAATCAAGATTGAAATTGCAAAAATGTAAAAATCATAGATATTACCTCAACAATGAACCATTAACTCATGAACCAATAGACATGCACATCACTTGCCTCCAAAGCCAACTTTATTTCCACAAGCTCTTGACAAATATGAGCAGAGTAACTTTACAACAATTTTCCATGAGATAATAACCCAAATGGGCCTCTCTTTATAGCAAAAGACACTGAAATCCTAAGCCTAAACCCTAGGTCGAATTGGCAATAGATAGGTAAGTCGAATTCCACTCAATCAAGGGCTTGGAGAGGTAAACATTGGTCAAAGTTGAGTTTGAGGTAGGTGTGAGGTGAATAGGTGGCAAACTCGAGTTGTTGGAGGCATAGGAAGTATCACCATCCAACAAACGAGCTACAACAAGGATAGGTGCGAGCTTGTATGAGGAGTGACGTGAGGAGTGGTAGAGGTGCGAGTTAGAGGATGGATGGCAAGTGGCATATGGTAGGCACTAACTCAAATCTAAATGAGCCAAGCTAAGTAGTGATTGCACTAACCAATAAACAAGATCCAACTAAGGTTCACGTGAGAGCAAAGAGGATTGACGTGAGGGTATGGAGATATGCGAGCTAGCATGGTGGAGACATGTGGTAGTAGGCCTGCTAACTCGAATTTGAATGGGAGCCAATCCTATGGGAGATTGGTGAGTCATGAGGGCGCCCACTTCTAACATAAATGCTAACCACCAACCCAATCATCAAATGACAACACACTAACTCGAGTTTGGCATGAGGAGGGCGAATTAGCTTTGAATGGATAACCTCTTAGTGACTGGGTAGTTGACTGGGATGACTTGGAGTTGATTGGAATCCTCATAAATGCCCATTGCCATGTCATTTAGCCTTTTATTTTGATCAAATTGATTAATTTTGGAGAGATTTGGATTATCTCCAAAATATCAAATTTTATTATTTTAATTAATATTTTCTCTATAAATGACTTTTCAGAGAAAATATTAATTATGAGGCTGAATTGACATCCGAAAGTTGGGTTTAGCTGCTCCATGGGTCATGTGTGATTTTTGGCTTATGAAACGAGCCATCAAACACTAAATTCGGACCCCAGATGACTGACATATTACAGACTCAAATTTCTCTATTTAAACTATAGAGAAATTTAATTAAAATTTAAATAATTAAAAAATTAAAAAACCCCAATTTCGACGCGTCCGGTAAAAAAATTTTGAAATTTTTTCTGGGGGTCCTAGAGACTTAGGACATGACCAAAACCTATTCTAACAGTGTCTAGTAGGTTTATACATTATAGTTGGACCCTAATAACCCCCCATGGCCAAATTTCCAAAATCGGGCATTCCAGCTTTGGAGGAAGCGGGAGAAAAACCAAGAGATTATATCTTGCCTGAAGCAAAGTATAATCTGATGGTGAAAAAACTCCTTGGAATACCTTAGTTGTTTAATCCAGTCATGGGGAACCGAGCCACTCAGACCCTACTAGTACACTTTGATACAAACCCCCATGGAGCCATGGTCATGTCGACTCAAAACCAAACTGGCTAGACCCAAATATATGAAACCCAGATACTCTGGAAGAGAACACTGATGTGTTCCAACACTGGCGGCTCAATACGGTTTCAACTATTGTACAAATCAGTTGATAACAGGCCGTATACAAGCTTAAATGGGGTCTGGCCTATCAATCTTTTGTATGATGTTCTGTAGGCCCATAGTACTGTAGGTATCTTGTCATCCCAGTCATCCTTGTCGACATTGCACATATTCGTTAGACCTCTAGTGAGTGTTTTTTTTTAAACTTTTGTTGCACCATTGGACTGCGGATGATATGATGTGCTTATCCAGTGCTCAATTATAAATTATTTCGTGAGGATGGAGATTGTTTTACTAACAAAGTGTGATGCCTAGTCACTGATCAAATTAAACAGACATCTGAATCTTGTGATGATGTTCTCATATATAAACTTGGCATCCACTTCACTCGAACAGGTCTCAACATGTTCTTCCTCTGCCTATTTGGTAACATATTCGACTACAATGATAATGTATCTTGCTCTTGTTTGTCTTCCAAGTATCGGGAAATGTCCAATGAAGTCTATTTCCCATATTTAAAATTTTAAGCTTGGGTTTACTTGTATAAGGGGCATTTATGTACTTGGAAGAGGTCGGCCCAACCAATGACATCTGTCACATTTGCTTACAAATTCTCGACAATCTTTATGTATTGTCGGCCACCATAATCCAGATTGCAGAATTTTTCTTGCTGTTATGTCAGCCTGAAAATGTCCTCCTGCCGGTCCATAATGTGCCTCGGTGAGTATGCTTTTTCTTTCATGGTCAAGAGAACAGTGTCATAATACGTCGTCAGGTCCAAGTTTATAGAGGAACCCATTGATTATAGTGTACGACGCAACCTTCATTGCTAAGATATTCTTTTTCTTCTCTTGCATTCCTTCTGGTGTTTGTTCGTCTTCTAAGAATTGTGCGATCTATGCTAACTAGAAATGGGACAACTTCGATTCTAAACAACTGAGCATCAGACAATTCATCCTCATTTTTTGTCGGTTCTTCTCCTGTGTCTATTCTCGATAGGTGGTCGGGTTTGACATTTGCTTTACCTGGTCGAACTCGAATTCCTGGAATAACAGCAGCCAACATAGAGTCTTCCATAGTGTAACAATTTATTGACCAAGTATTTGAGTGCTTGATGATCTACGTAAAACACAAAGGGGTTAGCCAATCAATAGTGTCGGTAATTCTGCAGTACAAATACCATACCCAACGCTTCTCTTTCCGTCATTGAATAATTCCTTTCATATTTATTCAATTTCATGTTGTTGAATGTGTTGGGATAGTCCATTCTGTCATCACCTGGTTGTGTTAAAATTGCACCAAATGCTATGCGTGAAGCATCTATATGCATGTGGACTTTCTTCGACCAGTTCAAGAATCTCAATATGGGTGCTTTGACTAACTTTCGCTTAAAAATGTTGAATGATTTATTGCACTTGTCGGTCCACTGATATTCTTGATTTTCCTTTAGCAATTCTTCCAAAGGATACGTCATGTCGGAGTAATGCCGGATAAAATTCCTATAATATCTTGTATGGACCAACAAGATTGTCACTTTTTTAGAGTTAACTAGCGGTTTTAATTCGAGAATTATATTGATTTTTGCATAGTCAACTTTTATGCCTTCTTTGCATACGAAATGTGTCACGTCCCCACTGACCTACCTAGCCACTGGAGACCATGATCCATTTTTTTTTCTCCCAAAGCATCGACTGAGTGCCCATACACACAGTCAGGAGAACCCGAATCCGCAACCTTCATTCCACAACAGTGAATCCCGCAACCTGCAACCCGAAACCCAAAATTGTGGGTGCGGAAATGTAGAAATCCCAAAACGCACACTTTCGAACTTGGCGATCCCACAACCTGAAACCCAAAACAGCTGATCCCGCAACCTGCAACCCGAAACCCAAAATTTCAGATTTGGAAATACGGAATACCAAAACGCATCCCTTCGAGCTTGGTGATCCCGCAACCCGAAACCCGAAACCCGCAATTGCGGAAACATGCATGCGGAAACCTGTCTTAGTGAGGGCAATTTCACCAAATCGTCTAAGGGGCATAACTTCTTCCTCCAATATACAAATGGGGCAAGGTTGGTACCTGTTATCACCTAAACTGTAGTTACCCCTATGGATACATCCAATCATGGATGGCAATAGGGAAGGGAAACTCAAAAGGTGCAACAACTATCACCTCGACCTCCAATATATGGTTGTCACGCCAGTCGAGGCAACCTTCACTTTATGTTATCTAGCCCAGACAACAAAGGGGGAGACCCGATCTACTCCCGACAGGAGAGATCAAAACCAAGACACCAAATCAGGGTATTTCTAAGTGAAGTTAGGTGTATGGTTTTTCCTAGACCTTAGTATGAAGTCACAAGCCAAGTGAGGGGTTCAATGAGTATAGCTTTGGTCCAAAGTTAATGTGAGAGTGACTTAAGATGTTTGAAGTGAGATCTAGGGTCAGTGTACTAGTTCAATGTTGGAAGATCCACTGCCTTGGGAATTGTGTCCAATGTAGGGTAGTTTAGGGATTGCATTGGGGCTAACTAGTACATATGACAAGCTTGACCGTTATACATGATGGCATCAAGGGTTTGGCTCACCACACTAAGGTCAAACCATAAGTTAATCCAACAATCTAAGAAATTCGAATTGACTTGGAGGGTAACCAGTGCCTTGGGAATTGGGTAAATGGAGTCAAAGTGGGGTTGACTTGTGGTTAAAGACTCCTATGGCATGAGACAAGTGGGCAATTAAGGCCTTGATGGATGAATAGGTCTAGATCTAGGTTTGACCAAAGTGGACCACAATCCCTTAAAACAAGGAATGCTGTCCCCAAGGCAAGATTTGACAAGATGACACACTAGACCTAGGTTTTGAATTATTCCGGTTCCAAATCTCCAAAAATCTCAAGTACCCATGTCCTAGAAGTGAGTCAACTCACTTCTCCAAGGTGGTGCGACTTTACCCAAGGAGGCCAAAAATGTGGGTTAGGTGGGTCAAGACAAGTCTGATGGCATCCAAACTTTAGATACGGGTAGGTTGGTCAAGTAGGAGTGTGGATCTATAATTTTGCGGCAATCCGACGGTTAGATCTTACTAGATCTGAGTTTAAGTACACCTAATGGTCCAAAATGGGGATTAAATCCCTTAAAATGTGGAATAGGGCCCACAATGTGAAAATCAGAAAAGTGGCAATCTGGGGGTAGGTTATCCGATGTGTAGATTATGGATCAAGCGGGATCTCAACTACCCACCACCTAGATCTAGGTCAATTCACAACCACCAAGAAGTGCGCCTTGCTTGGGAGAAGCTAAGTTGGCTTGGGAAGGGGGTCAAACGGAACCCAATCCTCACCAAACTATAGATCCGGGATGCCGTGGATGCTATAGAGGTGGGTTTTCAATATTATGCCCAACAACCCACTAGATCTAAGTAGATCTGAGAAAATGTAAAAATGGGGTTTTGATTAATTAGGGTTTTAATTGTTTTAGACAATTGGATAGATCATGGAGATAGAACTTACCTTGAGATCATACCTGAGTGATGTGAATGAGATGTCTTGATGTTGAGGAAGATTCCCGCAGAGATCAAATGAGAAATTGTTGATTTTGCTTGCCGAAATGATGCCCTAGCCCACAAGTGTGACTTCCTCTACCTGTCCAACCAAGGAATAGCGGTTCAATCAGTAAGATCAAGTATGGAAGAAATACAAGAGAAATGCAATAGTAACATGAAATAGAAGGTCTTGGGACAGTAATACTCCCTGTTACCAACGAAGAGATCCAAAGAAGAAGTAGGGAGAGTCTTCCCCTACCAATACTTCCTCCTCAAAGCAAATCGGCCTCCACCTGTAGATGCAAAAACGTGGGACAAAATATATGGCAAACAAGATCTCCAATAACTCAGTGCAAAGGAAGAACCAACGAACGAACACCAAAAACATTCACCACAACACTGGAGATAGATGCAATAATAATTTCTATTCCAATAATCCAGAGCCAAAAGTCCCCTTTACAATGAGAGGCTCTCTCCTTTAAATAGGAAGGAGAGGCACCAAAACCCTAACCACTTTTTGAATGACTGGCTAAGATTAAAAGATACAAATGTCTAATCAATGGTTGAGATGAGCTCAACAATAAAATACATGGATCACTAATAAAATATTATGTAAGTGGGCAAAATCGCCCTATAAGAGGGGAATCCCACCAAATCATGATGACAAAATATCATAAGAGGCTTATGGTGGGTCCAAGGGGTAATTTTATCCCTCCTTGGTCAATCCCCATAGCAAAATAACCATAAAATAATCATGAATGTACCAAATCGTGCCACCATAGTCAAATCGTAGGCCTCAAAAAGACCTCAGAAATCCACAGAAAGTGCCATAAGTGATGGATGCGGGCCCCGATGAAGTTGAAACTGCTGGAGAAGGTGTGGAGGACCCCGATCTATCATCCCTGATCATCCCATGCCATAAATTTTCCTCAGTAGCCCAAATCGATTTCCTAAATAGCCATTTCTACCAATCCTGAAATGCCTCGGGAAGCGTGAAACTGCCCCAAACAGCCTCCTGGATTGCCTGCGCTGTCAAGGTGAGGGCACCAGTGTGTCCAGGAGGGGGGTAATATGGTAAAAACAAGTGGCTAGACCACCCCCTCCATCATCAGCGCCCCAGGTCAACCGGATAAAAATCACATCTGCTTCGACAGGGCCTCCGACAGACCAAAACTGCACTAAGACAGCCTACTGAGGAAAAATCATCACTGTAAGTGCCCGGAACTGAAAACAAACTGTCCCATTGGACTCAGAAGGTCCAAACCTATCCGAGATGTGTACTCATACACCATATGAATCTCTGCATGATCAAAATAAATATCCAATGTACCGGAACAGGGCCAATAATAATAATCTGTAAATGCCCAAACACTACTGTAAACCAAGAATCATCATCATAACCCTGTAGTTGCTGCATAGAATCATCCTGTATGTATACATAGACCATATATCATCTATCCATATCATCATAAGGTCCAACATCTCATGTCCCATGGTCCTCCATGGTCAAATTGGGTCTAACCAAGACCAAATGTAACTCAGACCATCATCGGAAGCTGCTGCAAGGTGTCAAGGTTAATGCATGCTCTACAACTTATTCAAATAGCAATTATAACACAAAGTAGTCACTTCTGGCGATCTAAATCCAAATATATAATGTCGTTAATTATTATTATTACTCAGACTAGACTTTCAAGATCATACTCACTTCATAGCTGTGATCAATTTGCTAGTGATGGGTGAAGGCTAAATTAACTGGCTAGGCTAAGGGATGACTTGACTGTCTTGACTTTGTGACACTTTGGCAAGGGAAAGGGAATACACACCATAGTATATACTGAATGAGCAATAACACAGGGAATGGCGGTGTCTCACAAATGGATGAGTTGTTTAAAGAGAGTTTATTCACCTTCACAGATGGGCACAATCCATAATACAAATAAGGCCAGCAATTGTTTATATATAGCATTTAAGTTCCATTGCTTTTTGGGCCTGAAGTTTCCATAGCCTTGATCTATGTGTGTTTACAAACACATTGCATAGATTTACATTTTTTCTTTAGGCTTTCTGCTGCAGGTGTGTTTTTAAGGCACTTGTTTACTTGAGCACTTCTAGGTGTGTCATGGATAGCTTGTTTACCTAGGTATTTATTTTCCAAAAAGATATAACATTTTATTTTCATAGCCATTTTCATTTGGCATGCCTTTCATTCATGTGTGTTTATAAACACATTGCATGAATGGGCTTTTCATACAAGATATAGCATTTCATTTTTTCCAGATTTTGTATTCATGGTAGCACTAAAAGTTTCAGGTTTAGCCAACACAACTTTAGTGACTAGGGGGAATTCCAAGGAACTCCAACTCACCATAGGTAAGTTTTGTCTCCAACTCAGAGCCGAGACACAATAAACAGGGAAGCTCATCCAATACAGAGGCTATAGTGGGGAAAAGTCCTCCATGCCACTAGTCAAGTAGTAAGTCAGGGTGATAATCTAAAAGGTAGGTCATGGATGGATGAAGACAATGAAATGATGGAGCCAACACTAGCAAGCCAAAGTATGGTGGAATGATCACCTCTATTCTCCCTAAGGAGGGTAAATACCAATGAGTATGAATAGTGAACTTCTAAGTCTGAGTAGGGACAATATAATACATATAATAGATCAACCTGGTCCAAATATCTATATGATTGCCAGATCATGACACTAAGTGCTAAGACATGCTATAAGAATAAGTATAAAAGCAATCTAACCATAACACCATGATATACCTGCTGAGTCATATACCTGAAAGCTCATCAACATGTACCATCACCTGTCCTCTGGAACTGCTGCTGCAACTCTGAGCACTACTGACTGCTCTGTACTAATGGTATAATGGCTATATCGGTCATCTCTTTGAGTGTCCTGAGACTCAGTCATGGCATGGGGAATACAACTGCTGTCCACAATCTGATAGTGATCCAATATAGATGCTCATCTCAGCATCTCAAATGTAAGGGAACTGGCTGAATAGTGTACTGGAATGAGAAAAATAATGTATGGTAGCCCGGCTACTATATATGTGATAACATCTGGCTCTGGCTGGGACAAGTGCTCTGCTGAAGTGAGCGCTTGAGAACCTCAGAATCTCTGGTCCTCGAACTCTGCTACTCGAATCCACAATCCAACACTCTACCATTTTGCTTCCAACTTTTTTATTTTCGCAACCTATTTTCTGCATTCACAAACATCGAAATACCTCATGCCGCATGTGTGGGAAAAATATAAAACCAACTGAAATAAAATCTATTCTATGTCAGAAATATAAATGCATGAAATATAAATGCAGAAAGTAAATTAAACTACTAACATAATTTGCAAAATTTGAAATTTATTGTGCAGGAAAAAGAAAAGTGACAGGTACTCAATTAAACTAGGAGCTTACAAAGGAGCTTAGAGATAAACAAGGTGCCAGACTCAATGGCTAAAAGACTAACTACTGCCCAAGTAAGCTTATTTGGTTTCCTACCTACTCTAATCTACCAGGCAATACAAAACTTGGTCATTCAAGGTTAACAGGAGGAAAGTAATGTTTCAACATCCTCCCATTTACAGGTAACTCAACTTCCTCTCCATCCAAAGTTTCAAGGACAAAAGATCCTTTTCCTGCCAGACTACTTATCTTATACGGGCCTTTCCATAAACTTTCCAACTTTGTGTGATTTCCTGGTTTCTCCTTATGCTTATCGCACAATAAAACTATATCTCCTATACCAAAGGTAGTACCTCTAGTATTTTGATCAAATGTGCCTTTTACCCTTTCTTGTTCTATAAGCATCTTATCGAGTGCATTTCTTCTCTTTTCATCCAGTTCAACCAATTTATCAATTCTAACTTGCATTGCTTCTGTATCTGAAGTGCATTGCTGCAATAGTTCATAAACGGGTATTTGCAGATTTATTGGCAGTCTACAGTCTTGTCCATATACTAACTCAAAAGGAGATTTTCCTGTAATCCTTTTCACTGTTGTTCGATCTGCCCACAAAGCATATTTTTATTTTACATCCCAAATTTTCTTATTTTCACCCACCATTCTTTTCAATAGCCTAATTAGATTTTTGTTACTTGATTCGGCGAGACCATTTCCCTGGGGGTAATAGTTTGAAGAATGAGAGAGGGTGATTCCATGATTCATGCAAAAGGTAGACATTTCTATTTTACTGAAAGCCGGGGCATTATCTGTTGTTAATTTTACGGGGCAACCGTATCTTGAGACAATATTTTCTTCCAAGAACTTCACAACAACTTCGGCTGTGGCCTTCTTGGTTGGAATAGCTTCTACCCAACGAGTAAAGTAATCAGTGCAGGTCAACATGTACTTATATCCATTGCTCAAATTTTCATTAAAAGGGCCTACAAAATCCATACCCCATTGTTGAAAAGGAGCTTCAACCACTACAGGATTTAAAGGTAAGGTAGGCAATCTTGGTTTTCCTGAGAAAAATTGACATTCCTGGCATATCCTAATATAAGCATGTACATCCTTGAAGAGTGTTGGCCAGTAATATCCTGCTCTCATGATTTTTGCAGCAGTTGTTCTTGGAGCATAATGTCCACCACATAATCCTGAGTGCATCTCCTTCATGATGGTTTTGGACTCTTCTAGGTTAACACATTTCAAGATTATCCCATCGGGGTTCCTCCATCCTAATCCATCCTGGATCAAAACATACTTTTCAGCTTTTAGCCTTAATGCCCTTCTTTGATGATCTACCAGGTGATCAGGACATGACAAGTTTCTCAAGAAATATACAATGTCTCTATACCATTCATGCTCTTCATCAATGTTTAAAATAGAAGGATCCCTTTTACTTATCATATTTACCCTGTTGTCCCCCTTTTCAGTTAAAAGTTGAGCTAACCCTTGACCTTTCACAATCTTGATTGGCTTAATCTCTAGATCATATTCTTGTATACGTGAAATCCAATTTCCTCTTACACCTATACCATCTGCTTGTGATAGAACATCCTTTACTGACTGATAAGGCACATATGCCTTAATTTTGGAGTACCCCACATAGGTTCTGAAATGTTTCAAGGCTTTGACTAAGGCATAAGCTTGCTTTTCAGTTGTGGTATATTTCAGTTCAGCATCTCTCAAATTTTTACTCATAAAGGCTATAGGTTGTTCATGGTTTTCATCGTTCTTTTGTAATAACACACCAGCAATAGTATCTTCCGAAGCATACGAGTAAATCATGAACTCTTTATTGTAATCAGGACAGGCTAACATCGGGGAGGTTGAAATGGCCTTTTTAAGCTTGGTGAAAGATGATTCACACTCTTTATCCCATACAAACCTCACATCCTTTTTAAGAAGGGCATTTAATGGTTTAGCCAATTCTGCTAAGTTTGGAATGAATCTTCGGACAAAGTTTATTTTACCAAAGAAAGATTGCAAGGTGGCCACATTATGGGGTGCTGCAATAGCATTGATGGCCTGGACACGTTCCGGGTCAATTCTGATACCTTCTTTTGACACAATATGTCCTAATAGCTTACCCTCATCTACTCCAAAAGTTGACTTTTTGGGATTCAAAGATATGCCAAACTTTCTGCAACACTCAAAGACTTTTCTCAAATGTTTTATATGGTTTCCCCGTTCCTTGGAAAACACTGTTAGGTCATCCTGATAAATGGCAATGATTTTCCTAATCAAATCACTAAATGCCTGATCCATAGCCCTATGAAAAGTGGAACCGGCATTTAACAGCCCGAATGGCATTCTTATATATTGGAAAGTTCCCCATGGAGTAGTAAAAGTTGTTTTATCTCTGTCTTCCTTTCTAATACGTACCTGATTATACCCCGAAAAACCATCCAACATTGACAACATGCCTGCCCCAGTAACACTTTGCAGCAAATTTTCCATATTTGGAAAAGGGTAATTGTCCTTAAGGGATGCTTGGTTTAGGTTTCTGAAATCAATACATACCCTGATTTCACCACTTTTCTTTCTTACAATCATCGGGTTAGAAACCCAAGTAGTGTGTCGAATAGGCTGAATAATTCCAGCTGCCAACATTTTCTCAAGCTCTTTCTTAATCAAGGGAGCAAGTTTAGGATTGACATTTCTTAACTTCTGCCTATAAGGTTTAGCTCCTTCACGCAAAGGGATAGTATGCTCAATAATTTCAGGATCAAAAGTTTTGAGTTCGTCATATGTCCAGGCAACGACGTCTCTATACTTCCTAATTAGATTTACAATCGCCTTTCTTTCTTCTGGGGAGGCATTCTTTCCTATCCTAATCATTCTGGGAGAAACTGAGGTTCCAATATTTATCTCTATAACCTCATCTACCAGTTCAGCTCTTTTACCTTTGTACTCATCATGCCTGTTGAAATTTTTCTCCAGAGGTATTGCTAATTTCATAACATCAAAATTTTGAATGGAAGAACCGTTTAATTTATCTTCCAAATTCACATTGCAATTTTGGAAATTTTCATTGTTTTGCAAGAATGCAATGATTTGTGCATCATTATCAAATATTTTCCAATGATCTTGATTATCAGGAACCGATGGTCTAAATATTACTTCAACCTTATACTCTTTATCCCTGAGATGATCTGGAGTTTCAAAGGTACATGCTATTACTGATAATGCATCGGCCAGGGTATTTTCTTCTCTTGGGACTGCTTGTATTGCAAAGGCATCAAACATTTCTATGGTATCCCAAACAACATTTCGGTAATCCCTAAGCCTATTATTTTTGGCTGCAAACTGGTTCTTCACTTGGGACACAATCAAATCAGAGTCTCCTGTTACATTTATACATTTAATCTTTTGTTCACGGCAAATCTCTAATCCTAGCAGCAATGCCTCATACTTAGCTACATTGTTTGTGCACTCAAATTCAAGACGATATGAAAATAATTTTTCTTCCCCAGAAGGCGATGTAATGACAATTCCGGCTCCAGCACCATGCCTAGATTTAGCCCCATCAAAATGCATTTTCCAAACTTGACTAGGAGGAAAAGGATGTTGTCGGGGCTCTTCCCAAAAGTTGGCCATCACCATATAATTTTCGACCTCTTCAGTGGGACGCATAGCTTCTTCAAACAAATAATCGGGGGTTTCTACATGCTCAATCATAGGTTTTTCATTCATCAATTTATAAGAAGCTTTTCTTCCAATAGGAATAGTTGCTTAAGACAAATCCATTTGGATACTTCCTCCTAGTTTGGCAGCCCATTCCCTTGATAGCAACATCCCCCATGCATCAGGAATATCTAAAACTAGAACATTCATACTTATTTCAATTGCAGGATAAGCAGCCAGTTTCATTTTGAGATTCTCAATCATACCCTCTGACTTAACAGGCCTAGAATCCATCCCACACACATTTCTATATTCTCTAGATGGTTTTAGCTCCAATTGTTCGATGACCTTAAGAGGCATAACATTTACCTCTGCTCCTGAGTCTAACATACAGTTATGTAATATCAATTGATTGATTTCCAAAGCAATATAAAAAGGGGGGTGACCCCTACCCTTATCAGCTACACGTTGAATCATAACGGGGGGATCTTCCTCAGTTGTTAATCTCACAGGATTCTTGACTTTAGGTTCGATTCCTAAGAATTTAGTTGCTTGATCAAAGTATGAAGGGATTTTCAAGAGTTCCTCCAAAGGCACAGGGATATTGGGTTTGGATAAGAAATTACTCAGATCAATCTTTAAGTTGCAAGCCTTTTCTTTATCCTTGGTATTCATTTTTAGACCTAATAAATGCATTACCTGTGCTCTAACAGAAGGGATAACTATCAAGTCTTTCAAAGATAACATGACAGAGGATCCAGAGAGTTTTCCCAATATATTTGAATTCAGCTTTTCTTGTGTTATAGGGGACACCTCTTTGCTAGGAGTATTCACTTGTTTTCTTTGTCCTGGCTCCCTAGCCTGGGGTTTAGCAGGGCTTGAACTCGTTACCTTCTTGGTGACTTGAGGAGACAACCTTCTGGGCTGATCATTTTTCTTTAAAATTCCTTTAGGAGGAATGTTTGGAGTTTGAGTGGGGACTCTACGAGTGATATCCCTTTGGTCAAGGGAATTTTCTTTCACAATAGTTTTACTCCTATCTATATCTTTTGAGTTATTCTTTGCTTGAGACCTAGTTACTACTCGACCATCAGAAGCTTTACTTGTAGACTTAGTTTGAAGATATTCATTGGTATACACACCTTTAGAGGTTTTATAGAAAGGTTCATAACGTTTGATATTCTCTCTTTGTTTTCTGAGAACTACCCCATTCAGGTTTCGAATTAAACCACTCATTTCGGTCATCATTTTCAACATCATATCGTTCTCTGAATAAGTGACGCAAGGCATAGTTCTAGGTGTTGTAAGGATGTAAATGAGCTCGCTCCTCAGCGGAGTCACGATTGGGAGTCGCCAGGTAGATTCAAACTCTTCTACCAAGATATGTGTCGTTGTATATGCAGGAAGGACTACTAGCTTTTCCGAGGTAAGCCCTATGCCCAAATGTTAGGCAAAGAGAAATGGGAGGGCTTTTAGGAAATAATATATCGGACCAAGGTAAGCCTATTGCGTCCCCGGCAACGGCGCCAAAATGTTATCACCTAAACTGTAGTTACCCCTATGGATACATCCAATCATGGATGGCAATAGGGAAGGGCAACTCAAAAGGTGCAACCACGATCACCTCGACCTCCAATATATGGTTGTCACGCCAGTCGAGGCAACCTTCACTTTATGTTATCTAGCCTAGACAACAAAGGGGGAGACCCGATCTACTCCCGACAGGAGAGATCAAAACCAAGACACCAAATCAGGGTATTTCTAAGTGAAGTTAGGTGTATGGTTTTTCCTAGACCTTAGTATGAAGTCACAAGCCAAGTGAGGGGTTCAATGAGTATAGCTTTGGTCCAAAGTTAATGTGAGAGTGACTTAAGATGTTTGAAGTGAGATCTAGGGTCAGTGTACTAGTTCAATGTTGGAAGATCCACTGCCTTGGGAATTGTGTCCAATGTAGGGTAGTTTAGGGATTGCATTGGGGCTAACTAGTACATATGACAAGCTTGACCGTTATACATGATGGCATCAAGGGTTTGGCTCACCACACTAAGGTCAAACCATAAGTTAATCCAACAATCTAAGAAAGTCGAATTGACTTGGAGGGTAACCAGTGCCTTGGGGATTGGGTAAATGGAGTCAAAGTGGGGTTGACTTGTGGTTAAAGACTCCTATGGCATGAGACAAGTGGGCAATTAAGGCCTTGATGGATGAATAGGTCTAGATCTAGGTTTGACCAAAGTGGACCACAATCCCTTAAAACAAGGAATGATGTCCCCAAGGCAAGATTTGACAAGATGACACACTAGACCTAGGTTTTGAATTATTCTGGTTCCAAATCTCCAAAAATCTCAAGTACCCACGTCCTAGAAGTGAGTCAACTCACTTCTCCAAGGTGGTGCGACTTTACCCAAGGAGGCCAAAAATGTGGGTTAGGTGGGTCAAGACAAGTCCGATGGCATCCAAACTTTAGATCCGGGTAGGTTGGTCAAGTAGGAGTGTGGATATATAATTTTGCGGCAATCCGACGGTTAGATCTTACTAGATCTGAGTTTAAGTACACCTAATGGTCCAAAATGGGGATTAAATCCCTTAAAATGTGGAATAGGGCCCACAAGGTGAAAATCAGAAAAGTGACAATCTGGGGGTAGGTTATCCGATGTGTAGATTATGGATCAAGCGGGATCTCAACTACCCACCACCTAGATCTAGGTTAATTCACAACCACCAAGAAGTGCGCCTTGCTTGGGAGAAGCTAAGTTGGCTTGGGAAGGGGGTCAAACAGAAGCCAATCCTCACCAAACTATAGATCCGGGATGCCGTGGATGCTATAGAGGTGGGTTTTCAATATTATGCCCAACAACCCACTAGATCTAAGTAGATCTGAGAAAATGTAAAAATGGGGTTTTGATTAATTAGGGTTTTAATTGTTTTAGACAATTGGATAGATCATGGAGATAGAACTTACCTTGAGATCATACTTGAGTGATGTGAATGAGATGTCTTGATGTTGAGGAAGATTCCCGCAGAGATCAAATGAGAAATTGTTGATTTTGCTTGCTGAAATGATGCCCTAGCCCACAAGTGCGACTTCCTCTACCTGTCCAACCAAGGAATAGCGGTTCAATCAGTAAGATCAAGTATGGAAGAAATACAAGAGAAATGCAATAGTAACATGAAATAGAAGGTCCTGGGATAGTAATACTCCCTGTTACCAACGAAGATATCCAAAGAAGAAGTAGGGAGAGTCTTCCCCTACCAATACTTCCTCCTCAAAGCAAATCGGTCTCCACCTGTAGATGCAAAAACGTGGTACAAAATATATGGCAAACAAGATCTCCAATAACTCAGTGCAAAGGAAGAACCAACGAACGAACACCAAAAACATTCACCACAACACTGGAGATAGATGCAATAATAATTTCTATTCCAATAATCCAGAGCCAAAAGTCCCCTTTACAATGAGAGGCTCTCTCCTTTAAATAGGAAGGAGAGGCACCAACACCCTAACCACTTTTTGAATGAGTGGCTAAGATTAAAAGATACAAATGTCTAATCAATGGTTGAGATGAGCTCAACAATAAAATACATGGATCACTAATAAAATATTATGTAAGTGGGCAAAATCGCCCTATAAGAGGGGAATCCCACCAAATCATGATGAAAAAATAACATAAGAGGCTTATGGTGGGTCCAAGGGGTAATTTTATCCCTCCTTGGTCAATCCCCATAGCACAATAACCATAAAATAATCATGAATGTACCAAATCGTGCCACCATAGTCAAATCGTAGGCCTCAAAAAGACCTCAGAAATCCACAGAAAGTGCCATAAGTGATGGATGCGGGCCCCGATGAAGCTGAAACTGCTGGAGAAGGTGTGGAGGACCCCGATCTATCATCCCTGATCATCCCATGCCATAACATTGCCTCAATCGCCCAAATCGATTTCCTCAATAGCCATTTCTACCAATCCTGAAATGCCTCGGGAAGCGTGAAACTGCCCCAAACAGCCTTCTGGAGTGCCTGTGCTGTCAAGGTGAGGGCACCAGTGTGTCCGGGAGGGGGGTAATATGGTAAAAACAAGTGGCTCGACCACCCCCTCCATCATCAACGCCCTAGGTCAACCGGATAAAAATCACATCTGCTCCGACAGGGCCTCCGACAGACCAAAACTGCACTAAGACAGCCTACTGAGGAAAAATCATCACTGTAAGTGCCCGGAACTGAAAACAAACTGTCCCATTGGACTCAGAAGGTCCAAATCTATCTGAAATGTGTACTCATACACCATATGAATCTCTGCATGATCAAAATAAATATCCAATGTACCAGAACAGGGCCAATAATAATAATCTGTAAATGCCCAAACACTGCTGTAAACCAAGAATCATCATCATAACCCTGTAGCTGCTGCATAGAATCATCCTGTATGTATACATAGACCATATATCATCTATCCATATCATCATAAGGTCCAACATCTCATGTCCCATGGTCCTCCATGGTCAAACTGGGTCTAACCAAGACCAAATGTAACTCAGACCATCATCGGAAGCTGCTGCAAGGTGTCAAGGTTAATGCATGCTCTACAACTTATTCAAATAGCAATTATAACACAAAGTAGTCACTTATGGCGATCTAAATCCAAATATATAATGTCGTTAATTATTATTATTACTCAGACTAGACTTTCAAGATCATACTCACTTCATAGCTGTGATCAATTTGCTAGTGATCGGTGAAGGCTAAATTAACTGGCTAGGATAAGGGATGACTTGAATGTCTTGACTTTGTGACACTTTGGCAAGGGAAAGGGAATACACACCATAGTATATACTGAATGAGCAATAACACAGGGAATGGCGGTGTCTCACAAATGGATGAGTTGTTTAACGAGGGTTTATTCACCTTCACAGATGCACACAATCCATAATACAAATAAGGCCAGCAATTGTTTAGATATAGCATTTAATTTCCATTGCTTTTTGGGCCTGAAGTTTCCATAGCCTTGATCTATGTGTGTTTACAAACACATTGCATAGATTTACATTTTTCTTTAGGCTTTCTGCTGCAGGTGTGTTTTTAAGGCACTTGTTTAACTGAGCACTTCTAGGTGTGTCATGGACAGCTTGTTTACCTAGGTATTTATTTTCCAAAAAGATATAACATTTTATTTTCATAGCCATTTTCATTTCGCATGCCTTTCATTCATGTGTGTTTAGAAACACATTGCATGAATGGGCTTTTCATACAAGATATAGCATTTCATTTTTTCCAGATTTTGTATTCATAACAGCACTAAAAGTTTCAGGTTTAGCCAACACAACTTTAGTGACTAGGGGGAATTCCAAGGAACTCCAACTCACCATAGGTAAGTTTTGTCACCAACTCAGAGCCGAGACACAATAAACAGGGAAGCTCATCCAATATAGAGGCTATAGTGGGGAAAAGTCCTCCATGCCACTAGTCAAGTAGTAAGTCAGGGTGATAATATAAAAGGTAGGTCATGGATGGATGAAGACAATGAAATGATGGAGCCAACACTAGCAAGCGAAAGTATGGTGGAATGATCACCTCTATTCTCCCTAAGGAGGGTAAATACCAATGAGTATGAATAGTGAACTTCTAAGTCTGAGTAGGGACAATATAATACATATAATAGATCAACCAGTTCCAAATATCTATATGATCGCCAGATCATGACACTAAGTGCTAAGACATGCTATAAGAATAAGTATAAAAGCAATCTAACCATAACACCATGATATACCTGTTGAGTCATATACCTGAAAGCTCATCAACCTGTACCATCACCTGTCCTATGGAACTGCTGCTGCAACTCTGAGCACTACTGACTGATCTGTACTAATGGTATAATGGCTATATCAGCCATCTCTCTGAGTGTCCTGAGACTCAGTCATGGCATGGGGAATACAACTGCTGTCCACAATCTGATAGTGATCCAATATAGATGCTCATCTCAGCATCTCAAATGTAAGGGGACTGGCTGAATAGTGTACTAGAATGAGAAAAATAATGTATGGTAGCCCGGCTACTATATATGTGATAACAGTACCGTTGGAAAGCTCTTGGAGAGATCTATCTAATGGTAGAACCCCCTGACCAGGTTAGGCATCTAACCTTCCCATTTCCTTCTCTGAAGTTCTGTCTATATCCCACTTAGACACTTCCATTCTATCTGACCTAAAGAGGTTCCTGGAACCACTTCCAAGGCTTCTCTTCTGCCCCGGGGATCAGGTGTAAACATACATCTCTTTCACAGGGTTAGTATACATAAACACTCATCTCCAAGCAATGAAACACTATCATTCTTGTAACATGTAAAATGCATTAAATAGACTAAACCAACACATCTATCATATGCAAGAATCACAATGACAAGGCATTAAACTCATGCAATGTAAGACATACATTCAATACTGAACTCAGGCTCTTGCTTAGGCCTGCATATGGCTTCATATCAATAATTCATACAATCATACATTCAACAATGCCCTATGGAACATAACAAATCATCCTTAAAAATGAAATACCATCATTTGACATACATGAAATACTTATCTTTCAATTCCGAAGCAACTGGATAAGTGAGAGCAACGTTCCACCCAACCTTAGATCTCTGTCTAGCCTATACTCTTTCAGTTGAGAGATCACCCCCGAGCTGGGTAGTGTATCCACTAAGGAGGGCTAACAGGTTCTCTCACAGTCAAGGCTCATTCTCATGCTAAACCAATTTGTAGTTGGGTTTATCAAGCATTCCAGGGTTCCTACCCATTTTAAGGCAACCTACAGTGGTTAGAAACCAATTCAGGGATAACAAGAAAGGCATTGCTAAGATAGTGAGATCATCCACAGAGCTGCAGTCATATTAGCACTCAGTTGACCTAGAACCCACAATACCTACCACATCCAACACAAGGTAGACCTACATCACTGTTACACAGTCTTTCAAGGCATCTTCCCTTCCAGTGCTATTCCAGGATGGGCATAGAAAGGTCTAGTCGCTCTCAGCCGACCAGGAACCCACAATACCAACCACATCCAACACAAGGAAGATCCTATCACTGCTACACAGTCTATCATGGTCCTTCCCTTCCAGTGATATTCCAGGATGGGCATAGAAAGGTCCAGTCACTAGTTTATTGAGACTATAGCGTTCACTGGGTTTATCAAGCAACCCAACTCTTTCCCACAATTCAACAATTGATTTGTTACTAGACTCGAGGTTTCCTCACAACCGCTCGGCCAATACCACTCTGCAACAAATTCTATCAATACCACTATGTTGCTGTAACTGGGGTTTGCATGCAAGGATACAAATTAACTTCCCCTTTCTTCCCCAGGAAATGGCTCAGTGTATACAGGAAATGCATGGGCGAATTCTCTGCAAGAATTAATGGCTTGTGAATGTGGCCCATGCATGTGTAGTGTCTATATGTCTGCATGAATGAATGAATCCCCTTCCCAGAAAGTCAACAGGTTCAACGAGTTCCCCCAGGTGATTGAGTGTCGTCTTAGAAAAGTGATCAAAGCCATGCCCTACCATACGAAATCGTAGGCATGCTCCATACTCCAGTGGCCTCAACCATTAGGGTTCTCAACCACCTTCTGCAGTTGCATTAATGTCAGCAAGGAGTTCAAATGGGTTCTCAGTCAGACATGTGGCAATGTGGGAAACCAATCCCAAACCCCCTCACCTCTCCCTAGTGGATACACTCGACCCCTTTCTCATTTGTTGCCTCCTTAGCCAGCTTCTTGGATATTTTATTCATTCAGTAATAGTTACATCATTTACATTTCTTCATGGCCTAGCAGACCATGAATAATCAAGATGTACAATACTTTCCTAAGCAAATAACCTTAAACATCCACTACTGGGGCTTTGGCCTGGAGCTCCACACTAGGGAAATTACACATACTGTATATACACAGTGTTAACACTAAAATTGTTCTCATTTTTTGATCGGTTTGTTTTAAATTGTTTGACTCTTATTCATTTTTCATTTTATTTTATCTTGATTTTTAATATCTTTTATTGTTTATGTTATAGTTTTTCATTTTAATTTATTTTACCCTAAGTGGTTTATTAAATGTTATATTTCTTTCAAAGTCTTGAAAATACTTATTTAGGTTCACTCTAATGCTTATATCCAAGGCTTAACTTCTATTTTGAGTGTGTTTGCCCAATTTGTCATGTTGAGGTATTCCCGCAGTGCAAAGTTCAAATCACATACATTAGCGCGCTGCAGGAATCAGAAATCATAGAAGAGAGTGGTCGATTGATCACAAGAGATGACCCATTGCATTTGATGATGTTTGAAGACCTCCAAAAAGTTTTTCAACATATCATGACACTTGTAGAAACCTATTGTGATTTATCATTGAAATAATTAGGGATTTGAGTGGCCATGAGTTATAATGTGGGGTTATGAATTTCAAAGCAGAGGAACGCGATTGGGGATGATTATGAGCATATTATTGAAGATGAAATAATGAAAAAGGTATCTAATGAAGAAGCCAATAGCAAAAGAATCCCTAAAAAGAAAAAGAGATGCATAGTTATGCTCTGTTTTTTCCTGTTTTGTTCATTGCAATTGAGTGTGGATTACGAGCTGATAGAGACAAATTTTAGAAAGAAAAAAAAGAGGTTTTTTTCCAAAATAGACTCATTCACAAAAACCTCCCTCATTTTTGAAATAGGTGTCATCGTTTGAAATATTCGAATTGATCTTTGTGGCATATTTTTCAGGGTTTAAAATATTTAATAATTTACTTTTTTAGTCACAAATGTTCGGCACGTCTTCCGATCAAATGGAGAAGAATTGTTTTTTAAAAAGAGAGGTTTTTGTTCATCATGGACTCATTTAAAAACACCTCTCTCAGTTTTTGCACAGGTGTCCCAAATCGAGAGATATGGAAGCGTCTTTGAGACCCATTTTTTCAGAAATCCGTCAAATTTCCCCAAAATCCGATTTGTTGTTTTTGGTTAATTAGTCTTTAAATATTTGAAGTTAGTTTATAACTACTTGATGTAACTACTTCAAATATCGACCTAGAAAGTAGTTATGGAACTACTCTACTTTTGTAATGATAAAAGGAAGACAAACATACAATTTTGAGGTTGGATTTTTTGTTTCAAGAAACACTATACATCCAAGAGCATTGGAAGCATTTCAGACCGATACAAATGACTCTTATGTAAGTTTTGAAGACTGAGACTGATTTATACATGAATATAAGCCACTCTATTTTATCTATTGATTCTGTTTATGGCCATTTTGACCACTCAACCTATGATTTGATTCCTTGTTTAAATTTTTTTCTCATGTGAATGCTCATGTGTTGTGGACTGAACCAGTACAATGCAAACAATTGTTTATGGTTAATGTTTATTATATTACATTTTTATATCTTAGTTCTTGGATATTATTACATGATTTAGTTTTTGCATTAGTTGGATGATTGATTATCTTCTTGAAAATGAAACTCAAACCAAAAAATTACAAAAACAAGCCCTATTTTTTGTTCATTGTTTTGAGATTGTACTAGCTTGTTCCCTTTGTAGTCTAGGGACAATTTCTAGCACAAACACATAGTATTTAAATCAATCCAAATACACATCAAGGGAAAAATAGAGTATTACAACTCCCTCTCCCTTAAAATAACACCGTCCTCGGTGTTCTCAAAACTGAACAAAAATGGGAATGCCTCTTTCATGGCATCCTCCAGCTCCCATGTGGCCTCTTCTGGTCTAAGGTGCCTCCATTGCACCTTTACCTTCCCTATGGCCCGGTTCCGGAGCAAGGTAACCTTCCTGTCGAGGATGCATGTAGACTCCACCTGAAGCTCTCCCTCTGGTTGCACCTGTATCACATGCCTATCAATAATATGATTAGGGTAATGTACATATTTATTAAGCAAATATACATGAAAAACATTATGAGCTTTCATGTTAACAGGAAATGCAATTCTATATGCAACTGGTCCTATCCTATCAAGGACTTCAAATGGCCCACAATATCTTGGTGCCAACTTGGCACAACTTCCCAACTTCATGGAACTCTTCCTGGGTCTCACTCTCAAATAGACATGATCCCCAATATGAAATTCCTTATGCACTCTTTTTCAGATCTGCATAACTCTTCTGCCTGTCCTGTGTTGCCTTCAAATTCTGCCTGATCTTAACAACTTCTTGTTCCATCTCCTCAATCATCTCTAGTCCAAGCACTACTATGTTCACTGGGTTGTCCCATTTCACTAGAGTTCTGCATCCTTTTCCATACAGCACTTCAAAAGGACTCATCTTTAATGATGCTTGATGCCCATTATTGTAAGCAAATTCCACTAAGTGTAAATAGTCTTCCCACCTAGATGGCTTATCCATCACATACATTCTTAGCATATCCTCAAAGACCTGATTCACTCTTTCAGTCTGACCATCTGTCTGAGGATGATAGGTTGTGCTAAACTTCAACTGAGTTCCCAACTCTTGGAACAACCCCTTCCAAAAATTGATTGTGAACTTTGTGCCACGATCTGAAACTATTGCCTTGGGAAATCCATGCAATCTGAAGATCTCTCTCATGAAGATACCTGCAATGTCATTAGCTTTGTGGGTGGACTTGACTGGAATGAAATGAGCTACCTTTGATAGCTTGTCCACCACAACCATGATTGAGTCATGCTTCTTCACTGTCATGGGTAGACCTGTTATAAAATCCATAGATATCACTTCCCACTTCCACTCTGGAATGGGTAAAGGTTGCAACAATCCTGCTGGATGTTGGTACTCTGCCTTGACCTATTTGCACTTATGACATCTAGCAGTGTACTCAGCTATGCTCTTCTTCATACCAAGCCAAAAGTACTGCTTCCTTGCTGCTGTTATAGTCTTTTGATATCCTGGGTGCCCCGAGTATGGCTTCGGATGCATCTCATCCATCACCAAATTCTTCAACTCTACACTATTTGGAATGTACAGTCTGGTATTCTAATAAATGAGAACATCATCCTCACCCAACTGATATCTTGCATACTTTTCCTCTATAACATTCTGCTGCAATTTCTCTTTAATCTGGAGATATACTTCATCATTATCTTGAGCCTCTAAAATTCTTGCCTTCAAGTCTGATTCACATCTACTTATTGGTACAATATGGAATTTCCTGTTGAGTGCATCAACGACCTTATTCTCTTTACCTTTGACATACTTAATCTCTAAATCAAACTCACAAAGAAACTCCATCCATCTAGTTTGCCTTGCATTCAGATTTTGCTGGTCAAACAAGTACTTTAAACTCATATGATCAGTCTTGAGCTCAAATTTCCTTCCCAAAAGATAATGTCTCCATCTCTTGAGAGCGTGAATGATGGTTGCTAGCTCCAAGTCATGGGTGGCATAGTTCCTTTCATGCTCTTTCATCTTTCTTGATTCATAAAAAAATATAGAACCTTCTTGCATTAGCACTCCACCGAGTCCCTCAATGCAAGCATCGGTGCATACCACAAAATCCTTACTCGGTTATGCAATTCTCAAAACAGGTGCACTAGTAAGCAACCTCTTCAACTGCTGGAAGCTTCTTTCACATTTCTCAGACCATGTGAATTGGATGTTCTTCCTCTGCAACAAAGTGATTGGATGGGCTATCTTGAAGAATCCTTCAATGAACCTCCTGTAGTAACCAGCAAGGCCCATAAAATATCTAACATTTGTTGCATTCCTTGGAGTGGGACAATCCATGATGGCCTCAATCTTCTCTGGATCTACTACAATGCCTTCTGCTGATATAATATGACCCAAATACTACACCTTCTCTTGATAGAAGTTACATTTACTCAGCTTAGCATACAGATGGTGCTCCCCAAGGACTTGTAATACCATCCTCAAATGTTCATCATGCTCTTCTTCATCCTTGGAATACACAAGAATGTCATCCAGGAACACAATCACAAAGTTATCTAAGTACTTGCTGAAGATATTATTCACAAGACACATGAATGTAGAAGGTGAATTGGTAAGACCAAATGGCACCACTGTAAATTCATAATGACCATACCTAGTCCTGAAGGCTGTCTTATGAATGTCTTATTCCTTAATTCTCACTTGATGGTACCCAGACCTCAAGTCAATCTTTGAAAACACTCTAGCTTCCTTCATTTGATCAAACAAGTCATCAATCCTTGGAAAGGCATACTTGTTCTTAACTATCACCTTATTGAGCTGCCTGTAATCAATACACAGCATTAATGTTCCATCCTTCTTCTTAACAAACAACACTGGTGCACCCCATGGGGATACACTCGTCCTGACATATTCTTTGTCCATTAAGTCCTGCAGCTGCATCTTCAACTCTACCAATTCTAGTGTGCTCATTCTATAAGGAGCTTTGGAGATGGGTGCTGCTCCTGGGACAAGACTAATGGAAAATTCAATGTCTCTCTTAGGTGGCAATCATGGAACCTCATCAGGAAAAACATCCTGAAACTCCTGCAATATTTGGAAGTCTTTTAACCTGGGTCCCTTATCTTCTGATGGATCCGCTGTGTGTACAACATATAACTGGAAACCCTTTTTATAAAACTTCCTTAATTGCAAAGCTGAAATCTGCCTCATTGAAATGTGCCTTGGAATCCCTTTAACCAACTTTGGCTTGCCTTCATCATCAAGGAATTCCAATGCTTTCTCATAATAGTCCACCTTGGCTCTATGTCTTTCCAACCAATCCATGCCAATTAAGGCATCACATGATCCTAATGGCAATATATTTAGCTCATCATGTGTGAGGAATCCATTCAATTATATAGAACACTCCTTCACTACTTCACTTACCTTCCTCTTGGTACCGGTGGCCAATTGAACTAGACAAGCCTTGTCATGCTTCACTTTACCAAGAGAACAACTTTCAACTACCTTAGGAGATACATAGCTATGAGTAGACCCTAGTTAAATCAAAACAGAAATAGGCTGCTCAGCAATCTTACCTGCAACCTCCACCACTGCTGACTGATGGTCTGCTTGGTGATCATCTAGTGCTGCATAAATCCTAGGTGTTTCTCTTGCCATATCCTCTACTGTAGCTTCTCCTCTAACATGGTGCAAGCTCCCAGGTTTCTTCTTTGCAGTTGGGAAATATCTGAGCACGTGGTTCTCCCCACAACCCCAACACTGAAGTGGCCCTTTTAATGATCTATCAGCTGCTACAGCTGGCTTGAATTCTCTTCTTGCTTGCTAGCCTTGTGGAAATCTCCTAGTTTGATTTCTGAATGGTGGTTTAGATTAACCTTTCTTCTGATCGAACCTTCCCTTGGGTTTACCTTTCCATGGTGGTTGTGCTTCTGCCTTACTTTTATTCTGCTCATAGCAATGCTCTGCCATCCTGATAGCTTCATCAAAACTTGGTGGGTTTACAAACTCTATTCTATCTCTGTAGCTCTGTGGTAGACTACCAAGGAAGCTCTGAATCTTCACTCTTTCATCCTAGATGCAGTCCACATACCTCAGCAGCTCCAGAAAATTATGAGCATGCTCATCCATAGTGTTCTGTCCTAGTCTAAGTTCATTGAACTCTTTTCTTTTGCTATCATAGTACCTAGCTGATAGGTACTTCTCCTGAAAGTATCTTTGGAATCTACCCCAACTGACTCTTCTTTCACTGATTCCTTTCACTTGCATGAGGTGATCCCACCAAATAGAATCTCTTCCACTAAGGTTGTAGATAGCAACCTTAGCCTTTTCATTCTCTGAATATTCATGCATTCTGAAGTACTTCTTTATTCCAAGAAGCCATGCTTCCGCTTCTTGACCTTCTTTACTTTCACCATCAAAAGTAGGAGGCCTTGCCTTCCTAAATTCACCCTGTGGAATACCTCTGTGCTTCTTTCTACTCTTACCCTTATTGGCAGTGCATCTTGGGATCCCTTGAGAACCCTCTGAATCACCTAACCTGCTAGAAGAAAACTTAGGAGAGGGTGTCCTGTGCCTTCTTCCCACAGAACCCCTTCTAGGGCTTGGAGTTCTTCTCATGGAATGACCCCTAGACTGACTTTTTGAATTCTTTTCTTCTCGGCCTTCATGGCTTAGGTTAGAACCACCGTTAATACTTTGCTGCAAGTCGGTCAGACTCTACAAAATGGCTGCATTGAACTGATGCTTTTCTTCATGCGCTTTCATCATTTGCTCATTAAAACTTACCATAGTCTCAGCCAAGTTTGGGGGCGTCACTTGCTCCCTTCTTCCATCAGACTCAGCCTCTGTATGTTCTTCTTGCACGTTCTCACCCAGCACATCATCTTCTGGCCCATATGGGTCCTGCACATCATTTAGAGTAACCATTCTTACACTATTCTGCGCACTGCACTGTGACACAATTCATCTTATAGCCGCTGCTATCTCTATGCATATCATATACATTCTATTAGACATCACAAGCATGCAACTAAGCTATCTCATACCCATTCAAACCAGGAATTTACTCATTTGAACAATAAATCAATTAAACAAGTTCATTAAAAATCACGCCATGGGCGCATTTCTCGACCAAAAATTCATATACAGTCTGGCCCAAACAGCTCCCAGTGCTGCAATTAAAGCTCTGATACCACTTTGTCACGTCCCCACTGACCTACCTGGCCACTGGAGACCATGATCCATTTTTTTTTCTCCCAAAGCATCATCTGAGTGCCCATACACATAGTCAAGAGAACTCGAATCCGTAACCTTCATTCCGCAACAATGAATCCCGCAACCAACAACCCAAAACCCGAAATTGCGGGTGTGGAAATGCGGAAATCCCAAAACGCACACTTTCAAACTTGGCGATCCCGCAACCTGAAACCCGAAACAGCTGATCCCACAACCCACAACCCGAATCCTGAAATTTCGGATTCGGAAATATGGAATACCAAAACGCATCCCTTCGAGCTTGGCGATCCTGCAACCCGAAACCCACAATTGTGGAAACATGCGTGCAAAACCCTGTCTCAGTAAGGTCAATTTCACCAAATCTTCTAAGGGGCATAACATCTTCCTCCAGTATCCAAATGGGGCAAGGTTGGTACCATTCGAAAGCTCTTGGAGAGCTCTATCCAATGGTAGAACCCCCTGACCAGGTGAGGAATCTAACCTTCCCATTTCCTTCTCTGAAGTTCTGTCTATATCCCACTTAGATGCTTCCATTCTAGCTGACCTACAAAGGTTCCTGGAACCACTTCCAGGGATGCTCTTATGCCCCAGGGATCAGGTGTAAACATACATCTCTTTCACAGGGTTAGTATAAATAAACATTCATCTCCAAGCAATGGAACACTATCATTCTTGTAACATGTAAAATGCATTAAACAGACTAAACCAACACATCTATCATATGCAAGGATCAAAATGACAAGGCATTAAACTTATGCAATGTAATATATACATTTAATAGTGAACTCAGGCTCTTGCTTAGGCCTGCATATGGATTCATATCAATAATTCATACAATCATACATTCAACAATGCACCATGGAACATAAGCAATCATCCTTAACAATGAAATACCATCATTTGACATACAAGAAATAATTATCTTTCAATTCCGAAGCAATTGGCTAAGTGAGAGAAACGTTCCACCCAACCTTAGATCTCTGTCCAGCCTATACTCTATCAGCTGAGAGATCACCCCCGAGCTGGGTAGTGTATCCACTAAGGAGGGCTAACAGGTTCTCTCACAGTCAAGGCTCATTCTCATGCTAAACCAATCTGTAGTTGGGTTTATCAAGCATTCCAGGGTTCCTGCCCATGCTAAGCCAACCTACAGTGGTTATCAAGCAATTTAGGAATAACAAGAAAGGCATTGCTAAGCCAGTGAACTCATCCACAGAGTTGCAGGAATCTCAGCACTCAGTTGACCTGGCACCCACAATACCTACCACATCCAACACAAGGAAGACCTATATAACTGTTACATAGTCTCTCAAGGCATCTTCCCTTCCAGTTCTATTCCAGGATGGGCATAGAAAGGTCCAGTCGCTCTCAGTTGACCTGACACCCAAAATACCTACCACATCCAACACAAGGAAGATCCTATCATTGTTACACAGTCTATCACGGTCCTTCCCTTCCAATGCTATTCCAGGATGGGCATAGAAAGGTCCAGCCACTAGTTTATTGAGACTATAGCCTTCACTAGGTTTATCGAGCAACGCAACTCTTTCCCACAGTTCAACAACTGATTTGTTACCAGAATTGGGGTTTCCTCACAGTCGCTTGGCCAATACCACTCTGCAAAAACTTCTATCAATACCACTCTGTTGCTGTAACCGGGGTTTGCATGCAGGGATACAAATTAACATCCCCTTTCTTCCGCAAGAAATGGAAATGGCCCGGTGTATACAAGAAATGCATGGGCGAATTCTCTGCAAGAGTCAATGGCTTGTGAATGTGGCCTGTGCGTGTGTAGTGTCTGTATGTTTGCATGAATGAATGAATCCCCTTCCCAGACAGTCAACGGGTTCAATGAGTTCCCCTAGGTGATTGAGTGTCGTCTAAGACAAGTGATCAAAGCCATGCCCTACCATACGAAATCGCAGGCATGCTCCATACTCCAATGGCCTCAGCCATTAGGGTTCTCAACCACCTTCTGCAGTTGCATTAATGTCAGCAGGGAGTTCAAATGGGTTCTTAGTCAGACATGTGGAAATGTGGGAAACCAATCCCAAACCCCCTCACCTCTCCCTAGTGGATACACCCGACCCCTTTCTCATTCGTTGCCTCCTTAGCTAGCTTCTTGGATATTTTATTCATTCAGTAATCATTACATCATTTACATTTCTTCATGGCCTAGCAACCCATGAATCATCAAGCTGTAGAATACTTGCCTAAGCAAATAACCTTAAACATCCACTAGTGGGGCCTTGGCCTTGAGCTCCCCACTAGGGCAATTACACATACTGTATATACATAGTATTTACATAAATCCAAATACACATCAAGGGAAAAATGGGGTATTACAACATGTCCCAGCAATATTCTGATTGGAGTTGCAAATATTCATTTTTTTATATTCAATGAGAATTGTATTTGTCGACATCTTTCCATCATCAGTTTGATCCATTTATAATGATCCTGAATATTGTCCAGTCATCGAAGTAGGCAGCCATGGTTTTATATATGTACTCTTGGAATGCTTTGACAACAATTCTGGAAAAGATGATCGGTGCATTCTTTAGTCCAAATGGAATGAATTTGTATGCAATTGATCTGAATTCATAGACGAATGTAGTCTTCTTTTGATATTCTTCGGTGATGGTACTTGATTGTATCCAGAGAATCCATCCGTGAATGAGTAACATCCATGACCTGCAACTTTGTTAATAATTTCATCAACAAAAGGAGTAGGAAAAGGGTCAGTAAGTGTTACTTTATTGAGTTCTCTGAAGTCGAAACATATTCGAAGTCGAGTCGGATCACGCTTCTTTGTTTGGATGACCATCGGACTTGCCCATTATGATTGATCGATAGGGTAGATGATTCCAGTGGCAAGCATGTTGTAGATCTCTTTCTTAACAATTTCCTTATATTTGTGCGCTAGCTTGTATGACCTTTTCTTCACTGGCTTTGCGTCTGGTTTAATATCGATTTTCATCTCTCCCATTTCCTGTACTAGGCCTTTGAGATATTTGTAATCCCGAGCAAATACATCTTGAAATTCCTTGAGGAGACTTGAAATTCATTCTTGATGGTATTATTTATACATGAAGAGAGAATTTGGATCAATTACACCCACTCCAACTTCTCATGCATTATATATTTAACTAATACATTAATTTGATGATAATGATGACATAGGAAAGGGCTTACGACCCCCTCAACATCTCTCCCACCAACAAATCCTTTCTTCATCCCAAAGAAAACAAAAAAATATGCATCAACATCCTAGGTTTCTGCTCCTGCTGAAGTAGTCCTCACTGTGCATCAACCATGCATACTGGTCTGCATAGGTAACTTAGCCGCAAAAACCGCCAGCTTGATAGGAAAACACACGTGTACAAGGCTCTACTATGACTAGTTACTCTTCAACCTCCATCTTCAATATGGTAGTAGTCCATCGAAGTCTCACCCTCTCATAACGACAGTCAACTATCCTCTTCCGCAACGAGGTATTTTGGTTTAAAGCCTCACCCTAGCTCATCTAGACGACACTCATCTCCATCGGCTCAGGCATGTGGGGATTTTTGGCTCTTCGTCTTTCTAAGCCATTTCTCTGCTTTCTAGCTTTCCGAGCTCACGATCCAGGAACATCCTTGCAATACAACACTGGGGGGTTCAATCAATTCGACTATTCTGATGTCATCATCTTGCGTTAAGCTCGTCTTTTGTGTGTTGTAAGGTGGCTTCTTCTTGAATGTGGTCGTTGTCGACTTCATCTGTCGTGAGGCTTCCTGCAAGTTTGTAAATTTTTGGCTTCTCATGGCCAGTACCGACTACTATATATGATATTGGTTATGGCCGACTGCTATGGACCAGACTGACTCGACTTGACTGACAATGGTCGACGAGAGACCGACTTGATTTACATAGAATTGAGGGGATTTCCTGCCTCAAAAAGAGACTCACGTTTAACCCCCTCATGAATTCAAAATAGAATCACTTTATGAATATACATGATTCAATAGACTTGAACAACCCTTCATACAATTTTACAACTTCGACCATACTTCAACCACCAAACACAATATCGACTAATTGGGTATCGAACATATTTTTACAATCATTGATCACATTAACTACTTTTTACTTAGCTCATCTTGAGGACCGACCAAAATAAGGATACCGACCAAACAAATATATTTGTAACGTCCCCTCCCGTGGATCCAACTCTGGTAAGGGAACATGATGCCAATCTATGGGGCTTTCACAAAAACTCGACCCATTCATTAGACTCATAGCCATAAAATTAACGCGTGCGGATGCAAATCAAACATATATGCACAGCGGAATAAGAACATCACCCACACACATCTTTTGTATGCATTCAACATATCAATAATAAACATCAAATTAAAACATTGCAGAAGTAAAATGCACATAGAGAACACTTATCTTCATTTGTGCAATTGCCCCAAACAACTAGCTATGTTGTTGCAACGTTCCACCCAACCATAGGTCAGTTGTGTTCATAGATCTCTCAACACAACTGCCACCCCCGAGTTGGGCATGATTCTTACAAGGAAAAGGGAACATTCCAGCTCATTCACAGCCAAAGCAATAGAAATCCATCTCAACGCCAACCTTCTTTTACACACAGCAACTCCAACTGGGCATGGATACCCATTTTCAGCAATGGGATTTGCAAATACGATGGCCACAGGTTTTCCCAAAAACGTGGTCATGCCAAAAATGGATTGGGGGTGAGAAAATCGTCCACAGGGAACCAACCCAATTTTCCTTGGGCATTTTGGGAATCTAAATGGCCAAAACGGCCCAATGAAACCCCAAATCAAGCTCCCATACTCCCAACCACTCTGTAACACAAAAACTGTTGAACACAATGGCCACACTGAGAGGGGGGTGAATCAATGTGATGAAAATTAAACCTCCTTTTAACTTCAACCAATTAGTAGATTAGGTTACCAACAATGAATCATAAGCATGTTATCAACATAGAATCAAACACATCACAAGACAGTATTTGTATATTAAACTTTATTTATATTTTCATATGATGTACAACGGAAGACTACAATCTTCGCGATTACAATCAGCACCAACTGATGAAAAGAGCACCAACTCTTGTAACAGGACCCAGCCTGATTTTCTTAGCTCCAACTAAGAATGGTTTGAGGAGTCCAATCCTCAAGTGCAAGTCACTACTTGCAAGCTTGATGCCAATCACTGATTGTCATCAATCTGTTGCTCAACCATATACCTCTGCTGCTCAATCAACCTCTGCTCATCAATGCTACTGCTCATCAATCTGCACTGCTGCTGGTCATTCTCTGCTCATCACTCTGCTGGTCAAGCTAGTCATCAACATCTGCTGGTCCATCTCTGTTCAAGATGCCACCTGTCATCTCAACATCATGTCTTTTGCTGAGAGTTCATTCCATACTGCTGTAGATGTATCACTGCCATATCATCATCATCATGTCACCAGGGTGTGTGCTCATATCCACTTACATCATCACTATGACTGTCATGTCACTAACTCAGGTTGTGTTACTGTGTATGCAACCTAGTACTAAGAGCTTCAACCTTGGATGGTTGAGCCTTCCTTCATGTCACTCAACACTTATCAACTTGTCAACTTCAATCTTGACTGGTTATTAGCTCTGAGTATTCAACCTTACATTGTATAAAGCTTTATTAAGCATACATTACATCATTACTACTGAGCAAGCAAGCTGTCATACATACCAGAGGTCACTGGGTTGACTGTGTATGTCTTTGGACTGTGTGCAGACTCCAAGTTATGGATAAGGACTGTGGTTTGTGCATCATTGGTAAACTTCTTCAGGACTTGTGAAAAACTTGTCATCATCCAGATGCTTCATCATGAACTGTCATCTTCTAGGGAAGACATGCATCAACTTTATCACAGGATTATCGTCAGGATCATCAATATCACTGTACTATCACTTTCAGTGGATATCATTGTGCATGGGAGAGCATGTATCAACTTCACACTTCATAAATACACCACTGAGTATACCCCTTTATCAGTCAACATCTCATGCCCAGGTTGTGTATGACTCCGGTAGAAGATCACAACATTTGTCAAACATTGGACTGAGTGTCAATCCTCCTCAGGCTGTGTATAGACTTGACCTTAATCTCTGCCAAGTTCTGGACTATTTGAAGGCTCAAACCACCATTAGTCAACTGCTACAACACCTTTACTGTGGAGGAGATCTACACCTCAGTCCAATAATTGCTTCAATTCAATAGGCTTCTTTTCTTTGCCTTCGTTGGAGATGACTCTATGTATTTGGGATTGTTCAGACTCCCTCAAGGTTGGGTCTGTGGAAACCCTACTGTCAACAACCTCGGATCTCTCAATCAAAACCCAGCACATGCCACCTCAGTCACATGAGCTCCTTCACCTCACATCCTTGTCACACACTCAGACTGCTGATAAAGAGAAGAAGATGGACTGTTGCTGCTTTTAACAATTGACTGCTCCTTCTATTGTTGCAAATGAACTCCACTGAAATTCTCAGTAAACAAACACAGTTCAACGAGATCTTTTACTCTTCATTGGATTGATCAAGACCAAAAATTACTGCTCCAAAAAGGGAAGAAAGGAATGCTCCTCCTGCTATTGTTTCAACCCAAAATAAAACTTCCCTTGCTGTAAAATTCGGGTCTGCAAAAATGAACTTTGTTGTTGCCCGAATTTCCACAGTGGAACAGTCCGAATTTCAGAGCTCAGTGCACCTTCTACTGCGGCTGCTAGAGTGATACGAATTTCAGAGCTGTTTCTTTTTCCAAAAATGTTAACTTAAAAAATTTGATTACCGCTCTTCTACTCTTCTGCCAAATGTGTTGTAGCAGCCACTGTCACTGTACCCGAAATTCCTCAGTGTTGCAGATTCGAAAGTCAGAGCTACTCTCCCAGCGAATTTCTTGAAATGAATGAGATTAATGGAGTATTTATATAGGTCAACGTTTATGGTTTTTAACCAACCGACTTTGCAAATGTGAATTTAAATTAACCTTTTATTTTTTTCATTAGATTGGGAGCCGACTTGACACTAGATTTCTTTTATTATTATTATTATTTTTTTTATCCCCTTCAAACAAATATATACACACACACACACACACATATATATATATATATATTTGACCTTTTTGCCACCTCATCGAGGATTTGTCACCACATGTCATGCATTAGCCTTATCTTGCATGTTGCCATGTGACTTTGCTTGCTGGTCATGCTTCTTTATGTCATTCTCCTTGTCCACCTTTGTTACCTTGTCTTTGTCCTCCATATCACCATAGGGTTGCATCAAGCCACTAGGGCTTCATTATAATTATTTCTTCAAGAGCATCATAACCATGCACATGGGCTTAGGCAATATGGAAATGGCTTCATAGCTACGTAATTTCAAGGTGTAATGGCCATGCCATTATTTTTAAGTATCCATCACAAAGTAATGAGTCATTCATGCAACGTATGGGCTTCTTCATCATTTGCGTGGGCTTCAAGTGTATCATTATCAAACCTCCATTTAGCTTGTGGGCTTCATGACCCCAACAAAAACATAAATGACCACAGAATGGGTCATTAATTTTTTCAACCCATCAAGGGATTCTCCATCATCGACAAGGGCTTTAGCATCATAACCAAGGTCTTCATCATCATCAGCAGGTGCATCAACAAGGTAGTGGTTTCCAAGATCCAATCTTGTGGGTTAAAGGACCTTATCAACTAGATGTAGGGCTCCACATATATATGAGCCACTTGATGCCCAAACTACCTTGTCCATCAATGTAGCAAGATTATTCTCACATCCATGTTGACATCAATGCCAACAAATACTCAACAAAAATGCCCTCTTTTCCCACTGAAAACCAGGAAGACACAGGAAAAACATGGAGGAAAAACGCCTAGCAGTCCCAAAAACGTGGGAGAGACAACACTACTTGATGGGTTATGGCTTGGGAGGCAAATTCATGGCTCTTTTCTTGCCAAGGAAGCCAAACTCGTTTTTCCATGTAGGGTGGTTGCCTATACTCGAATTTTGGACAGCCATACCTCTCATTCCCCAAGGCATTAACTACCTCAACCAACTTTTGGGAAAAATGAATGATTGGATACAAAAGTCAACATGGGTAGTTGAGTGTTTGATGGGTTATCTCATTGACACTTGGCTTGACTTGATTGGCTCAAGGGTTTGAATTTTTTCCCTCCCAATTCCTTGTAAAATCATGCCCGCATCACTTGTTGCATTGCATAGCTAGTTGTGGGTATTTTATTTAAAATGCATATTTACATAATGTTCGCAATTCCATTGCGCATGACTAGCATGTGAACCATATGCATTGATAAATCGATGGCGGGGCCTTGGCCTTGAGCTCCTCACCACGATTTTATAACAATATTACATCATTTACAATTTAAATGCCATGGGGTCAAACTGGGGACATTACAATATTAGCCACATTAAAGGAGTCGATCTCGACTAGTTTTCAAAGACTCGACTTATTTTACAAAAAATGACCACTTTAAAAACTCGACCAAACTGACCTAAATGATAAGCATCGACCATAATTTTACATGACCACAATTAGGCCTAGACTTCATGTCATGTCGACCAAAATGAACTTCGACCAAAAATTTGACATCTACCAAACACTTGTAATTATGTCGATGTATGACCAAATATTACCTCGACCACATTTTCAAAAGACCTTATTACAAATAATATCGAACATAAAGCATTATTTCAATGAGTCGATGGTATTCTCATTGAGGACACACGTTCCCTTAGTCGTCCATGACAAGCAACAATATACAATTTGATTTATTGCATGGTCGGTTGCATTGGTCGACACCCTACTAGTCGACGAAAAACTCTATCAACAGGCTGCCCTAGATGATGACTATGTACTTTGATAGAAAATAAAAATTGCCAGTCGATAAGAATATGGCAGTCGATGGATATCTTCTAACAGTCAAACTTTACAATGTAGGTTTATATAGTATTATAATATAAGGAAAGAGATACAGTTCAAGCAATTGAATTGGATCACATGGTCGACTGGCTTCAATTCGAAGGAACAAGATTGACCAACATCTTGACAATAAGCATAGATCAAGTTTTTGACTCGTCTTCATAGCTTTGGTCGATCATCTCTTTAAAATTTCTTTTCATGATGGTTCCCGACAGGCAATGTAAATATTTCTTGGTTGGTAGATTCGTACATTTGGTAGGAAAATCTACCGACGATGAACTACTCCAATATTTTTCGTTCCAAGGCTACTGGTTGACACCGATAGAAGGCCTTACTTGATGCCAACGGGATCAACAAATCCCGGCCAATGAACATGTCTAGTCGATCACATTTCAGCAAATACAAACTACTAGTCGATCCTTCATTCCTTGTCAACTACCTTCTTGATATTGGTCAAGGATCGGCGGCTAACCATTCGACGATGCATTGACGGCTAGTTTCTTTGTTTGCGCAGAATATTGGGCTAGAGCAAAATCAACTATGTCGGTAGATAGCGTGTAAGCACATAATCAAGTTGTAGTCGGTGGCCTTAGTCGACGGTTTCAGTCGAAGATATTCATCAATTGATATTCGGCCACATGAACCCAATAGACTTATGATATCGAACTCCTCAATCATTTTCATAATGAAATCAACAACTGGAACGATCAGTTCGGTAGGTCCGTGAACTGCATAATATTTATCTTCGATGAGATGACTTCATCTTTCATTTTAATGGCTATCAACAAGTCGACCGACATCTTTAATTGGTGACGGATGGTAGGATGACAGCAAGCTTCTTTGTTTCACTGGCCGGCTCTCAACAAGCTGGTGGGTAGCGAACTCCCTTCATCAATGGTCGGTAGACTCCTAGAGCAACTAAAGGTAACACACATCAAACACACATGACCATCTCCACAGCGTGTCCCGAGTAGCATAATATTGCTTTCTTGCAAGTATCTGATTTTTCTTCTGGATTCGATCAACTCCCATTCGCGTGCACGCAGTCATGAGATATACAACAATGAAAATATTATGAGAATATAAAATAAAACAAACATCTTATCTTTCTTTTCGTACCACACGAGCAGTCTTTTGAGAAAAGTATTTCTTGATCACGCGTAGGCAGTCTTCGATTTCTTACGCACAGGAAGCCATTTTAATATTTTCTTTTGTAGGCATCTTTACATGAGCATCTCACGGTCTCTGCTAGGTTCGATCTAGCTTCCATGTGTTGTTGTTGTCACCCAGACCGCATGAAAGAGGTAACAACACCAATGTTGTAGTCGCGGGGGTCGCATGGTTACCAGTGATACATATTATAATATTATACAGAAGAAATCACAATGATATAGACACAATAAACAAGTAATGGGAGACGAAGAAACAAGCCCTTTATTATTCAACAAGATATGTAGACCAGTTACAGATATCTGAACAGTCTCTGATTATCATGTAGATCAGCTCACCCTCCTATTTATACAATTGACAAAGAATTACATAACTACCTGTCGGCTCAACTGACCGACCCAACACAACATGTTATTGGTCGACACAATCCGTTGACATATATTACAATTAGTCGGATGGAGGACCTAGTCGGCAAGTCGACTTAGGCTCCTCCAACAATACAATTTCCTAGCTTAATCACTATGCAAGGTGTTAGGATCTAGATCAATAATATCCATAAGATGGCATCACCCATTGTACTATATATTGGTGGTGTTGGTGTGAATACATTGTTGATTTGGCCATTGATTCTTTTCCGTCATATTGTTGTTCGTGCATGTTTTAACATGGTATCAGAGCCCTTATGGTGTTAAGGGCCTGATTTCTCTGTGGTAGTGTTCCATGGGAATATTAATAAATATATAAGGAGGCTATGTGAATGTGTAGGTGGAATGTTGATAATCCAAACATATAACAACATTCTAAACATATAGATATGCCTATCAATCAAATGGCCAAGTCCAGTAGTAAGGTATAATGCTCTCATTATCTCTCATAATGAAAACACATACCAAAAAATGTCATTAACGGTAATACTTTAAAGATGTCGATTCTTGTAAGTTATCAAATCCATTCTTGAATTCTTTGGGTCCACTTGCAATCTTTGTTGAGATATTCAATATGCAATATCAATTTGCAATTTGTGATAAATTTGATTGATAGATCAAAGGTCTAGTGTGAGACATGTTTCATCTCTTTGATTCATAATACAAATCTTGATTTATTGTCAAAATATCCGAGTCATTATAATATCTATAACTTTTATGAAATTTTTGTAGTCCGTGATTGGTATATGCTGTAAAAAATATATGAATTCAGTACAAAGATCCTGTTGAATACTTATTGATCTAACGTTAGAGTTGATATATATTGAAGGGTCCATGTGCAATAGTTTTCTAGCAGATCTACCCAATTTTTATGGAAGTAGTCTAGTGTTCCATCCTACTCCAAACTCAATCAAGTTTATCAGCTTCAAATCAAACATATCCATGGCCATTTCTTGAATTTTCTCTTTAAATCATCTTAGGACGTCCATTTAGAATTTGGTGACCTGAAAATCCATAGATAGCAGGAAGAACAACATCCTATGATTGTGTTTTCTAAACTTTACCTCCATAACATTAGTTAATAGCAGGGCTTATCAGTTCCATGACAATGATTGTACTCAAAGGAATAAAATGTGTCTTGGATCTCAAATCCATGTGAGGATTTACTCTCTTGCTGGTAATATCCCATGAATGAAGGTGCTATGACATAAATTCATTGAGTGAAGACCCTATGGCGATATACTTCCACAATCTGCTCGACAAAAGGTGAAAACAACAATCTCAAGGCACAAATAAAACCATTAAAAACCACATGAAATACACATTCCTTGGAATAAGTCTATTACGATTTGAGTGAGAGTAATGAGGGTAGATTGAAATGAATATAGCTAGAACTCATGAGCTAAAACCACCCTTACAAAATCCAGACAGGCAGGTGCAATCCTCCACGTTTTTTGCAGATTCCAGAACTCATTCACAATTGCAAAACACAACACCACCTCTTTCAAATCATATTTTTGTGTCCACGCGATTTGAAGCAGAGATCTATGTGTCTCTACGCAATCCAGACACACAACCAATGAAATTAATGGATACATCAAGTTAGCAATTAAAGGAGCAATTTGTATGCATTTTGAAGACCACTTCAACTTCAAATCAACTTCAAGTACTTCACTTGCAAATAGTTCTTTTTGTTAGTGTCGAAATCAATTTAAGTTCAATTTGTAACAAAGTCCATTCTTGGTTGAATCCAACACCCTAAAATTGATATAAAATCAAGCGAGCGTGACATAAATGCTAGTGAATGTGAAACAAAATCAAGCAAGCGTGACATAAATGCAAGCAAACGTGAAACAAGATCAAGCGAGCGTGAAGTGCAAGTGAGCGAGTCGCAAGAAAGGTTATTCAAATGGAGAGAAGTCTAGAATTATTAGAGTTGTTAAACACTCTAATAATAACTATTGAAGACAACACAACCATACTCAATAAAACAATTCTTCAATCGGTGCTAACTTGTTTGCAAGTGATGGAAGCTAAAGTTAGACTTCTTCATGAACAATCCCAACTAATGAATGATGAAATCAAGGATCTCAAAAATCACGAGTTAATGAAGCGTTATGAAGCAGTCGTTGTTCAAAACAATCCTCTCTATTATAATGATGATGATGATGATGATGATGGCCATTCAAATAAACAGTGCACTCAACAACAACCTCGCAAGACAACTCTAGATGCAGATGAAGATGGAGTTGTCTAATTTCAGCATGAACAAGTTCAGCAATATTTTTCCAAGCCACTCATTACACCTTGGGAAGAAATACAAGTAAACAAAATTCAACATGGGATAGGATATGATGACGATAATAGCTTTCATATCCTAGATTATTCAAAACCAATATACTTCTAGAGTGTTGGATTCCTTCGAGAAGCTCGAGTTGAGCATGAGAATGCAAAGTGCCAATATTGTAATCACATTGGTCACATGGAAGATCAATGTTATGATATCCATCCTTGTCAACATCATGGCAGAAAAAATCATGCATCAGAAAAATGTTCCAAGAGAAACAAGGTTGGAAGATTAAATATTCAATATGGGTGGATTAATCCTTGACAATGGTCATCAACAACCAAGAAATTATATTGGTCTTATCGAAGAATTCAATCTCGAGTAAAGGCACATCTTGCAATAGACAACTTTTCATTCATCTTGATATGGGTGAATAAAACTCCAAAGTGGTCCCCTTATGGTGTAGCTTCCTAGCTTGGCCTTTGTGGGATGACATAACATGTGGTTGTTTCCACATGTCCACTTTGAGTTGAAATAAAAATAGTACTCTCTTTCATCCTAAGGGGATGTACACTGTGAATTGAAAATGGTTAGTGATCAACTAAACCATTAGATACAAGGAATCAAGTAAATATTCCAAATCCTAGGCTTAGATTTCATAAATAATTTTACCTTTCAACTAACAAAGGGGGGAACATTGATGATGGTTTTCAGACTTCATGTTTCAACAATACTAGTTTGTGGATGGCATACTCGAATAAACAAATTTCCAAATGGGAAATAATAGTCTGTAGATGGCAGAATTTGATAAACAAATTGCCAAATGGGAAACGATAGTTTGTAGATGGCAGCCTCAAATATAAGGTACATTGTGATGTTGTTCGACAAATACTAGTGTCAAATTGTCAATATCTAGGGATCACTTTAGTGATTCTGTTTGTTCACTGATATTATAATGGTGATACTACATGTTCACCAATTAGAAGAAGACACCAACCTCTTCTAGCTAAATCACTTGGAAAATGATGGAATTTTCAAGCAAATAGGTAATGCTCAAATATGGCAATTGTTCACTCCAGATTTTCAACTCTCTTCCAATTCATTTCATATGAACCATTCAACATTCACTTTTGACATTTTTTCAGAAATATTTTTCATTAAAAAATAGATGAAGGCTTCTAAAAGATCCAACAAATCATCTTTAGCATTAGTGTTTATTGCTTAGCTAATATAGATATATACACGTGTGATTGAGGGGGGGAATGTTAGACTATGAATTACATTACCAATCACAAAGTTTAACTGTCAAATTTATTTGTATTTATCATTTATTATAATAGTGATTTATCCTAAATGATAACTAAGAGATTTGGATAAGATTGCATATCCTAGTCACCATGCAAGGTGTTAGGATCTAGATAAAATCTCTCCATAAGGTGGCATCACCCATTGTACTATATATTGGTAGTATTGGTGTGAATACATTGCTGAGTTGGCCATAGATCCTTTTCCATCATATTGCTACTCATGCATGTTTTAACATGGATTACCTTTTATACTAATCATATCATTTTCAACCTTTATTGTTTCTTCAATTGTAGTCTTCTTAGCCCATTTGAAAAACATGGAAATGGATACTGGTAAGGTTGAAGTGTAAAACTCAATAGTAACATCTTCTGCAAGTTTAGAAGCATTTGCAATTTTATTTCTTAAAGATAAAAATATCTTATTAAAGTCTTTGATATTTTCTTTAGGGTCCATCTTTATCTTAGATAATTCTAAAACCAACACTACTGGATTTTATCATCACCAAATTTGTTTAAAATATTAGTATAAAAATTGGCCCAACTCATAATTGATCCTTGTCTTAGGGAGAAATACCAAGTTGAAGCATTCCCCTCTAAAGTATAAGGAAATAACCTACAACTACATCCTCATGTTCAACATTCATGAGCCTAACAACAAGCATAAATTTCTTTATGTGATCATCAACAGACTCTTTTCTATATGGATTAAACTTAGGAAGGATTTTTTCAAGGTATTTATATAAAGGATGCACATCACTTGGTACAACAATGAAATCCTAGGTAGCCAAGTTCTGTTAGCATTGGCATTAGCCATGTTTCCTGAAGAAGAATCTAGTTGATTCTATATCGAAATGTTTTCATAAGAATCTCCCGAAGGGTCTCCTTCCAAGGGTTCTTCTCCCAAAGAGTTTAATTTTGACTATATTTGAGGAGTGTTAGGAGGGTAGTCAAGGGGCGATGGTAGTCCACTAGCACCATCTTGTAGTTGGACTTTTGGTTGTCCTTTTGAAGGATTTTGTATCCCCCTAGAAGTATTCGATAGGTGATAATTAGGGTCACATTAGTTGGTGCACTGGTGTCAATTACTTGGTATGATTGGGGTGGTCTAGGTATCTAAGGAAGGAAATATATAATATGTGAGCTTCCATGTTCCCTAATTAAGGCTCAAGTTATAGCATGAGAGGTTCAGAATAAGTGTGGAATTCAAGGGGATCCTAACCAAGGAGAAGTAGGTGTTGTGGGGTTATGTTGGGATGTGCATCTATGATTGAGAAATTGTTTAGGGTTTTGAACAAGTGTTGGTCATGGATTGAATATTATCTTGAACTATGAGGCTTGGGGATCAATAGGCTACATGGGGGTTCTTTGTGGAGTAGTGGGAAAAATGGATATTTTTAGGGTTAAATGTTTCTTCATTAGGCATTCATTTTTACAATGGCCCTCCCCAATGCCAATTTTGTTGAGTGGTTTAAATGAACCAGGTCAACAATAAGGGAGGATCCATGAGGTGAATGCCAATTAGACTCACTCTTGTTTGGGATAGTAGACCTTGACCAGTATGTGGGATTGGTTGCCACTAATATTTTTAGCAATAACGCTCTCCGTGAATCCCAAACCAGCAAGTACTATCATCTATGCTAATATATAATCTCTAGTTGCTAATTTACTCTTACATAAATTATTGAATCAAATACTAACCTAATTTATCCTAATCAAATATTAATATAACCTACTCTAATCTTGAACATGAGCTATGATTAAACAAGGTTAGATACAGAGTAAATAATATAATGATGAAAACACAAGAAGAAATTCACATTGTTGTCAACAGGTTAAATCATCAATGGGAAAAAAATATAAATAAAAAATTATTATTAAATTTGATTCATTGCCTGTGCATGCAGTTGCAACCATTGAGCAATTAATTACAATAAATAATGTACACAGAAGAAATTCATATGCATTATACTTACTATGATCAATTGAAACCAACTATAATAAAATAAAATTCTTAAATATACATAATGGAATACCCAATGAATACAAATCCTTCTAGTCTTTTATTCCTTCAAAATGAAAATATTGCAAAGGTTTTCGGGTCCATAGGTCTCCTCCTTTTGTTCTTTGAATGTCTTCCTTATTATAAACAAAGTTTGAAATAAGTTCAAGTAACCAACTTAGTACAATAGCTTTTCTATACAAACTTTACAAAAAAAACAATTCACCCCTTATCCATATGATTTCCACAATTCATGGGCCTCGTAATTTGAGAAATCTGATCATGCCTCATTATTTCTATATCCAGTTCTCCATTGTGAATATTCTTGAAAATAACTCGTTTTAGAGCCTTATGGATCCTTTGTATGTAGGCATCAAACAAAGTGGAAAGTTTGACTAGAATCATTAGAAAACTTCTCAAATCATCCTCATTTATCTCTGATAGTTGACTAATAAGTTCTTTACTATTATCTTTGACCTGATCCACCTCTACTATCTGCAATTGGATTGGAACAACTTGACTCAAATCATCTATTGTTGACATGCCAAACTTTTCCAAAATATCATTTGTTGAGTTCCATATCTTGAAACCTGATCGGGTGGTTACATGAACATTTTCTTCTATTTCTTCCTAAGAGACCATCCACGAGTCTAGTAGAACTTGATTTTTTCCTTTCTCTCTATGATTTATCCTAGGGAATGAAGCTGGGGCCTATTTGTATTGCTTCTGTCAGTCTATGATCTTATCAAAAAAATCATGTGCAACTTTTCTTTCATCCAAATTTACCTCTACTTGATCAGACAATTTAGTCAAATAATCATAACATTGTTGAACTTCATCTTTGTGAAAAACCTTTTTTGAGCATTCATCAAATTTTTATTTTCCCTAAGTGCTTCAACCTCTAAAGCATTCAAATTGACCCTTTTATCATCTAATTGAACTTCCAGAGAATGTATCTTTTCTTCCAATTCTTTAATTTGATATCCTCGTTGCTTCAAAGTGGCTATCTTTTCCTCATGTTCTGACTTTAATTTTTTAATTTATATCATATGTTCTTTTATCAGGGAATCCATCTAAGCTTCATGTTGTTCATCCCTTTTAGTGACCTACTGCATATGTATAATATCCATTTGAATCCCCTGCTACTCCAATCGAGTTCTAGAAAAATTACCTGAGCTTTGTACCTATCTATTGTAGAATTTAATTCATTGATTGTCACAGAGTTAGCACCAACAAAGGCCCTCAAAGAAGAGGTTGTATCTACTGCAATTTATTGTGGATCCTGACTAGCAATGTTCCACACTATTATCTAAGTTGGTACTTATTTTCTTGGAGTTTCTTCAACCCTTTTTTTTAGAACCCATTTTACAATCCCATTGCGAGATTTACTGAAAACGTAATCTCCAAAAGATACTACAACATTGTCAATATTAACTAAAAAAGAAGAAGAGTCACTTGCTAAAGTAGTAATTGGCATACCAATATTAATAGGTGAGGAAAACATAGAAATTCCCTAATTTGTACTAGTATTCTTTGTAGATAGAGTAATGGATTTCCCAGTTTCCATGGCCTTAGACTCTTGTAGCTGCTTTTGTTTGAGTCTTTCTACTTCAACTTATGTTTTTTTCTTCTTGGCCTCTACTTATTCTTTTCTCTTCTATGACCTTTTTATCTTTTTCTACATAATGTATTGATTTATGCTTTAATTGTTATTCAACCTCTATAGCTTTATTTTATAAAGCTTCTCTTCTAGAATCCTTTGTTTGTTTCTTGGATTTATCATGTTCTTCTTCATTGGCTATTAATTCTTCTCTTTCAGCCACAACTAGCCCCATGGATACTTCTTGAACTTTATGCATCACTTAGTTCTTCTAATTATCCTCAATACCATTTAGTACTTCCTTAGAGTTAATAGCCCCTTGGTACATAAAAATCTAGGGATTAGGATCATGTCTATATGAGGGAGCTACCCAACATCCTTGAGATGATATTCAATTATCCCTTCAGATCATGTTTCCTTATGGTTCTTGTATAGAGACTAAGCTCTTTGAGGGAAACAACCTCTTTCTTGGAATCAAGAAAATTTAGTAAAGTAAAAATTCCCACTTTGATTGAGAACCTCAACCATGTTCTCTTTGAGTGAGACGAGAGAAAATAAGTAATCCATTTAATTATAGCATGATGGGCAATCTATCGAAGAAATGACCTATCAATAACATATTTAGGAATTAATATGGGGAAGAGGAAGCACCAACAACCCTAATATAAGTGAAATATTCCTGGATGTACCAATTCCCTATAATCTTTATAATTTCCCTAGGTTTGTTTGATAGTATAGGGGCTAGTTTGTTGAAGATGATGGAGTATAGAGGGGCCATGAAATTTTCATAGATTGCATAGAAGTGATTCTTGAAATTTGAATCCCACAGTTCACTATAATAGACATGTACATGGGGCATACTAGGGTTCCAGTGCCAACCCATTAGAGGAAATGAATTCGACGAACGAATTGAATCAATAAAAAGGAATACATGTAAAAACATGGGTTTTTTCTCCCTGGTACCTCTTTTATCACTCTCATAGTGTTTAGGAGATTTAACGATTGCATATGCACCCAATTGAATACCTTCCCTATTTCGAATAAGTGGTGAGCCAATGTCATCCATTCCAATTTGAAGTTGGTGGAACCCTCTTCGCCATACAACATACAGATCATGGTATCTTATAATCAATACATATATTTGAAGTATTGTAGTGGGTATATCTAATTTTGCTTTTCTGTGAAGGTATTCTCTTCAATCCAACATTATTTGGTACCTTTAAGAAGGTTAGGGTTTTCTTCTTTGAAGGTTTTTAGGAATTGTTTACTTATTAGAAATTCAAGCTTTTGCATTTTATACATCTAGCCAATAACATCTAGTTGTAAAGAAGCTATAGGATTTCTAGCCTTATTAATCATTGAACCCATCCCAAGATCAATATGGTAAAATATCCATCTAACATCATCATTATAAATTAAGAATACAACCTAGGTGGCGATAGAGTATAGATCACTCTCTTTGATGTTATGAAACACTGAAAGGTCTTTATCATATTCCAAGAAATCATCATTGATAAAAATCCCTTACATTTTTCCTATTCAAGAGAACCTTGGAACTTTGTGAAATGATGTGTTAGTCGGTAGCATTGCTCCCAGTGAGAAATTTATTCGACTTCACTCTTTTGTGTTTCTCCCTTGCGACCTTGGACTTTTGACATTTTTAATGTTGGAATATGATGATCTTCGAAATGAACAACATCGACATGATTGTGAAACTTCACAACATGAGCGTGTAAGAAGCCATGTATTCCCCATTTATTAATCTACTAATACTTCTGAAGAACGTATTCTTGCTCATGGAGACTCATTACTAGCTTTGTAATATACATTATCTTCCACCTCTTGTGCCTACTTTAGACCTTCTTAACTTGGTTGAAAGTCCTAGTTCATTGATTAAACTCCACGAATTTAATTTAGACTTTATTTAGCTAGGATCCAATAGTGGCTTTTTTCTTTGCTTAACATGTAAAGAATACATAGACATTTTTGGATAAATTCCCCGATACTATAAACCTATTGTTAACAATCAAATTAACACCCTTAACTAAGTGAAGGAGCAACATATGTTTACCATGCACCCGCGACAGGAAAGTCATGACACAAGTTCAATCAGACACAAATCCTCTCTGAGAAATGCATTAATTATGTTTAAAACATCCTAAGTGGAGCAAAAAGCCTAAAAACTATTCAAAAGTGGGTTTTCACTTGAAAATAATCAAAATGAGGAAAATAACTAATCCCACATTTAGAAGAAAAGCCTAAGGCCCATTTCCCAATGTTATATAAGAAAGGCATGGGAGGCATGGTAAAGGGAGATAAAAAAAGCAAAGGCATGTTGAGGAGATTCTGAAGGAAGGAGAAGAGCTCCAAGTCTTCAAAAGCAAGGATGAAGGAAGGAGAATTTATGGCAAGGGAGGAGGATTCACACCAGGATTCCTGGTAATCATGTATCTTCTCCATTGTTTTAACATGAATTGATTCATTCTGATAACATTATTTAGTGCAGGGATGTGTCTACACTAGCTTAACTATTTTGATAAGAGGTGGTGAGTCTCTACGTCAGAAATGAAAATATTATTACAAGCATCTACAGATCTAGATTCATTAATCAAAACTCATTAAGATCTAAGAACATTTCAGAATTAAAGTTATGCAAGATAAGCAAACATTCAACACTAAAATGGCAGAAACTTGAATCAATTCATGCTAAAACAATGGAGATGATACATGATTACTAGGAATCCTGGTGTGAATCCTCCTCCCTTGCCATAAATTCTCCTTCCTTCATCCTTGATTTTGAAGACTTGGAGCTCTTCTCCTTCCTTCAGAATCTCCTCAGCATGCCTTTGCTCTTTTTATCTCCCTTTACCATGCCTCCCATGCCTTTCTTATATAACATTGGGAAATGGGCCTTAGGCTTTTCTTCTAAATGTGGGATTAGTCATTTTGATTATTTTCAAGTGAAAACCCACTTTTGAATAGTTTTTAGGCTTTTCGCTCCACTTAGGATGTTTTAAACATAATTAATGCATTTCTCAGAGAGGATTTGTCTCTAATTGAACTTGTGTTATGACTTCCCTGTCGCGGGTGCATGGTAAACATATGTTGCTCCTTCACTTAGTTAAGGGTGTCAATTTGATTGTTAACAGATGCCCCCTAATGTGTGAGGTCCGAAGCATAGCTAAGGGCCGAAATACATTACTGAAATTTATACTCAGTATACTGATACTCTTTATACTAATACTCTTTGTTGTTCAAAGCAAGGATAAGTGAAGGAAAACTCACGGGCGCAGGATTGAGGATCACACCTGCAAGACATAGCAATTTCTCAAATATATAATATCTTCTTAAGGCGGGCATACCCATGCTTAGCAGTAAACAATCATGGCCACGAACAATACACAGTGGATCCATGTCAAAAGCAAATTTTTCTGAAAATGTATACATGCACTTTGATGAGTGCGAGAACAAATTCTTTATTGAACTTCTGACATGGCAGTCTAATCTTGCGCAGCTCGGGCAGTGCATCGATAAGTGATACAATTGTTTTTCCCAAGGTCTTCAATACAAATCGATGATAGTACGAGTTTATATCATGCGAATAAGTGATATGATGTCGAGCATAATAAAACACCATCTGATTACCGGTCATTGATGTATACCATTAGCAGATGCGAAGAGACCCACCGATAATGATGATGGACTCTAAGGTACTGAGTACAAACTAGCAAGTGTGAATAGATGTTCTGAAGTCGAACACTTGTAGAATCGAATAATCAGGGGTCATTGATGTATACGCACTATCATTTGCGAGGAAACCTACCACTAATGACTGCAAGATCCAAGGTACTCTTGGGTTTCTAGATCCATGTCCTAGATGGTGATTTGATGTCGATAGGAATAGATCCATCGAAAGGAGGGCATTAATGCATCCCACATCAACCGATACGAAACAAAGATAAATAGTCTGATATAATTTGGTAGAACTGCAAGAGCCAACATTGTATACTGACACAAGGAAGGCCGACATGATTGGTCAAGAATATTTGAGGAATGGCCGACTCGGTTTGGACTTCCCTTGAACACATAACACGACGCAGAATGGACACTTGGCAACATAGGACTTTGAGTAACCGACCTTGATGAAATATGCTAATGCTAGATGCATTAATGAAAGCTCCATTGGTGACGAGAAGGATAACCCATCGGTGGAGATCTATTCAAAATACTGGTACAGTTTCCTAAGGCAAATGCAAATGGTGTACTGACCGTGAATACAATATTATGTGTCGTGTTCAAGGGAGACAAGGAGTGACTGTTGCCGTTTTCTTCAAAGTTTAAAATATGAAGTGATTCAAGTCTCTCCATTTTTGGATTTTTGTGTTTTCCAATTTTTTTTTTATAACCTTTTTCATTTATTAGCTTGAAAAAAAGAATAAAGCATGCTATGGTACATTAGAGGAAACGAGTGTCTCAAGGGCATGCGCCTAAATGTTAAGGGAATGGGTCAGGCCAAGGCAAAGATCCATATTGCAAACAAGGGTTGAGCTAGTTATGTACACTCTTGTAGATGTTTCCTCCATGGGTATGGGTCAAATATACATAAGCAATGGTTTATAGACATCTTGTAACAGAAAGTGACCATACAGGCAAATAAGCAACATAAGCAATAAGCAACGAAGCAATTTGCATGGATGTTCAAGTGGATATTTTAACACAAGCTTATGTAAAATGACAAAAATTTGGGAGCCCATCAGGATATGGTCAGAAATGTATGAAAGAGAGATATGTGGTCTCAAACTCCAAGTCATGATGGGACTGATAGGGCTCTCGGGCCTATAAGAATAACTCAACATGGGCACCAAAATGGCAATGGGGTGCTGACTAGGGTGTCCCATGTTCGGTAGGCTCTGCTGTCAGAATGGTGGAAAATCCAGATAGAAGGGCTGACCCACCAATTTCCAACAGGTTCGACCCTATGGTAAGTTTGGGTTGCAAAAGGTTCAAATGCATCTTCACAAAGGGATGGCCTAAACCTATATGCAAGTTTCCAAATATACCAGATAAGATCAAGGAACATGCAAATCATGCTCCTATACTTGGGTAGATTTGTATTAAGTATGCTCCTAGTGGCCCCACAAAAGATGATCTCAGGTGAGTACAACCAAATGTTTACAACTTCAGGGATATCTTTATTTGATGATAAAATGTAATCCAAGAAGTCATGTGAGCTGGGAGATCTCACAACCCAAATGGGCCAGGTAACTGAATCATATTTCTCCATCAAGGGAAGATTTTGATCTGAAACTACCGAAGCTATTGGAGTAGCTGGGTTTGAAACTTCGACGACAGATAGAGGTGATCCAAATGTTTGCCAACATGGAAATGACATTACACAAGTTGAGGTCCCTTCATCTACTATGGTTAGACAGATGTTCTTACCATGAGTCGTTGCTTTAATCTGAAAAGAAACTTCGGGAAGGATCCTACATATTGAATGGTTTATCTCTGATGTGATCAAAGTCTCATTAGATGGATTAACAACACAAATGGTAGACAATAGTTCCTTTCTTGGCACAGAATGACATTGCAATACCTCCAAGGCCGACATGGCACATGGTACTTGAGCTAGGTCCTCAAGAACATTACTGTTCTGAGCAGCTCGTGTGTTGGGATTATGCATTGTTCTACATAGAACACCTTTGGGGGGGTGTGGTACTAAGTCTATGGTTGGTTTATCAATGTAGAGATAACCATCTGGTTGTGATTCCGCCTGATCTAGTGTACTAGGAGAGATATCATAAGAATCAAGTCTTGTTTGAATGTTCATCTCAGGATCACACATGAAGACATTGGCATTAGGATCATTGCCCCCTTGTGGGGGGGTGGCTGGTTGCCTCCTGGCGGAGGTACCGGTGTCAAAATAACAGGTTGTTGTTGCCCACAGCATTGAAACACAGTTGGTGCATCTCCCTTCCCAGAGTTAGCATTTTGATTACTCTTGTACTTCTTCTTCTTTCCTCTAAGGTCTATGGATGAGACTGTGAGGATCTCGGAATTGTTGGAAGGATTAGCAGGTTCCTGCATTTCCTAGCCAGCAGTGGGTTGCGAATTCTGAATAGAAACTTGTCCCGAATGTGGGGTAATCTGTTCAAGACAGCTGAAGGAATCCATCATACCATTGGAATGACGTTCATGTGGCAGCCTAGCTAGATCAAACGCAGGTCTTGCAGGTTGGTTCCCAAAAGATTGGTTACTTTCTAGAACCTGACCACTCCATGGGGGAATGGGGTTAATGGTTGGATTGCCCCCTTGCGGGGTTAGGCCCGAAAAGGATTGGTTACTTTCTAGAACCTGACCTATCCACTGATGTGGTCCTTGGGTGTGATAAGAATTCCAAGGTGGGTTTCCCATTTGTGGGGACTAACCCCAAGAAGTTTGAAAACTTCCTAAAACATGACCATTGGGTGGATTGCCTCCTTGCAGAGGTGGGGTCCAAGAAGATTGGTTATTTCCTAGATCCCAACCATACCATGGCAGTTGAACTTGGTATTGAAAATCATTCCAAGGTTGACTTCCTCCTTGCGGAGGTGGAATCCAGAAAGGTTGGTTACTTCTTGAATGTTGCCCAGTCCATTGTGAACTAGGTTGCATGTATGGATTGCCCCCTTATGGAGGTATGTTCCATTGAGATTGATGACTTGGTGGAACATGACCATTCCATTGCGGGATAGAATTAATAGGTGGATTGCCCCCTTGCGGGGGTATGTTCCATTGAGATTGATGACTTGGTGGAACATTACCACTCCATTGCTGACTGAGATTCATGGGTGCATTTCCCTCTTGCGGGGGTGGGCCCCAATTAGATTGGTTACTAGTTGGAATTGGACCACTCCATTGAATGTGTCCTTGGTTTGGATTAGCATTCCAAGGTTGATTTCCTCCTTGCGAAGGTGGGCCCCAAGAAGATTGGATACTTCCTAAAACCTCCCCACTCCATGGCAGAATGGGGTTGATAGGTGGATTGCCGCTAAGCATTGTGCTAGGATAATTCGGAGGATAACCCCTTGGGGCATTTCCACTAATCTGAGGAGCATAGCCCCAATTGGCATAAATGTTCCATGGTTCATTGCTTCTGCCAGGAATATTACCATTCCATGGTGAAGGGTTGCCCCTGGAAGTAGAGTTTGGAGAAGTGTTTTGTATACCATGAGGACTCTGATTTACTCCTTGTGTGTGTTGACCCTGATTAGCCGATCCATATGGAAAACCAATGTTTGAGAAAGCCATGGAGTCCCTTGTTGATTTTTGCATGTCATTCAAACTTTCAGAAAGAGGTTTGATATGACCCAGTGACTCACAGATAGTAAGTGCCAAGTCATTAGAATGTGGTTTTTGCGTCTGTCTCTGCAATATAGTAGGGCCTTCAATTTCTGGTGACTCACCTCGCTGCCACCATGACTGGCGGATCGGGAGAGTAGCCACTTCTAAGGATTTGATAAAAGGATGTGTTTAAAATAATAGTTTGAATCAAACAATCCTAAGGCAGTCTAGACTCAAAAAATGAAAAGTGTCCACACAGTAAAAATTCCCTAGATATTTCAAGCAAGCAAACTTACTTTTCCAAAGAACCGAAGCTCAATGAAAAGATGGATTGTAGGGCCGTCCGAAACTAGTAGCTGCTGAGGGATTTCATGTCCTCATACAATTGCTAGGAGCAAAGGTGTGAGAAACAATTACAATAAACTTTAATCGCCAGGGGTACAAGTGCTGGTTCCTGACTATTCACTCTCCCAAGGAGTAAAAGTTCCAAAGTATGTATTAGGTATTGCAAGCATGTCCCACTCACAACAGCCTATGTGATATCCTAAGAATAGCCACTAAAGTTACCACTTCTCAATTGACAGTCGAGCGGACAATTGTAAGTCGAGGACAACTCTTATTACCAAAAACTCTAGAAACGGTGATGTCACCCCGAGGACTTGTCATTGAACATAGAATCCCTTCGATAAGCTCATGTCCCACTAAATAAGCAAGAATGGGGAACCACCCTTACTTATCCAGATTGACCTCATGCTTGACTCATGTTTCATAAGTGCTTTTTCGATAAGCATTTTTTGTGACAATGGATTTACTCTCTTTAATCAATGCTAGTTTCAAAGTTTTGCAGCCTAGGAGTGTTAACTCTCCACACCTAACCAGGGCACTAACCTAAACTTGTTGATGATATAAAAATCAAAAGTTTGTCAATTTTAGATTAAGCGCCAATTTTTAGTGGAAGTTTGCTTAGTCTTAGGAGTGGAAGTGAAACTGATGGTGTTTCGACTCAAAAAATAAAATGAACCACACAATGCAAGATGCTCGCTATGCTATCTTTTAGTTTGATGAATATCGTAACTGAAGGAAGGGTTAGAGGTTCATGAGTGTCTTTCAAACATGCAAAGTTTCAGATAGATTTCGTAAGTGCAATTCTTTCTAAATGCGCATGAAAATCATGAAACTTTCCAGGTGTGGTCTTTTAATACCAATGTGGTTCAATTAGGTTGATTGGTTTAATGTTTTCAAGAAGCATGTGCATCGGGTCTTAATCAAAAAGATCTAGTACACATTTAAAGAAAAATTTAAAAATAATTTGCCATTTAGATTACTTTTATAGTTTCATGAAAAAGATCTAATTCGATTTAAGCAAAAATTTTCTAAACCTTTTCAAAAGAAAAATAACCAATTCTTTAATGGGCTTAGAGACTATTCCAATAACAAGATTTTAACCCCAAACCTATAAACTCTCGCAAAGTTTCATTTTAATTCAAAGGGAAAAGGTTGTAACCCCAAGTATGCCAAATCTTTTGCGAACTGTTGAATTCTTTTTAAACAAAAATAAAAAAGTATGTAACTCAACTCTATAACATTTTTGTAAAAATTTCTTAATTCTTTTTACATCCAAATATAAAAAATTTGAACAAACCATGCCAACTTTTACACAATGCTTGAATTCTTTTTCATGTAATGGAAAAGGTGTTTTAGTTCCAACTTTAAGTAAAACTTTCCAAATATTTTAAAATCTCAAAATTTTAAGATATGAACCCAACTTAAAAAACCAAATTTTTTAATTTTAATTTTAATTTTAATTTTTTTTTAAAACTCAAACTTTAAAATTACTCAACCAAAAATTTCAAAATTTTTTGTAGAGCTCAAACTTTAAGATACCGAGGAAAAATGAAACGTTAAAAAATGTAGTCTTCATGCTACTTTGAATATCAACGAATATCGTCTCCTTGACGGAATTGTTCTTTGTAGGGAAATGACGGTGCGTTGTGAGTTTTCCTTCCGTTTATCTTGTTTGTAGCTTGAATTTTGAGGCTTGCAGCTTATTGAAGGAACTATCTGTTACAAACGCACAAAGATCACACCCAAGAGTTTGGACGAAGAGCTACGCCGGTTGGAAATGTTTTTCACAACTCCCAATTGTGGATCGTGGCATGGCTTAAAGATTTTGGCAGATTTTCAATGGCATTGATCTCTAGTTGGCAATGTTAAAAGAATTTGAAAAGCTGTAATATGCTAAGGTTAAAGGCATCACCTGGCGAATTTCAAATTGTTTAGAAACAAAAACCAAACGCAAAGATCGGATTCTTCACGCAGGATAGCTTAAGAATCTTCAAAGCAAAGATCGAAGGTTTCAAACCTGGGAAGATTGCGCGCAGAGGCAAGGTTAACATGAGGAATCCACCGCATTCATTAGGTAGAAAACATCATATCTCTTAAAGATTCAAAGCTGAGATCGATAAGATCAATGCAGAGTTTAAAGAAATATCCAGGTGAAGCTAGAAATGAAACCTTCGCGAAATCTTCAAGGCTATATAGTTGCAAATCGTGGGAGATTTGAAGAGCTTAACACTAAGATTCTCATGCAGGTTTTTAAGGCAGATATTTAATTTTTCCAAAATATTTAATGTTTTCAAAATCCTTCAATGCAGAGTTTCAAAGGATTTTTCCCAGAGCTTTATATCTCCTTCAACGAAGAGCTTAAAGATCTAAAGATCCACACACAGCGAAGGGTGATAGTTGATTTAATTTTAATGTTCACGCTTCATAGCATCTGCATTACTGAGTACTGTGTGTAACGTATGGATTGGCATCAATAGAGAAAGAGGTACTGTGTGTAACGTCTGGATTGGCATCAAGAAATGGAAGCTTCTACAAAATCAGGAAGGGGTGCAGGGGGGCGAATGGGAGGATCCAAGAAAGAACCTCTCACGAAATTTATCAAGGCCGGTATTCAATTTCCCGTCGGAAGGTTCTTTAGATATCGCAAGAGTGGCAGATATGCCAAGAAGGTCGGGATTGTAACCCCTATTCTCCTTGCAGCCGTTCTTGAATACTTAGTAGCAAGAGGAGTTTCCACACGCAGAGAGTAGTTTTCATCTAGAGCGTCCAGATCTTTAAACTCTTTTAATGCAGAGGTGAGGCTCAAATTAATGTAGAGTTTGACAGAGAACGTAGAGGGGCTTTGGAGAATCGTTACACGTAGAGGACAAAGCTTTCATCATTTACTGTCGAGATTTAATTCCAACTAAAGCTTAAATGTAACCGTCATGTAGATTCAAGGATCTTTGATGCCAACCCCCTCAGCGTTGGCAGATGAGAAACGTTCAAAACTGCTTCCAGCAGTCCCAAGCACAGCTTTACGAATCACTGAAGAGTGCCTCTCGCCTGGGTCTGCTCTTCAAGCAGAGATCCCCTGTCAGTCTGAAACAACCCTGCCGCGAATCTCAAGGCACAGGCGTCAACAAGAACCTGCAATTTATACCTGCACTCAACATTTAACATACATTTCACCTTCAGAGGTTTAAATTCAGGAAATAGAATACCCAGCACTCAAATTCCTAAATACAGGAAACGAAATCATTTCAGGGGGGCAAAATACGCTGTTCCTTTAATTGGATCCAACATTCTGGTTACATATACGGCCTCAGAGATAGAGGACCGTCCACGGATCGATCTACAAAACAAATTACAGCGATTCAGAGCTGTCTGGTAGCTCACAGGCTATCCACGGCTGTGGGTTTTCTTTCTCTATCGGTTTTCCCTGCCGATCCCCATTGAAACCAAAAATCCCTTTGATATATCAGGAAGCCGCTTCAACAGCCCGCGAGGTTCTTTCATTTTCAAAATCAACCACCGTCATAAATAGCATCAATGCCTTAATGGCCCGGGAATTCAAAAAAAACAACAATGTATTGGTTGGAAGGCTAAAGGATCACGTATCACCCTGCTTAGGCTAGCATAGGTGGCAATTACATCACTTTTTGGCTCAAAAGAAAAATCAAAAATTATGACGTGTTTCCAGTTAGCGCGATGCTCCTGCATCATCCTCCTGGGGGAGAGAAAATGAAGTTCTTCACATGTTCTCCAAGGTCTGTCCCATGCTGGTGAACCTCTGCTTCTGTCATCCATACAGCATCCTCAACAGGCTGCCCTTTCCACTTCACTAAATACTGATAATAGGTCCTGCTTCTCATCTTTTTTGTAACTTTCCTGTCCAGCACTGCTTCAACTTGTGGCTGCTCCAGCTGAGGCAGTTGTTCTTGCCAATCCACAACTTGTCCATCACTAGCTGGAAGTCCTCGTTCCTCATCCTGTCCTCCTGCTTCTTTAAAAAGAGACAAATCTGCAACGTTGAAGATAGGTGATATACCATACCCAGATGGTAGATCAATCTCATATGCATTAGCAGAGAATTTCCTTAAGATTTTGCAAGGTCCAACCTTCCTGAGTTTTAGTTTGTTGTAAGTTCCCCTTGGGAATCTTTCTTTCTTCAAGTACGCCATCACCATATCTCCCACTTGGAAATTCACTTCCCTTCTCTTCTCATCAACTTTCTGCTTATACCTACTTACACTTTCCTCTAGCTTTCTTTTAACATTCTCCTGTAAGTTATGCATTGCAGATGCAAAGTCCTCTCCATCTGAACTTCTAAACTCTTGTTTCTCCAGATTTCTAAGCTCATATACACCTCTTGGGTGCATCCCGTAAAAAATTTGAAACGGGCTCCTTCCAGTACTTCTATTAGGTGAGTCGTTATAGGCAAACTCAGCTTGGGAAAGTGCCAAGTCCCACTGCTTAGGATGTTCATACACTAGACTTCTTAAGATGTTTCCAAGACTCCTATTAACTACCTCTGTCTGCCCATCTGTCTGTGGGTGGTAGGCTGAACTAAAATCCAGCTTTGTCCCCAATTTCTTCCATAATGTCCTCCAGAAATGGCCCACAAACTTTACATCTCTATCTGACACGATACTTAATGGTAAGCCATGCAATCTAACAATGCAATCTAACAACTTCAGAAAAGAACAAGTTTGCAACATTAGTAGCATCAGTAGTTTTCTTACAAGCAATGAAATGCGCCATCTTTGAGAATCTATCAACCACAACATAAATTGAATTGTTCCCTCTTTGAGTTCTTGGCAGTCCTAAAATAAAATCCATGCTAACCGCATCCCATGGCCTGTCAGGAATGGGCAAAGGCTGATACAATCCTGCATTCTGCTTTCCTCCCTTTGCATGCTGGCATACTCTACATCTTTCGACAAACTTCTTGACGTCCTTCCTCATACTTGGCCAATAATAAAATGCATTGACTTGGGCTAATGTCTTATCCCCTCCAAAGTGACCAGCTAGGCTGCCACTATGCTTCTCCTTGATTATATTCTCTCTTACCGAACAATTTGGGATGCATAACTTACTGTTTTTGAATAGCAGACCCTCTTGTAAGGTATACTCCAGCCATTGACTTCTGTTACAAGTAATTGGGCTTACACAAGCTGCATAAATATCCTTAAAGTCCTCATCTTCTTTATAGGCTTCTCTCATGTCTTCAAATCCCACAATGCTCACCTTAACCTCTTCTAACAGCAGATTAACTCTACTTAGAGCGTCCGCAACTCTATTTTACTTTCCACTAGTGTGCTTGATTACAAATGTGAAATTATGCATGAACTCCACCCATTTTGCATGTCTTTGGTTCAACTTAGGCTGCCTGTTAATGAACTGCAGTGCATGATTATCAGAATATAAAACAAATTCCCTTGGCATAAGGTAATGTCTCCATTTTTTCATTGATTGAACAACAGCGTACAATTCTTTATCATAAGAAGAATATTTCTTTTTAGCTTCATTCAACTTCTCGCTGAAATATGCTATGGGTCTCTTCTCCTGGGTTAGGACAGCTCCTATGGCAGTTCCACTAGCATCGGTTTCCACTTGAAAAACCTTATCAAAATTCGGCAAAGCTAATACTGGTTGTTCAATAACCTTCCTTTTCAGCACTTTAAAATTTCTGTCTGCTTCCTCCGTCCACTTAAATGGCTTCCTATTTCCTTTGATGGTATCTATAATAGGTGCACTTATCTGACTGAAATTCCTTATAAATTTTCTGTAAAAATTTGCCAACCCATGGAAACTCCTTACCTCAAATACACTACTTGGAGTAGGCCAATCCAAGATAGCCTGCACTTTCTCCGAGTCCATTCTTAGTCCATTTCCCAAGATCACAAATCCCAAATATACCAATTCTGTCTGCATAAAACTACACTTCTTCAAATTTATCAGCAACTTCTCTCTATGTAAAGTTTCCAATACCAATCTAAGATGCTTCAAATGCTCCTCTCTACTTTGACTGAAAATTAATATGTCATCTAGGTACACTATCACAAACTTCCCCGTGAAATCTTTTAGGACTTCATTCATCAACCTCATAAAAGTACTAGGTGCGTTAGTAAGCCCAAAAGGCATAACTAACCACTCATACAACCCATCATTGGTTTTAAATGTTGTTTTCCACTCATCTCCCTCTCTAATCCTAATCTGATGGTACCCACTCTTCAAATCTAACTTAGTAAAATACTTTGCTCCACTTAAATAGTCCATTAAATCATCCATTCTAGGCAAAGGAAATCTGTACCTGATTGTTATTTTGTTGATAGCCCTGGATTCGGTGCACATTCTCCATCCTCCATCTTTCCTCTTGCTGAGTACAGTAGGAACTGCACATGGGCTTAAGATCTCCTTCACCAAACCCTTCTCTAACAATTCTTGAACCTGATTTTTAACTTCTTCATTTTCTTGTGGCGTCAACCTATATGCTGCTTTGTTAGGTAGGCTTGCTCTTGGTATCAAATCAATGTGATGACTGACACTTCTAACTGGTGGTAGCTTACTAGGCAATTCATCTACCACAATTTCTTCAAATTCACTAAGCATATCTTTAATCTCTAGAGGAAGTTCATCTATTGCTGGGGTATTTGAGATTACCTTGGGTTTGCCAACAATGGCAAAGTGCATTTCTTCCTCCTTCTGAACTTCTTGCAATAGCTCCTTTCCACTCATCATCAACACTTTAGGTTCTGCTGCCTCTTGAACCTTCTCTGGCTGCAATGGTAACAAATTCTGTCTTTCTCCATCCCTCTCCACAGAATAGGTGTTCCTTCTTCCATCATGAATGGCTTTCCTATCATATTGCCAAGGCCTCCCTAGGAGTATATGGCAAACATCCATGGGCATGATGTCGCACAACACTTCATCCTTATAATCCCCAATCTGGAATTCGACTCTGCATTGTTCAGTCACTAAGATTTGGTGTCCCTTCTGCAGCCAAGAAACTTTATAAGGTGCAGGATGCTTCATTCTCTTCAATCCTAGTTTTTCCACCATCTCAGTAGAGACTAGGTTATCAGTGCTCCCGCTATCTATGATAACTTTGCATCATTTGCCTTGAGTTTTACATCTAGTTCTGAACAAGCTCTTTCTTTGTGGTGGCTCCTGCAATTCTTTTTCTGCATTAACCAGTACTCTTTTCAACATGAGACTCTCTCCATCCTCTGCTGCATTATCTTTTTGTCCTCCCTTATGGGATTCCATTCTACCTTCTGCAATGTGTGCACTTCTTTGAACTCGCTAGTTCTTTGGGCAATTGTATGACTTGTGTGTAGGATCTGCACATGTGTAGCACTTCATAACTCTATTTTCTCCTCTTCCTGCTGTGCTAAACCTTCCTCCTCTAAATCCACCTCTCTGAGTGTTCTGATTACCTGAGCTTCCAGCCTCATCTTGATATCCTTGAGACTTCACATTTCTGTTCTGAAACCCTGCATCATTCCTGTAGTCTTGAGTTCTTCCACCCCTATTCGAAGACCATCCACCTCTCACTGCATTTCCTCTTCCTCTAGTTTTCTGATTTTGTTTTCTTACTAACTTCTCCTCCACTTTAGTGGCTGCTTGGTAAGCTTCTTCCACACCCCTGAGGTTCAGCAAACTTATCTCATCTTGGATTTCATATCTCAGCCCATTAATATATTTTGCCACTCTTTCAATATCAGTCTGATTCTGTCCTGATCTGATACACAACTTGTAGAATTCCTCAGTGTATTCCTTAACCGACATACTTCTCTGTCTCAGTTTTTGCAGCTGTCTTATGAGAGTTAATTGGTAGTCTTTGGGCAGAAACTGGTTTTTTATCTTACCCAGCATCTTGTCCCACCTCTTGATTTTTTTCTTCCCTTGTCTTTCTCTCTGTGCTTCCAGGTCATCCCACCATATGGATGCATATCCCTTCAATCTTGTAGCTGCATATTTCACCTTTTTCCTATCTTCTACCTTTTCAAAGTCGAAATACTTCTCCACTGCACCAATCCAGTCTATTAATTCTTCTGCATCCAGGCTTCCTTCATACATCGGGACTTCCAGTCTTGGTTTATGGCTGGCTGCCATTAACATCCTCCATGCTCTGGTTTCTTCATTTGGAACTTCTGCAACTTCCTCCTATGCTTCTTCCTCATTGTCACTGATATCAAACATACCAGGGTTTCTCCTTTCCATGGCTTCCATCCTTGCTTCCAGCCTTCTCATTTGCTCCTCTGTAACTAGTTCTCCTCTTCTTCTTCCTCGTCCCCAAACTGGAACTTCGGGTCCTGGTCTTTCTCTTCTCGGTGGCATTCTCACTCCCACGTTTTTCCCTGCAAAACCTTCTCCGAATCTTCCACAGAACCTTTCCAATGGCTCTGATACCACACTGATGCCAACCCCCTCAGCGTTGGCAGATGAGAAACGTTCAAAACTACTTCCAGCAGTCCCAAGCACAGCTTTACGAATCACTGAAGAGTGCCTCTTGCCTGGGTCTTCTCTTCAAGCAGAGATTCCCCTGTCAGTCTGGAACAACCCTGCCGCGAATCTCAAGGCACAGGCGTCAACAAGAACCTGCAATTTATACCTGCACTCAACATTTAACATACATTTCACCTTCAGAGGTTTAAATTCAGGAAATAGAATACCCAACACTCAAATTCCTAAATACAGGAAACGAAATCATTTCAGGGGGGCAAAATACGCCGTTCCTTTAATTGGATCCAACATTCTGGTTACATATACGGCCTCAGAGATAGAGGACCGTCCACGGATCGATCTACAAAACAAATTACAGCGATTCAGAGCTGTCTGGTAGCTCACAGGCTATCCACGGCTGTGGGTTTTCTTTCTCTCTCGGTTTTCCCTGCCGATCCCCATTGAAACCAAAAATCCCTTTGATATATCAGGCAGCCGCTTCAACAACCCGCGGGGTTCTTTCATTTTCAAAATCAACCACCGTCATAAATAGCATCAATGCCTTAATGGCCCGAGAATTCAAAAAAAACAACAATGTATTGGTTGGAAGGCTAAAGGATCACGTGTCACCCTGCTTAGGTTGGCATAGGTGGCAATTACATCACTTTTTGGCTCAAAAGAAAAATCAAAACTTATGACGTGTTTCCAGTTAGCGCGATGCTCCTGCATCAATCTTTCACTCCAATGTGGGGGAAATATAATTTTGCAGATTGTGGTACTTCAAAGTTTAAAGATCAGGCACCCTTCGAAGATCTACAAAATTTTAAAAATATTTAACGCCTGCCAATGCCAAATCGTGGCAGGGTTTCAAAAGTTTAAAGAAGTCTGTAAAGAACACGCAGGGGTTGAAGCTTTTAACAAACTGAACATAGCTTTAAAGCTTTAATGCAGAGATCGCTTATTCACTCAGAGAGCTTAACACTTCACCATTCAATTCACGCAGAGACTAATTACTCAGGATTTTAAAAACACGCATAGCAGAATGAAAGCTTTTGTGATTTCTTTACTAACTTCTAAATGAAAGCTAATTCAGAAAGATGAGATGCGATTTTGAAATTCAATCTTTAATGTAGAACCTTTAGGATCATTGAACGCAGAGGATTTAAAAGCTATGCAGAGATCAAAGCTTCAAAAAACTTTAACGCAGCAGAGATCGAAACAGAGTGTACACTCAAAAAAAAAAAAATGCAGAGTTTAAAGAACTTAGATCTGATTGGTTTTTAAAGTAGTTTGTTGAATTAAAGGCGTAGCTAGGCTAGTTTGAAGCTTTTCAAGCAGGATCTTAGGGTCTTTAATGGATCTTTAAGCCACACAGGAGTAGATCTGAAGGAAGAACACCCAAAATTTGAAGAAAATGCAAGAAATGTAACCAACCAGTATGGTCGCCATTCTAATAACAGTGTTTAGTGCAGGGACATGTCTACACTAATTTGACTATTATTCTAAGAGTTGGTGAGTCTCTACATCAGCATTATGAAAAGATGATCACAAGTTATTTTAAATCTAGATTTATTTATCCATTTAAGACAAGCAAATTTAAGATTTACAACCATTTAAAAGTTTAAATCATACAATACAAGCAACATTCAAACATCATAATGGAAGAAACTTGAATCTATTCATAGTAGAACAATGGAGAAGTACATCCTTACTATGGCATTAGGTGTACATCCTTCTTCCTTCCCTTCCTTCACCCTTGCTTTTGAAGAATTTGAGCTCTTTCTCCTCCTTCATAATCTTTCCAACATTCCTTTGCTCTCTCCTTGTGTGTCTTTACCATGCCCCAAAGCCTTTTTTATATATCCTTGGGAAATGTGCCTTAGGCTTCTCTTTTGAATGTGGGATAATCCATTTTAGATTAATTTATCTCGAAACCCACTTTTCATAGTTTTTAGGCTTTTTGCACCATTTATAATGATTTTAACCATCATTAATGCATTTTAATGCATTGCTTAGGGAGGATTCATCTTTGCATGAACTTGTGTCATGTCTTCCTGCTGCAGGTGCATGGTAAAATTTGCTTCTTCTGTCACTTGACTAAGGGTGTTAATTTTGTTGTTAACAGATGCCCCCTAATGTGTGAGGTCCGAAGCAGAGCTAAGGGCCAAAATACATTACTGAAATTTATATTCTATATACTGATACTCTTTTTGCTGATACTCTTTATAGTTCAAAGCAAGGATAAGGGAAGGAAACCTCACATGCGATGGATTGAGGATCACACCTGTAAAACATAGCAATTTCTCAAATATATAATATCTTCCTGAGGCGGGCATACCCATGCTCAACAGTAGACAAGCATGGCCACGAACAATACATAGTGGATCCATGTCAAAAGAAATTTTTTCTAAAAATGTAAATGTGCACTTCGATGAGTGCGATGACAAAGTCTTTTTGGGCTTCTAACATGGCGGTCTAATCTTGCGCAGCTCGGGCAGTGCATCGATGAGTGATACAACTGTTTTTCCCAAGGTATTCAATACAAACTGACGGGTACGAGTTTACATCATGCGAATAAGTGATCTGATGTCGAGCATAGTAAAACACCATCTGATTACCGGTCATTGATGTATACCATTAACAGATGTGAAGAGACCCACCGATAATGATGATGGACTCTAAGGTACTGAGTACAAACTAACAAGTGTGAATAAATGATCTGAAGTCGAACACTTGTAGAGTCAAACAATCAGGGGTCATTGATGTATACCCACTGTCATTTGCGAGGAAACCTGCCACTAATGACTGCAAGATCCAAGGTACTCCCGGGTTTCTAGATCCATGTCCTAGATGATGATTTGATGTCGATAGGAATAGATCCATCAGAAGGATGTCATTAATGCATCCCACATCAACCGATACGAAACAAAGATCAATAGTCTAATATAATTTGGTAGAACTGCGAGATCCAACACTGTAAACGGACACAAGGAAGGCCGACGTGACTGGTCAGGAATATTTGAGGAATGGCCGACTCGGTTTAGACTTCCCTTGAACACATAACACGATGCAGAATGGACACTTGGCAACATAGGACTTTGAGTAACCGACCTTTAATGAAAACCACTAATGCCAGATGCATTAACGGAAGCTCCATTGTTGACGGGAAGGATAACCCATCGGTGGAGATCTGTTCAAAATATTGGTACAGTTTCCTAAGGCAAAGGTAGATGGTGTACTGATAGCGGAGACCAAATTATGTGTCATGTTCAAGGGTGACAAGGACTGACTGTTGTCGTTTTCTCCAAGGATTATACTAAAATAGTTGTGTTGAATGTTTGATTATCTTGCATAACTTTAATTCTGAAATATTCTTAGATCTTAATGAGTTTTGATTAATGAATCTAGATCTATAGATGCTTGAATGAATTCATGCTAAAACAATGGAGAAGATACATGATTACCAGGAATCCTGGTGTGAATCCTCCTCCCTTTCCATAAATTCTCCTTCCTTCATCCTTGCTTTTGAAGACTTGGAGCTCTTCTCCTTCCTTCAGAATCTCCTCAGCATGCCTTTGCTCTTTTTATCTCCCTTTACCATGCCTCCCATGCCTTTCTTATATAACATTGGAAAATGGGCCTTAGGCTTTTCTTCTAAATGTGGGATTAGTCATTTTCCTCATTTTGATTATTTTCAATTGAAAACCCACTTTTGAATAATTTTTAGGCTTTTTGCTCCACTTAGGATGTTTTAAACATAATTAATGCATTCTCAGAGAGGATTTGTCTCTGATTGAACTTGTGTCGTGACTTTCCTGTCACGGGTGCATGGTAAACATATGTTGCTCCTTCACTTAGTTAAGGGTGTCAATTTAATTGTTAACACCTATGTCCTAATGTTTTGAAAGAAAAATGTGGATCATGTACAATATTCTATATGAAAAACACTTAGATTTGGTATTCAGCTTCTAATATTCTTCTTGGCCATCAAAATTTGACAACACCTACCGCGAGCTTCTTTATTTTCATTTATGAGATTAAAAAAATGACCTACTAGCAAGGTGATATTGACACTTCCAAACTAGTATATTTTATCTTTTTGGGTGGCGTCGTATACAAAGTTGGATCAAAAGCTAGTCACTCATGCAATGCCACTAAAGAGGAGGATTTTATTCTATTAATGATAGAAAGGGAAAGTCATAACGTTGAGTGATGCAAAGGGGCAACGTGACACAAGAGATGTTGCAATGAGAAAGTTATGGAAGAAACATGAATTTAACTAGTGTACAACCTAAATTACCCATATAAAATAGTGGTGAGGTTACTTTAGAAGAATGATGTTTGTATGGTAAACTCAAAGACGCCAAATGGAGGAGGAACATAAACTATAATGGATGTTGGTCATTAGAGCAAGAAGTATCCTTTGAGTCATCAATATGGAAATCAAATTATAAAAATCCGTTGATTTCTCTCCTCTAAGTATAAATCATATTAGGGATGTACAATGGAAGCTTTGAATCTCTAATAAAGCACTGATGGAAGGGTTATATATTTTGTTGGTAGAATGTTGCAAACAACACCTTTCACAAGTTGTGTCCCAATTCCATCATCGAATATTCCTAGTTCTTGGCTTCATGGACAAAAGAGGAGAGGAAAATTCTAGTGGTAATAGTGTTGTAGTTGGAGAGAGGTTGTTGCTTACCTTACTAACTTAGATTAATGTGCTTAAGATCACAAAAAGAGTTCTATTGTTGGAAGCTACAGATTATCCTAAAAAAAGATGTAGCACTTATGCATCCTAGTAGCTTTGATTTGGTACTTTACATGCCACCACCTGATTTGGAAGGAAGAATTGAATTACTACATGTACATACTCATAATATGAAGTTGGAAAACAATGTTTATCTGCCACAAATTGATAAGTAGACACAACTTTTCACTGGAGCATCTCTTCAAGAAAATGAGATGGAAACATCCTTTAATGCATATACAAACAATGTGTTAACACTTCAGGAAATGCATTAGGGAAGGAATTAGCTTCTTTAAAAAGTGCTTTGGATCCTGCCATCATTCCATAAATGAAAAAAAATAGAGTGCACGGTGAAAATTTATGAACTGCAGGGTCAATTTAAAGAGGCACAAAAGCAAGCTGCAGAAGCTAATCTGTAGGTAGAAATGAGTACACCGATTGAATTCATTTAGAAATTAACTTTGTAGAATGAATCTTTATGTGTATTACTAATTTTTGTGGGTTTGGACACCGATACTGTTAGAGAATCACTACTAACAGTTTCACCCGAATGAGTCGTGACATGTTGAGAGCAACATAAGGTCTCGCAAACCTCTTGTCCTCAAGAATCCAAGTTGGTTGCAAGGTTGTTATGTGTTGAAATACTTCCAAAAGTTATCTAATAAAAAATTTTGATTAGGAAAACCTGTGTCTTCTTCTCTGAGATTTTGACTTATTTCAATAAACGTATTTTATTTTTTAGTTGCTTTATTTTGTGATATGTTAAATAAATCTATACATAGTAATCCTTTACTGCAATAGCATTGACATTTTTAATGTAACATGTATATATTTTATTTTAATGTAGAAAGTAATTAAGTTTCTGTATTTTTCTTAGAAGCAAACTAATTGTCATAACTACTTTGGCTTAATGCAATAATATAATTTAAATCAATAAGTTAGAAGGTTTACACTTTGTTAATGTACTTGCAACAATCCCACATTAATAATTTGTTTAGTGTCATGTCTTGCATTACAATCTGCATCACATATAGGGAAAACACTTACATTATGCAATCTAATAATGATGCGCTATTCTAATGCTCATATAACACTATGATTTCACACATAAGATTCAAATGAATAATCTAACAAACATATTATTTTTCATTTAGATTACTTACAAGCAGTTTTCTTTCGCTTACTAGCTAATGCTTTTAGTTTCCTTTATTTCTTTATTTGCAATACTTGGTGAGCATACTTCATTAAGTATATTCATTTATATATTTATGTATGACTAACATTTGTAGGTTTGATATACATAGAGGATTTAAACAATACCCAGGTTTCCATCCTCATTTTCCTCTTGACTATCCCTTCAAAGTTGTTTCCTTAGTTTTCATGTTTGAATAATTTCAGGCATCAACAGAAATTGGCAACTCCACTTGGGAGACTTTGAGTCATTCCTTTCCCTTTACCTTGGTGAATGTCCTTAACTCTAAGAAAATCCATTAGAATCTAAGGTGAACCTCATGAGTTTGAATCACTTAAAGACATTAGATTTAGGATAAGGTTCCTTGACCTATTTATAAAGTTAGTAGCTTAGTCTATTGTCCAAAGTCACAAATTTACTATTGTTTAGTTTCTCATCAACATGATTTATTTTAACAATTCTAGTCCTGGTACTAGCACTGTTATGGTCAGTTCCATGATAGAAAGCATGTTTATCCATTACAATTTGGTCATGGCTCTGAATAACCCTCAAAGATTCCTTAAGAATATGGGTATCTTTCAATACAAGGTTGATGTTGATTCTACCCCCTGACTCATCACTTTGAATATTAATCTAGCCCTGACTACTGCTCCCTTTCCTAAACTCAAAGACTCTTTTCCTAAGTTCTATCTAAAAACACATAATACATTATACAACTTAATGAGAATTTTATACTAAAAACAAGATATTTGTTGCAAGATGGTATGCGAATTTACATGAACAACTGCAAAATGGTATGTGAATTTACCAAGGGAAATCCATGCCACCTTTGGGACGATAGCCATTGTTTTTCTCACTTACTTTCAACTTCCCATACGCCTTGACCCCAGTCTTGAAATTCTCACATAATTTCGAAGGAATACCTCCACCCACATAGCGGACCACATCCATGAGTGGCGTAGATGAAGCACATTGTGCAAAATAGACATACAACCTCAGCTCTTGTTGGATTGGTTCATCAAATAACTTCAAACCACGATTGCAAAATATGTGGCAAACTTATTCCCCCAATCAGAACTAGAGTAACCAGATTGCAAGGGTTGATAACCCCCCCAAATAAGGAAAAATGCTAACCCGAGGACAAACTATTCCTGTTCGATCTGTGGAGAGTATGGTCACTATACTCACCATTGTTGACTCCTCCCAGACTATAAGTAATTGGTGGAAGCAAATAAAAATACAAGAGAAAATTGTCCTTGGGAACCTAATGCACCACAACCCAAGCAAGCTATCTTGCAGCAACCCTTTTCCAACCAATGGGTAGTCACCCAGTAGCAGTATCCTCACCCCCAAGGCGATGACTCCTTTCAAAATATTTACATGAACATGAAATATTTCAACCTATAAATTCAAGCCAAAGTCTATGGCGAGCCTAAACCCCCATAAAGGGATGATGTACCTACTACCTCGAGAGGACCATTGCAAATACCATGCCCAAGTGGTGAACAAAATATTCCAAAAGTACCACTTAGGTGCACCCCCCATAACCCTCACATGAAAGATACCCACAACTATAGTATTCTGGATGATTTGGCTCAATCACTAGTTGCCATGAAGAATTTAGAAGCGCTACAGTCATGCCCAACCCAAAGGAAGGAATTATTTGATGCAGTTGGAATTTTCATCCCTTCAGACTTGCACCTTATGAATTTCAATCTCGATAATGGTGAACTGTAACTACCCTTATCAGTTGCATTCCAAGTTCCAATTACAGTTTAAAAATTATGATCCATTGATGCATTATCGATGAAGGAACATCTACATGCATAATGCCATCTAATTTATGGAAATGATTGGGCTCACCTGAGTTAGTTCCCTCATCTATCGCCCTTCACGCATATGATGGGATACCATCACAACCAAGGGGTTTGTACCAAAATGTCCCCATTGATACAGGGGCAAAGATGGTAATGATTGATATTGAGGTAGTCGATACGCAAATCAACTACAACATACTTTTGGGTTGAATTTATATGTGATCCATGAAGGCAGTTTCCTCTTTAGTATTCCACATCATGGTGTTTCCCTTTAATGGGAAGATAGTCACCCTTGACCAACTAAATTACTATGACCCTCATGCCAACACCAACCTCAAAAAAATCCTACTCACTGTAGGGGAAGTGATTCAACTCCCTTACATTGATATATGCCTGGGCATGTACAAATATTATGACTTGCTAGGGGAATCCTCAGGTCCTTCGATTGAAATCCCCACATCGACAGATGACCTTATGTGCACTATTTTGACCTCTAAAAATACATCTCCAACTCCATCGACATCATCATCAACCCATTTGACGAGTCATGAAATTGAATAGACATTGAGTCCATCAACTCGGGAATTTTCCTAATACCCCAGTTAGTGTGACACATGCGACACATACTATAGTAGGCGGCACACCTTCAACCTTGTCTTCTACCAACACAAAAACTAAGTCCAATTCATTACGTACCAATCACATGTGTTCGATTTGCTTTCAATTTTGGAATTATAAGCACCAATTTCCCTACCTCCCTCGATTTTGGGATGCGTTGGTGACCATTCGCCTCACTCGCACTTTGGTTTAGAGTACTTCACCTCAAAAACAAGAAACAACTTCCATAAATGTCGTCACTACAACGGTGGCCACACCAATAGTGTTCGCCTTAGAAACACTTAAACTGGAAGCATCACACCTGCACCTCCCCAATAAAATGTTTCCTCCTAGGTGTATTCAAAGTCCGACACATGTTCTTAATCAGGCCTATGCCACTCACCCATGCAGATCATGTAAGTTGTTGATCCACCATTCATTTCAGTGCCCTCTGCTAGGCGCATTACAAACACTTCGTTCTGAACATAAGCGAATATTAGATAACCTCACCCCTTTGGGAATGAACCTTCCCACGGTATTCGAAGAAGATAACAAATCTACCAATGACAATAAGGATGTAGACATACCATTAGTCTCTCTTACACCCAACAATGAGGACCCTCCATTATCATTTGTTGATAATGATCTCAGCTCGCTACGGGTGCTATAGGAAGAGCACAATCCTCGTTTATTCCCCCAAGAGGAGATTATTTCCCCCCCAAAAATCCCCATCATCTACATGGATATCCTTTACATTGACTCACTACCCCTCCATTAGGTGTAAGTGTTTCATACGTTGAACCAACTCAAGTGGGATATTCCATACCTTCTAGCAATAAATATAGGTAAATTGATATAGGGTCTGAAGACCCCTTCTCTTCAGATGAAGACATGTTAGAGGAATATTTATTTTCCACGGATGAAGCAATAATGGATTCCATTGACTTACATGAGGCCCCATGGGATGACTTCCATCATCGGTCATCTTTCACCCCTAACGATGCCAAATCAGTCACTCCAGTGGCCGAGCAATACACCATTGAATCAAAAGACTTTGTAACTGCTAATCACGTTGATTGGTTCATGAACCCAATCTCGACCCCAAATTCCTTTGAAGAGGGAAATCTAACTAATATTTCACACATGCATTATGACCGCACACTATGACCACCAAGCCTGACCTCTCACCTTGAGTAAGGGAGAGTTTTTCCAAGTTTTCAATGCAAAAAGGACACCAAACCTGGATCGATAAATTTGTATCTAAATGGACAGATCCCTCTGTCATAAATAAAATCCTACCCAAAGGGCATATATATTGACAGATCCTGAAGGAATGATCCTCAACATCCCTGTCAATGGGTTGTACCTAAAACGTTTCTTTCCATAATACCACGTGCACACCACATATGCGCTATGTTTTTGATGATTATTTATTCATTGTCAATACCTTTGTCATATTATCTATTACACTTGGCTATCTGCATCATGTGTGCAGGAGAGTGACCAAGAAACTGAGATTCCAACCCTTTCAGCAATGGCATAGGACTTGCATCGTAGGTATCATTTTGAAATTGGCATATCAACAATGCTTTCCCTCTACTTACATTGCATTTACCAGTACTTCTGTTGATAACCATAGATTCCTAATTCCCAGTAATGATGTGCAATCAATGTCATCACTGAGAATATCATGTAATTACCCCCATGGGTGTGTGCACCATTGCAAAACCCTATCATAATTTGGTACCCATGATGTCGAACCACCACAAGTATGAGGAATCTGATCAAGTTTGAAAAGGTCAACCCATGGTTCATCATTTTATAGTTGCACATTTATTCCTCGACACTTGTTTTGATAGACTCATAGTTAACCAATTATACCTCCATGAGTAATCTACCATCTGCACTCTTCCTTGTATCATAACCTCCACGAAGGAAACAATGTCCCCCCACCCTTCGAAGAAACCAATTCTATTCAGTTATTCCAGAAGGAAAAATATGCATGGAATTGATTCATGGGGCGCTCGTCTCCGCGTTTGCAAAAAACCCTCACATAATCATGGAAGCAATTCCCCAACCCACTTAAAACCATGGGAATTTATCCCATCATCAAATTGATTCCCTGATTCACCCAAAACCGTGGGAATCCCACCCATCATCAAATTGGTCCCCCAACACATTCAAAACCATGGGGACCCCACCAATTATTCTTTATGTACAAATAGTTCCCCAATCAACACAAAATTGTGGAAACCCTGGATTCTTTTGGAAGCTACCACTAGTCTCCTTTGATCGATGCAGTTGACTATCTATATCCCCAACACTATCAATTTTGTTAGTCACCATTACCCTCAGTATTGTCTCTCCAACAAAGAAGTTTGTCTCCCTCCATTACACTTTGTACCTCTATTTGAGGAATGATTCCGTCAGTTACTCCCCAAGTTTACATCGATCAAAGAAAGTTATGAGCCCCACACTTATTATCTAGTCTTGTGTCAGGTATGTCAGTCTTACAGTTGGTTATAAAACGATATTGGTTCTTAAGATAAGACCCTCATCTTATCATGTAATTCAACTCTCATCGACATCAAATCACCATATTCTGAGAGTTGCAGTAGCTACAGTTGTACCTTGGGGTCCCTTTCAATCAATATAAGGGATTGCCTCGAACTAAGTAGGGAGAGTCATTAATGATCCCTAACTTAGTGGTCTCCCAAATGCTCGACGTGAAAACATCTATCGCATCAGGGGGTGCCATATGTTTCGATGATATCAGTATTCACATTTATAAATCATGGTAGCAGCACATTTGGTACAGTGAGGTGCCCCATCCAACAAATTCACTAGTATTCTGGTCCCCCATCCCAGTGGGATTCTCATCATCATCAATATTTCTTCTTCTTTGACACCAATAACATCATTTCTAGGTTCATCTACTCTTACATGGATTGAATCTTCCTTCGTCCATGTACCAAAAGTATAATGAGTTGACCCCTTGATATCCTCTTATTGTAGTCATCTTGACAAATTTTCATGAGCATGGGTATGCCCACCTCGTTTGTATAAAACACCATTATTTGTTACATCTTCACTGTAGTTACCAACAATATTCCCCCATGGGAGGAACTTTCTCTCCACACTTGCCTCACAACTTACAAGAACAAGAGAGAACTAAAGAAACAATGATGCATTATCGGCCCTACAGTACCATTCGAACCTCATATATCAAGGGGCATCTGCTAATGCTTAAATTTATCACACACGTGACATTTCATCTAATCTTGCAGTAAGGCGTCATCAACATATAGAATGTAGCTCACCGAAGACATCCTCATCATATACAAAAAACAATATGAGTCCAAAAATGCTAAAAAGCAATCAAAAGAAGAGGGTGCATGGTTAAATCCTTGTTCACTCGTGCTAGTTCTGTGCTTGGGTGGGCCTTGCGCGGATTTTCCTTTAAAATCTGTGCCACTATCAAAAAAAAGGGAACTTAACTAACCGCAACACATTGAAGGCTTTTGATATCTCCCTCGCTAACAAAAATTCGAATTGAATAGCCCCCCTTGTGTACTTTGGAGCTAGTTCATGAAGTGAAGGAGCTCACACTTGGATCTAGATGTTTCTTGGCCACCTCTTGGCCTATAAAAGGAAGCCTTGGGAATGAATCTAAGAAGGGGAAATCATAGCAAGGTTATGTTTTTGGAATGTGTCGAGACTTCCTCTTAATTCACCTCTTCCTCCAACTATTGGCATTCCCCAAGCTCCCTTGCCACCTTCCTCCAAGGGGAAAGTGTTTCTCTAATTGTTATTCAATTTATTTAGCATTTAGTGTGGAAAAAAAGGAATTCCCTAAGGGATATTGTTCGCTTCCCTTGAAGATTGCACCTCCTAGGTGAATCTACATGTAACAAGCTTGACCATTGGGAAATCTAACTTGGTTCTAGCATCTTCTTTTGTTGTGGTTTGCATATCTTCACTCTCTTTGTTTATTTCATGTTATGTGTTTTTATTTTGTTTTGTTTTCTAACAAGAACTTGCAGGATCAATTTGGATTTACCTTTTTTGCTTTAGTAACATAATACTAGGCCTTAGTAGCAACCTATAAGGATTTCACCCCTCAAGTGGGAAGAGCTACACAACTTTGTGATATTTTCCCCACAACAATGATGTTGATGCTATTAAGTTGATTGTTGATTGCAACAAATGTAAGTCTATTTTAGTCTCCATAAAGAAAGTGAAGCAAACCATAGCAACTATCCAAATGAATTTTAAAGTACATGCTTAAACTTGGTGGGAAAACTATGCACACAAAAAAAAAATCATCATTATTCATTCTTCCTTTGTTGGTTCTAACATTTCATTTATCATGTATCATGGCTTTGTATTTCAAGTTCATTCAATACAATCATTGTCTAATTGGTTTGGCTTCTAGTTGAATTTATCCAAATTCTTTTGGAATACCCTATGGGTCATGATAGTTGTAGGAAAATACATCAATGAACCCCCTAAACAAGGTGACAACTCCAACCACTATTCAGAGATCCTAACAATCTACAATCTCCATGTACTTTGGACGCTCGTTTTCTTTGACATTGTTAATCTTGTTTGAAGGGACACTTCTAGTCTCCTCCCATTCTGTGTTGATCACAAGGTTTCTCATGCACCTGTCAATCATTGATATATTTTCCTACGTAAATAAGGGGAACATAATTAGTCTTCTAAACTTGTAAAAATTTGAAGAGAGAATTGTTGGTATGGCATGTGCTCCCATGTAAAATTGGTGTATTTTACATGGGAGCACATCCCATACCAACAATAAATACTTGATCCCTTCGCATGCCAATTATTCCAAAGGGATTTTACACCTCGATGATCCAAACCTTTATTTCTATGGAAATGAAACATAAGGTATGAAGCATTGGAAGGTTTGTTGTTACAATATGATGTAGTCATGAATCCTATTAGTATTTTAAATGAAAAAGGTACAACATATATTACACCTGGAGGGACTTCAAATGTTTTTTCAAAAGGCTCAATACTCAAAGGAATTGAAATTCATGGGGAAATAAGCACTCATTTTTTATTGATGCAATTTGATGTGCAATCTTAGGGACAATTTCATACAAATAATTTGAAATTCGTAGCTCAGAGGGCTCCTTTTTTTTGTCTCCGTCGATCTATTGACCTTGCTAGTCTCCTCTGGGAACACCAGTATCCCCTTTTCCTCACACTTTGTGCTATCAAAATTCCTCAGACTCACTCTTCTTACCCTGCACTAGATGCTCTCGACGCTCTCGATTAGCTCTTCTGGTTTATGATGTGTTTTATTTTATTTTATTTTTATTTTGTAAAATAAATTAAATTGTATATAGTTTTTTATTTGTTTTTCTATATTCTTTAATTTTTTTTATATTATATTGTTTTATAATACACCCCCCCTACACTTCTTCCTCCTCCCTATTTTATCATTTCCCCATGTACATTTCCTCAAGCCTCATTTGATACCATGATTACTAGGCTAACAACTTCACCCTTAAGGTCCTAAGTAATAAATTACAAAGGGTAAAAGTTTTGATAATCATTAATATATTTTATATTTACATCAATATTAATGACAACCATCCATGCTATTTATTATCACCATACCAACCAACCAACAATGCCAACAAATGCTTAGCATGCCTTTAGATATTTTAAATGCATACAATAAATTTATAATAACACCAATCAATAACTTAAGTGATTAATAATCCTAGTTAACAACTAATTAATTAATGTAACCATACTAGTGTACTTACACTGAGTATGTTTATGTAGTTAGGGCTCACATACCTCACACATGTACTAATAAGAATGAACAACCGATGCTTTCAATTCACAATTCCTTTTTTCCCACAATCATGTATTCATGACGATATTTAAAGTTAGCGCATTATCTAATAAATTTCACTAACAAAGATTACAATGATTCAGTGAAAATGACACATTAGTATTCACACAAAATTTATAGATAGCTAGGCTCGTCTATTAGGAAAGAAAATAAATCTAATTACAATTCCCTATTAGTAAAATATGACATAGGGATTAGCCCTATAGGTGGATCAGTAAAGCCACCCTCCTTTAGTCCTTGGGGGCTTTAGGAGGTCTCAATTTCATGTTCAAGTGTTGTTAGTTTGAGTTGATTTAAATATCGCAGATTTATAAATTTTGTATGCGTCGGACTTCTGACAATTGTTGGCATAGTCAACGTTGACTCTTTCAACATTGACCAATCAACTGTGATCATTGCAAGCTTTCAACGGTTCTCTCTTAATCGTTGGTGTTTTGATGGTTTGCTGTCAGATTACCAACAGTTATTCCTAAGATGTTGGTGGTCCGACGCTTTAGAGAAAAGCATTGGAAGACCAGCAGCATACCATCGGAACACCGATGGTTTAGAGATAACCATCGGTCGAACGACGAACGTGGGCTAGTTTTAAAAAAAATACATAAAAAATAGATTTGTATCTTGTATTTTTTTACGTCTGTCCGTACCGTTGGATAATTTCGCCTATTTTTGAGCCAAAATGTTATAGCATATAAACAATTAGTCAGAGGGATTGACCACAAGATCTCCTACATAAAACTCAAATACTTAACTACCACCAAACTCAAGATAACCCACAAAACTTTATTATAATAGACCATGAGATCTCGTATGTGAAATGGAAAATACTTAACTACTCAAATTGACCCACCAAAATTCATAAGTTCCTACATAAAACTCAAAATACTTAACTATTCAAGATATGGAAGTAAGTGTTACCTTAATTTCTAGGAGTTCCTTTTAAAGTATTTTTTAATAAATTTGGTATATATTTTAGAATTGACTTAAAGTTATTAGTCCTTGTTGTAAGCAAAGACCATTGTTCCCATTTTTTAATTAATTTAAGTCGTACATCAAAATAAATAAAAATAAACATTTATTTTTATAAAGTTTGAAATAAATGCTTATTTAATTTAATTTTAAAATAGAAATATTAGAGTGGTATTTTTATCAATGAAAGATAATAAAAAATAAAAAATAAAATAAAAAAGCATTATGTCATGTTGGGGCATTACGTCATTGTGGGGTGGTCTGTGTCTGAGTAGGGTTATAGGTAGATGGCAAAGTGCGTTGAATGAATGTATTAATAATTCTAGGAGTGCATCTAAAGGTTTCATTCTTCAATATCGACTCTAGAAGTGTCCCTTTGTAGCTTTCCCAATGATCTAATCGTTGGATAGGTTCTTTGTATATGTTTCTTTCAAGATGTTTCTTTCCTCAATATTGGCTTCGGAAGAGTCCCTCTGTAGGCTTCCTAGTGTTCCAATGTTGGATAGGTTCTTTATATATTTTTTCTTTTGATTTTCAAGCTTCTTTTTCTATGTTTTTCTGCATGGACCCTGTGGACTTAAATTAATATAGTTTAGAATCCAAATGCTCATGAGTAAGGAAACTATTGTTTGTTAACAATGATTTTGAAGTTATTGAGCATAAATTTATAGAAATGGTGGCATGTCGAAGCCCCATAGTGATAGACATCATTTTGTATATGTATGACAATGCAACCTAGTTTGAGAAAATCATTCATTAGGAGTGTGGCACCATTTACTTCCTATAGAAGTGCATCCTGTAATATCCCTCCCATCCTACCAAGGCTATGGAGAGAACACTAATGATAATACTAGACATCTAGCCCCATACTTAGTAAACAAGCATTCATATAAATGAAGATGGGCATATGAATCTGCATAAATATTTGAAAACACAGCAAAATTAAGTTCTATTACACATCCATCGTACATTCAAGATATTCATGTCATTCATCCATTGAAACAATACATAATTAGCACATGAGAGTAATTATCTTGAAACCAAGTAGTCCCTGAGCAACCAGCTATGCAACTGCAACGTTCCTCCTAACCATAGGCCAGTTGTGCTTATCAATCTCTTGATGCAACTGCCACCCCCGAGCTGGGCATGATTTCTAAAATGAACCAGGAAACAGCAGACTCACACATAGCCAAACATACACCAAAATGATCCAATCCAATCTACAATTGGGTTTATCAGGCTGCTAGGAAATGGAAAGGAAGAATTGTTAAGCTAGTGAGTTCATGCACAGAGCCATGGATACCTCTACAAGATCTATCTAGCTTGGCACCCACAATGCCTACACACCCCACTCAAGGAAGTATTCCCTTCACCAATGCACAGTCCCTCAGGCCATACCTTCCAATCTAGAGTGTCCAAGGTGTGCATAGAAGAGTAGCCAGCCCTCTTGATCTTCTTGAGAGGTTATTTTCCCCCCTAGGTTTATCAAACCAATTCTGTCCACTACCACTCCAAATCTCTTGCTCACAGGTTCAAACCAAAACAGGGATGCACATAACAGCAAAACCACAATTACTGGGCATGAGAAAAATGTTTCTTCAGTGGGATGTCCAAAATGGGGCTTCTACTAGTTCAGAAAAATGTGGGAAATCCCAAAACGAAAAATGGAAGATGGGGAACAACCCTGGAGAGCAGAAATCGTTTTCAGAAAAACGTCCATAGGCATTTTGGGGCAAAAACGACCTCCATTATAGTCCCAATTCGTGGCACTCGTCTCCCAGCTGCTGTACAATACAAAAACGAGCTCCCAGGCATGGAAAATGCAGGAAAAATGGTGAAAAATGTGATGGGGAAAGCCCAGCTAGCTCAGACTGCGTGAGAGGTCAAAGGCCATGGGTGAAGAATGGCTTTGGGCACCATTTCGTGGGTGTTTTCTTGCCCATGGAGGCAAAATACGATTTTCCAGGTTGGTGGATTTCCCATACTCGAAATTGACTACCATACTTCTCCACTCCCAAGGCATTAATTGCCTCAACCAACTCTTGGAAGAATTAAATGATTGGGTGCCTAACCCAAAATGGGTAGTTGGTGGTTTATGTGTTTTCTCAAAGAAATGGATTAACACCATTGGCTCATGGGTTTGTATAATTTCCCTCCCTATTCCTTGTAGACTCATGCCCCGTATCTTTGCTGCACTGCATAGCTAGTTGTGGGTATTTCATTAAAATTTGTATTTACATGATGTCTTCATTTACATTGTGCCTATCTAGCACAAGAGCCATATGCACCGATTTTTAATTGCCGATACATAAAATGATAAATCAATGGCGGGGCCTTTGCCTTGAGCTCCTCATCATGATTAAATAACAATATTTACGTCATTTACAATTTTAATGCCACAGGGTCAAAATGGGGATATTACACATCCAAACAAGATAGTTATCCTTTGATACTTCTTATGATTGAATATTTCTTTTTCTATTTCATGTTCAACCACTGGTTATGGATGAATTGTACATGCATGTTTTCTCTGAGCAGTTAGTGATACATCGACTCCATCCATGGCATTTTCTGAATGAAGCAATTATATCCCACTACATGCATTAATTCTTGCAAATTTTGGGTCTAGGCAATCCTTGCAATAGAAGATCATAATATTCCCTTTGTCATTTTCCATTTCTTGTGTACAAGATGGAAATATCTTCTACAAGAGGAAAATAAGAAACAATGAGAGCTACCTAGGCAACCCGAACCCACTGAATATTGTCAGAATAAAAGTTTTTATTCTCATAGTCTTGTTAAACTCAACCATGATATCTTTCAACGACATCGTCCAACTCTAGTGTTAGATTTAGACTAGTTAGAAGAAAAACCTTGAACACGAATGTGTTCACTTCAAGTTTAGGCATGGATTCTTCCTAAAAAACACAAAAAATAACTTAATTAGGATTACAACTATAATTGACCTAATCATCTTGGGTTCGAGTTCATTTAGTCTTTTCTTTTGAAGGAACCCAAATAAGCTAAGTTTTTATGTTGTTGTAGAAGTCATTAAGGATGTCGAATTCAAAACCCCAAGTGAGTTTGGAAGTAGTGAACATATTTCATCGAAAAAGACTCCGTGTTTTAGAGGAACATGTCCCTCCTTTGATCCCATTAGAGGATATATGTATGCCTTGAAATCCTATTTCCAAGTCTAAAGTTAGCCTCATTTTTTGAGTATGAGTATTCTCCAATATAGATGAGTACTTAAGAGAAAAAAATACCCATTTGCAATCCTTTGTAACATGCGATGATACTATGTAAAGGCTTGATATAAGACCTCAAAGGAGCATGATGTCCATTATGATAGAAAACACATTTACCCAAGAGATTTTTATGGGCTCTTGTAACATACCCTAATATGTGAGTTTGTAAAGTAGTGAATCTAGAAAAAATTTCATATCATTAACGATTCTTCAGAATAATACTTTACAAATGAAAGGACTAAACTTCCTAACCTACTTCCATGACTAAAATGACGATTAGTTAAATTGAAACATTCATCATGCACCATGGTTTTTACCTTGAAACATACTCATGAAATTCTTACCCTGAAGTAGTAACCTCCAATGTTGACTGAATTCATACATTGTACACATCTATGTGGTCGATCGGCAGAGTTTTTCCCCTTGTTCTCACTAACCTTCGATTATACTTTCAAACCAATAACCCACGGTTTATTTAATTATTCTTCTTATCTTATAAGAAATCTTTATATGCATATTTATATTTGCATATATAATATATCAAAGAGTTTACCAATCTAATCGTTATAGAGTTTGTAAGTAATTTATTCCATAAATATACTGAAGTGTAGTATCCTATAAAGAATATTTTCCTTCGAGATGAATATACGCTATAGTCCCTATAGCTTATAAAATCTTATTTCTTAAGGATATAGTCTATAGCTCCTTCATAAGGACAAACCGTAACATATTTCCTTCTTACTTATTGTCCACTACCCCATACTTTAGATAAAGGAATATGGTTTGGTTTAGAGGTAAACCTTATTTGGTAGTCGGTTGGGTTTTTAGATGACCACCTCTTCCTTCCCATAGTGAATTTACATGTCTCATCAATTAGTCACGTTAATGCTTTTAAGTCTCCTAGGTCTATATCAACCATTATAACTTAGTAGAAATAAAGACAAGATTTTATGGTTTACTGGTGGGGCCTTGCCCTTGAGCTCCTCACCAATAAACCGATACAATAATCAAATACATTTAAAATAGTAATAGAAGATAGGAGAGGGATATCACAGCTCTTCTCTCCATCTAGAAATTTTATGACTAATGAAAGAGAGGTATGTTTCTACTCCAAAGTGTTTATTTTCTTATATATCCTAGAACTACCATTGTTAGTATTTCCTATATTCATTTGTGAGAAACATGTTAGAAACATATTGTTTGGGAGTATCTAATAATAAATTTGTATATCTCTATTTATCATTTTAGAATACTTTCTATGAATTTAATTTCTCCTCTTTGCAACAAAGTAAGTAAGAAACATTGTTTAAATGTTCCTAAAAAGGTAGTTTATTTCTAGCTTTATTTTTATTATCGAATAATTGCAAAAGGCGACAATTCAAGGAAGAGTTTCATGTGTCAACAACCACTTTTTGGATTCAAAATCACAATATCCAACCAAAGTCTAGCTCTTGTAACTTCTACACCCATCCCAAAAGCCCTTGTCACTGCAAATATGGTCATCGGTCTTGAAAAATTGACTATATTGCCTTGACTCCCAAGTAGTAAGTTTTCATCCATTAAATTATCTCTAAAGTAGCTCAATGGTTAGAAATCATCCATTAAATCCGTAATTTGGAAGATCAAATTGGAAAAATAATAATATGCTTTGATTTGATTAATGTTTTAGGGGTCTTTTCTTTTTTAGTTTTTGAATTTCTTAAATTGTTTCTAGGTTTAAATAATTCAAGTAATTATAGAATGAATTTTCCTTCTATTTGAGTTGTTTTAAATTTCATCCAATGAATTCTTTCTTAGGTTATTAGATTGTTAGAAAACATCCATTAAATTATTAGTTTAAATCTCAAACAAAAACAAATAGCATGAATTTCGTTTCAATCTTGTGAGGGGTTGTAATTTGTTTGCATAACCTTAGAATTTGGATTTATTAATTAATTTTAAGTTTTAAACAGTTTTAAGCGAATAAAAAAGTGCATCTTTTTTGCAGTTTGAGTTGTTTGAAGCAAATTTCATAGAAATAATATATTTTATTTAAATTTGTTTAGGCAATTTTATGGAAATAATCTTTGATGAAGAAGTGTCCTCAGACACACAATTTTATTAATAAGGAAAAAGAAATTACATCACACTCACAAGACTCTCTCTTAACTTCTCATAGAGAAGAGAACTTGTTTATATAGCTCAATCCTAAACTAGAAAGTAGGATGACAACCAATTATTAATCACATGGAAATGATAGGTGTCGTTTACAAAGCAACAATCATATTCAAAGTCTACTTGCACATTAATCTAATTTATTCTTTTAATATAATACTAGAAAATACCTAAACTATAAAACTTAGGATTAAGAGGTCTAACATTTCCCCCTTTAATCCGAAATTTTATATTTACAAATGCCAAGTTCATCTCTGAACTTAGTGAATTTTGTTTTACCAAGTGGCTTGGTAAAAATATCTGAAGTTTGATCTTTAGATGGATAATACTGAGGCTTTATGATGTCTTTGACAACGACAGATTTGATGAAGTGATATTTTGTGTCGACATGCTTTGTCTTTGAATGAAAAACTGAATTCTTGGCCATCTTTATTGCTCACTGACTGTCGATTAATAAAGTGGTTGTTGACTTTTGTGTAACACCAAGATCCTATAATATCCTGTGTAGCCAAACAATGTCACATGCTGCTTCCCAAGATGATATGTACTCGGCTTCTGCAGAAGAATTAGCAACTGTAGGCTGCTTTTTACAACTCCAAGAAATTGTTGCTGAACCCAAATTCATTAAGTACCCAGAAGTGGATATATGATTATCAATGTCTCCTGCAAAATCTGCATCTGAATATCCAACAAGTGTAAAGGCTTTACATTTCTTGTAAAGAAGACCAAAGTCTTTTGTTCCTTGAATATATCTTAACAACCTTTTTGTTGAATTCCAATGAATTTCCCTTGGTTCCTGCATAAACCTTGAAAGTATACTAACTGAATATGATAAATCTGGGCGAGTATTTGTCAAATAAAGAAGGCTTCCAATCAATTGCCTATACTTTGTACCATCGACCAAATTCCCCCCTTCAAATTTTGACAATTTCAAATTCTGCTCCATAGGGGTAAGAGAAGGTTTACACTCTTCCATGCCAAATTTCTTCAATAAATCAGTGGCATATTTAGTTTGACTAAGGAAGATGTTGTTTGGATGTTGACTGACTTCAACTCCGAGATAGTAATGAAGTGTTCCTAAATCTGTCATCTTGAATCCTGCTTGAAGTTCTCCTTTAACCTGCTTGATGTGATCTTCATTATTTCCAGTTATGATTAAGTCATCAACATAGAGTATAATAATCACAAAGTCTTTGTCTTGCATCCGAAAATACAAAGTATCATCAGATTCACTTCGTTGAAAACCAACTTTTCGAAGGTATTCATCAATCTTTGTATACCAAGCTCGAGGAGCTTGTTTCAAACCATATAAAGCCTTTATGAGTTTATAGACTTTATGTTCTTGTCCTTCAACCTCAAATCCTTGGGGTTGAGTCATGAAAACTTCTTCTTTCAAATCACCATTCAGGAAGGAACTTTTAACATCCATTTGATGTAATTTCCAACCATTCTGTGCAGCCAAATTTATAACTGTTCTGATTGTATTCCACTTAGTTGTTGGAGCAAAAGTTTCATCATAATCAATGCCTTCTTGTTGAGCAAATCCTTTAGCTACAAGTCTTGCTCTATACTTATCAACTTCGCCATTTGACTTGTACTTTATTCGATAAACCCATTTGCAACCTATGGGTTTAACATTAGATGGGCAATCAACTAATTTCCAAGTGCCATTTTCTAGTACAGAGTTATATTCACTAAGCATAGCTTTCTGCCATTCCTTTTGTTTCATCGCTTCAGAAAAAGAATCAAGTTCAGTGGAAGCAAAAAATGCAACATTTGTTTCTTGTGTTGAAGAACTTCTTGTTCCTGTTTTGTTCACTTCATCAGGACGAACATCTTTTAGAAGTTGTATGGCCCATTTTGGTCTTTGATGTAGAGTAGATTCTGCACTTGTCTCAGTCTCATCATTATTATCAAAAATTTGATTTTGATAAATATAAACTGAGCTGCTTTCTGATTTTGAAGATTTTGAACTTGAAGTATCACTATCAGAAGAATTCTTCTCATTACCATTTGAAGGTTGTGAAATTTCTTGATTTGATGAAGGAAGAATCTCAGTTGAAATAATATCCTTTTCAAACCATAAAGATTGAACTGGTTTGTTTTTTATCTTACCCTTAGTCTTAATCTTTTTCTTTTCTAAGCGACTAAGGAGATGATTTATTTCATCTGAATTTGTACTTTTTGTTTCATCAAATATCACATCCCTACTCACAATAAATTTTCCATCAGAAAGCAACCGATACCCTTTCTTTTGATCAGAATAGTCAATGAAGATGCATTTGATACTTCGAGAATCTAACTTAGTTCTTTTCTCCGTTGGAACTAAGGCACAACAAACAGAACCAAAAACTCGAAGATGTTTAACTTTAGGCTTATATCCATACCAAGTTTCATATGGTGTAACTCCATCCAAAGAAGCTGTTGGAGATCTGTTCCTCAAATATACTGTAGTATGTACTGCTTCAGCCCAATGTGAAGAAGAAAGTCCTTTAAACTGCATCATGGATCTTGCCATTCCCATTAAAGTACGGTTCATTCTTTCAGGAACTCCATTTTGTCGTGGAGTATATGCATTAGTGAACTGTCTTTTGATCCCTCTGTCTTTACAATAATTCTGAAATTCATTGGAAGTGAACTCCCCACCATTATCTGTTCTTAGAGTTCCAATCTTCTCTTTAGTTTCTCTTTCAACCAAGTTTTGAAATTCTTTAAACTTTTCAAAAGCTTCAGATTTTGCTTTTAGAAAGTATACCCAAGTCATGCGGGTAAAATCATCAATAAAGAGTAAGAAATATTTACACCCTCCTAGAGAAGTTTCCAAAGGCCCACAAATATCACTATGAATAAGTTGCAAACACTTGTTTGCACGCCAAGATGAAGTAGGAAATGATTCTCTACTTTGTTTTCCATAAATGCAATCTTTACATCTTGCATTTATCTTTTTGAAAGTGGGCAACCCTTTAACCATTTCTTGCTTTTGAAGTTGAGAGAGACTGTCAAAATTTAAGTGTCCATATCTAGCATGCCATAATCTTATAGGAGAGTTCTATGACTCTACTATATCTGCAAAATATTGATTTCGAGGTATGACAGTTCCTTTTATTCTAAGAAGCTTCCCATCTTCATACCCTGTCATAACAGTTTTATAATTCTGTTTGATTGAGAGAATTTTAATCAACCCATCTCTCATTGAAATTGTATGACCTGCTTGTCGTATTGTTACTAAGGATAGTAAGTTCTTTTTGAAAGTTGGAACATACCAAATATTTGATAAGAACTTTTCACCAATACCAAGAAGATAAATTTTCACACAACCTTTTCCCTGAGGTGTATGTACAGTGTCATTAGCTAGAAAAACTGAATTCAGCTTGCATTCATTAAAAGACCAAAAGAAATCTTTTCTAAAAGTCATATGTTGAGTTGCCCCTGTATCTAACAACCAAGCATCTTCAAAATCATTACTAGTAGATAATAAAGCTTGTGATGGTTGAAAAGCTGAAAAAACAAACTCAAAACCACTTTCATCTTCCTATTTCCCTTGATTACTGTCATTTGTATACTGTGCTGAATTTGAAGGTTGTTTATACTTTGGAAGCTTGTTATTCGAGGTTCTACAGTCGGTAGCAAAATGACCAACTCTATTACATCTTCTACAAGTGATTTGACTCATATCCCTTCCTGTTTGATTGTTTTGTGATCTCTCTGACTCAATCCTTCTCAAGAAGTTTGATCCTTGTTGAAAATTTGATCCTTGGAAATTGTTGCTTCTTCCTTGACTTTGTCCTCTTCCACGACCTCTAAATGAAGACTGATTATGACCTCTACCTCTTCCTCTTGAGTTTTCTCCTTTACTAGAGCTAGTAAAGAGAACATCTTCACTAGACTACTTTTGTTTTCCAAAAGTTTTACTATGTTGAGTTAACAACTCACTAAAAGAATCAAAAGTGGTAGATGTTAACTTATCAGCAATTTGCAGAGTTTCAATGCATTGTCGATAGGATTCTAGTAATCCATTTATAAAAATTGAAATGAGAAAACTATCTTCAAGTTTACCATATCCTCCCTTAATGATATCTTAATGAATATTTTTAACTATGGAAATGTATTCTGATACATCCTCTTTCTCTCCTAATTTTTGACTTAACAATTTCATTTGTAAGTCAATTCTTTGAGAAGCAGGTGGAGTGTCAAAAAGTTTTTTAAACTGTTCCCATGCAGTCCATGCTGAGGTAGTATTTTCAATGTGAATACATAAATGCTCAGCAAGAGATGAATGAATTAATGCAAATGCCTTTTCATTTTGTAGTTCCCATTTTGCTAAAGCAGTAGCATCAAGAAGCATAGTTGAAGTTGTATCCCCATCACAAATTCCTCGCCATAGCTCATTATAGACTAGAGTATTCTTCATATGACGTTGCCATGACTTATAATTCTTTACTCCATCATGTTTGTCTGAGTCGGTGAAGAGATTGACTATCTTCGACATGATTGTAAGCAACAAAGAAAATGCAAAAAAAAACGCTCAAGAAAGAGTGCCTTTTTAGGGGCTTGGCCTTGACCCTCTAAAAAGCCTCGTCAAAAAATAATATGAGAGAGTATTTTACTGACTCTTCTCACATTCATTTAAAAAAACATTTCTGCCTTATAGCTCCAAAAATACAAAGTCTTCGACTCACAAAGCTCAATTTGCCTTTTAAAAATTGAACTAAAAGTCCAATTTTTTTTTTTTTACAATATATGAAAATTAATTTATAAAATTGAAAACGCTGGCAGATTTGGGGATGGCTGTCTCTCAGATTGAAATCGTATTATTGAATAAGGAGTTCGCTGTTACTGTATCACAATGGCTCAGGATCGGTGCTCTGCTGGAGATCACGCTCACTGGAGATGGATCGGTGCTTGATTGCCCACGCTGATGGCTCATGGTTATGGATCACGCTGGATCGGTGCTGGAGATCAAGCTCAGGTTGGATCTGATGGATCTGTTCACGATGGATTTGGTAGATCGTTGGAGAAATCGCTGGAGAAATCACAGTTTTGATCTTCAAATAGCTCACAGTGGATCGCTGAAGACTGATCACAGTTCTGCTTGTAATGTTCGCTGTATAGAGAAATCGCTGGATATATTTCCTCAGATCAAATCTTGTCGTTGGCTGATGAATATTGATTCAAATTGAAAATTTGGCTCACAGATCACGCTGGAGATCAGGCTCACACTTACTAGAGATCAATGGACGTTGATCGGTGCTGGATTTATGGATGCTGATCGATGCTGGAAGTTGACTGGTTACTAGAGATTGGTGATTAAGGATCTGCTCACGCTGGGACAGATGGATCGCTCAGGATTCACTCACGCTCCCGCTCTAGAGAATATAACTGCTGAATCGCTGGTTGATGGCTAACGCTGAAGATTAGCTCAAAAATTCGAGTGATGGCTCACGCTGGAGATCTCTGACACTGGAGGAGATCGCTGATTTTGGTAGATCAAATGGATGTGGAATTGATCCAGATCGGTGCTGAATGATAGATCGTTGATGATTTTATTTTTATTTTTATTCAGATCTCCAAGCAAAAAGAATATAGCAGAATCCAGAACTTTACAGATCAAGATTGAAACTTTAATGACTAAAGAAAAGAAAAAAAAAAATTACAAATCAAGATCAGATTCACCATAGATTTTAAAAAACTGCTAAATTAAAAAATCTATAGATCTAAACAACAAAAACCTGGCAATGGATAAATCTGCAATTTATCACAACTAGCTTTTCCTTATCAATTTTGATAACAAAAGTTACCTCCCAAAGAACGTTGTTGTCACCACATGGATGTTGTGAAGACTTGCACCCTTTGTCACTCCAACATCAGTTCATCATGGCTCTGATACCAAATGACGAAGAAGTGTCCTCAGACACACAATTTTATTAATAAGGAAAAAGAAATTACATCACACTCACAAGACTCTCTCTGAACTTCTCATAGAGAAGAGAGCTTGTTTATATAGCTCAATCCTAAACTAGAAAGTAGGATGACAACCAATCATATAATCACATGGAAATGATAAGTGTCATTTACAAAGCAACAATCCTATTCAAAGTCTACTTGCACATTAATCTAATTTATTCTTTTAATATAATACTAGAAAATACCTAAACTATACAACTTAGGATTAAGAGGTCTAACAATCTTGCCAAGCATTTTTATTTAGCTTTTGGTTGTAAAACTAAATAATTGTGGGAATTCACTTTAGGACCATCATTCAATTTAAATAAATATAAATTCATTGCCATGCACTGATTACTTATTCAAACTATCAATATAACAATTCATTGCCATGCACTGATTACTTATTGAAGTGAATATTAATCTCTTGAAGATATAACAATAATTGATCAGAAAGTTCTTAGAAACTTTCTCCACCCACAAAAGGATCAATACCAAAATAGACTTGTAATCCATTCCCAACCCTCCAAGAGAGCCATTGATGCAGGTGGGAATGAAAAAATCCAATCCAACTCACTTCCCCTAGGAAATATTGCTATTCTCTGAAATCGAACCACTAAACTTAGCTAAAAACCAGTTAAGTCCTTCTCAATGGCGAGCCTTAACTTCAAAATAGGCCTTCCACAATGTTCTGCCTGCCAGAATTAACTTTCTACAACAGCCTTGTAGAAACGTCTTCTTTCCGCAATTTCGAGCGTCCATCCACAATGATCTTTCTGCAACCATCTTCCCGCAATGGTATTTCCGCAACGAGTTCTTCTGCAACAAGCCCTTCTGCAACTTCTTTTCCTCAATTCTTACTCCCGTAATGCAGACGCCTCCTTTCCGCAATTTGTGGATTGCGAGTTGTGGGTGCGCTTTTCGTAAGTTCTTGAAAAGACTTCCGCAAAAACTCTTCCGCAATGTGACTTACACAAACTCTTGTCGTTATCTCCTGAGCTTCTCCCTTCTGCAGAACACCGTACCAACCGTCGATCCCTTGTGGATTTGATCTCGTCCGTTGATCTATGATCAATACAGAACACTTCACATCGGCTTGCGAAAAGGTTAACTCCCGCGTACGTTCACTTTGCATATTCTTTCCTCGTCGTCGATCTTCCTTTTGGATTTGATCTAAGCCGTCCAACCTATGCTAATTGAACCGACTGCAACTCTACGATTTTTTTGTTGATTAATCAAGGAATTGATCAATCCAGCTCAACCTTCATCCGGATCAAAGTCTTCTTATGATCTTCACCTCTTGTAATGGAGACAACAATATATACACTCGATTCTCTTCATCAAATTCATGCTATAACAACATAATATAAGGGGTTCACTGGCACCAAGGCCATCAACGCATCTTCCAGTGTTTTCTTTCCTAAATCGATTCTTCCAAAGGGATTTTACTTTGTTCCCTTTAGAACGGGAATTTCATACTCAAAAATTCTGCCCAGTTCTCTTCCACTTAATGAAATCAACTATTTCGTTCTTCCACTAGTAATCCAATCAACTATAGATTTCTCTGTCATTGGGGTTACACAGCCAAACACGAATTTACTAGTAAACCAATATTCATCACAAATTTAGCATTCACAAGATGCATAAATAATACACAGAGACAACGAATCTGCTCCTCCTTCAATAAAATGAACTGTACATACATAATAAACCCTGACTTCACATCAGAGAGTTCTACCCAGCTATCATCGATGATCTCTGCTCTGCTTTGCCATCTCCCTCTCGCGCAAGCTCTCCCTAATTCCTTGTCTCTCCCCCTTTTCACCCATTTGAAATCCCAAAATCGAACGACTGAACAAACTAACTAACAAACTCTCCTCCATCACTGAAGGAGTCACTATCATTCATCAACAAACTGGCTATCTGGCTTGATATCCTCGTAGGGAGTATCAACTTGCCACTATGTCCTACTTTCTCAAAAAACTGACAACACACTAGTCGGTTACATATTTTGCAAATACTAAAATACTTAATAAGCAAATTTTCTTCCTACTTTAGGACAACTTGTCCCCTCACTAGCCACAACATGTGTACACTCAATCACATTGTTGGTTTAGCATTGATGCTCCTGCATCAGACTCCCAAAGTTGAAATTATTCATGAACTCCTATTCATGTCTCTTCAATCTTCAGCTTCCTGGATCCCAAACCTTATGTTGTAGTTGTCCACTACCTTTTCCATCATCATACTTCAGTGTTGGTATTAAATTACCAGGATTCCACACTTTGTTCTGCAATATGCCTTTAAACTTACTTTCGCCTTTAAGTTGTTGACCGCTTTATTCTACACATTCGCCTTTAAGCTGTTGACCGCTTTCTTCTACCACCCTTACAAATTTAATGTCCTTGAAGACATCTCCTTATGCAATGTTCATTTGTTGTTCCTGGACTTCACTTTTACTTCCAAGAAGTAACTTCAACTCTTTGACAGCAGTATCACATTCACTCTTTATTTCCTCTATACAACAAACATATTATGAGTTTGAAAACTAGTATTTCTTGTTTCAAATTCACTACATACTGTCATGTTTCTGCATAAAGATTTTCATCAGCTTTGTGCAAACTATCAAGCACAAAATATTTACCCAGTTTTATCTGTATGCCAACGTTCTTGGCAATTCCTTTTTCACATTTGTCATCCAAGACAACTTCTTCATTTTCATTCAACTCTGATTTTACATATTGAATACATATCTCCTGTTCCTCCAATCTCACAAGTCTGCCATCTCACTTGGAATTTCTCCCAAGAATTCTACACAGTCTTCACTATCTTCACTCTCTGTAACCACTATTAGCATTTGTCCCTTATCTCGTCTGTCTTCAATATTAACAGTCCTCAGTGACTTTCCGGTACTTGCAAAATCCTCCACATCAGTGTTCCACAACTGCTCTTTTTCCTCCTCCACAAGATTCTGTGAACCTCCTTTCATCTCTTGAAAAACCAGAATTTTTCTTTTATTTTCTTCTGTGATAACAAGAGATAGTTGTCCTTCTTCATCATATCCTGCATTCAAACACATAATATTAGTTTTAAAACCATGAGACCCTAAGGTCTCTTTTGATGACTTCATCACCACTTCTTCTTGCCGACTCTCATTGCCAGAACACATCATCATATGCTCTTTGAGTTTTACATCAACTTCATCAGCATTCTTAAGAAAACTCCCTATTCCACATTCACATGAATGAATTCCTTCCTTCTTTGTCAATCTTTGCTCAAGCTTAGCTTTCTTGAGTTCTTCATTCTTCCACCAAGCCATTGATTGTTTTCTTTGCTTCTGCTGCAAAGCATGCCATTTCACTTTCTTCTTTCTCATTATCCATCCAAAATACTGATCTTCATTACTCTCTTGAATCATCCTTTCTATCTTACTGAATCTTTCCTTTATATCAATAAATTCTTTGTCAAACTCCTTTTGACTTGCCCTCTGGATGCCATTCGACTGAACATCTTCCTTCACTTTATTGTAATTCTTCTCTAGATTCCTGATATGACTATGGATAGTCATCTTCTTTTTAGATTCCATGATAGTGCCAGATGACTTTCTTTCACCTCTCATGTCTGAGCAACCTACATGACCACAATTAGTCATTTTATCATGTGCTTGTATGACAGTTTCAAATGACTGTCTGTCATCTTCTAAGTTTGTACAACCTGCAAGCACACACCAATCATGATTTTTGAAATCATAAGGCCCCATAGCCTCTTTTGTTGTCTCAAACATCAGCTCTCTCAATTGACTTTCAACCTTCCAAGGATTCATGAAATCATTAACTAGTCCCATGTCTTCATCCTCATCACTACTCTCTCCAAGAATAGGTCCTTGTTCAGGATCACATAAGTAACCCTCTTCCCCAACACATATCTTATGCTTCAACTCAACTCTTCTGAGTTCTTCCTTTAGCTCTACACTTTGTGTCTCAGCCTACTCTGCAACAAAATCCACTTGACTCTTTTCTTCTAAAGAATCCAACCATATATCTGGTCTTCCATATTCCTCTGTATAAATTCTCTCAACACCTCCAGTTGTACTTTCATCTCAGCTAATTCTCTATCAATTTCATCCCCATTTGGTTCTTTTATGGCCTCTCCTTGAACCTTTACTATGCCCATCAGTAGTCATAGCCTTCTTTTCTTCATGAGCTCTTTCTTTCCCACTATGAGCTGCAAATAGCCCATCCTCACAAGTTAACACCGTCGACCTGTCTTCAAATACGACACTAAAATTTTCCCCACTTAGTCTCCTACTGGTACCTCTACTAATTTCCTTCTCCAGATTGTAACTTTTATTTGAACCCTTAAGATAACCATCAATGGTAATATCCTCTTCTTTCCTCCGTGGGATCATCTTGGTCCACTTGTGAGCTGCAACAAGCCCCTTCTCTCTCTGTAACAAGTCTACTACTTGTCACCAACACCAAGTCATCTTCTTGGTAACTCTTCTTCTTCTTGGTTCTTGCATGGAACCTCTTCTTGAGCACTCTTGCTCTTCAGCTTTCAAATTTGTTTCCCACTAATCACCTTTCTTGGAGAACTACAGTCATCCTCCCTTCTCCAACAATACTCTCTGTTGTTTGGGTTCAATCACAAACCTCAACTTTGCAATGCTAGCATTATGAGTCCTTTCTCCTCTAAACTTCTTGGGATGTCTTGTGAAATACACTCTCATCCTCTGTAGTGATAAAGTCTCTTTCACCTTGCCACTAATACCTCACCAAAATCCCTCTTGAGCTTGGTCTCTTGGCATCTACTGGTTCTTTTCTCCTTAGAACCTCTTGAGTATAGAATACTCCTTATTCGAGCTTTCCTTCTTGCAGCCACCTTCACTCACTTCCTCAATAGAGGTAGTTCATGTGACTTCATTACAGTTTCAGTCTGTAATCTTCTTCCAGCTTTTGTTGTCATATTCTTCCACTTATCCAGAACCTAGCAGTCCTAGACCTTCTCACTTTGTTCAATCTAGTCACCTAAACAATCAACCATCTGTCCACCAATTTCTCACACAAATATCTCTTCATTCTTTCAAAGGAACTCTGCTACCACCACTATATCTCTTTTCATTCTCCACTCTTCACACAAGGGTCTTCTTGGATTTCCAAAACCACTTCTATAGATTTTATGTCCGTCTGCAACCGAATGGTCGACTTCTCCACAGAACAAGCAACCTTGCTCTAATACCAAAAATGATGCATGTGGGAATGACAAAAGCCAATCCAACCCGCTTCCCCCAGGAAATATTTTGATTCTCTGAAATCGAACCACTAAACTTAGCTAAAAACCAGCTAATTCCTTCTCAATTGTGGGCCTTACCTTCAAAATAGGCCTTCCACAATGTTCTGCTTGTCATAATTAACTTTCCGCAACAGCCTTACGGAAACGTCTGCAATTCTGGGTGTCCTTCCACAATGATATTTCCGCAATCATCTTCTCGCAATGGTATTTCTGCAACGAGTCCTTATGCAACAAGCCCTTCCACAACTTCCTTTCCTCAATTCTTACTCCCACAATGCAAACGCCTCCTTTCCGCAATTTGCAGATTGCGGGTTGCGGGTGCGCTTTTCGTAAGTTCTTGAAAATACTTCCGCAAACTCTTGCCGTTATCTCCTGAGCTTCTCCCTTCTGCGGAACACCGTATCAACCGTCGATCCCTTGTGGATTTAATCTTGTCCGTTGATCTATGATCAATGCGAAACACTTCACATCGGCTTGCGGAAAGGTTAACTCCCGCACACGTTCACTTTACGGATCCTTTCCCCATCGTTGATCTTCCTTTTGGCTTTGATATGATCCGTCCAACCTCTGCTAATTGAACCCACTGCAACTCTACGATTTTTTTGTTGATTAATCAGGGGATCGATCAATCCAGCTCGACCTTCGTCTAGATCAAAGTCTTCTTATGATCTTCACCTCTTGTAACGGAGACAAAAATATATACACTCGATTCTCTTCATCAAATTCATGCTATAATAACATAATATAATGGGTTCACTGGCACCAAGGCCATCGACGCATCTTCCAGTGTTTTCTTCCCTAAATCGATTCCAAATCGATTCTTCCAAAGGGATTTTACTTTGTTCCCTTTAGAACGGGAATTTCATACTCAGAAATTATGTCTAGTTCTCTTCCACTTAATGAAATCAACTATTTTGTTCTTCCACAACCAATCCAATCAACTATAGATTTCTCTATCATCAGGGTTACACAGTCAAACACGAATTTACTAGTAAACCAATAACCATCACAAATTTAGCATTCACAAGATGCATAAATAATACACAGAGATGATGAATCCACTCCTCCTTCAATAAAATGAACTGTACATACGTAATAAACCCTGAATTCACATCAAAGAGTTCTACCCAGCTATCATGGCTGATCTCTGCTCTACTTTTCCATCTCCCCCTCGCGTAGGGCTCTCCCTGAGTCCTTGTCTCTCCCCCTTTTCACCCATTCGAAATCCTAAAACCAAATGGCTGAACAAACTAACTAACAAACTCTCCTCCATCACTGAAGGAGTCACTATCATTCATCAACAAACTGGCTATCTGGCTTGATCTCCTCGCAGGGAGTATCAACCTGCCACTATGTCCTATTTTCTCAAAAAACTGACAACACACTAGTCGGTTACATATTTTGCAAATACTAAAATACTTAATAAGCAAATTTTCTTCCTGCTTCAGGACAACTTGTCCCCTTGGTAGCCATAAGATGTGTACACTCAATCACATTGTTGGATTAGCATTGATGCTCCTGCATCAGCCACTCACCCATCCAAGGATAAGATCTAAGTCAAACCCCTCCAGATAATGGATGCATTAGAAAAAAAAAAAAATTGGGAGTCCTGATCCACTCAATTACTGATTTTTTCTTCGGGTATTTATATTTAAGAACCTCACTCCAAAGTCTTGTACCAAAAGTCCCCTCCATAAACTATTTAAACTCAAAGCGAAACTAAACCAGTCCAGGTTTTTTATGCCCCAACTTCCTAGTTTTTTGGGATATAAATACTTTCCCATTTTTCCAAATGGAATTTGTTTCCAAGAGAGTTTCTAGCCCACAAGAAATGCATCATTATTTTATGAATACCTTGTAAGATTGAAACGGGAATCTTTGCAAGAGTTAGTTTCTTAGATAATAGTGGATGGGTGGACAAGAGATTAGTGTCTTATCAATTGCAAAATAGAGTCAATTAAAGGCTTTGACATGAGACTATCTTAATGAGGAGGAATGGTTATTGATGTTGAAGAGTTCAAAACAAAAAACCATCCCATTTGTTATCTAGAATTGCATAATTGTATATGAGGAAATCACTAGAGAAGATACAGCTGAATACACATGAAGCTTATTATAACCCTGAAAGAAATTAATGTGGATTTAACCAAATCTAGAGAAATAATGCAACAATAAACTACATTCTATTGATAACATAAGGAAAGAAGAATAGGGTTACAACTTCTACACTCCATAATATTTGTCAAGATAACTTAATCAAATGGGAAATTACAATAACAATCTACAAGACAATATATTATCACAACTAATAACAATCTACAAGACAAGACAAGACAATCTCACCCATAAAGTAGCTCATTGATCCTCTAGACATGTCCTCTTTAATTGGAGGACATCTTCTCTCTCTTCAATATGAACTTCTCGAACCATAGAGCATTCGCTTATGTATCCCTTCCATGTAGGGATTCGATTGTTGAAAAAAGAGAATCCATTTTATAGGCCCTTAAGTTTTAAAAGAAAAATGGAAAAAACCTGTTATGATTTTTGTTGCCCAACGTTTTAAATTATTAAGGAGAGTCCATCATCAGGGGATCTTCATCCACGAGAATGCGATGGTTCAAATTTCTTGCAAGAGATTGTCAATAAATCCATGAATATGATGAGCTATTCATTTAATTGGAGAATAGCTTCGCTCTCTTCAATATGAACTTCTCGAACCATAGAGCATTTTCCCGAGTCTCCCTTCCATGGAGGGATTAAATTGTTGAAAAAAGAGAGTCCATTTTACAAGCTCGTAAATTTTAAAAGAAAAGTGAAAAAACGTGTTATGATTTTTGTTGCCCAAGGTTTCATACTACTAATGAGACTCCACCACCAGGGTATCTTCATCCATGAGAATGAGATGATTCAGATTTCTTGCAAGAGAGTGTTAATAAATACATGAATACGTTGAGCTATCCATTTAATTGGAGGATAGCTTTTCTCTCTTCAATATGAACTTCTCAAACTGTAGAGCATTCACTTGAGTCTCCCTTCTATGGAGGGATTCAATCATTGAAAAAAGTGATGCCTTATTTTGTGTGGTGCAAATTAAATGTTGAACTTGAAAATATGACACTCAAATTGTTCAACTAGACAATATAAATGTCAAAGTCCTAAGAAAACTTAAGAATGTCTTAATCCGATTAGCTTCTAAGCCCAAAGTACATCAAGTGATTGATATCATTATCATGGGTATTCCTAAAGCTTATGGTTTGTTACTCAATAGGGATTGGTCTGAACAACTGAATTGATATGATCATTTTATCTATTTATAGCTTTTGTTTATTTTGATATGTATTGTGTATTCGAAGTTGATTTCTATATTTTTAAGATTGCAATAATAATTTATAAGATGCAAGGACTTCTTAATATATGTCTCATTTCATTTTTTAGAAGGGAGTGAAATTTTGTTATCCATATTAAGGTTCTTTCCACTATCTTAAAAAAAGTTAAAAATTATATATATATATATTTATTTATTTATGTAATAAGAATAATAACGTATATTTAAAAATGTAAATAAATTATTATTTAATATTAAATAAAATAAATGAATTTGACAAATTCATTTTGAAATTGTGGTTTTAATTTTGACTCTGATACCCAAAATAATCTTAAAATTGCATTTATGATTTGACATTGTCAAAATCCCGTAAGGCACGCTCACGCCCACCGTAAAGGCACCCCATGGTAAGCTGTAAGCCGGTAAGCTACGCCCATGGTAAACATGCCAAAAGCCACGCTAGGCTCTATAAATACCAGTAGTCGGATTGAAGGTTGCCAAGAGTCAATAAGGCTTCTTTTGTTGTTTAGAGAACAAACGTTTCTTTTGTTGTTCTGAAATTCATAGCTAAAATCTCCAGATAGCTAAAAATTCTATCCAATACTTGAGAGAAATTCAATACTCTATAGAATGCAGGATTGGGACGGTAGAAACATTGATGGCTAGAAACTGTATAATTCAAAGGATTTTACAGAGGATGAGGCCCAGAATTTGCCTGGAAGTGTAGGCAGAAGCTGTCTTCGTCTAGAAGGGTGGACAATTGGTCTTTCATGATGCACAAAATTCTTCTCAAAGATCTGAATGCACTGAATTTGAAATCTTTGGGAGAATTCTGTGTGTCATGCAGGACAGATTGTCCACCCTTCCAGACGAAAGATAGATTATCCACGCTTCCATACAAAATCTTGGGTATAATCCTTTGTAAAATCCCAATTAGAGTCTGTGATAGCTAAAAACTCTATACAATACTGGAGAGAAATTCAGTTTATAAAGGTCTTTTTTTTCAATTCTTTGTTGATCTATTGCTTATCCATCTTGGAATGTGCACTTGATAGAGTCACTGGAATTAGAATCTATTGCTTATTCATCTTGAATTGCGCATCTTGGAATGTGCACTTGATAGAGTCAATGGAATTAGAATCCATCACAGGGTCGTTCTTCTAGGTTTGCTTAAAGAGGATGTCAGGGGAACATTGCAATTTCACTGAATCCGGCAATGGGACAGTCGGAGAAGAACTAGCAATAGAATGAAACTTGAAAGAAGTAAATAAAAAGAATCAATCATTATCAATTTTTAAGGGGCATTTCATCCACTGTCTCCAACAGCTCCTTATTCAAGTTTTAATGCCTTCATTGTTAAACATGCAGTTACAATATGTCTTCATTTGAATGAATGAAAGTTAAATTTTGTATTATTCTGATCCGTTCATTAATCAAGTTTCCAAAGGGGATTTGTCATGCTATTGCAAGGTTCATTCTTCCATAAATGCGGGATATTTTCCAAAATCTTTGTTGTGACAAAATTTTGCAGAGAGAAAATTGGTGACAAATTCACCAGTATAAATATGCATTATCATTTCTATGAACATGTGTTGCAAGCAATCTTTTATTGCCCCCGGGATCTTCATCTTTCCTCTAATTAGCAATCTTTAGTTACTCCAAGAATGTTTTCAAGACTGCAACCAATCGAGCCTTTGACAAAAGTTGAGGCTTTATGCTTTTTGGTATTCTGTGTGTGTTTTTCGTAAGCCAGTAGTGCATCATAAGGAATTCAATAGAAAGACAGAAAGAGCCCACAGCTCTGATGTTGTAGTATATCAAGTGAAACTCGACAATGACTTGCCAAAATCTTTGGAAAATCAAATGTGTAATATATTTATATTTTGACCAAAGTGCAAGGAAATTTTGGTAAGATTTAGACATAGTTTTTATTTGATTTTACTAAAAAAATTATTTCATGACAATAACTCATGGTATTATTTAGAATTCAAGACCAATTTATGAATATGCGTAATTAGTTTAGTAATTATTCAACAATAATTATTTTAGTAATTAGTTTATTTTTGGATTTTAGATCCTCTGTCCTACGAGGAGTTATTGAGTAAAATTCAGTCAGGACACGAACCAGAACTATTTTTATAACTGTGTTTCATTGGCATATGACAAGCAGAGAGACTTTGGAGGACTGCCCCTCATATTACACTTATCCCTCATTAGGCTGATGCAGGAGCATCTCGCTCAGCTTGAAACCTGTCATAGTTTTGAATTTTTTTTATTACATATATGGAGCAAAGTATTTTACTAAGTTAGATTTGAAGAGTGGATATCATCAGATTAGGATTAGAGAGGGAGATGAGTGGAAAACAGCTTTTAAAACCAATGATGGGTTGTATGAGTGGTTAGTTATGCCTTTTGGGCTTACTAACGCACCTAGCACTTTTATGAGGTTGATGAATGAAGTCCTAAAAGATTTTACAGGGAAGTTTGTAATAGTGTACCTAGATGACATATTAATTTTCAGTCAAAGTAAAGAGGAACATTTGAAGCATCTTAGATTGGTATTGGAGACTTTACATAGAGAGAAGTTGTTGATAAATTTGAAGAAGTGTAGTTTTATGCAGATAGAATTGGTGTATTTGGGATTTGTGATCTCAGGAAATGGACTAAGAATGGACCCGGAGAAAGTACAGGCTATATTGGATTGGCCTACTCCAAGTAGTGTATTTGAGGTAAGGATTTTCCATGGTTTAGCAAATTTTTACAGAAAATTTATAAGGAATTTCAGTCAGATAAGTGCACCTATTATAGATATCATCAAAGGAAATAGGAATCCATTTAAGTGGACGGAGGAAGCAGACAAAAACTTTAAAGTGCTGAAAAGGAAGGTTACTGAACAACTAGTGTTAGCTTTGCCTAATTTTGATAAGGTTTTTCAAGTTGAACCGATGCTAGTGGAACTGCCATAGGAGCTGTCCTAACCCAGGAGAAGAGACCCATAGCATATTTCAGCGAGAAGTTGAATGAAGCTAAACAGAAATATTCTTCTTATGATAAAGAATTGTACGTTGTTGTTCAATCAATGAAAAAATGGAGACATTACCTAATGCCAAGGGAATTTGTTTTATACTCTGATAATCATGCACTGCAGTTCATTAACAATCAGCCTAAGTTGAACCAAAGACATGCAAAATGGGTGGAGTTCATGCAGAATTTTACATTTGTAATCAAGCACACCAGTGGAAAGTCAAACAGAGTTGCGGACGCTCTAAGTAGAGTTAATTTGCTATTAGAAGAGGTTAAAGTGAGTATTGTGGGATTTGAAGACATGAAAGAAGCCTATAAAGAAGATGAGGACTTTAAGGATATTTATGCAGCTTGTGTAAGCCCTATTACTTGTAACAGAAGTCAATGGCTGGAGTATACCTTGCAAGAGGGTCTGCTGTTCAAAAACAGTAAGTTATGTATCCCAAATTGTTCGGTAAGAGAGAATATAATCAAGGAGAAGCATAGCGGCAGCCTAGCTGGTCACTTCGGAGGGGATAAAACATTAGCCCAAGTGAATGCATTCTATTATTGGCCAGGTATGAGGAAGGACATCAAGAAATTTGTGGAAAGATGTAGAGTATGCTAGCATGCAAAGGGAGGAAAACATAATACAGGATTGTATCAGCCTTTGCCCATTCCTGACAGGCCATGGGATGCGGTTAGCATGGATTTTATTTTAGGACTGCCAAGAATTCAGAGAGGGAACGATTCAATTTATGTTGTGGTTGATAGATTCTCAAAGATGGCGCATTTCATTGCTTGTAAGAAAACTACTGATGCTACCAATGTTGCAAACTTGTTCTTTTCTGAAGTTGTTAGATTGCATGGCTTACCATTAAGTATCGTATCAGATAGGGATGTAAAGTTTGTGGGCCATTTTTGGAGGACATTATGGAAGAAATTGGGGACAAAGCTGGATTTTAGTTCAGCCTACCACCCATAGACAGATGGGCAGACAGAGGTAGTTAATAGAAGTCTTGGAAACATCTTAAGAAGTTTAGTGTATGAACATCCTAAGCAATGGGACTTGGCGCTTGCCCAAGCCGAGTTTGCCTATAACAACTCACATAATAGAAGTACAGGAAGGAGTCCATTTCAAGTCGTCTATGGGATGCACCCAAGAGGTATATATGAGCTCAGGAATCTGGAGAAAAAAGAGTTTAGAAGTTCAGATGGGGAGGATTTTGCATCTGCAATGCACAACTTGCAAGAGAATGTTAAAAGGAAGCTAGAGGAAATTGTAAGTAGGTATAAGCAGAAAGCTGATGAGAGGAGAAGGGAAGTAGATTTCCAAGTGGGAGATATGGTGATGGCTTACTTGAAGAAAGAAAGATTCCCAAGGGGAACTTACAACAAACTGAAACTCAGGAAGATTGGACCTTGCAAAATCTTAAGGAAATTCTCTGCTAATGCATATGAGATTGATCTACCATCTGGGTATGGTATATCACCTATTTTCAATGTTGCAGATTTGTCTCTTTTTAAGGAAGCAGGAGAACAAGATGAGGAACGAGGACTTCCAGCTAGTGATGGACAGGCTATGGATTGGCAAGAACAACTGCTTTAGCTGGAGCAGCCACAAGTTGAAGCTGTGCTGGACAAGAAAGTTTCAAAAAAGACCAAAACAGGACCTATTATCAGTATTTAGTGAAGTGGAAAGGGCAGCCTGTTGAGGATGCTGTATGGATGACGGAATCAGAGGTTTACCAGCATGGGACAGACCCTGATGAACATGTGAAGAACTTCATTTTCTCTCCCCGGGAGGATGATGCAGGAGCATCTCACTCGGCTTGAAACCTGTCATAGTTTTGAATTTTTTTTATTGAGCCAAAAAGCGATGTAATAGACACCTATGCCAGCCTAAGCTCAGTGACACATTAACCTATTAGACTTTAAAACAATGCGCTGTAATGTTTTGAATTTTCGGGCTAGTAAGGCCATTTATGCTTATTAATGGCGGTAGCTGATTTTGAAAATCAAAAAACCAGCGGGCTGTTTGAGGGCTCTGCGTGATATAACAATGATACGAACCGTTACACCAAAACCTCGAGGTGTTAGTGAAGGCCGCCCACTAGGATCTTAACATCCCACCACGCTCCGCAGTCCAGACTCTGGGCTGGATGTGCGCCCGTACGGTGGTGTCCCCTTTGCGCCGTACGAGCCCCGGGCGAACACTGCAATGCCGGCGTTTCCACCCGCTCTGTGACTTGAACCTTGGTGGAGGCTCTGATACCAAATGATACGAACCGTTACACCAAAACCTCGAGGTGTTAGTGAAGGCCGCCCACTAGGATCTTAACAAACAAAAAGAATTTCATTTCATCTGCAGGGGAAAGGAAGAGAAAAAAAACACAGCCGTGGATAGCCTGTGAGCTAGAAGACTGTTTTGAACTGTTGTAACTCGATTTGTGGATGGTTCTCTATCTCTGAGGCCATATATGTAACAGGAATGATGAATCTAATATAACAGAGAAGGAGAGTCGGTCCTCTGAGTTTTGTTTTCATGTGTTTATGAAGCCGAGTACCTGGGCAATTCCTTACTCGAATTTAAACCTCTGCAGGTGAAATTTATGCTAAATGTTGAGTGCATGTGTTAAATGCCGGTTCTTGTTGACGCCTGTGCCTTGAGATTTGCTGCAGGGTTGTTCCAGACTGACAGGGGAATCTCTGCGTGAAGAGCAGACCCAGGCGAGAAGCACCCTTCGGGCCCATTGATCGCTGAAGGGGTCAACAGCGGCCTTTTGGAGAACACAGGCAGTAAAGCTGTGTTTGGGACTCTAGGAAGCAGTTTTGAGCGTTTTCACCTGCCAACACTCAGGGGTTGGCATCATAGGCTCTGAAAAGGATGGCCATCATATTACACTGATCCTTCATTTGTCTTTGAGAAGGCCGGTCCAATGCCAACAACAGATAATCTCTGTTTCCTGATCTGATTGCTCCACATGAAACTTTGTTTGGCACTAACATTTTGAATGATTTTAATGTTCAAATGTTGATTTCAAAGAACAAGGGGATTGTAGGTGCCAATACAAAACTTCGTCCGGAACATTCAAATCAAAAAAACATAAACAGACAATATCCTTTGTAGGCATTGTTCCACCCTTCTCGTACCCAAATGAGGACTTAAGTAAAAATGATACATTGGCTTTCCAACCTTCTGGGATTTGTCATCCGCTGAGCCTAAAGCTAGACTACATGATGCGTTGTTTTTACTTTATGCTGATGGCTAAGAGATGAAAGGCATAGTTTGCTCTTGATATTCCTCAAGGCACAATGCCAATGAGATAATGATGATGGCCCAGAGATGTAAGGCATGTTTTGGTTTTACTGTCTCTTGTTCTTTGCATATATATGATGATGATGGCCCAGAGATGTAAGGCATGTTTTGGTTTTACTGTCTCTTGTTCTTTGCAATTATAAGAGATGGTCAAAAAGTTGGATGGGATTATATATTTGTGCTTGTGGTTTAGCCCAAACACAACAAACACAACTTATGAGCAACAACCTCTTCAATCAAAACCAGATAAATGACACGGGAACATCCAAGTTTCATTGTATCTGCAACAGCACATTCCAATTTCACTGAATCTGGCAATGACACAGAGTGAGATGAACTAGCTAGATAAAACGTGAAAGAAGTAAATTTAAAAAAAAAAAACTTTTATCAATCTTACATTTCCTAAGGTTATCCACCGTCTCCATCAGCACCTTATTCAGTTTTTAATGCCTTCGTTGTTAAAGGTATTGTAACTATTCTTTGGATGTATGAAAGGTAAATTTTGTATTATTTTTTATGTTCATTAATTTAAGTTTTTATAGGGGAGTTTTATGATGTTTCTGCCATAAATGCAGGATTTGCAGTTCATTTGCCTAAATCTTTGCTTTTAAATATAAAAAACAATGTAATGAGGATTTTGCATTATTATCTGATAAATTACGTGGGTTGATAATGGAAAAATTCTCTTAACTTAAATACCAAAAACAATGTAATACCAAAAACAATGTAATGAAAACTTTGCATGTATATATAAGCGATAACTTAGATTTATATTGAAATAATATATATGAAATAAGTTGATAACTTAGATTTATATTGAAATAATATATATGAATTAAGTTAATAACCAGCTTGAAGAAAAGATTGCTGACAAATTTACCATTATAAAGATGTATTATCATTTCTATGAACAATGTATATGATTGTATTGTAATGACATATATATGTTCATCTTTCGTCTTGTAAGCCATGATTTCAGCTACCCCAAGAACGTAATGTAATAATGCAACCATAACAGTCCACAGATATGTGTTATGTGTTATGAGGCTTTGAGGCAATATTATATCACAAGGAATTCAAGTACACAGTAACTGGGCTATCTAATTAACTGGGCTATCTAATTAGGCAAATTTGTTTGATTTGGACTGGACAATGACTTGCCAAAAGCTTAGGCAGAAGTTTGGAATCTCAAATATTATGTTATATATCCAAATTTCGACCGAAGAGCGAAAGGCTTTTGGAAAGTTTCAGACTGAGTTTTATTTTATTTAGTGATAATAAGTGATCAGTATTCAGAACTTGAGACCAATTTTATGAATATGGATTCTAACCAATGTGTTCATCAACATATGTAAGTTTGGATTTGAGGTCTTCTGTCCTATGAGGAGTTATCAAATAAAATTCGATTAAATAACGAACTGACACCTGACACATAAAATATGAGGACTTGCACCTAACACATATCATCAGCTGCCAGTGATAGCAAATCTGATACTTTTGAGCACATTGTTCACCACAACCATGTTTTATGACTATATTTCATTGGCACTACAAATGATTCTCATGGAAAAAAAAGAACATGTTTCTCATGGACAAATGATTCTCAAAGAACAACGAGACTGCTGCATAAGCAGGAAGCACAGGGTAAAACCCCCAAGACTCAAACATGCCCAGCTAGTAATTGACGTTCAAGATGACATAGGAGCATTTTGTTCAACAATAAAAAGATTAGGAGTGAAATGCAATGCTGTCATCAATTTTTTTTACACCAGTGAAGGATTTGACAACACAGTTTACAACCCCACTTTAAAAGTCAATGCATGCATGGATTTGACAATACAGTTTAAAATCCCAGTTTGTTTTCATTTATCCACTATTGTTAGATTGAAATATATGAAGATGGTATATGTTTTTATAGTGGCTTGTTAAGCTATAGTGTTGGTTAACTGTAGTTAATAGAGATTTTTGTAAGTGGGTGGTGGTCAATATAAGACAACAAGAATTACTAAATATTAGTTGCAATGTATGTGAGGTATTTTACCAGAAATTTGGGCTGGAGAACGGTGAATTTAGATGTGTCAGTTATGGACTGTCTAGTATTGTATACTTTGAGTTTCAAAATGAGTAGCAAGTATAATATTTTTTAAAAAATGTAAAAAGAAGTTGCAGAATTGTCCAAACAAACATAAACTAATTGAATTGAGTCTTTGTTAGTATGTAATATTCTGCAAAGAAGATTTTCCTTTTAGAAATGATTCAATCGTGTTGGTTCCATACTTTACTCATTTGCTTAGAGATGAGGAATTTTTATTCAGTTTTCATTGTCTAATAGAACAATCTTTGGTTTCTCAAAAATATCAATGGAGTTGCAGTCAAATGGGGTCTCTACTTCTTGGCTTCCATTCTTTACTCATTGGCTTAGAGAATGAGGCATTTTCATTCAGTTTTCAGCCTCTAACAGAGCAATCTTTGGTTCTCAATAATGTCAACGGGGTTGGGGTTGCAGTCACATGGGGGTTGGGGTTGAAGTGACATGGCGGCTTCCGATTTATTCAATTTCCTATGTCTTCATAACAAAACTAATTCCACCATAAATGCAGTGGATTTTCCATCATTGCCAACCAGCTCCCTTGAAGCTCCATCAAGGCCATAAATGACAAGGATAGGATTACCCATCATGAGGGCATGCTGGCAAATTCATAAAGCTTCTTTACTCGGGAGGGTGGTGAGGAGAGTTTTATGGAAAAAATTAAACACCATTTAGAATTTTGTAAATTTGTAAGGTTGTTGGTAGGGTTTCAGTAAGAGGTGCTTGTTAATTTTTATATTTTTTATAATTATGTATATATGTTAATTCATAATAGTTTGAGTCTTTAAGATAGAAGTTCTTCTCTCCACCCAAATTCATGTAACTTAACTTATGTGTTTGAGGGTTCGATGAAATGTTTTCAAGTACTTTTTTTTGGAAAAAGTATAACATATCATCTCTTTAAATAATTTAGGAGGTAGTTATAACAATATGATAGTTTGGAAGAGACATGGGCTTTCCATCCCTACATCCAAAGCATTCCTTTTTTTAGTGAGAAGGAAGATAGCAATCATTATCACCTAGATTGGTTGTGTCTTGTGTACTCAAAAGGGTACTAAGAATGAACAAATACCTCTGGACACTAGTTCCTAGAAAGAAAGAAAGACAGGGTTTCCTTGCCTTACCCATTTGAAAGATAGGAAATGGATTGAAAGGTATACCCTTTTTCAAGAGTCACATGAAACCCTTCATAAGTTCTACAAAGTTTGTGATGAATCACTGTAAAAAGTTAGCTTTTCCTTGTAGACTTTGAAGTTGTCTAATAGTGCATGGAGGAGGCAGCTGAACTATCACCTCAACTTTAAAGGGTTAACCATTATCCCATACTAGGGCATAATGAACCCAAGTCATCTACATGTTACTGTTATCACATCCATAGTAGTTGGGATACCATGATTGCAGAGCAGTTCATTGTATATTTTTGAGCTTATCCTTTACACAGTTTTCATGAGATAAATTATGATGAGAAGTATTATTTATGATCACTCACACATCAGAGCAGGCCCCGAATTAGACATGCAGTAGACCTTATGCCAAGATAGAGCCTCTTGACCTCATATTTGATGACCGAGATGACCTTTTATCCCATACAGAGCAGTTTAGTTCCCAGAGTTTCAGCAGCAGTGTTTCAGTGGTTACAGGTGATCTAGATAGTAGATACAAGTATATGGCCCAGCAAGTATATGATGTGCATTGATTTTATTATGTTGCTCTTTTGGTCATTTTGATAGCTTGACTTAGTATCTAGTAATCATGATCTGGCAGTATATCTATATGAAATGAATATGGATTTTTATTGATTATTTAAATGGTTTTAGTACTTACATTTAGAAGCTCTTGTTTTATACTCGTTGGTTTTACCCTCCTAGGAGTGTGGGCATGATCATTCCCACCTTTATGGCTTTCTATCTTAGGCATCACCTTCACTTTCCCCATCCATCCGTTATCTTTCCCACTTTTGGTTTGTACCCTGACTTACACCTCAGCCCGTGATATGGAGGACTTCCCCACTTTCGCCTCTGTGTTGGATAACATCCCTGTTAGTTTGTGTCTCAGCTCTGAGTTGGCAATAGAACTTACCCTTTGGTGAGTTGGGTTTGATACCTTGATCACTCTAGTCGGTTTCCTCGATGTTTGGTCTTGATTGTAGAAAGTCCCCCTAGTTGCTTGAGTTGTGTTGGCCAAAACCTAAAGCAAATTGTACTACTGTCATTACATATGGAAACTATTGTTATATCTTTGTGAAAGCCCATGAGAATACCTTAAAAACTGTGCTTCTCAGCGCAATGAAAGAGGGTTGTGAAATAATGGAAACTTAAATGAAAAATACCCTGGATGAAAGCTTGAGTAGTTGTGCTTCTAAGCACATGCAAAATCCCCAAAAGGGTTATGAAATGAAATAATTGGAAACTAATAGCACCCTGGATGAAAGCTTTAGTAGTTGTGCTTCTAAGCACATGCAAAATCCCCAAAAGGGTCATATAGGCCTAAAGAAAGAAGTGGTTAAATATATGCTAAATCCAAAGACTGTTGGCCAAGGAAATGAAATGTAATGATTAATTCCTCATGGAGCCCACGGGTTGTGATGTGAGATGGAGTAAGGGACAACTGATTCTAAGTGTCCCGTAAAACCTCAAGTTACGGTTAGCCGGGCACCTAGTCCACAACGATTCTATAAAAGATCCTCACGGAGTTGATACAACTTGGATGTGAGTTTTAGACATTTGCCAAGGTTGAATAAGCACTCCTCTAAACAACTTATCCCATTTTTGAGACACTTCCATTCCCTGTGTGTTTATTATCCGACATATGATTAAGTGTGTATTCCCTTTCCCTTATCCAATGTATCACAGTGTTGAGTCAGTTAAGTCATCCCCTTGTCCTAGCCTTGCATTCTTCACCTTCACCCTTTGCTAGCAAATTGATCATGTCTGCAGAATGAGTATATCCTTGAGGTTCATTTGTAAGTAAATGATTATTTGAACTTATGCTTAATTATAATTATCTATTAACTGCCAGTGAAATGATGCCTAATACTTAAAGTCTTGCTGTGAGAATGATTAAAAGAGCATGTCTTAACCATTTGCACTTGTAGCAACATGATTTTCTAGTGAGGGCCATATTTTGATCAGTCTTGACTTGGTCAAACATAGTTTGACCAAGTCAACCTTGGGATCCGTGATGAGTTGGACCAGTGATGATGTATGATGATGATTTATGGTCCTTTAGTGCACCTTTGATGACTCCATACAGTGGACATAGGTTTCAGATGATGATTGATGTACCTTTTTATGGTTATTATTATTCTCAGATCATTTATTTTATTATTGTCTGGGTATGGTTGAGGCTATAGATGATCTTACAGGTTGCCACAGGGTGTATGGGTACTCATCTCTAGTATATTTGGACCTTCTGAGTCCATTGAGACACTTAGTTATTAGTTTCAGGCACTCCCAGTGATGATAGAGTGAGATTTCCACTTCTAACCATTTTTGCCATGCAAAAATGGCCTGTCCAGCAGTTGCATTGAACTTGCACGTTTACCTAGGGAGATACAGAGGAGAGGGGTGGTCCAACCACTTGTTATTACCATATTACCCCCTCTCTAGACATGATGGTGCAATTATATTTTGTGCTTGGGCATCAGATAGTGAGTTACAGGCATTTTGGTGGTTTTTAGGTGGGATAAAAATGGATAAAAAGGTCATTGAGGAAATCAATTTGGGATATTGAGGCAAGATTTTGGCGTGATGTTTGTTCAGAGGCCATATGTGATGTATCCCACTCCTTCCAGATCAACTTGCAGCATTCAATGGGGTCCACACACTCTCCGGGTTGTGATTTGATGAATTCTTCTCTTAGTTGAGTGGGCCACGATTTGATCATTTAGTCACTTGGACATGTTGTTCAGTCATATTTTATATCATTATGCCATGGGGTGATGCTAGTGAAGGATAATAAATCCTCCTAGCCCCACCATGTGCTCATAGTCACTTGTCCTTGTCATATTATGTGGTACACACTTGTATTTGTCCCTTTTATGTGGTGCGCACATGGTGCGCACCCCCCTAGGGCTTCTTTTAGTAAGTGCGCACCCCCTCTAGTGAGTGGATCCATGTTATATTGTACCAGCTCATCTTAGCCGTTGATTGTATTATATTTATCTTTTGATCTCAACCACTTGTTTGTAAAGTGGTTAGGGTTTTGGTCTCTCTCCTCCTATTTAAGGAAGATCCCCCCTATTGTAAAGGAATCTTGAGACTTTTGGCTCTTGGTTATTTGAATATAAGAAATATCTTTTGAGTAAATGCTTGGATCATGAGATGAATGCTTGGCTATGATGATTGTAAATGCTTCTCCATTGCACTGAAGGATTTTGGTATCTATTTTGCATATTTGTTCCACTATATCGATTTGCAGGTTGAAGAAGACGATTTGGAGGAGTGCGCATTGGTGGGGAGGCTCACCCTGCAAGATTCTGTCAAATCTTGGTTCAAACAGGGAGTGATTTTGTCTTTGTACCAATTATTCTCTATCATTTACTTCTTATTTGCATCTACCCTCATTGTTGTTTGCTAATTGAGATTTGTCTCCTTGGTTTTGTAGGAAGAGAGGCGCGCACTAGTGGACTTGGGAAAATCGTGTGAGCAAGGGAAACTAACATATCTTTCATTTGATCTTTGCGGGAGTAATCCTCATCATAATCGACATTCATTCTCATTATCTAGGTACGCTTGAAAGGTATGTATGTATTTTATTCTTTTAACTTATCCCTTTGTTCTCTAGATATCAAACCCTCATCTTACAACCCTAGATTTTAGATCTGTTAAGATCTGGCAATTGCATGGTCTTAATAATTCAAACCCACCTCAATAATAATTAATAAACCTTGGAGGCCAAATTTGGTGGACATCTGACTCCATTTACCCCCTGATCTAAGGCACTGGGCCTCTCCAAGGGAGGTCACACTTGTGGGTAGGTGGGATTTTTCCAGATTTGTGATGTGGGTATTGCCTGTTCCTCATCAAATCCATAGATCCATTGAGTAGCAACTCTTCTAGTGCCATTTCATCTTGATCTTCACCTTGTGGGCCCCATTTTGACCATTTTCCATATTTTAAGGGTAGGCCCCACTTGGGTCTTTCTATTTGGCATTAGATCTATCTATATCTACTAATATAAACTCATAAGTGGCTTAATCTTTCCTTGGTTGGACATTTTCCATCCTATAAGCTTCTTCAACCAAGCCCTAACTCCTTAGGTCAACTTATCCATCCTAGATCTAGATCCACCCACTCTTGATCTTCTCCTTTTTCACTTTCACATTTCCCTAGGAGGTCTTGAGTAGGTTCGCTAGCCTTCATTGGCTAGCTAGGGTCTCCCCCTTGGTCTTTCTTAGGCTAGATCTAAAGTGAAGAGTGCCTCGGTTAGTGTGAAAACCAATTGCATTGGGAACCGTGGCATCTCTTGGGTCACCTCTTTAGTTGTCCAACGCCTCTACCATCCTGGATAGGATCACCTTTTGGGACAACTACAAGTTGTGTGATAACAATTACCACACAAAATATGCACTTATGTGGGTTTTAATTGAATGTTATACTGATGACACTTAATGAAAATGACACAAAGATGTGTAGGATATTGAAGTTGCTCCTTGGGGTGAGTGGCTAAGTCATCGAGATAGACTTCAACAATGTGCACGATATCATGGCAGGCATATGACATAGCCCATTGAAATATAGAAACAAACATTTTTTAGACCAAATGGCATCTTTCAATAAGAAAAAGTCCCCAAGGGAAAATGAAGTGGTTTTATTCTAATCCTCCATTTTAATCTATATTTTGTTATATAGCAAAAGAATCCATTCATAGAAGAAAAAAATTCTCTACCGACACATTCATCAATAATCTTATCTATAAAGGGTGTCGGATAATTATATTTTGGACATTCTTTATAAAGATCACAAAAAATACTATAGCCTTTAATGTTCCCGTATTTCTTGTGAATGGTATAGGCTTAGATACCCACTAAGTTAAGAGTAGATAAAACCAACTTTGATTAGCTTTTCAACCTCTACTTTGACAAAAGTTGCTTTCTTGGGATTGATCAACAATATTTTTTGTCGAATAGGATTCGTACATTGTTATAGGTTTGAATTTCATGTTCAATTATACGGGGATCAATGTCAATCATTTTCTCATAAGACCAAATGAAAACATCGTATATTCTTTAAATGGAGGTGTATATATCTTGATTTCTTCTTAAGAACAATCTACTCCATTCATGATAATTTCCATGATGCCAGGTTTGATAGAGATGCCAATGAGTATAGTCTTGGAAAGATTAGCCATATTGCCTCTCATACACATTGTTTGTAAGGATGAGACATTAGTATAATTAAACATTGTTGTGAGAATTTAAACCCTTGGGGCCAACTTCCATGCTTTCTATATCGAGAAGGAAGGGTGATTGATGATGCAAGTCTTCCCAAGGCATATTGGAATGGATGAGCACTTTGAGGATTGCTTCATTAGAAGGAGAAACTATTAACAAGATGTTGCTAGAAGGAGGAGTGTTAACTGCCCAAATAAGTGAAGTAAACACAAGAGGTGGAGACTTAGATCAAAAACTTCAAACGCCATCGGAATGGCCTGGTAAGAAATTTTGGTTTTTGATAAAGGGAGAATTGCTTCCCCATTCTTAACCATAGAAGGATTGGGTATGCCCCATGGGTCCTTCCCCTAAAGGAGGCACTCATAACAAGTTGAGTGTGAAGACACTAAGTCCACAACTAGAAGTGTCGGTAATGAAAGATCCATGGAAGTAATGGGAATTGAAGTTATTGTGTATACCAAATTCTTGTCGATTGGTGGAGAAAGGGTAAATGTACCCATGATAGATGAATGTTTAAACATCCCAACGAGAATACTTGTGACCTATGGTTGGGAATTGATAATGAATGGAACATTAGATTGGATGTTAGTGCTAAGATTGGGTGTACAATAGTCAAATTGACCAATGATCATAATTTTTCCTTGATAAGCAAAGAAAACCACTAAAAAAATAGTGGACATGACTACAGTGATCATATGTATCCATCTTCATCCTAGAAAAATATTGTAATCTAGTGGTTAGATACCCACTCAGTTAAGAGTAGATAAAATCAGCTTTGATTAGCTTTTCAACCTCTACTTTCGAAAAAGTTGCTTTCTTGGGATTGGTCAGCGATAATTGTTGTCAAACAGGATTTACATTGTTATAGGTTTGAATTTCATGTTCAATTATACAAGGATCAATTTCAAGCATTTCCTCATAAGACCAAGCGAAAACATCATATATTTCTTTGAATGGAGTTGTATATATCTTGATTTCTTCTTAAGAACAATCTACTCCAATCATGATAGTTTCCATGATGCTAGGTTTGATAGAGATGCCAATGGGTATAGTCTTGGAAAGATTAGTCATATTGCCTCTACATACACATTGTTTTCAAGGATGAGACATTAGTATATTTCAACATTGTTGTGAGAATTTAAACCCTTGGGGCCAACTTCCATGCTTTCTATCAATTGGATGTGGAACTCATGAACTTTAGACCAAGTGATTTTTGATTTGTTCAAGATTTTTTCACCAAGTTCAAATAAGTTCTCCTACATCTCAAGATGTGGAATATCGAGAAGGATAGCTCACAAATGGTACACTCTATCCTCTCCAAATTGGGATCTAATTATAATATCTTTTTTTCTACTTTCCATTATAATTAATTAGCTCTTGGATCCTCCTACAAAATGCCCACTTTGGATGTTTTTGTTGCCTCTCTCCTTCAAGAGAAAGGTAATGTCATGGACCTACAAAAGACCTCAAAGGTGCATATAATTGCAACCAATAAGGGTAAGAAAGGTGCAAGCAAGCAAAATTCCCCATACAAGCGAAAAAAGGAGAAAAAACCAAGGATTTATCATGAAGATTTCGATTCTGATGAAGGAAAGACCAAAGAGGAGAAGCCATTATGTCCTTACTACAATAAAGGAGATAAGATATATGATTTCCTATCCATTGGGGCACATCCTAAGAGATAAGATAAGAGGCTCACAATATGTTGAGTCAAGAAAGGAGGGGTGTCAAGCAATCTCCAACCACCCCAACATTTTCCATCTTCAATCCATTATGAGATATCAAACAAGTTTTAATTGCAATTCTTGTATTCCACTCCCTGAGCTATCTTAGACCCATTTGTTGTTCAATAGGAGGATTTCCTTGAATGTTGTACTCCCATATGCTAATGGTTTTTCCATTGTCAAAGATCCATGTGAGATGGGTCTATATCAAGTGGCTTATTGTTTTATATATCTTCCATATTTGTGATCCTTCTTGTTCTTTCAAGGGCTTGTCTATGAATCTATTTCTTCTCCCAAAGAAGTATTTTTATGTGGAGAACTTGCGTCCACCAATCATTGTTTCTAGAGAGAAGCCTCTATACCAACTTTGCACCATGAGCATAATTTATCATCTTAGGATCTTTTATACCAAGTCCTATACAATATTTGGGAAACCTCACAATATTCTAGTAGATAAGGTGGAATTTCTTGTGTCAAATTTGTCCCCTTTCTATAGGAACTTTCTTATTTCTTTGGCCATCTAATGAAGAATATGCACATGACGCAACATTTTTGAGCGCTGAAAAATGGGGAGGGATGAGAGGATGGCTTTAATGAGAAAAATTCTACCAGGTTGGTTGTACCACTAATCTCACCACTATTGTAGTTTTGTGTTTGATTTTCCCTATGATTCCCTACCAGTTGGTTGTTGTTGTTTTGTTTCCCAGTGATATTGGCATCCTCAAGTATTTAAAGGAAATCCAATTTTTGGTCCCCTGGAATTCAAAGATTCTTGTTATATCTTGGATATGGGGTGCATTGGCATTCCACTCATAGAGGTGGCTCTTTGCATTGTTGATTACTCTTCCTAAGGAATTTAAGAAGTCATTCAACACATGTTTGAAGCTTCTTGTGATGAAAAAGGATGCTCCTCCCAAAAACAGGGCGTCATATGCAAATAGAGAGTGGTTTATACCTTTGATTCCCCCTGTTAAGATGAGTCCCAATAGCCTACCTTGCTCTCGCTCTGCTTCCAATTTCCTAATTAAGGAGTCCACCATAATGATGTACAATAGAGGGAGAGGGGGAATCCTTGTAAGAGTATTATTTTTAGCTTGAATAATCTCAATGGTATTCCACTAACAATGGGGGAGATCTAAGGGGTGCTAATGCAAACTTTTATCGTCATTACAAAAGATTCATTAAGAACCCAAATTTCGTTAATACATCAAAAAGTAAGGAGAAGGAATTTGCCATGTCAACTTGCTGATCATCCCCTATTTGTTTTGTTGGAATGTATCACTTCTTGGACCAAAATTATATTGTCAACAATCTGTCTCTTTTGCATGAAGCCTCCTTGATTGTCAGAGATTATCTTCGTCATGAACTTGTTTATCCTAGTTGCAATAATCTTAGTTAAAATTTTGTAGGATGCATTGTAGAGAGAGATTAGCTTGAATATGGAGAAGGAGGAGGAATTGGCTTATAATTTTGTAATGAGATCAATAAAGGAAGTGTCTCTATTTCACCCAAGATTATGTTTATGCTACTAATAGCAGAGCATACTTATCAAATGTGCTTTGATAATATGAAAGTAAGCCCTATAAAAGTGAATTGAGAAGCCATTAGGTTTGGGAGATTTATTTGAATCCAAGCCCCAAATTTCCTTGATTACTTACTATTCTTGAATGGCATTGTCGAGGGTCTCATTATATTCTTGGGAGATCAACGAAGGGATGTGGGATAGAATTGAAATTGATCTATGTTCTAATGTGTTTCCTTAGTGAATAACCTCTCAAAATGTTTCCTGGTTACATGTTTTGTATATTGAAAATTATTTAGAATGGATCCATCCCCCAAAGTGATTTATGTGATAGTGCTTTTATGGTTTTGAGCTCTAACTTGACGATGGAAATAAGTGGTGTTTTTGTCTCCAGCTTGAAGCCAAAGGCTCCTCAATCTAGGCCTCCACAGTTCTTCTTGTTGTTGATTTTCCTTGGTGTAGACTTTTCTCTCTTCCATCTTAAGTTGTTCAATCACCTCATTTATTTCCATTTGATTTTGAATAACCTCCAACTGTCTTTTCATAATTTTCTTCTCGTGATCTAGTTGAGAGAAAGGGGTCTTAGCCCACATCTTTAGAGACTCAACTCTTTCACTACCTTAAGTTTTTGTTCCTGTATAAATGTGGCAGATCTGTAAATGTGTTTTTTCCATTCACCCTCTATTATCCCAATTGTTGTATCGTTTTTCATCCATAATGCACCGAATTTGAAAGGAAGGGTTCCAAATTTGTGAGATTGATTGAGAGTCAAGGCTATGTGCTTATTATTTGATGCTCCTAAGGGTATAATCCAGGAGGGGAGAGATAGATCCAAATTTAAGAGATCACTCTTAATTAAGAATCTATCAAGATGAGCTACAATGAGGCATGGGCTAGTCCTTTTGTTGGTCCAAGTGAACTTGCCCTTATATGGCTTAATGTCTACAAGATCTCAGTCAGTTATGAGGTCTTCCATCTTTTCTCAAAAGGGGCCATAGATAATGTTTGCTCCTCTTTTTCTTTATTTGACATTGCAACAATGGAATCCTCTACTGCCAAATAATATTTTGCAAATTATGACTCTTTCAAGTCAAGTAATGATTGCTAGAAAATTTCTTTATCTTTATAGTTTATCAATATGTAAACATTGAAAATATTCAAAATTGTGCTTGATCTCCTCAATTTCACTATGTTAGTGTTTAAACACAACTGACGCATTTCGAGTGGAAACTCCACCCATCATTGGGATCTGGTTGAAGTAGTGAGAAAAATGTAAGAATGGTGAAATAAATATTGTTAGAGGGAAAAGTATATGTTAGAAGAAAAATGGAAAAACTAGGAACTAATTTTAGATTTTAAGGAGCAAACAGAGAGTTAATTTCAGGTTTGCGAAGGTACATAAGTTGGAGTGTTTGCATTAGATTGGTATTGGAGCAACCACGATGTCCCACAGGGGATTCCATCTTAATCAGGGGAGAAGGGGCAGAAGAAATGTAAGATGGGGGGAACCCATAAATGATTAACAACTTAGAAGATTAGAGGTTGCCTCATGAAGATTCTAAAGAGGAGTTGGAAGTTCTACGAGGTTGGGTCATAGTTGTAGATACCATGGAGAGGATTATTGAAGCGATTCCAAACAAGGAACTAGAGTTAAGATTGAAATCCTTGAGTTCAAAGGTGGATTTAATCTAGAATCGTTCTTGGATTGGATTCAAGAGTTGGAGAAATACTTTGATATGAAAGGGATCGAGGAAATTGATCCACAAAGGGTCAAAATCGCAACATAAAAAATGAAGTTGCATAATGCTCTATGGTGGGAGAACATCAAGGATGTTAGGAAAATACAAGGAAAAGAGAAGATCAAGATGTGGCAAAAAATGATGAAAATTTTCAAATTTAAATTCATGCCTTATCGGTGAAGGCTTTTCAGAGAGTATCAAAATCAAAGGCAAGAGGATTTATCTATTCCTTCTTTTATTGAAGAATTTTTGAGGTTGCAAATCATTATTGGGTTGCAAGAGGATGATGAGGATGCAAAGGCCAGATACATCAATTCCCTTAGTTTTTTGTTGGACACACCGAGCACACTGAGAGGGGGGGGGGTGAACAATGTGTGTAGATTTTATTACTTTTTCAACTTTAACAACCATTGGCAGCTTTTTCAATATTATGCAGAGTACGTAATTATCACATTATCATTATATCATCATCAGCATTATTAACAACTACATCTCATCATCACATATCATCATATCATCATCACATAGGAAGCATTGCAAAACACAGTACACAATATTTTTACGTGGAAACCCAAGTCTTGGGGGAAAAACCACGGAAGCCTTTATAATAATAATTTACCAGCAACAACTGGAAGGAGGCAGCAACCCCCTTTGTTACAAAGACTTCAATTCTCCAGCTACAATTGGAAGGAGGCTACAACCCCCTGGTTTACAGGCTACAACCTGAAGGAAGCCTTAGCTCCCTAGATTTCCTTGACCCGTCCTGCCACCCCGATATGAAGATAGTAACTGAAACTACTGAACCACAAACTTCATTGATCCTGCGAACCTCCTATCCAACACTTGTACCCAATTTGTACCACACTGCACAACCACTGTCACTGCTCATCAACTGACCACTGCTCATCAACTATTCACTGCTCATCAACTGTCCACTGACCACTACACCACAACTGCTCCACACTACTCATCAACTGGCCAATCAGTCTGTCTGCACCAATCAATCTGTTGTTCACATCATCCGACTCAGTCAATCTGAGTCTAACCAACTACACACCAAACCCTGAATCTGCTGCTGATAACCTCTGCACTCTTATCACTGCCAAATCATCCATGTATACCAACAAGTCATTTTACTGCCATACACTGCTCATGTACATCCTTGTACACCTCGTCATACATAGTCACTGAACAAATAATCCTTCTCTGCTTCCACTAAACATAAGGCATGCATCGTCATGCATCGTCATCATAGGTATGCATCATCATCATAGGGTATGCATCATCATCATAAAATATGCATAATCGTAACCTCAGTGTGCACCGTGTATGCATCATCAACATCAAGTATACATCATAATGCATAGGAGAGCATCATCGCACTATGGTATGCATGTACATCATATTGTATAGGAGTGCATCAACTTCATAGAGTGTACATCATTATCACATGCATTATCATCATAAAGTGTATACTATCATAGCATAAAGGTATGCAACATCATCATCATATCCTCCATAATGACTTCAAATATATATACCAATATATAGGCTCACATACTAATATCAAAGATGAACTCTATCCATGAGAGACATGTGCCATTACAAGAGAAACCTAGAAGCATCAGCCATACCTTTTTGAAGATAATAAGGTCAAGAAACAATATAAAAACCAAAATAAACTCTATATCATGTCATCACATAGCCCTCGTAACAATCTTTCCAAAGAGCCAAGAATTTTGTAATTCCGATTCCGTATGAGAAAGTTATGCCAATTTTAGTGAAGATGCCCAAAAATTTCTCCTCCACAAAATTTCGCACTTTTCTCCAAGAGTTGCGAAATTCCGATTGATGAGAAAATGAAATGTTTGATATTCTATTTATATAGGTCATAGAGGAAAGTTATTACCTCAAACTAGGCCGACATGCAATTCAAAATTACAAATAATTAAATTTTCTTTTGTTTGGTCGGCTCACCCAAAAAGGTGGGGTACACCAACTTCAAAAATTCATATCTCTTCAACTGTAAGGAGTTAGAAGATGATCCACATATCAATGGAAATGGCTTGACGAGGACTATCTCCCTATGATGGGTTTATTTGCAAATTATTGGTCTAATACCCTTAAATTATTCAATATGTCCAAGACATCAAGGACCCCACACATGAGGGGGCCAAAGACCATACCACCAACTACAAGACTTTCAAAGTCTTCTTCAACATATCAAGGCACGTCCATGGGATCTACCTCCATCTACATCCCAATATCCATATAACCACAAATAGGACCATACATCACCATGGTTCAAGACCCAAGGCACCGCATGCAAGGATTTCAAGGACTCTTTCAAGGATATCATATAATATTTAAACAAGATACTTTCCATGGACTTCAAGCCCATCACATAGGACTCCATCACCAAATGATGAGGGCATCATGACCAAGGATTCTATCATATCAAAGGCTCCAACAATCATGGGCTTACAAACCACCATATGTATGGATTCCAAGACCCAAATCATTTCCAAATAAACCATCGATTATCATGTAGTGTCCAAGGGTCATCATGCTGCCATTTATGTGGGTGCCAGACCTTCTCATGCATAATGACCATCTCCAAGGGTTCCATGACCCCAACAAGGGATACATGGGCATCACGATCTTCATCAAGGGTTCCAATTCTTCATCAAGTCATTAATGATCACATCATCACCTTTAATGGGACAAGGACCATTAAGCCATCAAATGTGGGTCCAAGGACTTCTTCAGGGATTCTTCATCAAGCAAAGGGATTCATAGGCTTCTTCAACCACCTCAACCACACCAGGAGACATCCAAGGGTCAAGATCCATCATGACATCACCTGTGGGGTTGCTAGACCTTCTCCTGGGGTACCATGACCTCAATAAACACAAATGACCACTGAAAGGGTCATTTGGACTCTTGCAACTTCTTCAACACTTTTGTAGCGTACTGGGGCATAAGTTGTGGTACTGGGGAACCAAAGAAACAACTGGGGAACCGTAAAACATATTTGGGGTACTTAAACATTCTACAGGGTGTTCAGGGCTTTTGTCATTGTCCCAAGGGCTCCAAGGGCTTCAAAATTGGGCTTGGACAAGATCAAAAGGTCTCCTTAGACACTGACAATTACTTAACCCTCAGGGGCTCCTCAAGGGGCACCAAGACGTGTTGGCATCAATGACTATACATTGTTGGAATCAATGACAAATTAATCACCATTTTCAACTATGGGATGAATTGGAACTTCTCAAAGTGATCGTTGTGGATGAAACATATCCGCTAAAGTTGAAAACAGAAGAAAATTTGAATAGGCATAGCAAAGCAAAATTCCAACGAGGTGGAGGCAATATGGGTAGGGGAAGGGGAAGTTATTCCAAACCTACAAGCAAAGCAGAACCTAGGAATGACGTTAAGCTTGATTCCCAAGGTAGGGGAACCTTCGAAAGGTAGGGGAACCTTCGGAAGTAGGGGAACCTTCGTAAGGTAGGGGAACCTTCGGCTTCTCCAATGCCCCGAATACCTTCATGCGAACAATGCACCATGTATTTATATCGCACATTAGAAAATTTATCAGATTTGTTTTTAATGATATTTTAATTTTCAATACTAAACTGTGGAGGAATATGTAGTGAACTTGAGAGTGGTCCTTGACTTACTTTAGGATGAAAGGTTGTTTATCAACCCTAAAAAGCATGAGTTCTGCAAGGATAAATTAGTATTTTTGGGAAGTGTTATTTGAGCAGATGGATTGAGCATGGATCCCGAAAAATGTAAGGGTCGTCCTTGAGTGGCCTTCCCCTCAAAGTATCACATGGATGAAGAGTTTCCATGGGTTGGTAAACTTTGATAAGATGTTCATTAGGAATTTAAGCGGTATAAGTGCCCCCTTGACTGATTGCACAAGAGAGAAATTCTTTACTTGGACATAGGAAATTGTAGTGAGTTTTGAACAACTCAAAAGAAGAGTTACAAAAGCCCTATTCTTACTATACCAAACTTTGAGACACTTTTTACAATTGAATGTGATGCTTTAGGATTTGTAATTGGAGGATTATTAATCCAAGAAGGTATACTTATAGTTTTTTTTCAGTGAGAAGTTAAATGAATCTAATCACAAGTATACCAATTACGATAAGGAATTATACACAACAGTATAAGCGTTGAAATATTGGAAGCATTACCTTCTTCAAAGAGAATTCAATTTGATAATTGATAATCCAGCATTGAAGTGCATAAATTCCCATGGTAGGTTGTCCCATAAACATGCCAAATGGGACTCACTTTTGCAGGCTTATAACATTTGTGGTGCAACATAGGTGTGGAAAATCAATGTAGTGGTTGATGCATTGAGTAGGAGGCATCATTTGTTGGTAGTAATGAGTAATGGACAAGTTGGGTTTGAAGAAATGAAAATCGAGTATTCCAGTGACCCCTACTTTGACAACATTATTGCAATCCTGACTGGGCAAGGCCATGTGGGTTTACGGTCATTTAAATACTTTTTAATTTTAGATGGAATTTTGTTTAAGAGTTATCAATTGTGCATTCCCCTTGCATCGAGACAAGAACAACTTATTAGAGAGATGCACTCGAATGGATTGGATAGACACTTTGTAAATAATAAGACCTTTGAACTACTGAGTGAAAAATTATTTTTTCCTAATATGAGGAGATACATAAACATGTTGGTTTCTGTTTGTAGGGTGTGTCAAAAAACAAAAGGAGGACAACAAAATATAGGACTTTTTATTCCCCTACGTGTCCCAAAGGAACCATGGACTGATATTTCCATGGATTTTGTTTTGGGATTGCCAAGGACCCAAAGGGGTTGTGACTTAGTGTTTGTAGTCGTGGAATGGTTTTCCAAAATGGCCCATTTCATACCTTGTAAAAAGAAAAATGACACAAGCACAGTAGAACTATTTTTCCTTAAGGAAATTGTACTACTACATGGTATTCTGAAAACTATAACATATGACAAGGATCAAATTCATAGGCCAATTTTAGAGAGTCTTGTGGAAAAAACTAGATAGCAGGTTGCAATTTAGTTCATCCTACCACCCCCAAACCGATAGTCAAGCAGAGGTGGTGAATAGAAGCTTGGGAAATTTATTACCATGCTTAGTAGGTGACAACCCTCTCCAATGGGATTTCGCAATACCTCAAGCAGAATTTGCATATAATTCTACCATCAATAGATATACAAGTAAATATGCATTCCAAGTTGTGTACGGTGCCAATCCTAAAGGGATTGTAGACTTAGGTGACCTACTTGCAGACCCATATATCATCATGCATGTTACAAATTTTGTAAAAACAATTCGATAAATACACCAACAAGTTGAGCACAAACTATAGTCTATGAATGAACAATACAAGGGATAGGCTGATATGCATAAGAGAAAGAAAGTCTTTCAAGAAGGATAAATGGTCATGGTACATTTGTGCAAGGAGAGGTGCCCCAAAGGTACTTCCAAAAATTTAAAGACTAAGAAATTTGGGCCTTATAAAATTATGAGAAGGATAAATGGAAATTCCTATTTGATTGATATCTAGGTACCAGTTCAGACAAATGAAGACCAATCAGTTAATGATCAACAGGATAAGGATAATGACTGAACCAAACATTTTCCAAAGAAAAAGAGAGAGAAGTTTGAACACGTGTTAGATACTAAATTATTTTCAACACGATCTAAGCCATATAAATTATCTCTGGTAAAGTAGGAAGGTTTGCCAACTTACTACAAATATTGGATCACGGAAGTCGACCTACTTAAGTACAATTGGGAGGTTACACCCACTAACCTTGAACCAAGATACCTAGAAGTTCTAAAAGAAGGGGAGTGTGATGCAGAGCATCTAAACTAACGGGGAATAATAGCTCGCGTTGCATCTTCAATAACAGAACATCAACTCATCTCTTACTTCCGATCCTATTGATTTGATGTTGTAGGATCTTGTCAATCTAAATTTAGGCACCAAATTATTTTGGTTGAGTTTGGTAGGGTGGAGTAGAAACATTTATGTGTCTTTTTAGGGGAAATTTAGGGCAGCAATCTAGAGCTACAAAAGACTCACGTGGCGGATAGCTGGGCATGTATTTTTTTTCTTTTGAAATTCTACGTTTTGGGCTTTTTTGCTTTTGGGTGTTGGTAGCATAAAGTAGGTTTTGATGTTGAAAAAGGGCATGAAATGAATGTGGGACCTACAACCCCTCATATCTCTATGTAATAAGTTGGATCTATATCATGGATTTCAATACTAGATAAACTTGAGAATTGTAGTAATTGTGTTTGTGATGGCTTCTGAGCCCACTTTGAGGGTAAACTGTGAGGCATGCATTCCCAAGTATTGTCTCTATAATAAGATGGATCAGAATTTAGCTATTCAATAAATATATAATCCCGCGTCATTTGTTGTGCATTTCTCTTGTTCTATTTATTTGTTTGTTAGTGTTGTTATTCTCTTGACTTGAAGTTTGCGAAGGTACAACATCTAGAGTGTCTGCATCAGAGAGGTGTAGGGAGCTCATCCAGAGGGGAATCATCCTTGAAGAGCGATTTGAAGGGGTTAGTGGTGCGAAAAAGGCGGGGTTTGATGGGGATATGGGGGCAGAGGATGCTACAAATATAAGTGATGATTGAGATGACTCAAAGGGGATTATCATAAATTAGGAGGGTTTAAGAGAGGTTGTAGAACTGACACTCAGGTTTTCCTTTGAGATAATTTTTTCAACAGGTTAGCATTATTCCTCCTTGGCTAGTAAGGAGTGTGGTGGAGGAGTGACCTTCTTACAATCGTTAGAGAAGTGCTTGTATTCATGGCAGGCCTTGCATTTGAAGGGTAGTTGTTCATAGTCAAGCTTCTAGATGTGTCACTAACTGTCTAGGGATGAAAAAAAAAATCTACGATTTCTTTCTATAGGTTTACTTCTACATAAATCCAGGCTCATGCAAGCATTCCATCTTTAGGCTCATCTTTGTCTATATATTTTCCCAGGATATTTTATATGTCTTGAAGTGATTTGTCCCCCCAACAATGCAATCGAAGATTTTGAAGGTGCACCCAAAATGGCACTACTGATGGGATGTCCATCTCCAATCAAAATTTAGATTCCATCCGTTCATGTACATGCCATAGTTGTTAAAGCAGTAAGGGACAATTCTGAAAATCAAATCTCGATTGGCTTTGGATTCAAATAGGAATGCATAAAACCCTCATTCGCAAAAATGGTGAGACATCTTCCCTTTGATCAGTACATGCCAATATTTTTGGATCTAGTTGTCCATAGATATCAGTGAAGTTTGGATCCCAGTGAACTGACCAATGAGACCTCTTTTTGACATTGACAAAGCCATATGATGCGATGTTGTTACAGGCAAAGTGACTTTGGGGATTTTTTCTATCCATTTAACAAATTTTGAAGGAGGGACCTTCTATGTTAATTTTCCAAGAGAGGCAACCAGAGTATGAAAAGAAGCTTCCTCGAAATCATGAGGGGGGAACACCCCCTCCTAGGGGGGACTCCATGGTTGTTATGTGTAGGTCTGTGCAAGTTCAAATCACTAGGAGTTTGCTTAGCTTGTTGTCAACTCAATTATGAATTTTCTCTTTGTTAAATCGATAATTGTAGTCTTTCTTTGTGATTACTTGATAGTCAAGACTCCCTTGATTAATGTTTTCTCATATAACTCGTAGTAACAAACAATGTCACAATTCAAATTGTGTTTTAACTTAAATCAATAACATAGACATATTAGGTCATTTTAACCTACCCACAAATTCAAATAATTGTTCATCCATTATTAAATGTCAAAAATTAATAAGAAGATTACCAATAGATTACTTTATTAAAATCAAGCAATGGATTAATATATGAACAAATAACCTATGACAATTCTTTTAAATTAAAAATAAAAATCATTAACAATTAAAACTAAATAAAATATGAATATGAATCTCGTTATATGTGTGTGTGTGAGTGTGCGCAAGCAATCATGATTTAATGGTAAAGATTATTAGTAGTATATCCAAACACTCATACAATATTAAATTCCTTGAAACGTGAATAAGTAGTTGATGCCAATTATATATATATATATATAATTTTAATGAAATAATATATATGTGTGTGTTGTAAAGATAATAATATGCCCAAACACCCATACAAATTAACTTCCTTAAAACATGAATAAGTAGTTGCTGCCAATTGTGTACGATTTTTATGAAATAATATAATTATGAGATACAAACTATAAAAAAAACAATTATAATATTTAAATTCTTTAAATATTATAATTATGTTATCTCAATTGTAAAATATATATTAAATTTATTAAAAAATATTTTAAAAGGTACTCTTAATATTTTATTTTACTTTTATATTTAAACATAGCATTATTATAATATTTAAAGAATTTAAAGAATTAAGAGTAAAAATTGAGATAACGTTGTTATAATGTTTAAAGAATTTAAATATTATAATTGTTTTTTCAATAGTTTAGATATCATAATTATATTATTTTATAAAAATTGTACACAATTGGCAGCAACTACTTATTCATGTTTTAAGGAAGTTAACTTGTATTGGTGTTTTGGCATACTATTTTGAGTTTTATGTAGACATTTATAAAGTTTGGTAGGTTAGTTTGAGTAGTTAAGTATTTTTCGTTTCATGTAGGAGATTTCAATGTCTCTTATAATATAGTTTGGTGGGTTATCTTGAAATACTTATATGTAGGAGATCTCATGATATATTATAACAAAGTTTGGGGGTTATCTTGAGTATGGTGGTACTAATTTAAGTATTTTGAGTTTTATGAAGGAGATCTCATGGTCAATGCCCCAGACTAATTGCGTATATTGCATGCCTCAATCAATGTTCTTATCATGTTAGGTATCATAACTAGCACTAACAATGTTATATTGGGTTTATGTAGGCACTTGTAATTTTGGAGGGTTATCCTGAGTAGTTAAGTATTTTGAGTTTTATGTGGGAGATCTTGTGTTCTATTATAATAACAAGCTGACATGAGCCCCATCCATTAGTAGGAAGCTCTAGGGGCTTGGTCTCCTCTAAAATGGTGATAAAGAAAGTTAGGCATTGTTTGTTATTGTAGGGACCCCAACCTAGGTCCCCGGTTTGTTTTAATCTCTCAATAAAAATCTATCTTTTACTGTTTACATTCTGGTTCATGTTTATGTTTTCTAGTTTCTATTGGTTCTACTGGTTGTAAAAATAGTATTTACAGTTTTGAAATATAAAAATATTTTTTAGTTATTGTTCTAACATCAATAACAAGTTTTCATTTTCAGCAACATACATATATGCATATAATTTACCATAATAATTTCTTATGTTATATCTTTCATAAGTAAAATTTACAGAGTTAAAATCCATTTATACCTGAATGAGAAATACCTGTAGATAGCTAGTAGATCCCCGTTGCTGCTCTTTTCCTCTGTTGTATGCCCTACTGTAGCCCTACAACAAAGCCTTCCCCAAACCTTTCAAACTCAACCGACCAGACAAGTATTCCACCCTCCCAACTGGTGAGGTCTCGCCAACCACCTAGCTCCAAAGGTATCCCTTTGGACCCCCAAGCCCAAACCGAGTACAACTCAACCAGCTAGATCTCTCTATGAATTCTCCAACAAGAACCCCCTTTCTACTTTGCTCTGTAAAATTTTTATCTCTGCTATCAAAACTTCCCCCAAAATATCCCAAGGTAAAGATCCCTTCTCCTCTTCCTCTTCTCCACCTTATCCTCCCCCTTGCCGACTCTTTTACTTCCACCATTAATACCCTATCTCTAACATAAATGTTCCCCCCTTAAGTCTTTTCTCGAGCCCATCCCATGACTCCCATTAGTAATTTAAAATATTATAAGATGTGTTGGTTGGGGGTCACCTATCAACCATAACTTCTCATTAAAATAAATTTAATCATTTTTAATTCCCTTAATCATTTGTTGACTCATAATTCAATATTGCACAATTTAATTATTATTTTAATTAATTAACTCAAATACAATTTAAAAACTTGTTAAATAATGGCATAAGGTAATGTCTTCCACCACATTCAATAATTTGAACCGTAAAGTATTTACCCTAATCAATACTTATTTATTATTGTAACCTAATTAATTAATTAATCCTAATTATTCGTAATTAACCTAATAATCATTCATGGCACTATTACCATTCAACATTACTCTCTTAATTACATTTAACTTGATGAATAATTATTACTATAGATAAGATTAGTCCAATTAACATTAACTAATCACTATTAACACATAATGAACATTAGTCAACAATAATTAACATTATTCCAAATTATTAACATTAAATCCACAATAATTAATCATTACCAACTTTATTAACATTAATCAACTTTATTATCCTTTAATTAATATTAACCGAATTGACGTTATAATTACAATTTAACATTTTAACCCTTAGTCTTGACTAATTAAATTTATTAACAATCAATCAAGCATTTCTAATTAATTGCATTAGTTACTACCTAGGTTAACCATAGTTCATTTATTAATCAACATTAATTAATTATTAATAGACAATAATGACATTATTATTCAACATTATTTCACACAATCTATAAATATGTAGGCGAGTTATGTAAGCGTATCTACTGCAGTTAACACCTAAAAAGTGCTCACCACCTCATCTCCCTCATTACATGACTCATTCGTCCATATTTCCTATCATATTTGCCTCCAAAACGTTAAAAAACCATTAAATGGCCACCAAAAGGCCAAAAAACCGATTTTTTCCTCTCCAAATAGTTAAATTTCCTCAAAAATAGTAAAAACCCTAAACAAATGACCATAAATTCCCAAAAATCAAATAAAAGGGAATACAAAATATTAAAAAGAGGAAAGAGAGGGAAAACATGAAGCAAAAACCCTATACCATTGACCTAAACCATATGGTGCCCAAAACCATGGGTCAATACTCCACCACTAAAAACCTATAAATAGGTGATGGAGGCTCCGCATTTCAAATCCACAGTCTTACCTATCCTCACTCTGCCAAAATCACTCTTAAAACCCTAGCTTACCATTTGAGCTAGCTTTTCCCATTTGAGTGCCCCTTTGGCCCATTATTCAAACACCTTGGAGAAGGAGAAGGAACCAATTGGAGCACGGAAGTATCCCTCCTGGACTACTGTAAGAGCTCCACCAACCTCAACACTTGAGGTAAATTTAATACAAAAAGAAAATTCTTATCATATTACTGTCTTTTTATTTCTTGTTGATGCACATGCTAGTTTAAGTTTACTTTGCTTTACTGTCATATTTTACTGTTTTATTGAACTGCTACTAAGGAGTCCCTTCTCCTTAGTAGGTGCTCATTTGCACAAGTTAGGGTGAAAACCCTAGATACAACTGCTTAAATACCTTGAGTAAGTATACTAACAGTAATAAATCACACACATCAATCATAATCACGAAACTTATTGTTTACTGACACATTTTTAACATAGTTTGCAAGGTACAGTCTTTTACCTAACTGCATCTTATTAAGTTATGACAATTCATACATTACTGAGTTACGACACATAATCAATCAAGGATTTTCCACACACACAGTTAGATCTTGTTTTCATCCCAACTTCAAGCTACACCTATCTACCTACATCATCTACCTAAATCACAACTAACTTCCACATCATATCCTTTCCTCTATTGGACTACCCTAAAGTGTCAAGCCATGACCGGCTCCAGTTAGAACCCGTAAGCAGAAGTGTCGACTACATCGACCAAGCTTCTCCAACAGGAAACCACCAGTCATCAACACACACCTTGGGGAGTGCATCGTAGCACAGCCCTCCCATGACTCTGGGTTTCAGGGATAAACGGTGGGTAAAGCCTCCACCCCCCTAAGGGAACAAGGGACTATATCTACCCGACATAATAACTACGTTGCACTTGTACTCAATTTGTCATCGTATAACCAATTTGGGTGTTTGAGTTTCCCGAAACCCCACCCCACCCATACATCATAAGAAACAATATAATAAACATGAGAAAGTAAATAATGCATCACTCGTATACCATTTATCTTTCGAAGTCCATGTCCCCGAGGCTCTCCCATCTCGTAGAATCCAGCTATTACTTGTCCTTTTAACCTATAAGTTAGTCTCTGACATACAGTCTAGAATATCGTGCATAAATCATCAAGATGTACACATACATTTCATCATAACATACAACAATAAATTCATTTATTCTCCATGCACCTTGCATAACATTCATTTATTCAACATATAACTGTAACGGTATCCACATACCCATCATTCGGTAATTTTCATATATGAGACATAATTAACACATGATACATATCTAAACATGACTACCAATCATAATACTAACATCACACACCCACATACATATATCAGCAAAATAATAGAACCATATGTCCACAGTTTCGTCAAAACGACGAAGTCTCACAATCAATCAAATACAACATATAATAGTAGTTCAGGTAGTAATGTCAAAATGGGCTGTTACATACACCCACCCTTCAGGAAACTTCGTCCCGAAGTTATGGTCAAAATAGTGTGGGATAATCATGACACATGGTCTCTACGTCCTCCCAGGTAGTAGATCCTGGGCTATACTAGTCCCATTGGACCTTAACATGGTCCACCAAACGGTTCCTGAGTTGTCTAACCCTGCGGTCCAATATACGTAACGGTTCGACCCTGATGGTCCCCTCGTCCGAAACTTGTAGTTCCTTCCAATTTATTTTATGAGACTCACCAGCTACATAATGTCGTAAAACAGATACATGAAAAACGTTATGAGTTTTGTGCAAATGGGGGTGGCAACGCAAGATGATACGTGATGGGTCCAACTTTCTCTAAAATTTCGAAGGGTCCTATAAATCGTGGTGAAAACTTTTTTCGCTTTTCCAAACCTGATGGTACTTTTTCTAGGCTTGGCGAACGAACACTGCATCCCCAACCTTATAGCTTTGGTCAACCCTATGCGCATCGACATAGCTATTCTGTCTATCCTGAGCTTCCTTTAATCACTATCTAATCTGAACAACCTGTTATTGCATCTCCTGAATCAACTCAGGTCCTATAATTACTCAATCTTCTAACCTTTCCCAAATAAATGGTGTTCTGCATGGCCTCCCATATAATGCTTCATATGGAGGCATCCCAATTGAGCTATGGTAACTGTTGTTGTAAGAAAACTCAACCAAGGGTAAGTGCTTCTCCTAGTGAATCTGTTGATCCATGACATACATCCTAAGCATGTCCTCCATCACCTGATTCACTCTTTATGTTTTCCCATCTGTATCTGGATGGTATGCGGTGCTTAGGTTCAACTGAGTACCCAACGCCGACTGTAAACTTGTCCAAAACCTGGACGTAAACCGGGAATCCTTGTCTAAGATTATCTTCTTGGGAAACCCATGGAGACGTACTATTTCACTTATGAACACACGAGTTACATCTGTGACATCATAGGTCCCCTTAACTGCAATGAAGTGAGCAATTTTGGTCAGTTTGTCAACGATGACCATAATGGCGTCATGCCTATGAGAGGTAAGAGGCAATCCCACCACGAAGTCCATGGAGATAACCTCCCACTTCGACATAGGAATGTCATGTGGCTGCAACAGTCTTGCTAGGTGGTGATAATCAACTTTTACCCGCTGACAATCAAGGCACCTAGCGACGAATTTGACCACGTCACTTTTCATCCTTGCCCAAAAGAAGAGTTGCTTCATGTCTACATACATCTTCTTTACACCCGGGTGCACGCAATATATTGCTATGCAAGCTTCCTTAAGGATAGTCTCTCTAATATCTCCCTCCTCAGGAATATACATCCTCCCTTGATACTGCAACAAACCATCGGCTTCCAACTCATAGCCTTCAAATTTAGGTCCCACCGGTTTCCCATTCTAGAGTGCCGATGTGAATTTTAGGTACCAACTATCCCCGATTAGCTGTCCTAAAACTCTTTCCCTCAAATCCACATTCAAAGGTATAAGAGAGAAAAGTCTTGGTTTTCTACTTAAGGCATCGGCTACCACATTCTCCTTCGCAATGATGTATGAAATCCCAAAATCATACTCACTCATGAATTCACTCCATCGCCTTTGCCTAGCATTTAGGTCTCTATGAGGGAAGATATACCTTAAGCTTTGGTGATCATACTTGAGCTCAAAGCTTCATCCAACAAGATAATGTCTCCAAAGCTTCAAAGTTAGCATTACCGCGGCCAACTCCAGGTCATGGGTAGGGTAATTCTCTTCATGTGTTCTTAACTTTCTCGACGCATAAGCTATTACCCCACCTTCCTGCATCAACACTACACCTAAACCTTGCCTTGAGGCATCTGTGCAAACTATGAATTCTTTCTCCATATCTGGAACTCGTAGAATTGGTGCACTCGTCAACAGTCTTTTCAACTCAGCGAATGTGACATCGCATTCATCCGTCCATTCGTACCTAGTGCCTTTACGCTGTAGGGTAGTTATGGGTTTTGCAATTTTTTAGAAACCCTCAACAAACCTTCTATAATACCCGGCTAACCCCATGAAGCTTCTCACTTCATGCGCATTCCTTGGCACGGGCCAATCCATTATGGCATTCACCTTCTCAGGGTCCACTGAAATTCCCTCACCTGAAATTATATGCCCTAGATAATGGATCTCCTTCTGATAAAATGAGCAGTTGGACAACTTACCGTACAATTGATGCTCCCTTAAGCATGAAAACACTATCCGCAAGTGTTCCTCATGTTCACTTTCATTCTTGGAGTAGATGAGGATGTCATCCAAGAAGACTTGCACAAACTGATCTAAGTATTTTCGAAACACGCTATTCATGAGATTCATGAATACAACTGGGACATTGGTCAAACCAAAGGGTACCACTAAAAACTCATAGTTCCCAAACCTTGTTCGAAAAGTAGTCTTAGGTATATCACCTTCCTTAATCTGTAGGTGGTGGTAACCTGATCGTAAGTCGATCTTGGAGAAGACTATCGCCTGTTTAATTTGATCAAAGAGATCATCAATTTAAGGTATCGGGTACCTATTCTTCACGGTGGCTCTGTTCAAATCTTGATAATCGCTGCAAAGACGCAAGGAACCGTCCTTGTTTTTCACAAAGATTACTGGTGCACCCCATGGTGAAATACTTGGTCTTATGAACACTAGGTCTAGCAGTTCCTTCAACTGCATTTGCAACTCACAAAGTTCCAGGGCCATCATCTTGTATGGTGTCTTCGATGTTGGCTCTGCATCGGGTTTTACCTCAATGGTAAAATCAAGTTCCCTCTTAGGAGGCAACCTAGGTAATTCCTTTGGAAATACATCACTGAACTCGGCTAACATTGGGTACTCATCAAAGGAGGGTATCTTCTCATTGTTTACCGCTTAAACAATATACAACTAACATCCCTGTCGCATACATCGCTTTACGTTCATCGTGGATATGAAATGTAGGGACACCTTCCATTTTATACCCTGGATCTCGATGGCCTCTCCTTTGTCATCAATGCAAAGAACTTTCTTTCCATAACAGTCCAAGAAAGATCAATGTTCCTCAAGCCAATTCATCCCTATGATGAGATCATAAGTTTCGAGGGTGGTGATGTACGCTTTGACTTGTGTAACACACACCCCGAGATCCACTACGCAATTTTTGACACTAGGTCTTACTGCTTTTTTTACCCTTGAAGCCATTTCAACTAAATTGAAATCGTCATGCTTGTATGTTGCCAACCCACATTTGTCTAATGCATATGGAGAAATGAAACTATTTGTAGAACCAAGATCGAACAATATTTTAAGCTTAACGTTGTTGACCGTACCTGATGATTCCACCACAATGGATTGGTGTTCTGCCTGATGGTTGTTTACTGCTGTCGAGATCTGATGCCTACTACCCCCACTCCCAATTGGAGCCTTCCCTTCTCGATGCACTATACCGGATCATAATTCGGGACAGTCACATTGGTAATGTGGACCTCCACATCCCCAACAAGCAACCTGTAATGGAGTGGGTGAGATAACCTGTTCAGGCCTCTGAGATGGGTTCCTCCCCCAAGGACCCCTTCCCCTATCGACTGGTCCTCTAAAATTCCTCACACCCCAGTGAGTTCCTGTGGCTGACTGGGGCACCGCCCTAGTTTCCACTGATCTGTCTACCATTGCAACTCTTGGTGTGCTCCTGTTTCCCTAGGGAGGTGGCCTTACATATCCTCCCCAAGGGTAGTTTCGAGGGGCCTTCCCGACAAACCCTGACTGTTGAGAGTTGAATGACCTAATGGGATTTGCACCCAGCATCTCCTCTATGTAACGAGTGCAATCAACCGCTTTGAAAATCGAATTCGATTTTCACATCCGTAACTGGTCCCTAATCTTGGTATTGAGCCCATACACGAAGCGCTCAACCTAGCGTTCGTCGTTGTCCAAGTATGGAACATACTTGACTATTTCCATGAAACTTTCTTCATACTCCTCCACGGATAGATGCCTTTGTACCAAGGCATGAAGAGCCCTTGTTTGTTCTTTCTGGTAGGATGCAGGTAAGTACTTCCCCTTGAATTTTTCCACAAACAGTTCCCATGGGACTGTGTCTGGTGTAAGGTGTAACTGCCTTTCTTGGTTCCCCCACCAGTTCAAAGTAACTCCCTTAGGCTAAATTATTGTGATCTTAGACTTAGATGTGGAAGTGTACTCCTGTAAGGTTAAGCACCTGGTCATCTCTTCCAACCAAGACTCTGCTCGTATCCCTACTCGACCCCCTGAAAACTCTAGAAGCCTTGTCTTCTAAAGCTCCCTTGTGATATCTTGATGCGGAGGTCTTGGTACCGTATTCACTTCTACCATGGGAACTTCCTCCCTTAGTGGAGGGGCCTCCACTTCTACCTCCAAGTGTAATATCCCCATCTGGACCCTATTGCATTAAAATGTAAATGATGTAATATTGTTATAAAATCATGGTGAGGAGCTCAAGGCCAAGGCCCCACCATCGATTTATTGATGCATATGGTTTGCGTGCTAGTCAGGCACATTGGAATTTCAAACATCATGTAAATATACATTTTAATAAAATACCCACAACTAGCTATGCAATGCAACAAAAAGATGGGGGCATAATTTTACAAGGAATTGGGAGGGAAAACATTCAAACCCTTGGAGCCAATCAAGTCAAGCCAAGTGTCAATGAGAGAACTCAGCAAACCCTCAACTACCCATGCTGACTTTTGTACCCAATCATTGATTTCTCCCAACAGTTGGTTGAGGTAGTTAATGCCTAGGGGAATGGGAGGTATGGCTGTCCAAATTCGAGTATGGGCAAGCCACCTTGCATGGAAAAACATGTTTGGATTCTTGGGCAAGAAAAGAGCCATGAATTGCTCCCCAAGCCATTATCCAGCAACCAGTTTCTCTCCCTCACAAGTTTGGAGCTACCTAGGCGTTTTTCCCCTATCAAAATTATGTGTTTTTTCTTCATTCTCAGTTAGGAGAAGGGCGTTTTTGTGTTTTATACCAGCGGGGAAGAAGGGGAAACGAATCTAGGTTCCATAGAGACCGTTTTGGATGTCGAATGCTTAGTTAGTTGGGAGAGAATTCATTTTCCTCCGTGTGAATGTTTTTCCCCATCCCACAATTCGTTTTTGGCTCGAAACGATTTGGGGAAAGCCCATGGCCATCCTTTTTGTAAATCCCATTGTTAAAACGTGTGTATCCATGCCCAATGATTGTGTTTTGTTGTGTATATAAAGAGTATGTTGGGTTATGGGTATGGGTATCCATTGGTTTGGCTTGAGCTTGAGTGCAAGCATCCAGGGTTCAGATTTAGTCTGATAAATCCAGTTGTGGACTGGCTTGGCTCAGATGAGATGATTAATTGAGCTATGCATGAGCTTGAATGTCCCCTTTTCTTTGTAAGAATCATGCCCTGCTCGGGGGTGGCAGTTGTGTTGAGAGATTGATGAACACAACTAGCCTATGGTTGGGTGGAACGTTGCAGCGACATAGCTAGTTGTTTGGGACAATTGCACAATGAAGATAAGTGTTTTTATGTCTATGTATTTACTTGTGCAATGTTTAAATTGTTGATTATTTTGACATACTGGATAAGCATGAATTGTGTGTGGATGATGTTTTTAATTCCGCTCTGCATACTTGCTTGATTTGCATCTGCACACTTTTGTTCTCTTTATTCATATGATTCTAATGAGTGGGATGAGATTATGTGAAAGACCAGAATTTGGCATCATGTTTCCTTTCTCGAATTGGGTCAGTGGGAGGGTCCATTACACCAAGGTAACACTTCCTCTCTGTAGTCCCCATAGTGTTTCGTTTATTGCTTCAAGCGAGCGCAATATAAGGATGGTCTCGGTGCCCAGCACATTCAGCTCAGGTAATGTCATCGCCTAACCTCACCCTCGACTTGCTCGTGTTCTTACCATGTTTATCCCTGTAAGGTGACATAATATGATAATTAGCATATGACTACATCAAGACTATGTTACTATTAAACTCAACAGTTAATTCAAAAATGTGCGTCAGATGATTGTTTTTACGAGCGTTTTTACTCTAAGAGCTATAGTTCTAGGCTTTTCGATCAGGCCATCTTGAGGCCACCCGGTACTAAATCTACCACAGTAGTTCTACACAAGTTCAGGTATTGGATTCCACGCAATCTCCATTAAGTCGCATCTCAACCCTACACGAAGTTTTAATTAATGTTTAGTACCTCGTTTCTTATTAATAACCATTTATTAATGAAATTACTGCCTTATTTACCTTAACCCTAACTCCGTTAACACTATACTACTTTGTAATACAAATTTAAACCTTAATTATTAATGTGCATTAATACCCTTATACTAATCTCATTAATAATTTAATGATAGCATAATCTAACTAAGCTTTTTATTTTTGAGTCGTGTTTATTAAACATATCTATCATGGAGTATAATCAGTGTCGTAGCGATCAGCTTGTCATGCTGGTCTCTTTGATGCCTCATTTTCGAGATTCCGTGTCCGTCTTGCCCCTTCGACTATACGTCGAAGTTTTGACAAGGAACATTTTCGAGAAGAAAATAAACTAGTTAATGTAATTCCAACTTGCTATTAATGTTATCTAATGGTTATGTATTTACTTTAATTTTAACATTTAACATTCATTTCATTTAACAATTATTCTACATTACCATTTATTTATTAATGTAACTCCCACATTAATAATTCAACATAATAATTACTAGTTAATGTAAATTAGTTAACATGTAATAATTAACATTAATAACACATTACCATAACTTTATAAATCACTACACTAGTATTTTATTAAACTTTTAAATTTATTAATATATAATATATTAATAAATTTAAGAACATCCAATTAATAACTAGCTTTAAATAATTAACCACCTAATATCAAATATTTAAATTTTTTAATTATTTAAAATTTTTACTAATTATCTAAATTTATTAAATTTATTCATAGTAACAATGTTAAATAGAAATCACAACAATTTTTTTTTTTTACAACTAGTTATTCCATCTTAGAAATAATTATATATAATAATCATAACTTAACTCATTATATAACTCAAAACTTAACTTTATTATAAATTGTATAATAACTCATTAGCCTTACTTATCACAATTTTTTTTTTATAACTCATTATTCAACTCAAAACTTAACCTTATTATAAATTGTATAATAACTCATTAACCTTATCACAATTTTTTTTTTATAACTCACTATTCAACTCAAAACTTAACCTTATTATGAATTATACAATAATAATTAATAAAGTTAATGTAAAAACTTAATAATTGATGATAAAGTTAAATATAAAAACAGTAATAATAAAGAAAATAAATATAATAAATAATAATAATAATAAATTTACAAATTTTATTTTATTTTTTAATATTTTTTTTTGGCCTATCTATAACCCTAACCCTACTCTCCCTCACAGGCATGAGGAACACGTGCCTGGTTTTCCTTTCATGAGGGCCACCTTCCCGGTCTCCGCGTTTGGTTTAAGACCTTGTTCCCTCCTCGCGGGTCGTCATTTCCTCGCCCAAATTTTCAAGTGAGCTCTCCCATTCTTCCTCGACAACCAGTTCTGCTCCGGAGGAGCTCTGCAACCACCAGGATGAGGGTTTCTCTGCTTCTTTTCAGCTCAACAAACTCCAAGGTTCTCAGGTAACATCCCCTCGCTTATTATTGTTTGTGTTTTTCTTTTTCTTTTTGTTTACAGAGCTGCCTTCAGCCAGCTCCCTTCCCTTGCACCTTAATGGGGCTTTCCCCCTCTGCACCAAGGATGCAAGCATGGCGAGTCTCGGCCGTCGGCTGCTGGCCCATGGCCATAGCTATGTGCCTGCTGGCTGGGCGCGCCTAAGGCCGCAGCTTAGCTGCTGGCCAGGCCGCCCAAGGCCGCGAGCTGGCTATGCCCAGGCCGCCATGGCCATTGGCCACGCTTGGCCAAAAGTTTTTTACAATGTATTTTTTATATTTCAACTATATGTATGTATGTATATCTATCTATATATATATATATATATATATATATATTTTCTCATGGGTCGGCTGCCCATGGCCACAGCAGCTCAGTTGTTGGCCGACCGCTCCCAGGCCGCGAACTCTCAGGCTGCAGGTCAGGCTTTCCTAGGCCGCAAGCACTGCGACTGCTGGCCAGGCTACCTGCATGGATGTGCCCTGCGGGCTGCAGGACGGCTTGCCCAGGTCGTGCCTCGTGGGCTGCTAGCCAGGCCTCCATGGTCATGCCCTGCTGGGCTGCTGACCGACTTGCCTAGGCTGTTCCCTGCGGGCTGCTAGTCGGGCCACCATGGCTGCGCCCTACTGGGTTGTTGGCTGGCTTTGCCATGGCCGCAGCTCTGCTACAGGTCAACCCTGCCCAGGCCGCAAGCCTCGAGGGCTGCTGGCCGGGCGGGCATGGTCGTAGCTAGCTGCTGTCCGACTGCCATGGACGCAACTGGCCGCAAGCCCGAAGTCCACATTTTTTTTGTTTTTTTTTTAAATTTAAAAAAAAAAACGAATTAATTATAATTTTTTTGTGTGTATGTAATAGATGTATCATATTTGTTTAAATAAAAAAAAAATAATTACTAACTCTTTTTTTTTATGTATATAATATATATATCATATATCATATATATATAAATTTTGTTATAGTTTTCATTAGTTGTGTTTTTTTTTTATAATTTATATTAAAAGCAAATTAAATTTTATATTAAAGAAATTTTTTTTTTTTAATTTTTATTTATTTATTTATTTTTATCTCGATTTTCCTTTTTTTTTCTTTTTCTAAGCATATATATAATTTTGGTTTATATATATATAAATATATTTTTGTTATATATATGCATCTATGCATAATTTTGTTTTCTTTATATATGCAAATATAGTTTCCCTATATATTCTTTTTAACTTTTATTGTTGTTTCGTCTTTTGCAGGTGTATAATTTGCCCAAGACTTCTAGCACGAAGTTGCTTGGCACTCTTTTGGTGTTATGCACATAAAAAAATATTTTTGATTTATGTCATGCTAATTCTCTCGGTAATTAGTGAGTGTAATTTTCTTTTTGTTCAATGTAGTGAGCCCTCCGGTTCTAGATTTGGAACCATGGCTTTGATACCATGTGTAGGTACCCCAACTTAGATCCCCAGTTTGTTTTAATCTCTCAATAAAAATCTATCTTTTATTGTTTACATTTTGGTTCATGTTTATATTTTCTAGTTTCTGTTGGTTCTACTGGCTGTAAAAATAGTATTTACAGTTTTGAAATATAAAAATATTTTCTAGTTACTGTTCTAACATCAATAACAAGTTTTCATTTTCAACAGCATACATATATACATGTAATTTACCATAATAATTTCCTAAGTTATATATTTCATAAGTAAAATTTACAGAGTTAAAATCCATTTATACCTAAATGAGAAATATCTGTAGATAGCTAGTAGATCCTTATTGCTTCTCTTTTTCTTTGTTGTATGCCTTGTTGTAGCCCTACAACAAAGCTTTCCCCAAACCTTTGAAACTCAACCGACCAGAAAAGTATGCCACCCTGCCAACTGGCTAGGTCTCGCCGACCACCCAACTCCAAAGGTATCCCACCCCTTTGGACCCCCAATCCCAAACCGAGTACAAGTCCACCAGCTAGATCCCTCTGTGAATTCTCCAACAAGAACCCCCTTTCTGCTCTACTTTGTAAAAATTCTATCTTTGCTATTAAAACTTCCCCCAAAATATCCCAAGGTAAAGATCCCTTCTCCTCTTCTCTTCTCCACCTTATCCTCCCCCTTGCCGACTCTTTTCCTTCCACCATTAATACCCTATCTTTAACATAAATGTGCCCCCCCCAAGTCTTTTCTCGATCCCATCCCATGACTCCCATTAGTAATTTAAAATATTATAAAATGTGTTGGTTGGGGGTCACCTGTCAACCATAACTTCTCATTAAAATAAATTTAATCATTTTTAATTCCCTTAATCATTTGTTGACTCATAATTCAATATTGCACAATTTAATTAATTAACTCAAATACAATTTAAAAACTTGTTAAATAATGGCATAAGGTAATTTCTTCCACCACATTCAATAATTTGAATCGTAAAGTATTTACCCTAATCAATACTTATTTATTACTGTAACCTAATTAATTAATTAATCATAATTATTTGTAATTAACATAATAATCATTCATGGCACTATTACCATTCAACATTACTCTCTTAATTACATTTAACTTGATTAATAATTATTACTAAAGATAAGATTAGTCCAATTAACATTAACTAATTAGTAGTAACACATAATGAACATTAGTCAACAATACTTAAGATTATTCCAAATTATTAACTTTAATCCACAACAATTAATCATTACCCAACTTTATTAACATTAATCGACTTTATTATCATTTAATTAATATTAACCGAATCGACGTTATAATTAAAATTTAACATTTTAACCCTTAGTCTTGACTAATTAAATTTATTAACAATCAATCAAGCATTTCTAAATAATTGCATTAGTTACTATCTAGGTTAACCATAGTTTGTTTATTGATCAACACTAATTAATTTTTTTTTTTTAACAGAAACAGAAAGAGGGATTATATTAACAGGCTGTGCATAGCCATTCATTACATCAGAGAAAGGAAATATAAGGCCGGCAAGGCAAAAATGTTGCACATCAAGCAAATTCAGATTCCCATAAGACTGAGCATATAATTGTTTCAGAACTACAAACGATGCGGGTAGTATATACCCTCACAAACTGACTACAAAGCAAAATGCAGAGAAACATAACCCATACAAAATTGAAACAGAATAAACAAGAGACAAAAGTCAGATGCCTCTCAGAGTCTTGGGCTGCATAACAGATTCTTCTTCCATGGGTTGATCAGCTGCTTCATTTACTCCATTAACCCTGCTTTCCTGATTCATAGAAACAAGCTTTTCAAGGTCTTCTTCAATTCGTTCTACTCTGCCCAGCAGCTCGCGCAGGTTGCTCTCAAGATCTTTTGTTCGGGCACCATTATTACTGACCTCCAGCGATGTGCGACTCACAGTCTCACTCATACTCTTAATTTCCTTAGCCATTTCTTTGTTGTCCATTACCCCTATGGCTGTCATCTCGTACAACCTGCGCAAATTCTTTTTAATGTCCAGCAGCCCAGGGTTATCGCCAAAGTGAGCCATTCTTCCAGAATCAGGCGTAATTGCTATTCGGGAAAACTGAATATGCAGAGGGAAGACTGAAATGTCAGCAATTTCTTGTTGCAGAGCTGAAACACTCAAGAGGTCGGCTATTTCTTGCTGCAGAGAAGAACCCCTAAAATTATCTGAATAAGACAAAGTTCCCAGGGCGTCTTTCTTCCAGCCCGAGCAAAGGCATCCCAAGACCCTATCCTGTCTGTCTGCTCGAAATGGAGAAGTATCAACGTGATTATCAATTTCCCAGGATGCAGAGGGATAGCAACATTGACATGAGAAGAATGCAGATAGAGCGAGGCGCTCTTTTACAAAGGCACGGATGAGGGGGAGCCCATGCCAAGGAATTCCCAGCAGTCTCCCACCCCCAACTCCAGCTACCACATGCAGCAAGAAATTCACAGAGCTGGGAGAGCCGAGACCAGAACTCGGAGAAATACAATGGAACGAGTCTAGACATGAATTGACTTGCATGGTGAGATTGCAAGAATGGATACTAAAGCCTCTCGTCATGGAATGACTTTGAAGAAGGGAGGGTCGCCATCCTGGCTGCAATGGCCTTGGGGGAGACTGGCACCTACATTAGCCATGATATCTGCTTCCTTATTATTATGGCGAAGAATGTGAAAAATCTCGAAAGATTGAGACAGAAGAAGCTTAGCCTTTTTATATAATCGACGACATTTAATATCTCCTGAGGGATACCCATTGATCATCTTATAGATAACATGCCTGGAGTCGCCAAATATCAGAACCTTCCGGAGTTTTTTGTCTCGAATGAGATGAAGACCCTGGAGAAGAGCCATCCATTCTGCTTCATTGTTGGTTCTAGGGCCAAGTCCCCAGGCAAATCTTTGTTCCACTTGTCCTCCGGGATCCACTAGGATCCCACCCGCGCCTGCCACCCCTGTACACTAATTAATTATTAATAGACAATAATTACATTATTATTCAACATTATTTCACGCAATTTATAAATATGTAGGCAAGTTATGTAAGCGTAGATACTGCTTACATACCTCGCATAAGTACACTAACAGTAATAAATCACACACATCAATCATAATCACGAAACTTATTGTTCACTGACACATGTTTAACATAGTTTGCAAGGTACAATCTTTTACCTAACTGCATCTTATTAAGTTACGACAATTCATACATTACTAAGTTACGACACATAATCAATCAAGGGTTTTCCACACACATAGTTAGATCTTGTTTTCATCCCAACTTCAAGCTACACCTATCTACCTACATCATCTACCTAAATCACAACTAACTTCCACATCCTATCCTTTCCTTTGCTGGACTACCCTAAAGTGTCAAGCCATGACCGGCTCTAACTAGAACCCGTAAGTGGAAGTGTCGACTACATCGACCAAGCTTCCCCAACAAGCAACCACGAGTCATCATCACACACCTTGGGGAGCGCGTAGTAGCATAGCCCTCCCATGACTCTGGGTTTCGGGGATAAATAGTGGGTAAAGCCTCCACCCCCCTAATGGAACAAGAGACTATGTCTACCCAACATAATAACTGCGTTGCACTTGTACTCAATTTTTCATCGTATAACCAATCTGGGCGGTTGAGTTTCCCGAAACCCTACCCCACCCATACATCATAATAAACAACATAATAAACATGTCAAAGTAAATAATGCATCACTCGCATACCATTTATCTTTTGAAGTCCATGTCCCCGAGGCTCTCCCACCTCATAGGATCCAGCTATTACTTAGCCTTTTAACCTGTAAGTTAGTCTTTGACATACAGTCTAGAATATCGTGCATACATACTCAACATGTACACATACATTTCATCATAACATACAACAATAAATTCATTTATTTGTCATGTACCTGGCATAACATTCATTTATTCAACATATAACTATAACGGTATCCACGTACCCATCATTCAATAATTTGCATATATGAGACATAATTAACACATGATACATATCTAAACATGACTACCGATCATAATACTAACATCACACACACAGATATATATATCGGCAAAATAATAGAACCATATGTCCACACTGTCGTCAAATTGACAAAGTCTCACAATCAATCAAATACAACAATAATAGTAGTTGAGGTAGTACTGTCAAAACAGGGCATTACAGTCATAGTGTGGTGAGCCCAAGGGACAACTTTGACCACTCTCACACCTATCACACCCCCCATTGGTGGGGCCTACTATGATGAAATCTAACATAGCCAAGTCTTCCTAGCAAAACATGTGGGATAACTAGACTAGACTATTGAAGTGGCACTCTACTCATGGTGCTTGGAGCTCTGTGCCAGTGCTCAAGCCATTTGTTGTAAATGTTTCAACACAATAACACCTTTCATGTTTGTACTATGATCTACATTAACACGGTAGCAAACATTAGTGCACCATCATACCAATAAGTTTTATATGACAAGGCATTTGAATTAAATAAACTCAAGAAATTTGATCTCTCTTGATTGATAGATCCGGGTTTAAGTTTTAAGTTTTTATTTTATAAACGAACATCTATTTTTTAATTACTTTTCATAATATTTTATATTATGAACAACCATGGATTTTTTTTAAATACTTTCCATAATTTTTTATTTTATGAGCCAACATGAATTTTTTAATTATTTTGTTATTTTGTTACAAACTTTACATCACGTTACAACATCTCCCCCATACTTGTTTTTAAATACTTTCCATAATTTTTTATTTTATAAGCCGACGTGAATTTTTTTAATTATTTTGTTATTTTAATACAAATGTTATATCACGTTACAACATCTCCCCCATACTGGGCTGTAGAGCACCTCATTTCACTCGGTGCAACAAATCATTATTTCACTTGTTCCATAGTCAAAGGAAGATCTTAATTGTAATAAGCATCCATATTGATTGGAATTCAATAACCAAAAACAAATGATCACCCAACAATTAATCCCACCACAACTAGTATGCACAAAGATATTGTTGGCATAAATATTCAACATAGGCCTATGTAGCCTTTACAAGTGGGTAGGACAATAAAATTATTTTATGATTTTTGGCTTGTTCACATTGTGGGTCTGAAACACCCAAGTAAATTAGCTTATTATTTAATGGAAGATCTTCCATAGCAGGACACTAAGCAAAAACAAGTATTTTTAGGTTCCAAGACATGTTTTCAAGGCTGCAAATTAAATTAATTTTTTAATAATATATACTTAACCACCACAAAGAACCTTGCAAATGTGCCAAACCAAGGAAAATGGTTCCAATGATATTTTTGACTTATGTTTTGATCGAAAGAATTTCCAATGTTGATGTTTTTGGTATTTTTGGTATATGTGTTGCAAGAAAATAAAATTTGTTTATCTACATCAAATAAAACTTATTAATATTGTTATACTAATTTATTACATATATCTTCTATTTCATATTATTTTCTTGCCTCATAATTAAAATAAGTTAAACCTATATACCTAACATATTCAACCATACCATTAAAGGGTTTATAAAATGTGCTTAAGAGACTCTCATATAAAGGACTAAGGATGAGAGACTCGTATATCATGAATACTAACATCTCTTTCATTTTAGTATATTAATGTTATGTCGCGTATCATGTACGTATCATCCATACCCAGTCATAGATTGTACCTTGGGTAAGGATGAAGATTCTCCTATATTGTTTGAGTGTCTTCCTATTCCAAGACTCTCTCCATGCGTATTCTCTAGAATGATTATCACGTTCACCTTGAACTCAATGCTATTGTGATTGCTCATTTCATTTCTTCTCTCTTTGCATAGTTCAATAAAGGGTACACCTATTCCACATACATCTTGATTTGTAATCTTTGTCATTCAGAACATACTTGTTTATCATCATAAGCAACAAACTTTTCACTCAATTCCCTATCTTTCAAATGGGTAAGGCAAGGGCATCATATATTTCTTTCTAGGATGCCCATGAAGTTTCTACTAGTGTCCAATGGTATTTGTTTATATTATTCGTCGTGCCTATGTGAGTACATAATACACAACCAATCTAGGTGAGAATGATTGGTATCTTCCTTCTCAGTAAACAAGGGAACACTTTGGATGTAGGGATGCTAACTCCGTCTCTTCCAAACTAGCATATATTTGTAATTATCTCTTAACTTATTTAAAGAGGTGATTTGTATATATTTATTCAAAAAGAAAATACTTAAAAGCATCTCATCACACCCTCAAACATTTAAATTACACTGAACTTAGATAGAGAAAAAAACTTCTATTAGCCACCCAAACTATTCCCACTTGACATATATACATAACGAAGGAGACAAAAGATATACAAACTAAAAAATACCTTAAAAAACCTACCAAAAACTTTACAAATTTACACCATTCTAAAAAAATGTTTAATTTTTTACATAGAACTCTCAGCACCACCCCCCGGATTCCTAGGTAAAGAAAATTTAAATCGCTATGGCAATGAATTGACCCGCATGCCGTCATGATGGGCAGTTCCTTGTCATTTATGACCTTGATGGAACATCAAGGGAGCTGGTTGGCTATGTTGATCTTGCGTTTACCGTGAAATTAGTTTTGTTATGAAGAAGCCATGTAGTAGAGGACCCATGTGACTAGAACTCCGTTCACATTTATTGAGAAGCCAAATATTCATCTGTCAAACATCGAAAACTAAATGAAAAGTGAGTAGCGTAAATCTTTGATGGTTTCCTCAGTTTTACGACAGCATTTTCCATCACAAATTCTGTAAAAATTTTGAGATTTTGAATAACAGTCTTTAAATTTGCTTAAGCTGAGTGCCCTGTGGTGTTTGAGGGGCTAAATCCATTCATGCAGTCAAAAACATTATCTAAAAACAGAATCTGGATTTAAAAGAAATGACAGATTTTGCTCAAAAACTCATCAGATGGGCAAAATCTTCGAATGTAAACTGTAAGTCGTGAACTATATTGTCAAGGAGTCTAAACATTTGACAATTTCGGTTAACTGTCGAGTTTTTCATCGGAATTCGACAATTTTTTTTAAATCCGGATTCTGTATTATTCAAATCATATTTTTGAATACATAAATGAATTCTGCACCTCAAATACCCTATACACCCAGCCTAAACAAATTTAAACACAAATATTCAAAATCTCAATTTTTTTAACTATATTGGTCCCAGAAAATGCTATCGAGAACCAGCGAAATTGCCAAACTTTTAGGCTATGCGAAATATTTTACTAGTGAAAGAAAACAAATTTGACGCTGCATAGAATTTCACTCTTCTTCTTTCATCTCAATCGTCAATTACTGGTTGGGCATGTTGTTTGAGTGTTGTGAGTTCTTCCCTGTATTTCTCTGCTTCTGCAGCAGCCGCCAGTTTTTTGTTCTTTGAGAATCATGGGAATCATTTGTCCATGAGAAGCATTTTGTTCTTTTTGTTCCATGAGAATCATTTGCAGTGCCAATGAAACAGTCATAAAACCTGGTTATCTGGTTATGGTGAACACTGTGATCAAAAGTATTAAAGATGAGTCAGGTGCGATTCCTCACTGAATTTTACTTGATAACTCCTCATATGACAGATCCAAAAATAAATTAATCATTAAAATAATTTTACAATGACTAATACTTTGGTTAGAATCCATATTCATAAATTGGTCTCAAATTCTGAATACTGATTAGTTATTATCACTAAATATAACATTGAGTAAACGGAAATAAAACTCAATCTTATGCTCTCTGGTCGAAATTTGGATATATTACATAATATTGAGATTTCAAACTTTTGCCAATTTTTTTTGCAAGTCATTGTACAGTCCAAGTCATTAGAGAGCCCAGCTATACCTGTGGACTTAATATCGTACCACACAGAAGGCAAAAGGCCAACACTTGGATCGGTTACACTATTAAATTACGTTCTTCGGTAACTGAAATCATGACTGACTAGAGGAAAGATGAAGATCTTTAGCAGTGAAAGAGTGCGTATATGAACTTTGGAATATCATGAAAATCCTCTATGAATACTTAGACTAATGAACATGAAAAATAATACAAAATTTACCTTTCATACATCCAAAGAATGATACTATTTGCAGGAGAACTGCATGTTACAGTATGTTTAACAATGAAGACATTAAAGGTTGAATAAGGAGCTGATGCATACGATGGATGAACCGCCTTTAGAAAATGCAAGATTGATAAAAGTTGGTTCTTTTATTTACTTTTTTTTATGTTTTCTTGCACTGTGTCATTGCCAGATTCAGTGAAATTGGAATGTGTCATTGCTGGATACAGTGACATGGGAATGTTTCCATGTCATTTATCTGGTTTTGCTTGAAGGGGTTGTTCCTCATAAGTTCGACATTGGAATGTTCCCATGTTATTTATCTGGTTTTGCTTGAAGGGGTTACAATCCTCATAAGTTCTGTTAGGGCGAAACCACAGGTACTGAGGTACATAATCTCATCAGTCTTTTTCACCATCTCTTATATTTGCAAAGAGCAGGAGACAGTAAAATTTATTTTTAGAGAATATCGTTTGTATGAGTTTTGCACTAGTTGGCATTGTGCATTGAAAAACAACAAGAGAAAAATATGCCTTACATCTCCTGGCCGCCATCATCAGCTCATTCAGATACCATACAAAAAATAGAAACAATGGCCTCATCTAACAATTTTCAAAGCTACAATGAGCATGGAAATTCTGAGAAATATTTTGGTAGTCCATCTTTAGGGTTGGCATATGACAATGACAAACCCCAGAAGCTTGGAAGGCCAATTTGGTCATGAGAAGGGTGGTCCATTGCTTACAAAAAAAAATATTTTCTATGTTTTTTTAATTTAAATGCTTCAGACGAAGCTTTGCTTTGGCATTGTTCTTTGAATGTATTATTAAGATCATTTGAAATGTTAGTGCCAAACAAAGTTTCCTGTGGAGCAATCAGATCAGGAAACAAACAATATCTTTTGTTGGCAATGCACAATCATATCAAAGCCAAATGAGGGATTAGTGTAATAAGGATACATTGACCTTCAAAGTCTCTGTGCTTGTCATATGCCGACCCTAAACTACCAGAACATTTCTCAAACTTCCCATACTCTGTACCTATTGAAAATTGGAACATGACATAGTTGTTACAGTTTTCAGTTTGGTGTTTGAATTAGATGATAATGGCCAAGATGTAAGTTGTGTTTTGCTTGTCAATAAGCAAGGCACGATGACAACATCAAAGCCCATCCAGAACTATATATCACAAAAATAAATTTCCAGTATCCTCTTTGCAAGAGGGGAAAAAAGAGAGTCAAAGAGAATAAAAAACTCAGGTAATTTCAGATAATCATTGCAACTTTGCAAGTTTTGACATGTTTTGCGAGACCTGGCTGACTGAATTTTACTGGATAAATCCTTTTAGGATAGAGGATCTAAATAGAATAAAATAAAAAACTAATTACTAAATAATCTTGTTGAAAACATTGGTTTTGAATTACTAAATAAACTAATTACTAAATCCATACTCATAAGAGTTCTGAATATTGATGAGTTATTATAACGAAATAAAACATTGAGAGTTCTGAATATTGATGAGTTATTATAACGAAATAAAACATTGAGTAAAAGCAAATAAAATTCTCTTGCTCTCTGGTCGAAATTTTGAATATATTACATAAAATTCGATTTTCCAAACTTTTGCCAAAGTTTTTGGCAAGTCATTGTCCTGTCCTGTGCAGTCCAAGTAATTAGATAGCCCAGCATAAGAGTTCTGAATATTGATGAGGAGTTATAACGAAATAAAACATTTAGTAAAAGCAAATAAAATTATCTTGCTCTCTGGTCGAAATTTTGAATATATTACATAAAATTTGATTTTCCAAACTTTTGCCGAAGTTTTTGGCAAGTCATTGTCCTGTCCAGTCGAATCCAAGTAATTAGATAGCCCAGCTGGATATACTACCTCTGAACTTGATAAAATACAAAATTAGAGCTGCCGGATCTTTCTGTCCATTTATATTACATAAATGTAACATTGAATTTCTACTGAATTCCTTATGATGCACTCTTGCTGAAAAAACACACAGAACACCAAAATAGTTGGATTGGCTATAGCCTTGAATTACAATCTTTGGGTAACTGAAATGATGGATGATTAGAGGAAGGATGAAGATCCTAGGACAGTGAAAGAGTGAATTTGTCAGCGATCTTCTCTCTACAAGATGGTTATTTCATATATATCTTTCCATTACATAGAACTGCAAAGTACTCACAACGGAGATTTGGGGAAATAAACTGCATCTCCTGTATATTTATGGCAGAATGATCCTTAGAATAACATCACAAATCCCCTTTGGAAACTTCAGTAATAAACATAGAAAAATATTACAAAATTTAACTTTCATTCATCCAAATTAGAGCTGCGTGTTACAATATGTTTGACAATGAAAACAATAAAGCTTGAATAAGGAGCTGATAGAGACAGATGATGATGTGCCCCTTAAAAATTGATAAAGATTGATTATTTTAATTTATTCTTTCAAGTTTGATTTATTGCTCATTCATCTGGGACTGTCCATATCTAGATCCAGTGAAACTGGAATGTCCCCCTTACATCCAGTGAAATTGGAACCCAGAAAAACAACCCATGGGAAGACTCTACATCCAAGATGGATAAGCAATAACTCAACAAAGAATTGAACAAATAAGACGACCTTTATCAATGTTTCAAAAGACACTTCAACTACCGTCCTTATGTTGCTGAATTAGATAGAGTATTGAATTTCTTTCGAGTATTGAATAGAGTTTATAGCTATCACGAACTAAACACTCTCTCAGGTATTGGATACAGTGTTTAGCTATCACAAAAACCATTTCACACAGACAAAAAGGAAAAATCATCGCTGTACTCAGAAGAAACCTTCAATTTGAAGCAACCAATTATCAGGAGCTGAAAACTCTCTCAACAAAAATGATCAAACTGAGCCCAAAGGTTCTTCGCTCCCAAAGCCCGAAGGTTGGAATTTATAGAGCCTACGCTGGGCGTGCCTTTACCATGGGCCTGCCTTACCGTGTGCGTGCCTTTACCATGGGCGTGCCTTACCGGCTTTTGACATGTTTTACGATATTAAGATTATTTTGGGTATCCGAAACCAAGCTAAAAACACAATTTCAAATTTTCAAAGCCACTTTTTTATTTAATATTGAATAAAAATAATATTTTATTATATTTTTAAATAGACATTATGTTTAATAAATAAAATTATATATATATATATATATATATAATTTTTTTTGGAGTAGTCTATTTATTCTACGTTTTCAACTTTACGGTAGGTTTTAGTCGGAATCTAGTATTTTTTTTGGGTAAAATCCAAATTTCTGTGTTTAAATTGTAATTTTGAATCCATAAATAGATTCAGCACCCTCAAATACCCTCATGACACCCAAACTATGCAATTTCCATAGCTAATATATGCAATTCTAAGATTTTTTAAAGATTTTCAACCGGAATACGAAAAATATTAGACAGAAAATGTTGAAAACGTAGAATAGTTAGACTACACCATTTTTTAACATAGGAAAGAATTTTAATATCGATAACTAAATTTCCCTCCTAAAAAATGGAAATATATTAACCAATCCTTGTATTTTAGAAATTATTATTGCATTTATGATAAAATAGAAATCAACTTTGATTACAAAATACATATCAAAATAAATAAAAGTTATAAATAGATAAAATGATTGTATCAAATTCCGTTTTTCACACCAATCTCTATTGACTAAGAAACCATAAGCTTCAGGGATATCCATGACATTGATATTAATCACTTGATGTACTTGGGGTTAGAAGCTAATCAAATTAAGACATTCTTAAGTTCTCCTAGGACTTACATTTGATCTGTTTAATTGAACAATTTGAGTGTCACATTTTTAGCGAAACAGGAGGTCTCTTGAAATGCTGAGACAAAGCATGCCAAAAGCTTCATCCATTTTGTTGAAGAACTTAGACTTCTCTACTGCAGAGTTTGGCTCAACCTTAGTCCCCATGGTGATTTTGAAGAGACCCTTGGATCTCAGCTGGATAACCATTTCGGCCTTCCATTCAAAATAGTTGAATGGAGTGAGCAAATTAACATGAGATTGCTCCATCTTCTATAGCTTGTGCACTTGGTGACAATGAACACTTTGAACCTGCAATGCAAACTCTCAACACTCAGGAGGGGATCTGTTATCACCTAAACTGTAGTTACCCCTGTGGATGTATCCATTAGTGGATGGCAATAGGGAAAGGCAACTCAAAAGGTGCAACCACGATCACCTCGACCTCCAATAGATGGTTGTCACGCCAGTCGAGGCAACCTTCGCTTTATGTTATCTAGCCCAGACAACAAAGGGGGAGACCCGATCTGCTCCCAACAGGAGAGATCAAAACCAAGACACCAAATCAAGTTAATACTAAGTGAAGTAAGGTGTATGGTTTATCCTAGACCTAAGGATGAAGTCACAATATAAGTAAGGGGTTCAATGAGTATAGCTTTGGTTCATTATTGATGTGAGAGTGACTTATAGTATTTGAAATGGGATCTAGGATTGAAGTACTAGTTCAATGTGAGAAAATCCACTACCTTGGGAACTGTGTCCAATGCAGGGTAGTTAAGGGGTTGAATTGGGGCTAAGTAGCACAAGTGACAAGCTTGATCATGATATATGATGACATCAAAGGGTTTAGTCCACTAAACAATGATCAAACCACAAGTTAATCCAACAATCTAGGAAAGTCGAATTGACTTGGAGAGAGATCAGTGCCTTGGGAATTGGGATAATGGAGTCAAAGTGAAGTTAACTTGTGGTTGATGACTCCTATTGCATGAGACAAGTGGGCAATTAAAGGTTTGATGGATGAATAATTCTAGATCTAAAGATTCAAGGTTTGACCTAGGTGGACCACAATCCCTTAAAACAAGGAATGCTATCCCCAAGGCAAGATTTGACAAAGTGACATACTAGACCTAGGTTTTGAATTATGCTCGTTCCAAATCCACCAAAATCTCATGTACCCATGTCCTAGAAGTGGACCAACTCACTCTCCCAAGGAAGTGCGACTTTGCCCAAGGAGGGTAAAATGTGGGATAAATGAATCAAAACAAGTCCAATGGCATCCAAACTTTAGATCCAAGTAGGTTGATCAAGTGAGAGTGTGGATCTAAAATTTCAAGGCAATCCAATGGCTAGATCTTGCTAGATCTAAGTTTGAAGATACCAAGTGGTCCAAAATGGGGATTAAATCCCTTGAAATGTGGAATAGGGCCCACAAGGTAGAAATTGCCAAAGTAAGAGTCTAGGGGTAGGTTTTAGGGCATGTAGATCACGAATCAATTGAAATCTCAACTACCCATCAACTAGATCTATGTCAACTCACCCTCACCAAGAAGTGCGCCCTTGCTTGGAGAAGCTAGGTTGGCTTGGGAAGAGGGTCAAATGGAGGCCAATCCTCACCAAACTATAGATCCAGGATGCCGTGGATACTATAGAGGTGGGTTTTTAATATTATACCCAACAACCCACTAGATCTTAGTAGATCTGAGAAAATGTAACAATGAGGGTTTGAATTAATTAGGTTTTCAATTATGTGTTGTGCCAATGGATTGGATCAAGATAAGAGAAACAAACCTGTGGATCTTACCTGGGTAACCTTGTAGATGCCTTGATGATGATGATCTATGCAAACCCGATCAATTTGAGAAGCTTTGAGGTAGTTTTCTATGAAATCGATTTAGTCCAAGAAGCCAATGCGCCCTCTCTCCTGCACAACAAACGTCAACAATATCATATTTGATGCAATCAAGAGATAAGACTAATGCCACAAGAGAAGTAACAGAAAGATAGCATATATCACAATGATACTAATGATAACCCCCTGATATAAGCAAATGCCAAGATTGAAGAAGCCTTGCAAAATCACCCTTGTTGAAGTCGCCCTCCTGTAGACAAGACAACGATTTCCAAAAAAGATAGATCTTACCACAAATTCCAAATGCTAGGTTGCAATAGATTTTCCAATCACCATCTAAGAACACCAGATGCAAAGGAGACCACAAGAATTTCCACAAGAAATTTTTTCTATACCAATAATCCAAGAGCCAAAGACCCCTTACAATGAAAAACTCTCTCCTTTAAATAGGAAGGAGAGGCATCAAAATCCTAACCACTTTTTGAATGAGTGGCTAAGATTAAAAGATACAAATGTCTAATCAATGGTTGAGATGAGCTCAACAATAAAATACATGGATCACTAATAAAATATAACATAAGTGGACAAAATCGCCCTAGGAGAGGGGAATCCCACCATATCATGATGACAAAATATAATAAGAAGCTTATGGTGGGTCCAAGGGGTAATTTTAGCCACTCTTGGTCAATCCCCATAGCAGAATAATAATAAAATAGTCATCAATATACCAAATCATGCCTCTCTGGACAAATCGTGGGCCTCAAAAGGCCTCAGAAATCATCAGAAAATGCCATAAGTGATGGATGCGGGCCCCGATGAAGCTGAAACTGCTGGAGGAGGTGTGGAAGACATCAACCCATCATCACTGATCATCCCATGCCAAAAAATTGCCTCAGTAGCCCAAATTGAATTCCTCAATAGCCATTTCTACCAATCCTGAAATGCCTCGGGAAGCGTGAAACTGCCCCAAACTGCCTCCTGGAGTGCCTGCGTTGTCAAGGTGAGGGCACCAGTGTGTCCGAGAGGGGGGTAATATGGTAAAAACAAGTGGCTGGACCACCCCCTCCAAGTACAGCGCCCTAGGTCAACCAAATAAAAATCCTCTTTGCTTTAACAGGGTCTCCAACAGACCAAAACTGCACTGGGTTAGCCTGCTGAGGCTCAATCATCACTGTAAGTGCCCGGAATTGAAAATAGACTGTCTTATTGGACTCATAAGGTCCAAATCCATCCAATATGTGTACTCATACACCATATGAGTCTCTGTATGATCATAAAATATATCCAATATACCGGAACAGGTGAAATAATAATAATCTGTAAATTATCAAATAATGCTGTAAACCATGAAACATCATCATAAAGCTATATCTGATGCATAGAATCATCATGTACATGTACATAGACCATATATCATCTATCCATATCATCACAAGGTCCAACCATCTCATGTCTTGTGGTTGACCTTGGTCAAACTAGGTTTGACCAAGTCAACATGACCAAATATAACTCAGACTATCATTAGAAGCTGCTACAAAGTGTCAAAGGTTAATGCATGTTCTACAACTTATTCAAATAGCAATTATAACACAAAGTAATCATTACTGGCGATCTAAATCCAAATATATAATGTCATTAATTATTATTATTACTCAAAATAGACTTTCAAGACCATACTCACTTCATAGCTGTGATCAATTTGCTAGTGAAGGGTGAAGGCTAGAATAAACTGGCTAGGCTAGAGGATGACTTGACTGACTCAACTTTGTGACACTTTGGAACAGGGAAAGGGAATACACACCGTAGTATATACTGAATGAGCGACAACACAGGTAATGGCGGTGTCTCACAAATGGATGAGTTGTTCAAAGAGGGTTTATTCACCTTTAACAAATGCACACAATCCATAATACAAATGAGGCCAGCAATAATTTAGATATAGCATTTAAGTTCCATTGCTTATTGGGCCTGAAATTTCCATAGCCTTTGATCTATGTGTGTTTATAAACACATTGCATAGATTTACATTTATTTTAGGCTTGTTGCTGTAGGTGTGTTTTTAAGGCACTTGTTTACCTGAGCACTTCTAGGTGTGTCACAGACAGCTTGTTTACCTAGGTATTTACATTTCCAAAAGATATAACATTTTATTTTCATGGCCATTTTCATTTGGCATGCCTTTCATTCATGTGTGTTTAGAAACACATTGCATGAATGGGATTTTCATACAAGATATAGTATTTCATTTTTTCCAGATTTTGTATTCATGGCAGCACTAAAAGTTTCAGGTTTATCCAACACAACTTTAGTGACTAGGGGGAATTCACAAGGAACTCCAACTCACCGTAGGTAAGTTTTGTCACCAACTCAGAGCCGAGACACAATAAACAGGGAAGCTCATCCAATACAGAGGCTACAGTGGGCAAAAGATCCTCCATGTCACTAGTCAAGTTAGGGTGATAAACTAAAAGGTAGGCAATGGATGGATGAAGACAATGAATAATGGAGCCAACACTAGCAAGCCAAGGTATGGTGGAATGATCACCTCTATTCTCCCTAAGGAGGGTAAAACCAATGAGTATGAATAGTGAACTTCTAAGTCTGAGTAGGGACAATATAATATATATAATAAGATCAACCAGGTCCACATATTTATATGATCGCCAGATCATGACACTAGGTGCTAAGACATGTTATAAGAATAAATATAAAAGCAATATGACCAAAACACTATGATACACCTGCTGAGTCATATACCTGAATGCTCATCATTTGAACCATTATCTGTCCTCTGAAACTGCTGCTGTAACTCTAGGTACTATTGACTGCTCTGTACAAATGGTATAATGGCTATATCAGTCATCTCTCTGAGTGTCCTGAGACTCAGTCATGGCAATGGGGAATACAACTGCTGTCCAAAATCTGATAGTGATCCAATATAGGTTCTCATCTCAGCATCTCAATGTAAGGGAACTGGCTGAATAGTGTACTGGAATCAGAAAAATAATGTATGGTAGCCCGGCTACTATATATGTGATAACAGGATACTAACTAGCTAATTCGAACCCTTCATTGACAGAAGGCACATTTGGGAGCGCATCACACCCTGGGTAGAATCCAAAGGATTGCTCCAATGGCTGCAAGGAAATGGCCCTAGGGACTTCTGTGGTTGCTCCACTGCTTTTGGTGCACCTCTAAAGCAGTCTTGGTTCGAATAGAAGCTCCAATAGCTCTGATACCATATGAAATCTAACTCACAGCAGGACCAACTAGCTAAATATTACCTCACAATTGAAAATTTTGGCTAAGTATGCAGACAAATAGTGCAAAAAGAATTCTGGACACACAAATGATAAAAAACCAGTCACAAATGATCAAAAACCAGAACACAAATGATCAAATAGCAGGTTTATTATAACTGTCCAACCCAAAAATGAGTTGTGAACACCCTTATATAACAATTGGGAGAATTCGTTTGCCTTTGGAGGCAGCTACAAGTGGCTAGGTTACATTGGACCTCAATCCCCCCTAGGTTGACCAATAGGCTCCCAAATCAACCCAAACTGGTACGAATTGTCCATGTGAATGTTGGGTATGCATGGGAAGTCATAATGAGGCTCACACATGTGGTGGATAAGATTTGGTGGAGATTAGGTGGTGGAGGGTAGGCCAAAACAACCAAGAAAGGGTAAAAATGACTAGATACAATGCATGGGTGCCTTAAGTCAAAGAGAACTCCTTAAAATAGGGAAACTAGGGCACCTTAGCTCAAGTAGTGGCAATAAATGTTGGAGGTGACCATTAATAGGGCACCCAACAGCCAGTTTGACTATATTTTGGCCCATACTTTGGTTGATGAGTCACCTTTTGCCCTAACTAACTTCTAACAACCTTGGATTGATATCATTACCCTTATTTTGGACCAATTAATCAACAAAAAATGCATGACTAAGGTCCTACGGTCTAATAATGTTCTAACAATTCTTAGTGCCCTTTTGAGTACACAAGACACAACCAATCTAGGTGATAATGATTGCTATCATCCTTCTCACTGAACAAGGGAATGCTAATGCTTTGGATGTAGGGGTGACATGTCATGTCTATTCCAAACTAGCATATGGTTATAATTGCCTCTTAAATTATTTAAAGAGGTGATATGTTATTTTTTCCCAAAAAGTAGTGCTTAAAAACATCTCATCAACCCTCGAACACATAAATTAAGTTACATGGATTTGGGTGGGGAGAAGAACTTCCATCTTAGTGATTAAAACTAATCTGACCTAGCACAAATACAAACTTATCAAGAAGATAAAAAGTATCAAAATTAACAAGTAACTCTTATAAACTCTATCAAAAACCTTACAAATTTACAAAATTCTATAAAGTGTTTATTTTTTTCCATAAAACTCTCCTCACCACCCTCCGGAGTAAAGAAGCTTTATGAATTAGCCCTCATGCCCTCGTGATGGGTAATCCTATCCTTGTCATTTATGGCCTTGGTGGAGCTTCAAGGGATCTGGTTGGCTATGATGGCATATCCGCTGCATTATGAGAGTTAGTTATGAATGCATTGGAGGCTGAATAAATCAGAATCTTCCATGTGAGTGCAACCCCAACCCCATTGACATTCCAGGTTTCAAGACATGTTTTTAAAGTTGTAAATTACCTTACCTCTTAAAAACCCTACCAAAAACCTTACAGATTTACAAAATTCTTACAAGTGTTTTTTTTTCCATAAAACTCTCCTCAACACCCTCCCGATTAAAGAAGCTTTATGAGTGGGCCCACATGGCCTCGTGATGGGTAGTCCTATCCTTGTCATTAATGGCCTTGATGGAGATTCAAGGGAGTTGGTTGGCTATGATGGAAAATCCCCTGCATTATGGGAGCTGGTTATGAAGACATTGGAGACTGAATAAATCGGAATCCCCCATGTAACTGCATCACCAACCCCAACCCCGTAGACATTATTGAGAATATAAAGATTGCTATGTCAGGCGCCAAAAACTGAATGAAAAGAGAATGGATGCCAAGTAGTAGAGATCCCATGTGACTGCAACTCCATTGACATTTTTGAGAAACCAAAGATTGCTCTGTCAGACAATGAAAAATGAAAACTGAGTCATTTTTCTAAAAGGAAAATCTTCTTTCTTAAATATTCCATACTAACAAAGACCTAATTCAATTAGTTTGTGCATGTTTGGACAATTCTGCAAACTCTTTTGACATCTCTATATATTCCAATCTAACAAGACTGGATACCTGGAAACAAAGTGGGATTGTAAAGTGTATTGTCAAATCCATGCATGCATTGACTTTTGAAGTGGGGTTGTAAACTGTATTGTCAAAACCTTTACTGGTGAAAAAAAATTTGATGCCAGCGTTGAATTTCACTCCTAAACTTAACTTTTTATTGTAGAACAGAATGGTCCTCTTCTATGTCATCTTGATCGTCAATTACTAGCTGGGCATGTTTGAGTCTTGGGGGTTCTACCCTGTTCTTCCATGCTTCTGCAGTAACTCCTTTGTTCTTTGAGAATCATTTGTCCATGAGAAACATGTTCTTCTCTTTGTTCCATGAGAATCATTTGCAGTGCCAAAGAAACATAGTCATAAAGCATGGTTCTGGTAAACACTGATCAAAAGTATCATATTTGTTGTCACTGACCTGCTTTCTTATAACACCTCATAGTTCGCCAATGAGATGAGTCGGGTGATAGGACAGAGGACCTCAAATCCAAAAATAAATATGTTGAAGAACACGTTGGTTAGAATCCTTTACCAATTTACCAATGTTGATGAACACATTGGTAAATTTGTCAGCAATCTTTTCTTCAAGCTGGTTATTTCATTATAAATCTAAGTTATTTCTTATATAAACATGCAAAGTCTTCATTGCATTGTCTTTCGTATTTAAGCTAAGAGACTTTTCCATTATCAACCCACGATATTTATCAGATAATGATGCAAAGTCCTCATTGCATTGTCCTCGGTATTTAAAAGCAGAGATTTGGCCAAATGAGCTGCATGTCCTCGGTATTTAAAAGCAGAGATTTGGCCATATGAGCTGCAATCCTGCATTTGTGGAAGAAGGAACCTTAGAATATCGTGACAATCCCATATCAAAAGTGAGATTAATGAACATAATAAAAATAAAAAATTTACCTTTCATACATAAAAAGAATGATATTCTTTGCATGAGAATTGCATGTTACATGAGCCTTTAACCATGAAGACATTAAACAGTGATGGAGACAGTCGATAAGCTGCCCTTAAGGAAATGCAAAATTGATGAAGTTGGTTCTTTTTAATTACTTATTTTGCTTCTTTCATGTTTTATCTAGCTAGTTCTTCTGGTACTGTGTCATTCCCAAATTCAATGAAATTGGAATCTACCATTGCTGGATATACAATGAACTTGGAATGTTCCCATCTCATTTATTTGGTTTTGCTTCAAGGGGTTGTTGCTAATAAGTTGTGTTTGGGATAAACCACAAGTACTGATATACATAATCCCATCTGCCTTTTTGACCATCTCTTATAATGGCAAAGAGCAAAGAGCAAGAGACTGTCAAATTTATTTTTTAGAGAAATATAGTTTGGACGAGTTTTGCACTAGTTAGCATTGTGCCTTGAGGATTAGAAAGAACAAAACATGCTTTATATCTCTTGGCCATCATCATCATGTCATTCAGGCAGTAGACATAAAAACATAAACAACAGCCTCTTGTGATGATTTTCAAAGCTATAATGAACCTGAACAATTTTAGAAAGGAGAAAGCTTGGGCATAGATATATAGGTGTTGGCATATCAACATCTAATTGAGATGATAAAGCATTTGACGGCCTCTCGCCTCGCAAATTGAGATTTTACAAAAGATGAGGCTTAGGGTTTCGTTTGGAAGGGTGGACAATCTTTCCTTTATGATAGACATAATTCTCCTCAAAGCTTTGAATGCACTTCTTTCTAGCCTTTTGGATTTTGAATTATATGTGGAGAATTCTATCTATCATGAAAGACAGATTGTCCACCATTACAGACGAAATCCTGGGCCTCATCCTCCCAATTAGAGAGGCCATCAAATGCTCTATCCTCTCAAAAAGATGGAGGTATGCTTACACCTACACATCTATGCTCAAGCAGTCCCAAACTATTACCTCTGAAGACAGAAGCGAAAAAAACTATTGAGAGTGAATGGGGGTTCTTTCAGGAAATTTCCTATGACAATTTGGTTGAACTGCGTTTGGTTCTGCAGATAGATGAAGAGGCACTCAAATTCTCAGCTGCTAGTCTAAAATCCAAAAATAACTAATCACTAAAATAATAATTGTGGCTGAATACTTACCGATGAGTTATTATCACGAAATACAATTATATTTATTAAAATAAAAAATTCGGTTTAAAGCTTGCCAAAAATATCTTGCTCTTTGGTCGAAATTTGAATATATTTTACATAAAATTTGAGTTCCAAATTTTTGGCAAGCATTTTCCTATCCAATCCAATTAATTAAATAACCCCGCTTTACAAAATCAGAGCTGCCGAGCTGCCTGGTCTTTTTATCTTATGATGCACTATTGGCTGACGACTCAACCTTGGATTGGTTGCATTATTGAATTACGCTCTTGGGGTTGACTAGAAGAAAGACTGCATGCAACATGTTTATAGAAATAAAAAGTTTTTCACCTGAAAAAAAACATGTCGTGGCTCAGTCTGGATGGACAGCCTTTAGAAAATGCAAGATTGATAAAAGTTAGTTCTTTTTATTTACTTTTTCATGTTTTACCTAATTGGTTCTTCTTGCACTGTGTCATTTCCAGATTCAGTGAAATTGGAATGTGCCATTGCTGGATACAGTGAAATTGGCATGTTTCCATGTCATTTATCTGGTTGTGCATAAAGGGGTTGTTTTTTATAAGTTCTGTTTGGATTAAACCATAGGTATCGAGGTACATGATCTCATCCGTCTTTTTCACCATCTCTTATTTTTACAAAGAGCAAAGAGCAGGAGATAATTACAAAGAGCAAAGAGCAGGAGAGTAAAATTTATTTTTTAGAGAAATATAGTTTGGACTAGTTTTGCACTAGTTAGCGTTGTGCTTTGAGGAATAGCAAGGGAAAAACATGTCTTCCATCTCTTGGCCATTATCATCATCTCATACAGGAACCAGACTTCATGTGATGATTTTCAAAGCTATTATGAGCAAGGAAAATTTGAAAAATGGGAAGAGCTTGAGTATAGATATGTAGGTGTCGGCATATCAGCATCTCATTGAGATGATAGAGCATTTGATGTCCTCTCGCCTCTTGAATTGGGATTTTACATAGGATGAGGCCCGGTTGGTGGGGTGGACAATCTTTCCTCAATAGTAGACAGAATTCTCAAAGCTTTGAATGCACTTCCTTCTCTCCTTTTGGCTTTGGAATTGTGTAGAGAATTCTGTCTATCAAGAACAGATTATCCACCCCTCTATACGAAATCCTAGGCCTCATCCTTCCAATTAGAGAGGTCATCAGATGCTCTATCCTCTCCAAGAGATGGAGATATGCCTACACCTACATTTCCTCTCAAAAATATGGAGATATGCCTACACCTGCATATATACTCAAGCTCTCCCCATTTCTTCTTATGGGCCCTGTAGACAACCTCATTGGTTATTATCACAAAATTTATATTTAGTAAAAGCAAATAAAAACTCAGTTTAAAGCTTGCGAAAATTCTCCTGCTCTTTGGTCGAAATTTGAATATATTTTACATAAAATTTGATTTTTCAGAGTTTTGACAAGTCATTTTACTATCCAGTCCAAGTAATAAGTAATTAAATAACCCAGCTATGCCTGTGGACTTATATACTATCAGCATAGATCCATCTTAAACCTGTATCTATCAAGCATTGAGAGGGATCCAATTTCTTGAGATGTATTTCTTTTTTTAAATTTAAACTCAAGAAATTTGATCTCTCTTGATTTATAGATCCGGGTTTAAGTTTTAAGTTTTTATTTTATAAACGAACATCTATTTTTTAATTACTTTTCATAATATTTTATTTTATGAACCAACATGGATTTTTTTTAAATACTTTCCATAATTTTTTATTTTATGAGCTGACATGAATTTTTTTTAATTTTTTTTAATTGAAAAAAATACTTTTTACGTTTTATTAGATGTAACGCTACATACACGTTAGAACATCTCCCCCATACTGAGCTGTATAGCACCTCGTTTCACTCAGTGCAACAAATCAGAGCTGCCAAACTCCCGGGACATTTTGTCCGTTCATACTACATAAATGTAAAATTAAATTTCTATTGAATTCCTTATGATGCAATCTTGGCTTATGCCTCAACCCTGGATTGGTTGCATTACTGAATTACGCTCTTGGGCTAATTAGAAGGAAGAGCGCATTAAAGAAATTAAAAAAATCATCTGAAAAAAGCATGTTGTGAGACCATATCAGCAACTATTAGTTCTGTGGCTCAGTCTGGAACACACTTCAAATCTAACATACTTATCAAAACAAAAAACAAAGGGTTTACTTCTTCTTCTATATAGAAACAGATTAAGATTTATATAAAAATTCATCCTGCTAAAAGCACCGATCTAAACAAAACAACATATCAGACATCACAAAAGAGTTCTGTGAAGAAAAAGTTCTTGGTAATGACCAGAGGAAAGATGAAGATCTTTGACAATGAAAGAGTGCGTGCAATATGTGTATGAACTTTGGAATATAATTATAAATCCCCTTTAGACTAGTGAATATAGAAAAAGAATACAAAATTTACCTTTCATACATCCAATCAATGATATATTATTTGCATGAGAACTGCATGTTACAATATGTTTATGTTTAACCATGAAGACATTAAAGGTGAATAAGGAGTTGATGGATGAACTGCCTTTAGAAAATGCAAGATTGATAAAAGTTACTTTCTTTTTATTTACTTTTTCATGTTTTACCTAGTTGGTTCTTCTTGCACTTTGTCATTGCCAGAATCAGTGAAATTGGAATGTGCCATTGTTGGATACAGTGAAATTGGCATTTATCTGGTTCTGCATGAAGGGGCTGTTTCTTATAACTTCTGTTTGGATTAAATCATAGGTATCGAAGTACATAATCCCATCCCTCTTTTTCGCCACCTCTTATTTTTACAAAGAGCAGGAGATAGTAAAATTTATTTCTAGAGAAATATAGTTTGTATGAGTTTTGCACTAGTTGACATTGTGTAGAGAAAAACATGCCTTACAACTCTTGGGCATCATCATTTAGATAACAGACATAAAACATAAACAACGGCTTCATGTGATGATTTTCAAAGCTACAATGAGCATGGACATTTTGAGAAAAGTTCTGTAGTCCAGCTTTAGGGTCGATATATGAGAAGCACCAGAAGCTTGGAATGCCAGTATCTCTCTTTTTTAAGTCCTCATTTAGGCATGAGAAGGGTGGTCCATTGCCTACAAAGAATATTTTCTCTGCTTTTTTTATTTGAATGCTTTAGACAAAGCTTTGTTTTGGCACACTTGTTGTTTGAATGTTTCATTAAGATCATTCAAAATGTTAGTGCCAAACAAAGCTTCAAGTGGAGCAAACAGATCACGAAATAGAGTATCTTTTGTTGGCAATGCATAATCCTTCTCAAATCCAAATGAGGGATCAATGTAATAAGGATACATGGACCTTCAAAGGCCCTGTGCTTGTCAAATGCCGCTTGTCAAATGCCGACTTTAAACTACGAGAACATTTCTCAAACTTTCCATGCTCCTTACCTCTTGAAAATTGAAACATGATGCAGTTGTTACAGTTTTCAGTCCGGTGTCTCAATCAGATGATAATGGCCAAGATGTGTAAGCTGTGTTTTGCTGGTAATTGAGCAAGGCACGATGACAACAACAAAGCCCATCCAGGTCTATATATTACTAAAAACAAATTTCCCAATCTCTTATTTGCAAGAGGGGAAAAAGAGAGAAAAAAATCAGGTAATTTCAAATAATCATTGCAACTTTGTGTTTTCGGCATCTGCTCTACCCCCTGGCCCAGGTAGCTATCACAGACTAAAAATTCTCTCAACCAAGAGCGTGAACCACAGAAAGGAATTCTCACGACAAACAATAAAAATCATAACTAGCCTCTTAATTAAAATAAAAATACCTTCAATCTGAACCAACTAGCTATCAAGAGCTAAACTAGCCTCAACCAAGAGAGTGAACCACAGAAAACAAACAGTGAAAATCACAACTAGCCTCTTAATCAAAAGAAAAATACCTTCAATCTAAACCAACTAGCTATCGAGAGCTAAACTCTCTCAACCACCTGACTGAAGTTTACTGGATAAGTCCTCTTAGGACGGAGGATCTAAATCCCAAAAATAAACTAATTACTATAATTACTATAAAAAGGATCAAAACAATCCATTTCGCATGGACTCTTCGCAACCCAAAGCCCTCTTCAATCTGATTACTATCCATTTCACGCAGATGAACAAGAAAAGTGACTTGTACAGTCTGATTATTCTTTCCCAAAGGTTGGTATTTATAGAGCCTATCGTAGGCGTGCCTTTACCATGGGCATGCATTTACCATGGGCGTGCCTTACCGGACCATGTCAAATAATAAATGCGATATTAAGATTATGTAGATTAAGAATCGAAGCTAAAAGCACAATATCAAATTGTAAAAGTCAGTTATTTTATTTAATATTAAATAATAATTTATTAACATTTTTAAATATACATTATTATTTTTATTAAATAAAATTATATATGTATAATTTTATTTTATTTTTAATACATTCGAAAGAATCTTAATATAGATAACAAAAATTTTCCTTGTTCTAAAAAATGGGACATAAACTAAGAAGTTGTTGCACCTTGCAAATTATTATTGCATTTCTAATAAAATATAAATAAACTTTGATTGCAAAATACATACCAAAATAAACAAATTCTATAAATCTATAAAATGATCATATCAATTTAATTTTTGAGATCAATTCCTATTGAGTAACAAACCATAATCTTTAGGAATATCAACGACAATGATATCAATCACTTAATGTACTTTGGGGTTAGAAGCTAATCAAATTAAGACATTCTTAAGTTCTTGTAAGACTTCTACATTTGATCTATCTAGTTGAATAATGTAAGTGTCATATTTTTCTTCTAAAGAGCTTTGAGGAGTGTTAGGAGGGGAATCAATGGGAGATGATGGTCCAATAGCACTATCTTATACTTATACTTTTGGTTTTCCTTTCGAAGTATTTTGTATCCCCTACAAGGTGATAATCAGGGGTCGCAGCGGTTGGTGCACCAGTGTCAATTACTTGGTATGATTGGGGTGGTTTGGGTCTCCTAGGAGAAGGATTGATGTGAAATTAACTAGGATTGCATGTGTAAATTGGAAATTGCGTTAAACTTAATTATTAAAGCTTAATGAATGCTTGCAAAACAAAAATTGAAGAACATACCAACAACATCAAAGACAAAAGACACAAACAAGTTGATAACAGAGTTCACCTATCTTGGGCTAGATCTCCAGGCTTGTTTTAATTGCACAATCAATCCATTGAAAAGATGTGAAGCACTTCAAATTCTTTATTACATCGAACTAGATCTCCAACCTGCAATAAAATTGTCTTTTCCACTTCTAGGAAGATTGTTGCATTGAGTTCGGGCTCTTCCCGCTCTCAATCTGCATGAAAAATGCCTTCAAAGCCTCATTATTTCGTTCCTTCACTTCTATACTTCAGAACAAGAACGATATTGCTCCAACATCCTATCAACATACAAACTTTTTCTCTATTGGTAAAAACGTTTATGATGCAATAGGTCATATGTTCAACCCACAACTTCGGCTTAAGTTTTCAAAATTACAGAGATCAAACTCTTCGCGCGATCTACTAGTGTTATGGTACTTTGGTCTATTGGTAAAACATTGGGTATATTCAGTCTAGGTCTTGGGTTCGATCCACAAATCCGACCCGATTTTTTGAATATACAGTTCAGATACACTTAAATAAAGAAGCTCTGGTTTATCCACATACAATCAACTTTTGTCATGGTGGTAAGACTCCTTGCTTCGAGACCGGAGCTCATGGGTTCAATTTGACATTTGGCTATTTGGAACCAACATATATAACAATGCACTTTAAATAGAAAATTACCACCTATCGTTCCAACAAATTGTTGGTGGTGTGTTGGTTAAGGCATTGTGTTTGTTGCGAAGAGGTCAGGGTTCCAAACCACCCGCTATACTTTTCGCCAATGCATCATGAAGGTCAAGCAGTCAGTCCAACCCAAACAAGTCCTTTTAGGGATGCCACATTGCGACCTTTGATTGTCCCACATTATAGGCACGTCAGTAGTTTCCATGTCATCATGCCATGTTGACTTGACACATCATTACCACGTCAGCTCCAGGGCCACGTCATCAATGCCCCATCAACGCCATATCACTTTTTGTACTACCACCTGTCATGCCACATTATCATCCATACCACCACATGGCATGCCATGTCATTGTCAGTACTTCCACCTATCATTTGGTCATGATTCCACATCAGCATTTGCACATCCACATGTCAGTCCCTAGCGATACCATGTGTCACACCTACACACCTTTTTTATTGTTTGGCCAAAACTTTAACATGTTATAACTTTCTCATATAATGTATGTTTGAGCTTGTTCAAGTGGCATTGGAAAGATCTTGATGAGCTCTTCGTCATGAGTACAATTTCACCATCATTTAAGAACATCAAACTTCCATGAATGTGGAGATCCTCCTGGATCAAGGATATACAACATGCGAGAGTCCATGTTCCCTACATAAGGTTTTAGTTATAGAAAAAGGGGTTTGGAATAACTGTGTGATTCGAGGGGAACCTAACTAAGGAGAAATAGGTGCCGTGGGGTTATATTGGGATGTTCCTCAACGACTGAGAAATTGGATAAGAGTTTCAACTGTGAAAATCAAATTCACAAGTAGATCTTCAAAGCAAACAATTACTCTCACAAATTGCCTTGCAAAAACTAGTCATAGAACACATAAAAAAGTCATGAATTTGATGCAAACATTAAAACTCTATTGAATAAGTCTACATCAACCAATATTTTGGAAATGTAATGGCTGTCCAAATATATAAGTACATCATAGATGTGAAATCCAAAGAAGGCATTCGAAATCCTCACAAAAGTAGGCTTACTAAAAAGATGAAAACCCCCCTTAGGTGCAAAAAACACTTTCCAAATCACCTCTAAGGCTCATGAATTGGTAAATTCTAAGTTGGATGGTGATGTATGTTGGAAAATCGTCCTAATGAAAAATTTTATAGAGAGGAAAAATCATGGAGGGCGAGTTGGCCAAAAAGATGTTAAATCCAAATCAACTAGCTTTTACCTTTTCACCAAAAATAGTAAAAAGAAAGATAGCGCCCTTCTATTCCAGGAATGGAATAAAATCTCACAAAATATCAGGAAATCTTATCTAGAATCTTCAGAAGTGCACCCTAGTGACTCAGGATGGCATGTGGTCCCATAAAAGAAAAAAATATGGCCAACTCCCTAGTCAACACCTAGGAAATTAATCAAAATGACTAATAAAATGTATCCTAAGTATGGAATGGGTATGAATGGGTTTTTAGTATTCTAACATCAACAAGTGTTGGTCATGGATTGAATATTATCTCATACTCAGAGGATTCAGGATCAATAGGCTACATGGCAGTTCTTTGCAGAGTAATGTGTATAATGGATATTCTAGGGGTTAAATGTTTTTTCATTACCCATTCATTTTTACAACGACCCTCCTTTTAGTGCCAATTTTGTTGATAAGCCTAAATGACCCATGTCAACAATAAGGGAGAATGCTTGAGGCAAGTCCCAATTAGCCTCGCTTTTGTTTGGGATAGTAGACTCCTATCGATATGTGGGCCTGATTGCCACTAAGAGTTTTAACAATAACTTTCTCTATGAATCCTAAACTAGCACGTACTATAATCTATGCTAAAATCAAATGTCTAGTTGCTAATTTACTCTTACTCAAATTAATTATAATATCAAATACTAACCTGATTTATCCTAATAAAGTATTTATCTAACCTACTCTAACTCTAATCAAGAGTTATGTTTAAACAAGGTTAGATACGAAGTAAAGAATATAATGCTAAAAACAAAGGAAGAAATTTGCACTACTACAATAGATAATATCATCAATGAGACAAAAACATGAATACAAAATTATTATTAAATCTGAATCATTGCCTTTGCATTTGAGTTGCAAACATAGAACAATTAATTACAATAAATAATGTACACAAAATAAATTCATATGGATTATACTTACTATAATCAATTAACACCATGTCCACAGGCCATAGAATAAACAGTGAATGGGTGTACTATTAAGGCACTCCTTACATAAGGTCAACAGTTTGAAACTCCATGGGTCCGAGCCTTACTACAAAAAAAAACAATTAACACCAACTGTAATAAAATAAAAATATTAAATATACATAGTGGAATTGCCAATGGTTGCAATTCCTTCTAGTATTTTATTCCTTCAAAACCAAAAATATTACAAAGGTTTTCAAGCCTAAATTTCTTCCCCTTTTGTTCTTTGAATGCCTTCCTTTCCAAAAAAAAATTCTGAAGGAAGTTGAAGTAACCACTGTAACCAACTTAGTACAATAATTTTTCTATATAAACTTTACAAAAAAAAACTCAATTCACCCCTGCTCTGTATGATTTCCACAATTCATGAGCCTCAGTAATTTGAGAAATATGATCAGACCTCATTCTTTCTATAGGCATCCCTCCATCGTAAATTGTCTTGGAAATATCTTGTTTTAGATCCTTATGGACCCTTTGTATGTAGGCATCAAACAAAGTGGCAATCTTGACTAGCATAATACAAAAACTGCTCAAAACATCCTCATTTATCTTTGATAGTTGAGTAATAAATTATTTACTATTAGCTTTGAATTACTCCACCTTTGCTATCTGAATTTGGATTGGAATAACTCAACACAAGTCATCTATTGCTGGCATGCCACATTTTTCCAAAATATCATATGCTGAGTTCCATAGCTTGAAACATGATCTGGTGGCTACACAAACATTTTATTCTATTTCTTCACAAGAGGCCTTCCATGAGTCTAGTAGAACTTGAGTTTTTTTCTTTCTCCCTATGATTAATCCTAGGGAGTGACTACAGGCCCAATTTGTACTACTTTTGATAGTCTATGATCTTATCAAACAAATATTGTGTAGATTTTCTTTATCCAATTGTACCTCTATTTGATTAGACAATTTAGTCAAATAATCATAACACTGTTTAACTTCATCTAACTTTATGAAGAACCTTTTCTAAGCATTCATCAAATTTTCATTTTCCCTAAATGCTTCATCCTTTAAAGTATTCAATTCAACCCTTTTCTCATATAATTGAAATTTCAAAGAATGCGTCTTTTCTTTCAATTCTTTAATTTGATATTCCTGCTACTCAAAAGTGACAAAGCATGGGGCGAACACTATCTTCCCCTTCGAATGATATGGTAAATAAAATCCATTAATTTTAATTGTTCAATACTTATAAATTCTATTGACAATTGACTCCACCCATAAATTGATTTGTTCTAAACATGAGAGCAACAATAGTGCAGTCAATAGTAGTGAACAACATCCCCCATGATTCTAGTGTGCAACCCCATGATAATATGTTTGTCTTTAAAATAAAAATGCATGAATTGATGGTTATTGATATTTAATTGCAAATGGTATACTTATAACTTTTGTTGTTTCAATGGAAGAGCATGTAGATGAGGATGCTTGGAAAGGAGAGGAGCATATGGAATCCCAACTAATGGTGTTGATTGCTCCACCAGGTAAAAAACTTTGTAATTATATTTGTAATATTGAGTTACTTCTATGATTAATAACTAACCATATAAATTTAACCCCTTTTGATATTGTAGAGGGTACGCTTTTGCAGTAGCCTACACATTGTGAGTACTCCACTAAAGTACAATGCATGAGGGGTTTCAAATTCGATCAGCACTAGAAGAGGTCCCAACTCTCCAAGGGAAAGAACCAACTAATGATGAACCAATCATAGAATATTTGGACAATAAAATATGGAAAAAGGAAGTGATTGTATATATTAAGAGATGAATATTGCATAATGGCAACATTTTTTATGATAAGATTTAATAATATAAAAAATTGTTGTACATTTTTTGTTCTTCTACCTTCATATGCATTAATCTTACATGTTTTGTATGCACAAAAACACATATCTGCACATACACCCTTTCATTCATTTTGTACCTATATTTTTTTTTTGTGATACTTGTTATGAATGAATCTTACTATCTCAATATCAATTATTTTCTAGTAGATAGTTTGGGTATGGGGATTCGAGAGTGACATGAGGGGGGTGGAGGGGCCATATGAGCTTCCACCCTCACATGGTTGGCCCTGTTCAGTAGAGAATAAATTATTCTCAAAACAAAGAGAAGCTCATTCAAGTATTCCCATTTAGCCTTTCTATAATGTCTATCATGTTTATTCTTTTTTTTATTCAGTCAAATAACCTAATATTAATCTTTGACAAATGCAAGTTTAAAGGGAGGTCACCTACACGATCCACAAGGCATTTCCATCAAGGTAAGAATTTCTCGTCATAACATTTACACGTGCCATTTTTCTATTAAATAAAATGTGCAATAAAAAGGTGACTAAATATGAATTGTGTACATGAATGGTATATGAGTATTGACGAAAGTGGATATATGCATGATATGATATGATTCCCATGGCTAAATAATTTTTTTTGTATGTAATTGCTAAAAAATGGTCAACATACACATGATCTCAAAGTGTCACAATTAAGTCACCTATTGAAAATTATTAATATCTCTCACATTTACAAAACAAAAAATTCATTGTAGTTAGTGATCAATAGCTTAGACTCCTTTTAGTCACTATAAGGTATCCTCTTAGTGTGCATTAAAGTGAAGTTAATGTATATGCAACAATTTACAAATTATGGTTGATTATACAGCGCTGAAATGTGATTATTTCATGTTTGGATTTTTTAAGTTGGTAATGTAGTATGTTCATGTTTTACATGTGATGCTATGGCTTATGGTGAGTTATGATATTATAATGATATGTGGGATACCAATGTTAAATGATAGGCTCATCATCAGTATTCCTATGTAATTTTTAACATTGATATGATGATATATGTGTCTAGGAAGCTTGACTACTCATCTAAGATTTCACATGCTTGTTGTGAATGCATATTGATATGCTCATAAAATTTGCATGGCTAGTATGCTCTAGCTCTAGTGGTGTTATTCTATTACACCTATATTAAAGTGGAATTTAAAAAAAAATCAATAAGTATCTTGACCTTCAAATCATATTCACAACTTGTGTAGCAAAATCAAGATCAATAGTGTAGTAGCATTGCGATGTTTGGTGTAACCGCCATGGTGTAGCAACATCGTGATAGTGTAACTATAATGGTGCAGCAACATCATGATAGTGTAAGTATATATGTACAACAACATCGTTATAGTGTAACTATAACGGTGCAGCAACATCATGATAGTGTAACTATAATGGTGTAGTAGCATCACGCCAACAAAATGGGCGTAATGGCAACAGTGTTGCAATGGTATAGAAGCATCATTGTAGTGTAATTGCAATAGTGTAGTAGGATCACAATAGAAAAAAGGAGTATAAAGTTGAGGTTCAACCATCACATATAGTTGTGTTTCTCAAGGAGTAATATTATATGCTAAAGGAGATATACATTTGAAAACCTTCACTTTGTGAAATCATTGAAGGGTGATAGTCTTTGGGTTTTAATTTACATCAACAAATAAAGGTTTTCCATATGATCTAGCAATGGATATTGAAAGAGATAACCTTTATATCTTGAATTAATTCTCATTATGGTCCATTTTCATTCTACATGATTTGTGGTAAAGGAAGGTAACTCTAATCACTTACCTTGAGACCTCATTCCTTGTTTTCATAAGCTAAACCTCATTCCTTGTTTTCATAAGCTAAAAGAAGTTTGATTTGGAGAAACTTTTGTGGCATGATTTGGAGAGAATGCAATGATGGATGCACTCAGCCATTGAGATCAAAGGGCATTGTAAATGAGGTAAATAAAATCCAATAAAATAATTACTATGATGAATTTATTTTGTGTGTATGCTACATTTGAGAAGATGGCTAGAGATTGCATGGAAATGCTTTCAAATTTTCAAAATTTGTCCATTCCCCAACATTCCTTTTGCGTGCATATTGCCTTTGTTTTCACTTGATTGAGCATGTATTTAACCAAGTATGGACATGGCTAGCATTGTAGTTTGTCTTATTGTTGATTCAAAGTGAAATCCTGGTCAATTTTTGTAGTTTGTTTTCTGCAAGTTATATGAACAACCCATTTCTTCATTTCAGCCCCTCTTTATTTTAAATGCCTCTTACCTCAAACGTACTTTGTTCGTTTTATTTACATGATTTTCTTGAGAAGGTTTTAGACCAATTTTCTTGGCCAATGAGGGTTTACTCAAGAGTTAGAGTATATTTTGTAGTTGGCTATAATTTTAGAATCATGGTAAATTTCCCCTTTGTTTTTGACGGGGTTTTATATTTGTTCTATATCAAGGTGAAATATAAATCAAAGACTTTATCCTTCATGTAGATGCTTACCTATGAATATATGATTGAAGAGTTGCAACAACCTTGATTGGGGTTTTCCCATATTATATACTTTGAATGAGATGTTGTAGGTGTATAATGGAAATCTAAAGTTTATCTCACATTTGTTTCTCTACTCACATGTTGAGCTATAGGAGCTCAGTCTTTTTGAAAAAATTCTTGAATATACCTTTCAATATAAAATATTCGTGAGGATTTCATGAGAAAAGAAACTTTGTTTGTAGTATGACATTGCAACCATAAAAGAGCAATTTAGTGTGTTGGAAATGGACATTTACAACATGTACATGTAACCTAATTAGCATTTGAATTTTACCTATGCATATGATTTGGACTTGGAATTTAAATGCATACTCCTATAGGCACATGCTATGAATCATAACCTAGAAAATCATATGAGTTGCATGTTGAGTTTTGGAGGACGTATTTATGAAATTCGTTCTTTACACACACGCGTGAAAGATTCTCATTGTCAACATTATGAGAACAGAGGGGACTTAAACTGTCTCGGTAAAGCTCGGGATGACTGCAGCGATTGATAATTCCCCATATTCCTTCCCTCCAGGTGTGCGCTACCATCCGTGGAGCTGGGTAATTACAAGTGAGCCGCTAAGTATATGTCTTAGTTGCAGAAGAATAAGATTGATCCAAATATTCAGAGAATTTTTTGTGGAAGCTATCAAAAGTATTTATGTACTAACCAATGATTGTCCAAGCTTGGGCCCATTTTGCGTTGATAATGTTCCCCACGTTATTACCATTCAAGTCTGGATCCAACTCTCGCTTGCATTTATTATCACCAGTTATTTGAAGATCGATTTGAGAAGCTGTCACTTGAAGCCTTTATACCTGCATGTGAAGGATATCCTCATTGTGTGTATACTCATTGTGGAGTCTCAAACTGTGTGTGGAGCTATGTGGAGGAAGCTGCTGCGTTGAAGATTGCCACATTGCATTTGTTGAGTTGGAGTATTGAATGAATGTGTTGGGGCATTTATTGTCTATGTGTTATTGTTGATCATCATTGTAATTTTCTGTGTATTAGTTCACATCCCTTAATACATTGAAAATTTCGGAATGGTTGCATATCATCCTTTCAAAGTGAAGCTGCTGCAAATCGATTCAGTGTGTTTTCTGGATTGACTCTTTGTTCAATAAAAGGTTTTGCCTCTTTCAGAAATTCAGAGAATAGGCTAGAAGTCGGGCATCTTTGTGGATATAACATTTTATTGAAGAGTGTGCAGATTAGAGCTTGTTGCATATTCCAGGACTGTATTGTGTTGCAAACGTTGTCCTAGATCTTGAAGATTGTGAGGAGCAGCTGGTAGCAGAAATTTGTGTACAAAGGCCTTTTGTTTCAATGGCATTAACACCACAACATATCATCATCGCTCAAGAACTTAGGTAAACCAGTCAACTTCATATTATAACTTGCAAATAGTCAATTTTGTAAGTTTGATTGTATTTGACTATCAGTCTGGAACAAGTGAGTGAGAACAAGTGCCAAATCCATAGCAAACAAGTGAGTGAGAACAAGTGCCAAATCCATAGCAAAAACCTTGTGCCAGTTTCCAGAGTCTCAATCCAGGGCCACCTATCCAGAGTCAAAGTTCCTTCTACTAGACATCAATTTGTGGTGGTACCTAGAGCCGAGTTCCAGAGAGAACTGCTAAGCGAGAACTAGAGTTAGTGCCAAATTCCACAGGGAATCGCTTAGCCAAAATCATAATTATCTTGAGGTTCCAAATTTTGTGGTCATCCTAAAGCCACCCATTTTGTATAAGACTTCAGCTTCTGCTAACCTTTGGTTTAGAGATCACTTTCATCCATTTGTAGCTATAGATTTTAGCTCTCTACTTGGACTCCTATACACCAGTTTTTGGATTAAGGGAGGGAATGATGGAAACCTAATCTATTAGGGTTAGCTATTCTATTTACTATTCACACATGTAATTAAGGAATATGAAAAGCCATGTAGGTGGATATGAAGAGTCATTGGGAGGAGTCAAAGAGACACCTTAGGATATGAAACCAAGGGTCATACATGTTGAATTTATGTGACTTCAAAGAATATTCTACTTGTACTTTATTATTGTAATTATGTCGGGGATGTTTTACCTCCGTTCAGAGATATCATTATTATATTTGGTCATGTAAAAGTCATGAGGTTAAACTTCCATTGTAAGTCGGGTCGTTAGTACCCAAAATAATATAATATAAATATTATATTGAGTCTTCCTAGAGAGGTCGGCCCAGTTAGGTTATTGGGGCCGACCTAGTTGGATTAAAAGTTAGGCGAAAAGTAAAGTATAAATAGAGGGAGAGTCTCCCTCATTTATTCATTCACTCACTTGTGCAATTCGCATTAGAGGAGAGAGAGATATGTACGAAGGAGAAGGAGGAGTGGTTTGAGTCTAGAGTTTTGTCTTTTTGTCTCTCTTATTTGTGAGACATATTTTTAGGGCCATTGTACTTGATAATCTATATTGAGGAATTTCTTGCTGGGTTTTCTTCCCCTTGAGGGTTTCCCAGGATAAATTGTTTTGTGCTTTGTGATTGTGCATCTTTCAGAGATCCTTATTATACTGCTATTGTGAATAATGTATTGAATGCTAATGAATTTGCAATCTAGTCTATGGTGGCATATAACCTTAACATGGTATCAGAGCTAGCCTGAAAAGAGCAACTTCACAAGGTAAAACTCTCTCTCTCTCTCCGGAAGTGAAAAATTAGGGTTTACCACATAAGTGTAATTTTTTAGTGCAAGTGGCATAGGAAAGTACGTCTCTCTAAGGCGCATCTATTGGCACAAAGATCGAAATTTTTCACTGGGTGAAAATCTCGAAAAGTCAAATCCTAGTTTGACTTTGGACCAGAAACTGTAGAAAACCCAAAAAAGCCAGAAACTGCAGATCAGAATTTCGCAAGTCCATTTTCAAGGGTGAAATTTTGGAATCTTCAGAAACCAAGTGTACCAACATACTCGCCTCAGTCAAGAGCATCTTTTGGTGAGTTCATTTTTTTATTTTGAGAAATTTTGATTTTTTGTTATTCTCTGCTCCCCGGGTTGAGATGGCACCAAGCACCAAGCTTGATGACAAGTTGGAAGGCATAGAGAAATTTTGTGCTTGGAAGTATAGGATTGGACTCATTCTAGAAGAGATTGATCTTACCAAGTTTGTTAAATAAGTTGTACCTAAACCCGAAGAAGGTGAAACTAAGGAGAAGCAGAAGAAATATATGATTAGGGCTATGAGGATCATAGCAGACTCCATTAAAGATCACTTGATTCCTCAAGTGTCCTCTAAGAATACTCCAAAGGAGATGTTTGATTCCCTAACTAGAATGTATGAAGGAAGAAACATAAATCGGAAGATGAATTTGAGAGATCAACTCAAAAGCACAGAGATGAGCCAAGGAGAATCTATCCAAGAATATTTTACAATGGTTTCCCAGTTCAAGGAACAACTAGAAGCTATAAGAGACACCCTTGATGAATATGAGTTGGTGATTACTTCTCTCAATGGTATTACTAGACCTTGGGAATCCTTTATCCAGACTAAGTGTGAAAGAAAGGAAAGTCTACTATTCGAAGTCGTATGGGAAGAATGTGTCCAGGAGGAAGCTAGAGTAGCAAATCGAGAAGCACTACTCATGGATGATGATCAAGCTCTAGATACCCATACAAAGAGAGGAAAAAGAAAACCTCATTTCAAGAAGGAAAATCATAAGGAGTTCCATCCTCCTAAGAAGTTTCAAAAGTATAAGAAGGGAAACTACAAGCAAAGAGACTTCTCTTCTTATCAATGTTTTCATTGTGATAAGATGGGACATATTTCCAAATATTGTCCTAAGAGAAAATAAGAAGTCAAGAAGAAGAGCAACAAAAGACATCATTCTCACTTAACCGAAGAAGAAGAAGAAGAACCTCCCAGGAAGCAATCAAAGGAAGAAGCAAAAGAATATGTTTTATTCTCCACACTCTCTGGGTCCATGACACCTGGAAATGAAACATGGCTAATTGATAGTGGTGCTTCAAAGCACATTACAGTTCATAATAAAACTCTCTCCAATTTAGAAGAAAAGAACTCCCCTCAAAAGGTATCATTAGGCGATGATTATCAATATCGTATTAAGGGAATAGGAGAAGAAACCTACAAGCTTGATTCAGGAACTTTGATGATGGAGTAGAGTTCACCATCAAACATTATAGTAATCCCTGCAAGAAGACTAGTATCAAAAAAGATCCTACCAAACAAACAAACATAAGTATTTGAATTGTCAGTTTTTGTTTAAATGATAGTATCTAGTTGTATACACAATTATTTAGGATGTGTGTTAGAATGTTTGCAATGATATGTATGTGATGGGTAAGTAGCCTATGGTGCTATACAACATTCCATTTCTACTTATCTAGAGTGAAACCTCTTTGCTGACATATTGGGAGTAGTGCACGCGCTTAATAATGTCATGGTAGAGATGGAAGGCATCTAGAAAGTTACCATATGAATGTGGGATATGCATGAATGTTGTAGCATTGGCTAATATAGTGTAACTTATGTTTTTATACATATATTTGGAAACTATGAAATGTTTCTAACCATGCTATTGAACTTGACTTGTAGGAAGTATCGTACACGATCACCTACAAATGAAGAATGATGAGACTTGTTTCATAGAACAAGTGATGATGGTTCAACTATAAACAAGACTTATAGAGGAAGTCGACTATGACAATAGAAGAATATGTAGATTGAAGAAGACTTTGTACGGGCTCAGAAGACACCCATGGATAGAATGATGAGATCAAGTATCACCTAGAGTGATGAGACATAAACCTTTGCTATGAGGTTAAAGGTGAAAAACTCATAAATGGGTGCAAGAGAGAACTTGCAATAGAATTCAAGATATTTGGTTGTCCAGTGTTAGTGCATATTCCAAAAGAGAAAAGGACCAAGTTGGATCCTTTCAGAAAGAAAAGAATATTTGTTGGATATTGTGAGGTCTCCAAGGCCTTCAAGATCTATATACCAGGCTATCATCACATGGAGATTAGCAGAGATGTGACATTTGATGAAGATGCATCTCTTAAGAAAACTAGAAAGTGCCAGGATGAAGAAGTATATGAAGAAGATGTACCTCATACAATTGCAGAGGTTACACCCTCTCCCGATGATGAGACTCCTGAAGATCATGCTATGTTGGATCTCCAAGAACCTCCATCCATGACTATATCTCACAAGAGAAAACAAACTTTGGATTGTGAAATTATTCAAGATGCTGAGAAATATGGAGCTCGAGAAGGCTCCACAAGAGAAAGCAAGAGGCCAAAGCCATTTTCCAGTTATGTGGCTTTGATGTGTGATCTTGTAGACAAAGAACCTACTTGCTTTGAAGAGGCCATTCAAAAGAAAGAATGGGTAGAAGCTATGATGGAAGAATACTAGACAATAATGAAGAATTATGTGTGGGACATAGTTCCCAAACCATAAGGTAAAAGTGTGGTATCTTCCAAATGGATATACAAGATAACACATGTTGCGGATGGAAGCATCATAGAAATACAAAGCTAGGTTTGTGGCTCAAGGATTCTCTCAAAAGGAAGGAATCGATTATGAGGAAACATTTTCTCCTATAGCAAGGTACACTTCAATTAGAACCATCATGGCACTTGCAGCCACGATGAAGTGGAAGTTAAATCAGATGGATGTGAAAACAACTTTTCTGAATGATGTTATTAAGGAGGAAGTGTACATAGAACAACCACAAGGTTTTGAGGTTGAAAACAAAGAGACACATTTTGTAAATTGAAGAAGGCTCTATATGGGTTGAAGCAAGCTCCAAGAGCTTGGTATGGAAGAATTGATAGTTTTTTGTCAAGATTTGGCTTTACTAAGCGTAAATTTGATCCTAACCTTTACTTCAAGGTTATGGATGATGAACCAGAAATATTATTGCTATATGTGGATGACTTGTTCCTGATAGGTAATGAGAAGAGAATCTTGGAGTGCAAAGAGAACCTCACTGTAGAATTCGAGATGAAAGACCTTGGATTAATGCATTATTTCCTAGGTCTCGAGGTATGGCAGAGCCTAGAGGGAATCTTCCTTAATCAAGGGAAGTATGTAGTAGAAATCTTGAAAATATTTGATATGTAGTAGTGCAAATCCATGGCCACACCCATGGATACCAACTTGAAGTTATTATCTGATACTTCGCTAGAGTCAGTGGATGTGACCCTATACAGGCATATTATTGGGTTGTCGATGTATCTGATGAATACCAGGCCAGATATATTCTTTGCTCTGAATAGCTTGAGTCAGTATCTGGTAGATCCCATACGTGTTCACCTTGTAGCTACAAAGCATGTGATGAGGTACCTAAAAGGTACAATAGACTATGGTCACAATTATACTCTAGATCATGAGTTCATACTATTTGGATATACATATTCAGATTGGGAGGGAAGTGTCTCGTACAGGAAGAGCACTTCAAGAGGTTGTTACAGTCTGGGGTCAGCCATGATCTCATGGCTCAGCAGGAAGCAGTCCAGTGTGGCTCTCAGCACTGTAGAGGCAGAATATATTGTAGCTTGTTCTTCCAGTTGTGAATCTATATGGATTTGGAAGTTGTTATCAGGTATGTTTGATCTGGAGTTGGATACCATGGTGATTCTATGTGATAACCAAAGTTGTATAAAGATGACTGAGAACCTCGTGTTCCATGATAAGTTGAAACACACAGAAATACGGTATTTCTACATCTGTGATATGGTGCAAAAGGGACCTATAAAGCTCCAATATGTGAGCACTAATGAGCAGGTTGCAGATGTGTTTGTTACTGAGAAAAACTTCCTATGGCTTGGGGTAGACCACGACAGACAGATGAACTCAAGAAAATAAACTCATTTCCCAACATATGCTATATGAATGTAAATGCGGATAAACAACATAGAGAGCCTACCTCAATCTGGACGTTTGATGAAGAATTCTATTGAGCTCTCGGATCACAACACTTGAACTTGCAGCTTAGTCTCAACAATAAATGAAAACAAGTGCATATGATATATAAAAGATGTTAGCATATACAATAGCATAATCCATGATATATATAATAAAATGTACCCAATGATAATAAATAATCATTCACAATATCAATTGGATGAGAAAATGAGTATTTCTATTAATATGAACAAGAAGTACAAGATACAACCTCCTGTTAGCAACTCATCTGAACCAAGAACTAGGTCCCTCCACTTGTGCCTCCATCACTTCAATCCCCCATACAATGGAAAACTCACGAGCAAAAGAATGAATCCTTCACAAGCTATGAAAGAGTTTGGTAGGTGAACATAAATGGTTCACAACAATTAGGATCAATGGATTTAGACTCAAGCAAGGAAAAATTTCGATAGAGTTTCAATGCTCTTCTCTTCCTCCTCTCCTTCCATGCATAATGGATCAATATATAACCCTCCAAAGGCAAGTGAAAGGTCGGATTGATTCATTTCGAGATACATGTTGGGCCAAAGGTCACAATGGCCGCTTTTTGGAGTGAAAAAAAGAGATTTTACTCTCTTTTACCAATTAACTCGATGTACGCGGGCTGCAATGGTGCAACCTGCATATGCGTGAGTTGCATTGAAGCAAATTGTGTATAGGAGTAAAAATAGGGGAAAAAGGTTTCCAGGAGGACCAAAAATGTGGTTCTGAGTCCATAAATGGATAATGGAGGCCAAGGAGTGCTAGTTCTCACAAGGTGGTAAAATATGGTGTAACAGATGCCCCCTAATGTGTGAGGTCATAGAAGGTACTACGATGGTCGGAATACATTATAAATCTCATAAGTGGAGTAATGGAGGCACAAAAGGAAGGATTAGCCCACTCATCACAATACAATAATATCTGTGTCTACATATCGATACAATACACAACAATCTGATACAATGTCCATGAATAGGCAGTATATAAGAAATACATGTCATGAATGGTCATAGCCATGACCCATATACAGTCAGATATGGTCTCCTACTGAAGAGGAAACAACTGATGCAAACTGATGGTACAAACTGTTGATGTATGAGAATAATATCCCATAGGTACAATCACGATCACAAGTAGCATACTGAATGCCACTGAAGTCTGGGGTCTTCTACACAAACCATCTACCGTGCATGTCCCATCAAGTGAATAAGGGTATTGATGTCGAACCTGATGTGACATCGTCTGATTACCGGTCATTGATGTATACCATTAACAGACGCGAAATAACCCACCAATAATGAAAATGGGAATCAAGGCACTGAGTAGATTCATCAAAGTGTGAATAGAGGTGTTGAGTTCGAACACTGTGACGAATCCATCGATCAGGGGACATTAATGAATTCCCAATTGTCGATGGTTAGAGGACCTTCCACTAATGAATACAAGTCTCAAGGTAATCGAAGGACTCTAAATCTCGATTCCAGAATATATGAGTTGGAGTTGATGGAATGAAATTCGCTTGAAGGAGGGAATTAATGGATCCCCCATAAACAAGCACGAGGTAGAAGCTAGGTTGAAAGATTTGGAAGAACTCGGACGAACAGGCTAAACACCATATGTGATCGAATTGGACTCATAAGGGATGAACGACATGTAATAGTAAAGAGATATGATGAGTGGCTAACTCTGGTTTCAGGACTTCCTTTGATCAAGAGCATGAGCAGATGAAAAGACTCAGGCAACGTAGACTCAAGCACTAGATACTGATAATACTTTGTGACGCATGAGGATCGACAAAGGATCCATAATGACTGGAATCTTAACCAGCCGGTGGAGTGAGATTTGAGAGATGAGTACAGCTTCCTAAGGTCATACTAATGTCTCGAATCATGATACATGGAGTGGATATGGATGCTCTATTCAAAGGAAGCACACCAACTGCTAATAGAAGGTAGTAAAATTTCCCGTACGACTTTTTAAGTTATATTATTTTTTTGGTCTTTTTCATATTATAAAGCTTGAAAAAAAAAATTGCTTATGATACAAAAGTGAGGGAACGAGTGTCATGGGAAAGCAAACTAGTTCTAGGAAATGGAACATACCTATGCTCAATGCAAGGAAGCATGTGCAAAATGTGGACACTCGGGGGGGTGTTCCCTCAAGGTAAGGGTCATCAAGCTGTGAAAGATAAATTATAGCTCTGCTTGGATCGGAAGGTTAAGTGCTCAGGAAAATGGCTAATAACTGAGAAAGAGGGTTCCGACACAAGGCTCAAAAGGAAAGCAGGATAATGCAATGCATTCACAACTCGACATAAACAGGGAGTCCTTATGGGAGATGGCCAAAATAAAGATAAAGTAGAGTATGAGTCTTCATCGTAATGCCATGGTGGGTCTATGAAGGACTCCCAATCCTAAGTAGGAACAACTGCATGGGCGTCGTAAGACATAAATGATCTAACTAGGGCACCCTGGTCGGACAGGACCTACTGCCAAATAACGACACTTCTAAAGCAGCATGGAGGTTTCGTGTCAGTTAAAAAGTAGGGTCACACCTAAGGTTTATGAATGTGGTCATAAGGTCGATGCAGAAATGCAGGCGAAATGACATCTTAACCTATATGCAAGTTGAAGAAAATACTTGTCGAGGGTGCAAAAAGGTTCAAAATCCACTCTCGTCGCAAGAAACTACTAAAAAAGGCACTTCATGACGACATAATAGTCCAAAAAAGCTCAAAAATGGAAAAAACCATATAAAAGTGGGTTTGAAAAATTGATAAATAGTAAAAACAAATGTTTTTACCACATCATTTTCACTTTTCACTCCAAATAGTGCATTTGGGTTGTTTTTACCTCCGATCTTCAATCGACGATTTCGGGAGCTAGGAGCGACGACATCGCAAGCCGTCTGGATCAGGTAAGAGATCTCAACTTCCTCTTCAATTCTATAGCTTTTACTTTTCTTTTTAATGGTAAAATTTTATTTTTTTCCATTGATATACACCCATGGTTCAATGTACATGGCCTATAAATCATTGGGTCGTGCATAGGCCTGGGTGTGTGCGAGCAAACTAACAGTAGATCACGTATACCCACGACTGTCCCTAAATTAGCTCACGTACAGTGCCAAGGGTAGTGTTTTTTATACAAATGGGCACTAAAAATGTATTTGTTTTCTTCCAGGATGGTTATAGAATGGAGAGAAAGGGAGCATGACATCATTGATCAACAAGTTCATGAAGATTTGGCCACCCAACAAGCATTGTAAGCTTGTGGTTTATACAAATTTTGGAGCATCGAGGGTTTAAGGGCCCAAAACCGATTGCTCAATACATTGGTCAATTACTGGGATGCAGAATCAAAACACTTTGACTTGGATGGGAAACCACTTCATCTAGAAGTGGAAGACATATATAATTTCATCATTGGTTTGTCTCACCGAGGGGAGGTAGCAAGCCTCTGATCTTGCACCGTGGGGGGTGGAGTCACTATTAGAGACTATATTGACATGTACTGCATTGCTGGCACCCAGAAAGTGGGTAGCCAAATCCCCACCGAGGCTATTGCGAGTCTAAGCATGAAAATTATCATCCTCACGCTTAGGAGAATAGCCGGGTCAGCTTCGCTTCATCAAGCTTGAAGGCCATTGATATTCTATGCGGTCGAGTTCCTGAGACCGACTGTATATGACTAGTGAACAACACTATTGGGTACCATGAAGACCCAGCTGATGGAGTGCAAACTAGGGCGGACCAAAAAATTCGATTTTGGTAGCATATTGTGCAACTTCTTCTTTGAGAGGGTGTCGGGCTTGAGTTTGAGGGTGGAAGTCCCTCCACATAGTCTCCAAGATCCTGCCCAGACCCGGTGGGCAGAGATATTGACATTGTAGGGGGGTGGCCAGTAGGATTCCCCATATACTGATGAGTTTTTCCACTGGTGGCGGCGATAGGTGGTCACCATCGACGACTATCCCTATGAGGGGATTGATTACAGAGGGGACCAAGACATGTCGCTTCCACTAGGGGCCGCATTTGGAGACATTCGTAAGACATTGTTTTTTACGTTTTGAATTAATTTTTTTTTTGTATTTTTGTTTTAAGTAAAAGCAAAAAGGTTTTTGGTGTGATATCATGTATTGATGTTTGACTATTTTCTCACAGACTTGGGTCCACAGAGACCATAAGGCTTCCCACGGCATCAATGTAGGGGCAGGGGTGGAGAGGTAGCAGGCGTAGCAGTAGAGCGCACATTAGAGACCATACAGGTCAACTTGACTCATATGAATACCATGGTACCAGTGATTGAGGTAGAGCATCTCCTAGAGGAGATGCAGAAACACGTAGTAGGGGTACTTGGCACATGGGTGCGATTACTACGGCACATAGCCAATGATGTGCATTATTATATACAGACACATCCTGCCGAGGCAGCGAGGTCTCCTTGTAGGGCTTAGATGCCATGGGATTTCATCATTTTGTATCGGATTGCATATTTGAGAGCTACAAGCTCCAGTTTTGTATTATGACACCACATTTTGGACATGTTATTTTGATAATGAAAACTATGACCTATTTCCGATTCTGTTGTATTATGTGTGTACATGTATAAATGTTAAATGTATGCTTCTTTTATTGATGTGACAAATGCCAATCTAGGACATAATTAGCATATGCATCAGTTACATGATTAAAACATCTCGGAACATGAATATATGTAATGAAAACAAATTGATGCTAAAAGAGTCTTACCCTTAAGAATCTCCTTAGTAGCGTAGGATCCCTCACACGGTACTGGCTGTTCAACTGAGACACAACCAATTGTGAATCCAAAAGGACTTCTAAAAAATGGATACCATGCGAAATGGCATCGCAAAGTAACTCGATATCAACACTATACTCAGCCACATTGTTCGATGTAGGACCAAGACAAGCACCTCATGAAGACACAATCTTATTGTCGGGCGAGTAAATAACCCATGCAGCAGAAGCTAGTCTCTACATATGACGGTTGGCCCCATTTGCGAATCCAAAGAGCACTGGAGATTCTGCTGACATCTGCCAACCAAATGGAAGTGAATCAACATACTCAAAAAAATCAAAGGAAATCTAAACTATGTACAGAAACTATACAATAGTATACAAAAGTATCAGCTCGAGCTAGAAGCTCAAGCATAATACCGCTTGAGATAGAGCTCATTTCTAGGCTCCTTCAGGGCGTTCCCCTCATGATATTCTAACTCATAGGCTCCTTTCTCAAGGACACACCTCACAACGTAAGGACTGTGCCACATTGGGTTAAACTTACCTACCCCCAGGGGTTCTTTAGCTTGGTCATAAAGGAGAACCAAGTCACCTTCATCGAATTGCCGGGGACAGACAGACCTATCATACTAAGCCTTGACACGACGTTTGTTGGCATCTATTTCTACGATGGCGTATCGATGTTGCTCGAGGTAGAATAAACGTTTCTCCACTTCTGAAGTATCAGGCAGGAGTTCTATGGCTATTCAAAGAAGGGATTTTGCATTCAATTGGTAAGATGGACTCCACACCATGAACTAACTGAAAAGGTGAGAAACCGGTGGAAGTCTTTTCTGCGGTTCGATAAGCCCACAAAGCAGGATACAACATGACATGCCAATTACTCTTGCTTTGTCGGATGGTCCTTTTGAGAATGTCCATAAGGGACTTGTTAGCTACCTCGACCTGGCCATTCGATTGGGGATAGTACGAAGATGAGTGATCCTGTCTAAACCCAAGCTTAAGCAATAATTCTACCATCATCTTGTTTTGAAAGTGACTTCCATGATCAATGACAGTCTCCTTCGGGATATTGAATCGAGCAATAATCTGATTGAATACGAAGTGGGATGCCGTTTCACCATCGGATTTAAAGGTCGGCATGGCCTCAGCCCATTTGGTAAAGTAATCAATGGCCACTATGATACGACGATGCCCCCCAGCCGAAGCTAGGTTGCAATCCATGAAATTAACCCCGCAATTGGTGAAGGGACCAACGCTGACGACCGGATATAGAGGAGTAGGAGGCGAGTGTATATTCCAAGAAAACACCTAACAAGGGTGACATCTATTTACAACATTAACACAATCTTTAAAGATCTCAGGAAAAAAATAACCCTCTCGCAAGATACGTTGGGTCGTCGCAAGCCTGGATAAGTGAACACCACACGCCCCACTATGGCAGTCATTACGCACTAGCTCTGCTTCCTCATGAGTTAAGCAACGACGTAGGAGAGAGTCTATTCCTCGGCGATACAAAGTCTCACCAACGATGACAAAATATTTGTCCTGGTGTCTTACACGCCGTCGCTCATCTCGTGAAAAATGCGAAGGGAACTTCAGATTCTGGAGATATATAATGATGTCTCCATACCAAGGGTCCATCAATGAGATAAGGAATAAATGCTCATCAAAAAATGAGTCTTCGTGGACCACTTCCTCATCAAGTCTTGGAAAATCCAACATTAGCTCCGCGAAAACAAAGGACTTCACAGATTTCGCCGAAGCAAAATCAAGATCAAATTCCTGAAGGATGACAATCCATTTATTATGTTTCCCCCCAATCAAATGTCGTGAGAGCACGAACTGAAATGGATTGATGTGCTATAACCGTGGTTTTCCTAAGAAAAATGTATTGTCGTAATCTCTGGACTACATGGACAGTTGCAAGGGCCAGTTTCTCAACATGAGAATACCTTAGTTCAACGTCTACTAGGTTTCGACTAAGATAATAGACAACAAGCTCTTGGAGCCTATCGTCCACCTGAACCAAGACCATACCAATCGTCTCTTGAGATGAGACCACATAAAGAAAAAATTCTCTTGCATAGTCGGGTGGACTAAGAAGAGGGGCCGACACCAAGGATTTCTTAAGAGCGTCGAAAGACTGTTGGGCTCGCTCATCCCAGATAAAAGAGGTGTCTTTATTCAATAATCGCTCAAAATCCTTAGTAAGACAGGGATAGTTTATGATGAAACGACGTAAGAAAGTATCCCTCCCTTGGAAGCTCTGAAGTTGAACCAAATTGCATGGGGGAGGCAACCGAAGTATTGCCTCAACCTTCAATGCATCGACTCTAATACCTTCCTTTGAGACTATGAACCCTAGAAGGCGACTGTTGATCCCAGAATTGGCCCTTTTTGACCATCATTTATCATCTTCCCTTCCCTTGTCTTACACCAATTACCTTGGCAATTCAACTTATTGTCCTTATCTATTCCCCAAATTACCAAGGTATGGCCGATTATTGTTTTATTGTGTTAATACTTATGATTGTGATGATTAAAGCTGTGCATCTCTTAATCTGTGCTAACATGATGCGATTTATGAAGGTAGTAAGACAATAGACTGCAGGAAGATCGGAGCTGAACAAGTCATGAAGGAACGTTCATCGCTTGTGGAAGGTTCCTTGGGGCTCAATTCGTCAATCAAGGCACAGTCGTGTCAGGGAAGCTGTAACAGAAGAACTATATTAAGTATGTCGCTGCTCAAATCCAGCTGTGAGCTGAAATGACCGTCACTCTTGGGACAATTTGTACTTCTCTCATATTTCAGTTCTGCCACGCATTGTAACAGCTAGATTATTTAGGGCGCCTGAAGATCAGAGATCTTCATGGCTGCCCAATTATAGGTTTAGATGTTGCAATTGTATGTATAAGTATGGGGAATTGCCTCGACTAAGGGGTTGGACAGCAATTAATTAATTTATCTTGTATTAGCAGTCGAGCCAAAACTGTGTACTCATCCTTCTGTTAATATACTGAGTTGCTTCTGAGTTAAAGAGAGTGTTGTTCAACCAGCGTCTCTGTGTGAAGACTGGGCCCGTCTTCCACAGAGATTGCTGTGTTAAATTAGGATTTCATCTTTCTTGTTGTGTGATGCTTGATCTTTCTTTTGTACGCAGCAGCAACATTCCTTGTGTGGATTTCTCAGTAAATGATTTATTCGTGAGATTGGTGAATGGTATCGAATAACAGTCGACTGAGTTAGGTTCGTTTTATATATTTCAATTTCTGTTCACACTGCTGTGTTCATCCTACAGCTGAAACGTAATCCCAGGAGCTCTTAGAAATTGGCTTTCCTGTTATGTGTTGATTGATTTATATTTTGCAATCCAGTTTCTTAGAACAGTTGCTTTAATCTCTTTTATCAAATTCTAGAGTAATGTTCAGGTCATGCTTTATGATTTCCAGCTTGATTAAATTAGACAGTTGATTATTTTAGAATGCAATTGAGATTTCCTTCCTGCAATCGTTGATTAGATCTGATATTAATTCTGCTTGATGCATAATAGAAAAGAGTTGTAGTATAGCAGTTAGAAGGCAATTGGGATTGCATAGATTCTTGGGATGAACATGGATGATAGAAGATAAAAGTATCACTTCTAATGGTTTTGTGTTTAAGCATATATTGTGCACTTGTCCTTTGAAATAAAAAGACTTCCTCGGGTTGACAATAAATTCATATGCTCTGTATGTTTGATATTTAATTATCTGCAATTAGAGTGCTTGACATTTTGGCGCCGTTGCCGGGGAAGGATGAAAATTAAACACTAGTCATTAGTCGTATTTGATATTTGTTTTTAGCCAGTCTTTTGGGTTGTTTTTGAAATGATCTGCTTCGCATGAATACGAGGAGGGTAAAACGCGATCACCTCCCAACCCCCAAAACTCCACAAATTACTAACAGTGCAGGTGGTTCGGGTCGTGGTCGAGGTCCACCGCTGGGCAGAAGAACATTCATCGACGACCTTGTTGACAAAACGGATTCAGCTGTCAGATCTCGTCAACGGGAGACTCCTATCAAAAGAGGCCCTGCTGATCCTGGAGCGCCAGCATTAGGATCTACAGTGGAAGATACAGGAGCAGCTGTGATTCCTGCATATACTCCTGCTAAAGAAGGAACAGCTGATCCAGCTGTTACAACTGAAGAATACGCAGCTGTTACAACTGAAGAATACGCAGCTGTTACAACTGAAGAATACGCAGCTGTTACAACCGAAGAATACGCAGCTGTTACAATTGAGGTAAGGGACGAAGGAACAATCGAAGGAGAAGATACAGAAGAAAAGATGAATAATAGACATGAGAACGAAGAGGAAGAAGCAGTGGTACAATACCATCATGAAGACAATTCCCCGCCAGAAACTATGGCTACATTGCAATTCCCAATACAGCAGCTAGAGGGGACAGCTCCTATGAAAAACATTTCACCGTCGATGTTACCCCGCTTCCATGGCAGGGCGGCAGAGGATCCCGACGAATTCCTGTTTGAATTCGATATCCTCTGTCGCAGTTATGATTATGTTACAGATGCTCAAAAGTTGAAGCTTTTTCCTGCCACCCTGAAGGACAATGCATTACGATGGTTCATGAGCCTTGGGGGAGGAACTGTTGCTAATTGGAAAAGATGAAGCAAGTATTCCTGGAAAAATATCAAGAATATTGTAACACCAGGGACAAAAGGGAGGAGTTATTCAATATGGTACAGAAGGAGGATGAAAGTTTGGAGGACTTTGTGGAGAGGTTGCTGTACAATGTGCAGAGAGCTGGACAGACGAATATGGGACTAGATGTGCTTAAGATAATCCTGCTTCGAGGAATCAGGGACGATTGTTTAGACATGCTAAATTTATTAGGAAAGGGGGATATCTCTAAAGAATCTTTTGAGACAATTGTGGAATTATGTAAGAGATATTCCAGGGGATCTTCTAGGCATAATAAGCAGCATAAACGAAATAACCTGGAACGTGATGTCTTCGACAGAACTCAGAAGTCATCCAATGGGGGAGCTACACGTGCAGAGATAGGAAATCTTCTTGAAAACTTTAAAACAGAAATGATGAGCTCTATCTCTTCAGAGATTGACGTCTTGAAGGCCAAGCAAAGACAGGCAGTGGAGGATCTCACACTAGGGGTGTTTTGTCCCCGATGTAGAAAGACTCATCCACTGAAGGAATGCCCTCTTGACAAAGTACAAGTGTGTCAGCTGTGCGAGCTGAATCATGATATGAAAGAATGCCCCACGTTGCCCCAAGTGAAGGCTGTTCTGCAGGCATCAACTCCAGAGGCGTATTCAGCCTACTTCATTGCACAGAAGAAACCCTGGCAACCCCGGAATCAAGGTATGTCTCCCGATTCATTTCCATTTTTGAATAATTTGAATAATTGGAATACTAATATGCAAAATGTGAATACACAATTCCCTTCAAATTATGCTCAGTGGAATTCCCCTCAACCTGCGATGCAAGGATATAATTCATGGAGTCCTTGGACACAGCCTCCACACCAACCTACTTCATGGTCTCCTGGATGGAGGAACTTCCATCCTGGGAACCAGTTTCCTCAACCACCTCCACCTCAACAGTTACCGTATCCTCCATATCCTCAATTTCATCAATATCCTCAATACCCACCTCAGCAGTCGCAGCTGCAGCTGCAAAATAATCCTGTGCCTAACATACCAATACGGCCTCAGCTGCCTGCCCAACCTAACCCTAACCCAAACAATAAAACAGTCCAGCAATTGGAAGCTCTCAATATGCCAGCCTACTCTCTCTCCCCTGTACCTTGTAATGATATTCACTTACGGTCTGGAAAGATAGTAGAACGTGGAACTGCAGAAAATATTCCACCAACTGTGTATGACAAAGGAGAGAGTTCCCAGCATCCTTTTGATCCGGTTCCTATCATTGAAGATGCTGAGCATCCCTCAGATGGGAGGGCTGAAACATTAAACGATGAAGTGGATAACACGCAGCCTACCCAGTTGGTAAGGCAACCACCTTACCCTGAGAGATTGATGCTGCCACAAAGAGGGGGGCAACCTCAATTCAATCTCTTAGGAGAATTGAAGAACCTTTATGTTAAGATTCCCCTTTTACAAGCTCTTCAAGATGTACCTATCTACGCTAGAAATGTTCGGGACCTGTGCACTAAAAGACCGGGAAGGAAACCCAGAGATCCTCCTACTGTTCATGTTATAGGGAATTTATCCGCTTTAATGACTGGAAAAACCCCTATAACCAAGTATGAGGATCCCGGCAATCCTACTGTTACTGTACACATAGGACAAACACAGATACCCAACGTACTAGTAGATTTAGGAGCTGCGATCAATGTTATAACAATGGAGACTGTAAAGAAGCTCGGATTCACCAATATTAGACCGACCCCTACTATCTTAGAATTGGCAGACAGATCCACTATCAGACCTGAAGGGATTTTGGACGACCTTGTTATTTCAGTAGACTCATGGGAATACCCTGCCGATTTTCTGGTATTACAACCAAAATCACAGCTGGGGGGACATCCATTGATTTTGGGGAGGCCCTGGTTGGCTACAGCCGATGCTTGTATCAGCTGCCGATCAGGATCTATGACTATATCTGATGGCATGGAAACCAAAAACCTCACCTTGTACCCTCCAGCACGGCCGAGTCTAGAAACTGAAACCTCCCTTTGGATAGAACAGGAAGAAGAGGAAGATGTTCAGCCATTACTAACAATAGGGAAGGCACTAACCTTCAAAAACGAAACAGAAGACGATGCCATTAATAATTTCATTAGCGAACCTGCTTCAGTAGACAAGGAAGTTTATCAACTCCTGAACAGTACCCTCGGTAAATAAGAACAAGAACAGCTTACGGAGGAAGCACTAGCAAATGACACAAACATAATCCCAGTATTGAAAAACTCGAAAAGCATTCCTATTGAGGTAGAGCCTGGGAGAACTTTGAACATCAATCCTGGTCTCTCCTCAGAAGAACAAAAGCGCCTAACCAATCTCTTGAAGGAACGTAAGGGGGCATTCGCCTGGGAGTATACAGACATGAAGGGTATTCCCTCTAGTCTGTGCACTCATCATATTTATATTAAAAACGACTCCCGGCCTGTATGTCAACCCCAACGACGCATGAACCCCAATCTGAGGGATATAGTGAAGGAAGAAATCCAGAAACTCTTGGAAGCAGGATTCATCTATCCTATCTCAGACAGTGAGTGGGTTTCCCCACTTGTAATTGTACCCAAGAAAAATGGTAAATGGAGAGTCTGTGTCGATTATAGGGAGCTGAACAAGGCTACACAGAAGGATCACTTTCCTCTGCCCTTTATTGACCAGGTACTTGATAACCTATCTGGGAAGAAGTTCTTCTCCTTCCTGGATGGGTTCAGTGGGTACAATCAAATTCAGATTGCTCCAGAGGATCAGGATAAGACCACCTTCACCTGCCCCTAGGGAACGTTCGCCTACAGGGTGCTTCCCTTTGGATTGTGCAATGCACCTGCAACGTTTCAAAGAGCTGTGATTGGCATATTTTCTGAATTGGTTAATGATAGCATGGAAATTTTTATGGATGATTTTACTCCTTATGGCAGGGATTTTGAGGAAGCACTGGAAAATTTGAAGAAAGTTTTAATTCGCTGTGAACAGGCTCGCCTCTCACTGAGCACTGAAAAATGCCACATGATGATGAGTGAGGGGGTGGTATTAGGACATTTCATCTCTACTGACGGTATTCAAGTGGATCCTTCAAAAATTAAGGTGATAAAGAATATACCAACCCCTTCAACTCAGAAAGAAGTGCGAAGTTTTCTGGGACATGCTGGGTATTACAGGAGATTCATAGAAAATTTCTCCAAACTTGCTTCCCCTTTGTTTTCATTGTTAATGAAGGACGCACAGTTTGTATGGAGTACAGCATGCCAGATAGCATTTGATGAGCTTAAACAGAAACTGTCCACAACCCCTATTTTAAGGGGACCTAATTGGACCATACCTTTCCACATTTCTTCAGATGCTTCTGATACCGCCATTGGAGCAGTGCTAGGACAGCAGGATGGTCAAGTACCTTATGCTATTTATTATGTTAGTAAAAACTTAGCCCCTTCTAAACTAAATTATACTCTTACTGAAAAAGAATTCCTTGCTATTGTTTATTCTATTAATAAGTTTCGGCATTACATTACTGGGTATCCTACATTTGTGCATACTGATCACTCTGCCATTAAGTATTTAATGAATAAACCTGTCACTAATGCCAGAGTAACCAGGTGGCTTTTATTATTACAGGAATTTGATATTACTATTATAGATAAACCTGGAAAAGAAAATGTTGTTGCTGATTTTTTATCACGATTTACTAACAGTGATGACAGTTCACCTGTTGAGGATGCTTTCCCGGATGAACATTTATTCGCACTCTCAGCTCATTCACCCTGGTATGCAGACGTTGCTAATTATTTGGCTGCAGGGAAGCTTCCGCCACATATGTCTAAACGAGAGAAAAGAAAAATTATTCAGCAAAGTGCCAGGTATTGTTGGCTCAAAGGCCATCTCTTTTACACAGGACCTGATCTTGAAATTAGAAGATGTGTAAGGGAAGATGAGATCTTTCATATACTGAAGGCCTGTCACGATGAACCTTGCGGAGGACACTTTGCAGATAAAAGAACAGGACATAAGGCGTTGCGGATGGGCTATTATTGGCCGACACTGTTCAGAGATGCTAAAAAATATGTTCAGTCCTGTGACAGCTGCCAAAGGATGGGCCAACCTAATAAGACAGATCAGATGCCTTTACAGCCCCAAGTGGTACTGGAACCGTTTGATAGATGGGCATTGGACTTTGTTGGTCCTATCAACCCTCCTTCCAAACAGAAGGTTTACATCTTGGTGTGTACAGATTACATGACTAAGTGGGTAGAAGCTGTAGCTTTGGCTAAAGCAAATGACCAGGCGGTGATTGATTTCCTGTACAGTGAAGTTTTTACCCGTTTTGGAGTACCAAAGGAAGTAGTCACCGATGGGGGACCACAATTTATTTCACACCAATTTGAATCCTTGCTCCGGAAGTATCATGTGCAGCACAAGATAGCTTCACCTTATCATCCCCGGGCCAATGGCCAGGTGGAAAGCACTAATAAAGTCATCGAAGCAATCCTTACTAAAACAGTTAAAAGCCATCGAAGGGATTGGGCTGACAGACTTCCAGAAGCGCTGTGGGCATATCGCACGACTTGGCGCAACACCACGGGCTTTTCTCCCTATGATCTGGTGTATGGTAAGAGTGCCATCTTTCCAATTGAATTTGAGATCAAGACCCTGAAAACAGCCATTGAAATGAACCTGGATGTAACAGAAGCCCAGAAAAGAAGATTGAATCAATTGAATGAATTGGATGAGAAACGGTTAGCTGCGGTAGACCAGACTGGGCTGCTTCAGCAACAGAGATCTAATTGGCATGACCGATTCATCAAAAAGAAAATCTTCCATGAAGGAGATTGGGCACTATTATACGATTCCAGATTCAAGAAGGATTTCAAAGGGAAATTACGCACAAGATGGCTGGGTCCATATTTGGTTGACAGGGTATTTGACAATGGCACTGTTCGCCTGGTCACCATTGATGAAAACCGTATACCATTACTTGCTAATGGCCACAGACTGCGACTGTATCGAAATCCTATTTCGAAAGATGCATTCATTTCACAGATTGCTGCTGATCCAAACTACCAATTGGCACCAGAGCAGGAACATTTCTCTACCTTTGCCAAATCTTAAAATGAAAATTATATTCGCTGTACATAAATAATTTCTTGCTGTAGCGTATAGTTGTCATTTTCTTTCTCTTTGCATTTGATCTCTTTGCTTGCTGTTGTCTTTTTAAAAAAAAAATTTCAGGGAAGCGCCAGGAGAACGATCAGTTTGGGGCCCGTAATGAAAATCTCTCTATGCTGTCCTTGTGTTAAAAAAAAAAAAAAAAAAAAAAAAAAAATTCGGCAGCTGCAACATATTTTCCGGCAGCTGCAACATATTTTCCGGCGGCTGCAACATATTTTCCGGCAGCCGTATATCCTTTTCCGGCAACCATATTCTCCATTTCCCGGTACCCATAATGCCCGTTCCGTCAGCCGTCAATCTTTTTCGACTACTGCAATTTTGGCAGCTGCAACATTCGCGGCTGCAACATTTGCGGCTGCAACATCAGCGGCTGCAATATCGGCAGCTGCAACATCGGCGGCTGCGACATTAGCGGCTGCAACATTAGCGGCTGCAACATCGGCGGCTGCAACTCCAGTCTCGGCAGCTGCAACATTAGCGGCTGCAACATCGGCGGCTGCAACTCCAGCTTCCGCGGCTGCCACTTCATCGTCTCCATGGTTGCCACCTCATTCACCAGCTATGGCCACCTCATCCCCCACGGCTGCCATCTCATTTTCCACAGCTGCCACTCCACTTACCAGCCACGGCCATTTCACTTCCCGGTAGCCGTAATGTTTTTTTTTTCCGCCTGCCGTCAAATCTTTTCCGGCAGCTGCAACTCCGGCAGCTGCAATTCCGGCAGCTGCAACTCCGGCAGCTGCAACTTCGGCGGCTGCAACATCTTTTTCCCGCAGCCGCCACATCATTTCTCGGCTGCCACCTTATTTCTCGACGGCTGCCACCTCATTGACCAAGTCACCTCCACATCATTTCCACATAGCTGCCATTTCTTTTCAGCGGCTGCGATATATTTCCCATAGTCGTAAAATCTTTTCCCGCCAGCTGTAAGCTTTTTCCCGCCGCCGTAAAATTTTCCCGTGACAGCCGTAATTTTCCCTGATATCGTAAATCTTTTTCTGGTTGCCGCCAATTCCTTTCCGGTGGCTGTAACTTCTTTCTTGCCAGCTGCAACAAGCTTTTTCATCGGCTGTGTGATCATTTCTTTGGCAACTTGCAGTGGTAACTCCCGTGTTAACAGAAGGATTGTTCAACCTGCTAATTATGATGCTGATTCACCCCAGTCTTGCCGGCGACCTCATCATTTTAACCCGGAGGATGCGACGCCTTGTGTTTTACCGGCGAAGGAAATCAGTGCCTTATCCGAGTCATCATGATCCCACGTCTGACTGTGCACGCGTTCGGCTCCGTGACGTCACCAACTCCATGCTCCACCAGTTTTCGCAGCCTTTCGACGCACAGTTTTATGAGGTATGGCTTTCATTTATCACGTGATTGAGCATTGATATCATGTAAACGAGATTGGCCGTACCTTCACTCGTACCACCATTTATATCTGATTAAACCTTTCCCTCGTACGACGTAATACTAATAACTGCCACCTTCCCCAATTCGGCATGAAAATTTTAAACTCTTCTCTGCGCTTAACTTTCCGAATTAGTTCATTCGCTCAACGTCTCCGCTCAACGATTCGTGCATTCTCCGTGCTGCAAATTCCATTCTGGGATCCTGTACTCTGTCGAACAGTAGTTTCATCTTGCAGCCAGGACCATGGGTATTCCAGTTCGCCATGAACCTTTCAATACCCGGGAACTTAGACGGAATCCGCAGGTTATGGCCATTTTTCAAGCTGCTGGCTGGGTTGAGTTCTTTGAACGATTGGACGGATTCGATCGGGACGCAGCCCTGCAATTCGCATTGAATCTTACTAAAACACACTTTACGGTGTGGGGGCTGTGTATAGATGTTTCGGAGGTCATTATATCCGAGGTTACAGCTATCCCGTTGGTGGGAAAACCTTGGTTTATCCGTCGAGTCCCTGCAACAGTTGCACGGGAAGAATTTTTACTTCCAGGGGAGCAAGTTGAAGCATCCAGGCGAGGGATTGCATTGAAGTCACTGCCGCAGCCATGGGACCAGGTTGCTATCTTCCTAAAGAAATACATAACTTGCGAAGGTAGATACCAAACTGTGTACAACTCTGAACTTCCTTTGCTTTCTCATCTCCGTCATGGCATTTTGTTAAATATTCCATTTTATCTATTGCATGATTTGCGCCATATGGCAACATTTGTTCAATCTGCAAAGCACCCATTATCCTCCCTCACTCACCATGGCCTTATTAAGTTAATTATTATAAGAACCCTGGCCCAACATAATATAACATGGGAGCAATTCATTACCCGACCACAGCAACCTGTTCCCTTGAGGGTCATCCCATTACAGCAATTACCGGTTCCGCCACAACAGGAGGACCGGAGTTCCTCCAGTGAAGTTGGGGGGAGGGATGAAATGGAAGAAGAACAACAGGGGGCACAGGCAGGACCGTCTGGGGTGGATAAACAGGGGGCACAGGCAGGACCATCCGGGATGGACAAAACCACAGAGGAAGAACAAACAGGGGCACAGGCAGAGCCATTTGAAGTGTATGAATCCCCAGCACAAGCAGAACCAGTGGGGGATGACACTGCATTTGAAGGAGAGCGAGGGGAAGCACAAACAGAGCTGTCAGGTGACAATGTAGATGAAACCCTCGCGGAAAAACTAGATAACAGGGCAGCTCTGACAGCAGAAGGTGAAATTGGAGCAGCATCAAATGCTGCGACAATGGAACCTGAAGATGACGAAGCCAGAGCAATGGAAGACGATATTGAGCTGGTCACAATCGAGTCTTCACCGGAGTGGGTAGGAGGAGGAGCCGTGATTGAAGAAGAACAGCATGGGGGGCAGGGAAATGTTCCTTTAACTTCAGTTTTACCTCCCTATATTCCAGCTCCACGAGAAGAAACATTACAGAAAGGGAAGTCACAAAAGAAAACGCCACAGAAAAGGAAGAGGGCCACCAATGAGTTTGATTTAGTGGCACCAATTAGAAGGAAGCGAACTCGGTCAATTACAGCAGCAGAGGCAACTAGAACAAAATGGGAAACCTTAGAGACACAGGTTGAACCCCCAGTCCTTACACCAAAACCGAGGGATACCCCACAAGGACCAGCGGAGGAAGAACCTGGAGTTGAGGGACTCTTGTATGAAAATGCAATGCTGAAAGAGGACCTCCAAGCACTTAGAAGGGAGCTGGAAACATGGAAGGAAGTCTGCAGAAAGCAGGGTGGAAGGGAGATGTATACATTAATAGAGGCTGCAGACCAAGTGGAGGAATCAGCTTCTACTGGAGCTGAAGAAAAGGATGAGCGAATACTCTGCCCCACCTGTGGGGAGATCTTTGAGGAAGCAGGCCATAAAATTTTGCTTAGCACCTATTCAGCACAACAGCCTGTAGCCACAGAAGGGAAAGCAGTGGAGAAAGAGGATGCTGCAACACAAGAACCAGCACCTTTAAACATCCTTGCTGCAGCTGCTACTTCCCATGATGCAGAAGTCATAGAACAGATGGGAGAAGAACAGGAAATGAAGGATGCTCTGGAGCTTATAAAAGAATATGGTGAGACTCCAGAATGTTCCCTTGATACAGAGATCATGGAGCCAAAGGATACCCTGGAGGATGGTGAAGAATTTTGTGCTGTAACCCCAGAACGTTCCCAGGACACAATAATTTTAGAAGAAGAAACGGAAAGGCAGGACAGTGATAAGTTGGAACAGGATGCTGCAACACAAGAACCAGCAATCCTGAATTTGACCGCCCAACCGACTGAGCAGACAGGAGAAGAAGCTGGGACAGAGAATATTCTGGCATTCAACGATGAACTCTGGGTAGTGACCCCAGAAAGCTCTCATGATACAGAACTCATAGAAGAGGAGCTGCAGCAAAAGAAGGATGAAGAGGTAAGCCAGGATGTTGTCACACAAGAACCAACATCCTTGGATACTGCAGCAAGAACCCCTGAATTGCAGTTGGGAGATAACCCGGGAGTAGATATCATTCCTGATACACAATGGAGTGATGATGAACAGGTACAGACACCCTGCTCAGGTGACACTGAAATCTTGGAGGAGGAGCTGCAAATTGAAAAGGATATCCAATCTCAGCAGCCAAATGACAAAGAAGACACTGTTACACAAGAACCAGTGTCTCCAAAAGCAATAAAGGCAGCTGCTGAAGAAGGTTTAAGGGATGTTGCTGTTACACAAGAACCAGCAACTCCCTTGTTAAGATCAGATGCGCTGGAAGACACTGTCCCACAAGAACCAGTGCTTCCACCTCCTACAGGTGTCATTGAGTTGGATTCAGATTGAGTGTGTCTTTTCAACTTCCCCAGGCATAGCATAAGAGAACTGCAGAAAGGTCCCCACCACATCAAGTGCATTCTCAGATATTAGTAAGTAGCAGTGGAAGGGGAACAGTGAAGTTGGAAGATGCCGGGCTGCTCACAGAAGCTTTCCAAAAAGATAGAAGGGATGCCTGATTTATCTACATTCTTTCCTCTTGCCTGGGCAAAGTTCAGTGCAATATTCAAATGCAGGTTGTTGCATGAGGACATGCAACAGGATAGTTGGGGGGAGATGTTGAGCCCAGAATTGGCCCTTTTTGACCATCATTTATCATCTTCCCTTCCCTTGTCTTACACCAATTACCTTGGCAATTCAACTTATTGTCCTTATCTATTCCCCAAATTACCAAGGTATGGCCGATTATTGTTTTATTGTGTTAATACTTATGATTGTGATGATTAAAGCTGTGCATCTCTTAATCTGTGCTAACATGATGCGATTTATGAAGGTAGTAAGACAATAGACTGCAGGAAGATCGGAGCTGAACAAGTCATGAAGGAACGTTCATCGCTTGTGGAAGGTTCCTTGGGGCTCAATTCGTCAATCAAGGCACAGTCGTGGCAGGGCAGCTGTAACAGAAGAACTATATTAAGTATGTCGCTGCTCAAATCCAGCTGTGAGCTGAAATGACCGTCACTCTTGGGACAATTTGTACTTCTCTCATATTTCAGTTCTGCCACGCATTGTAACAGCTAGATTATTTAGGGCGCCTGAAGATCAGAGATCTTCATGGCTGCCCAATTATAGGTTTAGATGTTGCAATTGTATGTATAAGTATGGGGAATTGCCTCGACTAAGGGGTTGGACAGCAATTAATTAATTTATCTTGTATTAGCAGTCGAGCCAAAACTGTGTACTCATCCTTCTGTTAATATACTGAGTTGCTTCTGAGTTAAAGAGAGTGTTGTTCAACCAGCGTCTCTGTGTGAAGACTGGGCCCGTCTTCCACAGAGATTGCTGTGTTAAATTAGGATTTCATCTTTCTTGTTGTGTGATGCTTGATCTTTCTTTTGTACGCAGCAGCAACATTCCTTGTGTGGATTTCTCAGTAAATGATTTATTCGTGAGATTGGTGAATGGTATCGAATAACAGTCGACTGAGTTAGGTTCGTTTTATATATTTCAATTTCTGTTCACACTGCTGTGTTCATCCTACAGCTGAAACGTAATCCTAGGAGCTCTTACAAATTGGCTTTCCTGTTATGTGTTGATTGATTTATATTTTGCAATCCAGTTTCTTAGAACAGTTGCTTTAATCTCTTTTATCAAATTCTAGAGTAATGTTCAGGTCATGCTTTATGATTCCCAGCTTGATTAAATTAGACAGTTGATTATTTTAGAATGCAATTGAGATTTCCTTCCTGCAATCGTTGATTAGATCTGATATTAATTCTGCTTGATGCATAATAGAAAAGAGTTGTAGTATAGCAGTTAGAAGGCAATTGGGATTGCATAGATTCTTGGGATGAACATGGATGATAGAAGATAAAAGTATCACTTCTAATGGTTTTGTGTTTAAGCATATATTGTGCACTTGTCCTTTGAAATAAAAAGACTTCCTCGGGTTGACAATAAATTCATACGCTCTGTATGTTTGATATTTAATTATCTGCAATTAGAGTGCTTGACAGCGACCCATTTTCACGCAAAAGATGCACTTGTTCGGATTCAAGCGAATATTATAACGACAACATCTCTCAAAAACAAGATAGAGGTGACTTGGGTGATCCATTCTACTACGAGAGTGAGCAGTAAGATAGTCCAAGAAAAATTCCATTATATGCTTAAGATCGTGAAACGCATAGGTCATGGCCCGCTGAAATGTAGCTCCGACATTTTTAAGGTCGAAGGGAATTTTCCGGTATGCGAAGGTTCCCCGAGGACATATAAATGCAGTTTTATGTTGATCCTCGGGTTTAATTTGGATCCGTGTAATGTCCCCATCTTGACCCCATTATATTAAAATGTAAATGATGTAATATTGTTATAAAATCATGGTGAGGAGATCAAGGCCAAGGCCCTGCCATCGATTTATTGATGTATATGGTTCACGTGCTAGCCATGCACAATGGAATTGCGAATATCATGTAAATATTCATTTTAATAAAATACCCACAACTAGCTATGCAATGCAACAAGATATGGGGGCATGATTTTACAAGGAATTGGGAGGGAAATATTCAAACTCTTGGAGCCAACCAAGTCAAGCCAAGTGTCAATGAGAGAACCCATCAAACCCTCAACTACCCATGTTGACTTTTTTACCCAATCATTTATTTCTTCCAAGAGTTGGTTGAGGTAGTTAATGCCTTGGGGAATGAGAGGTATGGCTATCCAAATTCGGGTATGGGAAAGCCACTGTGCATGGGAAATCACATTTTGCTTCTTGGTCAAGAAAAGAGCCATGAATTGCTCCCCAAGGCATTATCCATGAAGGAGTTGCTCTCCCTCACGAGTTTGGAGCTACTTGGGCGTTTTCTAGCCATGTTTCTATGTGTTTTCCTCAATTCTCAACTGGGAGAAGGGCGTTTTTGTGTTGTATACCAGTGGGGAAGAAGTTGAATCGAATTGGGGCTCCATAGAGACCGTTCTGGCTGCTGAATGCTTAGATAGTTGGGGAGAAATTGCTTCCTCCCTGTGAATGTTTTTCCCCATCCCACAATTCGTTTTTGGATGGAAACGATTTGGGAAAAACCCATGGCCATTCTGTGGGTAACTCCATTGCTTTGGCTTGAGCTTGAGTGCAAGCATCCAGGGTTCAAGTGTAGCCTGATAAACCCAGTTGTGGACTGGCTTGGCTCAATTGAATTGTTGAATTGGATGTGAATGAGTTTGAATGTCCCCGTTTTCCTTGTAAGAATCATGCCCAGCTCGGGGGTGTCTTTTGTGTTGAGAGATTAATGAACACAACTGGCCTATGGTTGGGTGGAACGTTGTAGCAACATAGCTAGTTTTCCGGGACAATTGCGAAATGAAGATAAGTACCTGATGTGTATTTACTTCTGCAAATGTTTAATTTAATGATTATTTTGATATGCTGGATGAGCACAAATTGTGTGTGGATGTTGTTTTTAATTCTTTTGTGCATACTTTCTTGATTTGCATCTGCACACTCATGTTTCTATTCATATGATTCTAATGAATTTGGCTGAGATTATGTGAAATCCCAGAGAATGGCATCATGTTCCCTTCCTAGAATTGGGTCTGCGGGAGGGTACATTACAATCTGATTATAGCCTGAAAAACCGTCCATAAATGAAAAACTTCGCTTCTAGCACACTCATCCAAGATTTGGTCTATGAACGAGGTGGGGAAGTTATCTTTAGGACATTCTCTATTCAGATCATGAAATTTGGTGCACACACGGATAGTTCCTTGCTTCTTATCCACAGGAATGGGATTGGATACCCATTCGGTCAGGGGAACCGGATATATGAAACCATCCTTAAGCAGTTTCTCTACCTCTGCCTTAATGGCATCTACCTTCCTAGGATTAATAGAACGAAGACGTTTTTGAATAGGCTTAACATTGGGGTAAGTCCTAATTTCGTGTTCGACAATACTAGGTTCAATACCTGGCATCTCCTCGTATGACCAGGAAAACACATCCCAAAACTCTTTAAATAGATTGGTGTAAATACAGATTTCCTTAGGAGAGGAATATGCATCAATGTATACATTTTCGATTTTTTAGGGAGTGCAAGAAATGTTGATCGGGATAATAGGGGAAATATTAGCCATATTCCCCTCCGCGTAAATGCCATGTGACTTCAAAGGAATCATAGGGTGACCAAATTTCTCGGCTAGAGTCGATCGAAACTCATATTGCTCAAGAAGATCAAGGTTGGGAAAGAAATAAGATCTATGATGTAGATCCTCCCAAGGCTTGTCATTTCCATTCATGGCCTCGATAATGGCTTCATCCAAAGGTAAATTATCATCAAGGTAGTCATCTGAACAAGATGAGTCCACTACCCATGCGAGGAGTGTAATAGGATCTTCTTCTTTTGTCCTTGAAGAAAAGAGATTAGGCTCTGCAGTGACGTGTTGAATAGAATGATAAGCAAGCTCAGCTACAGATAAGGGCATAACCATTCTGATGTGCAAAGAGTCTCCCGACGAGGAGCTCGTGGAGGATAAGGTCCACGAATCACCAAAATACGATGTCCGAAATGGTACAGGAGTCAACGATGAAGGGTTATCATCGGAGATGGTTACTATAAAGGAGACTAGTGTGGAAAAACGAAAGATTCCATCAAGGAAGGATATAAGCCTACACCAACATTCCCAGTTGTCAGCTGAGAATTTTCAATTTGAGGGACCACAGATCCCTGCGATGCTACGAAATTAAAAGATAGTTGATCGATCGTCACAATCTTTCCTTCATGGGGAAAACAAATAACTCTAAAAAAAGAACATACGATCGCTTTCATATCATAAATCCAATTCTGACCCAATAAAAGGTTGCAGTCAATGGGCGCATCAACCACCTCGACCTCTATAGGCATGGATTTCCCACCCAAGTGGACCTCAAGGGAGGGGAGAATACCATGCGGCTTGAAATACCAATCGTCAAATGCAGTAAGCAAGGTCGTATACTTCGACAACGGGGGTGATCCGAGATCCTTCCAACAAGATAGAGACATTACTGAAGTAGACGCACCTTCGTCAACGACGGTACGCTTAACGATCATCTCCAAACACCTAACATGAACTTGGAAAGCTACATGATAGGGTAATTGAGGCTGAACATCAGTAGTGTCAAACTTGATGACATTCGGGCTATTAGAATCAAGTTCTCCCAAAGCAGATAGAAGGAGATCCTTTGCGAAGGACAAGCCTGAAGTACTTCAAGTGCCAACATAGCACACAGTGTTTGGCCCAAATCTTCCACAACTGAGTAGTTCTGGGCGGCTCAGGCATTAGGATTATGTGTCGAGTGCTTGAGGACACCTTTCGGTACCTGCAACATAAAGTTGGGATTCTCTATATGCAATGGAGTCTCAGGTGGAGGGGGATCATTCCCCAAAGAAGGTTGTGGAGCTCCATAATCACGTGAGCGAGTAGCAACACAAACCTCGGATTTAACCATGTTCACGCATCCAAAAGTGTCGTCACGAGTAGGAGAATTTGAAGTTTCATTAGTCCCATGAATGACAATGGAAGCACGAGAAGCCATATTCTAATGATGAGGAAGGGGATTTGTCAACACAACTGGGCTCTATGCAATGTGCTTTAATGCTTCCTCCATACAAGGACAAAAATGTGTAAGGTGATCTTCCAAGCAAAGTTTACAAGGAAACTTCACCTTACATATAGGCTTGCGATCCCCACCAGCATTTCCGCCATCCCAAGGAGGGTTAGCATTCTCTTTCTTATTCTTATTGTTCCCACCCCTACAATTATTCTTCCCCTTATTTTTTCCACCAGGTTGTTGGTTACCGGATGGGTTCATCGATTGCATAGAATGTACACCCGACGATTGGGTGGGAACGGACGAGGAAGAAGCCTGCCCAGGAGAAAACTTGTTAATAGACAGACTTTGCATCTGATTCATAACCGATTCTATGGGACGAGTACTTGCAGAACCAACAATGCCATCAGCATATGGTCCAAGAACGGGCTTGGGATCATGTCTTGATCGTGGCGCATCGGGTATAATGTCATACAAAATCCCAGATTGAGCATAGACCAGGTCTAACTGCTGGGATTTGAAGATGGCTTGTTCCTCAGTCATAATTCCAAACATTGAAACTTCCTTCGAAATGTAAGGGAGCAAAGACTTGAGGAACCATTCTAGGAGAAACTACAGAGGAATGTTGTCTTTCACTAACCTCTCTCGTCGGCGCCACTCTTGAATGTGATCAGAGATATGTGTGGCTTTATCTTGGCAGAAGGTGGACAAGATTTTGGTGCTAGTGTCGTAATGAACCGACAACTGGAAATGGTCGAGAAAAACCAAAGCCAAATTGTAGAATCTCTTGTAAGTGCCCCCAAGAAACTTGACATACCATTTCGCAGCTGCTCCCGTAAGGGTGCATTGAAATACCCTTAAACGGATAGAATCGTGGTTCAAGGAATTCGAGGAGCACTGTTATAGTCCCAAGGGTCATGTAGTTACTAGAGATACATTATATATTATAATCATGCATGTAAATTATACAGATACAAGAGACGAGACAAGTAGAGAGAAGCACGAGCCTTTATTAACCAGCAAGAGCATATTACACTATAGAACAGATCTAACTAGTACATCAGCTCAATAGCCTATATGTATATGTCTTTCAATACAATTACATAACCGTATGTCGATCTAACTGAATGACCCGACCTATGCTAGTCGATGTGACTTGTCAACATATACTTCAAATGGTCGGGCGGAGGACCTAGACGACAGGACGACCTAGGCCCCTCCAACATCTCCCCCACCAAACACTGATTCTTCGTCCCGAAGAAATGAAGAGATAAAAAATGATAACTGTGCAACAAAATTAATGACTTCGATGGTTATGGCTATGGTAGGTTGGAGCTGGGAGCCTCAGGTGTTTGTAGTCAGACTTTGACAATAGCTTCGGCAGAGACAGAGAGATGGTGTTGAAATTATGCCCAAGTATGCAACAAATTTTGGATATCCACAGTCAATGTCATGAGCTTCAACAAGTGTTCCATCTTGTCGTGAGTGGATGTCTTTTGTAAATTGATCATGTCGGGGCCAAGGACTGTGACTGTTTCTTCGACAGCAGCAAGTAGGTGTTGGAGCCGGGGCTGGATTTCTTCAAGTTTGGATAGGCCAAGGCGTGCTTGTGAGATCCATTGTACTTCCTATTTTTCTAATTTTTCCAGCTTCCTATTTTCCATAATGATTTGATTGTTGAGACTTCCAGTAAGTGCTTCCTCTGCGGTCAGACGCAGATGACGAAGTGTGCCCAGAAGTGTGCATGTCTTTTGAAGTTCCTTGTACACCTCGCCATAATGTACATACCAATTATTCAAAACTTCAGCAAGTTTGACTGCTTGAGTATCATATTGCTTGAGCAAGCTAAGAGCTTCTGTAAAGGCTGTATACTAATTTTCCATTAGGGAGGATACTTCGACAGCCTGGTCCTGTTGTTTCTTTAGAAGCTCATATTGTAGAGTCGACATGACAGACTTGAATAAATGATATGCTCTGTCGAGAGGTTATGTTCTGTAGCTGGTGTATCCGGTATTCTGTTTCCTGTCAGCATTCTCTCTGCTCTCTGAAGACTACATCTTCAATTAAATCAAGCTCTTCTTGAGATTCCAACTACGGCTGATAAATGGTAGTAGCTCCAAACTTATCCAAGTAAACTGAGAGGGTGTTGTCTGATTGGATTTGCTGCACTTGCTACTTTTGCTTTTGTTGTTGAAGTTATCTTTCTTTGTGCTTCTTTCCTTTGTGTTTCTTTTTGTGGATTTTCCCTTGCACTTTTTCTATATTTGTAGCTAGCTGCTCTGGCCCTTTTTCCTTGTCGGTTTTTACTGAATGAATCTCCGCAGCTTCTTGTATGTCAACAACAGTTTGTTCTGTCGGGATTTGTGTGATTTGCTCTGCTTCTATGGTAATTGGAACTTCGTGCTCAAGTGTTTCGGCACTTACTGGAATATCTGTTGGTGTGCTGGATATGTCTTCTTTGATTGTACTGGCATCTTGTATGATGACTTGTTGAGGTGCTTTTGTCGTATCAGCTTCAATATCTTGAGTTGTAGCTGCTTCAATGTCTTGAACTGTGGCAACTTCAATTGCTTCTGTCGCTATTGCTTCTTCATTTTTCTGGTGTATCATAGGAATGGACTTGGATCCATCGGCAGGGAGACTCGACTGACTTGTCGGGATGGATGGAGGGTCGAATTCTGTCGTAAGTAGACTCGACGGGATGGTACTGCTAGATGGACCCGAACCGACTAGACTTGACTCAATTTATGGGACTGGAGACTCATTTTGATGACTAACAGTTTCTAGAAAATTTTTGACTTGGTTGACTTCGGGGTGAGGTTGACTCAAATCCTGCTCTAGATGTTCGACTGAAAGGAGGGTATAGGTGGATGTTTCTTGTGCATAAATTATACCTACTGGATCAGGGTTTCTCTTAAGATAAGTCGTCTTGTAATCGACAACTTCTGCTACCATAGACTGTGAAAGTAAACTAGTGTTGGTTCTAACAATGTCGGGGGGATCCAAATTAAGCGGAGCGTTTGGTGTGGAAAAGATTGGTTGCTGAGTAAGTACTTCTCGCCAATTGGGAAAGAAAACTGGAAGGTTGGTGAGGAGCCGACTCAAGTCAGCATATGTTTGGCTAATAGGATCAGGGAGTGCTAAAGGAGTAGTATCTTCTTCTACTGTGGTTGGGGACAAAGGTGGAGTGGTAGCAGTTAGGTCGAAATGAGGTTTGACCAGTATTTCTGGTTTCTTGACAGAATTTCTGGGAGTCTTTCGCTGGTCTGTGTCCAAGAATTACTTAAACTGCTCCTCTACTAGAAACTTATTTTGGGTTGCATCTGTGAGTATTTGAGTGGCACTATCATATAGTTCAATTTCGTCTTCTTCTGTTGGTTCTTGAAAAGTTACTTTCCTTTTTCCCTTCCCTTGTGTCAGTACCACCTTGTTCTGTCGTGCTGTAAGCAGTTCACCAGCTACCCTTTGGATATTTTCGTATGTCAAGAGATTCTCTGGATTGTCGGACTCTGTACTGTTGTTTGAATGCTCCGTAACTTTTGTTGAATATTCATGTGGAGTAAGTGTGAGTGCTAGTACATTGGGGTTAGGTACAGGTTTAGGCTAATAAGTGAAAGTGTTCACATACAACCGACTTTCATATGCTTCTTCCTTTTCTACGTCTGTCAACAGCTCGACACTAGTGAAGTCGACTTTTCTTGCTTGAGGGGGAATTACCAGTATTTCATTTGATTGTCGACCTATCTCCGTGAAAATTTCATCTACTGATGGATAGTAGTCGAGGGGATTTGCTTTACCTGTTTCTCCTTGCAGATACCAGACCACTGTATGATCCAAAGAAAGTTGGATGTGTGCTGTCAGAGGTAAAATCCGTCGAATGTTCCGAGGTACTCTCCATCTTGTTTCCTTTGTTTTGAAATCTATAAACCATGATTCCAACCAGAGTTTAACTATCGATGGTCCATGCCGACTTCCTCCTGGTGAGAAACAACGGAAATTCTCCATAAGAACATTTCTCTCTTGAGAAAAATCCTTATTTCCTCGCGGACGTATGTGGGTCATGGAAATCCATATAATTACAGATGGGTATTGGATGATGGCCCCTTCCTCTTGGCACTTATAGCATGTGTGCTTGATTATGTTGGCCAAGAAGTCTTCCCACTTGTAAAATTTGTCGCGCAATGCCATATTTTTAGCAGCTTCCAGCATGTCAGTTTTCAAGTCAGACCCTCTTTTTGTTCATGATAATGCATGTGACACGATTTTAGCAACAGTTTTTTAATTGGCATATATGATCTGGCTCACGGACAACCCTCGTGAGTTATTTCCAGCAGCGGTAGTTACAAATTCGTCGACCAAATCCGCACTTGAACTTGTCGGTACAGCATCTCCTTTGTGCAACAGACCGGTGATTTTATGGATAAGTGCACCATTAATTTCGACCGGAACGTCAAAATAGAACTTACCATTGTGATAGAGGCTAACAATGAACTGTGCAACAATTTCTTTGAGTCCTCTGAAACTTTCCAAAAGGGTGCCTTCATGTAATGTAAAATTGTAACGGTCTGCAGCCTCTGTGCTTCCTCCCTCTAGTGGCCATCTAGTTCCTTCCCCCAATCTTCAATATCCCTCCAGGCTCTTCCAAATTGTTTCCAGAACCTTCATGTTCCAAATCATTTGTAATCTCGTTTCCAAAGGGGATTGCTCTTTTTCCATCTCTCTGACCATTGTCACAGTGGCCCTAGTTGCCGTTAGGGTTTTCCTTGGAGCCATGGTGGATTCAGGGTTTGAGAATGCAGAATTTGCTTCAAAGGGGTCAGGGAGTTCTGTATCTTGGATTTCAAGTTCTCAGAAAAAGAGTGCCCAAGAATCCTCGAGCTTAGGTTTATGGTGGAGCTGCTCGGCACAGGTGAACGGGACGTAGAGGATTATATTAATGGCTGATTTGATGAAGGTATTAAATTGAGCTGACATGCTATCGACGCCATGTCAGGTGCATTACTTCTGGCATCGCAACTACTTTTTTCCTTTACTTCTTTACCATCATGATGTCACGACACCTCGCTTGATGTCTCATGTCAGCGGACATCTCTAGGTGGGTTTTATCAGTCTGTGCTCCATTGTTTTTGTCATGTATGGTCTTCCTCAACAATTCATCGACATTCTTGTCGATGTCTATAATACCGACAGTTATGCGTTGGGATTTTCTCTTTTCTTTTTCCAGCCTTGCTCTGCCAATATCTCGTCATTCTACTTTTGACATGCCTTGCTATTTGCTTGATTGCTTATATAGTACTTTCTCTCATTCGGTTATATCTAACCGGTTTTTTTTTGTTAGAGAATAGTCACGATTTGTACCGTTTAAGTCGGGCGCCATTTACCACTTTCTTGAAAACACTACCTTGTAACGTTTTCCATCAGATTGATCCATTGGGATTTATCATTTCGACAATATAGGGCACCATCCACTCTGTATGCAACTTCTTTGGTTTCCCTTTTACATGGCTATTATATAGTAGTGCCAAGTCCTCAACTGACAGATTCTTCTGTTTGATATTTCTGTCGTGCCAATATTTCTATTGTTGTTTTTGGAAATTTTGATGTTTTATTTCCATCTGTCGACTTTCATCCAGTTTCGACAGTTATAATAGCCGTTCTTGTCGTGCATCTTCGACATCAATGTGCAATACTGCTGCAATAGTCGGTGCTTGTCATTGAAAATGCAATGGGACAACTACTTCTTTTCCATAGACAAGTGAAAAAGGTGTTTGTCCCGTTGTTCTTTTGTATGATGTTCTATATTCCTAGAGAACAACAGGTACTTTATCATCCCATTCGTCCTTCTCCGTGTTGCATATTTTTGTCAGTCCTCTTGTGATTTTTTTATTGAATGATTCTATGGCGCCATTTGATTGAGGATGGTATGATGTGCTTATTTTGTGATCAACTACAAATTCCTTAGTTAGTGCTTCAGTGGTTTTACAAATAAAATGCGTACCTTGGTTGCTTATCAATGTTAAGGGGCATCCGAAACGTGTTATGATATTTTCATAGATAAACTTTGCAGCGACTTCGCTTGAACATGTTTCGACCGGCTATGCTTCTACCCACTTGGTGACATATTCCACAACAGTGATAAGATATCGTGCACCTGTCCGTCTACCAATTACTAGGAATGGTCCAATAAAATCAATCACCCAAATTTCAAACGTTCGACTAGGATATTGGAACCAAAGGCATTTCTGTTCTGGGAAGCGGTCGACCCATACGTTGACATCTATCACACTTAGATACAAACTCTCAACGATCTTTATGAACTGTCGGCCACCAAAGTCCATCTTGCAGAATCTTCCTTGTTTTTATGTCTGCATGATAATGTCCTCCCGCCAGTCCAAAATGAGCTTCCGAGAGTATATCCTTTCGTTCATGCTCAAGTGCACATCGAAGTAATATATCATCTAGGACAAGTTTATAGAGGAATCCGTTGATCAATTTGTAAGGTGATGCTTCCATAGAAAGGATATTCTTCTTTTTCTCATTCATTCCTTCAAGAGCTTGCCCATCCTCGAGAAATTGTGCAATTTCTGCAAGTTCTGAAGGAACTGCTTCAATACGAAACAAATGTGCATCCAGAAAATCATCTTCAATTCCTGTCAGCTCCTCTCCGATGTCGACTCTCAACAAGTGGTCTGGCCCAACATTAGCCTTTCCAGGTCAAATTATTAATTCAAATTCAAATTCCTGAAATAGTAGAAGCCAACGACACAACCTCCCATGGTGCAATGGTTTATTGACTAAGTATTTCAAAGCTTGATGATCTATATAAAATACGAAAGGATTAGCCAATAAATAATGACGGTATTTCTGCAATGCAAATACCATACCTAATGCTTCTCTTTTCGTCGTGGAGTAATTTCTTTCAGCTTTGTTCAACTTCTGACTGCTGAATGCATTAGGATAATCCATTCCATCTTCTCTTGGTTGTGTTAAAATAGCACCGATTGCTATTCCAGACGCGTCAATATGCACATGAAATTTTATCGACCAATTTGGAAATCGGAGGGTAGGTGCTTCGACCATTTTTCGCTTCAAGTTATTGAATGAAACATCACATTCCTTTGTCCACCTATAATATTGATATTCTTTTAACAACTCTTGGAGAGGATCGGTCATGTCGGAGTAATGTTTGATAAACTTCCTGTAATATCTTGTATGACCTAACAGGATTCGCACTTGCTTCGGATTGATTGGAGGCTTTAGGTCGAGACTAATTTTTATCTTGGCATAGTTGACCTTTATTCCCTCTTTGCATACTACATGGCCCAACAATATACCAATAGGTGTCACAAAAATGCACTTTTTGATGTTCCGCGACAACTGAATTTGCCGGCAACGTTCCAACATCAGTCGAATCCATTTGCAATGATCTCTTAGCATTGTGTAGATTGTCCATTCATCAAAGTAGACAGCCATAGTTTTGTAGATATATTCCTGAAACGCCTTGACGATAATCTGGGAAAAGACCGTTGGTGCGTTCTTCAGACCGAAGGACATGAATTTGTACGCGAATGACCCAAACTCACACACAAATGTCATATTTTTCTGATCTTCCTTTTCTATGGGCACTTGATTGTACCTAGAGAATCCATCTGTGAAGGAATACCACTCGTGCCCTACAACTTCATTAATGATTTCATCTGCAAAAGGAGTTGGAAAAGGTTCTGTAAGTGTTACCTTGTTAAGTTCATGAAAGTCGACACAGATTCTCAGTCGTGTCGGATCTTGCTTCTTCGGCTAAATAACCATCGGGCTCTCCCACTCTGATTGGTCTATAGGATATATAATTCCTGCTTCGAGCATCCTATCAATCTCCTTTTTAACAATATATTTGTACTTGTGAGCAAGCTCATAGGGTCTTTTCTTTACTAGTCTGTCATCTGGCTTAGTATCAATTTTCATCTCGCCCATCTCCTGCACAAGTCCTTTCAAGTCTTTGTAATCCCGAGCAAATACATCTTGAAATTCCTTGAGGAGACTGGTGATTTTGTCCGTTTGTTCTTCATTTTAGTAATCCCCAATTTTTTCCATTTTCGATCGGTTGTCATTTGAAATATCTACTTCTTTTGTTTTAATCTTTGTGTCCATCCATTCTGACGCACGAATGTCACTTATCGGTCTTTCACCTTCTTTAATTTGTGTGAATGCTGGTGGAAAGTCTTTTTCTGACAACCTTTTGGGTTCGTCCTTCTCGACAATCTCTATGCTAAAGATTGTTTTTGCATGCTTCGACGTGTTTCGGTGATCCTGTCTCCATTGAAAACTCTTCCTGACTGATTTCTCCATTTCTAGGATTAATCTTGTCGAAGTCGAATGTTGGCTTTCTGTCGACATTATGCTATAGCAGGTAGTAGGTCGACGAGTAATCTACTGCTTTTCTGTAAGTACTGAATTTTCTGTCGGCTGCAGAAATTCTTTGATAGTTTTACTTGCTTTGACCAACTTCTTCTCCTTTGGAGAAAATTGGAAATCCTTGATGAAATTTTCTTTCAAGTCTTTCCAAGAGAAAGTTTCCCCTCTTGCCTCTTCCATCTTATACCATTTATTAGGTAAATCATCAAGTGTTTTGGGGAAGAGATGAGGCCATGCCCTTTCATCTTTATAGCCCAATTTTCTCCATTCTCTTTCGCAACAGTGAATGTGTACTTCAAGATTTTGTCCCTGTGTGAACATAGTGATTTCGGCCTGAGTCGTCAGCTTCTTTCCTCCAAACCTTTCTATAAAAAATGTCGATGCGGTATTCCAAGTTTGGAGTTTTGATTGATGGGTGTCCCACCATCTCGCGGCTTGACCAATGAATGTCTCAACCAGACTTTGTAGTCGGCCTTGTTCTCCGACATGTTTGGATACTTGTTTGACATGTACAACAGGGGAATCACGTTCCTTGTACCTCAATGTCCGGTTACATGTCTGTGAATTTTTGTCTGGAACAAGAGTCAGATATGCTCGCATTTTCCGCTCAAATATCTTTGGTGTATATTATATTGAGAGACACTTCTTCATTTGCTTTTTTGAGATGGCTTCCACCATCCATCATTCTTTCGCATGCAAATCATAGTTCTCTATCTTCCAGTCGTAGAGCTTTGCATCGGAATTATATCTGAGTGAAACAGGATCTCCAAGGTGAAGTTCTCATTGGGAATTCGGTTCAATACGATCTTCATTATTGTCTATTCGATAAAGCTGTCGAATATCATTATCTACTTATGCAGGTTCTGACCATGGTTCTCCCTGATATGGAAAGATTGGTACAATAACCTTCTGCCCATTTCCTTTTAGTTTGATGCAACTTTTATCTAATGAAATTGAAGCCTTCATCTTTCGCCCCCCAACCGACCAAGGATGGGAAAGAACTTGCATCATCTTTGGGATTAATGATGTCAAAATTGACTTTTGTTGAGATGCCCTTGATGGAAGTTTCGACTCCTTTCTATACTCCAATCGGCTCAATTAATACTTGATCTGCGAGCTTCATATAAATGCTTTATTCCTGCAATTGTGGTCGACCAATTTGGCCCCAGGTATCACGAGTCATGATATTCACTTGGGAACCAAAGTCTAGTACGACTTGTCGTACATGATATCCATTTATGTCGAGGTCGACCAACAGGTCAGCCTCATTTTTTTCTTTTTGATTTAGTCAACAAATGTTTTTGGTTTGTCTTTGCTCGACATGTTTAAACTTCAATTATGCAACAGGTCAATCAATTTTCCTACAGCTTCATCATTTGAAATTAATCTAAACAATACATTGAGAACTTCCTGCCGGTTTTCTTCAATATCTTCATGGGATGCCAATTCACAAAATATGTCGGATGCATTTTTGTACACAAATTTTTGTTTCATAGGATTTGGATAATCCTCTTTGTTTACAATTTTACCTATCCATGGCTTATCTTGAGCAATGTGGGTACCTTGCCTAGTTACAATTTGCAATTTTTTAGTACGAAGCACATCATTTTTGGATACACAAGATAAGACATGAACATTCTTTTTATTATTTATTTTTTCAATCATGGTAGGGAAATCCTCTAAAAAGTGATTGCCTACCCCACACTTTGTACAAAATTTAAGATCAGTTCTTTCCTTGTAAGGGCATTCTGCATGCCGACGATCCTCGCTAAGACATGTGAAACATAAACCAGGTCGATTAGGTCGAATACCGTGACCACTACCGCCACGACCACGACCCTGGTATCCTCCACGCTTGTTGTAGCAATCATATCGTCGATCATATCGGCGATCATTATATCTCGGATATCTGTCATTGCATTTACGATTGTACCGGTCATTCCTTCCATCATTTCTTTCAAATCTGTCGTTTTCTGTGTTTCTGTCGTGATGTTGCTTGACAGAGTTTGTTTGATGTACTACATGGTAGTTTTGTCGATTTTTCAAATTCAGATGTCATTCTTCAATCAAATGAGTATTGAATTCACATATTTGACACCATTTTGCTTTCTTGTTTTTCAGATTGTACGGACAATCATTTGTGGTATGCAATTCATATTCTTTACACAGATCACAAAAGCATTTGGTTTGAATAAGTTTGACTTCTTGTCGCCAATCCTCAATTCGACAAGAGTCTTTAGTATGTCCTGCAGTTCGACATGTAGTACACCATAATTCTGGCCCTTTCAAAGTCATACTTCGGATTGCTTGCTCCATACTCTCAAGGCGTTCGTTGACATGCCTGTCCATGGAGACTAAAGGATATTCGTTGTCCATTTCAATCTCCAGTGCTGCCTTCAATGCTTCTACATAAGTATTGACACTCTGTTGACGTACATGTATTTTAATTTTATTTATGAGACCAACAATGAACCATTTGATTAATAATTTTTCTTCGATCTCATAGTCGAGTTTGCTCAAGAGGTCTTTGAACCTCTTATCATATTCCTTGACAGTTTCTGCCGACTTTTGGACTATTTTTTTCAGTCGTTCGACTACCAAATATGTTGAATCTTCTATCATGAAAAAGGACAGAAAACCTTGTTTAATTTGCGCCTTGGTTGCATTTGGTGTCTTTGCAATATACCCCATAAACCATGTTTGTAACATCCCAAAATTTCACAAAAATTTAAAATTTTTTAACGTAACATTAAATGTTGAAATTGCAAATTGTGGACATAAAATAATTGCTAAACCACTTAACTAATAACAGCTTAACAATAAGGACACTTCATAATTCTTAAACAAATCATGACAATAGTTCATTTGTACTAAATTGTAAATCTATATACATTATTTGAATTCTCTTGCAATACTTTTTTCGTGATAAATACTGACAGTTATGCTTTTGAATGTTGATGAAGGGGTCCTACGGGGTACCCTAAGGTTTACTTAGCTATGTTAACTAAAGCATTTGAACCTGTTTCTTTTTGCAGATTTGCAAGTAAGAGTATTACGAAAATTCAATTACTTCAAGTAATTCTAAATATGTTTCATCTAGCTGTCAATGCATTAAGATAACTATAAGTACTTCTGTGCATGAAATTTATTGATGGTATGGAACTTCAGTTTTTAGTTTAGCAAGTGCTATCTTGACTATTCTTACAAATCACAAAAGTCGTTGCTATCAATATCTACACTAGACTTTTCATTGAAATCATCGAGAGGAAATATGTACTCTAAGAACTCTTAATTACGTGCTAGATTACAAATGCATAAATGCTATGAAGATCCTATTAACATCTCCAATTGCAAGAGTAACATATCATGAATATTTATTATGTGGGTGTTCCAACTTATATGTTGACCCACATCATAGAAACATGAGTCACCTTTTTATTTTAAATACATGGAATAGCTAGTAGTCATCAAAGTATCTAAGATAGCTTTTATATTTCAATATATAAGTATATGGTGATTTTTGCCATCGTAACAAGGTTTCGATATAGTGTAACCATCATAAAGATGATGTTACTAAGGCAAAATGGTGAAAATTTTAGGACTAGAACGTTTCTTTGTTTAATATTTATACTATTTATTATAATAGTGTAACAATGTAATTAAGGGTAGTAATAACATAATGCTGCGATGTGCATTGTATTGATTTCTAACCTATATGCTGAATACCACATGCTTTACACAATGCGACCTATGTCAATTGAGAAAATATGCAGCATATATATTAACTATGCATTTATGATCTATACATTGGAAATGTTATGAAACAATTGTAATGCAAAAACCCTAATTACAATACTATGTATTAGCGGATATGAACATTGATAATGTATAATGTTTACACTATGCAAACCACACCAATGCATTGATAATGGATGGTGACAGGTATTTATTTCACTGCAGTCATACGCTGGCAGGTTTAACGTGTCCAAACTGAGCATTTATGCTCCCATCTAACTCCTTTGGTGGACTGTCCCGCTGGCTGTCAATGTAATGGGTTTCACGTGGGGATCTTGTGCAAAATGCTGATAGCATGCCGAGTTGTGCGATAATAACTTGGTGAATTTACCTCCAAGCTGGACTCTGTGTTGGTAGAGTCATTAATGAAGTTTTGAATGTACTGATGCTTCGTAAAATGTGGTGCTAATTTGGCTTGATCTCACTCGTTGGTCTGGATCTATCTTGGGTTTGGGTCTTAAACCCTAACTACTCTTACGACATTTTCGTTGGTGTTACCCCTTTGCATTCATTTGGTAAAATTGGGCTTGGAGAGAGCCCGACCATCTACATAATTGTAGGGTTTGATAATTGAGTGTCTAAGGACTCCTTCCTCGGATTTGATGGTGATATCTTCAACTGAACTTGATGATTTCAGGTCTTAAATGAGGTTTTGAGTGTCGTTTCATACTGCAGACTTCGTTGTGCTTTCAGAAAAAGGTTCTCAGGATTTTTATGATATTTTTAGGGTTCAGTTTTGAACCAACGGTCACAAATATTGAGTGAGAGAAATAGATGAATTCTTGGTGTCTAAATTCTTTCTCTGTTGCGGCTGCTAGGTGGTTCTGACCTCGTTGTTATCGGCGTCCCAAATTCAAGTCTTTGTTGCAAAGGTAATGTGTTCAAAATCAAATAGAGAGTCATTTGTAATGTTTAGAGTTGAATCCTGTGCGTTTTCTTGTTTTATACTTTTTTTAACCTCTCGATGATTCTATGGAAGTTGTTGAAATCGTTGAAGGTTTGCAATGTTGGATGCTCGGTGTGAAAATGCTTGCTCAATCCACCCGGTAATCCTCGGTGGTTCATCTCCCTATAGGTTCTCCTGGCATGGTTTTTCCGATGCCTGCTGCTTGACAAGAGCTTGATGCTTGGTCCCTGGCAATGCTTTGGCCATAACGTGATAATTTTAGTGCAACGGTTTGAGAGCAGATGATGAATCCTCAACTTGTTTTGATAACCAGCCTAGCCATGTTTTTGCTTCAGCGTTTGCTTAAAGAATGTAAAAGCTATGGGATGAATCCTTTGATGTTTTAATGATAATACAGTGTTGCGAAACTGAATATGGTGGGGGTGTAATTTTTGTGTTTAACTATATTGATGTTTGACTATAAGTATGACATTTGATAATAGCCGAGAGTCGTAGGCTAACTCGTTTTCAAGATAGAGAAAAGATTTCAGCACTACTAATGTCTGTACTTCTAAACTCTGCCTTAATTGATGTTTATGTTTGAAATTTTTTAAAATAGTTAAAAGAAAACCAAGCGGCTTGAACTCTCGTTCGGATAGTTGTTCAAACTTGTTTTTGTTTTGAGTAAAGAATGCTAATGATGGATATTTAGTTCTGCAACTGTGGTATTCAAAATGATTTTTGTTTTAAAAATCAATGGGTTCAAACCCTAATGAAGGCATTAATATCGGCATTGTTTTTCTTTTGAATACTTGCAAAAGTAATTTCGCCGAGGGGGTCTTAACCCTTGGTCATTTGACCATAATAACGAAATATGATCTTACAAATCTTGACACTGTTTGTAAAAGCCTTGAATGGCTCTGTCATGAAAAAAGAATTGAATCGATAAGTGTTGAAAAGAATGTTATGCAGTAGGGTTTACTGTTAAGATTTTGGAGCAATCGTTTTTAAATAGTCTTATTCTAATTTAATAGGTCTGAAAAATATAATGTAATTAGTTCTGAATTGCTTGATACAGAAATAGATGTGCATTAAATAATAGTCCTATCTTTTTGCTAATATTACAATGTTGACGATGTAAAAGGATTTGTATAAAGAAGGAATATTATTTAAATATTTTACAGTTATTAAATTTCAACATATCGATAAAAGAATGAAGTGCAATACAGAAGAGAATAAAAGATACGTTTATAAATTAACATTTTTCTGAAGTAAATAGTTTAGATATATGCAAAAACACTTAGAACCGAATGGTTTTTCCTATTTATCCTATTACTGTAAGGTAGAGTATTTCTAAGTCTGTATGAAAACATTATTTCTATGTTTAGCTTAAGACAAGAAAACTTGAGTTATGAATAAATTTCCAGTAACTAAGAATATACAGAACATAACAGAAAGGAAGTATTGAGGAAACATAACAGAGATTGATTACTCTGTTATTGACATTCTATCTATCATTTATCTATCTTAATCCTCCCATCCATGTACTAGAGTACGATACAGGAGACTGTATGTGGAAAAATACAGGGAAGGTATTTTAATTCAATCAGAACATATATTCATTTGACAATCAACAAACTCATTAATAGATCAGAATTTCTAAATTTCTACTTTTGTAATATCGATACTTACCCTACAACATTTTTAACTTAAAATTTCAGAATTAGAAGATAAATACTTAGACAATAAATGACAAGTAGAACCTGTAACTGTAGATAGGGTGGACAAACACCCAAGGAGGCCTGTTCCTCCCAACCTTCTCCAGAAGAAGCAACCAATCTACTTGCCTCCTTTGGACCCCCGAGCATGTTCACTGAACCACCAGGTAGAAGATTCTTAGTAGAAGCAAGGCACTCAACTTCATCACTCAGTAGTATAACTTCAGCACTCAATATTATAGCTTCAACACTCAATAGTATAACTCTGCACTCAACAGTATAACAAACAAACATACTCCATGATCAAAAACTCAGCATATCCCCTCATTGAATCTCTTGGGTGCAAGCACAACAAAACCCCAAGGTAAGTTTCCTTGTCAAGAAAAGTGATGAACCTCAGTTCATAATTCAATGGCTCTTTTAAAGATTGCCTAGGTCTTTACTGGTCAGTTTTCAATAAATGAGCCTCAAGCTCCAGTCCCACCTTCCAGGGCACTATGACCGCATTTCAAGGGAGTTTTCCCATACCAACAGCTAGTTAGTTGCATCATGATGCTGCCACTTGTCCATTTCCTTCTACCCCAGATTCCATTCCACCTAGTGGGTCAGTAAACACTCTTTCAACAGTCTCCTCAGGTGTTTGTCTCCTATTTAATTTATTAAATAATAAAATCTTGTGCAGATTACAGTCATCCTTCGACACTTGTCCAATATAAAACTTTACAATAAAAGTTAACATAATGTTTCCAACATAAAATGTTTTTCAGCAAAAAGGGGTATGTTAAAATGTTAATGCTCGTTTTCTCAATGAGCCTACAAATTGGGCAACTTGTCTTTCTTCACTGGTGCTTTGGTTGGCCGTCCATGTCGCTTTGCACACAAACCAATGTCTTGTCGGATCTTCATCGCCTTCGTAAAATGGAAGGTGTGTTGTCGAGTGCGACATGTCTGCTGGTGTATTGACTTGAGAATTAGATGGTGGTGTAGGTGGATTATTTCTGCAACCAGAACTCGATGCTTGTTTGACTTCAACTAGATGTTTATCAGGATTGAGTTCTAGAACTTCTTCTGTTTCGCCGGGTCTGTCTTATTCTACTACTTCTGTCGAAATCCAATTAAAGTTCTGCTTGAACAGGATTTCGCTAAACCTCGGGTTCTCCAATGTACTTGATGAGTCACTCAAATTTGGTATTGGCAGGGGGGCGCTTATTCATGTTCTGAGTACACTAGATGAAAGCTTCTATTCAAAAATTCGGGTTGAAAGGACACCCAATTTCCTTCCTCCGGTCAATGAATCAATAATCTATTGATGTCATCGCCTTCTTCACTTCAACGAATCCAAATTATCGACTGACTAGCATGGAGACCAAGGTTTTCCTCGACAATTTCTTCACCCGGACACTTTGTGTTAAATGAAATGATGAAGTAGGTGTTACCGTCTCAGGTATCTAAACTTGGAGAGCTCTACCACACTCTATCCACAAGTCTTCATCCATTGGCGACAGGTTTTCTTCGACTCCCCGATCATCGCGGGTTGGACTTGACTCTGGCATATTTTCTTCTGCATCTGTCACGACACTTGATCCTTGCGTCCTCCGGAGCGCAATTGCCTGCTCCCTTAGCTCTTCACGCCGATGTCTCCTTTTTTCTCTTTCAATTTTATGGATATCCAGTGTGCTTTTATGACTCATAAGTCTATCTTTGTCGGATTTACGTCCACTGCTGGTCATGTCGCCTTGTCATATGTCATTTTTCATCAAACTCGGTACATCAGAACATGCTTCGCCACCGCCCTAATTCCGGACCAAATTTTTCTAGATCACTGGGGAAGTACAGACCGCCATTTGTTCAAAAAGAATTCCCATTTTCCCTCCTTCACAAATATTTCCCACTTTCGTTCTTTCTCCTCCCAATTAGAGTTTGGAAGGGGCGGGAGCAACAACGGTCGTGTCTCAACAATATGCGCAATGCCTTTGTCGATCAAAAACTTGAACAATAAGGTCAGCAAAGAACACATAAATTGATCAACTAGTTCGGTGAAGAACTTTCTTCTAACTTCGTCTACAAAGACGCGGTCTTCAATCCCTTTCTCTTCACAGTACCTTTACCCTATTACAGTCAAGTGCAGGATACCAATACCGACAACTTCTAGATGCTTATGGCACAGGATTCCAATAGCAATCAGGGCGATGGAGCTGATTTCATGGATGCGTCAACACAATCGATAATGGGTATTTCTGAGGTGGCCAATCATCAGTACGGTAACTCGTTTCTTGATGGCAATGTCATAACCCAGGAGGGCTTAGAATCCAATTCAATTGACGACTCAGTCTCTTTCCAAGAGCTGTTTCAAATTATATGTGGTGAGGGTGGCACTAATGATTCAACTGGACTTGGACGTGTTGATAACAATGGAACTTATTTTCTTGACTCGTGTTCTTCTCCAGGGGTTGATGATACTAGGACCCTCAGAACATCATCCGTACTCAGCACAACTATTCAGGGCGATGGAGCTGATTTCATGGATGCGTCAACAGTGCAATTGATGGGTATTTTTGAGGATGGTAACTCAGTTCTTGGTGGCAATGTTATAAAGGAGGAGGCCTTAGAATCCAATTTAGTTGAGGAGTCCATCATGTCTGAGCTGGTTCAGCTTCTATTTCCTGAGCGTGGCACTGATGACAACTCCCCTGGAGTAAGGAGTTTTGATGATATGCCCAAACCAGGGGCCTCAGGACAGAGGGAAATTGGAATGTTCCCGTGTCATTTATTCGGTTTTGCTTGAAGGGGGTGTCATTCAATTGGTTTTTCTTGAAGGGGATGTTGCTCAGGAGTTGTGTTTGGGCTAAACCACAGGAACTGAGGTACATAATCCCATCCATCTTTTTTACCATCTCTTATACTTGTAAAGAGAAATTTGATTTGTACGAGTTTTGCATTAGTTGGCATTGTGCCTTTAAGAGAAAACCATGCCTTACATCTCTGGGCCATCACCATCATCTCATTATCAGACATAAAGAAAAAACAACAGCCTAATGTGACAATTTTCAAAGCTGTAATGAACATGGACGATTGAAGAAATGTTCTAGTAATCCAGCTTTAAGCTGGGCGTATAACCCCAGAAGCTTGGAAGGCCAATGTCTCATTTTTCCTTAAGTCCTCATTTGGGTATGAGAAGGATGGTACAATTCCTAAAAAGGATATTGTCTGTTTATGCTTTTATGATTTGAATGCTCCAGACGAAGCTTTGTTTTGGCACCAACAATCACCTTGTTCTTTGAAATTGGCATTTGATCATTTACGATCATTTGAAATGTTAGTGCCAAAACAAAGTTTCATGTGGAGCAATCAGATCAGGAAACAAAAAATCTCTTTTGGTTGGATTGGACAGTCCTTCTCAGATCCAAATGAGGGATCAATGTAATATGAGGGACAGTCCTTCTCAGAGCCTAATGAGGGATCAATGTAATATGAGGTATAGTCCTTCAAAGTCTCTCTGCCTGTCATATGCCAATGAAACAGTCATAAACATGGTTCTGGTTCGAGTCCTGACTGAGTTTTACTAAATAACTCCTCGTAGGACAGAGGATAAAATCCAAAAATAAACTAATTACTAAACTAATTATTGTTGAATAATTACTATACTAATCATGCATATTCATAAATTGGTCTTGAATTCTAAATAATACTGATGAGTTATTATCACGAAATAATTTTTTTAGTAAAATCAAATAAAAGTTCGGTCTAAAACTTGCCAAAATTCCCTTGCTCTTTGGCCAAAATTTAAATATGTTACAAATTTGATTTTCCAAAGTTTTTGGCAAGTCATTGTTCAGTCCAGTCCAAGTAATGAAATAACCCACCTATACCTGTGGAATTGATCTACTACAAAATCAGAGCTGTGGGATCTTTCTGTCCATTCATATTACATAAATGTAACATTGAATTTTTATTGAATTCTTTACGATGCACTATTGGCTTACGAAAAACACACAGAAAACCAAAAAACATAAAGCCACAACTTTTGCAAAAGGATCAATTGATTGCAATCTTGAATAACATTCTTGGGGTAACTGAAATGATGGCTGATTAGAGGAACGATGAAGATCCTGGGGTAGTGAAAGAGTGCTTGCGACACATCTTCATAGAAATACTTTATCAGAACATAATTATAGAAATGATAATGCATATTTATACTGGTGAATTTGTCACCAGATGGTTATGTCATATATTTTTCCATTAGATAGAATTGCAAAGTCCCGACAACAAAGATTTGGGCAAATAAACTACATATCCTGCATTTATGGAAAAATGGAACTTGGAATAGCATGACAAATCCCCTATATAAACTTGATTAATGAACATAGAAGAATAATACGAAATTTAACTTTCATTCATCCAAATGAAAACATTGAAGACATATTGTAACTGCACAGTGAAGACATTAAAGCTTGAACAAGGAGATGATAGAGACAACAGATGAACTGCCCCTTAAAAATTGATAAAGATTTATTCTTTTTATTTACTTCTTTCAAGTTTGATTTATTGCTAGTTCTTCTCCCACTGTCCCAGATTCAGTGAAATTGTAATGTTCCGCTGACATCCCCTTTAAGCAAACCTAGAAAAATGACTCAGGAGAAGATTCTAATTCCATTGACTATATCAAGGGCACATTCCAAGATGGGTAAGAAATAGATCATAAAAATATGACCATTATAAATTGAATTTCTCTCCAGTATTGTACATAGTTTTTAGGTATCAGAGACTTCAATTAGGATTGGGATTGGGATTTTACAAAGGATGAGGCCCAAGGTTTTGTATGAAAGGGTGGATAATCGATCTTCGTCTGGACAGACAGAATTCCTTTCAAAGGTTTCAATTCCAATGCATTCAAATCTTTGAGAAGAATTCTGTGTATGATGAAAGACAAATTGTCCACCCTTCTAAATGAAGACAGCTTGTCCAGACATCCAGACGAGTCCTGGGCCTCATCCTCTGTAAAATCCTTTGAATTTCTCTCAAGTATTGGAAAGATTTTTTAGTTATCAATGTTTCTACCATCTCAATCCGCTAATTATTTGCTTACATTGGATTGGATAGAGTATTGAATTTCTCTCGAGTATTGGATAGAGTTTATAGCTATCACGGACTAAAATCTCTAGCGATCACGGACTAAAAACTCTCTCAAGTATTGGATAGAGTTGGATAGATTTTTTAGATATCAATCACATAAATGATTTTAAACAGATAAAAAAAGAAAAATCACCGCTAGACTGGTTCTCTGAACAACTAAAAAAACCTTCAATCTGAACCAACCAGCTATCAGGAGATAAAAACTCTCAGAAAAGTGACTTGTAGACTCTTCGCAACCTTCAATCTGATTACTCTGTCCCAAAGGTTTTGGTATTTTATAGATCCTACCGTGAGAGTGCCTTACCGGATTTTGACGTGTTTACCATGGGTGTGCCTTACTAGCTTACCGACTTTACCATGGGCGTGAGCTTTTGACATGTTTTCGAAATGGGATATTTAGATTGACAATGTCAAATCATAAATAAGATTTTAAGATTATTTTGGATATCAAAGTCTAAGCTAAAAACACAATTTCAAATGGTCAAATTCCGTTATTTTATTTAATATTAAATAATAATTTATTAGCATTCTAAAAAATACATTATTATTTTTATTAAATAAAAGTATATATATATATATATATATATATATATATATATATTGGAAAGAGACTTAATATGGATAAAAAATTTCATATACTAAGAAGTTCCTGTAATTTATAAATTATTATTGTAATATTAAAAATATAGAAATTAATTTCGACTACAAAATACATATCAAAATAAATAAAAGGTATAAATAGATAAACTGATCGTATCAATTCAGTTTTTCAGACCAATCCCTATTGAGTAACAAACCATAAGCTTCAGGAATATCCACAATGATGATATCAATCACTTGATGTACTGTGGGCTTAGAAACTAATCGGATTAAGGCATTCTTAAGGTGTATTAGGACTTTGACATTTATATGTCTAATCAAACAATTTGAGAGTCACATTTTTAAGTTCAACATTTAATTTCTGCCACACAAAATAAGGCATCACTTTTTTCAATGATCAAATCCCTCCATGGAAGGGAGACTCAAGTGAATGCTCTACGGTTTGAAAAGTTTAGATTGAAGAGAGCGAAGCTATCCTCCAATTAAATGGATAGCTCAGCATATTCATGTATTTATTAACACTCTCTTGCAAGAAATCTGACCCATCTCATTCTCGTGGATGAAGATACCCTGGTGGTGGAGTCTCGTTACTAGTATGAAATGTTGGGCAACAAAAATCATAACATGTTTTTTCATTTTTCTTTTAAAATTTACGAGCCTGTAAAATAGACTCTCTTTTTTCAACAATCGAATCCCTCCATGGAAGGGAGACTCGAGCAAATGCTCTATGGTTCGAGAAGTTCATATTGAAGAGAGCGAAGCTATTCTCCAATTAAATGAATAGCTCAGCATATTCATGGATTTGTTGACAATCTCTTGCAAGAAATCTGAACCATCTCATTCTCGTGGATGAAGATCCTCGGATGATGGACTCTCCTTAATAATTTAAAACGTTGGGCAACAAAAATCATAACAAGTTTTTCCATTTTTCTTTTAAAATTTAAGGGCCTGTAAAATGGATTCTCTTTTTTCAACAATCGAATCCCTACATGGAAGGGAGACTCATGCGAATGCTCTATGGTTCGAGAAGTTCATATTGAAGAGAGAGAAGATGACATCCAATTAAAGGGGATGTGTCTGGAGGATCAATGAGCTACTTTATGGGTGATATTGTCTTGTCATGTCTTGTAGATTGTTATTGGTTGTGATAATGTCTTATCTTGTAGATTGTTATTGTAATTTCCCATTTGATTAAGTTACCTTGACAAATATTATGGAGTGTAGAAATTGTAACCCTATTCTTATTTCCTTATGTTATCAATAGAATGTAGTTTATTGCTGCATTATTTCTCTAGATTTGGTTAAGTCCACATTAATTTTATTCAGGGTTATAATAAGCTTCATGTGTATTTGACTGTATCTTCTCTAGTAATTTCCTTATATACATTTCTGCAATTTTAGATAACAAATGAGATGGTTTTTTGTGTTGTACTCTTCAACATCAATAACCATTCATCTTCATTGAGATAGTCTCCCGTCAAATCCTTTAATTGACTCTATTGTGCAATTGATAAGACAGTAATCTCTTGTCCACTCATCCACTATTATCTAAGACACTAACTCTTGCAAAGATTCATGTTTCAATCTTACAGGGTATTCATAAAAGAATGATGCATTTCTTGTGGACTATAAACTCTCTTGGAAACAAATTCCATTTGGAAAAATGGGAAAGTATTTATATCCCAAAAAACTAGGAGGTTGGGGCATAAAAAACCTGGACTGGTTTAGTTCTGCTTTGAGTTTAAATCGCTTATGGAGGGGACTTTTGGTATAGGACTTTGGAGTGAGGTTCTTAAATATAAATACATGAAGAAAAAATTAGTAGTTTAGTGGATCAGGACTCCCAAAAAAAGCCTTTTCCAATGCATCCATTATTTGGAGGGGTTTGACTAGATCTTATCCTTGGATGGTTGAGTGGCTCTTTTGGATGGTTGGGAATGGATTACAGGTCCATTTTGATATTGATCCTTTTGTGGGTGGAGAAAGTTTCTAACAACTTTCTGATCAATTATTGTTATATCTTCAGGAGATTAATATTCACTTCAATAAGTAATCAGTGCATGGCAATGAATTGTTATATTCATAGTTTGAATGAGTAATCAGTGCATGGCAATGAATTGTTATATTAATAGTTTGAATGAGTAATCGGTGCATGGCAATGAATTTATATTTATTTAAACTGAATGATGATCCTAAAGTGAATTCCCACAATTATTTAGTTTTACAACCAAAAGCTAAACAAAAATGCTTGGCAACATTATTTCCATAAAATTGCCTAAACAAATTAAAAATATATATATTATTTCTATGAAATTTGCTTCAAACAACTCAAATTGCAAAAAATATGTACTTTTTATTCGCTTGAAACTGTTTAAAACTTAAAATTAATTAACAAATCCAAATTCTAAGGTTATGCAAATAGATTACAACCCCTCACAAGATTAAAATGAAAGTCGTGCTATTTGTTTTTGTTTGAGATTTAAACTAATAATTTAATGGATGTTTTCTAACAATCTAATTACCTAAGAAAGAATTCAATGGATGAAATTTAAAACAACTCAAATAGAAGGAAAATTCATTCTATAATTACTTGAATTATTTAAACCTAGAATCAATTTAAGAAATTCAAAAAATAAAAAAATAAAAGACCCCTAAAACACTAATAAAATTAAAGCATATTATTATTTTCCAATTTGATCTTCCAAATTAGGGACTTAATGGATGAAAACTTACTACTTGGGAGTCAAGGCAATATAGTCAATTTTTCAAGACCGATGACCATATTTGCAACGACAAAGTCTTTTGGTATGGGTGTAGAAGTTACAAGAGCAAGACTTTGGTTGGATATTGTGATTTTGAAGCCAAAAAGTGGTTGTTGACACATGAAACTCTTCCTTGCATACTCGCCTTTTGCAATTATTCGATGATAGAAATAAAGCTAGAAATCAACTACCTTTTTAGGAACATTTAAACAATGTTTCTTACTTACTTTGTTGCAAAGAGGAGATATTAAATTCATAGAAAGTATTCTAAAATGATAAATAGAGATATGAAAATTTATGATTAGATACACCCAAACAATATGTTTTGAGCATGTTTCTCACAAATGAATATAGGAAATCCTAGCAATGGTAGTTCTATGATATATAAGAAAATAAACAAATATTTTAGAGTAGAAACGTACCTCTCTTTCATTAGTCATAAAAGTTTTAAATGGAGAGAAGAGCCCATAAAAATCTCTTGGGTAAATGTTTTTTGTATCATAATGTTTTTTTTCGCATCTGTGGAATTTTAATCTATCTTTCGCGTTGGATAACATCTTTGTATTTAACCTGAGCTGTTGAGATGGGTTTTGTGGATTTGTATTCCTGATTTGTAAGATAGATTGATGTATAATGAGAAGGAATGTTTGTCTATGACTTTATCGCTTATGTGTTGTACTGCAGTATGATGTATTTTGTCGCAGTATGGATAGATTTGATACGTGTCGCTTATCTGTTGAATATGTTTTGATAATGTGTTACTGCGTCGATCTAATTAGTATGTTTCGGTATGCGGTGATAGTGTTTCGGTATGAATGTTAATTATGTTGATCTCTGGGATATGCTGTGATTAAATGTGAATGATGCATGTCCTCTTATACTTGTGGAAGCTTGGTTCCTGCAACCCCCTTAGGTATCTCGGGTGAGACCTCACTCGCTATGCGAGTGTTGTTGGAAAGGCTAAACCCTTTCCGGGCCGATATATATGGGAGTTTGTGTCGAGCTTTGTTGACATTGTGCGAAGTGAACCCCTGTCGACAGATCGGTGTCAACACTATGGTTGGGTGGAAAATTTCTCTTACACAACCAATTGCTTGGATCTATGTTGGATAAAGATGTTAAAGAAATGTAACTACGGAAGATATTCTAAATGTATTTGTTTATTGTATTATTGTATTCCTCCTTCGGGAGATTTCATTTATGTAATTGATAATGTAAGAGTCATTGAAAAAGTCAATGTAAACCCTAACTGTTATGTCAGCCTGGAAATAACTAGAAATTAATCTTTTATTGTAAAGTGTATAGGTCGGCTCGGTTAGGTGAGTTAAAGCCGATCTAATTAGTAAAAAGGTCAAGTCACTTGTTAAGTATAAATAGGGGTTTGAGTTTCTCATTTGTAACACTCATATCACTCACTCAAGTTCTCATAGGAGAGAGATAAGTTCTCACAAGTGGAGGAGAGGAGCTCATTTTGTCTTGGGATTTTATCTTGTACTTGTGAATTCTATATTGATGAGGAAGTTTTTTCGGGGTTTTCTCCCTTGTGGTTTCCTCGAGAGAAATATTGTGTTCTTTGTGTTTGATGTGCTTTTATTTCTTTTAGTGATTAGATTGTTTATTGTTATTATGCTAAACAAGTGAAAAACTAACATGGTATCAAAGCAGGCCTGAAAGAAAACATTGTGCAGCCTTCGCAACTGCAGAAACTAGGGCTTCTTATTCCAGGAGATCTCTCCATAGATCATATGAAAAGGAGGGTGCATCTAACTCGCCTCACTAGGGTAAATATTTCTATCGAATCAAAATTCAATTTCAAGAATTTTAATTTTTGGGTCCCCCACTACATCCCTAAGAACTAAGGCATCAAGTTTTTGGAACATCTGCTTACAGAATCAAGAAAATGAGTACTTTCCTCAACTCGCCTTAAGGAGGTACATCTATTCATCGAATTAGTTTTCCAAAATCCCGAATTTGGAAAATTAGGGTTTCTCTGTCAAACCTAGGTCAAGGAAGAAGCAGTTTTCAGAAGGACAACTTTATTGGTAAGTCCTACATCTATTCTATTTCCATTTGAGGTTCTCATTTTATCAAAATGACAAACAATACCAAGCTTGATGAGAAGCTTGAAGGAGATGAGAACTTTGGGGCATGGAAATATAGAATCATGCTCGTTCTTGAAGAACATGACCTACAAGGTTTTATAAAAGAGGGACTTACAGATCCAGAAGGAGATGAGGCCAAAGAAAGACACAATAAGAATATGATCAAGGCTAAGAGGATCATAGTTGATTCTATCAAATATCACTTGATTCCTCAAGTGTCCTTAAGGAAGACTCCAAAAGAAACGTTTGATGCCTTGACCATCCTGTTTAAAGGAAATAACATCAATAGGAAGATGACCTTGAGAAATCAACTCAAGGGTGTGAAGATCCTGAATTCTGAGACTATGTACTCATACTTATCCAGAGTGTCCAAGATCAAACAACAATTAGAAGCTATTGGAGACATGTAGAAGACATTGAATTTGTGATGACCACTATGAATGGTCTTCCTAGATATTGGGAACCCTTTGTTCGTGGCATATGCGCTAGGAAGAAATTAATCCAGTTCAGACAACTATGGATGGAGTGTGTGCAGGAGGAAGAAAGAATAGCAGTAAGAGAGGAAAATTAAATGCCAATGAAGATCAAGCTTTGGAGACTCATGCCAAAGGTGGAAGGAAAAGAAAGAGTGATGTACGTACCCATGACCACTCTCCCATAAGATCTCAAAGACCTTAAAGGAGCAAGAGGCTCAAGAAAGAACTATCCTCAATTGAATGTTACTCTTGTCACAAGATAGGACACATTGCAAGAAATTGTCCATTCAAATATGGACAACCTAAGAAGAAAAATAAAAGATTTCATGCTCATGCAGCTGAAGATAGTGAATATGATGACAAATTCAAAAACAAAGAAGATGAATATTCCAGTGAAGAATATGTACTAATATCATCCCTCACTGGTTCAGTATCTCATGGAAGTTATACCTAGCTAGTAGACAGTGGAGCCTCAAAACACATGGCAGGATACAAGGACTCTCTTTCACATCTCATGCAGAAATATTCTCCACACAAAGTAAAGGTTGGAGATGACTACCAATATCCTATCAAAGGAATGGGAGAGGCTACTTACAAATTGGACTCTTGAAAGTACATGAACATGAAGGAAGTACTATATGTCCTAGGTTTGAAAAATAACCTTCTTTCTATTTCAGCATTAGATAATAAAGGTCTTAGAATTGCATTTATAGATGGTGAATTTCTTATGTGACCAAAGGGGAAGACTATCAATGATGCAATAGTCATTGGAACAAAAGAAGGATGACTCTATAAAATTAAGGATCATGCAGATTCAAAACTGATCACTAGTACAATGAGCCCCTATGAATAGTGGCATAGAATACTAGCTCATGTGCATTACAAATCTTTACCAATAGTGATTAAGGTGGTGACTAGACTACCAGAAATCCAGGTTTATCATGAAGGAGTGTGCACAAGGAAAAAGTATGAAGAATCCATTTCCAAGCAGTGATATTGTTACACTATATTTTTCCACCTTTACACTATATTTTTCCACCTTGTGAGCATTTATACTCTTTGGATTCCCTTACCTATTTATAGACTCAAAACCATACTTGTGGTTCTCCTTGAACCCCCTTTTCCCTATTTTTCCTCCTGTATGCGAGCTACTTCAGTACACCTCATGTATACGCAGACTTCCTCACTACATCCCGCATACATCGAATTTTTGGTAAATGAAAGTAAAAACTCTATTTTTCACTCCAAAAAGCGGCCATTGTGACCTTTGGCCCTCCATGTATCTCGAAAAGACTCGATCCTGATGGAATATTGGTCAATACAGAGAGGAAGGGGTGAATCAGTATTGTTAACTTTTTACCTTTTAACCACTTATTAAACTTTAATCAAAACATGGAATCAACAAGATACACAAAAACACAGAATTTATCGTGGAACCCCAATTGGGTAAACCACCAACACTTTCTATACTGCAAAATTATATTTACAATAAGTTTGCAAGCCACAACTTGCTGGAGACACCAATCCCCAAGTTTCTCAGCCACAACTGAAGGATGCACCCACACCCTAGTTTCTACCTGCACCTATAGACAAGGATACACCAATACCCTGATTTTCCAGCCACTACTGGAAAGAGGCCAGGACCCCCTTGCAGGCATCTAGCCTGCCCTAGCACCACCCTACCACCCTTGATTGATATTATTAATACTTCTCTGGTCTTCTTCAACTTCTATCTCTTTCTATCTTGACTTGGTCTCTGCCTTGCTACTACAAGGATCTTCCTTGTCTTTTTACTTTGCTGGTCTTTGTCTTTTATTCTGCTCTCTTCTTCTGCTTGACTGTGCACTCCCTAGTCTCTGCCTCTTCTTACTGTAGCTGCTACAAAAGTCTTCACTGGTTTCTTGCCGGTATCTGTCTTTTGTTTTACTCTTGCTCTGCTTCAGATCTTCATCATTTCCCAGACACATTTTTCTGATCTTTATACTACTTCAGATCAGCATCATTATTTAACCATAAAGACCCTCTTTAATATTGGATCTTCATTATTTCTGTCTTCTTCAACAAACTCAACTACAGAGCCATCTTCCTGCTTCTTAACATATTCATTATCCATCCACAAAAGAGACACACACTTCGAATGACTTTGTTTTCTCAATATATATACCTCTCCAATAGTCATGTGTATTCTTTGGAAATAACACAACTCTTCAAAACAATGTGACCCTTTTAAAAACACAACTCTTTATTTAAAATCACTTTTTAATTATATATTTTTATTTAACCTTTTACTCCAACAAAAATGTTAAATATTTCTTTATTTCTTTTGAGCAACAAGTTTTCCCCCTTTTTTTTAATTTTCAATTTTTATTTCTTATATCTTTTTATTTAACTTTTTACTTCAACAAAAAGGTTAAATACTTATTTCTTTACAACAACAAGTTTTCCTCTTTTTTAATTTTCAATTTACATCTCTTATATATTTGTATTTAACTTTTTACTCCAAAAAAAGGTTAAATATTTCTTTATTTCTTTCCAACAAGTTTTCCCGTTTTTTATTTTTATTTTCAATTTACATCTCTTATATCATTTTTATTTATCTTTTTACTCAAAAAAAAGGTTAAATATTTCTTTACTCTCACATGCTTTAACATATATTTTAATTATATGTTTAACATATAGAAAACCTCTCCAAAATTTGAAGGTCATGTCTCTTCATTAAGAATTTAACTAACATCACGTCCTTATCTTTTATAAAACATCATGTCTTTTCACAATATGTGCCTCTTTATGTTTTATAACATATCACTTAATTCTTATATTTATTCTTAACAACATGCAACTTAATAAAGTATTACTTGTCATAAAACTTCGTTGACTTCATAGTTGTGAAACTTAGCAAGGGATTCTAAACCATCGATCACTTCATATGTTTTATAACATATCACTTAATTCTTTATATTGTTATTCTTAACAACATACTCAACATTTTTCTTGGTTTTGGTAGGTTAATAATTTGCACGTGTGAACACTAGGAGAGGATCTGATCTCATGGCTGAATAGCCAGTTCATCAAAGAACATGATCATGCCATCTTTGGATTTTACTGACACACACACACTCTTTGGCATGCATTTGAAAATATCCTTCCAACTTGTTTAATTTCAACACTTAGACAAAATTGTCAAACCCTAGTAATTACTGTGCCAGGAGGCATTTTGGCAGACTCATATTTCACACGTGTGAACACCCATAGGAAAGTTGTCTCCTTGGCTGGATAGCCAATTCAACAATGAACATGTTCTATACTTTATGATGAATTTATCATCACTTAGAAAGGCTCGGGAGGGCATTTCAAAATGCCTTTTCAACCTTGTGAATTTTACACAATCAATTTTAGGACTTCCTCCAAAACTTATTCTGAGACCCCTTTTGGTAGATCCATAACTTTGTCTCCAGATATGTTCAACGAGAACTAAGGCCATGGTTAGATAGACAATCAAACATAATACAAGACCCCCATGTGCTACGGGAATTCACTCTAACCCATAAATTAGGGCGGGCATCTTTCTGAGGTGATTTAGTCATTTTTGCTTGCTAAACCCTTGTTTTGGCAGGTCCATAACTTCTCCCTCAGGCACGTTCTTGACAAAATGAATACATGGTTAGGTAGGAAAAAAAAAATCTACAATACCCCCCTATGGTGCGGGAATTTATATTCTCCTATAAATTATGGCGTGCATTTCCTTAAGACATTTTTTACTAAATTTCCAATACTTAAGTCGTTTTCTTGTTTTTCACCAAATTGCCATATTTTTCCAAAATGATGTCAAATTGCTATAATGACTTCTTGGTAAGTCCAGAACACCATCATGTGTTTTTTCGGCCTCATCACACATGCCACATCACCATACATGCCATGTCATCACTACCAACCATGCCACATCATCATACATGCCATCCTTTGACTTTCACTGAGTTCAATCTTGCCATCATGTCCTTGGTTATTCCTTTGTCATCACTAAACTCCTTTTGACATCAATGACAACCATATTCCATATTGCCAACAATCTCCCCCTTTGGCATTGATGGCAACACCTAAACCTTCTCCCCCTTTGACAACAATGACAAAGGATAACTTATTATGCCTTTTTTCTGTAACCAACTCGACATAAAATTTCCAATTGTTCCTTGATGGACAACTGCCATTCTTATGCTTCTCCTCTTTGCAAACACATTCCATCTTCAGAAACTGAGATAAAATCCACTTGTGGTAGTTGATTCCAATTTGTCACTTCTACACTTCTTCTTGTTTTGATGATAACTTCAAAACATTCTTCTCTTCTCACTAAAGATATTTTTAAGTATTAATTCCAATTTTTGATGTAAACTCCCCCTGAGTTTATGATCCCTTCTTATGCTCATTTCAGACTTTTCTTCTAGGTCATGAGAGTCTTAGAACATACATTTATCTTTAGTTTCACCACCATCTTCATTTCCATCGATGCGTTCTTTTATATTTTCATCTTGCCTTTCATCATAATGGATGTCATTTTCATTTGCAGCACTATTATGTTCCTCATCATCTTGGGAAATTTCTTTGATGGTTGAGATCTTTGTTTCTTCTTCACTTTTGGAGTCTTCCTTCTTTTTCCACATCTTTCCATGAGGTACCCTGCTTACTGGCTTTGTTTTCTTCTTGAATTTCTTACTTAGATCCTTTTTCTTGATTCTGCAATCAATAGCTTTATGGCCAAACTTATGACAGTAGTGACAATAGCCATAGAAACTACCTTCAGTTTTGAGAGATCTTTGAGCTTTCTGATTCATGGCTTCCATCCTCTTTCATTCCTTCCTTTGTTCTGGGACTTTCATTGAAGAATTCTTCCTTAGCTTATATTCTCTAGCCATATGTCCAAAATTATGACATGTGTAGCATTGACCCAAAAAGATTTGATGGACCCTAGTTGTCATTGGTATTTTAGGCATCACATTATTTCTGTCTTTGTTATGAGAGGAGGGAGCAGACATTTGACTTTCTTTCTTCATAGATGGACTCTTTAGTGTAGCAGCATGACTTCTATTATCTCTTCTTTGTTTTTTGAAAGAGGAACATTCAAGCTTCCTTTCATTGTCATACCTTAAACCAACTTTATATTTTGATGGTCTTTGGCTACTCAAAATGTCATCCAAAGTCTTTGAGCTATTTTCAAACTTGGTTTTAATAGATTCTTCATTAAGCCTTTTTCTAAGCAAAGTAACTTCTTCTTCAAGTCTTCTAGATTTTTGCACTTCTTCTTTGTTTTTTCCATTAATGAACTAATGGTCTTCTAGCTTCTTTATTTCCTTTTTGAAGTTAGCAACTTCTTGTTTCAAGCTCCCAGCTTCTTCCATGCTAGCCAACACTTGTTGTCTTGAATTGTGCAACTCTTCTCAGAGAGTCTTGAATTCCTCTTCAATAGACTTTTTCTCTTCTTGATACTTTGAAATTTTTTCTTGCAAAGACTTGTTCTTCTTCTTGCTTTTTCTTAATTCTTCAAGGGTACTTATAAGTTATGCTTCTAGGTTCACCTCACTTTTTTCATCTGAAGCATCTTCTGAAGTTTGAGTTATTGTTCCTATAAATAGATTTTCTTCATCTTCATTTGTGTCTTCACTATCAGACTCACAAATAGCAAGTCTTGTTTGTGCTATCTCTTCATTTGAATAAAGTTTTTCCAATTTATTCCAAAGTTCATTGGTTGAAACACATGGTCCAATCTTCCTTTCGATGGATTGAGGTATTCCATCCAAAATGGCCTCCATTGCATTTGCAATATTTTTCTTGGCTTTCTTTTGAGCTGGATTCCTTATTCTCTTTGGTGGGATATAATCAGAGATCACTGCATCCCATACATCAAGTCCTAATGACTACAGATAACTTTTAATTTTTGTGCTCCAAAATATGTATTCTTCTTTTACAAATATTGGAGATCCATTTTCTGTGTAAATCTCTTCTTGTTGATCCATAGTGGTTTTTAATAGGATCTTCCTTCCAGTAGTTAAACTGTTAGTGAAGAATCCTGCTCTGATACCAATTGATGGAATATTGGTCAATACTGAGAGGGGGGACAAATTAGTATTGTTGACTTTTTACCTTTTAACCACTTATTAAACTTTAATCAAAACATGGAATCAACAAGATACACAGAAACACAGAATTTATCGTGGAACCCCAATTGGGTAAACCACCAACACTTTCTATACTACAAAATGATATTTACAATAAGTTTGCAAGCCACAACTTGCTGGAGACACCAATCCCCAAGTTTCTCAGCCACAATTGAAGGATGCACCCACACCCTAGCTTCTGCCTGCACCTACAGACAAGGATACACCAATACCCTGATTTTCCAGCCACTACTGGAAGGAGGCCAAGACCCCCTTGCAGGCATGTAGCCTACCCTAGCACCACCCTACCACCCTTGCTTAATATTATTAATACTTCTATGGTCTTCTTCAACTTCTATCTCTTTCTATCTTGACTTGGTCTCTACCTTGCTACTACAAGGATCTTCCCTATCTTTTTACTTTGCTGGTCTTTGTCTTTTATTCTGCTCTCTTCTTCTGCTTGACTGTGCACTCCCTAGTCTCTGCCTCTTCTTATTGTAGCTGCTACAAAAGTCTTCACTGGTTTCTTGCTGGTCTCTGTCTTTTGTTTTACTCTTGCTCTACTTCAGATCTTCATCATTTCCCAGACACATTTTTTCTGATCTTTATACTACTTCAGATCAGCATCATTATTTAACCATAGAGACCCTCTTTAATACTGGATCTTCATTATTTCTGTTTTCTTCAACAAACTTAACTACAGAGCCATTTTTCTGCTTCTTAACATATTCATTATCCATCCACAAAAGAGACACACACTTCGAATGACTTTGTTTTCTCAATATATATACCTCTCCAATAGTCATGTGTATTCTTTTGAAATAGCACAACTCTTCAAAACAATGTGACCCTTTTAAAAACACAACTCTTCATTTAAAATCACTTTTTAATTATATATTTTTATTTAACCTTTTACTCCAACAAAAATGTTAAATATTTCTTTATTTCTTTTGAGCAACAAGTTTTCCCCCCTTTTTTTAATTTTCAATTTTTATATCTTATATCTTTTTATTTAACTTTTTACTCCAACAAAAAGGTTAAATACTTATTTCTTTCCAGCAACAAGTTTTTCCCTTTTTTAATTTTCAATTTACATCTCTTATATATTTTTATTTAACTCTTTACTCCAACAAAAGGTTAAATATTTTTTTTTTTCAACAAGTTTTCCCCTTTTTTTTATTTTCAATTTACATCTCTTATATCCTTTTTATTTAACTTTTTACTCCAAAAAAAGGTTAAATATTTCTTTACTCTCACGTGCTTTAACATATATTTTAATTATATGTTTAACATATAGAAAACCTCTCCAAAATTTGAAGGTCATGTCTCTTCATTAAGAATTTAACTAAAATCACGTCCTTATCTTTTATAAAACATCATGTCTTTTCACAATATGTGCATCTTTATGTTTTATAACATATCACTTAATTCTTATATTTATTCTTAACAACATGCAACTTAATAAAGTATTACTTGTCATAAAACTTCGTTGACTTCATAGTTGTGAAACTTAGCAAGAGATTCTAAACCATCGATCACTTCATATGTTTTATAACATATCACTTAATTCTTTATATTGTTATTCTTAATAACATGCAAACTCAACATTTTTCTTGGTTTTGGCAGGTTAATAATTTGCACGTGTGAACACTAGGAGAGGATCTAATCTCATGGCTGAATAGCCAATTCATCAAAGAACATGATCATGCCATCTTTGGATTTTACTGACACACACACACTCTTTGGCATGCATTTGAAAATATCCTTCCAACTTGTTTAATTTCAACACTTAGACAAAATTGTCAAACCCTAGTAATTACTGTGCCAGGAGGCATTTTGGCAGACTCATATTTCACACGTGTGAACACCCATAAGAAAGCTGTCTCCTTGGCTGGATAGCCAATTCATCAATGAACATGTTCTATACTTTCTGATGAATTTATCATCACTTAGACAGGCTTGGGCGGGCATTTCAAAATGCCTTTTCAACCTTGTGAATTTTACACAGTCAATTTTAGGACTTCCTCCCAAAATTATTCTGAGACCCCTTTTGGTAGATCCATAACTTTGTCTCCAGATATGTTCAAGGAGAACTAAGGACATGGTTAGATAGACAATCAAACATACTAGAAGACCCCCATGTGTTGCGGGAATTCACTCTAACCCATAAATTAGGGTGGGCATCTTTCTGAGGTGATTTAGTCATTTTTGCTTGCTAAACCCCTGTTTTGGCAGGTCCATAACTTCTCCCTCGGGAACGTTCTGGACAAAATGAAGACATGATCAGGTAGGCAAAAACAAAAATCTACAATACCTCCCTATGGTGCGGGAATTTGTATTCTCCTATAAATTATGGCGTGCATTTCCTTACGACAATTTTTACTAAATTTCCAATACTTAGTCATTTTTTTGTTTTTCACCAAATTGCCATATTTTTCCAAAATGATGTCAGATTGCTATAATGACTTCCTGGTAACTCCAGAACACCATCATGTGTTTTTCCAGCCTCATCACACATGCCACATCACCATACATGCCATGTCATCACTACCAACCATGCCACATCATCATACATGCCATCCTTTGACTTTCACTGAGTTCACTCTTGCCATCATGTCCTTGGTTATTCCTTTGTCATCACTGAACTCCTTTTGACATCAATGACAACCATATTCCATATTTCCAATAGATCCGACCTTTAACTTGCCTTTGTAGGGTTATATATTGAGCTCTTATGGTACATGGAAGGAGGAGAAGGAGAGAGCACCGAAACTCTATTGAAATTTTTCCATAGCTTGAGTCTACATCCATTGATCCTAGTTGTTGTCAACCATTTATGTTCATCTACCAAACTCTTCCATATCTTGTGAAGGATTCACTCCTTTACTCATGAGTTTGCCATTGCATGGGGGATTGAAGTGGTGGAGGCACAAGTGGAGGGACCTTGTTCTTGGTTCAGATGAGTTGCCGACAAGAGGTTGTATCTTATACTTCTTGTTCATATTAATAGAAATACTCATTTTCTCGTCCAATTGATATTGTGAATGATTGTTTATTATAATTGGGTACGTTTGCTTATATATATCATGGATTATGCTATTGTATATGCTAACATATTTCATATATCATATGCACTTGCTTGTGTTTATTGTTAAGACTAAGCTATAGGTTCAAGTGTGGTGATTCGAAAGCTCAATGGGGATCTTCATCAGACGTCTGGTTGAAGGTAGGTCTTTTATTCCACTTCTTAGCATTTGTATTTATATCGCATACATTGGGAAATGAGTTGATTTCTGGAGGTCATCTGTCTAATGTGGTCTACCCCAAGCCATAGGAAGTTTTTCTCCGTAACAGAATTGACATCTCCATTGGGGAGAAGCATCCATTTTTGGCAGGTTTTGGGCATTTTTCCTTATTTTGAGTCTCCATTCTTTCAAGTTTCTGTGTCGTTGGAAGGTTGTTAGGTTCTTCATAGAAAAATATTGAGTTTTCTTGGCCTTTTGGTTCATTTTTTGTTCACCTATTCTTCCTTATATGCGAGTCTGTTGTGGTTTACCCGCATGTACACGCTACTAATAGTTAACTAGCCCGCGTACATATGCTTTTCTTCTTTGAATAATTGCGTACAGGTCCATTTTAACCTTGCTTTTTATATTTGATTGATGTTGGGTGAATTATGGGTGTTCCTAATTCTTATTAGGCCTATATCCTGATTGTTCAATGCCCTTTTAGTGACTGGAAGCTCCTCTTTCTTTAGTTTTTTGAGAAATTGGTTTTTAACCATTTTTCTTTTTTATAGATCATTAGCTTAGCTGAGTCTTGCTTTTTGGGGTTTGCTGGGTTATCTGCGTTGCATTCTCTGCATTCGTTTTTTGAAAAGTGTTGATTGTACTTGCATTTTCATTTATTTATATTGAAAATACAAAAAAAATTATTGCATTTTCATTCATTTATATTGAAAATACAAAAAAAAATTGCTTTATGTATTTGCATTTTGCATTAGAGTGCTTGTGCTTTCATTAGGGCTTGTTTGTGCATGAAATTATAAAGAGATTGCATTTTTATTTATGAAAAAAAAATGTTGGTTTGACTGTCATTTAGTGGGATAATTTTTCTATTGGTAGATGAGTCTAGTGTTTTTCGGGTGTGCATATATTGAGTCTTTTCACATCACTAGTTTCATGACCATATCCCTTTGAGTAATCACAACCAATAAAATTAATGCTTAATTTAAAATTGATTAGAACGATTTCTTTTCTAGGGTGCACCAACTAGTATATGTTTAGAGTCTTGGAATAGATCATGTTGAGTTAACGATCCAAGACTATTAAACAAACATTATGTTTCTGACCAGGGAGTGGTGAAACCCATGGTATACATCGGTGTTATCAGGATGCTCTACTCATGCCAGAGTTAAGCACGAGGTCACTGGATGTTGGTTGCGTAGATAGCCCTCCAATACTTGCTGAACATGGGAGATATATCCAGGATTTGCTCATACCTGGGATTCTTGGGGGATTTGATCCTCTTGAGTTTTGGGCTTAGATACCTTGCCCATATGACGAATCCCACTTGCGACTGTTCACCTAAGAATTGGTTATATGTGGTGGCCATAGTTGCTTTACCTAGGTATCACATAGGGCATGTGGAACAGTTATTTTGTGATTGTCCTGAGTCAGATAGGGGTTGGACATTGTTGGCTGGAAATACTACCATATAGTGAGGAAATGGTCACTATCAACTTAAGGGGGTGACAGGTAAGCATATTAATTGTATTACAGAGATGTTTGTGAATGGAAATAGATTAGAGACTTAGAGAACATACCTTATGAACGAAGTTTGATCCTAGCTCTTGTCCAAGCTTGCACTCAATCCTCAAGTCAATCTCCCGTTCGATAAACCTGCAACACAAGTACCTTTCTCAGCGTATCTTGGCCAATATAATAATGATGAAATTGAACAATGATTCAAACATCAAGCATTAACCAACATGATCCAAATAAACACATAATCCAATAAGTACTTGATTTGGGACGAGAAATATGTTTCAACATTTTATTGTCAAAAGAAAATGAATGATACAAAGTATACCTGACTTTGCAGCATGCTCATGCAACCTGATCCTGGGCTCCTGCTCTTCTCTGGCTTGGAAATCTTCCAGCATAACCTCCTCCAATACAAGCTTCTCCTATGAAAGAGTCTTTCTATAGCTCTCATGTCTAACCCCTCTCTTTAATCTTCCTTGTATTTATAGGACAAGGGAGGCAGTTCAGGTCGAGAGATGGTTGTAGGGGAAGTTGGGGAAGTTGGGAAACCAACTGCAACTAATCCCCATTCATAAAATTAATTATTTTTTGATCATATTTTAAGGTGTGCGCTACTATTTCACAGTGGAGTAGCACCCACGGCGCAACTATAGTGTTTTATAACAAGTGTTCACCACTTTTTAGAGGTTGTGCGCTAGTCTACTGCATAGGAGTAGCGCCCATGAGGAGGTGTGCGCTACTATTGTACACTGGAGTAGAGCACATGCACTAGTTTATTAAGGTAGAGTAGCGCCCATGCCTCAAAATGATATTTTTAGGGTTTTTGCCAGCTTGCAAGGAGGTGGAGTAGGTCAAGGTGTCATCTAAGGTCATCATGCTCCTCCATTCAAATTGTCCTTTTGTGTGATCAACAGCTCAAGGTGATCACGGACGGAGAGGTGCATATTTGACCTATAACAGATGCCCCCTAATGTGTGAGGTCAGAGGGAAACGATGGTCGAAATACATTATAGTCCAAAGCCAGAGGAGCAGCAAGGAACTGCGGAAGCAAGTCACAAGAACACCTGAAACAAAGATCAAGGTCAACGAGCAATTACAATCTTGACATCATATAGATGTGCAGTGTGATACAATATGATCTTCGATACATAACAAGGAGATGTATATAGAGCATGGCCACTTAGAATACAAGCGTGGATCCATGTCAAACTGAGAGATCATAGCCATAACAACAAACTGGATCTATGTCTCATGGAGAGCCGAATATAAGTGAGGCTCAGTCTTGCGCAATTTGGGTGATAACATAATGAGGTGATTTTATCAAAATCTCAAGGTCTTCATCCAAAACAACCCAAGGTACAAACCCTAACCATGTGAATAGATGAGATGACAGTCGAACATGGGGGGTATCGTTTGATTACTGGTCATTGATGTATACCGTTAACAAATGCAAGGACTTCCACCGACAATGATGATGGGGCCCAAGGTACCTAGTATGATTCGACAAGTGTGAATAAATGGACTTGAAGTCGAACACTTGAGGATCCTTCCAAATAAGAGACATTGGTGTATTCTCATGATTCAACAGCGAGGAAAATTGCCACTGGTGACTGCAATCTCCAAGGTACTAACTGAAACTCTAAACTTCATTCCCAGAGTAAAATGAGTTGATGTCAATGGGAAGAATTTTGTTGGAAGGGAGGCCTTAAGCCATCCTCCATCATCCAACTCGAGGGACACTCAACTGGTATGAGCTGATATGGAGTAATATGTAACAAGACTGACACTAGAATGGCCGACACATGACGTCAAGATAAACTGTAGAATGGTCGACACAAGGTATATCCTTGAACAGTGAGCACGACACAAAGTGACTTAGGCAGTTTTCAACATAATGGCGGAAATGACATAAGCCTGTAATGTAGGAGACATTAACAGACCCTCCATATGATTGGAAGAATAACCAACCGGGGCAGTAAACAACTCGGAGATCAGGCTCACCCTAAGGTCGAAAACTAAACCCAACCGACATGATAGACTCAAGTAGGTGTTGTGTTCAAGGATAGAAATGACTGAACTGCCTTTGACACTGAAGATATGACACATCTTTCTCATCCCTTATTCTTTTTAGATAAAAGAATACCTCTCTTGTTGTTTTAATGAGTCCAAGAAAGAATGAAAACTCAATAGATCCAACCATGTAAAAATTTAACGAGCCCATGGGAGGAAGACTCAGGACCTTCTTCATTGTTTATAGAGTTTGAAGAAGAGATAGAAGATTACTCTATATTACTAATCTCTAGATTTTAATATCGAGCTGAGATATGTTCCTACTCGCCGGTGTTTTCAATTTTAAGGAGTCTGAAAAACTTAAACAATAACTCCATATACCTGATCGTGGGTTTTAATATCGATCCCAAGCAGATTAATGCTCGCCGGTGTTTTCCTGTTTATAGAATCTGAAAAACTTAAACAATTCTCTTTACACCTATTCATGGATTTTATATCGAGCCCGGATTGGTCTGTGCTCGGCGGTGTTTTCTTGTTTATAGAGCCTAAAAACCCTAAAGAAAGGCTCCAAAGGGTCCTTTTTCGTAAAGTTAGTCTCCTCCCCTGAAAAAGTATAAAACAATGGAAGAAGAACTCTTCTAGCGCATACAGGAGTATACCTAGAGTATACATTTTCCGTAGTTGATCCACCAAGGCCCGGAAAAGGGGTAATTCTATACCTGAGTGGATGAGCCTTCAATTACTTTAACGAGCTTGAAGAGGACAAGTTTGCTCGGCAATCTTGTCATATTTAAAGAGTCTAACAAGAGCTTATAGAGAACTCTATAGGAATCCTTTTCGTAAAATTTTAACGAGCCCAAAAAAGTAAACTCGTGACCTCCTTACTGTTTTTAACGAGCTCAAAGGAGAGATGGAAGAATGCTCGTAGCCTCCTTACTATTTTTAATGAGCTCGAAGGAAAGGTGAAAGAATTCTCGTAGCCTCCTTACTATTTTTAACAAGCTCGAAGGAAAGGTGGAAGACTGCTCGAAGACTCCTCAAGTAGGGTCAATTCCTGGGATCTCATGATGAGGCCGGGCAAAGATGTCACGGAAATCATTAAAAAGATTGGTGTACAGAATGATCTTGTCAAGATAACAGTCCGCTCCAATAAAGATATGTTCTGTGACCCCAGGTTCAGTGGGAATGTTAATGGGGATGGTTCTCACTGCACTCGTCCTATTCCCTTCAGCAAAAATAGCTTGTGAAGTGGAAAGGACAGAGGACCAATCAGCATTCTCACCGGGTCTCGTAGGGAACTCACCTCTCTCTATCAGGTTTAGAACAGGAAGTAGATAGGTCCTGGGGTGTAAATGTTCCCAAGGTTGTCTCAGGCCTATCATGGCTTCAAAAAATGTTTCGTCAGAAGGAAAAAATGTTTCCAAACCATCAGGAGAGAGGGTAGAGTCCGTTGACCGTGCAAAAGCAGGGTCCATATCCGACTCGATAGAGACCAAAGGAGTCGGGATATGTTCTGTTGTAGGTTGTTGTGAATCCTCATGGGTTATCTCTGCAACGACTATAGGCACAGCTGGTTCTGGTTTAGTAGGAAGGATCCACAGATCAGTCTTTGAACCGACCGTGGAAGTTTCAATAGATGAACCTTCATTAGAACGCATAAAAAGAACAGGGGAGGGTAGGTCAAAAGTGCCTATTAACGACCCGTAAAGCCCTGCTCCTAAACTCTCACTTACTGGGGCAGATTAATCAACTAAAGGAATAGTAGTATCCGATGAAGTCTGGTTGTTTTTCTGAGAGAACGAAAGTTGGTCGACCGTAACGACCTTGCCTTCATGAGGGAACATAACAACTCGAAAAACTGCCGATGCGATGGCTCGCATGGCATATGTCCAGCTCCTGCCTAATAACATATTGTAATCAAGCGGAGCATCCAAAACGTCAATCTCTACAGCAACTGTCTTACCAGCCAATGTAATTTCAAACGATGGTAGAAATCCATGTGGACGGAAAGTCCTGCCATCGAAGGCAGTAAGCAGTGTGTTAGAGGGGGCTAGCTCAAAAGAACCCAAAGCTTTCCAACAAGAAATTGACATTACACAAGTAGACGCACCCTCATCTACGATAGCTTGTCTAATGGTCATTGGACCATGGACGAATTCTATCTGAAGGGCAACATGGTACGGCAACCGGTATTTGATATTAGCCATATCAAATCGTACAGACATGTTAGATGATTCCATACTTCCAATAGCTGCTAGAAGTGCATTTCGTTGTAAAGGACAACTTTGCAAGACTTCTAAGGTGGACATAGCACAAGGGGTCTGGGCTAGATCTTCAACCACGTTGTAGTTGGAAGCAGCCCGAATGTTGGGATTGTGCGATGCCTGCTTCAAGGCACCTTTCAGGATCTTAGGCAGTGGGTCCACATGTATGTGGAGTGGAGTGGAAGATTCTGGAAACTCCTTATCCTTCTTCTGTGCATCCGAGGTGTAATTCCTTTCTCTCGTTTGTAAGAAGTTTGATCAACTGAAGCATGAGTAGTGCCCCCAGCATTGGAGGTTCCAAAAGCTGAACCCTACCCCTTAGGGAATGGATATTTAAGTACAATAGGTTTCTTTTCTTGAAGTAACTTCTGGGCTTCTTCGAGTAGAGGGCATTGGTGAGTAAGGTGTTCCTGCTTACAAAGCTTACAAGGGAACTTAACCTTATTCTTCTCTTTTTTACCCTCCTCGGCATTCTCTTTGGGATTTTGATGGTTCCGCTCTCCTTTCTTGCCCTTCTTTTTGTTGTTGGGCTGTCGAGGGCCCTTTTGATTGTTCTGAACCTGGTTGACAGATTCAGAAGTAGAAGGAGAGGTTGTGACGGAAGAAACTTCTGTAGTTGATTGTTTGACAGATAAGGCATGAACCTGTTTGGTCAATGCTTCGAAAGCTGCAGAGTCAACTGAACCTACTATGCCTTCAGCATGCGGTCCAGGTTTAGGTTTACTCATATCAGTATTTGATCACGGTGCATCAGGTATGATTTCATAAAGTAACCTAGATTGTGCGTAAACAAGGTTTAACTGCTGGGTCTGTAAGATGGCTTCTTCCTCTGTAGACACTCCAGAAGTAGCTACTTCCTTATAAATATAAGGAAGGAGTGATTTCAAATACCACTCAAGAAGGATTTCTGGAGCTATGTTGGCTTTAATGAGCCTTTTCCGTCTTCGCCACTCCTGAATGTGATCAAATAAGTGAGTGGCTTTATTTTGTCTAAATGTAGACAAAAGGTCTTTTCTGGCATCATACCGAACAGGAAGCTGGAAGTGATTCAAAAAGACAGTCGTGACATCCCCAAAATTAAAGAATGTAGTTGCAGGTAACTCAATGTACCATTTGGTTGCAGCACCGGTTAAGGTCCTTTGGAACAGTCTCAACCTAATGGAATCTTCATTTAATGAGTTTGAGGAGAACCATAAATGGAAAGTAGTAGCATGATCACCAGGTTCCTCGCCAGTTTTGCCTTCGAATTTTGGAATGTCCAAAGGTAACTTGGTAGGAACAGGTGGCCATGTGGGGTTGTGATACACCGAATCGTTTGTCAACTTGGAAAGGTCTGGAAAATTTAGAGTTGCTAGAAACGGTAAACGAGGCCTGCAAAATGGCATTTGATAAGTTGGGGTCATAAAGGGGGAACCATCCATAGTCTGACCCGTGAACTGCTGGTAGGGGTTGCCACCGGCCATCTGCTGGTAGGGGTTTCCCCCAGTCATTTACTGGTAGGGGTTGCCCCCAGCCATCTGCTAGTAGGGGTTGCCCCCTGCCATCTGTTGTTGCGCAAAAGTATTATTGAAATATAGGTGCATTTTCCCCAGCGGAGTCGCCATTCTATTGTGGGGAAAATGCACCTATAGTTCAGGGGAGAAACTACCAACTTACGGTGATAAATATAGACTTACAAGCATTCTGCAAGTACAAAAAATAAGTGAAGAGATTAGGGTTTAGAGATGTATGCACCTTATTCAGAAGGTTGATCCTAGCTTTGCCTCCCTCGCTCTTCAATGCTTATCCAGTGTTGCACTGCCCACACCTTCCTTCAAGCTTGGCACTTCACGAAACCTAGATTCAAGGTCTCCTGCTTCTGTTCTCCAAGGATCCCAACCTCTAATAAGCTGTGCTAGGGTTTATGAGAAACTGAGGCACAAGAAAGGGGGATGAGGGTCTCCATTCCTCCAGCATAACAAAATTATATCTTGGTCCCTTCACATGGCCCTTCTACCCTCCTTATATAGTCAGTGAAGGAGAGGAAAAGAAGTTATAACTGCTCAGGAGGTTCCCCAACCAACTTAACTTACCCAAATTTTGAGATTTTGGCTTGTACAGGAGTGTGCTCTACTCTACAGTAGACAAAGTAGCGCACAACTGGAGGTGGGTGCTACTTTAATGAAGCGGAGTAGGGCATGGGCACTACTATCATGCCTGTGTACTAGCGCACATGTTGAAAAATGGCCAAAAACAAGCTTTTCTACTCATTTTCAGGAGATGGTTTGGTCTGGAAAAATGTTCCTAAGGGTTGTAATCATCAAATGGGTCAAGAATGAGGTAATTTCAACCATTTTTAGTGTCCCAAATGACCCCTCAATCCACAAGTGTCCTGTTGTGTGACTAAACTTGATCTCAAGAAGTGTCATGATGCGACCAAGGAATGTAAGTGTCATCACGGATGGAGAGGTGTCATTTTAAGCTATAACAGACATCACAATTTTGTTCGCACATTGAATTTTGAGGGCCCTTATATAACTTATTTTGTTACCTCCGGTTATAGTTTGGGAGTCTCAGGCGTTTGCTAGGCGATACATACCGGCTGTAGTGTCAGGAGGTCCTTTGAGCTAGTCCCCTGTTGTGTGCATTTTGGCTGTATCTTCTTTTAGGTGTGTGCTCTGTGACGATTTAGTGGGCCGTTAGGAGACGCTTATTTTTTGACTTTTTGAAGTCATCGTGGATTGAGATCCGGCTCCCTTCCGATCTCTTCAGTTGGATGGTTTACCAATTAGTGATCCGTCACAGTCTCTTCGTAAGAGACGTCAGAGGAATATCGCTGGTCCTTTATTCACATCTCACAAGCTTCAGAGAGCTCCCATTATGAGTTCCGCATCTGGCACGATGGGAGTTCCAGCGACTCTGTCCGGTGGCACAATGAGAAACTCCCCTCCTTGCACTCTGAGGAGTGGATGGAGGGGAGGTTCATCACACAACACTCCTCCTAGGTTTGGGACATCCCATCCCACTAGTAGGAACCTGTTTGATGATACATTGTCTTCAGGTTATCTCTATGGTTCATCTACGGGTATGTCAGGTTTTGGTTCTACGTCCATCTCTACGACCTCAGACCCTTTTTCATTGGGTATGCTCAGTTTCATGTCGACTGTTACTTACACCATGTCTGGTAGTCATGCTAGCGCTAGCATTGCGATTGGGGGCACTATACCCCCTTATACTGCTTATCAGTTTGGGATTGGTCACATCCCTCCATCTTCTTCGAATGTTGGAGGAGGGCCACCTCCTTCGTCAGCCTCTAGTGTTAGTGTGAATCCTCTCTCGAGTGTAGGTTTCATGGTAGGCATTGGATCTACGACTTATATCCCATCCATTAACCCATATGCCTCTATGCATGTGCCTGTGCCCACAAATGCTTATATGATTCAGAATCCTCCTCCTAGTACCTCGGTTCCCTGGGGTGGGAACATACCGTTTTCTTATGGCCCTCACTCGATTTTTTCTTATGCGTCAAGTGGTTATATGATACCCCATTCTTATGGAGGTAACTTTTATAATTATTCAGTTGGTTTCGGTCCTTATTCTATTCCCCCCTATGAGGCCCATTCCATGCATATGCGTATGTATCCTAACATGGGTCAGTTTGGAGGAGCATATCATCCTTCTGGTCACGGTCATGGTTTATATCAAAGTTCATCGGCACCTCAGGTTTTGACTTCGATGTACATAGTCCCACCGTCCATTTCACAAAGTCAGTCTCTTTTGGGAGTTCGTAATCAAGCTTCATAGCCTCAGCTCCCGTTCCTCGCTAGGTTAAATTTTCCCGATCTTTTGAAGCTCATGAATGTTCCAGTGTATCATGACTATACATGGCCCCCAGTCCCCGCTAATCTCCCTTTCGATGTTCCAAAGTTTGAATGGAAGAAGGGTGAGGATCCAGGTAATCACGTCACCACTTTTAATTTATGGTGCTCCTCGAATTCCTTGAACCACGATTCTATCCTTTTGAGGCTATTTCAACGCACCCTTACGGGGGCTGCTGTGAAATGGTATGTCGAGTTGCTTGGGGGAACAAATAGGAGTTTCAACAATTTGGCTTCGGTTTTTCTTGATCACTTTCAGTTGTCGGTTCGTTACGATATTGGTATTGAAATCTTATCCACCTTCCGCCAGGATAAAGCCACACATATCTCTGATCATATTCAAGAGTGGCACCGATAAAAGAGGTTAGTGAAAGCCAACATTCCTCCAGAGTTTCTCTTGGAATGGTTCCTCAAGTCTTTGCTCCCTTACATTTCAAATGATGTCTCTTTGTCCAGAATTATGACTAAGGAACAAGCCATTTTTAAAGCCCATCAGTTAGACCTAGTCTATGCTCAATGTGGAATTTTGTATGACATTATACCTGATGCACCACGATCAAGACATGACCCCAAGCCCATTCCTGGACCGCATGCTGATGGCATTGTTGGTTCCACAAGTGCTCATCCCGTAGATATGGTTACGAATCAGATGCAAAATGTGTCTATTAACCAATCTACCCCTGGACAGGCTCATGCCTCGTCCATTTCCACCCAATCGTCTAATACACATTCTGTATAATCAAGTGAACCCATCTAGTAACCACCAACCTGGTGGGAAAAAGAAGAGGAAGAATAACCGTAGGGGTGGGAACAATAGGAATAACCCTAAGAAAGAGATCGCTAACCCTCCTCTGGATGGCGGAATTGATAGTGGGGACCGCAAGCCTAAGCATAAGTTGAAGTTTCCTTGTAAACTTTGCTCGGAAGATCACCTTACACATTTGTGTCCTCGTATGGAGGAAGCATTGAAGCACATCGTACATAGCCTACATGTGCTGATAAATCCCCTTCCACATCATTAAAATATGGCTTCTAGTGCTTCCATCGCTGGTCATGGGACTGTTGAAACTTCAACTTCTTCTACCCATGATGGCGGTTTTGGATGTGTTAACATGGTTAAATTTGAGGTTTGTATTGCTACTCGCTCGCGTGATTATGGAGCTCCACAACCTTCTTTGGGGAATGAGCCCCCTCCACCTGAGACTCCATTGCATATCGAGAAACCCAATGCTATGCCACGGATACCGAAAGGTGTACTTAAGCGCTCAGCGCACAATCCTAATGCCCGAGCCACCCAAAACTACTCAATTGTGGAAGATCTGGGCCAGAATCCATGTACTATGTCGGCTCTTGAGGTTCTCCAGGATTTTCCTTCACAAAGTAACGCCCTTTTATGTGCTTTGGGAGTCCTTGATTCCCCTAACCTGGATGTTATCATGTTTGACACTACTAATGTTCAGCCTCGATTTCCCTATCATGTGGCTTTCCAAGTTCATGTTAGGTGCCTAGAGATGATCGTTAAGCGTACTATGGTTGACGAAGGTGCCTCCACTTCAGTAGTGTCTTTAGCTTGTTGGAAGGCTCTTGGCTCTCCCACGTTGTCGAAATCTATGACCATGCTTACTACATTCGATGGTCGCTCTTTCAGGCCGCATGGTATTATCCCCTCCCTTGAGGTCCACTTGGGTGGGAAGACCATGCCTATAGAGGTCGAGGTGGTCGATACTCCCCTTGACTATAACCTTTTACTGGGTCGGAATTGGATCTACGCTATGAGAGTGATTGTGTCCTTTTTTTTTAGAGTTATCTACTTTCCCCACGAAGGCAAGATTGTGACCGTCGATCAGCTAGCTTTTACTAGTTCTAGTCCCGTAGCATCACCAGGAACTGTAGTTCCTCAGATTGAAAATTCTCAGCCGGAAACTGAGAATGTTGGTGTAGATTTGTATTCCTCCTTGATGGGATCTTTCGACTTTACTGCACCAATCTCCTTTATAGGAACCATCTCCGATGATTCTCCTTCCTCTTTGAATAATGTACCATTCTGGACATCGTACTTTAATGATCCATGGAATCTACCTTCCACAGGTTCCCCATCGGGAGACATTTCGCACATTGGAATGGCTATGCCCTTGTCTACAGCTGAGCCTGATTATCGTAATATTCAACAAGTCACTACAGAGCCATATCTCTCTTCTTCAGGGATAGAGGAAGAAGATCCCGTTATGTTGCCCGCATGGGTAGTCGGCTCGTCTTGTTCACATGACTGCCTTGATGGTACTTTACCTTCAGATGAAGCCATCATTGAGGCCATGAATGGAAATGACAATCCTTGGGAGGACCTTCATCATAGATCTTATTTCTTTCCCAACCTTGATCTTATTGAGCAAGATGAAAGTAATTCTACCACAATGATTTGTATCGGATCTTTCTTTACATATGTTTTAGATATGATCTTGGTACTAATGTTTCTTGGAGACAGGATTCTTAGCTAGACTTATGCTTGCTTACTGGTCCTTTTCGACACTTTGTTCGATCATGTCGGGTATATTCGGAACCTTGCATATAGGTTTAGGCTTCCTCGTTGTTATGATGCATTTGAACCTTTTTCCATCCAAATTCACAAAAGGTTCGAACCCGTTGGCCATTGGTGTGTTAGCCATCTGTATATGCATTGTGCACCAGTCCGAAAACAAAGCCTACCTAACATGGGTCACCCTATTCAACACTCTTATGCCATTTTGGTTCCCATGCTGAGTTTTTGTCATAAGCTCGAGAGCCTTTTTAGATTTCCCATGACTTTGAGAAGAAGCCTCATATCTTTCTTTCTCATATATTTCTAGCCATCCCTGATAAGGATCCCATTTTTGTGTTTAAGTCGCATGTGCATTTATTTTGATCCTGCTTGCGCTAATGAGCCTGATGCCGACTTCCACACTTTTAGCTCGTTATATAAGCCTCCATCTATGATCTCATTTATGTTAAGCTATGTATCACTTTGACTTTGTTATTTCACATCCTTTCCCTGGAGGAGACACCCCCTGAGTATCCTTATCTTGTTCATGTTCCTTGCATTATGTATATCTTCGTTCCATGCGCTTGGAGCTAGTCTCGCATATCCCTGACACTCGTCTGCTCCCATGACGAGCATTCTTCCACCTTTACTTCGAGCTTGTTAAAAATAGTAAGGAGGTTATGAGCATTCTTCCATCTCTCCTTTGAGCTCGTTAAAAAAAGTAAGGAGGTCATGAGTAAACTTGTCATTTCAGACTCGTTAAAGGATTTGAAGTGACATCAATTTAGGTATACGTTTACCCCTTTTCCTGACCTTTGTGGATTAATTACGAAAAAGGTATACTCTAGTCATATGTGACTAGAAGATTTCTTCTCTCATTGTTTTACACGTTTTCGGGTGAGAAGACTAACTTTAGGAAAAAGGACTCCCCTTTTATGTCGAGTTGTGAATGCATTGCATTATCCTGCTTTGCTTTGAGCCTTGTGTCAACTCCCGATTTCTCAGTTATTAGACATTTTCCAGTGCACTTTTCCTTCCAATCCAAGCAGAGCCTTAATTTATCTTTTGCATCTTGATGACCCTTTACCTTGAGGGAACACCCCCCCCGCGAGTGTCTATATCCCGCACATGCTTCCTTGCATTGAGCATAGGTATGTTCCATTTTGTGATGCACCTGCAACAATTAATTAATAAGAATATGTGAAATAGCAGAAATGACAGAACTCAGAATCACTTTTATATTGATCATGGGCCACTTCGAGGGGGCAACCTCCTTTGAGCAAGCTCAATACAATTAACTTCACGGTTCCTTCAATGACCTCAACACATACTTATATACTAAGTCTATGCCAAATACTATGAGTCAAAACCATGGGACATATAATACTACGGGACGACTTACAAAGCATATGCGTCCATACTATGGGTCAATACTATGGGCTAATATAAACTACGGATCAACAAATACTACTGGACGACTTACAAAGCATATGCGTCCAACAACAATATACTAACATAGTAAAGAGAAGGGTTGACATAGGTTCCTAACATCCCCTCTCCCTTAGAAAAAGCTTTGTCCTCAAAGATTTGGTTGGAGAAATTGCTGCAGAATCTGAAGGAGTGGTTCTCCGGTAGCAGCCTCGGGTTGCATTTCGGGCCACTGACGCCTTTGGAGTGTCAAGGAGGATTGCTTGGAAGGTTGTAGATGAAGAAGAACCCTGTCAGCTGTGTGGAAAATGCGCTCAAAACGGTGCTGATCGGCTTGTTGTTTCAGGCGAATTCTGGCCATGTGAAGATTGTCCTGCAGAATGAGAAGAATCTGATCGCGGTTGCGAAGAACTGAGTCAATTTCCTGAACTGGGGAGCTGCTAAGGGTGTATGGAAGAAGAACTGGCGGTGTGTTTCCATAGACTGCTTCATATGGTGTCCTTTGAGATGTGGTATTGTACCACCAGAGCGCTGCTAGGAAATCCATAGAAATAGTTGGCCAAAGCTGTGTAGGGATGGGAAAGGGTTTGAGCAATCCCAAAAGGAGTGTCGTTTCACCCTTGTTGACTTGGAAAGTATCATCGTCAGCCACCATCTGTTGAATTGTCATTTTTAGTCCCTGCCAAAAGAAGTTACGTTGTTCCCGGTCATACATTTTGCAGAACCCAGAGTGCCTTGTTGATGAAGAAGCATGGAGTTCATAGAAGAGAGAGCCATGTTGAACATATTGCAACCAATTGGGAACAAGCAGAGAAAGAGTTGTAAGAGAAAATGGGTCATCAATTGTGCGAGAAGGAGCATCTTCCACCATATTGTCCTTACCCTTCTTGTAAGTGATCACATAGGGATAACCCATGAGTTGGATAACCCATTTCAGGTGTGTTGGGGAGGAGACCCATTATGCCAGAAAATTTTCCAGACTCTGGAGATCAGTCTTGATGCAGAAATAATTCCCTAATAGGTATGGCTGCCACTTCTGTACTGCATGCAAAATAGCCATCATTTCCTACTGAGAGGTAGATGTGGCTAAATTCTTACCAGAAAGGTCTCTTGAAGGCAGCAAGCGCATTGGTTCAGCAAAGATACCTGTATATCTATCCAAGGAAGTAGTGGAGACTGTTGATGGGTGCATCTGAATGGAATTGAGCTGAGTGATGACACCATGTGAATTCTTCTTAAGTATTTTTTCCAGGCGATGTGAACTGATGATGCAGAGAGACCCTGGTTGTAATCCCATAAATTTGTGTTGTGCCCCATTGACTTTAAACTGCATCCAAAGTTCAGCAAAATCCCATAAGATGGGGCCAAGTGTGCGTAACCATTGAACGCCCAAAACCACATCACATCCGTTTAAGGACAAGGCAAACATGTCAGAGCGTAGGTTATAATCTTCCATAGAGATACGCACATTGTGACACTTCCCCTTGCAAGGTAAGGTGCCCCCATTGGCAACCATGACTTCAAAGTTGGAGCAAGGATGGACAAAACAATCATCCTGTTTGGCAATCCGAGGATCAATGAAGTTATGAGTGCTACCAGAATCAATGAGTATGGTAAGAGGGAGCTTCTTGAAGTATCCCCTGACCCGCATTGTTTGTGGGGTGGTGACGCCGGTTACATCATGGAGAGAGATCTCGGGTGGGTTGTCCTGAGATGGGGTGTCAACAGGCGGGTGTTGAATGTCGACTTGATCATCTACTGTATCTGTAGCTTCTTCACCAAGTTCTAAGGCAGGTGGAGAATCCACATCCAAGAGATAGAGCTTTTGTTGAACACATCTATGTCCCCGAGTGAATTTCTCATCACAATTATAGCAAAGCCCTTTTTCTTGGCGTGCCTGCATTTCTATTTTATACAAATGCTTGATAGGAGTTGGTTGAGGAGAAGGCGTGATGGGAGGTCATTGGGAACCCATATTTCTGAAGGGAACAAAGGTGGGTTTGGAGCATTGTTGAGCTGTGATCTTGTCCTCGGCCAGCTTAGCCAACCCTAGGACTTCCATCATTGTGTTGGGACAAAACATTTTTACCTCTGAGCGGATTTTATCCTTGAGACCACTGATAAAACAACTCCTGTAGAATTCATCAGACAATCCTTCTGTGTGATTGGCTAATTTCTCAAATTCTGTCTGATACTCTCTCACTGTGCCAATTTGGTGAAGTTTAGTGAGTGCTCATGTGAAATCATCAAAAGCACTAGGACGAAATCGTGGCAAAATGAGTTGGCAAAAATCTGTCCAGTTTGGCTCGGGATGAGCTTTGATGTACCAACGGTACCATTGAAGGGCTTCATGTTCCAAATGAAAGGATGCAAGTGGAACTTTCTTGACATCAGAAGTATTATGCAGACTGAAATATTGTTCTGCTGGATATATCCATTCAGTCGAATCAGTACCATTGAAGCGAGGAAAATCAAGCTTCGGCCCACGAAAATTGCTGGAAGAAGAGAACCCGGTGGCTGCAAAAGATTTTGGCTGTCTGGTATTGTTCATGGCTAAATGCTGAAGATGGAGGCTGAGAAATTTTTCATCCAGATCTTCGAGTTTGGTTAGGATGGCTGCAAGTGATTCCTCCATGGTGTGTGCTCCTGCACGGGTGACAACCATAACCAGGTTTTTTTTTTTTTGGTGGAATGGGTAGAAAAACACAAACAGAAGCTGATTAATAAAGGAAAATTTGGATTGGGGAAACAATCTGAGGGGTAATTGGGGTTTGACTAGATTTTGGACACTGTCGAAAGGACAAGAAAGCAAAAAGGGGGATTTCAGAAGTGGGGTGATAGAGTGAGAAAATTTGGCAGAGAGGGACAAAGAAGCAGAATTCAGAAAGGAACTCTGTGGTAAAATTTGAAGGTGATTGGGTGAAATCTGACGAAGTTATGGCAAACCCTAAAAATAGACAAATGTGGGATTTCAGGTTTTGGGAAGGGGAATTGGGGATAGGGTCCTCATGAATGAAAGATGCAGAATGGAATGACAGGGGTTCCCTGAAAATTTCAAGGGAAACCGAGTGAAAACAAGGGAGATATGGAGAAAAAACTGAATTTATTTATTTATTTTTTTTTTTTTTTTTTCAGAAATGGATCGGCAACAACGGCGCGGAAGGGATCCGCAATAGATGGATCTGCAACGGTGCGGAAGGGATCGAAAATGGTTGGATCTGAAACAGCGACTGGATCTGGAATGATTTTTTTTTATTTTTTATGGAGATATGGAGAAAAAACTTTTTTTTTTTTTTATAGAAATGGATCGGCAATAGCGGCGCGGAAGGGATCCGCAATAGATGGATCTGCAACGGTGCGGAAGGGATCGAAAATGGATGGATCTGAAACGGCGACTGGATCTGGAACTTTTTTTTTTTTTCCAGAAATGGATCGGCAACAGCGGCGCGGAAGGGATCCGCAACAGATGGATCTGCAACGGTGCGGAAGGGATCAAAAATGGTTGGAGCTGAAACGACGACTGGATCTGGAACGACTTTTAGAATAGATTTGAAACGACTGGATTTGGAGCAGAAGTGATCGGCAACAGTTCAACTGAAAATAAATATGGACCCCAGGTATGTGCGGCTTCCTAACAGTTCAGGGGTTTCACTCGGCCACCAATGCTATTTGACAGCTTGCATATTGGGGCAGTACCTCTCACTCCACGGCTTAGGTAAAACTGATAACTGCTTTGCCACAAACGACAGCTCTTGGTTTACCTCACAGGTGGGAACTAGTCAATCAGGTAGGGGTCATTTCCCTTTTCGCTGGCAGGTCCTCTCAATGGGCCAGCTACTTCGGGGTTCCTGTGGTACTCCTCACAATGATTTTTAGGGCTTATGCCCAATTACTTCCCACAGTTAAGCGGATAGGGATTATTCTTAAATCCGAACCTGCAACAGATGCAAAAACAAATTTGGCAGAAATTTCACCCAACAAGCCCAAGAAAGTGCTCTGATACCAGATGTGATGCACCTGCAACAATTAATTAATAAGAATATGTGAAATAGCAGAAATGACAGAACTCAAAATCACTTTTATATTGATCACGGGCCACTTCGAGGGGGCAACCTCCTTTGAGCAAGCTCAATACAATTAACTTCACGGTGGCTTCAATGACCTCAACACATACTTATATACTAAGTCTATGCCAAATACTATGAGTCAAAACCATGGGACATATAATACTACGGGACGACTTACAAAGCATATGAGTCCAATACTATGGGTCAATACTATGGGCTAATATAAACTACGGATCAACAAATACTACGGGACCACTTACAAAGCATATGCGTCCAACAACAATATACTAACATAGTAAAGAGAAGGGTTGACATAGGTTCCTAACACATTTCCTGGAACTAGCTTGCTTTCCTGTGACACTCGTTCCCTCACTTGTTGTACCATAAGCAATTGTATTCTTTTTCAAGCTTTAGAATATGAAAAAGACAAAAAAATCATATAATTTAAAAAGCCGGATGAGAAAATTTTACTACCTTCTATTGGCAGTTGTCGTGTCGCCTTTGAACAAAGCATTCATCTCCACTCCATGTATCATGAATCAGGACATTAGTATGATCTTAGGAAGCTGTACTCGTTTCTCAGATATTACTCCACCAACTGGTTAAGATTCCAGTCATTATGGAACCTTTGTTGATGCCTCATGCATCACAAAGTATTATCAGTATCTAGTGCTTGAGTCTGTGTTGCCTAAGTCTATCCATCTGTTCATGCTCTTGTTCAAAGGAATTTTTGAAACCAGAGTCGGCCACTCCCCAACTCTCTTGACTATTGCATGTCGGCCATCCCTTATGAGTCCAGTTCAATCTATTAGTCCAAGTTCTTCTAAATATTTCAGTGTAGCTGCTACCTCATGCTGGTTGATGGGGGATCCATTAATGCCCTCCTTCTACTGAATCTCATTCCATCGACTCCAACTCATTTGTTCTGGAATCGAGATTTAGAGTCCATTGATTACCTTGAGGCTTGCATTCATTAGTGGTAGGTTCTCTCGCCATTGACAGATTTGGAATTCATCAATGTCCCCTGATCAATGGATTCATCAAGTGTTCGACCTCAACACCTCTATTCACACTTGGTGAATGTACTATGTGCCTTGATGCCCATTTTTATTATTGGTGGGTTATCTCGCGTCTGTTAATGGTATACATCAATGACTGGTAATCAGACGATGTCACATCAGGTTCGACATCAACACCCTTATCCACTTGATGGGGCATTCACCATAGATGATTTGTGTAGAAGACCCCAGAATTTAGTGCCATTCAATATGCTACTGGTGATTGTGATCATACTTATGGGAGATTATTCTCATACATCAACAGTTTGTACCATCATTCTGCATCAGTTGTTTCCTCTTCAGTAGGAGACCATATCTTACTGTATATGGGTTATGGATATGACCACTCATGACATGTATTCACTATGTACTTCCTATTCATGGCCATTGTATTAGATTGCTATGTATTGTACCGATATGTACACAGAGATATCATTGTATTATGACAAGTGGGCTACTCCTTCCATTTGTGTCTCCATCACTCCACTTCTGATATTCATAATGTATTTAGGCCATCGTAGTACCTTCTCCGACCCCACACATTAGGGGGCATCCGTTACACCGTATTTTTCCACCTTGTGAGCATTTATATGCTTTGTCTTCCCTTACCTATTTATAGACTCAAAACCATACTTGTGGTTCTCCTTGAACCCATTTTTCCCTATTTTTCCTCCTGTATGTGAGCTACTTTAGTACACCTCGCGTATACGCACGCTGCCTCACTACATCCTGCGTACATCGAATTTTTGGTAAATGAAAGTAAAAACTCTATATTTCACTCCAAAAAGCGGCCATTGTGACCTTTGGCCCTCCATGTATCTCGAAACGACTTGATCAGATGTTTCACTTGCCTCTGGAGGGTTATATATTGAGCTCGTATGGTACATGGAAGGAGGAGAATGAGAGAGCACCGAAACAATATTGGAATTTTTCCATAGTTTGAGTCTACATCCATTGATCCTAGTTGTTGTGAACCATTTATGTTCACCTACTAAACTCTTCCATATCTTGTGAAGGATTCGCTCCTTTAGTCGTGAGTTTGCCATTGCATGGGGGATTGAAGTGGTGGAGGCACAAGTGGAGGGACCTAGTTCTTGGTTCAGATGAGTTGTCGACAAGAGGCTGTATCTTGTAATTCTTGTTCATATTAATAGAAATACTCATTTTCTCATCCAATTGATATTGTGAATGATTGTTTATTATCATTTCGTACATTTGCTTATATATATCATGGATTATGCTATTGTATATGCTAACATATTTCATATATCATATGCACTTGCTTGTGTTTATTGTTGAGACTAAGCTGCAAGTTCAAGTGTGGTGATTTGAAAACTCAACGGGGATCTTCATCAGACATTCGATTGAAAGTAGGTCTTTTATTCCAATTCTTAGCATTTACATTTATATAGAATACATTGGGAAATGAGTTGATTTCTGGAGGTCATCTGTCTGTTGTGGTCTACCCCAAGCCATAGGAAGCTTTTCTCTGTAATAGATAGCAAATCTAAAGGAATATTGGACATTATTCATTCTGACATTTGTGGACCTATGTCTACCACTTCACTAAGCGGGTATGTTTATTATGCTTCTTTTATTGATGATTACTCCCACAAAACATGGATTTATTTTCTAAAGAATAAGAATGAAGTTTTTGAAAATTTTAAAGAGTTTAAGGCTCTTGTAGAAAACCTCTTTGAAAAGAAGATCAAGATTCTAAGGAGAGATAATGGAGGGGAATGCACTTCAGGTGATTTCAAATATTTCTGTAAACAAGAAGGGATTAAGAGGGAGCTTACTATTCCCTATAATCAACAACAGAATGGTGTAGCTAAAAGGAAGAACAAAACTATCATGAAAGCAGTGAAGGCCATGATCCATGATCAAGACCTACCCATGCATCTATGGGTTGAAGCAGCTAGAACCACAGTCTATGTACATAATAGAATCTCTGACCGTGCTCTTGGAAACAAGACCCAAAAACAGATGTTTACCGGTGCAAATCCTGAAGTCAATCATCTAAAGATATTTGGATGTCCAGTATTTATTCACATTCCAAAAGAGAAGGGATCAAAGTTGGAGCCTTCAGGAAATAAGGGAATATGTGTGGGTTACAATGAGCAATCAAAGTCTTACCGTATCTACATCCTAGGATACCGCCATATTGAGCTTAGTAGAGATGTTACATTTGATGAAGACACAACTTTAGACGGAGCATGAATCTCCTAGAGTTATAGAAACTAATAATGTACCAGACAGAAATATTCAAGAGGAACCTATTCAAGAGGATCATGACATGGAAGAACCTTAGAGACCTGAGGAAACACCTCATGAGGAAAATCCATGAAAGAGAAGACCAGCTTGGGAAAGAGAAATAATACAATATGCAGGAAGATATGGTGCCCCAGATGGAACCAGTAGAGAAAGCAAGAGACCAAGGGCATATTCCAGTTATGTAGCCTTGATGTGTAACCTTGTTGAAGAAGAACCTACATGTTTTGAAGATGAAGTAAAGAAAAAGGATTGGTTGGATTCCATGAATGAAGAATACCAATCCATCATTAAGAATGATGTTTGGGATGTGATACCAGGACCGAAGGATAAGTCAGTTGTTTCGTCAAAATGGATCTTCAAAAAAAAACACTCAGTAGCCGAAAGCATTGAAAAGTAAAAGGAAATTTTTGTAGCCCAAGGGTTCTCTTAGAAGGAAGGAATTGATTATGAGGAGACCTTTTCTCCCGTGGCCAGCTATACCTCAATTAGAACCATCCTTTCCTTGGAAGCTAAGATGCAATGGAAGTTACATCAGATGGATGTAAAGACAACTTTCATGAATGGAAAAATAAAAGAAGAGGTATACATCGAGCAACCAGAATGATTTGAAACAGATGACAGAAAAACACATGTATGTAAACTTAAGTAAGCTTTATATGGGTTGAAGCAAGCACCCGGAGCATGGTATGGAAGAATTGATGGCTTCCTAATGAGCTTGGGCTTTACCAAGAGTAAAGCAGATTCTAATATTTATTATAAGGTCATAGATGATGAACCTATGATACTACTATTGTATGTGGAGGATTTGTTCTTAACAGGAGAAGACAATCCCATCACTGAATGTAAGAAGAATCTTGCTGCATAATTTGAGATGAAAGACCTTGGGATGATGCGTTATTTTCTAGGTCTTGAAGTATGGCAGTTTCTAGTTCAGATTTTCCTAAATCAAGGAAAATATATTATTGAGCTCCTAAAGAGATTTGGGATGTTGGATTGCAAGGCCATGACCACTCCGATTGTGACAAAATTGAAGCTCCTAAATGATGCTTCAGCAGAGACAGTAGATGTCACGATGTATAGACAGATTATTGGATCATTGATGTATTTGACCAATACTAGACTAGACATATGTTTTGTTGGGAACACCTTGAGCCAGTATATGGTGGAGCCCAGGCATTTTCACCTGATTGCAACAAAACATGTGGTGAGGTACCTAAAAGGTACATTGGACTATGGACTCAGATATGCTTTAGATAGTGAGTTCAGACTGTACGGAGATACAGACTTAGATTGGGTTGGAAGTGCCGAAGATAGAAAAAGCGCTTCAGGATGTTGCTTTATTTTGGGATCAGGTATGATCTCATGGCTCAGTAGAAAGAATCCTTCTGTTTCTCTTAGTACAACAAAAGTTGAATACGTAGCAGCATGTTCAGGTTGTAGCAAAGTAGTGTGGCTTCACAATATGTTGGCAAGATTGTTCGATGCAGAGATAGATGTGACTGATATTCTCTGTGACAATCATAGTTGTATCAAGATGACAGAGAATCCAGTATTCCATGATAGATTGAAGCATATCGAGATCATGTTTCACTATATCTGGGATATGGTGCATAAGGGAGCTATAAATCTCAAGTATGTTCCTACAGAGGAACAAGTTGTTGATGTGTTTAATAAGCCTATGCCTCGCATAAAGTTTGAATACTTTCGAGACAAGCTTGGTGTGGTACAAAAGGACTTCCCTCGAAAAAGGGAGTGATAGTGATTCCAATCCTTTCTAACTGAAGATCAGTACTTGCCGATTGATAGTGATTCCAGTACTTTCCTACTGAATATCAGTATTTTCCAATTGACAGTAATTCCATTCCTTGTCAACTGAAGATCAGTACTTTCCGACTGATAGTGATTCCGGTCCTTGTCGACTGAAGATCAGTACTTGCCAAATGATAGTGATTCCAGTCCTTGTCGACTGAAGATCAATACTTTCCGACTAATAGTGATTTCAGTCCTTGTTGACTGAATATCAGTACTTGCCAAATGATAGTGATTCCAATCCCTGTCGACTGAGGATCAGTACTTGCCGACTCATATTGATTCCAGTCCTTGTTGACTGAAGATTAGTACTTGCTGACTGATATTGATTCCAGTCCTTGTCGACTGAAGATCAGTACTTGCCGACTGATACTAATTCCAGTCCTTGTCGACTGAAGATTAATACTTTCCAACTCATATTGATTCCAGTCCTTTTCGAATGAATATCAATACTTTTCGACTGATAGTGATTCCAGTACTTTCCTACTGAAGATCAGTACTTGCCGACTGATAGTGATTCCAGTCCTTGTCGACTGAAGATCAGTACTTTTTGACTGATAGTGATTCCAGTCCTTGTCGGCTGAAGATCAATACTTTTCGACTGATAATGATTCCAGTACTTTCCTACTGAAGATCAATACTTGCAGACTGATAGTGATTCCAGTCTTTACCGACTAAAGATCAGTACTTGTCGACTGATAGTGTTATCCCGGTACTTGCCAAATGGTAATGTTATCTCAGTACTTGCCGACTAATGATGTTGCTGTTCCAGTACTTTTTTACTGATGATTGTTGTTGTTCCAGTATTTACTTACTGATGATTGTTGTTCCAGTACTTGCAGACTGATGATTGATGTTGTTCCAGTGTTCATACACTGATGATGATGTTGATGGTGATATTCAAACAGACGATGATGACGTTGATGGTGATATTCCAACAGATGATGATGATGATGGTGATGGTGATATTCTAGCAGACGATAATGATGATGTTGATAGTGATATTCCAGCAGGCAATGATGATGATGCTAATGGTGATATTCCAGCAAACGCCGATGATGATGTTGATGGTGATGTTCCAACAAATGATGTTGATGATACCCCAGACATATGATGATGTTCCAAAAAATTCCTATGACATATAGAGATTCACAAGTCAGTTGGACAGTTGTTGATGATGTTGATGTTGCATGCATAATACTTTCCTAGTTAAGAGGGAGTATTAAAGAAATGTAACTGCGAAAGATATTCTAAATGTATTTGTCTATTGTATTATTATATTCCTCCTTCTGGAGATGTCATTGATGTAATTGATAATGTAAGAGTCATTGAAAGAGTCAATGTAAACCCTAACTGTTAGGTCATCTTGGAAATAACTAGAAAAGAATATTTTATTGTAAAGTGTACAGGTCGGCCCGGTTAGGTGAGTTAAATCTGACCTAATTATTAAAAAGGTCAAGTCACTTGTTAAGTATAAATAGGGGTTTGAGTTGATCATTTGTAACACTCATCTCACTCACTCAAGTTCACATGGGAGAGAGAGAAGTTTGCACAAGTGAAGGAGATGAGTTGATTTTGTCGTGGGGCTTTATCTTGTACTTGTGAATTCTATATTGGGGAAGTTTTGTGGGGTTTTCTCCCATGTGGTTTCCCCGAGAGAAATATTGTGTTCTTTGTGTTCGTTGTGCTTGTATTTATTTCAGTGATTAGATTGTTTAAGTTTATTATGCTAAACAAGTGAAAAACTAAAAAAAGATAAGTATTCTCTTTCATTTGAATCTAATTTTTTTTATTTAATGCCTTTTATAATTATGCTTATATATGGATTTCATGTGTGTGTGGCTCAAGTTTACCTCCACTATGTGTTTTTATTTTGCATCTACACATGTATTTTACCTATTAGAAATTCATAATATGGTTATGGGGGGGATATTTGGAATCATCTAGTTTGTTAATGTCCCCTCCCATTAGTTAGTTTGGGTGAAGGGGACATTACAAAGCTGAAGTATTCTACTAAATGGGTGGTTTTAGGATGACCACAAACTCTAGAACTTGGCGATAACTCTATTATTGGATCAACGGTTCCCTATGGAAATTGGTGCTAATTGTGGTTTGCTCAGTGGTTCTCTTAGGAACTTGTCCCGAAGGCTTAGCAGTTCCCTATGGAAGGCCTCACTGGAACAACGCTTTGAATATGGCTCTGACTCTGTCTAGATGGCTTTGGCTTGAGGCTCTAGAAATTGGCACAAAGGTATGGATATGGCTTTAGAACTGGTTTAGGCTCACTTGTTCTGACTCTCTTGTTCTCACTCACTTTTTTTATACTATCAATTATTCCCTCCTATCAAGAACAAGGTGAGAAGAAGAAGATATCTCAACTACAAAATGTGTCATTACTCGAGAATGAATTCTTCAGTATGACATATATATCTTCTTGGCTGGTGAAAATCTTTACCAAGAAGTGATCCACCCATAGTGAATCTTCTTTCTTGCAGGTTTCTTCAAAATGAAGCAACTATATGAAGAGTGGTTATGCTTTCCACAATGCTTACAAGGGTGAAGATCAAAACATTGATCCTTTATATGGATAAATTGATCGAAATGTTGGAACTTTGAACTTTGAAATGGAGTCTATGAAGATGAATTTTATTTTAAGAACATATCACTCTGAAACTAGATTGGCCTGGAGTAATAAAGAATGTGAAATTCCATTTCCTTGTCATATCCAAGACCGGTTATGTGCTTGTTGTGTACAATCTCTTCCCAAGGTCTGTTGATGGGCTTGGAAAGAACATGTTGAACATGTGTTTGGAAAACATCATCTTATTTTTCTTTTGCTTTTGAATTCGCCTCATGATGTGCAAGCAGCTGAAAGGAATCACAAAGAACATTGTTCTGAACAAGAACAAGTTTATAATGTGTTTCTTCTTGTTGGACTTGTGACTCTAGCTGTAAAAACTCAAGTGTGTCTTGTGAATCTTGTACACAATTTTGAATATGAGTGAGAGTTTTCTTCTCGACCATGATATTGTTATCGAACAAAGAGATAAAGTAGAGTGTTCAATAACTCTACTAAACCATTAATTTTAGCCATTGATAAACTGTGATTGAAGAATCACTCAAATAAGTAATGGCTTCTTGCAACTCCACCCTTTTACAAAAAAAATCAACAAATCAAACTCAGTAGAGGGTGTTGAATTCTACCGAAAATGCACCCAAGTAAATTTCAATTCAAATTTCTTTCAATTTTGACACTTACAAGAGAATAGTGTTGGGATTCCCAATATGGCACATAATCAAATTGACTAACACAACCAAATACACAAGAGATAGATAAGTCACTTAGATTCATTTTTCATTAACATAATGTACATATAAATACAAGATGTATGATTATTGGTTTCATATCCCAAGGTTTCTCTTGGACTCCTCCCAATGAATCTTCCTATCCACCTATATGAATTTTCATATTTCTTAATTACACGGATGAGTAGTAAATAGAATAGCTAACTATAACATATTAGGTTTCCAACATTCTCTCCATTAATTTGAAAAGGGATGTATAGGAGTCCAAGTAGAGAGTTGATATCTAGAGATACAAATGGTTGAAATCAATGTTATCAGAACTGGACCGGTGATCGAACTGGTAGAGCCCAAAATGTAAACCATACCAAAAACTGGATCGGAACCGGAAAAAAAAAACGGGGAAAAAAACCAGTCGACCATAAAACACAAACTATTCCTATTTTGTAAAAACATATATGTATTCATGTGCATACATAATCTAAACCATTAATACACAAATATGCAAATTTTCTCATATATACAGCAAGTACGGGTGCAAATAACCAAAATAACACCGAGTGCAATACATCTTTGAAGTTCCGAACCAAAATACATTAATAAAGAGGCTCTAAATGGTCCCTAGAGTCGAAAAAATAAGCAAAGTATGGACTATCTGGTTCCATATGTAACCGGTCAAAACCAGCTGGTTCACAGCCAATTTGGTCAGTTTTGGCTGGTTCCATATGGAACCGGCCGATTCACTAATTATTATTTTAGTAATGAGTTATTTTTGTATTTTAGTCAATAAAATGTTATATCGAAAAAGATGCCATACATTTGTCCTAGTCTCTGAATTTCTGAAAGAGGCAAAACCTTTTCTTGAAAGTATCAATCTAGAAAACACAGTGAATCAATCTGCAACAACTTCACTTTGAAAAGATGATATGCAACCACTCCAAAATTTTCAATGTATTAAGGGATGTGAACCAGTACACAACAATTAAAATGATGATCAACAATAACACATAGACAATTGTTGTAGATATTTCTCCCTATGGATAAAGAGAAACTCTCTTAGGTCGGAGAGGTATAGATCGACTCTAAACTAAGAAAAAAAAGAAACAAATGCTACCTTGAGTTCCTAAACTAATATTCACAACGAGATTGAATGCATTCAGAAGAGATGAAAAACGTAACTTACCTTCCAATTCGACGTTTGTCCCGCTTCTAACTCTTGATCCCGAAGCTCCAATGTAGAACCTGTTGAAATAAAACAAAGGACAAGCATGCAATCTTCCAAATACCTTGAAGCAAAGGTTAAGTTCAAATCTAAACTAGATACATTTCACATCAAAGATTTATACAATACACATGAAATGGGAAAAACAAGACAAGTTATCTTATTAAGAAGCTTGAAAAGTGCTTCCAAAGGTTGCTTGATGTCCAAGCCAATCCTCCAGCTCCAAGTGCTTCCTCTAGCTATCTCTGCAGAAGTCTCAAGATCATAGGTTGGATGCCCCAAAAGTCCTCCCTTTGGCTCATGGAAGGCCTCTCTCTTATAGCATGTGGGAAGGTTAACCAACAAGAGAGAAATGTGGATCTATGGAGTGTTTAGTGGATCAGGCTAGCTAAACAGAGAGGAGAGTTGAGATCGAATCAGAGGTGGCAATCCCAATGATATCTGTCGACAGTTAAGATCCCAAAATCCAAGGCAAAAGATTAATTTTGGACTACCGCACCCCTAAGACTGAGCATAACGCGGTAGTACCGCGCCCCAGAGGAGGTGCAACACGCAGTAGTGTTGACTACCACATCCCTGTAGATGTGCAGGTAGTGGTAGTGCTTGCAAACAGGACCAAGTTGGGTTGATAGATGGCAGAGAAAGTGTTTGCTTTCAGTGTTCAGTCAATGGTTTTCACTCTGGATGTTCAGATGATCTTTAAGGGGAACTGTCGTTTAGGTTGCTAGTTCAAGGATGCGACACTAATACATAATGTGTAATATTGAGGTATAACAGATGCCCTCTAAAGTGTGAGGTCAGAAGAGACTGATGGTCGAAAGACTCTACAAATATGGTGCGGAGATAGCATCGAGGGGAGCAACAAGGAGCTGAAACAGAAACAAAATGTCAGATATGCCACCGAGGTGAGCATTCCCATGCTCGAAAACAATTGAATCAAAGCATGGCTGCTGACCAATACATTGCAAATCCATGAGTACTGAGAGGATATAAACTGTAGACAAATCATGGCTACTATGAACAAGCGTAGATCCATGAGACAGTGATGACATAGCCACGACCAATACATAAGTGGATCTGTGTGACAATACAGAAGAAATATCCATTGCAACTTGGACATAATCAAAATACAAAAGGGTGTTCAGGGTCTTCTACCTGATCGCAAACGATACGAATCTAGCCATGTGATTACAAGGTGTTGAAGTCGAACATGGTAGAAACCATTTGATTATTGTTCAATGATGTGAACCATTAACAAATGCGAAGGAAATCACCAATGATGACAATGATCCCCAAGGTATCTATAGTACATCTCAACGAAATGCGAATAAACGAGTTGATGTCGAGCATCTGAGAGATCATTCAATCAGAGGTCAATGATGAAAACCTACTGTTGAATACGAGGGAACCTGCCATTGAGGCATGCAGGTACCAAGGTACTAGTGGTTGACTCCTAAGCCTAATTCCTGGATAGTGATTTGGCGTCGACAGGAATAGACTCATCGAAGGTGGGCCATAATGATTCCCACATCATCGACACGAAATCGGAACGATAGATAGTATGAAACGATGAAACAATAGATCATGTACTGACACAGCGGAAGTCTTGACACAACAAATGACTCAGAGCAATGCAAACCCTTTGAACATATAATGGCATAGAATAGAACTTGGAAGCAGGGATTAGCGATGGCAGAGGACAGACATACGACGAGTGGGCTCATGGTCAAAGAGACAACTCGATATGATGACCATAACTCAGCAGGAGAAGATAAATACCCAAAATTAGACAAGAGACAGACGCATGCCATGTTCAAAGGTGAAGACTGGCGAGCTGCCAATAGAATAAACTTGACTCATTTCCCATTTTCCCTCGACATGATGGATGAGTACCTCTTTGTTGTTTTACGAGCTTGAGGAGGATAACAGATGCTCGGTATAGCTCATCTCATAGATGAGTCCAATCTCACATGTTTTTCGAACCTGAGAAAGGAGGGGTTCATCCCAAAGTGGGCCCTTCGATGTTGAATTTTAACGAGTCCAAGCAAGGAAAACTCGGTCGTCATTTCATGTTTAGAGAGTCTGAAAAGAACTAAAGAAGACTCCAACAGTCCTTTTTCGTAAAGTTAGCCTCATTGCCCGAAAAATGGTAAAACAATGCGGGAGAGGACTCTTCCAGTCATGATTGGCTCGAGTATTCCTTTTTCATAAATAGTACTTCCTGGTCTGAAAAAGGGGTAAACTATCACCAGAAAGACGATCATTCAAATGATTTTACAAGCGTGAAAGCATCAAGTTCGCTTGGCAATCTTTTCCTACTTAGGGAGTCTGAAAAGAGCTTAAAGAGGACTCCATGTACGACTTTGTCATGGTTGATGACCGAGTACGACAGAGGAAAAAGTAAACTCGGCACAGTTCCTTTTCCGTAAATAGTCTAGCAAGGACGGATAAAGTGATAAACCTATACTTGTTAGACACACCTTTTTGCCCAATTTTTAACAAGCACGACAATGGTATCAAAAGCACTCAGAATCTTTTTCATATTTGAACCAGAGCACGAAAAAGTAAAAACTAAGCTCAAACCACTTTTCATATTTTTAACCAAAGCACGAAAAAAGTGAAAAGTAAGCTCAAATACCATCTTATTGTTTTTAACGAGCTCGAAGATAGGTTGGAAGAATGCTCATGATGTCTACTTCATTTTTTAACGAGCTTGTAATAGAAAATGAACTATGCTCAGGATAATTTTCATGGCTTAATGAGCTCGAAACCTAAAAAGAAAAGTATGCTCGAAAATGTTCCCAATGGTGAACTTCTTCCCATCATGAAATCCAAAGGTTGGTACATGCCCCAGCATGATTGCTAATGGCTAAACATGCCCCCCAAGCTTCATTTCATCTAACTGTTCTTCTTCCTTACCCCAAAATCCTGGTTACTAATCCGAATGTGTTCACCAGGGGGGGTAGGGAGAACTAGGACCAAGTGACCTACCAAGTGACCTAGGCAGATGAAATGAAGGTTCAAATCCTAACTCTAGCGAGAGACTCGAACAAATGGAAGGGATATCTATTTCATTTTTACACAAGCTTGAAAATAGATAATAACAATGCTTGAAAGGGTCCTTTTTATTTTTTAACGAGCTTAAAATAGAAAGAAATTATGCTCGAAGGTAGTTTCATTTTTACGCAAGCTCGAAACTGAAAGTAAACTATGCTTGGGATTGATTTCATTTTTACACAAGCTTGAAACCAACAGTAAACTGTGCTTGAGGGTCGGTTTCATTTCTTAACGATCTTGAAACAAAGAATAAACTATGCTCGTAGGAACCTATTTCATTTTTTAATGAGCTTGACATAGAAAGGGAACTATGCTCATACCCCCCCATCCTTAGGGGGAAGAAACCACTAAAACATGTGGAACATTTAGGGAAGTCTGGTGACTAGGAGTCATGCGATGAGTGGGCATCACAAAGGAAAGCTGATCAATGGTCACAACATTCCGATGATGGGGAAAATACATCACTCGAAAGAGTGAGGACATTACATCCTTCATTGCATAGACGTAATCATGTCCAAGGAGTAGATTAAAATCTAAGGGACCTTGGACTACCATAACATCAATACAGACAGTTTTCTCTCCCAAAGTGATAGGTAACTGAGGAAGGATCCCTAAAGGTCGAGTAGGCCTTCGGTTAAAAGCCAATATCTGGTCAGTTACAAGCACAAGCTGAGGAGAACCTAAGGATTTCCAAGCAGTCGAGGATAAAATACTAACAAAAGCTCCCTCATCAACTATCGTACGAAAAATTTCTTTATCAAAAACTCCTATAGATATTTGAAAAGGAACACTCGAAGGAAGACGAGATTTTGTTAACCCATTCCAATCAAATGAAATGACCTCAGTACTTGGAGGGGGTCCTGTGGAAACGAGCTCTTTCCTACCATGATTGGAACTGACTAGAAAAACATCAATGGTTATCAATCCACTCTCATCGGGGAGAGTAGAATGAGATGAAGACTGTGTCAAGGTGACTGCTTCAGTCTGGACTTTCTCCAATGAAATAGCTGGATCGAGTGGGGATGACAGCGACTCGGTCACTTCACTCTCGGGAGGGAGAGTGGGATCAATTGCAGATGAAACTGAATTAATCACTTGGTCAACCAGCGGGGGGTCGAGGGACAACTTACTATCATTTGTTGGAAGCACCAGTTGAGAACTAGTAATATCTTCCAACCACCACGAAGCTTCATCCATGCTCGGACAAAGGAAAGTACGGTGCATACCCTTGCATATCAAACAGGGATATAGGAGCTTACCCTTCTGACCCTTCACCAAGTGGTCACTGGTTGAGGGAGTGTCATCAACATGATGGTTAGAGGTTGATGATACAAGTGGTTTGGGGTTTTAGACCACACTTTTGACACACGGGAAAGACCGGGGCAATCCTTGAGAAGGTGATCACCCTTGCAAAGTTTGCAAGGGAACTTGGGCTTACGAGGTGTTTAAATAGAATGAGTGCCATTAGAGGCAATTGGTTTACACTTGGTCTATTTCTTATCCTTCTTGTTCTTAACTTTCCTTTTCTTCTTCTTCTTATCCTCCCGATTACTAACATTACTACTTTGATCAGGCGAGGAAGAAGGAACGGAAGAAGATTCATCCGATGAAGAAGGGGAAGGATTATTTTGGGATGGACTCTCTCGTGGTGGAGAGTTAACATTTGAAACATTGGGTACAACCGGAATCACCGGATTGAATAACCATACTGGTAATCCTATGGTTAATCCAGGAAGATTTAACATGGCAATAAAGGGAGGACCAATATCTCCAACTGGACGAAAGACAAAAGGTACCCCTTGAAAAGGCGTCTCTTGATTGGTAGTCCCAGAAGGAGCTTGGGCGCATGGAGATGGATTCTCCATGGAACAAGACTTAGTGATGTGTACGAAGTCTTGCGCGAAAGAACTCAAAAACCCTGAAGCAGTCGAATGTGCAAAAGGGGAGCTAGAAAAAGGCAAGGCTCACAGGCCAAAAAAGCAAGCTCTAGAAACTATACTGAGACCGACGTCACAGTAAGAGAGCTGAAACAAAAATGGCCAGAATTCCAACAAGCAATCACTAAAAATAAAAAAGACCCTCTAAGCAGACGAAATAGCAAGCAAAACCTCCTAACTAAGAGATGGAGACCTCAACAAGTTGTATCCTTCGCAAGGTGATGAGATCCAAGTTGAACAATACAAAATGAGAGACCAATAGTGGAAGGATATCCCTCTACCGAAAGGGACCCCGGGTAAAGAGCCCTAGAAGAAAAGTCGCTAAGCTACCTCATTCATGACATGTCGGAAAAGGTTTTCGGCTCTTCTGCCTTATCACCCTTGTATCACCAGTATGGTGGCCAAATAATACAAGGAAGACAATGATCGATGTTTCCTTAGGGCTAAGTGGAGTGCGACATTCCACAGAGTCCGTCCCGTTCTCGATCTCGCGGCGGTTTAACCCCCGAAACAACAGGAGGCCCCTCCACAAACTGGTCGTGACCGTGTCAATAAATACTAGAGGATTTTAGTTCCCTAAAGACAACGACTATGTCTCAGATGAAAAATGACAAGGGCGAATTATTTGGATGCCTATCCCCGGTGTCCTACCTAACTACCAAATTCTTTTGATTTCCTCAAGTGAGGTTAATGTTGGTTTAGTTAGGGAGATTAATTTTAGAGGCTGTCTTACACAATTGGGTTATGGAAGTGCAACTTGATGGTGTTGTGACGACTCAAACCATGCAAATGAAGATGAATCGAAATGAGCCTTTCTCTTCGATGAACACTAACTAAAGTAAGGAAGAATTCTTTCCGTTCCCAATATGTACAAACCGATGCAAATGCAATTTTATTTCTTTCAAAATGATAGAAAGAGGTAAAAGATGTACCCAAAACTAACCCAAAGCAATAAAAAAAGTTCTTTATATGAACACCAAATGTAATAATTATAATTTGTTTCCTACCTTTTTACATTTGAAAAAGACACATCCAATCTATGGAAAGAAGGATTCCACAAATGCTTCCAATCAAATGCAAGACAAAGAGAAGAACCTAATAATATCGTCTAACTCAAGTGCACATAAATATGAAACAAGCATTTCTTCTTCTCATGAATGTAAGAGCAAGAATGTCAAATGATTGAATTAAAGCAAGAAGAATGCTTATGTTTTCTAATTTCATGAATATAGCAAAAGAGTGACAAGATAAGCTTTCCTTTGAACAAAAAATGGAAACAAGGGATCTATATATTCCAATGACCAATAAATATCTAAAGATGCAAAGAAAACAAAGCGCAAAACCCAAGAAAATGACTTCAAAAGACAAGGATGTCCCAATTTTTTCGAAGCCAATCTAAACAATCCGAATGATGCGAAAACAAAAAAACCTTTGGAATATCACACTAAAGAGATCTCTACAAAAAAGTTGAATCCAATCACAATCCGATGGCGAGAAGAATTTTAAAAACAAATGCAAGCTATTGGGGCTTGAAAAGAATAACAATTCTACCCAACAAGCAAACAAAGCACTAGTTTGACTCAAGAAACCAAACAAAGGCTTTGAACTTCCAAAAGATGCCAAGAGTTTCCAAAAGAAGCCAAAAATGAATTGTATCAGTCCAAATCAGTCATGTAATGGTCACAAAATCACTGATCAAGAGACTCTAAATCAGAAAAATCGAAAACGTACACAAGGGATCAAGTTAACCCAAGGGGATTTCAACTTTCCAAGGTAGAACCTAGTCTTCCAAACAAAGAAAAAGGGTCACAAATTCTCCAAAATGAGGTTTGGAAGGGTTCAAAGTTATGTTATAGAGATCCTAAAGTAACTGGTAAGGTACACTTGACTCCCAGAACTGAAAAATGGCTTAGAGGACTCAAAATTGACCAAATGGCCTCAAAGATGCCAATGAAGGACTAGAGACAAAATGTGGATGAAAAGGACTCAAAAGAGACCCAAGTCTCTTAAAAAATGTGTCAAAAAGAATCCAATGGACCATATGGAGGCACCCCAAAATTTTGGGAGCAAAACACCCAAGGGGAGGAGCAACACGCGGTAGTGCTGACTACCGCGTCCCTGTAGATGTGTAGGTAGCGGTAGTGCTTGCAAACAGGACCAAGTTGGGTTGACAGATGGCAGAAAAAGTGTTTGCTTTCAGTGTTCAGTCAATGGTTTTCACTCTGGATGTTCAGATGATCTTTAAGGGGAACTATCGTTTAGGTTGCTAGTTCAAGGATGCGACACTAATACGTAATGTGTAATATTGAGGTATAACACAATAAATGCCCCAACACATTCATTCAATACTCCAACTCAATAAATGTAATGTGGAAATCTTCAATGTAACAGCTTTCTCCATGCATCTCCACACACATTTTGAGACTCCATAATGAGGACACACACAATGAGGATATCCTTCACATGCAGCTAAAAAGGCTTCAAGTCATAGTTTCTCAAATCGATCTTCAAATAACTGGTGGTAATAAATGCAAGTGATATTTGGATGCATACTTGAATGGTAATAATGTGGGGAACACTATCAACAAAAAATGGGTCCAATCTTGAACAATCATTGGATAGTACATAAATACTTTTGATAGCTTCCACACTAAATTCTCTCAATATTTGGACCAATCTTATTCTTCTACAACTAATGCATATACTTAGCGGCTCACTTGTAACTACCCAGCTCCACGGATGGTAGCAGATGCCTAGAGAGAAGGAATATGGGGAATTCTCAATTGTTGTAGTCATACTAAGCTTTACCAAGACAATTTAAGTCCCCTTTGTCCTCATAATGTTGACAATGAGAATATTTCATGTGTGTGTGTAAAGAACAAATTTCATAAATACCTCCTCTATAATTCATGTGATCTCGATTTGAAAATACAGGACTTCGCCAAAGACATTGAATACAAATCCAAATACTTCCATTTTGGGTATTTCAAACCTCTCAAAGATCTGGCTCAAATGGTGGAATCCATAGCTGGTACAATGTTTTTGATAGTGGGTATTCATCACAGAGAGTGTGGGAGGTATTCTAGGCTCTATTAGAACTTCTAGTGACTATAGAGACACTCGAGTTGCATCTTGTGATTGAGATTCAAGAGATATGTCAAAAGAAAGGGAAATACATTGAATATGAACTCTCACGAAGTGGCACTATAGTGACAACCTAGGTACTGATAGATGGTGACCCATGTACTGATAGATGACGAGGTAAGGCACTAGAATGTGGAGAGTTGAAGGTACATTTGGGAGTAATCCGTACTAGAGGCAACAATTGACAAGGATTTTCAAGTGCAGCAATGAAGATTGAGGAGTGTGCAGACACAATTCTTGACATGAAAATACAGGAGATGACACTTTTCGATAGAAATAGTGATAAATATGGCTCAAATATTCAAAGAGAAGACTCATGACCGGCAAGATGTAGTATTCAATAATAATATAAACAATGAAGAAAATAATATCAATAACCTCAATAATGGCAATAAGAAACAATGATACACTCACATGCATCCTTAAACAATATACTCAATGCATAGCTCAATGCACAACTCCACTACATCAAGTTTCTCTCCAACGCAACACCAAATTAATGCACTTGGCTTCACATGAGCAGTAACTTCTATGTACCATGCACTAGGCTATGTAGTTTTAATGCTGGAGAAGCCCACAAATATTCAAAGGAAAATGCATCTCTATTTATTCACACTCCAATGCATCAACTACGAGTTACTGTAGTATTCATAAGAGGGTATGGTATTAATCTTGTTTAATAGCAGTCTGTTTCGACGCATTCGCCATTCACACAAAGATATACTTATTTCAAACTTCATCTCAAACTCATCTCTCAAGCAAAATTATTCAAATGCTATGGGATAGAGAGCCATAGATTTCCTCCATCCCTAAGAACAATAGGCACTATGATACCACTATTGGGATGCCCAATATGACAAAAAAACAATTGATTGAACAAAGCCAATGAAAGACAGAAAATAGGCATGAAACACACACTATTCTATTAACATAGAATACATATTAATACAATAGATGGATTTGTATTCCAAGGAGTCTCTTGGAATTCCAAGATGACTCTTCATCTCCACCTAACTCTAATGGATTAGGTTCCAACACTATGTACAATCCTACTTCTATGTTAGAGCAACCACTATGTCATTTGGCCCATGTTTTGGCGTTTTTGCAACAATGTTTTGACGAATGAAATTCACTCTCACGACAGTCTATACAACATAGTTTCATCAAAAACATATCATTGTACGTTTGAAAAACTTATTATGTGGTCTTAAGTTTGATGCCTAGAAACTTCCTTTGGTTAGGTTGACACCAACACATTTTTCAATGGACATCAATTGAAAGTTGATTGTAACACTGAGGACCGAGAAAGTAACTTTAGATGGAAATCCATTGAATTTTCATTGTCCCACCAAGGAATTTTCTGATAGACATCTATGTCATCATAACACCTATGCTCTTGAATAGAAACTTCCAACAGAAATCTATTGCATTTTCATTTCCCCACCAATGCATTTTCTGATAGCATATGTTGAAAGTGTTAAATGTACAGCATCGGGAGACATTCTCCAAACCAATCTTGTGCATCCAGATTGCTCCTCCCGTATAGAGGTGAGCACTTTGATTTCTTTTCATGTAAAGGTTATTCCTCCCATATAGAGGTAATTGATCAAAGTAATGATGTTGGACAAGGATTTGGAATTCTGTGTCAAGTCATGATTCTCATATGAACCTTCTGTATAAAGGTATCCATGGGATGGACCTCCTATATAGAGGTGGACCTTCCTTATAAAGGTCATGCTTTGCTTGTTAAAAGCATTTAATGTTTTGTGATGTATTATTAACCATGATCACCAGTTGTTATTAAGTCTCCTTTAGAGATTGATCACCTCTAAAGTGAATTACTTTAGCATATGATAATTTGGTCCAGAATAATATAATATGATCACAACATCCGATAATTCTTCTTAGTATAATGTAATGTGATGGATAATTAAAGTTGGCACATATTGACCATGCAGTAAAAGATAAAGAAATTAAAAAGATAAATTATAGAGATCAAGGGAATTCGAAATTTCCCATGCATCCATTTCAACTAATTAAAGAGAACTCGAATTGTTAAAGCTTCAGTTAAGTATCAATGTATGCCTCAATCAATACTTCAGTTAAAGCATCAATTAAAGATATGCAATCAGTAAACTAAAGGAGAACTTAGTGACCACTTTAGTAAATCAAGGGAGAACTCGAATTGATCATTACAGTAATGTTATCAAGAAAGAATTAGTTAAAGAGAGTTAACTAAGTGACAACAATGAAGATCTAGTTAACTAAGTGTTATTGCATGACAACACTCATGTTAAAAATAAAATATGACACCTGAGTTGCAACACTTGCATAAAGACACTTAAATCAACCACCTAACTAAGTGGGAAATCTTTCAGTTAAGAGGCGAGTTCATCCTAAGAGACAGTTCAGTGAGATAAAGTACTGCATGAGAAGTGGGGCACACTTCTTCATGCAAGATTGATACATCCGATTTGAGGGTGAGTTCATCCTAAAGTTAGAAGAAGCCGATGCATGAGAAGAATGTATAAATATGTTATACGGGATTGATGAATTCAATGTGACTCCTTGAAGGCAAGGCGCTTCTCTTTGTGTGCATGATATTATTATTGAAGGCAAGAAGCTTCTCAGATTGATCTCTCTTCTCTATTGCTTCCGTATCTTCACCAAGAGTGTTTGGTGATCTCTTATCTTCCGAAAGCAATCTGCTATGTTGTAAAAGAAAGACATTCTCTGCTATCCATTACATTATACTGAGAAGAGTTGATGGGGTTTTATGTTCTCGTTGTTTTGAGGATCCCCCCCCGGATATATCTTGTGTTATGGTTGTATGAATTTCATGTGATTGAATTGTCTCATTGTCTCAAGTTTTTTCATCTAAAAGAATTAAAGATCAAAGCTCAACCAAATTTCAATAGAAAGATCATTGTAACAACAATGATCGCGAGTAGTAACTTTAGATGGACAGTCATTGAATTTTTCCTCCCACCAATGTATTTTCCAACAAAAATCAATCAAAAGTTCATCATAACACCAATGTGCATTCATCGTAACATTGAGGCGAATATCCGACAAACTTATGATGGTTGCGACAAAATGTCATTAAACACTAACGACATTTCATAGAAAAGTCGAAGCATATTTTCGACGACCATGTCATTGTTTTGACGAAAGTGTGTCAAAACACCGATGACGGTTTTGATTAAAAACCGAGGATGATTTTCCATGAACGTCGTAGCATCAACAATGGTTTTGTCATAAGGTGATGCTGATTTTTTATGATTGTGTCCGACTTCTAATGAAATTTCATCGAAACACTGATGATGGTTTGTTAATTAAAATAAAACCCAATAACATCAACCTGCACTGGATCACTTTAAATTTTTAAATTTCGTCTTTCATTTAGTCTATGTTGAGATATTGTTGACTTCATATTTTTTTTGTGTACACTAGTAAATATCATAATCGGATTGTGTTGAAATTATTGTACCACTTTTACCTTTTCAGTGTGGATGACTTTAAAATTTAAATATTCTTGTGGGTCCAGTCTGGTACGTTTAGGTATTGTAATAATATCAGATCACTTGTAATGACATTGCACCAAATTTGTACATTGTTAACTACATCCCTATAATCATATCAAACTTGATGTAATGGCACCACAGAAAGTGGGTATGGAATTCTAGGTATATAAATGAATCAATTTTGGTAACTTGCACGAGAAACTATTATAGAAATGAAATTATGATGAAATAGGACTTAGAAATGAATGAAAAGGTGTCCATGGAGCTTGTTGATAAAAAAAATCAATCTAAGACTTCTTATTTCTAACCATTGTTAATCAACTCTATAATCAAACTATAAACCATTTGTAATATAACATATTTTTGTTATTATATCCTTTGGAAATATTGTTGTTTAATAAGTTATGAATACTATTCCGAAACTCAACATGCAACTCATATGATTTTCTAGGTTATCATTCATAGTATGTGCCTATAGGAGTACGCGTTTAAATTCCAAGACCAAATCATATGCATATGTAAAATTCAAATGTTAATTAGGTTACATGTACATGTTGTAACTGTCCATTTCCAACATAGTAAATTGCTCTCGTATGGTTGTAATGTCATACTACAAACAAAGTTTATTTTCTCATGAAATCCTTAGGAATATTTCATATCGAAAGGTATATTCAAGAAAATTTTCAAAAATATTGAGACCCTATAGCTCAACATGTGAGTGGAGAAACAAATGTGAGATAAACTTTAGATTTCCATTCTACACCTACAACATCTCATTCAAAGTATATAATATGGGAAAAACCCCAATCAAGGTTATTGCAACTCTTTAATCCTATATATTGATAGGTAAACATCTACATGAAGGATAAACTCTTTGATTTATATTTCACCTTGATATAGAACAAATATAAAACCCCATCAAACTCAAAGGGAAAAGCTACCATGATTCTAAAATTGTAGCCATTACAAAATTTACTCTAACTCTTGAGTAAACCCTCGTTGGCCAAGAAAACTGATCTAAAACCTTCTCAAGAAAATTATGTAAATAATACCAACAAAGTACATTTGCAGTAAGAGGCATTTTAACTAAAGAGGGGCTGAAATGAAAAAATGGGTTGTCCTTATAACTTGCAAAAAACAAACTACAAAAATTGACCAGGATTTCACTTTGAATCGACAATAAGGAAAACTACAAAGCTAGCCAAGTCCATACTTGGTTAATTACATGTTCAATCAAGTGAAAACAAAGGCAATATGCACGCAAAAGGAATGTTGGGGAATGGACAAATTTTGAAAATTTCAAAGCATTTCCATGCAATCTAAAGCCATCTTCTCAAACGTAGCACATGAATATACGATGAACCTATCATTTAATATTGGTATCCCACATATCATTACAATATCATAACTCACCATAAGCTATAGCATCACATGTAAAATATGAACATACTAATTACCAACATAAAAAATCCAAACATGAAACAAGCTGTATAATCAACCATAATTTGTAAACTATAGCATATTCATCAACTTGACGTTAATGCACACTAAGAGGATACCTTATAGTGACTAAAAATAATCTAAGGTATTGATCACTAACTACAATGAATTTGTTGTTTTGTAAATGTGAGATATATTAATAATTTTCAATAGGTGACTTCATTGTGACACTTTGATATCATGTGTATGTTGACCAATTTTTAGTTCAATACTTTTAATTTTAAATTTTAACACTTATCCCTAAAAATGCAAAAAATATCTCCTTTGATATATGGATATGTGTATTTATTTATGTATGACTTCCAAAGCGATATCAACTAGGGTGAATAATTTTCTCTAATACAATTTCCTATAGCAAGTTGGTTTTTAAGGTGGCAGAAAAATTCATAAAGCAATAGGGGTGGAATGGGAAGGGTGAAATTGAAGAAAATCACAAAATTGGTTCTAATATTGGATTTATAAAAAACACATGATATAGAAGTTGTTTATATTTAAGATTAATTTTGATTCTTAATTGGTTTGGTCATTAGTGTTTAATTGTATTATGAGGTGTTTTTCCGTAGTTTATTTTGTGGTATTAGTTAGTTGCTTAAATTCAATATATTTAGTCCTTCTCAAGGGTTAAGACATGTTTGTCCATGTCTCCAATATTATTTTTATTGATAGTTGAAAGAATCATTAAGGAATTTATGGAAGCAAAAGCAACTAGGGTAATTAGATGTATTAGTATATGTAGGTTTTAAGTTTGAATCATCTACTTTTCATTGATGATGTCCTATTGTGTAAGAGTGAGTGCTTATGACCCCATTTCAATTTCAATTACTTTCATCTTGAGTTGTCATTGGCCCACTCCTACACGGCCTTGGTTAAGGTTTATCCATGCACTTGGCATTTAAAACAAAAGCATAATCCGGAAATAATATAGCAATTACATAAAAAAAAATATTTACCCATGGGAATCATATCATATCATGCATACATCTACTTTCATCAATACTCATATACCATGCATGTACATAATTCATATTTAATCACCTTTTCATTGAAAATTTTATTTAATAGAAAAATGTCATGTGTAAATGTTATGATGAGAAATGCCTACTTCGATGGAAATTCCTTGTGGATCATGTAGGTGACCTCCCTTTAAACTTGCATGTGTCAAAGAGTAATATTAGGTTATTTGATTGAATAAAAAAGCATAAACATGATAGACATTATAGAAAGGATAAATGTGAATACTTGAATGAGCTTCTCTTTGTTTTGAGAATAATTTATTCTCTATTGAACATCGCCAACCATGTGAGGGTGGAAGCTCATATGACCCCTCCACCCCCCTCACGTCACTCTCAAACCCCCATACCCAAACTATCTAATAGAAAATAATTGATATTAAGATAGTAAGATTCATTCATAACAAGTATCACAGAAAAAATTAAAGGTACAAAATGAATGAAAGGGTGTATGTGCAGATATGTGTTTTTGTGCATACAAAACATGTAAGATAATTTAATGCATATGAAGGTAGTAGAACAAAAATTGTACCACAAATTGTTTATATTAATAAATCTTATCATCAAAAAATGTTGTCATTATACAATATTCATCTCTTAATATATACAATCACTTCTTTTTTCAATCTTTAATTGTCCAAATATTTTATGACTGGTTCATCATTAATGGGTTCTTTCCCTTGGAGAGTTGGGCCCTCTTTTGGTGTTGATTGAATTTGAAACCCCTCACACGCTACACTTCTAGTGGAGTACTCATGATGTGTAGGCTATTGCAAAAGGGTACCCTCTACAATATCAAAAGGGGTTAAATTTATATGGTTAGTTATTAATCATAGAAGTAACTTGGTATTAAAAATATAATTACAATTTTGTTTACCTGGTGGAGCAATCGACACCATTGGTTGGGATTCCTTATGCTCCTCTCCTTTCCAAGCATCTTCATCTACATTCTCTTCCATTGAAACAACAAAAGTTATAAGCACACCATTTGCAGTTAAATATCAATAATAATCAATTCATACATTTTATTTTAAAGACAAACATATTACCATGGGGTTGCGCACTAGAATCATGGGGTTGTTGTTCACTATTTTTGACTGCACTAATGTTGCTCTTATGTTTAAAACAAATCAATTTACGGGTGGAGTCAATTGTCAATAGAATTTACAAGTATTGAACAAATAAAATTAACTGATTTTATTTACCATGTCATTCGAAGGGGGGG